>OX345710.1:7393333-8690000 GCA_947044815.1 Apomyelois bistriatella | reverse complement strand
TGTTTGCCGGTAGAAATGTGTTAGAATACGACCTTTTGTACAAAAACCTACTTTAAGTTTAAAAGAAAAGAACCCAAATTAAAAAAAAATATTAAGGAAGAAAGTCCCAATGATGCTGATTCATAGAAATTTTATAGATAAAAAATTGTCTAAACTTTCTCACCTTAGCCTTCTCTTCAAGTCAAAATTTATAATATCTAATAATAAGTATATTTTCTTTAAAATTTTCTCCGTATAGAATGCGATGTGTATTTCTTTTTTGTAATACACTTGCCTTTTGAAGTTTTGAGCCACTATTAATGTTCAGTGTTGATATTTTAGTTTTAGTGTATTTTAACCACAGTCAAACATAAACTTATTTAATTCTATGCCACCCCACATCGAAATTAAGCATTTTTTTACAATACTGTAGTAATAAGCAGTAAGCTTTAGCGTGTGTTTAATTATGAAAGACACGGGAAATAAATAAAGAAGTAGGTAGGTACCAATTTTTGTACAATTTTCAGACTTCATAACAGAAACTTACCGATAAATAATCTTGTATAAACTCGATGGAATGTCAATTTATAAACACAAATGTCACAATTAACACGAAACACATACACTGTCTTTAAAAAAATAAATTACAAAACAATATCACTCAAATTTCCATATTCGCGCTTAATACGCAATAAAAAAATTAAGTAACAAATCGATAATTCCAATTTTAAATTTTTTATTCAAACACGCGTCGCGACGTCACGGGCGTCTAACTTTCGCGCCACTGCGAAATGTCAAATCTCGACTCCCGCCAAAACTTGCGTGAGAGGCAAAATGGCGGGGGATTGGTGTTAATTCAAAATACAATGAGATTATTTTGTTGCCGTGTTGCTGTCACGGTGGCTAAACAACAGGTTATTGCAGAATTTGAATATAACAAACTACTGGAAGGTTCTGATATTGCGTTATGCAGTTTCGTTTTTGTAGAAAACGTGAGCAGACAAATGCAATTCATTAATTTTCATATTGATCTAGTTAGGAACTTTATATTTATTTCATAATAATTTTTTGACTTTATTTATTTTTTGACTTTTTTGAATAATAACAAATGAGTTACTTATATAAAAAATTACTTATAAAAAAAAAATTCACAAAACTCCTAAATGAGAATCGTTCACTTTGTTATAGAATGAACTGCCTTGCCATATTTTTTCCCAAGTGGCTACAAAATGAGGGTCTTCAAGAAGGGCGTGAAAAAATTCCTCCAGGGTCGGCAACACGCTCGCCTATGGTTACCGCTTCCCAGGCCGTATGTCTGTTTGCTACTTAATAGTATAAACATTTGGGTCATTTTTGCCCCAAATTTTAAACCCTACACGTGCCGTTTAAGTATCATTAATAACTGACATCTATTCATTCTAATCTCGCTACATCAGCTTTAAGTTGCTCTGAAGTTGAGTATTTTGCAGACTTCATCATGCAGCATTAGTTTAAAGTTGGTTTATTAGAAAACCACCGGAGTAATTTTGTACCAAATTTAATATCAATCTCGCACGTGAAAGTTTGTGTAACTCTGTTCATTGGAAATACATATATGGAAACATGTGGAAATATGTGTAAATATTTAGAAACATGTGGAAATATCAGATTATTTCCAATACGGCTTAGAACCATCTCTATCAATCTATATCTTTTTTAGAAAGCTGACCTAGCTTTTAAAAAAACCGCTTCACAACTAGCCCTTTCGTTTTAGCCCTAGATGTTACAGGCAGGCATACAAACACGTCGAACTTATAACACCCTCCTTAGGGGGGTTATAAAAAATCTATGAATCCTATTTGCTAAGGATTTCTTGGATTTGGAGGCAAAGCTGCTGGCAGTGCTGGCGTTTCCTGACTTTGAGTTCCAGTGTGGGTTCGTTTTCGACGGAAAACATACTTTATTTTGTTGTTTTAGTTCGGCGAGGGCATTGCAGGGCTTAAATCACCTGATTGTGTGAATCTAAAATATTATTCCGTGCCCCAGAAAGCCGTTGCCGTTTTTCCCGACTATCATTTGGTAAGTAGCCATTAAAGGAACCACGACGGAGACAGAGAGGTGGAAAAACTCTAACACCTGGGTGTTTAGGGTCAATTGGCCTTATAACACGATATGATGATGAGGGCCGCGTGCAACAGCTAGTCATGAATAAAAGGGAGCGGCCAATAGGCACGTAAGATCAGGGCCTTGTACCAGATATTTTCCATAATTAATGTAACACTAGCCGTGATTCACGGCTCCACGCGTTATTTCATTGAATAAAAATAGTAAAATATAGCCTATATCATACGGTCTTTTTATATCAGAATCTCAAATATCTAACTCTATACTAAAAATAATCAATAAATAAATAGAATAAAATAAAAATGTAAAGAAAGGTCAGATAATCGCTTCTAGGGCTACGGTTTAAAAAGGAAAGGAAAATAAATTAACACATTATTACGTATCTGTGTTTTAATAAGTCTTCTAAATATAGAACTAAACTAAGAAAATAACAATAGTACATTAAGACATGACTTTATATACATAAAAAATACGATAACTCCTAGTAAGATTCAATAGAAGTTTTACAACCCGCCATTTTGGCGATTGCTAGTTTTTTTTACGTGTACAATTATGTTGAAGATTTAGGACATTGTTTCTTTACTTCGACTGATTTCTCCCTCCCCCCCCCCCTCCATATCATTTGCAAATATTAGGTATTTTCCCCACTTATACCCCCAGAGCATTTTCACAGCTCAACCGATATTCATTGAACATAATATTTTATAATGTGCACGTGACGCGCTTTCATTTGAGACCCCACTCGAGTATATTTGCAGACATTCGGTGATTCTTCCCCACAACTTCTAAACGGCTCAAACGATTTCATCAAACATGGCTAAGAACACTCGCCCATAAGTCACCTTCAATACAAAAAATACTAAATTGAAATCGCTTCATCCGTTCGGGAGCTATGATGCCAGAGATAGACAGATAGACAGACAGAGAGACAGACACGTCAAACCTATAACACACCTCTTTTGCGTCGGGGGTTAAAAAAGTAAATGATATGATTGTATTTCGTAAGTTGTTTATTTTTTTACATTTTTTATACCTTATGCACACTACAATTTGTGCTACAGTGCAAAACACTTAAGAAGGGACAATATGAATACTTTAATTAATTTTATAATACCTATTTAAAGCAACCTTATCACTCAAACTCTTAATCAAGCAATTTCTTTCAGGAATTTTTTAAAGAATGATGGCCGATTTCATTGTTTTGTTTTAAATTATTTCGCAATCCCAAACAGACTTGAATTCACTTATAATTATGGCGCGTGACTCCAAACAAAATAATTTTATTTTCTGAACAATTTTGCCAAATGGAAAACTTCACCTAAAATCTGAATATTTATAAAGTACTTAATTTTATCTTGGCCAGTCTATTCAAAAAGTAAAATAATTTAAACAGCATCTTATTTTTTGTGTTTACTATATAAAAATTATGTTTATAAAACATTTTACAATTACACTTTACTAACCGAATTAATTTCTATCCGCCGTTTAAAAATCGTTTGATAAGCCCATTTTAACTAAAATATGTTTTGGCTCTTTATCTCTTACCTGACACTTCATATGAAAGAACGAGACGAAACACATTTTAACTAAAATAGGCTTAACAAACGTTTCTTATTACGGGGGTAAGTATACAAAATCTTAACGTAGTCGCTTACAATAGGGTATGAGTGAAAATTTTAAAAACGCTTGATTTTTTTCTGTCGATAGGAATAAGGTTCCTTGATACCAGAAATAAAAGATTTTTTGAATCAGCCAATTATTTTAAATAAAATATCATATTTTAATGACGAATTAATGGCGTCGCTACGGCTTTTGCGGTCTATTCCTTTGCTTCCTTCGGTAAAAAAAAATGTCATTGTCATGTTGATTTTGGTTGTCATAAATGACATTTATGACAACCAAAACCTACATGAATGACACTAATGACAACCAAAACCAACATGACAATGACATTCATGACAACAAAAACCAACATGACAATGACATTTGTTTTTTTTACCGAACAAAGCAAAGGAATAGACCGCAAAAGCCGTAGCGACGGCATTAATTCGTCATTAAAATATAATATTTTATTTACAATAATTGGCTGATTCCAAAAATCTGAGATTTATCTCTGGTATCAAGGAACCTTATTCCTACCGACAGAAAAACATTCAAGCGTTTAAAAAAATTTCACTCATACCCTATTGCGATTGCAAAAACTCGTGGTAGACACTGGGATTTAACCAGTTTTCCTGTATTTTTGCTACAGATCAAACCTATTTACAGTTTCGCTTATTTTTCTTACATTAATTCGAATCATCGTACACAAATAGCACAGAACAATATTATTGACTATCCTAAAATTCCACATTGTATTATGAGAATATTAATAATACAATTTATTATTTGGAACAAACTTATACACTATCAATTTTTTTCAGTCCACATTTGTTTATTGCCATATGCAATGCAGCTTACACTAAAGCACAGAATTAGTAATAGTACTACGTAGTACTATTACTAATTCTGTGACTACGTACTAAAGGCTGAAACACATTATTAAAACGCGACACGACCCAATGAAACGCGAGTGTTGAGTCAAATCAAATTTTATTATTTTCTATGATCAGAATCATCATAGAAAATAATACAATTTGATTTGACTCATCATGCGTCGCGTTTCATCGGGTCGCGTCGCGTTTTAATAATGTGTTTCGGCCTTTACTTTCTTTATTTTAAAAAAAGTTAACAATATTTTCTTATTATATTATTTATATTTAACGACTAATGGGTTTTTGTATCATCTACTATTTGTAAATTACAAAACTAAGCGAATAATAATAAATAATTTATATAATAATTTCTACATCAATCAAAGTCTTTGGTGCGAATTCCAGTGCATGTGTTCATTTATCATTAAAATAATCATTGGTAAATTTGTCATCATTACCATCTTTTGGGTCAGATTCCACTGCTGATGGTTCAGGGCCATAATCCAAAGAATTCATGAAATCTTCTTCTTTTTTCTTAAACACATCTTCTGCTTTTTTATTCTTAAGTTTTTTTTCATCACTATACTCCTTCGACAAGTCGCTTAAATCTACTCCAGATATTCTCGATGATTTATTCGTGGCTTTTGGGAGAGGTTTTCTAGTTGTAGCAGAAGTAATTTCATCTCTACTAGTTGTGGTAGAAATAATGTCATCTAATGTGCTATTACTTATATGACCCGTACTATCGTCTTCTTTTTCATCTGTCCAATCTATAAGGTCATTGGAATCATTGAATTTTCCCATATTTGTATCAAAAGTTGTTGTCTCTATTATTTCTTGTTTTTCTAACTTAGGTGGTTTTGTTATAACTACCGGTATTTCTGTTAATCCATTTTGTTCTTCTTCTATATTTCTGGTCGAACTTTCAATGCCAATTGTTGAATATTCAAAATTATTATCATCATCAACTTCTGAATGATATAACTTGTTTTTCTTGCTGTACTCTCCACTTGTTCTTTCTAATCTACTGTCAAAGTCAGCTATAACATTATCCTCACCCATATAAACTTGTGATGGTTTTTCTGTAGAGGTTTCAAAATTATTACTTTTTACTTCAGATTTTTCAATAGTCACTTCTGAATCAACTTCCTCATGATAATTTGTATTTTTCTCAGAATTTATTTTTACTTCCTCTTGTGCAGTTCTAAAAGATGTATCCTCTATTTCATTCGTTTTATCATTCCTTCTTTTTTGTGTTTGAGAATCTGAATCGACTTCTCCTTCTAAGGAATCTTGATCTATCGATGATGAATTATCAATTCTTTTTGAAATACGATCATCTTGTATTATATCTAATGAACTCTCTTCTTTAGAAGATTTTTGATTAAAATTTTCTACTCCATTGTTCTCTATTTGTTTAGAAAATTTATATTTAAGAACTTTCTTTTTGATAGTCTTAATATCTGGAGCATTTTTTATAGCTTCAATAAGTAAATCTATTCCATCATTAACTGAAAAATCGAAATGTATTTAGTCGGTATTTTTATTTTTCTCGAAAGGACAATTATTTGCAACAGAACTTTAAATAAAATGCATATTCTTTATGATTCAAATTCGAATAGATTCTTTATAATATTTATGTTTAAGATGATTCCGTGGTTCGGACGGCCAGTTAACTCATTAGGCCCTCCCGGTTGTAATCTGGTAAGAAGTCTTTAAAGAAACCAGGTGGTTCCGAAGAACTCCGACATAAGTATGTATGGTCGATTGACCATAACACCTACACGTTTACTTGATTGTTCATGCATTTCACAAAAACGTGACGACGTGTATGACTCACTTTTTTTGGGACATATTAGTGTTTTTGATATATTATCTTATGTTCTTGGTAACAACGAGTGCAAAATGCCTCATTTTTTATTGTACTATTCCAAAAATAACCGTGTTTAAGTATAGTCATGAAAAAAAATGCATGTTTACTAACCTGGTGATGTATCCAATTGATTTTTTTTGAACATATATTCAATCAACAACAATAGATATTCTACCGTATCGTCTGGTCTCGCTGTGTGTCTCTTCTGCCTTCTTCCAGGATTTAGAACTGTAGCTAAATTTTTCAACTTATTCAAATTATTTACTATATTTTCCGAACGATATTCAGCTTCAACAACATCAGAAATATTTTTGCTAGAACCTGATGCCATTGGATTATTTAGACTAGTGAACATTTCAATTATCTTTTTTACAAATATATTATGAATTATGTTGTAGTCGTATAGCAACTGTTTAAATTTCTTTATTCTTTCTATTTTTGTATAATTTTGTTTAGAATATTTCAGCTGAGGTTCAGAATACCATTTACGTTTTTCTTTATTTACTTTAATAGAGATCAAGTCTATGATCTGATTTAAGATTCTTGTAAATTTGGCAACAGACTGTGTGAATACTTTTGTGTTACTCTTTATATAATTGATTTGATTTTTTTGTGTATCAGTCAACTTTTCTATGAACTTATTGTCATCTTCCGTCTTCTTTAGTATGATGTTGAGTTTGTGTATATCACTTTTAAAATTTGACGTTTCATTGGAGGAAATTGTTGCAAAATCATTAGGAATATCCACCAGTCTCAACAAACCTTTGATGATTCTCAGGCTTCTTAATATTTGGACTGTTTCATTGTTCAGCTCCTTGATCTTCTTCATTAAAATGTTTTTATTTTTTTTATTTATCACACAAGGCCCAAAACTTTCACATAGCATTTGTATTGTGTGATTATTATTTCTTAATCTCTGACTTAATATTGTTTTATTTGAATTATTGCCAAAAATCCTGTTGAAGAATTTCTTCAAATATTTTATCGCAGTCGTTTTCTTTCTATTGTTATCATTAGGTAACGTATTATTTTTATGGAATTCACTGAGGAGTCGTTTAAGTACATTTCGTAAATTTTCAATTTTACTCGATAGAGATATTTGACTATCTGAATTATTAACGCCACCTCTCCTTTTACCTTTGTAGTGTTTAGTGCTTATCATTCTCGTCAGACTATATTTTTTGGTAGTTTTGTCGACTTTTCTTCCAATATCTTTTCTATTAACTTTTCTTCTTTGTCCCATAGGTTTACGTGGAAAATCTTTTATATTTTTAAGTATTGATTCCAAAGAAATGGTTTTATTTATATCTTGATACGTTTTGTTTTCTGACCACTTAGCATATTTAACTTCGTTTTCTGTTTCGTTTCGTAAATTGTCTTTTAAATTTTGTTTTATCATTGTATTATGATTTATTTCCGTATCATTAGGTTTTACTCCAATAGCTGTGTAAGATTCAGATTCTTTAGGATGCAATTCAGTTTTAGTTTCAGGTTTTTCAGTTGTATTATTTTGTATATATTCATAATAGTTTGTATTGGAGTGAGATTTGTCTAAGGTTACATTTACAGGGGGAGTTTTGATGAAAATATTGTTAAATAATGGTTCCACAATTGTATTTGGTTCAGATTTAAATCGATTGTAAGTAGAGTTTGTAAGTGTATCTGAAAAAAATACAAATTTTATAGAAAGCTAATATAAATTAAAAAATAGACATTTTAGTAAATAATAATTAATAAATAATAAAGACACAAAAAATTTAAGGATGCATTTATCCAGCAGTGGACATCTTGTGGCTGATATGATGATGATTATAATGAAGGACACAAGAAAGCATACCTGAAATAGTAATAGACGATGACACTATATTTGTTGCTGCAACCCCTGTAACAATATTATCAATAGTGATAGTTTGTTCGTAATTATGTATTATATTATATATTATATCATTAGTTAATGGTAGATTAAAAATAACCGATAAAATGTCAAATATTAATTCAATTTTCTGTTATTATAAAACTACTTATATCAAAAATAAAATACATAAAATTCTTGTGTTTATAAAAAACTTTTCTGAAACTGCTTAAACGATTCTTATGAAATTTTGTGTTTATATTCAGTAGGTTTGAACCTTTTATTCTTCTAATCTATCCTACTAATATTATAAATGCGAAAGTGAGTTTGTATATTTGTTTTGTTTTCTACAAGCTCTATCTTTTGAACCAATCTTCATAAAATTTTACATACATATAGCTAGGAGTATTGAGAAGGACATAGGGTACCTTTCATCCCGGGAAAAAGCACTGTTCCCGAGAAAAATTCACGGAGGCGAAGCCGCGGATGAAAGCTAGTAAAAATATATATAGCAAAACAAGGCTGGGTCAACTAGAAATATTTTAAAAAAATCAATTCTACAACTTAAATAGTTAATTTGAACACAAAATTGAAATACTAAAAGAATTTAAAAATAAATCACCAGAATCATTATATGGTGAGGGAACTGCATCCATTGTAGGTAAAGCGTCATCTTTTGCAGAACTGTATTTAGCAGACGGTTCCGATGTGGTTGTGACTAACTCTTCAGAGGCAGTTTGGCTATTAGTATTACTTGTAGCGGCACCTGGAGACACATATAATAAAAATACATAATCATCATTATCATGATGATATATTTCAATGATTTGTGAGTCGTGGTCTCACCAATATTTTTTTTATTTATTTATATGGATAATATTACAACAAAACATTTATAAAGATAAAATTTTAAGTCTCATAATCTCACTAGTTAAGAATTAGTGGTCAAAATATTAAAGATAGAAAGCGTGAAAAAAGAGCGAATGCTTTTGAGTAATTTATTTAGAAAAAGGAAACAAAAAATTTTCATACTACTAAAATAATAGTATTAGGTAGTAGGAAACATACGGATTAAAAAAGTGTTTGGAATGATACAAATGACATACCCGAATTGATATAAGATGATGTAACTATTTTCGTTACTGTATCAAGGCTATTAATAGTGTCACTGTAATTAGCAGGCGTTTCGATTGTATTAAAATGTTCAGAAGTAGATTGTTCATTAGTTGAATTTAGAGCATCATCTGAGAAAAGAAATTTTAGAATAATACCTATAATTTTAGTATTACTTGTTTGTCGGTGGAGTTCCTTCTATTTTTCTTGTATTACTAAGTAGTATTATTAATTTAAATTACGAGGACGTAAATTGCGATTTCGGCTGAGGCTTGTACAGTACTTTTCTTCCTCTGACTTCTCTTGAGGCGAAATAACATCGTATCAAATTTTACGTAGGCGCCAAAACCAAGCCAGCGGAACGCTACTATTTCAAATTTTTGAAATGTTAATAAATGTACTTACCTTATGTATGACACGTGTAGATTAAAAAACCTCCATTAGCGGCCGGCACTTGTTTTTTTTAACTACATTGTTGGCCTAGGTAAGCGAGTGATTGTATTGACGTATTGTCTTTTTCTTTATAATGAAGCTTAATAATTAAAAAAAAAACATATTAACAATACGTACCCTGATAACTGTAAGGCTTGACAAGTGTTTCCGCTACCCCATCGAGGTTATCGTCCATGGAATTATTGTAAACTGGTAGCTTAATTGTAATTAATTGTTCGGCGATTGGCTCAATATTTGAATTTAAAGCATAATCTTAAAAAAAAATAGACAATAATTTATCTAAACTTCTATTCTTATATTTTATAGAGGAAGTATTTGTATTTTTATGTGTATGTTTGTAATTAATAAACTCAAAAACTACAGTGCCAATTTCAAAAATTCATTCACCATTGGAAAGCTACATTCTCCCTGTGTGACATATGTTTGTAGCACGGGCGAAGCCGGGTAGACTGCTAGAATTTGATAAAAACGAATACAGAAAAGTTATAGTGAAAAAAATGTATAAAAACCTGAATCGTTCATCGAGGTTTCATTGTCGTTACTTAAAGTAACATCTCGCTTAACTCTATTTCTATTTCCTGCTCTCTTTCCTTTATTTCTCTTTTTTTCATTTGCCGCTTTCTCCTCTTGTGCTTTCTTTCTTTGCTTTTCTTTCTTTCTGTCTTCGATTTGCTGCTTTCTCAGAAACAGTGATTTGTTTAAAACATGGGTTTTACCTGGTTTTGCTTTAGGTTTTGGCTTTGCTTTTGGTTTTGATTTAGCAGCAGGAGTGTGACTTTTTGTCAGATTAAATCTAGCTGGAAATGATCTCTTTTGTATGATACTGACAATGCTTGGTAATGCGTCAGTTACCTGTTTATTCCACATATTTGCCATGACTGTCTTCATAGTCTTCATTATTTCCTCTGTTATTACAACTTCAGAACCGTTTATCACTTTTTTAGAAGATGAAGACTTAACTACCTTTGGGTTTTTTTCATTCTTATTTATTATGAGTGGTTTTACAGGTTTCCCTTTTTGTACAACGCTTCTCAGTTTTGTTGCTTTTGTTGGTCCTGTCTTATGCTTTTTGATATCTCTTGTTGTCTTTGGAGCTGCTTTATTATTGTATTTTGTTGTTTTTTTGCCCGTATTTTTAACTGCATTTTTCGTTGTCTTTCTAACCTTGTTTTTGGAAATATTTTTTGGTATTGTTTTCACCGCGCGGACCGGTGCCTTTTTGGCGGCTTTCCCTCTTTTTGATAGCATTGACTTCTTTGGTTTGGGATAGCTTATCGCAAATTTTTTCCTCCCCTTATTGTTTTTAATTTTTTCATCTGAAAATTGAGGCCTTATTAAATTGTGTCGTTACAGTTTTAGCCGACTGCAGGCCAACAAAGGAGGGTTATGTGTTTGTTGCATTATTTAAGTTTATTATACTTATATTATACGTTTTATTGTTTTTCTTTGTTAATTGGTACAATAAAGTATATTAATCTTGATTTATATCTATAAGTATAGATTAGAGAAAAAGTGATTTGCAGATAGATTGATAAAATAAAGATAGGCGGTTGAACCTTTTGTGTGGAAGCTGCCATATCGACCCGGCCGCCATTTTGTTTTATTTTTTATTTTTATGAAAAAATCAAAATGGCCGCCGGGTTTAAATCAAACATTACCATCGTCACAGAAGCTGAGTATATGGCAGTCCCAATGGCCATTTGCGTCGCAGTCACATACAGTACAGCCGAGGCACCAATCAGCTGCAATTTAAAACAAAAGAATGTTCTTTAAGTATATGATACACCTGAACATCTTCATCAAGTCCATCATCATCTTAAATTTAAGAGCTATAGGCTCTTGTCGGCGGAGTTTCTTCAATTTTTGTCTATCATTCGCGAGTTCTATTATTTCTTGATGCGACACGACGTTCAAAATAGATTGAAAAATATATTAAACCTTCGAAAACCGTTTAGTATACTTAAAACCCTTACCTGGTGGACAACCTTCGCTGAAGCTAGACTCGTATGGCTTACACACCTCTGGCTCTTGTTTGTTGAAAACTGAAAAACAAAACATCCAGTTTATTCAGATTTAGTTAATATATAAACTAATATATTAGAAACATTCGAGCGTGATTTCTGCGGTTGCATCTTCAGGTTAAGATTCAGAGCTTAATGTACGCTTTTTATCATAGTTTTAGATTTGGCGGTATTACTAGTTATTTCCATGGAGTCCCATCTTACAGGGAAACCAGACCAATAGGAACATGATTTGGGTATTGGCAGGCTAGTTATTAAACTGACAGATTTTTCAAGCTACCTAAAAGCATCTGGTACAGCCTAACGTCTGCAATCTAGCGATGACAGCCGGAGAGCCTTCAAAAGCAAGGTGAAGCTCAAGATCTTACAGCCATCAGTGGCGACCAATCCAAATTAGGTCACATTTGTAATTGCTTGACACGCACGAACGAACTTGCCCCAGCATCAAACTCCTGTCACACTTCATATACCCAGTAGTAGCTAGTAGCGAACTTCGGTCCCGAAAATTTCATGAAGTCTGTGGTTGTAATATCATACATTATGATTAATTGTTTTGTTAAATGGAGACATACAACAATTGTAATGACATAAGATGGTAGCTACATCAATATTGCCGTATGTATGAGCAAAACAAAGAAATGTGTAATGTTATATCCAAAGAAGTTCGAACCGCGCGCTGAGACGCATTTTTTTTTTATATGGTTATATCATACGATTTTTTGAAGCCGTGAAGTAAGAGACAAAACAAACAGCGAGGTGGACGAGCTACTTTACTTAGAACGCGTGTTTTTGACTGACACTTAAACTAGGCACAGACAGGGACGCATGAAAGAAAAGAGGGGAGGCGTTTGCCCAGCAGTGGAACACATATAACTAAAAAAAACCGTTTTGTTTGACTAATTTTTTCAAGCAGAATTGGTTTTGACTGATGACCCTAGTTTCAACTGCAAACATTAGTCAAAAATGGACTGTACTTACTTTAAAATGTTATGCTTATCATCATCATCATGTTGTGTAGGTGACACGGTCAACCGACCATGCACACCCAAATGTAAGTTCTTGGAACCACGTCTCGGCCTCTGACTCTACCAAATGGCAGCCGGTTCCAACGGCTTAAAGTGCCTTCCAAAGCTTTATCTTTATTATCAGACAATCAGGTGATTCAAGCCAGCAATGTCCTAACCAAACTGGAAACATCTAAATAATGTATGCTTCTCGTGGAAATCAAACTCATGGCCGCGTACCAATCTTTAGTTAGCTGTATACTTGAATGCCTACTTATTTTAAGCTAATGAAATAAATAAAAAGGATAAAGTAAATAAAAAAATGGCTTTTTTTATGACGACCTATACTGAATAGTAACCTCATTCATTTGTTTTATATCTATTTACTATTGTAATATTATTGTAGCTGTTGTAAATAAAAATTACCTTCTCTAGCTGCATCTTTGAAGAATATATCGCTTAGTCCAAGAGGACTTCTCCGCACTCGGGTTTCCCTGAAAATAAATAAAACTATACTATAATACATCGTGTCGATGCCTAATACCTAACGAATTGAAGTAGTCCGTATATCATCACTACATAGTATAAAACAAAGTCGCTTTCTCTGTCCCTATATCCCTTTGTATGCTTAAATCTTTAAAACTACGCAACGGATTTGCGGTTTTTTTAATAGAGTGATTCAAGAGGAAGATTTTTATGGCCATGCGAAGCCGGGGCGGGTCGCTAGTTTCTTATATTATAGTCCATGTTGGTATTTGAGTGTACATTGATTAAGTAAATAAATAATTTCTATAGTTGTTTCCAGTTTGGTTAGAACAATGCAGGTTTGAATCACCTGATTGTCTGGTAATAAAGATGATTCCATGCTTAGTTGGTCCCAGGTGACGTCTTTTAGTCGTGAAAGTAAATACGTCAGAGGCCGAGAGGCGGTTCTGAAGAAATCTGACACCAGGTTGTACATGGTCGATTGACCGTGACACCTTCACAAAATGATGATGATATACTTAGTCATTTAGTCCTACTAATCGTATGAACTTTTGGACTAAACGGATTAGTAGGACTTACTTAGAAAAACTTACTTTTTAGCGACGGTAGTGTTATGCTTATAATGCTGCATATCACATTTATGGTTCTCCCTCTGCCAACAGATGGCGGTATTGTCTTCTCGACAGAAGCAGAGGTAGCAGGGTCCAGCTACGGAGTTGAAACTTGGCTCCCTGTAGAAGTAGTAACCCATGACGGGACAGGACGTGATGTTCTGTATCGTGTAGTTTGTGTCGTGGGGCACATCTGGAAAAGAAGAAAGATTAAAGAGATAACATTGTTTGAGAAGAAATAGTTCTTCTTTCTGTTACTAGATGGCGCTATATCAATTTACAAAAATCTGATGGCCTTTGGGGCAGAGTTTCTTGAATGGTGACCACGCACCGGCAAGTGTAGCGTCCGATACCCACCGACTGACAAAGCACGTGGCCCTTTTCCCAGGAAAACCAGACCAATTAGGAATATGATTTCGAGGTGTTAGTGGTCAACACTGTCAGATTTTTCAGGCTGCCTAAAGGCATCTGACACAACAAGTGCCATCTTGTCAAAAAATCCGGGACCATTAGTTTTAAGTAGCTTCTGAAGTTCGGAGGAGCTCAAGATAGAAATACCTGTAGTGGTGACCCATCCAAGTGAGTCTACATACGTCGTAGCTTGACCGTTGACAAACATGATCGTTACAAAGGTGACTGGCCATCCTGACGTGAGAATGGCGGGTCACCCTTTAATCTTTTCTAATCTTATCTAAAATTTAAGAGCTGTACTCTTGTCGGTGGAGTCTTCCAGGTGTCTCCATCTTCCGCTAGCCTTTTCACATCCTGATACGATACGACTCCCACTTTTTCCTTTATTTTGATCTAAGTACAAAACTTTAATCTTTTAAGTTTTTCTTCGAAGCCATTCTATTCTAATTGGAAGCAAAGCAACAGAGAAGCAATGCTTGGCCTTAATTACATACGCTATACTCCTAGTGGCCGGCCGTTCTGACGTACACCATACCCTCAGTTCTCATCTCATCTCAGTTTCGCGTAAAGTATATTTTCTTTGCCTCGATTTAAAAAAAAGCCGGGTAGAGACCGCGCGATTTCCTAATTCTATGGGTTTAAGTATAGGAAAGGAAATAGTCTTATAAATATAAGCAAAAATCAAATTAAACAGTCTATCTGTTTGTCAAACAACTATAGTTTAAGGTAATTGAGTACAAGGAAAACGATACTATACTACACAAACGTAATAAATGTCTTCGTCATGTTCTGAACGCTTACCCGGTTGCATCCTAAGTGAAAAAGGCAAAGAAAGGCTTAATTTAGATGTTATAGTTAATTTAGATAAGATGCAGCTTTGGATAATAAGATTCGGCTTTTTTTGGGCCGTCTCTGAGAGACTCTTCTTATAGCGCTTTTCCGGTTGCATCCAGGACATAAATACTAATAAATTAAGAACTCCAAAGGCTTATAGGTAGTAAGACCCATCCATCCACAGTAATGTGAATAACAATGCCTTACTCATGAATTTATATTTTTGTTTGTTTTACTCGCCCATAATTTGAATTCTATGGCCTATAACCTTCCCCAATAATCAGGCTATCATATGGATTTTTTCTAATCCGACCAGTGGTTCTAAAGGTATAAGCAGTCAAACAAACAAACTCTACAGTGTTATAATATTAGCAGTTCACCCCTGCTTCGCCCGTGAAGAACTTTGAAAGAATTTTTGAAATCGGTTCAGTAGTTTTTGAGTTTATTCTTACAAACATACACATAAAAATACAAATCTTTCATCTTTATAATATTAGAATATTAGTATCCACGCATACTTCCATACTTAATTAATATTATAAATGCGAAAGCCTGTCTATCTGTCTGTCTGTCGGTTTCACAATCACGGCTAAGCCGCTGAACCGATTTTGATGAAATTTGTATAAGTAGATATACTTACGGGCCAGGGGTCAAACATAAGCTACTTTTGGATGCAATATAACCATATCCCACACGGGCGCAGGCGCGGGCAACAGCTAGTAGATAATAATATAAAATTAATAATCATATTACATAAGATCTATAGTACTGGTAGTAACAATGCCTTGTCTACTCATGTTTTTATTATTATTATGTTATTATTATTACATAACAAAACAAATTTCAATGACAATCTCTGTTGTGTAATGAAATTGATAACACGCAGTTCAGTTAACTAGTTTCTAGGTTCGATCCCCAGTCAAGGCAAGGTAGAAATGACGTACAGTATGTATTATAAGGACCCTGGCCTCCGAAGCAGCTAACTGAGGAAGCTACCGGGAAAGCGCTAAGATGAGATAGAGAGAATACGTTTTAGAAGGATCTACCCTAACTAAACGCCTATCATGCATTGCTATCAGAACTAGTGATGTGCTGGCTGGCAATTTACAGTTTACGGGAATATTCCCTATGGAATTTTACGGAAATATTCCCAATGTTACGAAGGAATTCGGAAAACAGAACTGAAACCACGTGTAGGTACTTAATTCCACGTTGTTACTGTTAACCTTTTAGAAGCTTTTTTAAATAAATATATAAGGACAAGTCACACGGATCAAGTTAGCCCCAAAGTAAGTTCAAGACTTGTGTTATGGGATACCAACTCAATGATACTATATTTTATAACAAATACATATATAGATAAACATCCAAGACCCAGATGATTTTGGAAGACGACTCTTGGTGCAACTTCAGTCCATGCTTATTATAATTATACATTGTAATCGGAACAGAGCCTAAAAAGTGCTGGCTCGACGTCGCAATCTATACTAATATAATAAAGCTGACGAATTTGTTTGTTTGAACGCTTATAACTTGAAGACTACTGGTCGGATTTGCAATATTCTTTCTGTTTATGAAAGCCTGATTCTTGGGGAAGGTTATAGGCTATAGTACATATACACTAATGGCGAGTGAAACCGCGGGGAACAGCTAGTAAACGATATGCGGGCTAATGGTCTCACAACTAAGGAAACAGAATACAGGGCGAAGTGGAGGAGACAAAGCAGTAAAGCGGACCCTGGGCTCTGAAGTAGTCAGCCAAGATCTTCAACTATTCACATACTAAATTTCATTTAAGTTGGTGCAGTGGTTTAGCCGTGAAAGCGTAAAACACAAACAGATAGATTTTCATTTTTATATTATATAGGTACTAGCTGTTGCCCGCGGCTCCACTCCCGTGGGAATTCCGGGATTAAATATAGCCTATGTGTTGTTCCAGGGTCTGAGATATCTCCATTCAAAATTTCAGTCAAATCGGTTAAGTCGTTCTCCTGTAAAAGAGTAACAAACATACACACTCACACAGTCACAAATCGTCTTTATAATGTTAATGTGAAGTATGGACTAGCTCTTACACGCGCCTTCGCCTACGTAAATCCCACGGGAATAGTACTTCTTTTCAAGGTATACACTTTCGCATTTATAATATTAGTTGAGTTGAGATTACGTTAATTTCCCAAAACTTCGTTCCCAAAACACATAAATCTAGTTCTACAATAGCTAGCGTTAGTGACAACTTAGTGGCTCAAAATTCTAATGTTACTCCTCACCATATACAAAATAATTCTTGAAAGTATCCCACAAACCTTTTGCCCAGCTCTGGGACGCAAGGTAGAGCAACAGTAGTATCAACATCTCTACACCAACTGACGGCTGGCTCGCGCGGCCACCCTAGATGTTTACAAACACTGAAAAAATCACGTTTGCCGCGCTGGGACGGACTAAGGACCGAATTTATTGAGTCCAGTGCTGCCCTCTATAACATCCATACTAATATTATAAACTAACTGTTGCCCAGGGCTCCACTCCCGTTCGAATTCCTGGATAAAATAGCTTATGTGTTGTTCCAGGGTCTAAGCAATGTACATTCCAAATTTCAGCCAAATCAGTTCAGCCGTTTTCCTGTGAAAGGGTAACAATCATCCATTTTTGACCATTACTTGGCCACCTCCACCGTCGTTCATTATTATTTTTCTGTGGCAATGGCTGACAACATAAGCCGCGCTAAATCACGTGGTCAATCGTATGCCAATCCCATACATTTTGTTCTTGTCGATAATTCGATATTCGTTAACTTTTTGAGATCGTAACTTTGGCTAAGCCCCGTGATACGAGTATTAAAGCATTACTACGCCCACTTTACGGAAACTGGCTAGTTACGTTGGGAACAAGTTTTAGCCATGCCGCCTCCGCCAGATAGAAGGGGCAAGCCTAAAAAGTGCTGGCTCGACGTCGCAGTAAACGATATTTAGGTCTCGCAACTAAGGATGCCGAAGATCGGACAATGTGTAGGAGAAAATGCAGGAAAGCGGACCTTGCACTCCGACGCAATCAGCTGAGGAAGCAACCGAGAAAGCGCTAAAATGAACGAACGACTGCGTCGGCCTTCGGCGTATCACTACATTATCACTATCACTTCAGTACATCACTACATAGTATAAAACAAAGTCGCTTTCTCTGTCCCTATATCCCTATGTATGCTTAAATCTTTAAAACCACGCAACGGATTTAGATGCGGTTTTTTTTAATAGATAGAGTGATTCAAGAGGAAGGTTTTTATGCCCATGCGAAGCCGGGGCTAGTTTAATAATAATTTCGTTCTAAATCCGCCCCTGGCTACCATTTTTCCAAACAAGCATTTCCCGATCCTCACTCCGAAACATTACCAGCGGCATGTGGCGAATGTGGCGATTGTCTGTTTGTCTGTTCGCTTGTGGCATCTGCGCCGTATCCGGTAAGTGTCTTTACATATGTTCTTATACTTTTCAAAAACAATCGCCGACGTATAGCGTTACTTTGTTATGTTTTCTTGGTTTGTTTTGGCAGCGAACGGTGTTGGTTTGATAAAAGTGGAATTTGTACTTGATTTTCTTGTAATTTTGGATTTATATGGCAGCGCGCGAGTGACAGTTTTAAAGTTTTATGGCCGTTGCCTGATGATTATTCTACAGAAATATGTTGTCGTATTCTATTTTTTTTTCTTTTTTTGGGACAAATCGCACAGATGGGTTAGCTCCAAAGTAAGTTCGAAACTTGTGTATGGGATACTAACTCAACGATACTATATTTTATAATTTTATAACAAAAACATATATAGATAAACATCCAAGAACCCAGGTCAATCGGAAAAAGACCATTTTTATCTTGACCTGACACTCAAAATAGAAATCTACTGCTAGACATAGGCCTCCCCCAAGGATTTCCAAAATTACCGTTTGGAAGCGACCTGCATCCAGCACCTACCTGCGACTATCTCCAGGCCATCTGACCATCTGGTCGGTGGATGTCCGATGCTGCGCTTGCCGGTGCGTGGTCGCCATTCAAATACTAGAATAATGATAACGACCATACTCCTTGATTTTCAGCAACGCAGCCCCGCACCAAGAATAATTTCTACTACACGAAGCAAATTTCCATGTTCAGAAGATCAGAAGAGGAGTGTCGAGTGTGCTTCAAGCATGACTGTGTGCCTTTGAGCGAGACTAAGTAATCACTTACCCCCTTATACATAAAAAAATTATAAACTTTTGAAAATATCTTTTGGCTCTTTCTCTGAATTGCTTTGTATGAATGAGGCGGTTATTTTCGATCATTACTCGGATTAAGTTCCAGGATCAGTGTGGCAGCGTATTCTCTCTTCTTATCTTCAATTAATACATGTAAACCAATGTAAAACACACCACACCTTATTACAAATGTATTACGTAGTTTACAACAAAGCCACCTAATTTTATCGACCAATAACAGTGCCAATAAATGACTCAATCAAATTCCCCATATTTTTTGTGTGAAACGTTGACTTACAAGCCAAACTAGTGACACGTTTTTCGTGCGCTATCACTTATTTCTAAATTCTGTGAGGAGCACCCTTGTACTAAAATGTTCTCTTCTCTAGATCCCATCCATCCAACTAGTTGAATCTAATATTGTAAATGCATTGCATTCAAAGAATTTCGAATTGCGCGCGGTCACGCAAATTTTTTTGTAACCCATGATTACATTGAATGAATTTGTTTGTTTGTTTCTAGATGTCAATACTACATGGCAACATCGGAGCTGCACAACTTCCCCGATGATGAAGAAGAGGTGGTTCCTAATAACCAGCTGCAACACAAAGTAGACGCCATGTTGTTTGACTTCGTTGAAAACAGTTAGTAGCCATTTTTATAAAATACTAGCCCCTTAGTCCCATTTCGTAGCTAGATTTCGTAGCTGGCTTCAAAATGGGAAATAAAATTCCCATTACGAAGCTGGCTTCGAAACGGGAGTAAAGCAATTCCATTTGGTAGCTGGCTATGAAATATGACAAATTTAAAAATCTATCTAACTTTACTTCCTTCCTAGAGTTGTGCCTTAGTTATTAATAAGGCATCATTGATAATTATTAATGCTGATTTATTAGGTACTACTACTGTACAGTTGAGTATAGACAATACTATTGTACTGCAGCAAATACATATATAAATAGTGAAATAACCTAACTTCGCATTCAAAATTAAATGATCACAGTTGTTTGTTATAAATAGTTTGTAAATAATAGTAAAAAACTGTCAAATTTCACCCCTTGATCACCACGATAGGGCACTGAAGGAGAATCAACTTTATTTATCTGTCACTGACTATACTATGATTAATGATGTACATAGGAGATGGCTACGAAATGGGATTATTCTCTTCCCATTTCGAAGCCAGCTTCAAAATGGGAATAAAATGGTCCCATTCCGTAGCTGGCTTCGAAATGGGAATAAAACGGTCCCATTACGAAGCCAGCTTCGAAATGGGAATTTTATTTCCCATTTCGAAGCCAGCTACGAAATTTAGCTACGAAATGGGACTAAGGACGACCCGCCCCAGCTTTGCATGTGCATAAAAAACTTCCTCTTGAATCACTACCTACTAAAAAAACCGCATCAAAGTCCGTTGCGTAGTTTTAAAGATTTAGGCATACATAGGGATAAAGGGACAGAGAAAGCGACTTTGTTTTATACTGTGTAGTGATAGTGATGATAGTGATAGTATCGTTGAGTTAGTTAACACAAGTCTCGAACTTACATTGGGGCTAACTCAATCTGTTTTGTGTATTTATATATATTTACCAGCTTTTGCCCGCGGCTTCGCCCGCGCACCAAGAACCCGCTCCCAGCGAGGAAACTTCTCAATGGTTAACACCACAAACATGGACATTTTTGAAACATCATCATCATTTCGTATGTTACATGCACACCCTGGTGTCAGAGTTCTTCGAAATCGCCTCTCGGCCTCTGACGTAGTTCTTTTAACGACTACCAGTCGAAAAGAGTAGTAAACAAAAATCTTCACAACATGCTTCGTCAAAAAGAGTAATATACGAAAATATCCAGAACATGCTTCGTCAAAGAAGTAATAAACAAAAATCTCCACAACACTTTTCGTCAAAATATTTCTTGATCTAAAACCGTTTCGTAATCACTGTTTGATTTCAGCTCAAGAATATCAAACCATGGCCTGCATACCTTTGATATCGACATACACTGATTGCAATAAAGGTAAGATCACATAATTTTTATCGTTTTATTTATTTATCTCTTTTCTATCCGACCTCATTTGTTTAAACGTTTACTCGTCAAATATTCTAGTCCTATATCCGTGTGACTAAGGCAGATGCACGCGTAATATCCCAGTTGCACAGCATGTGACTAGAGCAGTCTATAATTTTTGTCGTTTATTATGTAGTGTTTTAACTCGATTGGCTTACATAAAAATGTCACGAGTACCTATTATACCTATAACACTTCTCGTCTTATTTTTTAATAATAGTTTTTCGTTCGATTCCTTTATATTGTTTACTCATGATTAACAAAAGTTGTTATAAAACCAATAACATTAACCCGAACTGCTCAAACTGAAAATGTATATAAACATTTTACTATCCCAAATTCTTGCAATAAAATATTTTTATCTTAACTCTCTCTCTCTTACCCAGAGAACCTTTGCTCCGGTTGCACCACATGCAAGTGTGATGGCGGAATATGGGTGTGCAGTAAAGAGGAATGTCATGCTGAAGCTCCAACTGGCAGCAGGCAGTTGATGGTAGCTATAGCCAGCTTGAAATCTGAAGGTAAATTTTCCATATGCTCTTCATCATCATTGTGGTCTATAGCTTATGAATAGACCACCCTTTCTCTTCCCGTGGATGGAATAGACGATATTTAATTTTATCTTTTTCTTTTTTTTTTCATCCGAGCGTGCTGACCACAAATCCTTGCTGCGTAGGGTATGCTTTAAACATGGTTCTAGATATATCAGCACTGGGTTTTATAATGGAGCAACTGCCGTAATTTTTGCAGGGAAATCAGACCTGGTGGCTGGGTTAGTTGCCAACACTGTCAGATTTTTAGGTTCTTAAATGCATCTTACACAGAATATCGTCGGCCATTTAGTGATTACAGCTGAGCCAAAGCCTAAAATTGCCTTCCGAAGCACGGAGGCGCTCAAGATAGAAATGCTAGATACTAATGGCGACCAATCCAAGGCAGGCCCCGCCTTGCTTACTACGCGCGATTAATACGAACACTAATGCTAGGCTATTAGCTCCTGTTGTATCTAAAGCAGAATAAGTACTTACTAAATATTTATTATTTGGTTCATGAAAGGCTGGAAGCTACTGCCGGTGCCCACCCACTACTGTAAGTCCCAACATGCCTGCCACCATGAGTTTGCACACACATCCTTTGCATTAACTGACGAATAATAATGAACTCACTAGTAGCGGAAGCACGAAACTAATTTAGTAAACAAGTTCTTGTAACTGACTTCCACAAAGTAACGCCTGAATCTATAAAACATCAGAAAACTAACCAGAACATTCAGTGTTCACAGAAGACCAGTCCAGAAGTAAACGATCAACCAACAGCACTAAAGGAAATGACATTGAGACCAGGGTAACCTTCGAGGAGCTTTCCCAGTGGATGAATGACACCAAAATACGCATGAAGGAGAGATTGAAGGAATTCGGTAGGTACCATACGACACGATACAATACGAAACGATACATTTCAATAAGGTTTCAATACTTACTCTTATTTTGGATTCCTTCATTGTGGACCTCTGTCTGTGGCGTAATGATCTACACGCTAGTTCGCTGTTCATGAAGGTTCTTGGTTCGATCCTCAGTCAGGACAAGTTCGAAAATAACCTTTTTCAAATTGTCCTGGGTCTGGGATGTTTATCTTATTACGTGTTCGATATAAAATATAGTCTTATTTTATTAGTATAGAACTTAAAGTTTAAAACCTACTTTGTGTGATTTGTTGATGTCTATTTAAAAATACTCTAAAACTAATATTAAATAAGTATTTGTTCGTTTCAGCCCCACCAACCACAGAAGCATATTCAACAATGTCTACTTTTGATCCAGAAAATTTGGCTTTTGATGAAGTACTAAGCAGTATTGCGATAAACAAAAATTATGTCAGTAGAAAAAAAACTGTGTCAGTACCAGTTGAAGGTGACGTTGATTACGTGAGTTTTGTAGATATTGTCTCAACCGACGCCACAGATGAACACACAAACCAATATACAGATAAAGTTAAACTTGATACTAAATATCCTTATGATGGAGATTCATTTAAAGTTGATCTACTTGAAGGCTTGCAAAATAGATTAGATGAACCAGTTGGTGTAGAAAACTATACAGGTACTAATAATTTACTATATATTTTGTTTATATATTTTAGTGTTATATAAAATATATTTTTTTATATAATTGCAGCAATGGACAAAGTACTAGCAAATAATTTCGAAACTAACAACTACTTAGATGATTCCAACTCTCTGAGTATAGTTAAAAGAGATATATCTCAAATAAACGATTCAAAGATAGAAAAAAATGCAGATAATCATTCCGAAACTATTCGTGATTTCAAAAATAATGTACTATATCCATTGGTAAGCATTATTAACGAAAAAGAAAATGAACTTCTCCAATTGAATTCAATAAAAAATAGTCTCATAGAACTTATTAAAGGCATGGATGGAAATTTCACTGTGGATCAATTGGCAAATAATACAGAACAAAATAAAACACTTTTTTCAATATATAAATTGGAAATTGTGCCTGAAACCCAAAACATAAATGAGAACTACTCTGATTCCAGAAGAGTTGCATCGTATAATATTTTAGATATGTACATGAAGAAACTACAACGAGATGTTTACGAAATTATCATAGATCTAAAAGCAATTAAGCAATCTTTAAGCACAAAAAGATTACCAAAAGACCTGGCATTACTACTACGTGGAATGAATCGTTACGTAAAAAGTCAAGGAAAACAATACTTAAAGAATTATCGACAATATAACCACCTGATCAGACGTTCTTGGATAGATCCAAATGCTACAAAAATTAAACGCAATATTATTGAACTACTAGAGCTTTGTGATAAAGAAATTGGTGATCAGGATTCTCTTAATCAACTTTCTTATACTACTAAAGGGCTACTAGAAAGAGTTATAAAACAAAATCAAATTGACGATTTTGCAAATGTTGGTCTCAAGATAAGTGATCCTACATACACTCTTACTAAAGATTTAAAAAGTATTGGCACGAAATGGCCAGAAATATCAGATGATTTTCTTAACAGCTCTCCAACAGATAAATTATATCGAATAAAGCTGCTGCACCTTATGTTAATAGTAGATATAAATAAAATAACGGATGCTATAAAAATTTTAACCTTTGCTCAAAATAGACGCGCTAATTTAGAAACGGCTTCAAGTGAACAAGAAGTTATTAGAGTGCAAAATGATATAAGTGTTTTGAGTAACAAAATTCAACAATACATTCAGAAAACATCTGCAATAAATGAAAATACAAAACAAAATAATAATACAGATAACGTAGAAATCCCTACGAGAAGGAAATCGTTTTTGAAACAAATTAAAAGACTGTTCAAAAATTCAAGAAATGATATTAGAAATATGCTACACAAGAAAGTATCGAAATCAGAAATTGTAAAAGAATTAGCCAAAACTAAATTAGACGAACTAGCGAAACAGAAAATGATGCAATATGAGAAAACCTTGCAGAAATGGCAAAACAAATTAAAAGTTAGGACAAAAAGATCAGGTGATCGTTTCAGGAAACCAAAGTATCGAATGACAAATATTTTGCCGTCATATTTAAGAGGAAAAGTTAATCCCGCCATTGATCAATCAAAGATGAAACAAACAAAGAGGTCGAATAAACATAGAACAGGTAACAAGGTTTTAAATGATTTTTAATTGATTTGAAAAAAAAATCCGCTCTCTTTTGTGTTATTTTAATTATAGATTTAAAAAAATTGCTTGACCGCGCGCGATTTCCAAATTCTATCTGTCTTATTAATAAAATAACCCTAATCCAAGCTTATTCCGAGGTTACGCTTGGAATAGTTAAACTAGGAATAAGGATGTTTCAACCAAGTTTTCATATCCTTATTAATAAACTCAGATTAGCGACGTTTTAGCTATACTAAAGTTACACCTCGGTTTAAGGTAGAAAATTGCAACACTGACCTTTTTACCATAATAAGAAAACGAATATTTTGTTTCTTTTTTTCATTTTGGACTTTTATGTCACATTGTTGACAGAAGTGACATATCAAAACCAGCTAAATAAATTCATGAAAGCCTTAAATTACTCGTTTTCAGACGTATGTACAAAAATATTAAAAGAAATCGGTTAAAAATTGGTTTGTATAGTAATATATTTTACACCAGGTGTGTTACTACGGTCTCTTAAAACTACGTAAGATCCAGTGAGTAAGCGAGACAGAGCAATACATGATGTATGGCGACATCTCCATCACTCAATCATGAGCTTGATAGCCTAGCGCGGCGCGCGTATTCGTAATATAGCACGCGTCAAGCGACGGTGACGGCAAGTGCACGGTCATGTTTTGATTGGTCGCCATTAGTGGCATTTCTATCTTGAGCTCCTCCGTACTTTGGAAGACACGTTAAGCCGTTGGTTCTGGTTGTTACCAGTAGATGGCAGTCGTTAGGCTATGTCAGATGCCTTTAGGCAGCTTGAAAAATCTGACAGTGTTGGCCACTAACACATCCGGGTCATGTTCCCGTGGGTCTGGTTTCCCTGTAAAAAGGGCTACGGAGGTCAGACGGCAGTCGCTCCATTGTAGGCAATAACTAGTTCCGCTAAATCAGGACCATGATTAATAGCGTACCCTGGGTTCAGAAGCGCAAGCTAAATATGCAACCGGGAAACACGCTCGGACGAAGAAGATATCATACTTGTCACCAAAATATAAGGTTAGATTGTCCTTAATCTGTCGCTAAACCTATATGATTTTAATGATTTCATGTTACTTGTCAAATTATTTGTCAAAAGTCTATATATCTATTATTTAATAACCTAGATTCCATGGCCGTAAAAAGTATTAAAAAAAAAATGTTCGTGTCAGTGAAATGATTTCCATATCTCTGTCTCCAGCAATCCTATTCACATTTCCATACAACACGACTTCAGTCTTTTCTTTTATGCTTGGTATTTCTGTCTTTTTGTCAATAGATGATCAATATTAACCTGAATTAAATGGATTTTATTTATTTATTTACTTACAAGCTGTAGCCCGCGACTTCGTGCGTAAAGAATATGTATAGATAACAATCTGTCTTCCTACCTTTAGGATTTCTGTTCCTGATAATGCTTTAGCTGTCTTATTAATAAACCAGTTATAAGGTCCGCTTAACTTTAAACCAAGGTTTAAAGCAGTTTTAGTAAAAATACTTATTAATAAACCCAGTTTAAGGATAGAATAACTTAAACCTAGGTTCAACCTTGGTGTAAAGATATACCTAGCAACCATTAGGTTTAGCGACAGATTAAGGACAATCTAACCTAAAATTTTGGTGACAAGTCTGGTATCTTCTTCGTCCGAGCGTGTTTTCCGGTTGCATCTTTAGTTCGCGCTTCATAACCCAAAGTACGCTATTAATCATGGTCTTGGTTTAGCGGAACTGGTTATTACCAACAATGGAGCGACTGCCGTCTGACATCCGTAACCCTTTTTACAGGGAATCTAGACCCACAGGAACATGATCCGGATGTGTTAGTGGCCAACACTGTCAGATTTTTCAGGCTGCCTAAAGGCATCTCTGACATAGCCTAACGACTGCCATCTACCGATAACAACCGGGAACCAACGGCTTAACGTTTCTTCCTAAGCACGGCGGAGCTCAAGATAGAAATGCCACTAATGGCGACCAATCCAAACATGGTCGCGCACTCTCCGTCATTGTTGCTTGACACGTGCTATCGTTACGAATACGCGCTCCAAATAGGCAAATAAAGGTGGCCTACTATCTACCATCTCTTAAAAACCATGCAAGTACGAGTGAGTAAGCGAGACAGCGCAATACATGATGTAAGACGACATCTGCCTTACTCAATCGTTCTTGAAAACACATGTTAAAAATAAAATGCTTTCAAGAGAAAATAAATATATATTTCATTTATCACTTTTTGATTTTGCAGCCTCCATATTATATTGAGCAGTAATCATCTGGAACTCTGCCTGCTTCTTTTGCTCAAAACACAATAAATTCTTCTTCATCTTCTACTGTTATTATCCGGCACGTTTCGTTTAAAGCCGTATCCACCAGCCGAGCGTGAACAACAAAAACACAATAAACATATTAAACATTACTATACATTACAAACCAATTTTAACAAATAAGATTATTTTTATTTATTTATTTTGTATTTCCCTGGAAACGAGTCTTTTAAGGATTTCTTGAATTTATTAATCTGGTTTTGATATATCACTTCTGTCAACAATGTGACATAAAAGTCCAAAATGAAAAAAAGAAACAAAATATTCGTTTTCTTATTATGGTAAAAAGATCAGTGTTGCAACTTTCTACCTTAAACCGAGGTGTAACTTTAGTATAGCTAAAACGTCGCTAATCTAAGTTTATTAATAAGGATATTAAAACTTGGTTGAAACATCCTTATTCCTAGTTTAACTATTCCAAGCGTAACCTCGGTGTAAGCTTGGATTAGGGTTATTTTATTAATAAGACAGCTACTGTCTTATTAATAAAATAACCAAGCTTACACCTTAAAAGACTCGTTTCCAGGGAAATACAAAATAAATAAATAAAAATAATCTTATTTGTTAAAATTGGTTTGTAATGTATAGTAATGTTTAATATGTTTATTGTGTTTTTGTTGTTCACGCTCGGCTGGTGGATACGGCTTTAAACGAAACGTGCCGGATAATAACAGTAGAAGATGAAGAAGAATTTATTGTGTTTTGAGCAAAAGAAGCAGGCAGAGTTCCAGATGATTACTGCTCAATATAATATGGAGGCTGCAAAATCAAAAAGTGATAAATGAAATATATATTTATTTTCTCTTGAAAGCATTTTATTTTTAACATGTGTTTTCAAGAACGATTGAGTAAGGCAGATGTCGTCTTACATCATGTATTGCGCTGTCTCGCTTACTCACTCGTACTTGCATGGTTTTTAAGAGATGGTAGATAGTAGGCCACCTTTATTTGCCTATTTGGAGCGCGTATTCGTAACGATAGCACGTGTCAAGCAACAATGACGGAGAGTGCGCGACCATGTTTGGATTGGTCGCCATTAGTGGCATTTCTATCTTGAGCTCCGCCGTGCTTAGGAAGAAACGTTAAGCCGTTGGTTCCCGGTTGTTATCGGTAGATGGCAGTCGTTAGGCTATGTCAGAGATGCCTTTAGGCAGCCTGAAAAATCTGACAGTGTTGGCCACTAACACATCCGGATCATGTTCCTGTGGGTCTAGATTCCCTGTAAAAAGGGTTACGGATGTCAGACGGCAGTCGCTCCATTGTTGGTAATAACCAGTTCCGCTAAACCAAGACCATGATTAATAGCGTACTTTGGGTTATGAAGCGCGAACTAAAGATGCAACCGGAAAACACGCTCGGACGAAGAAGATACCAGACTTGTCACCAAAATTTTAGGTTAGATTGTCCTTAATCTGTCGCTAAACCTAATGGTTGCTAGGTATATCTTTACACCAAGGTTGAACCTAGGTTTAAGTTATTCTATCCTTAAACTGGGTTTATTAATAAGTATTTTTACTAAAACTGCTTTAAACCTTGGTTTAAAGTTAAGCGGACCTTATAACTGGTTTATTAATAAGACAGTAGGAGTTTTCGTTGAAGAAGACATAATTTTTAAGAATAAAGATTATAATTGCAATGCACATCTTTTACAGGATACGAAAATAGCAGAAGAAAAGCCAATGCAATAAGTCCGAATAAAACAACAAAATTTAAAACGACAACCAAGCCAGCAGTAAATGGTAAAAGGAAAAATAAAGTTACTCAATCTAAAAAACCTTAAGCAGATACATTTTTGGCTACTTTATAACACAAAAATAAAGTACAATCAATATTTGAATCAATTTATTATTTCGAGTTTTATTTATTAAATGGGTCCGATTTAGTTAAACAAACTGAACAATACATTCCTACTCTCATTCTATTCACAAAACTGTTCCAAAAACCTACTTACATTTGTTCACTGCTGATTTACGTAATCCAGGGAATAAATTGAAAGTATGTCGTTCCGAACATTAAAATAATTTTCAAAATTGGTCAAAAATACACCCTTATGTTTGCCCGAGAACCTAATATTTTGGAAGTCATTTGAAAACTGAAGCACAGAAATTAAATAAGAACCAGCAAGTTAATTACAAAAATTTATTACAAAAATATAAACGTACAAAAGACAACACATTCACGATCTCATGTTTTTTATATTCGTTAGCTGCTTCATTAGTGCCTTGGTCAATGAAGACATATCTGTGCCCATGCTGTGACTTCTGTCATCTTCGAATTGGATCAGAGGTTCCTTGAAAGCCATTGACATTGTTCTTGGCGTAGTCTTCACCGTATTTGTAGATTTAGGTAAAAAATCTGTAAGATATAAAAACCAAGATAAAATTGATGAAAAATAAATCCAGTTTGAACATCAAGATAGATTGCATGAGGAAGTGGTCTCAGCTATTGATCATGATGATCATAATCAACTATTGATTCTGATAAAAATCCGAAAAGATAAAAAAAACAATGTGACATTAGTGCAAAAATTAACAATAATCTGTAATGTGATCGACTGTAAACACTACTTGATACAGACGCATCAGCGGAAACAGCTACGTCTATGATAAAATAAATTTTTAAAAGTATACATACTCTCTGTTTTGTTGTGTTGTTTTTGCGCCACAAAAACCTTAAACAATTCTCTAGCAAGACTGTAATTTTTTGCTTCTAAGTAATTTAATATTTTTCTTCCCAGTCGAACGTTCAAATCTTCATCTTTGTCAGACCCTTCCAATTCTTTGACCTTAAGATAAAATTGTACTCGATTTTTTATCAATTGGTTAATAATTTCATCTCTTGATAATTTAACTGATTTTGAGGTACCATGAGAAGGTATCCTAAAATTTTCACCCTTTTTAGCTAACTGATACTTTTTGTAATTACTTATCTTTGGCACTGGTCTTATATTTTCTTTATGTTTATACAAATTATTCAAAACATCTTCGTCTAATTTAATATTTAATATAGCTTTATCAAGAAATCTATTTATAAAGCTACCTACATTTTGATCAACATTTCTGGTTCCATCTAGATATTGTTTTACTTTTTCAAGTATACTTATGTATATTCTGGCGTCAACATCAACAGTTTTGAGAAGAGCTAGTCGTTTTTGTGGAGATACACCATTTGAAAGTGCTATATTTTTATAAACATTGTTGAAATCATCGGTAGAATTTATCAACATAATTACTTCATCAAAAGATCTAGGTTTATCATTATACTCTAAAAATCTTCTATTTTTGGGATTCATTTCAGTATTTTTTATGACTCTTTCCCATACTGCAGCTGATTTTGGTCTTAGTTCAGTTATCATGTTAGCTCTTCGGGTTTCTGGGTTAAATTTCAGTTCATTCTTTATTGAATCAAAAACAGATTTAATTTGACTCATTTTATATTTCATATTATCTTCATCCTTTTTATTATTATTCAATATACTGTATAAACACGGTAAAGCCTCTGCTATTTTTATATTTACGTCTTTAACATTAGCTCCCTTTGCATTTTGCAACTCTACTAAATCGTTTATTATTGCTTTTAAATGTCTTTTCAATTTATCTTTCGTCTCAGCTAAATTACTTTTAGTGGAAACGAGATGAGCCACTGTTGTTTGGTCAATTGTTTCTGTTGTTGAAGGTTGTGGAGCTTTAGTTGTTTCAATAGGATTTGATCTTAAAATATTTTTAATTGACTCTGTAGTAGAAGTGCCTTTTTCTGGTTCGAGTAGTTTAAGTAAATCAACAAAAGATTTGACTTTAAGAAATTCAGATAAATTTTGTATGAGATTCCCGTCCGGTAATGAAGAATCATACATGGTATCAGCGAGTTGACATTTCGGATTCCTAAGGTTTACCAAATAGTCTAATACCACTTTGTCTTTAGATGTAAAAGTAGAATTTTCTAAATCAATATCATAGATTCTTTTCAGTTTTGTTTTCAAATCTTCATCTGTTCTAAAAATATTTTGATTTCTAATGGTTTTGGTTATACTTTTATGTTTCTCTTTAGGAACAAGTAGTTTGGTGATTTTTCCTAAGATATTTCCGTACATATTTAGCGATTGATTATCATCATCAGATAAGCCTTCATCAGCTGTATGAATAGCACTTCTAGATGTTGTAATTTTATTTCTAATTTCTTTGATAGTTGGAGGTGTTTTGATATTATTTAATTTTTTTTTAACTTCTTCGTACTTTTGTATTAGAGACATGACATTATCTAGTTTTTCAATCGCAGCTATGGTGGCACCATTGGTTATTTCAGTACGTAGTATATTTGGAGTATGGTTTTCTTTTGTTTTTGTTTTATCAACCCCCTTATGAATGGTCACAGGCTCATTTTCAACTATATTTTTATGATTAGTGCAATTATTAGAAATTCCTAAATCTGCTTTAATTTTTTCAACCTGCTCACATAATGGAATATTGCTTTTATCATCAGAACCCTTAGCCATCACACCTGCCAAATGTTCCAAAGCATCTTTCAGAAAAGATTCTTGTCTTAAAGTTAACGGTTCCTTGAATAAATCAACCAAGTCTGCAATTTTCTCGTGCTTAATTACTTCACTCTCTATTGAGTCGCCTTGATAATTCTTTTCCAAGTTCCACAATTTATTAAGTAAGTTTCCAGCTATAAAAGCCATAGCAGTTAATGTGTCATTTTCACGGGTAAATGTTATATTTGATATTGATGGTGAATTTTTATCACCGACAACTTCAATGCCTGATTTGAGTTCATTAACAATTATCTTTGACAGTTTTTTATCTTTTATTTCTTTTGTGTTGTTACCCATTATTTCGTGCAATTTTTCACTAACTATATAATTTTTTTCAGTGGTGTGAAAACTGTCGATTTTGTTATCTGCAATATGGTGTTCATATAATTTTGACTTATATTCAATGTGAAGGGGGCTAGATGAATTAGAACCATCCAACCTACCACTTCGTCGTGAAACAGCGGGTGGGAAATTAGCAACTGCCTTTTTTGCTGTTATTGTTCCAGAGTCATTAGTATGTTTTAGGGTATCTGTGAAGAAAAATGATTATAATTATTTTAGATTTAGAAAATACATAATAATTTTGCTCTCAATATTAGGTTTTATATCAAAATATAACTACCTTCATTAAACTCATCAACAGTATGGTGAAAAGTCACCGTATGTGTATCTTTTGTTTTATTATTCTTTGTCAGAGATCTCTTAACTCTACTGTTTAGTTTGTTTTTTATAGAATCCAATTGCAAAGTCATGAACTCTTGAACATTGTTAGCTACCATAGCATCAACATCGCTACTAGCATATTTCTCCTTTTCAATGTCACCTGAAATATAAATTTTATATAAATTTATGATTTTTATCAAAGTCTTTGTAATTATACAATACCCACCTTTTAGTTTTTGTGCAAAGTATTCAAAAATAAAAGTGCAATGTGCTAACAGAAATTTATTGCAAAAGTGCTCTTTCTTTTGGTATACCAATAATGTAACCTGCAATCAAAAATATGTGCTTTTGAAAATAAAACCAGCTCAATTAATGATGTTAATAATATCGTGATTCAATGGTATTTAATGATGATAATTTACTGACTTATTTATTTGTGAGGTTTATAGTGCCTACTGGGCATTTTATATGAATGATATTAACTGAATGAGTAATTATATGTATAAAATAATATTTTTTAAGATTTAATAAGGACTAGTTGAAGATTTAATAAGAATTAGTGACCGCCCCAGCTTCTCATGGGCATTAAAACCTTCCTTTTCACCTTTCTCTTCTTCTAATCACTCTATGTATTAAAAAAACGCATTAAAATCCGTTGCGTAGCTTAAAAGATTTAAGCATACATAAGGACATAGGGACAGAGAAAACGACTTTGTTTTATACTATGTAGTGATTAACCATAATTATAATAATGAAAATAAATAGGAATTCTTCGGTACAGTATCAAAAAGAACACTAGCCTCGTAATAAGTAATTCTAGAACATTCTCGCCAAAGAAGATGATGATGATTATGGTGCTATGCAAATATAAGAATAAAAAGCGTGATTACTGGGCACATCAAATTGTTTTTACAATAATTTACTTGTTTTAGAAATAAATTCTTACCTAACAATTCATCGTTCACATTATCATATGTCTGCGGACGAGGCACTTTTGGTGAACCATGTTTTGCTGCGTATTCTCGATTCTTCTTTTTATAATCTGCAATTAATGCGAGCAGATTCATAAAAGCCCCCTTAAATTATTTCTTACATCCTAAACTCTGTTAGGAGTACCACTCCGCTTTTCATCTTTTTACATCTAAAACCTTAAGCATGACATTCAGGATTTGCGTGTTCAAGCGCTGCTTTAGGTGATTCTCGCTCCTACTAATTTTAGCTTTGGCGACCACTTTCGAAAGAAGATCGGTCACGCTGACAAAGATAATAAATGTATCTTTGGTCCTTATCGTTATCATTGACTTTCCTATTTCGACGTCTCTTTTCTTCTTCCACTAAATGATAAATCATAGCTATATCTATAGGTACAAACCTCGGCATATTAAGATCTGTTGCTAGTGGCTTTGCAATTTAAGAAATATTGCATTTGTTATATTAGAGAGATAGTGTTGAGACTGGAATAATGTTTGTTATAATTAGGGTTTCTTAAAATAGATGTTGTGATTTCTAAGTTTACTATGAAGTGACAAATTCTTTCATTATAAAATCTTCTGATCTATAGCAAGTATTTTCGATGTCAGCATTGCGCAAAGTATCATTGTCTGAAAAGCCCAGTACATACTGACCATCTTCAATAGTCTCCCAAGCCAGATCCAAAGAATTTTCATCCAGTTCTCTGTAGTCCGTGCCCAAGCACTTAGTGACTTCTTGACAGACCCATTGTCCTTGACCGTCGCAGTTACACTCTTTGCAACCAGAACAACTATTTTCTGGATAAAATTTAATATATTCAATATTTTAACAACAATAGTAAAAGAAATAAAGGTCAAGAAAGGTCTCCATGGACTACACTGCTTATAAAGTGCTGGGAGATTTTTCGGCCATGGCTCTTTAAATTAAATAATCAAAAGGGCCAACATCAATATCCCTAGTGTGTTGTAATCTTTTGTAGTAAATAAATAAATAGTGTAGTGATAGTCTAGATACACGGTCTTATAGGTACGAAACACAGAAATATTAATGGTAATTAATATTTCTGTAGTACGAAAGCAAACCGTGCCCTTTTTGTCTTCTTTGCTCATCTCAAACATAATTTTCAGCGTTCCCAAACCTCCCGATTAATCGGGAGATCTACCGATTTCGCAACCCGTCTCTATTAGCTCTTACATATTTTCTTTGATATCCCGATTTCTATCGACTTTTTCCACATTTCTACCTTTTTCTTTGGTTTGGTAACATTCAAGTTTGTTATGGATGAAAGAACAATAAAAATATAGTTAAGTATAAAGTTATTGAAGGAAGTGAAAAAATGAAGACAGGAAAAATTACAGCAGCTTGAAATACCAAGATTGGATTTAGCATAGAAAAGAAAATGATAATAATGATCTTGAAGAAGGAAATTGAATTTGCTTACCATCAGTACACGTAGAGTATTGCGAGACGTATGGAACACATTGTTGGTCACCTCCTAAAATATTCAGAGTATATATTATAGGTGTGTTGGTGGCTAAACAAATATCAGATTTGACTGACGCAACTAATCTAATATAAAAAATAGCTAAAAAATTAATAAATGCATATGCAAACCTTTGATTATTTGTATAATCAAAGATACAAACTATGCATTTATTCCTGGAATTATCGTCGCTCTTGTGAGTAAAGTCCCTTCAAAGTTCTTCTATTCTTCTTACCTACGATCCTTATTTTACAAGACACCCTCCTTTTTATTTATTTTTATGAATTCCCTTTACATTATAATAAGATAAATACAAACTCTCCACCAATCTCATTTTTTTTTCCATAATGGTTTTCAATAAAGTCGACGTGCCGTATCAATTGTCAGGTACTAGTTTAAATATAAATTTATTGAAACTTACTTGTAGCTGTGGCATATTTTAATACTAGAAGCATGTGAAGATAACAACCGAGGAATGGAACTGTTGGCATCACATGTAGACTACGAATTTAGGAAGCTCTAGTTGCTTTTACAACTTGTAGCTACAATAAATTTGCAGCTTAATTTGTACATATTAGTCTATCTTTGGTGAATAATCGAATTAAGAAACTAGATCTCACGGTACCCATTTTCTTATTCAATTAATAAAATTAATACTAACTATGTTAATATAAAAGATATAAGTCAATATATATTAAGGGTTTTGTTCCAACAAAAACCTTAAAAATAAATAAATAGATTTAGAAAGAAATACTGATCAGACTAGACAAGTAAATGAACTTCATATAAACGAAAATAAAGTAGATAGATTTATGACAAATATCTTTTATATTTAAAATATTCGGTCAGATCTTAACATAATTAATAGGGTGAATTTACTTAGTGATAAAATCAGTGCAGTGCAATGCAATGCTTTTAAAAATTATGCGGCAAAACTGTGCAATATTGTGTAAAAATTATTAAAAACAATAAAAACGACGATGCAGAAGGAGAAATTTATAAAACTCTCACGTTACGAAAGAAATCATAGAAAACACGTGCAAAATAGATAATATCAAAGAAATTTATGAGATAATGGTGCTTAATTCTGAATAAAATATAACAAATGATTTGCACTTTAAAAGAATTCATAATAAAATGGTCACAGATAACAATTAATACAAGAGCACTTTTATTCCAGAAAATAAAATCACTGAGTATAAAAATATAAAACATCACAAACACTAAAATAAATAACACGATAATATAACTAAACTGCACAAAACAATAAACTTGCTTTTTATCATCAATACCAAATTATTGAAAAGTTCACATTTTGTAGGTATTTAAAATTACATTTTTGTATAAACAAAAAAAAGTTATTAGATTCTCTTAATCCAGGAGTTAATTTTTCATTTTTGTCTTATCCTTTTATCTATGAAGATGCTATTGTTCATAGCCTGATTTCATTATTTAATCGTTTAGAGTACAGTAAATTTAACTTCCTTTTTCTTTATGTTAGTAGTTTTCTTCAAATTATTTCCTTTTAGTAACTTTTCTATATTGTGCAGTTTTAATATCTTCTCACTTATCATTGTTAACGATAAAATCTACGTAATCAGGTCCACTAGGTCCACCAGCCATCAGATTCTCCTTCGGTACTCTCCTCCTTAACTGTTTGATCTTGTCTCTGACTTGATTGTGAATATTTCTGCGATGACCGGCGGGGTGGTCGCAGCACAACGAATCGCCTCCTGCAATCACCAATCTTCCCTTTATAAGCCGAAAAATACATTGTATCAACTGCCGAACAAGTTTCCGTTACTTCTATCTACCATCTCTGTTAGTTGTGTATCTTAGTAATTGCTATCAAAATCACAGTACACTCAAATTGAACCATGTTTAATGATCCAGTACTAAAATACAATACAACAGAGATAAATTGATATGTAAACGTTACTGAAACATATTTGGCAGATGAAATAGATATAAAAATTCTTAACTCTAAGATTGGTTGCAAAAGGCGACTCGTGGCTGATATAAACAATAAATAGAAACATCACAATAACCAATTTCACAAATAATACACGAATAAACTGAAATGATTTCAATACTGAGTATGCTATAAGTGATAGTGCATTTTTTGTGCATAAAATGTTATCTCTAGGTACTAGATAACGAAGAAAATATAGTCCACAAAGACCCAACCCAAAGCTAGGTCAAATATACACCATGATTCATACCATCTTTGCCTTGCCTCGACTTATAACTATCCACCAACTGAAACATCCCTTCATCCATCGTCCTTCTGATTCTATAAGAGAGCTGCCTAAAATAAGTAGGCCTATCTTGCTTAAACAGTTTTCCATATCTTGCTTTCCCTTTATTAGTTTCATTTCTAAGGTATCTGAAGTACTCGCAGTAGAAGGGGTCTCGGCTGAGGCAGGCGGAATGGTAGCCGGAGGTAGAGCAGATGCAATAGAAACAGATGTCCCGGGTGTCGTAGTCGAGCAGGGATTCTATCGATTCGTCTACGTCAAGATCAGTGTCGTTCGCATTGGGGTTGTTTGAGTAATAGGACATGCCACGGTAGCACTTCGCATTGACAGGGTACGGGATCTCATCATTATGGTAGATCAAATCTGATTGAAAATTAATTGAATTGATTATTTTTACCATTTAGTTGTTGATAATATGCAGCGAGTTTAACAGATGGTGACACTTAAGTAAGAGGATAAAACTTAATAAGATTAATTCCAAAAAATCTTCTAAAATTTAGTAAATAATGAAATTGCAGCACTTCTATTTCTTGTAAGTGATGATCATCACGACAACTGCATTGATATTGATGCTATTTATACTTACACTTTTATATTTGTATGTAACAAGAAAATACTGGACCATCAGCTATCATTATATCAAGATTTTTATTATTTTAATCTGAACAATAAATTGAATTAATATTTATTTACCTGTAGAATATACCTTCATAGATATTTTTTTTATATTATTAGTAGTTTTTTGTTTTTACGAATAGAGATTTAAAAATTACGACACGTTATTATACTACACGACCAGAATGTATATTTCCTTTGACACTATAGAAATGACAAGTTACAAGACTGGGACTAAGTTTATAATACAAACGTCATGATCTATTTTAAGATCAATTTTCTGTTTATCTTGTGTTTTGTCCATATTTTTTAAAACATTGCTGCACTGATCGTTAGCGATTCTAAACTAACCTCTCCTTCTAATCCTATTAGACAATTCCCTATCAGCATCAAAGGGTATGTTTTTGTTAAATTCATCTTTGACTTTAGCCATCATCAGACATTCATTTACGTTCATTGCTGGTCTTTTACTACAGTATTCGTCTTTTCCTTCTGTAGAGCACACACAGATTTCACAAGCCTCATCATCTTTAGCTCCAAAATTCATATGAGTCCTTCGGTATATGTCTTCTTCTTCAGAAGACCCTTCATCAACAGCTTGTATTTTTTCTTTGATTTTTATTACAGTCCGCCCACGAATACATTTTAGATTTAAGCTTTCAAGTTCCTCGACCTTTGGTAGAGCAGGATTGTAAAAGAATTCTAGAATTATATTTACAAAGTTATGATTTTGAGTAAAAGTAATTGAATGAAAATTCTGTGGGATGCTATGATGATTAAAAACAATAACATTATTCTCTTTTGTAAGTCCGCCTATTATTGTGTCTAACGATTTTAACTCTGTTTTTTTACTAAGTATAAAGATCACTATCACTATCTAGAGGTTCTGGGTTCGATCCCTGGTCAGGACAAGTCGGAAAAAGTTTGCTTAAATGCTGGTCTTTTGCTGACCGAATTTCGATGTTCGCTTAAACATATACATTTTTGTCTACCTCACTTGGAAATGTTATTGGTGGAACCCCACATTTATGCGTGCGGCTGCGATGATGCCACTGCTTAATCCAGATTCTAGAATAGTTTCTATATTTTTTTCTTAGTTAGGTCGTTAAGCCATGGGTAAGCCTCTCCCATGAAAGTCATTATCTATGTTTAGAACGATAATTAAAAAAAGCCGAGTCTGTTAGTTTACTGGGGCCTAGATGGGAAAGATTGATGCAGATTCTTTTCAGAGCCATTTAGAATTGTCAAATTCGTTGCAGTAATAATGGAGTTATTGTGCGGTTACGAAAAGGATGAAATTTAGGTAACGATGCTCCATGGCACGCACAAGAGTCTACCCCTGGTCACAACTGGTTGATGTTGTATTCTTTAGAAATCTATTCTTTTCCAAATGTAGCTATTTATTATTAAGACCTCGCCCACATTTTGTAGAGTTATGTGTTTATCATTATTTTAATTGATCTCTTCAAGCTGATGGACTTCCTTCCTTTCTTGACTATTATTCAGTCAATTTATTTTAGGCAACGAAATGTAATTTACATTATCTATCATGCGGGTTACTTTATAATCGTAAGTCTTGTCTATCTATAGTAAAGAACATTGTTTGTCGGTGGAGTAATTTCCAGGTCTTCCTGTACCCCGCAATCCTTTTCACATTTTTATAGATGTAAACATCTTTTAATTACCTAAAATATCTAAGACATCTTTGATATCAACTATTGATGAAGCAAATAACTTACCAGCGGAGACGAAGGCGATGGTGAATACGGCCAAAATCAACAGAACTAATTTCATGTCCATCTTGGTTTCGGTCGATCGACTTAATGATTTCACTACTGTTTGGTGGCTTTATATGGTTTTCCACTCAATTTCCGATGCTGATTAATTGTCGCGAGAGAGGGGACGGATTTAGGAAAACATTTTGCCAACTAACATTTTAAATCGTTATTCAGAATAATTTACCTATTTTCTGTAAATAGGATAAATAATACATGATACCTCCATATTATATGATGATAAATCATATACTGTTAATCTAATAATAATTATTTTGGGACAGAAATAAATTATTTATTTTTATTTTAAACTAGCGACTCGCTCCGGCTTTGCATGGGCATAAAAACCATCCTCTTGAATCACTATCTATCAAAATCCGTTGCGTAGTTTTAAAGATTTAAGCATACAAAGGGACAGAGAAAGCGACTTTATTATATACTATGTAGTGATACCTAAGAGTGATACAAAGTAAACTTAATAGGTAAGTGTATGCTCAGTGTTGTGGATGAATATTGTACTTTGTGATATTCTATATCCCACCAAAAACATTTTCATGTAAAAATGTTGCCCAGGCGAGTCTTCATAGCTTACCCTGTGAAAAAGTTATCAGATCTCGTATAAAGCGAAGCTCTTAAGACTAAATGCTATAAAACTACAAGCTCTGTACTACACCTTAATCAAAATCTATGAAAATGGTCAGATCTCATGTAGAGGCAAGATTCTTGATCTATGACGCTCTTACTTTACCAAGACTAACTTCACATAGGTACTCTACATTTTAGTCAAAACGGGTGGCTAGGCTGTTTTATTTCGTGAGGTGCCGTCGATCCCCGGTCAGGTCAAGATGAAAAATTGTATTTTTCTGATTGGCCTGGGTCTTGACTGTTTATCTATATATGTATTTGTTATAAAATAAAATATAGTATCCCATCGAACTAACTTCGGGGCTAACTCAATCTGTGTGATGGGTCTTTATTTGTTTTTTTTTTTATTATTTATTTAAACTAAATAATCTATCGTTGTAAAAAAAATGTAAACTAAAATTTCCTAGTCCGTCCCTGAGCTATCTGAGAGCCGGCAAACAATGACATTTGGCAAATAGACGAATCAAACCTTATCGTGTCCGCACCTGTGCTCAACATCGCCAACACCAGATGTTCAACAATGAGACTCATTATCATTTCTAGGCTTCTCTGTATTATCCATACTACCATAGATTCCATACTAATATTATTAGGACCACACCTTGGTGAACACTAGCGCCGCCGTCATTTAAAAATCATTATTCACTGAAAACACAAGTTATCAAAAATCCGTCTTTTGTAATTAAGGTTCTGGATCTGAAGTTAATTTTAAACATATTTAATTAATACATTATAGTTCCCTATAGTTACATATTGCAATATTGCTTAAAACGGCCACTTTTAGCAGTTTCGCAATTTGTAAATAAATGGAACTATAATTTAATATGATTAAAATTAACTTCAGATCCAGAACCTTAATTACATAACACGGATTTTTGATAACTTGTGTTTTCAGTGAATAATTATTTATAGTTGATGGTGGGGCTAGTGTTCACCAAGGTCTCGTCTGTGTCTCTCTGTCTGTCTTACGCTTTCACGGCTAAACCGCTGGACCGATTTTGATGAAATTCGGTATGGATATAGTTAAGGACCAGGGCTCAAACATAGGTTACTCATTTATAATAGTAGAATGCACTAGCTTCACCTCGCGGTGTTACCCTCGGTTTATCATATAGTAACGCCATCTACTTTATAAAGCGCCATTTTTTGAACCAAACCTACGGGAATCGCCAACTTTTCGGAATAAAAAAGTATCCTATGTGCCCCCTGTAACTTTTTTGCCCCGCACAGTTTTTCTGTTTCTCCCGATGGTTGACTGGTAGAGAATGCTTTTAATTGTAAAAGTATTGTACATAAGTTAAATAAAGTTTTAATAAATAATCGAAGGCATCAGCTCCACACCAAATTAAGCGGTCTTTATTGGGATCTGAATAAATCTACAATATTTTAAGCCCAAAAATAAGGGTTGTGGTCTTTAAAGGTACTTATAGATCTTGAAAAACTATCACCAGGGTGTGTAGGATCTAGTAGGCAGTTCTAATATTGTCTACAAACGATGTGTTTAGTGTCGACAACGGCAACGTTGCGTAAATAATATGCATTTTTTATTATTTTGAATGCTGTTTTAAAATAGCGAAATGGGTTTAATTTCTCTGTTCTGTGGGTTGCACCTTTGTACTGAACAAGATCATATATTTTCCCTTATTTTATGCAAATAAATGATTTTGATTTTAAATAGGTTGAGGCACTTATCATCAGCTCAGTGCCCCTAGTATGAGTTTTTCTTTACGCAGACGCTAGCGACTGCGTTAGCGATTTAGTATGGCAAACCTGTACAGCGCCTCTGGCGGATAGTAAGGCAACTAAGAAATTCCATACAAAATCCTAACGCAGTCGCTAGCGTCTGCATTAAGAAAAACTCGTACTAGGGGCACAGGTGAGCCGTCTGCCTGTTGGCTTGCTAAATCCCGAGTTCACCAACCATTTTATAATTTGATTAAACTGCCGTTTTAAGTGTATAAACGGTTGTTTTGAACTTAAACATATTATGTTAGTGAACTAGGGTCTAATTTTATGTGTAATCGGGACGCGGGACGCTAGATAAAATAAAAAATAAAAACGGATAATTACAAAATATTTGATTTATTTCAAAAACTATTTTTATACTTAACACTATTTTCTGTATATAAAGTTTATTCTTCTGTTGTATAATAAAGTTAATAAATACAAAAAAAAATTACAGAATAACAAACAAAAAATGCAAATTGCGATTTTATTAATATTAGTTTATTGAATTACCAATTTTTGTTAGAATTTGTTGTATTAAGCGACAATAGCAATTTCAGTTGTATCTCTATAAAAATCATAATGTAAGACAGCGTAGGGCACGGAATCCTTCTGCATTCTGTTGTTATTACTAGTTTATTCTGTAATCTGTGGTTGTATTATACATACGGCCAAATCTTAAAAATATAGGTATATTTAAAAAAAACAATGCTTTATTACAAAAAAAATAAGTACGAATTTATATAAAACTATCTTCTAAAAAAACTTACAATTCATATTTAACAACTGTTATAAATTAAAAATAAGTACTTAGGCACTTTTTGTTACGGACTCATTACCTTGTAAGGAACTGTTTTTAAGGGGCAGGGTAGGGGCAGAATATGTCTAACTTAAATATTCTGCGGGTGGTAGAATCACCACCCGCAGAATATTTAAGTTAGACATATTCTGAACTACTAACAATAACATTCCAAAGGATTAATATCAGGGCAGGGATGAAAACCGGACTTTTTAAGACCCCAAAATTATTATTTTTAACCTGGTTTACTAATTTACCAGTTTATTTAAGGGTTCATAATACCTGGTTTTTATTTTTGAGAAAATACCGTCTGAAATAATTACGTCGTGTTGTATTGCGATGTGAAACGGATAGCCCTCATTTAGTTTTGGTCATTTTGTTGGCTTTAAAAAGTTTAATAAATAAATGGCCGAAGACAGGGAAACATGGAAAACAATGTTCTTAATTATTAAATAGATACCGGACCGGCATTTTGCCGGAAAAAAACTGGCCAAGTTTTAACGATACCGTTACATAACGTTACATTTTAAGTGTAGTTAACTCCGATAACGTTAATTTTCTCCCAAATTAACGTTATAAACGTTATTCCTATAAGATGTAAACATACAATCATTTTTTCTCTTTACATTAGAAGTAGGTAGGGTTATAGCATGTTGTACCTATTTTAAGACAGTGACTTGGTTTGTAGTTAGAACTGTAATGTACAATACGAATTGAAAAAAATAATTAGATAAAAAATATTAAACAAAAATCAGTATAAAAACCAATCACTGAATAAAAATTCATAATTTTTACAAACATTCCTATTATTTTTACTTTCATCTATAACATTAATAAGTTTTATCCACGCCGATTCTATTTCGCTGGGACTAAGACTGTGGACTGAAGCCAGGCCAAAATATGCGCATCCAGACCCTACCCAAGGTTTATAAGGGTTTAGTCTCCGATCATGTGTCAAATTAAGGCCTAATGTCTCTTTAGCGACTAGATAAGTGAAATATACATCTTCTAAATTTAATAATGGCACTTTATTGGCGGCTTTTAGTATTTTTTCTGTGTATTCACCTGAAAAAAAAAAAACGTTAAGAATATTCAAAAACGATTCCTCCTCATCATTATCTCAGGCGCAGGTTGTCCACTGCTGGACATGGGCCTCCGCGAAGGATTTCCAGAACGATCGGTCGTCGCGGCCAGCATCCAGCGCCTGCCTGCGACCTTCTCCAGGTCATCTGACCAAAGATCGAAAGATCGAAAGATGAAATCTAGCTGTTGCCGAAAATGAATAGTAGAAAATTAAAAAACCTACCACTAATGAGGTATCCGGTGCCGGACAAGTACTGTGGAATGTGGTCGTCACGTCGCAGCCAGCGCGGGACGAACCACTTGTTGTACTCGTCGCGGTGCAGTCTACTGTTGTTCTTCATATACCCTGCAACGTCATACATTCAACATAAAAATGCCAGAGTATTGAGTTGAGTGAGGCTTAAAAATTACACGTTATTTTGGGTAAGGTTGGTGTCAAACCGAGAAAAAATTGAGCTGCTGCCATCTGATCTCCCAAAAAAAAAATATTTCCTTAGGAACTTTTTACCACTTTTCTGTTTCTCAAAATGGTTGACTGAATGAGAATCCTATGAAACAGCTAGCTGTTGCACGCGGCTCCACCCGCGTGGAACTAGGTAATATCTCGTCAAATAGTAGCTTATATTTGACCCCAGGTTCATAATTATCTCTAATACCAAATAGAAAAAAAAATATCATACATAAATTTTATCAAAATCGGTGAAAGCATTTATAAAATTAGTATGATAGTATGATTAAAGTATACCTACTTTTGTTATAGTATATATATATATATATAAATAAATACCTAATCTATTCTAAACTTACCTAGCAACTTGGCATTCTCATGTCCCTTGAGCACTTCCTTCAGCATCCAAGGGTTGACGAACACGTCATCATCAGTCTTAAACAGGAACTGGGTTTGTGGACACCTCCTGACGGTCCACTGCAGCATCAGCGCAGTCTTCAAGGTCAGGTTCTGGTAGTGGTCCTGGAGGTCGAAGACCAGCATATCGCCATACTCTTTAGCTTCTAGGTAGACATCTGCCTGGAATGGGACGGTGGTTGTTAAATTAAAATACACTGTTTGAAAAGGAGGTTCTTAGATTAGTGTTTTCTTTTTTACATCAACCCCTCAGTCTCTGAAGAAGTTTATTTGTAGACCACTAGGCGCAATTTTATAAGGTAAGTAAAATTATTGAAATCCTAACTACCTAACTTGGCAGGTCTCAACGGTTTGGTGCAAATATTAAACTTCTTGTTTAAGCGAAAAATCAAAGATTTTTCATTTATTTTTTATATTTTTACTTATTAGCTTAAAATCTGCCGTACGCACTGTACACTTGTTTTTTAAATCTGTTCAAATCCACAACTCAACTATCTATACTATATTATTAACTAGCGACCCGCCCCGGCTTCGCATGTGCATAAAAACCTTCCTCTTGAATCACTCTATTAAAAAAAACGCATCAAAATCCGTTGCGTAGTTTTAAAAATTTAAGCATACAAAGAGACATATATGGACAGAGAAAGCGACTTTGTTTTATACTTTGTAGTGGTACGAGTCTGATGGATATAGTTAAAGACAGGGGTCAAACATAGGCTATAATGCGATGCGATATAACCAATAACCACGCGGGCGGAACCGCGGGCAACAACAAGTATTTAAAATACGCAAATGTTTATCTCTTTTATTTATTATCTTTACACGCTTAAATTATAATTAAGATAAAAATAAGCATAAGTAGGTAAATTATATCGTTTCAAATGTTGATTGTTCTTCAAGGTCTAATCAATCTTTGTACAAAAAATTTGCTACTTTTCAACGCAGTAGGTATTCATGAGTGTATTTCATGAGCTTATAAGAATACTTAATAGTACACAGTACCCAGGAATTTCACTCTCTCTCTCTTCAAACCGGAACACAACAATGCAATCTATTTGGCGGCAGAAATAGGTGAGAGTGAACTCAAGGCGACGGCCTGTGTATACAGTCTTCCTCTGGTAATTTTCTTAAAATTGGTTGATCAATTTGCTAGTTAATAGCTTCTTAATTAAACTTCTTATTTGTATTTAAAATAATCTGTCTACTCACGAAATTTCCATCGATGCCTTGAGCTTCCATTCCAAGAACGAAGTACGTGGGCTGGTGCCGCGCCCATGTTTTCCTGATGACTGCCCTCTGGTCTACCTTCTTTGGGGAACTGGTGACCAGGACCAAAATTGGCACTTCATCTGCTCCATCGCAAGGAGTTGAAGATGGCTCTATTAGTATTTGTCTGTAAGGTAATAAATCAAACTTGAGAAAATATGAAATCTCTTCGAGCAAGCGTGTTGCTTAGTTGCATTTTCAATTTACGCTTCAAAGCCCACGGTACGATTTTTATCGTGGTGCTGATTTAATGGTACTGATTATTACAATGAAGCGACTGCCTTCTGACCTCCGTAACCCTTTTTATAGAGTAACCAAACCAATAAGAACATGATCCGGGTGTGTTAATTAACTTGATAAAAAACGTTATTTTTGGGTCATAGGAATACCGGTTTAAATTTGTACCATAGGATATTTAATCGTTTTTTTATACACACATACACCAGACATGTCAAGTTTATACACCAGAATATAACAAAAAATAATAATTACATAGAGAAGAACCATAATCTACAATGGCGGAATTATTTCGTCTAGGTTTATCTTCCAGTTAACCAGCACTAGATTGATAGAAAAGGTGTTCAGTAAAAAGGGTACAACTTAAAAGTGGTACGTACATAGAATCTGTATAGTACTTCAAACTCCTGCTTCCTCTGAAATGGTCCAGGTCTTTGTCAACTGGTCGATGAACCAGTAGTGCGTTGGCGACGTCCGAGCTCCTCCATAACTTGGCCAAAGCCACCACAGCGTACACAGCAAGGCACAGTAACAAGAACCTGTAGCGACCTGTGAGTCGATTTAACATATATAAACGACTAGCTTTTACCCGCGGCTTCGCTCGCATGGAATTAGAAATTTTTTGCCAAGAAGAAACATTTATTAGGTTATATGGCCGATATTTATGGCCGATAGGTGTACACATTCAAATATTCCAGTAATCTCCCTTGGGAAATTAATGCTTTTTCAGGATCAAAAGTTGCCTATGTTACTCTCCATCCTTTCAACTAACTCTATGCCAAAAATCAGGTCGATTTGGTTGCTTGCTACGGCGTGAAGGAAGGACAAACAAACAAACAAACACATTTATAATATTAGTATGGATTTTTTACGGTTCCGTACGTTATAAGGCAAAAACAGAAGCTCTTATCTTATAGGATTACTATGTCTGTCTGTAAGACTGTCAAGATTTTTATCTCAAGAACTCATAGATCTAGAAGACTGATTTCAACAATTTTATAGGTTATACACTAATATAATTGTTCGGTGCAAGCAAACGGCAGGAAGGAGTGACATTCTAAATTTCGACAGTTCATTATTACGACGGAGTCGCAATTTCGGAAAACAATAGTTCGACTACTCACTGCTTCGACATAACACTTTCGCATTTATAATATTACTAGCTGTTGCCCGCGGCTCCGCCCGCGTGTAGGTCGCTTTTCGCGTAACCTGTGGAAACTACAACTATCCAGACCTATAGTTAAAATTGTAGTATCCTATTCCCGTGCCAATTTTATAAAGCCATTACATTGCTACGATATCAAACTAAAAATATTAACATTCATACTATCACATCTTTGTCTCTAAAAGAGTAGACGCAGCCTATTACAGGGTCATTTGGACCTAAAAGCCACTCCTAAAGTTAAAGTGGGCGTGAAAAGTGTAGGAAATCCCAATAAAAAGTGATAAGTTAGTTAAATTAAACCTTACGACACGACCGTTATTCCGTCAAACAACAACTGAACTGACTTGCCGATTTGATTATTTTTTAAACCAAAGCCAAACCAAACCAACCAATCAATTCAAATAGCCTAGCTTACAATACAACACGACCGATAAACAAACCAACCAATAGAACTAAACCAACAACCAAAATTTTTTGTAAGTAATTCAAATTAATTGCCGTAAGGAAAATTTTCAATCTCTATATCATATGCGAATAAATAATTAAAATAAAGTCAGCGCCATCTATTGATATTTTATGTAACTAGATTATACGCCCACACACATTCAATGTGTTATTTTATTAAAATTTAATAGAGACTGCAGTGCGTTTTTCTCTTTATTGATATCAAAAAAAAAGTAGAAATTCTAGCTTTATCTAAATTAAACACGTTTATGTAAATTCAACTCTGTTTAAAAGTTTTGAAGCAGTGCTAGAAGTAAACTTCAACTGACCATAACTTCTTTTTCCCTTTACCGATTTTGACGAAACAAAGTTTTAACAACGCTCCTAATTATACGTAATCCACCTGTGAAAACTGCGTTCAAATCTGTTGAGTAGTTTTGAAGTTATAACGTACCAGAAAGACAAAAATTCCAAAAATTGTTTTTTTTATGGTTTCTTTTTAGAAAAATATTAAATATATAGACACTCGATTTTTACTGTCCTATTATTTGTATAGATAGATAAGTACAAAATACTGATATATTAGACCGTTCTCTACCAGTCAACCATTTGATTAATCTTCTTCTTCAATGTCGTCAATGACAAACTATTAGATTTGATTTGATTGGGGTTGCGATATAGTTTATCCGGAAACAAATTTGCAAATGAATTTATTCGTTCCTTTTCAAAATTAAAATAAAAGTAAGAAAATAATTCTAGAAAACAAATAAAAAATGAATACAGAAAATTATTGTTTGTGGCAGGATTCGATCCAGCTACTTCCAGCTATTTCTTGAAACATTTCTTTACTAAATTATTAAAAGCAAAAAAAATTGAATTCTAAAAAACTAATACAAAACGAAAAAAAGTAAGTAAAAAAATAAGTCATGTTTAGCAGAATTAGAACCCTCTACTCAAAAAAATAATCCGCGACCTCTATCGGTAGAGGTCACGGATTATTTTTTTCAACATGCGTTGTTAGTAATTGGCGAAATTTCAAATGGAATTTGTCTATAGGTACGCCAATTCACCCCTTTTTTGGATGTAAGGGTTGGAATTGTGAACAACCCTTTCTTATGTGGGCAGTATATAGTATAATAATGAAGACACTAACCGAATTTCACGTTTATGGCTTTTATAGTTTCGGTTTTGTGATGATAAATTAGATAACCTCCCTCTTTTTACCCCTTTAGAGGTTAAATTTCAAAAAACGCTGAACCACGCCATTAGTTATTTTTGTTGAGAAGCATTCTTGCCAAGTTTCAAGTACATCAGTGAAGATTTTAATTTTTTTTCATACAAACTTTCCCCTTAATTTTAACCCTTTTAGCGGTCTAATTTTGAAAAATCCTTTCTTATCTGAGCACTACGTATTAACATAAAACTTCGGTCCAAATTTCAAGTTTATAGCTTTTATGGTTTAGGCTGGGCGTTGATTTATCAATTGCCCTTGTTCTTATATATAGAAAAAATTATATTAATCTACTAACTAATTAGAAATTAATACAAATATACTTTAAGACCTACAATTTATTTGAGAAACCTTAAAATATATTTAAGATTTGCAACTAACTTATGGAAAACAACACAAAGATTAACCTATTTTCAAACTACTATTCGAACTTCGGAATCCGGAATCCGGAAAAATACTTTTCAAACTTAAATTAAACCCAAGAAGCCCAAAACGCAGACATTAAACTATACACCATACTAATATTATAAATGCGAAAGTCTGTCTGTCTGTCACCTCTTCACGGCTAAACTGCTGGACCGATTATGATGAAATTTGGTAGGGATGTAGTTAACGACCTGAGGTCAAACATAGGCTACTTTTGGGCGCGATATAACAACAGAAAAGCTAGTACAATATAATGCCGCAATTACACTCCGTACTCCAATCAATTCCAATTTAATTTAATTTTATTTTATTATTTTATATTTAACAGGTACCAAATCGTCTTAACACACAATGAAATCGTTAGAAAAGCAAAAAAATATGTTTTATTTATTTGAAATCTCAAACTACACATGATGATTTAATGCGAACGACAAACCATATCGACTTTTAAAATGTATGGTGGCGCCATCTATTGACACATTACTGAACTCATAATATTAACAAATAAATAAAACCTTTGCACACTGTCTTCTATAATTTAGTTGTGTACATACAATACAATTCAATACAATACAAAATATTATACCAAGACATTTTCAATTTTAATTCCATGTATCTCACTTCAATAATGACAAAGTTTCATACAAACTGGCAACCCCTATTTCACCCCTATAGGGATGAAATTTTCAAAATCGGATTGATGCATTATTATTTTTTACCAATTACAAATTCAAATTAAAAATTCCATGTGTCTCACTTCAATAATGACAAAGCTTCATACAAAATGGCAACCCCTATTTCACCCCTTTAGGGATGTAATTTTCAAAATCTGATTGGTGCATTATTATTTTTTACCAACTTCAAATGTAAATTAATAATTTCATGTATCTCACTTCAAAAATGACGAAGTTTCATACAAACTGGCAACCCGATAAAATTTCCAAAAGTCCTTTCTTAGCGGACGTCTCTTAGTCACAATCTACCTTCCTGCCAAATTTCATCTTCATCGGCTCAGCAGTTTTGGAGATTTCGTGATGAGTGAGTGAGTGTTTTTCGCTTTTATATATATAGATTAGGATAGGATTGTACTCACCGATCCTAAGAGAGCTGATCCCGTTCATCTCGGCCCCATCATAATGAGGACCTGCAGGCACCTTTCGATGTCACCGTCAGATTTCCATTGTCATTCCCAGACCTGGAACCAAACCAGTAAATATAATAATTCCCTAATCCAATTTTTTACAGTGGTTCGAAAACCATTTCGAAGAGTAGGCTTAGGATATAGTTTGCGGTAATAATATTTTTTATTAAGTAAGTATTTTTTGAGATAATTGCAAAAAAAAACCCTTTATTTTCAGAAATTTTTATAAGGTCAATGTGTGACGTAAGCGGCTTGCTCATTTTATTCTGTAAGAGTACGACAGACTTATATGATCCGAATTTAATTCAATACGAAGAATGTGGCAAAGCTGTCAGCCTTCTGGGCACCCTACCTCGGGGTTATGATTTGCCGGGACTAGAATTTTGTAAGCTTTTTTTTTAATATGTTATCATATTTTTTTAAAATAATTAGTTTAGGATTTTTTAATTATGTAAATACCTACTTGTCTTTATTTCGTTTCCAATAAAATTTATTTTATTATCCGAAGAAAATCAAAATATACCTAGTTCAATCTGAACCAGTTGCCAAGTCGACAAGTTAAATACAAAGAATTATAAAATCACGCGCAGCAATTTCTTTTTATCTATCAGTAAAAACCATGGGGTAGTATTTAAACGGAAATCAATAAAAACAATTTTTGTATGCAAAAATAACCTAAATACATATCAAAATTACTGATTGCACAGCAAAATTTGTTTTGCTTCTGTCACCAAGTCTGACACTCGCTCGCTTCGCTCGCTCGCTCACTGTTAAGGTCACTGTATAACCATAACCTAACCTACCTTCTGTCACAAAGTCGTCTTTTGACCGTTAGTTGCTTCTGTCACCAAGTTTTTAATTTAATTAAAAGTAAAATAATTTATTTGATATACAGAAATTGATGGGTGATTATTTATTTGATGTGCAATTAATAATATCCCAAAACCATGGAAGTGATTAAATCTATGGTCAAAGCAATTTAGAATTTAGTCAATTGTTTTGGAGCTCTACGAGCTTATACATCTTTATTTGACTTCCTACATGAAATGACGACATCGGTCGACATTGGTACGTGTAGGTACATACTATTAGGTATTCTGTGACATCGGTCTCTATTTTTAGTACTTAGTCACTATTGTCTAGACTTTGGATGAGTGGAAACGAGCTCTCGATAGCCTAGGCATGCGTGTTCGTAACGATCGTGCGGGTTAAGCGACGGCGACCGTGGCCTAACACGGATTGGTTGCCACTATTGGCAATTCTGTCTTGAGCTCGGGTCTCGGCTGTTATTGCTAGATGGACTGAAAAATCTGACTTACTTTGCCACAAACAAAATAATCATAATTGGTCTAATTTTTCTGTAAGAGTTAAACAAGAAAGTCAGACAGCAGACCGCCATATCTTACCATGATTAAAGCGTATCCCGAACTTTTAAGCGTAAAATGAGGATGTGACCGGGAGATACGCTCTAATAAAGTAGACAGACAGCAAGTACCTAAATTACTTTTCATTGAATATGTACCTGCTTATGATATTCTATAACCTATCTCTATAAGGACCTAAACCTCAAATAAACTTCTGCAAAATCATTATTATCTTTTTAAACTTAAAATACAAGAAGCATCAAAAAAAGGGCAAAGAAAGTCAAATTTATGAAAAAAAAATACGACCGCATTATAATACCCATAGAGACAGTCACAAGTTCACAACACAAAAGGCCCTTCAGAATAGGACGAAACTGTGACGAATTAACTTTCAATTAATGTCATTAGATCAATCGTTTAAATAAGGTGACGAGGTGAATATTTGGGGTAAATGTTCAGTCAGGGGCAGATAAAACGCCCACCTACCGAACGTACCGTAACGACCGGGGGGTCAGTTTATTTACCCCCACTTTACCCCCAACTGTACTTAATTACAACAACACATGTAGCTTGTTGAACTTGAAAACCGTCCAGACTAGACTACGAGGGGTAAAAAAAGGCTTTACATAGACATAGGTACATATCGGACATTAAATAAATTCAGGCATCTGGATAGAAAATAGTTAAGAAATATACAAATCAATTTATCCTTAATAATCAGTTATTGTTTGTTTTTTTTTTTAATAACTATATTGTAATAAAAACATGCCTACCTAGTGGTTGAAAAAACAAAATTATTTAGATTTATTGAAAGTAAACGACAAAAAAGTACTTGTACCTAATTTATAAAACAAACATAAGAAGGAATCATTTAAAGACTAATTTAATAAATAAAGTCATTTTAAACATAATAAAATTAACAAACAGTATAAGGAGGGTACTTTAATAAACTAAAACGTTCAGGGGCTTACTAGGTATTAACATCTATAAAAACCATGAAAAAAAAATTGAGTAAGGGAGATGTTGCTTAATTATACAGTATTGCATCTCGCTTGCTCACTCGTTTTTGGATAGTTTGTAGAGGTCAAGTAAGTAATTACCCTGAATCATCATTCTCATCACTAACTCAATTTTGCATCCACCAAAATAAATAAACACACTTACCTATCTTTTTTATAAAAATAGTTCACCTTCCAAAATCCAGATTATCTATCCTTTTCACTCCACTGTTAAATAAGAAAGACAACGCCAAACTTATCTATATTTTTACCGATTATGATATCAAAATCACGAATATATGTATTAATCGCGTCACAGACGACAACTGTAACAGATTTCGCGTCTCTCTCTCGTTAAAGTCGAAGCGACACTGCCTGCTCGCTAGTTTTGTATAGTTCGGTTATAATTTTCACAGAATTCATATTGTCTGTTGACAACATTACTTTACAATTTACACTCAAATACAATAAACACGGGTCTATAACCTCAAAGTGAACAAACGCATGAGATTCCTATAATTCAACTGATCTACTTCGGTTATTTCGGTCGGACGCGCGTTTATTTTTTTGGAGCGATGCAAGCCCAAGGACAAGTGGGGTTAGGGAGGGGAAAGATGAGGTGAGTAAACTCTTCATTTGCGGGTTTGGAGCCCCATCGAAGTAAACATAAGCTGTTTCACAGAATAGGTATACTAACGTACTGTGTGCTGATATTGTCGAACTAGGTTTGCGTGAAATTCTTGTCATGGAATGTCTTACACACAGGCCTCACACTATTAAATAAGTAAGTATCTATTTTATGCCGAACTAGCTTCAGAAAGTCGTTCGAAGTCTAGAATGAGGATTGCGGAACTTAAACACCGAACACAGAAAATGGATTCTAGGATTTTTAGGACCAAAGGCGCACGAATCATTTTTCGGCGACTTTTTGACTGCCAACATAATCGTTAAAATAAATAAACGTCATGATAACTATTCATGGAAGGGAGTTGTTGGGTGTGAACTCCATTAATTACGCGAAAGAATAACACCTATCTATAGGATGTTTTTAGAGGCGGAGAACTTAAAATTGAAATTAAAGAACGAATGCATGAAATTGGCTTTATTTTAAAGATTATTTTATGTACTTTTGTAAATATATATAGATTATATAGCAATTTCGAACGAATGCACCAAATTGTACTCATATAATACTTTTGACAAACGAAAGAAAACAAGAATTTCAGAAATTCCCGCGGAAATTACAGGAACGAATTCAGAAATTAAAAAATAAAAAATCAGTAAGGAGCGAAGCCCAGGCGCAGGTAGTCGCAGGCAACAGCTAGTAAATAAATAAGAAGAACCGTTAACGTTTTAAACACACTAACTATTTTGCTTGTGTTAACAATGTCAACCTGAATAACGTGTTAATAAGTGTTGATAAGTGTGGCCAATAACACTAAAATACAGTTCGTGGGCAAAGTCAAACTGAAATTTATTGAAATGCCTTTATGTATGTAGGCAGTTAGTTACGTATGTGTTCATCACTGCTTTCAGTAGTTACTTCCTGTGTTACTGTATTTGCAATAAAAAATGTGTTGTTGTTGTTATGTTGTTTTTATTACTAGATACAAGTCAATAGAGCAATTTTCCAAAAAAAAAATATTCTCTTTCTGTAGGTAAGTGAGCTTCTTAGATCATTCTCCTCGCGCAATTTTTTGCTAGTATCCTTACCTTACATTAGAACCTCGAAAGTCATTGAAATACTATCCGCTTTAGTATCATTAGTAAACAAAAATTTATTAAAAACGGCCACTTTTGACACTTTTTGAAAAGGTTTCTAAAGCGGATAGTATTTCAATGACTTCCGAGGTTGTAATGTAAGTTAAGGATAAAGAGTTTTTTTTTTGAGAAGTGGCTCTAGTGAGACCTAAGGACCTTAAACAATATGTAGGCAGTTAATTATAGAGACACAAATATTGGTCAAATTTTATGCAATCACCTTATTTATTGTTTTATGTTATCCCCCGCGGCTCCGCTCGCGTGGGACTCGGTTATATCGCGCCCAAAAGTAGCCTATGTTTGACCTCAGGTCGTTAGCTACATCCCTACCAAGTTTCATCACAATCGGTCCAGCAGTTTAGCCGTGAAGAGGTGACAGACAGACAGACAGACAGACTTTCGCATTTATAATATTAGTATGGATATCACATAAACATTTTTCTTTATTGATACCTATGATATAAATATATTAAACATAATTTTGTCTTAAATTACAATATTTGATATTATATACCTCAGATTACAGTTATAGACATATATTAGAAATATAGAAAACAATTACAAAAGTGAAAGTACTACTTTTAATTGGCGGTAAATCCTAGATTAAGTAGGTATCCTAGGTTTAGATTGGCAAATGCATTCTCTCGCAGTCAACCATAGAGAAAAACAGGAAAATATTGTGCAACGCAATTAAACAATACCTTTTCTGTAATCAAGTTATGCTAATAATACGCTAAAGATAACATTAGGGAAAACATCACCCTCCTTCGGGTGCAATCGGGTAAAAAGCGTCGTACATTTTTTAACCAGAATTATTACTATACATGAAGAATTAAAATCATTGATTTAGTCTTAAATAGACTTAAACTCACTTGCGGATTCGCTGAAATATTACCGGATCTTGTAAGCGTCTAATGATGCCAAATTCCGATTTGCAATCCCTAATCGCTGCGATGCACCGTCGCTGCTTACGACCAACGATGTGGAGTGTTTTCGATGAAGCGTAAAGCGATGTCGAATCATCGATGTAGCGGGCTCTCGCTACGGTGATTCGTCGTGAGATTGTCAGGCGATGTAGTGACCATCGGTGTAGAGTAGTTCTAAGCGATATTATAATCATGAAATGAAATATAGATTACAGAATACTACTTAGTACTTATGATCTAGGGTATGTACCTAAGTATTCTAAGGTTGACTTTTGGGTTGACTGGAAGAGATTGCATTAGCGAGAAGTCCGCCTTTTTACCTAACCTAGTTTATTTTTATTTATTTCAGGCAACAAAATGTATTATTATTGGCTCATTAATAAATATCTTAAAGTCTAACATACATATAAAATAAACAATTTAGAACTAATACACGTTATAATGTCGGCGACGTGTGGCGCAGAGTTTTAACAGGCAGCCGTCCTCGGAACTTCCTGAACACGACTTCAGGCCAGAAGTCCTCCTTCATGAAGGTGTGCAGATGATGTGAGGGCAATAGTTGTGTTTTTTTTTTATTGTATTGTATTCTGTAGATGCCATGGTAAGTACAGTCACACATACACTCGAACACGCTTAAACGCTCTTGTTTATAGCACCCCACTTTTGCGTAGATCGTTTAAGAGAGAGCTAGACCAAAATATTTATATAGCCCGGTATTTTTCCCTGTACACACCTTTAAATAATGCCATTATTCGGGGCAAGGTCGTAGTCTCCAGGGAAATCTTGCACGCAATGACAAAAGCTTTTAAACTATTACTTACCACAGAATAGATAATAGTACAAACGTAGGTACTATTAACAGGTCAGCCGCAAAAGTGAAATACATACTTACGACCTCCGTGGCGTAATGGTTAACATGCCTGCCCGCTACTCAGGAGTAGAGTTCACTACCCGGTCAGGTCAAGATAAAAAATGATAATTTTCTGATTGGCCTGGATTTTGGATGTTTATCTATATAATATATTTGTTATAAAATATATTATCGTTGAGTTAGTATCCCATAACACAAGTCTAACTTACTTTGTGGCTCACTCAATCTGCGTGATTTATCCCTATATATTTATTTATTTATTTACATACAAAAGTGCCTCTCCTTGCATCCGAACGTGTTTCGCTCTAAAAATATTTTCTCATCATTGCGAACACGCATGCCCCGCTGATTCCGCTATCGAGCTTCCTATAGATTATTGGGTACGAGTACTCGCCCTTTATCCTGTATTTTTATTAGAAGGCAGTCCCCTCATCCCAAACAGGATTATTCAGTAGGCTTGGCGTCGCGACGCCCTGGCGCCATTACCAAATTACGTCATCTTGATGGTATCGACCAAAAATATGCTTTTCTTGTCAATAAAAATTCTTTAATTAAAATTCTTTCTTTATGACTGCAGTTTGTAATATGTGCTAATAGATAAATAAATAAATACTTCCACACTAATGAAAGCCTGCCTGTCTGTCCGTCACGGCAGTCGTTAGGCTTTATCAGATCCCTTTAGGCAGCCTGAAAATCTAACAGTGTTGTCCACTAACATTTTTTTTTTTCATTTATTATAAACTAGCTGTTGCCCGCGGCTCCGCCCGCGTGCGCCTCGGTTATATCGCGCCAGAAAGTAGTCTATGTTTGACTCCTAGTGCCTAACTATATATATCCATACCAAATTTCATCACAATCGGTCCAGCAGTTTAGCCATGAAGAGTGACAGACAGACAGACAGACTTTCGCATTTATAATATTAGTATGGATGCGAAAGTGAGTTTATTTGTTTGTTACGCTTTCACGCGCTATCTACTGCACCAATCTTCCTGAAATTTCGCATATACATAGATAGAAGTATTGAGAAGGACACAGGATACATTGTATCCCGGGAAAAAGCACTATTCCCGTGGAAAATTTACACGGGTGAAAGCTAGTAAGCTGTACATACACTAAAAAATAAAAATATAAAGTTAAACAAAGATAATTTTATTTATTGATAAAAAAAATGAAAATAGTACAATAATCTTTGGTTTTCTAAAATTAAAAAGGTAATTTTAATCCATACATTGTAATTTATTGCTTTCCTACTCAATTCGAGTACAGTGAGCTACATATATTACTATGCTTGCAATTACGCCCTTAATGTAGGAAGTATACCTACTTTTGTTATACTAATGTGGACCACTGTACCTATACTAAATAATAGGAAGTGTTATTTCTAACAGTAAATAGAGCTAACATATCGTAGGGTGTGCAGGGTCAATTGACCTTGCAACTTTTCCCAATAAAATATTTGATAATATTTAAGTACTTACTAACTTAAATATTTTTATAGTTAACAACTAACTTAGTTTAAAAAAACTGAACTAAGAAAATTAATAACAAAATCACGGCCCCTTATTTATATCTCTTTTGATAGTAAGAGAAGGTACTAATAACTATTCTGTAATAATAATATCTTATTAAAACACTTAAATTTTCTAAGAACGCCTACTGAAAATAAGTAGGCAAATTATATTTAAAATACTATGTATCACATTTCTCTGCTTTATATATTTTTATTAATCCTATTTATTTGTATTTTAATAGGAACTTAGTTAAATATAGCCTATAAGACATGTTTTACACATTTTTAATTTATACATTAATTAATTTACATGTTAAATTATATACTTTATTTAAATTTAACTTGTAAATTATTAATTTAATGCGAATTTTTATAACATTACTTCTAATAAATTGTATTTTTGTGTACCACGGGCCACATGTATACCAAATTATACCACCTTATTCTACATTTACCCTGCTTCCGTGGTCCAGTGGTTAAGGCGTTTGCCTGTAGACCCGCGGGTCGTGGGTTCGATCCCACGGGAAGCATACTTTGTTTAGTTGTTTCCAGTTTGCGCAGGCTTGAATCACCTGTCTGATAATAAAGATGATTTCATGCTCCGGAAGGCACTTTGCCGTTGGTCCCGGCTGCCATCTGGTAGTCGTTAAAGGGACCACGTGAGAGGCCGAGAGGCGGTTTCGAAGAACTCTGACACCAGGGTGTGCACGGTTGACCGTGTCATCTACACGCAATAATGATAATGACCCTACATTTATACTTTAGGTAAGTACTTATAGTTTATATGTATACTTATAAATGTAGCAAATTGTACTTGTTTTTAATTAAACGTGAAGTTCTACGGCTGATCGTCTGATGGCTGTTTGACCCAGAAGCCCCATGGGGCATAGCCGTCATGCTTGGTGGGCCCCCTGTACACTTTGATTTGAACCCTTGCTATGTCATCTGAAACAATAAGGTATTTTTAATTTTAATCCCACCAAAAAACATTTCATTTAAAACTAGCTGTTGCCACGTTGCCAGCGACTTCGCCCGCGTAATACTTGATTATATTGCGTCAAAAAGTAGCCTTAACTTTTTTGATGTTTGGGTAGATATGGATATAAGCAAAATTTTATGAAAATCGGTCCAGCGGTTTAACCATGAAAGCGTAACAAGCAGAGAAATAGGTCTTTCGCATTTATAATATTAGTGGATAGATATACCTAGTTGCCACTTTGAGCAACACGGCGCTTCCGTCCCGGTACGGACCGCGTTGCCCGGAGAGTCATGGGACTAGCACTGTCCAAAAGTTATCATTACCCCTACCTAGTAATAAGATTTTATAAACGCAGACGCTAGCGACTGCGTTACAATTTAATATGGAATTTCTTAGTTGCCTTACTATCCGTCAGGGGCGCTGCACAAGTTTGTCATACAAAATCACTAACGCGCGAGCGTCTGCTTTTATAAAATCTCATACTCGGGGTAAATACTGGAGAAACCAGCTAAGGTTGCCACAAGCAGAAGAAAAACTCACCCCTCTTATCAGCAGCATTGTTCCCGTCCTCTTCATCATCAAACTCATGAGGCCTGGCTACCACCAGAGCCAGGAGTGCCATCAGCATTAAAAAGGTCCAAGCGGTTCTCTGCAAATAAACTTTGGTATTATTTACTACCTTTGGTATTTTGTTTGGAATTTCTTACCAGGGTGGCTTACTACCATCTCTTAAAACCATGCATGAACGATTGAGTAAGGGAGATTTCGCTTTACATCATGTATTGTGCTGTCTCCCTTACTCATCGGACCTTGCATGGTTTTAAGAGACGGTAGTAACCCCCTGGGGCGCTGTACTGATTTGGCATACAAAATCGCAAAAGCGTCTTTGTCTGCGTTATAAATTGTCATGGTAGGGGTACTGATTCAGTTATCATCATCATTTCGTGTAGGTGACGCGGTCAATTGACCATTGACACCCTGGTAACACTGTTCTTCGGAACCTTTCGGCCACTGACGTGGTTCCTTTAACGACTACCTGATAGCATCTTCCGAAGCACGGAATCATCTTTATTATCAGACAATCAGGTGATTCAAGCCTGCAATGTCCTAACCAAACTGAAAACAACTATCTAGACAAAGTATTCTTCCCGTGGGAATCGAACCCACGACCATCGGGTCTACAGGCAAACGCCTTGACCACTGGACCATGGAGGCAACGTGTCAGTTTTTCTTTTAAACCTCTTAGGTATGCAAACATGTTTTTTTTTATTTTGAAAACTGTAAGTAGTTACTCAAATCAATGAAAATAAATTCCGTCAAACGTCATTGTATCACCAACCGCCATAATCAAAAACCAGGACACAAAGACTAAAATAAACCCAGAAAAATGTATTACGAAGACTCTTTAAAGCCTTTTCCTGAGCCTGGAAAAGAATTCGACTCGAATTCCTATTGAAAAGGCATTTACCATGGCAATGGTCACCGTCGCAACGAAAATTGCAGAAAAAAAATTACTAATAATTTGATACGAATTGAACAAAGATAATTTAATCAAATTACGAAATTCAATCCCATTACGAAGATTTATAAATACGTCGTGATAAAAAAAAATCTTCTTTTCTGCATTTGCAGCTACATTTCATGAAAAACAATGTACCTATAAAGTGAGTCTTGTATCGTAAAAAAGTGAACTTGTCAAGGCGAGCCTGCGAGGCTGTTTTCGAGTATTTGTAAGTCCATGTGCAAATAAAAAAAATGTTTATTTTTAGTGATTTATTTCGTGTTCAAATGTAGCTTTTGACCTTGCTCGGCCGGCATTCAAACGATAGAATATGTCCGTAGAGAATTTCATCGTAATCGGTTTAGTAGTTTTAACGTGATTGCGTAACAAACATTCACATTTATGAAACAAAGGGATGACAGGCGGCAATAATGCTCAAGGTGACCCTGTCGGAGGTGCTTTTCGGCGACCGTCTAAAACGTGCTTTAGCCACATGAACGACTAAAAACATGCTCAATCGACCATGCACACCCTGGTGTCAGACTTCTTCGGAACCGCCTCTCGGCCTCTGACGTGGTTTCTTAAACGACTACCAGCGATGGCAGCCGGGACCAACGGCTTAACGTGCCTTCCGAAGCATGGAATCATCTTTATTATCAGACAATCAGGTGATTCAAGCCTGCAATGTCCTAACCAAACTGGAAACGATGATACTAAACATATACTTATGCCTGAGGGATTCGTATACATAAGGCCCGGGTAAACAGGTACAAACGCCAGCAATGTCCTAACCAAACTGGAAACAACCGTGTATGCTCCCCGTGGGAATCGAACCCACGACCACCGGGTCTACAGGCAAACGCCTTAACCACTGGACCACGGCGGCAGTTTGACATCACAATTAACCGGATATTATTAGCCTACAGACAAAATTGCGTGTAGAAACATCCATTTCCCATTTACCTAACAAATGGTGTTTGTCTAACAATGGAGCTTGAATTTGGTAAACATCACTATCATCACTACACAGTATAAAACAAAGTCGCTTTCTCTGTCCCTTTTTCCCTATGCATGCTTAAATCTTAAAAATTAAGTACGCAACGGAATTTGATGCGTTTTTTTTTTAAATAATGCGATTCAAGAGGAAGATTTTTATACCCATGAGAAGCCGGGGCGGGTCGCTATTTATTATGTATTCTGTGTCTATTTTTTGAACATGGACAATGGCACAGGTCGACAATAGACATTGCATCAAGAAATTGGCCTACTGCGCGCGATTTCCAAATTCTATGCCTTGCATAAGATAGGAGTGGTTAGATTCGTTTCGTCCACTATTTGCTTAGATTAGATGGGTAGAGATTTAAAAAAATGCCTGGCGCGCGCGATTTCCTAATTCTATGGTTTTTAGTATAGGCGGCTCCGACCGGCCTCGGGCGCATGCAGCATGCGCCCGAGGCCGGTCTCCGATTCTTTAGATTATAGGTTACAGTCATTTTTATACGTCGTATTTTTTCCTGATTGTCCTTAGTGGCCTAAAGGGAGGTAATGCGTGTTCGTATCGATAGCACGGCCAAGCGCGCCGAGCACTAGCTGTTTTATAAAAAAAGAAATTACATACAAAAAACTTTATTTTACATTTTATTTTATAGCCTTAATTTACAATTTATCTCTAGATTTTTATTATAATTAAAATACTTTACAAATTGATGAAGGAATATTACATAGTCTCTAATTAGTTATACCTTTCAGAAAAGTAAAATAAACCTCTGTGTATAACAGGTTGGCTGATCTTTTTTCTAGGGATCAAAAACCTTAGCCTAGCCTCAGCTAGTGCTGTGTAAATCTTTACTGATTCAAATTTAACAGAGAGAATCAGACTGAGCCGAAAGATTGGATCGCCTTGTCAATCACCAAATAGATTCGGTGATCCAAATGATTTTAATGATATTCACTTATTTATTTATTTAACCTTTATTGTACAGAATACAAAATGTAAAGCACAACAGGTGGACTTAATGCCTTAAGTATTATCTAACAGTGAACCTTTGGGTAAAGCAGAGAGCTTGAATGTGAGTGTAAAATAGAGTGGTGTTAAAGTGCTGATTCAGATCTTTGCACTAATTCAGATACAAATGATACATTCTTCATATTTGGTAATCAACATTGTCTAATGACTTTCGTTTTTATTAACGGCTTACCTAGTTTGATCATGTTGTGTACACTGTATATTGGACAATTTACTGGATCATTGTTTGTATTTAGTAATTAACGCATATTTGTTAACTGACTGTAATGTGTACCTTATACAATAAAATAAAATGAATAAAAAATTCTTTTTTACAGTAAAGATATGTTTTTTCCAGGGCTTGTCTTGGCTCCCAATAGGTCAACATGACCGCATAACACTACGAGTTCAATTGTTCCTTCTGGTAGCTGAGAGATTAAATAAACTGGCTCATTTTTCTGCTCATAAATTTTTTCAGCAACGTTTCACCTTTTGGTACTGATCAAAGAACAATCTAACAGATAAACACTGGAATACTCAAACGCTACTCAATTCCGAGAACTGCTCAAGTACACGCTGTCGCGCTGAACGTCAACTATATGACATTGACAGCATGATACTTGAACAGCTCTCAAAATTAAGTAGTGTTTGAGTATTCAGGCGTAAAAACCACAATAAAATTATGTTTGTATATTTTCAACTTAATATTAAATAAGTTCTTTGTCTTAAAAAACACTAAACTTGCACTTTGCTTGATTCTGAATTGCGATCAGACTCATTCCCGCTATCAGTAGAGGCAGTCTGGGGACCATTTACTACTGGTTCTTGTTCATCATCACTTAAAGACGAGCAATCAGACAAATCAGCATCAATCCACAATTTTGCCTTTTTCTTTCCCTTACTACTCTCTTCAACTATCTTCCTCTTATTACCAACTTCTTCTGAACTACCAGCAGCCTGCCAGCCAGCGTCCACAGCAGCACTAACTCGTTCAGGCAATTCTTCACACTCTTTGACATACTCAGGATTCAAATTGACACTTATTTTCGGCTCCGCAACCAAACGTTCCAATTTCTTCTGTTTACGCTCAGCTGCTTCTCTTTCCCGCTCTTCCTGCCCTTCTAACCATTTCCTGAGACGTTTTTCTTCATTGATATCCCTAAGTCTTCGCCCAGAAAGATCCCTGCAGGCTTCTCTGTTTGTTGTTTTTTCGATTTGCGCGCCAATCGCTCGAAGCATAGAGCCGAAACCACCTTTGCCTCCGACGAGTCTCTTGTACACTCTGACCACATAATTGAGGCCTTCGAAGGTCAGATTTTCGAAAATCTTCCTCCCGTCTATGATAACGAACAAGTCATCTTCAGGTACACCGTATTCGCGTGAAACTCTTTCCCTCAGCGTGTAAACGTCTGGTGCATTGAAGTTGGGCAGCAATGTGTTTTCGTAGTAAAATGTACAAGGCATCTTGAACATCACAAATGAACACGTGTTTTAAATTATAATATTGAACAATTTTCACAATATTTACTAAATTAATTAGTAATTACGTTGATGAAAGGAAATAACATAAATAAACGCGTTTATTATTTATCAATCAACCAAACACGACGTGATCATAAACGATTGATTGATTGAATAGAATAACGGTGCGTGTCAATACACTACTGTCACTGTCATTCTGTAATGTCAAAGCAAATAATGGTTTTTTAATACTTTTTACGGCCATTGAAACTTTAAGGCCTTTCTTGAATTTATTCATCTTCTTCTCAAAGTAAGTAAGTCTAGTCAGATTCAGATAGCTAAGTGAAGCGGGGAAAAATTTCGCTAGCTATAACTTGGAGGTTTTGGTGACAAAAATAAAAATCACGTAATCGCCACTGTACCACTTCCCAACACTCATGCTTGTTTAAATGTTTACAAACACTGCGAATAATAATCCACCAATATTAAGCACAAATACTCAAAGAAACCTAAGTTTTGGAAATTAAATACAGCGCGGACAAAGTGTCAGTTTCTTTCCCTCCAAAACAAAAAAAATGGTAGAAAGCATGACATTTGATTTTACTGTATGGTTTGTTTTCACACCAATTCGCAACCTATCCCAGTGAGGCAGTGATAGTATAATTTTTCTCTTTTAGTATTATGTTTTGTCAAAGATAAAAAGAGATAAACATATGATGAACGGTGTCGGTGGTTGAAACATACAGGTTAAACGCTGGTTTCAAATCTAAACCAGCGTTTAATCAATCAGCACCTGAACCATAGATAGGATTAGAATAAACATCGTTATACCTATAAATAGAGTTTCTGTTGCTTAGGTAGTACTTACTTTAAAATCCATGATGTAAGAATGAATGTAACTAAGTAATCGACACAAGTCTTCAAGAAAAATTGTTTGTTACTAAACAAAATTTGTAAATGGAGTGATCTTAAATAGACTCCAGTTTTTTTCTTTTTCATTTAAAATGCATCACTGATCTTCAATTTCACGCTTCAACAGCTTTCTATAATTTAGCGTAAAAAGAGAAAGTAATTTTAAATCTTACTTTTATTTGAGGTGAGATGACATAACAAACTGTATAGATAGGTACCTACTTAACCAAAATTATACATATCATTGAAAATCTTGGAAATGAATCAAATTAACAAATTGTAAAAAAAATATATTTATATTATAGGTAATTTTTTTTCCTACTATGAAGTTTGAAATCCAAATAACAATAACACTAGTGTTATTTCCATAGACAAATAAAGGTAACGTTATTTTTGTTTTGACGATTGATTGAATGACTGGGTGAATGAGTGAATGACGATGGTCACCGCTTGCCGCCATTACATACGCTATCTGTCAAAGTAGTCTGATGTCCAATAAAATTTGAGCTTTTTAAAATTTACAGGAAGTCATCCTATTAACAGAAATTTTGTGGCATCTGCAGTATTTTCGTAGAATAATGGCTCAAAATATCAATCCACATTACGCTTCATCGTCGAATCCAGCTAAACAAAACGAGGACACGATAAAACTAAAAGACAATCATGCTGTCAGTAAACGGTAAGTAACTGACAAAAGTACTTCAGTTTTTCATTGTTTCCCTAGCCAAATTCTAACAGATTGATTATTTTTGCCTCCAGATTGCAAAAAGAGTTGATGGAGCTCATGCGCTGTGCCGACAAAGGTGTGTCAGCGTTCCCTGAATGCGAGAATTTGTTCAAATGGATAGGCACAATAAACGGGCCCCAAGACACAGTGTACGCGGGACACAAGTACAAATTATCACTGGAGTTTCCAAATTCGTACCCGTACGCGCCTCCCGTAGTGAAATTTTTGACGCCCTGTTTTCATCCTAACGTAGACACTTGCGGGTTAATATGTTTAGACATTTTGAAGGATAAATGGACTGCTTTGTATGATGTCCGTACAGTTTTATTGTCTATACAAAGTCTGTTGGCCGAGCCCAACACCCAGAGTCCATTAAACCAGCAAGCGTCTTACTTATGGCCAAATCAGGCAGCATACAAGAAGTACCTAGATGAATTCTACAGTAAACATAAAGATTCGTAGTTAATTAATCCTTATAATGTATTTTCTTTTGAGTTGCATTGTATTTTGTGTTGTGGATGTTTGAATATGTTTGCAATTGGGTCGGGAGCATGGTTATTTATTATCTGTTATGTGAGTACAACTTGTAAATGTTAGGTTTTGCGTGTCTGTATTGGTTAGACTAAAACAATTAGTTTCTACGGAAACTAGTCCTTTAAACTTTCTATTTTATCCATAATTGGCATCATTTTTAAACAAAATGACACACCTTTAGCTTATGGGGTAAGGATATGGTACATCCCTCCACTTAATTCTATTTCTTATTTCATTTGATCTATTTAAAAAATATCTTTTACATGAATTTGATTTATTATATAGGCTTTCCATTAACCCGTAAGTCTGTAAGTACATTGTTTATAACTCATAAGCATTTTGTCCCCCTTTTTTTGCATCAAAAGCAGCATCCAAGCTTCACAAGGCCCACAAACAATGTAGGTACCAAATGGATTCACAGCCTACTTTACTGTTTAATTTCCCTGCAAATTATTTTATAATCCCTAAATGCCTCTGCACCTTAGCGGTCACAGGTGGCTGTTTGATATCTATCTATTGTTTCCTCCGCTTGTTAGCTGCAGTGACATAATAAGTCTTGGGGATCTATAAAGTTGTAAGAACTATCAAAACACAGAAATTAATCATTTCTTTAGTAATTTTTTTGAAAATTTAATTATTTTAGTAATGTATGGATGGATTAATTGATAATTATTATTCATTGTAGATCACACTAGCAGTTCTAGGCTGATGCGTGTGCATCTTCTGATTTGGAAATAAAGAAATGAATGATAGATGGAGAATTTTTTAGTCCAGTCTCTACTTAAGAACATTCACTAAATTCACACTAAAATATTCATTAATAATATGTTCAGAAAGCTTATTCCATTAATATGTCAACTACCATTAGATAAAAATTGTTTTTTATTTTTCATATTTAGGAATTATTATAAATTATTTGGCTACTCATCTATTTTCATTGTGACTTTCCATGCTCCCATCTTTGGTTTGTTTAAGATGGAGTTTATATATATTAAAAGAATCACTGACAATTATAATTCTTTAGTGCAATTTATCTGTATTTTTCTTTCACTATCCAATACTTATCATTGTAGGTGTCACGGTCAATCGACCATGCACACCCTGTCAAAGTTTTTCGAAACTGCCGCTAGGCCTCTGATGTGGTTTCTTTGACTACCAACCAGTTAGCAGCCGGGACCAGAAGCTTAACATCTTCCAAAGTACAGGAGGTCTAAAAACGCCACTTTGAGCAATTCATCGAATCGATTCATATTACGAATTCCTTAGCAATTCCTCTATTTTTTGTAAAATGGCCAACTAAACTTTGCAACTCCTCTTCAAAAAAATTGAAAGAAATAGCAATTGCTAAAGAATTGGCAAGGAATTCGTAATATGAATTCGATTCGATGAATTGCTCAAAGTGGCGTTTTTAGACCAACAGAACATTAATAAGTAATTTGTGCCTCATTTCATGCTGATCCTAGCTCCACTACCAGAAGGGCAAACCGATGGAGTCCAGGGTCCTGGCTGCTATAACTAGATTACATCTGCCGTGCCACTCTCACCAATTGAAACGGATCAAACGGTAGTTAAAACCTTTGGGATCAACTATTTTTCTTACCATACAACTTTTTAGTTGGTCCGGTGGCTTAAAACCATCGAGTGAGTGAGGGAGATGTCGCATTACATAATGTATTGCGCTGTCTCTTTTACTCACTGGATCTTGCATGGTTTTAAGAGACGGTAATAACCCCCAGAACTTTTTTGATTTTTGAACTTGTTTTTTAGTGAATAATGATTTGTAGTGGATGGTGGCGCTAGTGTTCACCAAGGTCTCGTCTTAAAATAAAAGTACCTATTAATATTTTAATGAATTATATTTCATTTTGATGTCATTCATTAATTAACAATGGTATTTACATTTTCACTAAACTGTAACAATTCTATTTCTATACACTGTTTATATTACAATTTATTGTGGATGGTTTTATTGATATTTTTTGTATACACTGTGACATTTTTGCTATTTTCTTGGTGAAAGTTGATCGTCGGTCGTGAACTCAGGGTCTGACTAACTTTCTGTGGTTAGTATACATTTATACACCTTGATATACAGGGTGGAAGGGTAAACACAGTTATCACTACATAGTTTAAAACAAAGTCTCTTTCTCTGTCCCTATGTCTCTTTGTATGCTTAAATCTTTAAAACTACGCAACGGATTTTGATGCGGTTTTTTTAATAGATAGTAATTCAAGAGGAAGGTTTTTATTCCTATACGAAGCCGGGGCGGATCGCTAGTTATATAATAAGTAAGTAGTGTACTTATAGATAACTACATAATAAAAAAAACTGATAAAAAATAAAAATCGAATTAGTTTGATAATAAAACTAAGATGTTTATTCCCACAAAGATCGTTAAAATGTTTTCACCGTACTATTCCAATAAGCGTGCGGCGAGATCTATGTACCCTATGCTACTACCACACTTAGCTATTCACGTATTTTCCAAAATATTTGACGAATAGGCAAATAACGCAAAAGTTTTGGCAAATATACCGTCTACACGTGGTCAAATAGGCAAATATTCGTATACAAATAGCCAGGTGAGGTGGTCGCTAGCATTATCCGTATGGTATGGTGTTGGTGACTGTTTTCGTGGGCGTGGATTTGATAAATTAATTTACAAAAAAAGTAATTTTATTATTTTATACTTATTTTGAAGTCTATTTATGACACTAAACCAAAAAAAATAAGGATAACGGTGTTTACCCTGCCACCCTGTATATCAAGGTGTATAAATGTATACTACCCACAGAAAGGTAGGCTCAGACCCCGGGTACACTAACATAAAACAAACGTTACACTCAAAACGTAAGTGTAAACGGATGTTTTAAATTTAAACATATATTGGGCCGTGAGAGCCGGTGGCTTTTGAAATTTTCAAAGATTTGTTGAGAAGGGTTAAAGAGGCAACTCGTGACCAGAATGCTGGCAATCTTAGTCAAAAGATAAGTATTGCAATCCAGCGAGGGAATGTGTCTTCCAGCATTTTGGGCAGACGTCCTCAAAATGTAGATAGTTTTTAGTTAATTCTTTAGATTAGGTTTTCTTATTATTTTGTTTAAATTAGTTTGACGGGTATTTCTTTGAATAAAACCGTTTTTTGTTGGTCAACTCGGGTCTCAGTATATTTTGTTGATTTATCATACCATATCTAAAAGGAATGTTAATTTTATATTTTCACTCACAATTTATAATAACACATTGGCACACATCTTACATAGCACAAATATAAAGTGCTAGCTTTCGCCCGCGGCTTCACCCGTGTGAATTTTGGAAACAGTGGTTTTTCCCGGGTTGAAAGGTACCCTATGTCTTTCTCAGTACTCCTAACTATGTGTATGCAAAGTTTCAAGCAGATTGGTTCAGTAGATTAAGCGTTAAGAGGTAACAAACAAACAAATATACAAACTCACTTTCGAATTTATATTAGTTAGGATATTCAGCGGTGAATTCTGATATTACAATACTCATTCTTGCCGTAATTGTAAGACATTTACGGACGGCGACTAAGGAACCAATAAAAAAGTCCCCCCACACTTATCGACGCGGAATTGGGCTTTATAACAACGTAATATGGTCGTTTCTCCATCGGCCGCGCCGTGCTGATGCGAATAGCGTTAATCAGCGACACGGCGACACCCATTTTATGTATCTCCGACTCTTCGAATGATGGCTGATTACATTCAGAACAATATTCCCAAATAGGTTTTACGTCTTGCTGTTAGCTGGTTATAGCACATTTTAACATTTCTATATCAAAACATAAAATCTCCTGATTTTTTAAATAAATTGTATTCCTTTTTCATATTTAATTGATATCTGTATCCCCTACCTTCCACTTCAAAACACATTTACATCGTCCGTATAAATACATCTTAATCTAACTTACAAATGAAAATAATAATAGACTAGAATGTGCATAAATTAAAATAAATTGCATATTATTTACAACAAGTCCTAGGAAAATCGGTTCTATTCCCGCCATTTCACTTATCGATACAATATGGCGGTTTGACAGTTCAATATAACCAAATTCAAAATAGAACCACAATATTTGTGTCAAGAGAATTGCAAGGTCAATAGACTATGCACACCACTTTATTAAAATTCCAAGCTTTACATAGCATGGCTTCCCATGGGATTCGTACACTTTCATTTTTTTATAATCTATTTTACGGCCCTGGATACAAGACCTTACTTATTTTTAATCTTCTTTAGTTTAATCCACAGATGGCTAAAATGATAGAAAACTACATAACCTACATCTTTATTTTGCAACTAGCAGCCCACCCAGGCTTCGCCCGTGGTACACACAGCCACAAACTTGGGGATAGTGTGGGATTCTAACAGTGAAAGAATTTTTCAAATCAGCCCAGTAATTTTGAAGCCTATTAGATGCAACAAACAATCAAATCTCTCCTCTTTATAATAATAATAATATTAGTATAGATTATCTGTTAAACTGGGAGCATATTTAATGCCTTTCCTTGTTAGCATGTAAAAAAAATATCGGTTTAATCTTATCTATTAACATTTCATTCTAAAGATATAGAGAATGATTTAATAATAACTGTCAATGTTAACTACAACCTTACATCATTAGCATAAAGTCGAATTTTACAATCCCAATAAGGTTAGCCAACTTTGCAACCACAGTGCAAAAAACCACACACGCTATTAAACTTTCACACCAAACATTTGAATACAATTTGTATATTCGAATTTCGAATTCAACTACAGAATATAAGGCGTCCATCTACCCTCACTTTTGAACACTCACTAACTCTTAACTATTACCAACAAAACAACTAAAACGACGACCATAACCGCTAAAATTAAAATACAATGCATCTTCCTATTCTTTCTATGATAACTATCGGCTTTTTGTAGCTGTTTGAATCCTTCGTACACTTGTGTTTGTGTTTGTTCAATATTATAATCTATACGGTCCAATATAGTACCTTGTTCGTGTACCATTTGACCTAAATCTTTGAAAATCTCATTCAAATCCATAATAGAACGAACAATTTTGTTGACTTCCTCTTCCCTTTCTGATATTATTTTAGTATTTTCTTCTTGCAACAGCAGCAATTGTTTCTGATTCATCGCTTGTTTCTCGTACACTGTTTCTTCCTCTTCCGTATAGCCTTTTTGTGTGCCAGACGTGCTTGGCAATGAGAATAATAAGTCTGTCTGATTGTTTGAGAGTCCTGGTAGAGGTTCGTTGTCATCTAAGCTAAGTTCTTCAAAGTTTGGTAGGTCAAAGTAAGCATTTGACCGTTCTTCTCTTGATGTTAAAGAACGGAGGTAATTTGACTGTGCCGTGCGGAATGTTATGCTTAGTTCTTGCAGAGTCGTGACGAGAGCTAAGACCACGTTTGCTGTCAGTTTTTGTTCAGTTTTGCTCCCTGTAATAAGATTATGAAGTACTGTAAAATATTGTTTATGGTCTAGAGAGAGATTAAGGCGTTTGCCTAAAGATAAGGGTTCGATACCCACTGGATGCATAATTTTTTTAGTTGTTTTCAGTTGTTAGGACATTGCAGGCACGAATCACCTGATTTACTTGTCTTTGTACCACTGGACTGACTACACAACACTTGTGGCGACACTAGCGCCACAATAAATGTCTACAAAGACACTCAAACGATGGCGGTTACATCGAAATTTCATGCAAATACACCCAATTACTATGAAAGTCCTAATCGCGCTTGCAGAGTTTCTCCGACAAGACTTCGTCTGTCGCGCGGTTCCCCAGGCATTACACCCGGCCTGGCGGGAAGATCTTCCCTTTGTGGCGATCGAGCATATCTCTACAGCTCCCATCACCCTTCAAACACTGCTTGATATACCCGCTTCAGATGTAACGGCTATCAATATCCTTACTTCCATACTAATATTATAAATGCGAAAGTCTGTCTGTCTGGCTGTCTTGTCCTCTTGACAGCTAAACTGCTGGACCGATTGTGATGAAATTTGGTAGCGATGTAGTTAACAACGACCTGAGGTTAAACATAGGCTATTTTTGAGCGCGATATAACCGAGTCCCACGCGGGGCGAAGCCGCGGGGAACAGCTAGTTTGTATATAAACAAATAGTTAAATATCCCAACTAATATTATAAATGCGAAAGTGAGTTTGTATATTTGTTTGTTTGTTACCTCTTCACGCCCTATCTACTGAACCAATCTTCGTGAAATTTCGCATACACATAGCTAGAAGTATTGAGGACATAGGATGCCTTTCATCCAACTTACGCAGGCGAAATAATAATATAATAATAATAATAATAAAGCCTTTTATTTCCGAGCTTGAACAGTTTACAAAGTGAGTTTTGATTATAAAAAATCCCTAAGCACGGTTTGCCTTTCGGCATAGGCCTCCTCCAACTTCCTCCATTGTTCCCTGTCTGCTGCCACTCTCTGCCAGCAGGGTCCTAGGGTCATTTTTAGGTCATCCTCCCATCTTAGTACTTTTCGTCCTCGGCTCCTGCTGCCATCTCTCGGGTACCAGACAGTTACTCGTTTGCTCCATTTTTCTAGCTTACATCTGAGCATGTGCCCGGTCCATCTCCACTTCTGACTATCTACCCTTTCAAGGATGTCTGTTACTTTTGTTTCCTTTCTAATGTGTTCACTTCTGACTTTATCTTTTAGTTTCACGCCTAACATACTCCTCTCCATGGCTTTCTGGCATTTTGATAGCTTGTCCCTGTGGCTTTTAGTAAGGGCCCATGTTTCGCAGCCATAGGTTATGCAGGGTAGAATGCTGGTGTCGAAAGTTTTTTTCTTAATTTTTGTGCTTAATTCTTTGCTTTTCATAACTTCCTTTAGTGCCCAGAAAGATTTCCATCCAATTGCAATTCTTTTATTTATTTCTTTGGACATCTGGTCTTTGGGTGATATAATCTGTCCCAGATATACATACTCCGTAACATATTCTAGGTTTTTCCCATCTATGGTTATGTCAGCAACTGTGGAGTTTGTCATTACCTTTGTCTTATCAGGGTTCATTTCTAAGCCCACTTCCCGACTTCTATCTGCCAGGGTCTGGATCATGTATTCCAGCAATTTTGGGTTTTCTTCTAGTACGACTATGTCGTCGGCAAATCTTAAATGGTTCAACCTCTCTCCATTTATATTCAGTCCCAGATTGTCCCAATCTAATTTCCTAAACACATGCTCCAGCACCGCAGAGAATAATTTCGGCGAGAGTGGGTCACCTTGCCTGACTCCCCTGTTAATTGGAAATGCGGGGCCCAGGGATTCCAACTTCACACTACTTTTGCTATCTCTGTAGATGTTTTTTATAATTTTAATGTAGGCATTTTCTATTCCTTGTTTTGCCAAACTTTCCCATACTGATTCATGTTTGATGCTATCGAAAGCTTTGGAGTAGTCTATAAATGCAATATAAATAGTTTTTTCGTATTCATTGTATTTTTGTATAAGCTGTTTAATGGTGTGTATGTGGTCTATAGTGCTGAAGTTTTTGCGGAATCCGGCCTGTTCTAATGGTTGGTTTTCATCCAGTTTTTTTGTTATTCTGTTAAGTATGACTTTTGCGAAGACTTTGTATATGTTCGAAATGAGTGAAATGGGTCTGTAATTCCCAATATCGTCTTTTGAGCCTTTCTTGTAGAGAAGAATTATGTGTGATTCTGTCCATTGGCCGGGAATGTTACCCGATTTGAGTATCTCATTAAAGATATTGGTTAGTATTGGGCTTAATTCTTCTATTGTCCCACGCATTAGTTCGTTTGGTATTTTATCTGGACCTGGGGATTTCTCCATTTGTTGGCTTTTGATAGCCTTTTCCACCTCTGCTACTAATATATCCGGTATGTCTTCGCTGTCATTTGTGTTGTCTGGATCTAGTCCTATGCTAAGTAGTGATGGATCTTGTTGTTTTGAGTACATTGTACTATAAAATTCTGTTGCTAATTTTAGGATTTTGCCTCTGGAAGTAGTTTGTGATCCTTTGTCTCTTATCTTTGTTATCCATTCTTTTCCCTTTTCGCGAAGTTCTTTAAAAGCTTTCCTTGTGCCTCCAGTTTTAGCTATGTGGTGTTCGAGTGTTTTGATTCTTCGGTTCTTTCGGTCTTTTCTCATTGATTCCCTAATTTGCTTACTTAGTTTTGAAATACCTTTAAGGTGTTTTTTTTTATCCTTTTTTGCTATAAGTGTTCTTCTATCTTCTATAAGTTTTGTTGTTTCTTCGCTAAGGTACAGTTCTTTTTTCTTACTTTTTTGAATTTTCAATTGTTGTTTAAGCTTGTTTTCTATTGTATTGTATTTTTCGGTTAGATTTTTATTTGATTTTGCAACTTCCAACATATATTCAGTGTCCTCTTTTATCGCCTCATTGTTACTAAACATTTGTAGGTAGTTTAACTGGTTTATTTTTGGCCTTGGTTTTTTTGGCTCATAATTGGATAGGCAGCAGCGTACCATACGATGATTTGTGTTGAAATTGAGGCTTTGTATTACACTTGTGTCAGTGAAAGTCCCAGGTTTGTTTGTAATAATATAGTCAATTTCATTTTTGTAAGTACATAATTCGTTTTTGCGTTTCATCTCTGGAGATATCCAAGTCCATTTTGTTTTGGCTTTTTTGTTAAAGATTGTGTTCAGTACTGTTAGGTTGTTTTCTAGTAAAAAACTAATTAGTTTGTGTCCATTTGGGCTTCTTTTTCCATAACCAAATCTTCCCATTATGAATTCTTCTCCTGCTTCTTTGACTCCAACTTGTGCATTAAAGTCCCCCATGACAATAACATGATTGCCTGAGTGCCTTTTAATTGTTTCTGTAAGATTGTTGTAGAAGCACTCTGTATCACTCTGTTTTGCTTGTTCTGTGGGTGCGTAGATTTGGATTATTGTCCAGATTTTGTGGTAGTTAGGGATATCAATGTGAAGTACTGCTATTCTTTCGCTTATTCCCTCAAATCCCTTAATTTTGTTTTTGTGTTTGATGTTGACTAAGAACCCTACTCCTTTGTGACCGGGCGTTTCCCCTTTGTAAAACATGATGAAGTTTTTATACTCTTCTATACCTTCGCCATACCTTCTCATTTCGCTTATTCCTATTATGTCCCATTTTATATTTAAAATAGCCAATTCTAGTTCTTGAAGACTTTCAGTTGTTCGGAGGGTTCTTGTATTTAATGTACATATGTATATAGAATCTTTCTTTCTTTTTGCTTGGTTTTGACTCTTTTGTCTAAGTTCGTTATTGGTTGGAGGGTTTTGGTCATACTTCTTCGCGGGGACCAACCGTATTGAAGAAGGTTTGATGTTGTAATTTGCTTGTTGTGTTGATTTTCGTTTCAGGTTATTAGTTGAGGTAGGTGTTTTTGTCGGACATTGAGTATGAGCGCTCGCGCATAAACTGGAAAGCATCTTTTCGTTGGATCTTCTTTGTGGAATTATTGGGTTTATCATTTGGGCTTGGTGTCTCAGAGTTTCTTTTTCTTTTTTCATTTTCTCGAAAGTTCTTTGCTCTCGCCTTGATTTTCAGCATGGTTTCTTTAGGGTAGTCGTTAGTAATGTACGTGTTTTCTTTCATTTTCTTTTTATTGTGGAGAATATCTATTTTTTTTTGTAAAGTGGTTGTTGTTAGCAGAATAGGTCTTGTTTTTCCATTTTCCACTTTTTTTCCTAGGCGAAAAGCTTTGTTGATTTCACTTTTCTCCATCACCACATCCAATTCTTTGACCGTCTTCAAAACTAAGGTATTTACGTCTTCTATCTCCTTGCTGCTACATTCTGGGATGCCGTGCAGAATAAGATTATTTTTCCTGGCATTTGTATCCAAAGAGCGCAGTTTGTTGTTTAGGTTTTCCACTTCGCGTTTAAGTCTTTCATTTTCCGCTATAATTGGTTGTATTTTTTCGTCCACTTTTTTCATCACTGTTGTTGTTACGTTTTCTGTGATTTGAATTGTTTGTTTATTTAGCTCTTCTTTCATTCTGTCAAAGAGTAGTGACATCTCTCCTGTCAGTTGGGCTGTCATGTTGGGTAAATAACCGTCCGTACCTAGCAATGTACTTCGTAGTCCACAGACTATGTACTGTCTGTTTAGTGTTTAGTTGGTGCTGGATGACTGATGGATGGTGGCCTTTATTTTTGGAAGTCTATAGTCTTTGGATAAATATAACCTCAAAATTTGTTTCGACAATTTGCTCTTGGAGCGAATTGGGCGGCTGTTTCTACCAAAAATCACCACGCGAGGTTTACTTGCAGACACTTTCTAACACTATTTTGTATATTTGAGCACTGTATCACTAGTTTTGCGTTTGGTTAGGAATTTAATCTCGAGAGCGATGTTCAACACGTCCTTGTCACTTGACACCGGAAACGGAAACCACGCAGGCGAAAGCTAGTAGTTAAATAAATAAAAATCTTACCATGCCCCATTTGCGCTTTGATACCAGTAAGATGCGTGTGCGCATGATTGAAGTGCCTCCCGATCTCGGCCGTCAGTCTGCCGATGTGTTGTTGTTCGCTGATGTCGTCTAGCGCGGGCCGCCGTATCTGTCTCTCGTGGCGGGCTTGTAGCTCTGACAGTTTGGTTTTTAATCTGTGGATTTTATGATAATCACATTTTAAAAAACAAGTGTTAATCAAAATACCAAAAAATCTTATAAGTTAACTCATGAACGAGAAAAATATAACACGCAAAATAAATTTCTACCAAATCTATACTCATATTAAAATCTGATTATAAAAAAAATATTACAAATGATTTGGTTAATTTTAATCTTGAATCTCTTCTCTTGAATTTGTGGTAGTTCAAAGAAAGTTTAAACGGTGAGAAACATAAATAATAAATAACAGAAAACATTAAAAAGCTCAGAAACCTGGTTAAAAAAAGAAACCAGCTCGTTTTTCTGTCCATACATTTTTACAGTGACCGCTAGCATCACGGTTCAGCTCAACCGGCATTTCCCCAAAAATATCTTAACCAGGTATTTAGGACCCTAAAAACGACCGCTATACTTATTTACCAGGTTAAAGACTGTTATTTTTGAGTCTTTAAAATACCGTTTCCGAGCCCTGAGCTTACATGATGATGAAAATACCTGGTGATAACATAATGGAGCTCTTCCAAGGCATCTGTCCATGGTGGAGGAGCGTTAGATTCTGTTCGGAGCTCTATACCAGCTTCGGCATCCTGGGAGTTGCTTCTCATCAGCCTCACACTTTCCGAATGGCTACCCTGTAAATAATATTTTTTTAATTATAATTAAATTGTCCTGCTGGTGCAGACATAAAGGAAGGCCACCTAAATAAATAAATATATAATACTCTTAGCACGTCTTGGGAAACTGTAATAACTACTATACTAAATAAAATAAACTTAAGATAAATTCAAAAACTGACAAGTGACTTCTACGTTCGAGCGTGTTTCCCAGCTTCAGAGCCCAGGGTATGCTATTAATCATGGTCCTGATTTGGCAAAACTGGTTAATACAATGGAGCGACTGCCGTCTGACCTAAGTAACCCTTTTTACAGGGAAACCAGACCAACAGGAACATGATCCGGGTGTGTTAGTGTGAGAGGCGTCATCGAGCAGATAAGAACAACACAAAATGGAGTATATAATATATTTTAATTAATAAGTAAAATGATAGTTTTACATAATAAACATTTGTTAAGACAGTAGAAAGGAAGGTGTCACACGAAAGAAGAATGAGTAATTCATAATTTGAAAATACTAACCATAGAGATTGTTATAGTACCTCATTTACCTCTTCAACACTCCTCCTTAACTGAGATACTAGAGCCAATCCAACTCCTCCTCAAACATGCATTCCTCTCAAACAACTTTCATGCTTTTCTCTGCCAAGACCTTTCGTCAGCACATCTGCAGGCATCTCGCTTGTAGGTAAATAACTTAATTTGACTTTACCTGTTCGAATCATTTCCCGAATATAATGATACCTCACATCTATGTGCTTTGTCCTTTTATGATGCATAGGATTTTCTGCTATTTGGATTGCAGACTGGCTATCACTGAATAACTCCACAACTTCATTTATCCCAGTCAATTCAGCCAGAAGTGAAGTTAGAAAAACTGCTTCTCTGCATCCCTCTGATAAAGCTACATACTCGGCTTCAGCACTTGAGAGTGCCACCGAAGTTTGTTTGCGACTTTCCCAAACAATAGGGCATCCTCCAAGTGTGAATACAAATCCTGAATAGGATATTCTATCACACACATCACCAGCGTGATCGGCATCCACATACCCAACTAATTTCTTTCCAGTCTTCTTAAATATGAGCTCAAATTCTTTAGTACCTTTTAAATATATTATATACTACATTTTGTGTTGTTCTTATCTGCTCGATGACGCCTCTCACATGGTAGCAGAGCTTAAGAAAAGATAAGAACATAAATAAATATGGATCGTGGTGGTGCAGTTGGGGATGGTGCGCCGCACACCACATCTGGACCAAGTTATGGGAATTTGTTTGCGAGTGTTGAAAAACTAGACGGCGCTTCAAATTATGCAACTTGGAAGGTACAAGTAGAATTATATCTTGTAATGGAAGATTTATGGGAGTATATAGAAGAGACACCATCGACTCCTGCTGAGTTAAAAATTGATAAAAAGGTACGAGCAAAAATGCTTCTAATGGTGAAACCACACTGTTTAGTACATGTGAAGAGAGCTACTACAGCTAGAGAGACATGGATAGCATTGAGGACTGCCTTTGAAGATCAAGGAGTAAACAATAGATGTAGACTTCTAGGACGTCTTGTGAGTCAGAAGCTAAATATGTATAATAGTCCACGAGAATATGTCATGGAGATACTGTCACTTGCAAGTCAGTTGGCAGATATGGGCAAAGAAGTGGATGATGAGTTGTTAGCTGCACTGATGCTTCAAGGTCTAGGAGAACAATATGAGCCAATGAGAATGGCCATAGAGAATAGCAACTTAACATTGACTACAGACTATGTTAAAACGAAATTACTACAAATAGATGCTTGTAATAGTCAAGATTCACAGCAGAATGCTTTTAATGCTTATAGAGACAAAAACATTATTAAAGCTAAGTTGAAATGGTAAAGAAAGACATGTCTGTTTACTAAAGAAGGCACTTTATGGCTTAAAGCAAGCACCAAGAGCATGGTATGAGAAGCTAAATAAGGCCTTGTTAGATTTAGGTTTCAAGCGTTGTGAAACGGAACCTTGTGTTTATTTAAGAAAGAAACAGGACTGTATAATGATCGTAGCTGTCTATGTAGATGATATTCTTTTATTTTGGAATAACGAAAACGAGAGATTCTCAATAAAAGAAGAATTGAAAAGGACGTTTAACATGAAGGATTTAGGTGAAATAGATGTGTTTTCTGGGAATGACAATTAAAAGTCAAAATAACAGTTTTCATCTGATACAAACTGATTACCTTGAAAGAATCTTAAAAAAGTTTGATATGAGCGATTGTAAAAGTGTAAATACGCCTATTGAAAGTGGAATAAAACTTGTAAAACCACAAGATGAAAATTATATTCCACCTAAAGAACTGCCATATAGGGAGTTAATTGGCTCTTTGATGTACCTGGCTGTTTGTTCGAGACCAGACATTGCATACGCTGTTAGTTATTTAAGCCAATTTAACAGTTGTTATTCGCAAACGCACTGGGTAGCAGCACCATCGAGCAGATAAGAACAACACAAAATGGAGTATATAATATATTTTAATTAATAAGTAAAATGATAGTTTTACATAATAAACATTTGTTAAGACAGTAGAAAGGAAGGTGTCACACGAAAGAAGAATGAGTAATTCATAATTTGAAAATACTAACCATAGAGATTGTTATAGTACCTCATTTACCTCTTCAACAGTTAGTGGCCAACACTGTATGATTTTTCAGGCTGCCAAAAGGCATCTGACATAGCCTAACGACTGCAAATATACCGATAACAGCCAGGACCAACGGCTTAATGTGCTTTCCGAAGCACGGAGAGCTCAAGATAGAAATGCCACTAATGACAACCAATCCAAACATTGCCGCGCACTCGCCGTCGCCGTCGCTTAGCTATCGAGCTCCTCAAAACTGCCAGGAGTGTGAAGGGTAAATTAACCTTGTTATTAATTGAAATAGTAAATAGTTCTTGCATTTATGTGGTTTCAAAGATATTTATCACAACAAAAGTTAAAGTGTACACTATTATAGGTAAAATATATAAGTATAAGGTAAAATCAGAGAATATGAAATTATCTAGCACGTTCAATAAAAAATGAACGTAAAGACGTTAAGCATACAAAAAGCAATATCCATACAAATTCCCTAAGGACAACCCTTACGAAGTAAAAATTGCATCATAGCGTAAAAACATTAATAAATTAATCAATACATATGCCGCACCTGCTCTGCAAATATGTGACGACTATGTATCGCATTGTTTCGCATTAACAAAAACACTTCGGTTAAACTTCGGGACACCATTGTTATTGTTTTAATTTAACTAATTTTGTTGTAAACACAATATTATAATTTTAACTTCGAGATTTCTTTCCATTTCCATTATTTCCCCATTTCCTATGACACGACAACTGTTCTATTGACATTGACATTTTTGACAATGATAGATACCATGCCAGTGCAGTGCCACCAGAAGTGAAAGCACAGACGATACTCCCGGGGGAGCTACCATGAACTGCTTAAGCAAGCGCGTAATGAATGAGTAAGCAAGATATCGCCTTTAGAGCGAACACGTTTTAGAGATTAAAACCTTGCAAGGCTGAGTGAGTAAGCGAGACAGCGCAATACATGATGTAAGGCGACATCTCCCTTACTCAATCGTTCTTTCATGGTTTTAAATGCAGGTGTCGTCTTGCCTTGTATCATGTATTACGCTGTCTCTCTCAATCACTGAATCTTGAATGAATTCGGGCATCGATAAAATATTACTACTTTAGTAATATTTTATCGATGATTCTGGGCTTCTATTATCGATACCGTTACGTTACGATACCTTTTGGTATCGTTAACTCGGATAACGTTATTTTTCACCCAAATTAATGTTAAAATATCATCATCATCATGTTATCAGCCACAAAATGTCCACGGCTGACAAAAGGCCTCCCTCCCTCATACATTTCCAATGGGACATTCCATTTTCCAATTAATTTCTCGTTAAAATATCTAACTTACTTGCGCTGTCTCGATTCCTCACTCGTTTTTGGATGGCTTTTAGAGATGGTGGTAAGCCGCCAGGCTGTTTAAGCAGATCATGGTAGCAGTCTGTGAATGGCTGACGGCTGTATGACAGTGACAATGACAATCATCATGTAGTCAAAAACCAAAAACTGAAAAACATCAAATCAAATCAACAAACAAAAGCTTCACTTGCCCTTACCGCACCTTATCAGTTTTAATTACATTTTATTTTCGTTGAAACGTGGGTTTTTATGTCGGTTTTAGTCTTCATCAAGCTTTAGTTTATAATAACAAGAGTACGTACATTCTCAAAAATGACAAAAGCCGTGCGTGAATTACTTCAAAATGGGCATTCATACGACGAGCCAGATCGGATGCCGAGTAATATTTCCATTACAAATTTGGACATTATTATGTATGTTGTAGCTATTGTCGGCCACTTTGTGGACTTGGCGGTAGACCTGAATGTGGCAGTTAGGTACTACTTAGCTCAAGAAGTGGAGGCGTTTGGCTGGACCCTCGCGTTCATTTTGTTTCCCGCCTTTGTTAACACTGCCGTGTCGATAAGGATGTAAGTACTCCTAACTGCTATTACACTAACTTTTGATCATTTATTCATTATAAACGATCTCCGTGGCTTAACGGTTAACATGCCTGACCGCTACTCAGGAGGTCCCGGGTTTGATCCCCAGTCAGGTCAAGATTAAAAATGATCTTTTGGATCTTGGATTTTTCTATATATGTATTTGTTATAAAAATTAGTATTGTTTTTAGTATCCCATGACACAATAGGGATTCTATTGAACCAATTTTTATTCTTAGAATTTGTAAAAAAAAAAATGTACAAATGATTTATTAGATGGCTCCCTTTTTCTTCCAAACTTTTTTATTTATCCTGGTAAAAACTAAAGCTTTTTGGGCTGCGACAGGACAGGCAGCCTAGCCTAATATGGAGCCAATGTGAATCTTTTAGTTGTTTATCTTTGTTATGTTGTTTACTTATACATGCTCGCCGTTTTCAAGTACTCCTAATGTCTCCCTTAAGTATCAATTATTAATTTTGCAAAGTATTAAAATGAATAACTGATAGCCTCAATGTTTGATAGGTATTCACAAGACAAACTACAGGATTCGGTGACCAACGAAGTGACACGTCGTCATTGGCTCCGGATCTTCATACTGGTGCTTCAAATGGCGCCGATTCTGAGATTCACTGATGCCCTTATGTGAGTAATACTAATACCATATATGAATAATAGCATCCAATTTTTAATAACTATTTTATTTCCAAGTTTTCACTCTTAAGGTGATACCTCGGTGAACACTAGCGCCACCGTCATTTAAAAATCATTATTCACTGCAAACACAAGTAATCGAAAATCTGTCTTATGTAATTAAGGTTCTGGATCTGAAGTAAATTTTAAACATAATTATTAAATTATAGTTCCTTATAGTTACAAATTGCAATATTGCTTAAAACGGCCACTTTTAGCAGTTTTGCAATTTGTAACTATAATAATATTTATGTACCATCCTTATATTCACATGTTTATAAAAAATAAATGATTATTGATTATTATTGTAGCATATATTGTGCAGCAAATAAATAAATTTTCATTTTCATTTTTTTTTTCTAGTAACAAAATTACTTTAACAGATATGCAATAAAGTCGCGCAGGGCCGAGCGCAAACACGACCCGGCATCCCAGCGACTCTACTACAGCCTGATGCTGAAGGAGGACTCCGATGCAGCACTCCTGAGGATCTTCGAGTGTTTCCTAGAGGCTGCTCCTCAGTTGGTGCTCCAGACCGCCATCATGTTTAGGGGAGATGAGCAATTCACATGTTAGTAAACCTCGAAGACATTGAAGTATTCCTGAACCAGTCTCTCCCTTTGAAAGACCCCTGGGGAGACTCCTGAAAAGACCATATAATTGTCAAGTCAGTCATTTAGACATGGGTAATCTCGACTCTGTTCATTCATATTGAGTAGATTACAAGTTCTATTCCTGCACGCCCTGGTGTACAGTTTTTTTTAAACCGCCTTTTGGCTTCTGATATGGTATTTCTTGGTTAGTCACTCCCTTTGGTATACCTCTAGAAAGAAACTGATTATTGAGTAAGTGCAAGGTCAAACGACCCTGAACACCCTAGTATGAGATATTATAAACGCGGACGCTAGTGACTGCGTTAGGATTTTGTATTGTAATTTCTTAGTTGCCTTACTATCCGCCAGAAGCGCTGTACAGGTTTGTCATACAAAATCGCTAACGCAGACGCTAGCGATTTTGTATGACAAACCCTTTATAAACACCCATGGTACAGAAGTGTTTAAAATAAAGAGTAACTTAGGCTACTTTGATTTGATAATTATTTTCGTAAACTGCGAACTGAACTATAAATAACTTTTTTGTTAAATTCCACGCGGACGAAGTCGCGGGCACAGCTAGTCCTACTTCCATACTAATATTATAAATGCGAAAGTCTGTCTGTCACCTCTTCACGGCTAAACTGCTGGACCGATTGTGATGAAATTTGGTAGGGTTGTAGTTAACGACCTGAGGTCAAACATAGGCTACTTTTGGGTGCGATATAACCGAGTCCCACGCGAGGAGAAGCCGCGGGGAACAGCTAGTATATTATAAACGCGAAAGTTTGTTTGATGTTTGTTATTCTTTCACAGGAAAACGTCTGAACCGATTTGGCTAAAATTCGGAATGGAGATTGCTTAGACCCTGGAACAACACATAGGATATATTTTATCCCGGAATTCCCACGAAAGGAGCCCCGGGCAACAGCTAGTAATTATTTTTTTCATTCTCCATACTTAAACAGATCAGCTGATTCTCAATTTGTATGGGAGGTCAAAATTTCATTTTAGTATTTCTATATAAGTATATTTGGAAAAGTTGTTCAGTTTAGTGGTCTGAATCCGCCCTTAAAATATTTGCAGTTGATTTGAGTCCACCTTGTATATTTTTTTCCGATTCCAGTACATCAATCGCTATCGATGACGTCATCTCTGATCAGCATGGCTTGGTGTCTCGCCGCCTACCAGCGCGCCGTGAGATTCGCGCAAGAAGACAAATTGAACGTGACTTGGCTCGGCACGGCCATGCAGACCTTATGGCATTATTTCCTTACATGTAAGTTTTATATGAACCGTATGACTATAGGCACAAGGCTGAACCTTATGCAAATAAACACAAGATTCTAAATTGCATGACGTGGAATTCATTCGCGAACAAATTAGGCGTTAGGATCGAAATCGACTGTCGATATGTTATATCTATATATCATTCATTCATTCATTCAAGTTATAGATGATACTAGCTGTAGCCGGCGACTTCGTGCGCGTGGGCTTCTTCGGCTTATGACAATAAGTAACTTTTTTTTTAATGAACCGATTTTGATGAAACTAACTTTGGGTGTTCGTCCGAGTTAAAACAAAATATAGTTGGAAGGTTTAAAGTAAATCAGTACAGTACTTAAGGAGTAAAGCGTGATCATACATACGTAGACAAAAAAAAAAATTTTTTTGCTATTATCCTTTCAAATGTCTATTCGTTTCAATTAAAATTACTAAATGTACTTACAAAATATTTTTATTATTTTATTATATGTATGTATATAGATAATCTTCCATGCTGGTCTGGGAGAAAAAGAAAAACATAGAATGTACCAGCTGCTTCTCTTCCCGCGCAAGCCGTAAAAGTCGTCTGAGGGAATCGCCGAATGGGGAAATCATGTCATAGGCGATGCGGCTAGCAACCCATCACTATTGATTTCCTGTTTCAACTACCATTATGCTAAGCGTGGCCTAAGGTCTTATGGCCCTAGGCTCTGTCTACCCCGCAAGGGATAAAGACGTGATTATATATATGTATATAGATAAAAAAAATGTTTTTTTTTTATTTCAGTAAGCCGAGTGATGTCGATATCAGTCATCGCATACTTATACCCGTATTGGACAATCCTCGCTTGCTCCGTCCACATCCTCCTGATGACGTCATGGATACAACTCTACGAGCGTCCCATATTCTGCGCGCAGACAAGGATAGCAGAAATATCTTTCTCTTTCGCACTCGGCTCTGTATACCTCTTCACTTATATATTATCCGTTGAGGGCAGAACTAGGTACAGATACGCTGTTTATTATACTCTATGCTTTTTGGAGAATATTACCTGCGGTACACTATGGTTTTTGTTTGTTAGAGACGAGATAAGGAATTCTGTTGTTTATTATTTAGTTTTTGCTTTTATTGTGGTTCCGTATGTTTTAGGGTTGGTAGTTATGGTTCTGTATTATTCGTTTTTGCATCCGACCTTGAGGAAGGGCAAGGATACCGTGACAGTGTCTTATAAGGTCAATGACCAAACGTTTCAGATTAGTTGATTCGGGGTATCATCTTCATTTCGCGTAGGTGACACGGTCAATAGACCATGCACACCCTGGTGTCAGAGTTCTTCGGAACCGCCTCTAGGCGTGGTTCGTTCGGGATATTAGTAGCTAGTGGCGCCCCTTTTGTATGTAGTTTTTTTACTTTGAAATATCAGCGTTTTTTGTTGATTTTCGTTGAGTTAGTATCCCATAACACAAGTCTCGAACTCAGCTTTTTAGAACTAGCTGTTCCCCGCGGTTTCACTTGCCCGTGGTGTGTATGAACTAAAGCCTATAATCTTACCCAAGAATTAGGATTTATTAAAATACGGCCAGCTGTTTTAAAGTTGTAAACGTTCAAACAAACATAGAGTATGTTAGCTCTATTATATTAGTATAGATAGTTTTAATTTATCCTTAACTAGCTGTTGCCCGCGGCTTCGTCCGCGTAAACTCTGTTATATTGCGCCCAAGTAGCCTATGTTTGACATCCGGTCTTTAACAATATTCACACCAAATTTCATCAAAATCGATCCAGCGGTTTAGCCGTGATAGCGTAACAGACAGACAGAATTTTGCATTTATAATATTAGAAAGAAGAAAGAATGGAAGTATGGATGCTTGACAAAGGGGCGCCACTATTATTTTTTCTGCCCCGCTCGATAGTATTGTATATCCAGAGCTGGCAATGTTGATGATAAAATTAATTTTACATTAGTAATTAATATTTGATAAGACTGCATATTGATAATCATTTTCAAAGTAATTATAATAATTTGTAAGTTAAGATAAATGTTGATAATTTTAATACAGTCAAACTCAGTCAAGGCTGACTCGTACTTAAATTTTAATTCTAATATTTTTACGAATAATTCATTCAGAAATATCAGTAGTAGAATTATATGTACAGTGGTGTACGTAGTATATCATGTTACACTAAACGACGATACCTCGGTGAACACTAGCGCCACCGTCATTTAAAAATCATTATTCACTGAAAACACAAGTTATCAAAAACCCTTCTTCTGTAATTATGATTCTGGATCTGAAGTTAATTTTAATAACATTAAATTATAGTTTCATATAGGTAGTTACAAATTGAAAAACCGCTAAAATTGGCCGTTTTAAGCAATATTGCAATTTGTAACTATAGGGAACTATAATTTAATATGTTTAAAATTAACTTCAGATCCAGAACCTTAATTACAGAACATTTTTGATAACTTATGTTTTCAGTGAATAATGATTTTTAAATGATGGTGGCGCTAGTGTTCACCGAGGTATCATCTTAAACTTAAAAGATTCTTATGATACTCATAATGAATGACATTTTCTAGTAATTTATTTACATTTGCATGTTTAATTAAGAATCTCAGTAATAAGTAAGTTATATTGTACCAGAATTAGTGTTTTTAATAGGCAAATATATTGTTGTATTTTTTTACAATAATTTACACTTTAACAATACCAGCAAGATATCATTGCCAAATTGTAATTTTACACTTTTTTAATAAATACATTTTTAATTATTTACGAATTTTACTTAAATTATTCTAATAAGTCTTAGAGCATTAAACCAACTGGAGACGCCACGCTCACTTATTTCTACGTGAAAAAGTCTGCCACATTCTGCGCGCGGGGTGAGGAAAGACACAACAAGAATTAACACAAACGCATTATACTAACGCGTCGCTACGCACACATTTGACAATATAACCCCACACAAGCAAAAAATATACGCACCCATGTGTAAACAGTATGACCGGCGGTCTTATACTTTTGGCAGAGGGGGTCGCCTATCAGTGTCCAGTCCAGTTAGTTAAATACTCTAGTAATAAGTATATATATAGGTTTCAGTTAAACAAGGAACAACATTAAAGTCATGTAATTATGTCATATTTACACTGGAATTCAATACACACATAAATCTCTGTTTTCCTGATTCACTCAACTAACATTTGTTAAGCCAATTTTGATGGTTTGTCTCATTCTATCACTTTATCAATAAGAGAGATAGGACAAAACCATATTTATAGTTTAAATGGGCTAAGCAAATATTTGTAAAGTTTAATCCATAAAGGACTATATTACATCTTTAACCCATTGACTCTCAGATTCCAGACTCAATAGAAAACTATTATATGTGAATTTTGTGAGCAAAGCGATAGAAAACATTAATGACCACTTTTGTAACATTTCATTGAAATATAGCTACATAACCAACAGCTTAGTACAGTTAATTGACAATTAATCTGTACCTTTGCCCCTTTTTAAATCAGTTAAACTTTTTACTCACTGCCCTAGAGCTAGAACTAGTCCCTCAATAACTACGCCACTTGGTATACTGATCGCTGTGATCACCTAATTTCCTATCACCAAATAAAAGGAGCTCTTTCCCTCAAAATTCTCAATCCGAACTTATTCCATTCACTCTGGTTAATCCACAGTTCTATAGCAGACTCTAAACAAGACATAACCGCAGCCCCTTTCCAAACGGTACTAGCGGGGTCAATATCCTTCGGAGACGTCACAATTTCTAACTGCTCAGTCTTATATGCGTACGGGATTTGAAGTGCCAACCGATTTTGAAGCCATAAGTACAGTCCGTGAACCTTAACACCACCTCCAACAATAAGGATATTACTGTACATTTTCCGTTTTAATTCTTCAGTTGGACAACGATCTATGCTTTGTAATATAGCAGCATCTAGAGCTAGGACTTGGCCAGGAGCTAGAGATACGATGTCCCCTGGGCCTCCTTCTAACGTGTCAACAACGATATCTTCATCGGGGTTAGCTGTTGGTTGCGATTCATTCGCCGCCTCAAACTGTTGACTCTCATTCACAGTAGGGTCTGCTGTCTCCCTCTTTCTTCCAGTTTCTCTTAAGAATTCAGCATCAAATGGATCTTCTGGGTCGCTAGGCTGCCGATTCTGTATTTTTGTTGTTTTTGCACCAGTAATTTTGAGCAAATCTGTGTGGAATAATGATAGTGGGGATATGATGCATTCATCACCAACTTGTAGGGTGTATTTGTTGATGATATCACCCGGATGGTCAACTAGGAATGTCTTTTCTTGCGGTCCGCAAACATCAAGGTTTATATGGCAAAAATTTTCATATAAATTACGCATTAGCACAACGTCTCTTGGTATATTCTCATTCCAAGTTTTATAAGGAAAAGCGCTCTTATGAAACATCCAGGACAAGGCTTGACAAACATCTCCGGCCCCGTAGTCCATTCGCAGTCGTGTAGTCTTATGAGAAATCCCATCTTCGACACAGGAAATGGCAGTTTTTTGATCTCCTATATCAACGACACATGCAGAACCAATTCCCGCCCCAAACGTCGCTCCGACACTTTCTTGGACAAGAAAACAATGACCAAATCCAAGTTCTTTCAATAACAAAGACATTAAATACTTCAAATGACTTCTTGAATAAATATCTGGGATTAACAACACACATCTATACTTAATTAGCTCTATTAACGGTATCCCTAACTTGTATTCAATTATAGAACTCCATATTGTGTACAAATCATTCAGAACTGAAGATATGGACCCTCCGACTTCGGAATGTAGATTAAATTCACCTCTTTTGTAAGGAAAGTGTATGTTATAAGGTAGTTCTGGATCAACATCGAGGACTAGATCGCCTATAATAATATCACATTGCACTTGTGGCCAGGGTTCCCCATCACTAACACTTTCAGGTAAAGAACGGCGATTGAAAGCGGCTATTTGCTGCGGAGGTGTCGCATATCGTCGCGCGCCATTAGACTGAACACAAGTCTGCAGAGTATGCGATATCTGAAGCCTACATTCTTCTAATTCCTCTATCAAATCCTTAGTTTTTGGTACGCTGGGCGGGACAAAAGGATCTCTATATATTTTCCCACCAGGGCGACGTTTCCGGGCTATGCAGTGCAGTTGTTTCACTGGTAGGAGGTCTGAAGCTCTGCCTATACGCACGTACAGGGATCCAGGGTGGATAACAATGATTCTATTGGACGGAAACTGTTGGAAGTGTTCTGGACCAGGATCATACGCCGGCATGCTCATTTCTTATAATTTCTTGATGTTTTGTATTAGGTTTATATACGACTGTATTTTTCAGTTAATAGTGGTTAAGGTTTACTGAAATTATATATATTTCTATCAATAATCTTTATCGAAAATAATTTGTTCTTTTCCAAACAAACAAAACTAACCTCCAAAACTCCAAACTTTGACTTTGACAACAGAATGAAGACAATGAAAACTTGACAATTGTGTAAAACCTCAAACAGCCATATTTCATTTAGCCGACTATAACATTGGTTACATTATCAAGAGAACATTTAAGTTAAAAAAATCCACTTCTATAAAAAAATTCATATTTCTCAAGTATGGAATTTGGGTAGATTGTAATATTAGTCTATTTTCATTTCTAGCGGGCAAATTAAATACCTTCATATTTTCGACGATTCAATCATGTAAAGTACAGCAATCCATCAACTTCGATATACTTAGCGCCTTTAGCAAAATTACCTACCTACCCATCTTCCACCGACTAATTTCGATTTCTCCAAGTACCGCCAAACACAAAACTAACAAGTGGCCTACTATCATCTCTAAAAAACCATGCAAGTTCCAGAGAGTAAGCGGGACCTGTCAAAGAAATTGCAGATATTTATCGCAACCGACGAGTCCGCATTTTGTAGGTACTAGTATAGTATCTCCTCCTTAGTCTGTGGTAGGTAATATACTTTGAGTACAAGGCATGGATATAAAACGGTGCGAAAAGAACGAATACCTAAGTAATAGGATAGGACTTATTATTTATTCGTTGCGCAAAAATAGGATCAAGTCCTAAGTATAAGTGGTGGCGAAAAGAATAAAACTATATTAAAATCTAATTAAAATAAAGTTTTGAGGATGTCTTCTGAAGATAGATTGGCCGCAAACAGAGTAATAAATAGTGGGTCTTGAAGCTTCTGTTTTCCGTTCGACGTCCTGAAAATTTTTTTTAGCCATATAGATAAGACTAAATTCCCATAAAACATATAAATTACACACTCCACGGGAAGCATACTTTGTTTAGTTGTTTCCAATTTGGTTAGGACATTACAGGCTTATTATCACCTGATTGTCTGACAATAAAGATGATTCCGTGCTTCGGTAGGCATGTTAAGCCGGTTGGTCCGGGCTGCCATCTGGTAGTCGTTAAAGGAACTACGTCAGAGGCTATAAGGCGGAACCGAAGTCACGGAAGAACTCTGACACCAAGGTGTGCATGGCCGATTGACACCTACACGAAATGAACCGTTTATTCAGTGGCATGATGGAATTACACCATTTCACAACCTGATGATGATTACTGAGAAAAAAATGAACACTTTCGCGGACAGTAAACGAGGTAACAATAACAGTTAATTGTTATCTAGGTACGTCGAGAGGCGTTACTGTCAGCGCAAGTGTTAAGGCAGCTTACTTTTCCTTCAATATCTTCACCAACGGCCCCCATTTCTCCGGAAAATTGGTGTCATTATTCCACTTATCCTTGATCAGGTCCGAAACAGACGCGTTGATGACCTTCAAGTACTCGCATTTGCTCGTGTAAGAGTCCAAAAGCAGCTGTTCAAATATTTTTGGCACGAAATCGTTCAAGCAGTTTTGGACTCCGTAGACGGTCGTGTTGACATCCTGAGCGTGCTGTCTGGTCTTGATTGAGACTATTGGAACTAGGCTGTCTTGCATGGTTTCGTTGAATCTGGAAGGTGGTGATGGAGTAAGTTCCCTAAGGGTTATTTTTTTCAAGCGTGACTGAATTTCATTCATCACCACGCCATCTGGTTATCGTTTAAAACCACGTCAAGGGCCGAGACGCGGATTTTAAAAACTCTGTCTTAGTTTAGATAATTGTATTTTTTTATTAACACCCTTGGGCCTCTGGGAGTTAGTTATACTATTATAAATTATATGACTTAGGCTAAACGGATTTCAACATTCAAATGCAGTCGAATTTTCGTTTTTTTTTTTTCAATAACTTACTTGTTGATTCGATTTATCTTATTACTTACCTTGTAGAAAGTATATGCTTCCCGTGGGGCTTGAACCCACGGCCTCCGGCAATGGCCTAACACACAACTTTTTGGCGTTGAAAATCAGTAATATTTTTTACTCAATACTGGGAAATCATTAAACATTAGATAAGAACATAGAGAGGACATATAAACAAACACTCGGGTAAAAAGATGAAAACAATATCTTACAACACAGCCTGATGCAGTATGCAGTGAGCAGCAGCTACCTCATCAGGGAGCTCCTTCTGGCATTTGTTCACGGAGTTAAAATGGCGGCTGTCCTGGAAATTCCTTATGACCTCGTGGTAACTGTCACTGATCTCCTTCAGCCTCTCCACTGGGTCTTTGAGACAATGCTCAGTTATGTCTACCATCTGTTGATGTTTTGTATAATAAAGAACAATAATTCCCATCCAACCTGGGGGAGAATTATTGTTCTTCATAATATCCAAGGGGAGGATTATGAGTAAAGACGAATCCAAAAAGTGTTGGCTTGAGGTCGCTTCGCAGGTTATGTGAATAGCCTAACTACTATGGATGTCGAAGACCAGGCGAAGTGGAGTAGAAAAGGTAAGAAGCGTACCCTGGCCTCCTTGGCAACCAGCAACAGTATATTATAACCAGCTACGTGGTTACCAGCTAAAGAAAGGACTATCTTTTTCTCCTATGAAGTCGTGAAAATAGAGCAACAATACGGTCTATCGCTACTTTCTTCGATCTTACCACGGGATCTAACGCATGATCTTCAGCATCCTTGGTAAGCCATAAATATAAACGAAGCATGTTTCTCGTGGGATTCGAATCCACAGCCTCAGGATCGTAACGCAAACGCCTATACCAAGGGCATGAGCTAGCTAAAATAATGAAACATTGCGGGTCTTACAAAATTCCTAGCGCTTTGGTACCTATACTCTTCATAATGATGAATTAGAAACTGATCAGAGGAAGACCTTCGTACAAGTCCTCTGCTTGTGTACCTCACTGTCACCTAGGTATGTCTGCCGCCAAACAGCAGCTTGTATTGTTGTTTCGGTTTGAAGGGAGAGAGAGGTAGTGATTTTATACCGGGTACTGTGTCGATACACCCTGGGCTATAAAATGGCAGCACGGCTATGCTGACCGCGCGCCGTAGATGTGCCTATTTTTCCTAACTTCTGGGTGCCTACCACCATATCTTAAAACCATGCAAGATTCAGCGCGATACATAATGTAAGGCGACATCTCCCTTACTCACTGGATCTTGAATGGTTTTAAGAGATGGTGGTAAGCCACCTGTGCTTCTGGTATGAAAAAAGCTAAATATATACTAACCTCCTCCAAAGCAATGACGTAATTGGTGAAATCATAAAAATACTTTATCTTATAATACTTAATCACAGCACTTCTCAAATCCCGCGCCATTTGATCGTTCATTATGGTCACCAAGTCCACAAAAGTGTCTATGGTTAATAGAGATCTGTTCTTTGTGCGACCATAGCTTATGCGGCCCTGGTTGAACAGCTTTTGGGCTAGACTGTACGCTTCCGATACAAGGTAGTAATTTTTGTCAGTAGCCTGGAGTAATTGGTTTGTACCCTGATTAAAAAAAAAAAACCTTTTAAAACAAAAAATATATTGAAAGCCTATTAAAAAGCTAGGCGTGGCGCTGAGCAGAGAACAGTGGAGAGGTATCAGATGCCAAGATTCTCTTTAGGTCGCTAAGCTATCGCAGAGGATTGAAAACTAGCTTTTTTCCTCAGTTTCACCCGCCATTGGTGTGTATGTACTATAATCTTCCCCAAGAATCGGACTATCATATGCAGGATGAATTTTTAAATCGGTTTAGTAGTTCCAAAGATTACCCTAGATACAAATTCACAATCTTACAAATAATAAAAAAATACGCACCTCTCTTACAAAAACAAAACAAATTAAAACTGCTGCCAAACTCCGTAGCCTCATGAAGACACTCATTATGTAAGAAATAATATTTTTACTTTAAATAATTTACAGACTAAACGCAAACCTTACATACATTATTTCTTCTTTCTTACTACATTACAAAAAAAAAAGTAATTGTAAACTGAGAGCATTGACGTTTTTTATCGTTTTTTGATTGGAAATTCTTGATTGTAGTACGCATCACTTGATTTATTTTATGTCGTGTAAGTTATTAGCACACGATAGTAAGGATTGGTGCACCGCTGTTAATATTGAGAGAAAATCAATGGTTTAAGTGCTTTTGAGTACAGTGGGCCATAAAGTCATTTCATTTGTGAAAATTTCTTTACATTCGTAAATTGGCTAGTCCAATTTTTATAGACGTCTAATTCGAAAACCATTTCGAGGAATATGCTTAGGAAACAGTTTAAAATTATTTTATTTCAGATAAATAAAGATCCATATAAAATGTTGTAAAACTTAGCCTCGACTTGTGAGTTTGTGGTAGTCAGATTTTTTATTAAGCACGTATTTAGAGATAATTGCAAAAAAACTACTGACCTTCATTTTCAATAAATTTTTTACTGCTAAATTATACTTTGAAATTTAAATTTTTCTTTTGAGAATAGAATCTACAATAATAGTGTTATGTATTAAACAAAACGATATTTCAATGGCAAATGTGTATTATTTATTCATTATATTACATGTTATAACATTAAAAAGTGTATATAATAGTCTTAAATAGTCTTATAACCTAAGTGATACGTGGCAAGGTTTATTAAAAAAAAATTGTTGGATATTTAAAAATAATAATAACAGATGGCTACACTGAGTTATAACCAAAGATCTTATAAAGATTGGATGTAGCACTTTACAAAAAATAAACGATGTGCTATCTGCTGTGTGTGTCTCTGCCCTTTCTCGTGTACAAAGGGTGATCTACAGGGTTATGAGTACCATTAACTATTTTAGCAAGCCCGAAACGAGTGAGTAAGCGAGATGGCGCCTTACAACATGTATAGCGCCATCTCGCTTACTCGTTTCAAGCCTGCTAAGATTGATAATGGTTACCTAACTGTGGTATATATAATATAATATTTCTATGCTATTACATTAAAAAAAATCCGACGAATAGAGAACCTCCTCCTTTTTTGAAGTCGGTTAGAAAACAATAATCTACGAAAACATTGCAACTTTTTAATAAACCTTGCAATATTAATATTAACAGCCTACATTGTGGGTTGTGGATATAACGTGCACAACATTTTTGAGCGAAGATTGTACCTGAAATGAAAGATGACGTTAAGACGGCGGTCGTAAGGAAATTTTAACTTACGCTTTAAGGGTGGACTGGGCAAGAGGCTGGCTAAAAGGAACGATGTTATATAGGAATACTAGCTGTTCCCCGCGGCTTCGCCCCGCGTGGGACTCGGTTATATCGCACCCAAAAGTAGCCTATGTTTGACCTCAGGTCGTTAACTACATCCCTACCAAATTTCATCACAATCCGTCCAGCAGTTTAGCCGTGAAGAGGTGACAGACAGACGGACTTTCGCATTTATAATATTAGTATGGAAGTATGGATATAGAGTAAAGGATATATAAAGTTGGCCTATTGATGGAAAAGTTCTAGAAACACAGCGTCGTCGCGTCGAGGGGGGTCAGGGGGCTAATCGCCATCTAGTTATGATTCAAAGACAAATTAAAAAGACAAGTCAAGCACGTGTCAAACATGTTTGGAGATGCTTTTTGATAGATGCGTTCTACTTCACGCTAGATGGCATGGCACGGAACTATCGTTATTTTATAAAATGAAAAATTAATATGTTGCGAATTAAAAGTAATTTTTTTGTGTTGCAATGCAAACTTAGTTGTGCAAGTATTATTTTCCCCTAAAACCACTTTACAATTTATATTAATTAATTAATTAATTAACAATCAATAACATACTAAAAAACAGTCGCTTTCTCTGTCCCTATGTCCCTTTGTATGCCTAAATCTTTAAAACTACGCAACGGATTTTGATGCGGATTTTTTTTTATAGATAGAGTGATTCAAGAGGAAGGTTTTTATGCCCCTGCGAAGCCATGGCTGGTGGCTATGTAATATTAATTTACGAACACGTGTGAATGTTAATGAGGAATGTTCTGTACTGATCAATGCGCCACTGGTGGCCTACTATCATGTCTAAAAACCATTCAAGATCCAGTGAGTAAGCGGGACAGAGCAATACATGATGTAAGGCGACATCCCCCTTAGTCACTGGAACTTGCATGGTTTTAAGAGACGGTGGTAACCCCCCTGGTGGCGACTCATCACTTGACAAGCACGACCGTCGCCAACATCCACGTCTAGATAACATTACCTTATGATCAGTCCTTATGCAGGAACTTGTTGAAGGCTGTATACGAGGTTTCCAAGTCGAAAACCAGCTGCCGCACCTGACCTTCGGACAGCTCGTCCGATGCTGACATCTCCGATAGCTTGTCTAGCCATTCTTGTACCTGTAAGTAATTATTAAGGTCAGGAGAGTAAACAATAAACATGAATGTGTAATCTTCAATTAAAAAAATATATATTTAGCCGACACACCCACTAGCTTTCGCCCGCGGCCTCTCCCGTGTGAATTTCCCACGGGAACAGTTTTTTTTCCCGGGATGAAAGGTATCCTATGTCCTTCCTTCTATCTATGTGTATGCGAAATTCCAGGAAGATTGGTGCACTACTCTAATATTAGTTAGAATTAGGATGTTTTTGTATGGTAATAAGCAAGTTTTGTATCATGCCCAGTCTCGAGTGGAGGTGGCCATTGTCATCATATCGTGTAGGTGACACCGTCAACCGACCATGCACACCTCTGAGTTAGAGTTATTCGGAACCGCCTCTCGGTCTCTGACGTGATTCCTTTTACGGCTACTAGATGGAAATAGGGACCAAATTAACTGTCTTAAAATAAATGAATTTGAATTTGTCTTCTGAAGGGTGCTTCAATAATCATATGTTTATCAGACAACCAGGTGATTTACGCCTGCAATGTCCTAATCAAACCGGAAACACCTAAACAAAGTATGCTTCCTGTGGGAATCGAACCCACGACCCCAGGGTCTTCAGGCGAACGTCTTAACCACTGGACCACGAAGGCTGTTGGCATATTAAATTGTTTGGATGACCAAGAAAGTCACCGCTGCAGGCCGTTTTCAACTAATCGTTCTGGAAATCCTTGGAGAAGACCTAAATCCAGCATTGGACAGGGAAATTATGCAGCTCATCAGATGGAAAGTGGTCACCGCAACTGTGGCCTAATTCTCGTATTCAAAGTCGCTGCGTTAACGTGGCGACTTGGTCGTTGAGATACTTTTCGTATTCTCATCCGCCGATCGAACTTAAACGATACGAATTGACATATCGCTCGTTTATCGCACAGTCAAAATGTCGCTGAAGCATATTCTTGTATGTCGATCGGATTCCAGCCGTCTCTTAGTGACTGACCGATGTCCATAAATGGATAAGAAGAGTGTCAAACCTTGAGTTTCCCCTCGAAGTCATCGGGCAGCATCAGCAACCGGTCCATGGTGTCCCGAAGGTCCCTCAGCTCGGGCTGGATCATGTCCATCGCTCGGAACTCCAGCCGGAGCTTGTCCATTAGTGTGATGAACAGCTGGTGATGAAAACATTGTTTGACACAGTGATTATACTAATCTATATGTCGGAGAGACAGGAATCCTATACTATTAAACAACAATAACCTATAATATTAAACAAGCAATAAATTTATTTGTACTCATGTTGTCGAAAACGGCTCTAACGATTTGTTTGAAATTTTAAACGTAAGTTCTTACATATATAAAAAGATAATCTAGCTAGGTTCCATGTCTGGAAAAATTCATTTTCACGCAAAAAGATTTTCTGCATAAAACGAGCGAAGCTCGGTAGCCCAGGTACTATAGTATTAACGCTCGTTCATTATTTAAAATATTATTTACTCTATTTACTCAAATCAAAAAGTATTCTAGTTTCAACAACCCTACCTATCTACCCTCGGCAAGGTTCCAGACCCCTCCCCGTATGGAACTGTATGTCACAACCAACTCGCTTACTGGATGTCCCACCATGTACTCGTCGACATATATAAATAAAGTCGAGTTAGTTACTACACTTAGTTCTTCTGAACCAATCTGTCTGAAATGTTGCATACACATAGTTTTGAGAAGGACTTAGGTTACCTTTCATCCAAAAAGCACTATTCCCGAGGGAAGTTCGCGCGGGCGAAGCCGCGAGCAAAAGTTAGCAATATAATACAGTTTTAGAGTTTGTTTGTTTGAATGCTTATAACTTGAGAACTACTGGTTGGATTTTAAAAATTCTTTCTGCATATAATAGCCTAATTCTTATAGAAGGTTATAGGCTATAGTATATACACGCCAAGGGCGAGTGAAACCGAAGGGAACAGCTAGTAAAAAATAAAATACTCACAGAAACAATCTCAGCGATGTATTTATTTGTGTTGCCCTTATCGTCCTTGATGAGATTAGGTTTGTTCTCCTTTATCCGTTCCAGAGCAGCCAGGCAGTCCAACTGTAAGGGGAAAACCGGCCATTAGCTTGTTATTACTTTCGTCTGTATTGGGAGTGAGCAAAATTTTCCCTTGTTCTGTGATTCTATGCTTTTAATCTTCCTAAAGTTTATTTATTTATATTTATGAACACACCAGCAGCAGAAGCAGATGCATGTTCTTAAGTTTGGTTATTTTATGAACTGTCTTATCTATTTTGTAACGTTTAGACAATACTAGCGACGCGCATAAAAACCTTCCTCTTCAATCACTCTATCTATTAAAAAAACAGCATCAAAATCCGTTGCATAGATTTAAGCATACAGACGTAGGGACAGAGAAAGCGACTTTGTTTTATACTATTTATTTATATTTTTGAATACACGTTATCAGCAGCAGAAGCAGATGCGTGAGATTTTATGAACTGCCTTATCTATTTTGTAACGTTTAGACAATATAAAAAAATTTAAAGGGTTATGAACAAAGTCTTACCCTAAATTTGTCGACGAAAGCCTCAATAGTGGGGAACTCGTCCCCTTGCACCTGTTTGAACGCCACTCGGTATTGTACCAGCAGTCGGCTACACGCTGCCGTGTACTCCTGCGCACGCACACAATCACGCATGTACGCTTTCTCTAAATGCTGTAGTGTGCTCACTACTGCGAACAACTCAGCCATGTTGTCGTACCTGTGAAGATATTACGAATTAGAATGTTTATCTATGTTATAAAACAAATTTAATTTTAATTAGAAGAATAACATTTTAATTACATAGATTATTTATTTTATTTTAATTATATAATTTCATATGGACCAATATTGTCATACATTTTTGTGCAATTCTGTTGTTTTCATAGTATAACCTACAAAAACACAAGTTCAATTTGTTGTTGTTTTTTTTAAGGTTCCCATATGAAATCAGTCAATTAGGCTATAAGCAGATTAGGCGAGTGCATTTTGGCGTGTCTGGTGGTGCTCCCATTGGAGCCAACCCACCATTCACCGTTTTATTGCATATCTCGGCTAAAAATGTCCTGGCGTCTTTTGAACCACTGCATGTTTTCAGGGATTGTGAAGGGCCCATTAAGGGTTTTTCCATGAGAATTACCTTCTTTACCGCAGGTACAGAATAGAATAGAATAGAATAAGTCTTTATTTGCGTTTGCAAATCCATACCATCTTTTGTGTTTTGCGGTACACAAAAGATGGTATACAGATATAATTATCAACCACTTATACAGTCATATATTTATAGCATGCAAATAGGTACAACATAATTTTAAAATTACTAGTCAAGAAATAAACAACCGAAAACAATGAAAATCATTCTTGTTTACATTACAGTTTACACAAATTAGTAATTACATCAGAAATTAATTAAATTTGTATGTTAATGTTATAATAAATCTCCAACTTTTACATCAATAATCAATGGTCAGGAATATTTTACACATAGATTTACATGGATATCTGGTCAATTTATAAGGAAGGAATGTAAAGGAATGTAATAAAACTATGTTTTGAATGGGTGAAAATTAAACCTAATTAATAATACCTGTTGTTTGTTACCATTGTTAAATCATTATGTCTAAATAGTTGGACAACTAACCCTTACTAGAATACCATTTATAATTACTGTACCATTTTATAGTACTTTAGTTAAATTTTAATGACATTTTGGTTCCTATGGTCAATCTGGTTGTTTTTTTTTTTGTGTTTGTCCTAATACCAGAAGAATAAAATATTACTTACTTTTCTCGCTCCCTGGCATTTCTGTACAACTTCACTTCTTCGTACAACTCAGGTCTAGTATCTGAAAATTAATTAATTTATCTCAAAATTAAACTTAAAACAACATACAAAGACGATGTCGTCACTAAACATACAAATATCTACCTTGCATTTTCGTAGTATATATTTATTGTACTGGAAAATATAACTACGGTTTTAATATTGAGCAAGTTATTAAATAGTGAAATGCAAAACTAAAGAGGAAATTAAATTAGAATAAGAAATAAACACCCATTCCAATGCACTGCACAGTCACCACAAACTAAATAGAGAACACTAGTTCAGACGGACATGTCAGTACAAAATTTCTGTATCGTAAGGAGGTTGACGCTGATTGGTTAAGAATGAGATGCGAACCTTTACGATCCATTTTGACAAATCCCTGAACGAGAAACCTTTTTTTTTAAATATTTTTTACAAACATGGAAACTAGTTCTTTAAGGCCTTCTTGAATTTATTAATCTTCTTCAGTCCTACCTACTTTAGTCATTCAAGTCAAAAACTCAAGTCAGTAGTCTAGACCAGTCAAGTAAGTAATACTAGTCAGTCAGATGGCTAAGTGAAGCGGTGGAAAAATTGGAGATTTTGGTGACAAAGATAAAAGTCACGTAATCGTGTGCGTAATCGACACTGTACCACTTCCCAACACTCACGCTTGTTCACGAACATTTTGCAAATAATAATCCACTAATATTATAAAGAGACAGCGCAATCTATGATGTTGAAGGATAAATTCTGAGGAGCATCATCTTGCTTATTCACTCGTTTCGCGCCAGCTTAAGCAGGTAATGGTAATCCTCTTAATAATGCTCAAATGTGTTACCATCATCTTTCTTAGCGGGATCGAAACGAGTAAGCGAGATAGCGTATTACAACATGTATTGCGCCATTTCGTTTACTCATTACGGGCCTAGATTACCTTGAAAGCATGAAATGATAATGGTGGCGCCCACCGCCCAAGTCATGGAAAAATAAGACACTATTTATTTATTGAATGATTTATTTTTAAGTTTCTTCTTAAATTTAATTAAAGCTTTTTCCTGCATTGCAGGCAAATTAAGCCTATCTAGTCTTAATATATCTGTGCCTCTTAAAATTTTATTTAAAATATTGCACCAATTGTATATTGTTAGTCTTATAGTTATATTTAAAAAATATTCGGGTACAAGACAGCCAGGGTGCTCACAGTCGAGGAAACTATTCGGATACTTATTTTTGATCACATTCATAATTTTTTCTGCAACTTTATTTTCATGAGCTTTATTTTCTAAAAATTCGTTAGTTTCCTCGACTATGTATCCAAAATACCGAACAGCATTTTCAGTTGGATAGGTCAACTTTCTTAATTTTATACTTCTGTACTCTCTTTTGTTTATCCACTTATGTGTATCACTACTATCTGTATTATAAAGATTATTATGACAATTATCACATTTTATTTTAGTGAATATTTTTTTTATGACCCATCCAACTGTGTATGCTTTTGCGTGGATGTCTAGCCTTTCCCGGGCCGCTTGCACCTGTATGTTTTCTAAAAGATGGTAATTTTTTTTTGTACTTATTTGTATATCCTCTTCGTCTTTATTTTCAGTTTGGATCTCACGTCCGACCTCTTCGTTTGTTTTCTTAAATAAAGATTGTACTTTAATCAATTGGTCACAGTTGTCATCTTCACAATTATAGGAATCGGAATGAAATTTAATGAATCCAGTTATCAATAATGATTTGAAAGTACTGCCAAAAGTGTAACAAGTTGGGTCGTTATTTCTTAAATTATAGGCCCTCACTCGACCGAAGAAATTTTCAATTGGGTCTGAGTTAAAATAACGAGGCCGCATTATTTTTATATTTTTTTTTGTAATATATCCCATAACCTCTGGTAACTTTTTATAGTAATGATCCAGTTTTTTAAAGAAAAATCTGTGCCAGATTTTTCCTTGCCGTCTTTATCAACAATATTTGTATTTTTGAGTATTCCTAGAGCATCTCGCCAAAATTGATGATGTGCTGATTTTGTAGTTACTGCCTTTCTCAATGATTTCCCCCCGCTTTTTTTATGGTCGAGAGTGGCACCATTCACACTGTCAAATAAATCATCGAAAAATCCAACAGTTTCAGCAGTGTTTAACAATGTTTGGCTCACTGGTCTGCCGTCTGAGTAATGAGCTGTAAAAAAATAAGTCATTAAATATACCTATATATTGCCATATCCATTTGTCTAATTATGGTATACAATTGTATCTTGCGGACTAAATGCTTAAAGCAATCTCTGCCAGTCTGCAAATAAAAATTTGAGCGCGCAAAAAGTTTAATAGAAAACTAAAACTTAATCTAAATTGAAGTAAAAATTATGAAACCATTCAACATTGCGGTCCGGGGTAATTCAACTTCTTGCAAATTCAACATTTTGGAATTCAACATTTTGTAAATTCAACATTTTGCAAATTCAACGTTTCGGACCTGAAGGCAAATTCAGACATTACTCTTGCTAATGGCTTAAAAAATAAATGTAGGTATATACACACAATTAGTTTGCGGAAAAGGAAGTCAAACAAATAACACATCACATCTCGTGAAGGTAAAATTACGATATTGCGTAATTGTGTACATACATACATGGCTAGGATGCATCAGTGAATGTAAAGACGAATTTTATATATAGTTTAGTATATGTTTTGTCATGATACCAAATAGTTTTTTAGTTACTTACAAAAATCAGCAGTGTAGGCTAAAGCAGATGCGACGTTCTTGCTAAGTACACGCACACAATTTTTCACCTGAAAAATCAAAACATTTAAAAACAATCAGATTAAGTGGATTTTGTAATCAACTGTTTCCAGTACTTAAGTGGCGGATTGGCCAACAATATTTCAATGGCGGTTGTGCCGGTGGTGACGTGAAACAATCAAAATCCATACTAATATTATAAATGCGAAAGTTTGTCTGTCTGTCACCTCTTCACGGCTAAACTGCTGGACCGATTGTGATGAAATTTGGTAGGGATTGTTAACGACCTGTGCCCCTAGTATGAGTTTTTCTTAACGCAGACGCTAGCGACTGCGTTAGCGATTTAGTATGGCAAACCTGTACAGCGCCTCTGGCGGATAGTAAGGCAACTAAGAAATTCCATACAAAATCCTAACGCAGTCGCTAGCGTCTGCGTTAAGAAAAACTCATACTAGGGGCGCTGAGGTCAAACATAGGATACTTTTGGGCGCGATATAACCGAGTCCCACGCGGGGCGAAGCCGCGGGGAACAGCTAGTAAACAATAAAAATATCTCGTTTAGGCGCACCCTGGTATTTGAAAATACAGGCCAGATTTGAATAACAATATTTGTATTTTATAGTTTACAAATCTTTGAAAAAGTTTTTAACGACTAGATAACATTATTTGCTTTACCTTCATTTTTTTCATTTTTTCGGGTATTACATGCTCGTCATTTAATTTATGCAACATTCTAAACTTCGTATGTTTGCAATCAGTTTTATAAACATCTATAATGTCATCCCATTTTGCTAGTTTATCATTCATTTTTATATTTTTTGTCAAAAAATTGTTCCTTATTCCTTTGATGAGGTGCGATGGATCAAATATAATACTGATTTCCGTACCCCCTATGTTTATAGTGTCATCTAAAAACAAAGACAATATGAATAATAATAGTTTAAAAAACTAAAAAACACGCTATCTATCCGCCATCTTGGACGTCCGCAATATTGGATTTAAGTCACGTGACTATTTTTTTCGTCTTCCTGACAGCAAACCCTTTCATTTGATACCCATATCATGGGGGTGGATTTCAAACAGCCAGTCAGCCATCTTGAGGAGGCCGCCATATTGAATTTCTAATGACGTTTCTTAGCTAGTCATGTATTGACATCAGAACTCAGAGCGTGTGCAAAATTTCATCCTAATCGAAGACCGGGAAATATTTAAAATTATGATTCCAAGATCGTCTTACATACAAGTTAGTTACAAGTGAAGATAATAAAAGTGTGTTAAAAAAATAAATAAATTTAACTTATATGCATCCATACTAATATTATAAATGCGAAAGTCTGTCTGTCTGTCTGTCTGTCACCTCTTCACGGCTAAACTGCTGGACCGATTGTGATGAAATTTGGTAGGGATGTAGTTAACGACCTGAGGTCAAACATAGGATACTTTTGGGCGCGATATAACCGAGTCCCACGCGGGCGGAGCCGCGGGCAACAGCTAGTATTTAATAAAATAAAAATTACAGGACGATAATGATGTTTCGAAATTATAAAAACGTAGCACTTAAGTTTAGAGTTTGATGTTTGAAATGTTACAAATAAGTGATCATTTTCATCTTCAATGCTTCATGATAAGGAATACAGGGGATTACCCTGTGTTTGCTTACAAGTGGGGAGGTTGTTTTCCTTAGTAGTACAAAAAATCGATAACTTAACTAACATTTTAATTATTTATTTATAGGAAGACTAACAATTTACAGCAACATTAGTATAACAATAATAAAATAACTAATAATATAAATAAGTACCTGTCCTTAGCCCTTCTCGTAACTGAGCACCTCTTGTTTCTTGTTTCAGGGTATTTAAGGCGGACTGAAACGAAGCTCCTTGGTCACAAACAAAGGCGATTGGAATAAGCCCTGTTTCGATTATAGTTTTCGTTACTTCTTTTAAAATTATTTTTAATTTTGAGGCGGATACTGCGCCTTCAGTATAGTAAAAGGCAACAGGTTGTTGCCACTTGGCTACCACTCCTCTTATTAAAAATACTAAAGCGTGGTCGGCAAAATTCCCGCTTTTTTCTTCGACATCCACGAACCCACATAAATTATCGTCCTTTTTGGAATAAGTAAGTCCAGGTTCCAGCGACATCTCATCAAACATGATGGTGCATAGTTTTTTGGTTTCATCCCAGCTACTAACCTTAAAATTAAAAACATTTTTTTCAAAAGATTTAATGACAAATTATATGACAAGATGTCGTGCAAGATACATGTGCCAGGATTAAATGTTTTTTTTTTCATTATCGTCATCATTTCAGCCGTAGGCTGTCCACTGCTGGACATAGGCCTCCCCAAAGATTTCCAAAATAACCGGTTGGAAACGGCCTGCAACCAGCGCCTGCCTGCGAACTTCTTCAGGTCATCTAACCATCTGGTCGGTGGGTATCTGTCCCTTTTTTAAATAAGTAACTAAATACTTACCTCTTTTTTAATAACATGGAAAAGTTGATTATTTATTCCAGTCCTTATGTCTAATTCTGCAGTCATTTTCTTCAAAGTAGTCCCAGAAGGCAAAATAAAAATTTTTTGAAGAAATCTATATGCCTTAGGGCTTTGTTTTAGTATAGACAAAGATATTAATTTTTCTTGAAGTGTAAATCTTCTGCCTTTTTTGGATTTTGTGCACATGTTTATTTGCACGTTAAAAAACTCTTTTGCAATTCCATTCATTTTTCTTGTTTTATTTTCAAAATTATTTTTCTTTGAAAAGTCTAAAGCCCTTTTTGCCCTCTCCGTAAAATATTGCCTCTTTGATTTTTTAAACTCTTTGTAAATTTTATGGCATTTTGGTGTCAGATGGTTGACACTTGGTATAAACCTCTTCCGGCATACCTTTTTAGGTTTCGAACTCGTTTTTGCTCCTGAATCCTTGTTGCTTTTAATGGTTTAGCTAGAAAATATTGTTTATTATTAATAAAATGATGAATAATTTTCAGTTTTATTGTTCTCAAGGTACCTTTCAAAAAAGCTTTTTAAACTTCCATTTATTACAGACTTTACTTGTTAAGTACCTTGGTGACCAAGCTCCGCTCGTTTGATTTCGACGTTTGCAGGAAATCTTTGTGTGAAAAATGGATAAAATGAAATTTCCCAGACATGGAACCTAGTTAGATTATTTTTTTGACTATGTAAGAACTTATGTTTAAAAACGTTTTTGAAAACGCGAGTACAATAAATTTATATATTGCTTGTTTAATAGTATTTTTTTTTATTATTATGAAATGAAAACACCTGTTAATTAGTAACAGTAGCTTAAATTATAAGGAGTTATATTATTAGCTATTACCAATAAGTTCTTCATTTTGCAGAGTAGAAGCATATAATTTCTGCAACTTCGCGGATTCACAATAAGTATTGTCTTTATTATGACTCTTGAGTGCGTTAATATTGTCGTCATCTTTAATTTCTGAAAACAAAAATAATATCTATTAATCATATTTATTGTAGCCACTACATGATATAAAACAAAGTAGAGAAAGACAGACTGGATGTCTGTCCCTAAATATGCTTAGATTTTTTAAACGACGCAGTGGATTTTGATGTATTTTTTTTTAATGAATAGGGATTCAAGAGGAAGGTTTATAATTGTATATTACTTGTATAATAATATAAAGAAAAGTTGATAACTTTTGAGGTTTCTAATATGATGTGTTGTAAATAAATACATTGCAAACGCTGGCTCAACTATACGAGATTTTTTTTCCCTAAAGAAAACATGTTTGTATTTTCCAATGACAAAAAAGCTGTGAACGTAATGATATTCAATCATTATAAAAACAATATGTAGCATTGCATCCGTTCGAAGCCAAAGCGGGTCAATAGTATAATAGATAAGATAAAATACATAAAGTGAGCCACATAGAGGTCCCAAAAAATAACTATTGTACAATTGGTCTTCTGTTAGAAATAAAATATTATTTTTATATATAGTTATATTATAGTTCTGTTAGAAATAATATATTGTACAATTGGTCTTCTATTAGAAAAAAAAATCTTTTAGAAAAAAAATTAAAATAAATAAAATAAAATTGAAAGTTGTAAATAATAAATAAATAATATAGAGGACTATGACTTGCAGGCCCAGGCTTAAACTATGTAAACTGTAATGGCTCTTTTAGTAATGTGTTATAAAAGTGATATTATAGGTAATTACCCATTGGTTCTACATTTTCCTGTGAAGGGTATAATTTCTGCAGCTTCGGTGGTTTCAAACTAGAATTATCTTCAGGATTATGCACTCTCTTAAGAGTGAAATTATGATGGATGGGATTATTATTATCTGAAACAAAAATTATTTAAAAAAAAATTCGCCTACCAGGTAGCATGTTTCTGATAAAATGTAGCCATATTACCATTATAGATGAGGCAAGTAACTGTCAAATTGAATTCGACAAGATTTAAATCAAAAAACTAAAATAAAATCAACAATTACAAACTCTGTTTATAAATGAGTGTTATGAAATAAGAAACATAATAAAATATAACTAAATCTGAACCATCTTGTTTTGAAAAGTTGGTGAAAAATTAGGAATAAAATTTACCCAAATATGTCGGCTCCAAAGATGGTGATGCCATTCGGTTGGTGACATCTAAAAAACAAAAACTTTAAATGAGGAAAGTAGGAAGCTTTAAAATATATGTAAACCAAAGATACAAAAGTTTGAGAAAAGATTTGACTAGATTTTATGACCGAAGTCTGCTGATGCCAACACTTATTTAAATAGGAAAACTGTGTCTCAAAAAAAAATAAGGTGATTGAGACCTTGGTTTGTTTCTTATTGATAGTTGAACATACAGAGCCAATAAGAATAGAACCAAAAGTAAACTTGTGATTACCCATTAGAACTTCATTTTTTTGCGAAGACTCATGTGTATTACATGCTTTGACATAAGTGTGGTCCATGTGATTTTCCAATGATGCAAATGGTACTTTATTCTCTGAAAAATAAAATAATAGTAATACTTATTTTAAACGAAGACAACATGCTTCCCCTTAGTAGGAACAGTAAGAAAGTTGCTGATGGACTTCATAAACAATGTTTTTTATTTTATAAAACGAAAGGCTAGATTTTATTAGTTTAGTGTTATTTTAGAGAAAAGGTAGATAAGTATTAATGTATAAAACAAAGTTAAACTAAAACCATTTTCACATACAAATTGTTCCTGGGCTAACTGGGAGTGGATATAAAACATAGGCTACTTGTATCCTAAATATTACATGGGAGCAAAGCTGCATGCAATAGCTACTTTTACATAATATACCTACAACTTTTAATTTCGAATCAATAATAAACTTGTGATTACCCATAAGCACTTTATGTTTCTGCGGAGACCCATATTCCTTATTTGTTTTAGAATAAGTGTGATCCATGTGCTTTTTTAATTTTGCATAAATGTGATCATCACACACTCTATTCTCTGAAAACCAATTTATATATAATGTCAATTAAGTTGTTTAAACTGACATTGTATATTCCTAAGTATATTATAGGTACTAGTCTGCTAATTTCTATTACATTTTTGACAACAACTTCAAATTTATAAAAATGATTCATAAACAACAGCTAAATTACTTAATTTAAATTAATACCTTAAAATAGAGTCTGTTTCACTAAAAAAAATATCCAAAATGATCTGACAGAACCCACATGGTATGATTTTTTGGAAGTAATTAAGTTGTGTCAGATGCCTGTAGGCAGCCTGAAAATCTGAAAATGTTGGCCACTAACACACCGGACCATATTCATATTGATCCGGTTCTCCCATAAAACATACCCTAGGCCCTGATAATAACAGACAAGACTCTGTTTATGAAAAGCCTGCCTGATATCGTACCACCGGCATTAGGAATGCTTTTGTTAGTGATATCTACCACCAGTAAGAAATATGTAATATATCCTCTTTTCTTCATCTCAGCGTATTTCGCGTCCTGACCATCGGACTTTGTGGTGCGATAAAATGTTACCATAAAGTAACAGTGTGTAGGTAAGTACATAATAAATTACTTATATTTAGATATTAGTAAAAGAACATACCTTTGTCATTTGATTTGCCTGGTAGGCCAGTATTAATTTCTTCGGTAGTAAAAAGTGTCGGGAAAGCGTTTACTTTGATTCGAGGATATTTTCCGTAAAATCTTTTTTCAAAATGTCTATGACAAATCGCTAATTTGTCTAAATTTATTAAATCTAAAATAAAAATCTTATTGGATTTGATAGAATCCAACTACTTCTTCCTTTGATTTAGATTAGCTGGGAATTTGTGAAGCGGAAAGCCTTTACTCGGTATGCCCCGACAAGTAGGAATACAGCAATACATTTTTGGAAAATAGAAAGTCCTAGGTATTATCTACGAAAACAACACGAACAAAACTAAAACTAAACTACGAGGTAGGTATTTGGAAATCTAAATGTATATTAAGCACTTCAAATGATTTCGTTCTTGCACTTTAAACACACACTATACTATACTATAGAAACAGTAAATAATGACGTCCTTTCGCAATATATCTCAATAAATTTCGACAGATCCACTATAAAGTCTCACTCTTATAAACAGCAAGATGGCAAAAACACGAATTTTCCGAGTGTAAATCCAACTACAATAAATAACGAATCAATTCGAAAAGATTTCAAATATGGTGAAAACCACGACAACCTCGGGAAAAACAAAGAAGCGGGAGGGGAAGTAAACGTCAAATTGAATCAAAAAGATTACTGCTTCAATTCATTCGTTCAATTCTCTACGAACCAAATTTTTTCTATGGAAGATTACCAGCCGTGACAGTCACCACAGAGTGAGTTGAGTATCTTCTATCTATGACATGACAATGACAGTCACTTACTTAATTTTTTTTATAATACTTTTTACGGCCATGGGAACTAGTCCTTTAAGCCTTTCTTCAGTTTATTAATCGTCTTCAGTCCTACTTTAGTCAATTGAAGTAAAAAGTCAAGTCAGTAGTCTAGTCAAGTGAGTCAGAGTCCGATGGCTAAGTGAAGCGGTGGAAGAATTTCACTTAGCTATAACTTAGATTTTGGTGACAAAGATAAAAGTCACGTAATCGACACTGTACCACTTCCCAACACTCACGCTTGTTCACGAACACTTTGCGAATAATAATCCACCAATATTAAGCACAAATAGCCGAAAAAACCTGTTTTGGAAATTAAATACAGCGCCGACATAGAGACAGTTTACTTTCCCTCCAAAAACTCCCTGACAGTCACTTACTTAGTATAAATTGTCAATGTCGAAATTGCACTCGTCAACGTCAATCTGACTTAGGTTGGTGTGGTGGCTTACTACTAGTTACCACCATCTCTTAAAACCATGCAAGATCCAGTGAGTAAGAGAGATGTCGCCTTACATCATGTATTGCGCTGTCTGGCTTACTCAGTCGTTTTTGCATGGAGACCGACGGTAGTAACCCCCCGGGGCACCCATAGATTTATAATATAGAAGATGTAGCTACGATTTGTCATTTGGTGCAAAAATGAGATGGCGAAATAGGAAAGAAAATCCACGAAAACGATAAGGCCCAAAGATACATTTTCTGTCCTTGTCAGGGTGCACGTTTTTTTATATTTGGCCTACTTGAACGCAATACAAAAACTTAGGCCAAACAAAAAGTTTGTTTATGTAATAAGTGCGTTTAAAAGACTAAGACTCGTTTTAAATAGTATGATTAGTACACAGATATAGGAATGAAAGAAGAAACTATATCTGTGGATTAGTATTCGTCCACTAGTGGATTGTCATATTTGGTCGGCGCTGTCCCGCTTACTCAATCGTTCTTGCATGGTTTTATGGTGGTAAGCGCCCAGGGCCGCGAACACAGAAAAATTACATAGAAGATATGGCGATTAGCCCCCGAAGACGACGACACGGCAGCGCAGCGGCGACACTGTGTTTCAATATGCCAAGATCAATATGCCAACTTTGCTCTATATAATACACTAGCTGTTCCCCGCGGCTTCGCCCCGCGTGGGACTCGGTTATATTGCGCCCAAAAGTAGCCTATGTTTGACCTCAGGTCGTTAATTACATCCCTACCAAATTTCATCACAATCGGTCCAGCAGTTTAGCCGTGAAGAGTGACAGACAGACAGACAGACAGACTTTCGCATTTATAATATTAGTATGGATTATATCCTCCGTGGCCGCGACCCGCGACGCGACTGTGACGCGAATAAAATAACATGTTGGTTACTACATACGTAGTATCTCTATTTAGTTTGTGGTTACTACCGTCTCTTAAAACCATGCAAGATCCAGTGAGTAAGCGGGACAGCGCGATACATGATGTAAGGCGACATCTCCCTTACTCACTGGATCTTGCATGGTTTTAAGAGACGGTAGTAACACCCCGGGGCTACGGCGCGTCGTCGGCGATCGGCGACGATCCAGAAACCGGATCCGCGAAATTTTTTTATATCTATCTTTTCTGTATTTTCCCTTCTGTCATATTCATGTATGTCATACTTGTGTCATACTCATGTAATGTCATGTCATCCAAATGTCATCATTCAAAAAATGTCTGGGGATGAATGACGTAATCGTCCAATATGGCGGATGACGCGCGCACTCCCCGCCGCCCGCTTCTTCAGCAGTTGCTTTCGTTGAGGCGATCAACTGCCACTCGTCTCGAATGATTTCACCTTGCAATGAATGAGAATTATTGTGATAGGAAGTTTGTGTGCACGTAATATACTCTTATACACAATAGACTCGTTGCCGGGACTAATTGGAAGTGAAACCGTGTGTTGAAAAGGTTGATCCGTGGTGGGTGACAGTGTTTTTCCAGTTCTTCCTTTTTGTGTGACCGCATAGTGTTTACTTGCTGGAAACAATATCTATTGTGAAGTCGAGCTCTTCGGCTTGAAACTCACCGTTTGATGGGATCTTGTTGATCAACAGGTAAGAATAATTTTCATAAAGAATACACTGCTTGAGTTTTGCAAGTTCAAAAATCTTGTTTTGCGTCGTTAAACATGACCGGAAAGTAAGCGAAATCTTATGAAAAACGGTATAGAAAGATCTGTAAACATTTGGAACTTTCGCGTTTCAATGAGAAATTACAAAATAGTAAACAAAAATAAATAGAATTCCTATTGGGAGTTGTAAGAAACAGCGGGGAAAGGGCGGGGTATTTCTGGGCGCGGCGCCCTCCGACCCACTTTTGGCTGATAAGTAGGCAATGAACGCTGCACAGGTAGTTTCACGTAGCCCATTACATGCTGGTATTGTGGTCAGGTTTCGTGGTAGACACGTAGTAACCATGCGGCGTATTACTATTTCGTAATTGTATGAATTCATACCGGTTGTACTAGCGTGGCGAATTTATGCAAATTAGAATCGTTTTCTGTGTTGTGTTCGTTTAAAACTTCAAACACAGAAGCTGTTAGTTAAGATGTTACCATGATGTACTGAAAACTCTGTTTTTACATTTTAAAACAATTTTAGCAACAACTATATGCCGGAGAAATAATAGAAAAAAATCTATAATGTTGTTGGGTCAGTAAAAATAGAGGAATGTGTCAGAGTTCGAAACCTCTCGGCCTCTGACGTGTTTTCTTTAACAACCATAAGGTTGCAGCTAGGACATCATCATCTTTCTTATCAGACAATCAGGTGATTAGCCTGCAATGTCCTATTAGACAGATACAACAAATTACAACTTCCAAATCTTAAAATTGCCACTGCTGGCAGCGGTTCTAATTTTCAGGGTTCCATAGACAAATGGCAAATTCGGAATCCTTACAGATTCGTCATGTCTATCTGTCCGTCTATCCGTATGTCACAGTCATGTTATTCAGAGAGTATGCTACTATGTTGAAATTTTGGAAGGTAGGTGTATTTGAAGAACCACTACAAAATAGTGCAGTGTGATTTTGCTTAATAATATTAAGACAATACCTCGGTGAACACTGGCGCCACCGTCATTTAAAAATCATTATGCCCTGAAAACACATGTTATCAAAAATTCGTCTTTTGTAATTAAAGTTCTGGATCTGAAGTTAATATTTAACATATTAAATTATAATTACCTATAGTTACAAATTTCATTATTGCTTAAAACGGCCACTTTTAGCAGTTTTGCATTTTGTAACTATATGGAACTATAATTTAATAATTGAATGTTAATGTAATGTTACAGCAGAGGGATTTTTGATAACTTTTGTTTTTAGTGAGTAATTTTTAAATGACGGTTGCGCTAGTGTTCACTGAGATATCACCTTAAGGGTAGCACTTCATATATTTACTTAACTGAAAGATGACTTCTTAATGTTAAAACGGCTGGGTCAATATGAAATTTGGTATGGTGGTAGCTGATACCTTGAATAGACACATAGGTAAATGTTATTTCATAAAGTATGCAATTCTAGTAGGTTTGGTTAAAAACTCTGATAGTCAATGGTACTTTATAAAGCTGCTGTGTATGATAAACCATGGGGTTCAGCTAATAATTATCATTACATAGTATAAAACAAAGTCGCTTTCTGCTGTCTGTCCCTATGTTTGCTTAGATCTTTGAAACTACGCAACGGATTTTGAAGCAGTTTTTTTTATAGATAGAGTAATTCAAGAGTCAGGTTTTTATGTATAATATAACTCATTATATTGCACCCTTGCGAAGCCGGGGCGGGTCGCTAGTTAAATTATAATTAAATGACATTATGAATATCCTGTCGACTGTGTACCTTTCAAAAAGCCTTACTTTTTTGCATGTCTAGACACTATAAATTCTATTGTTCTTTTATCATCAATTGATATGCAGTGTCTGGGACATAATTATGTTAGTTAAATTAACATAATTATGCCCTACAAATCATAATTGTTATCTTAATTCTTTGATCTTAAAAGATCTATATAATTTTTATTCATAAATGTTATGTTATTACTTTTTCAAAATATATAAATACTAGCGACCCGCGCCAGCTTCGCATGGGCATAAAACCTTTCTCTTGAATCACTCTATCTATTAAAAAAAACCGCATCAAAATCTGCTATCTGCTGGGTAGTTTTAAAAATTTAAGCATACAAAGGGACATACGGACCGAGAAATTTACTTTGTTTTATACTATGTAGTGATAGTGATATGTGCATGAAATCTTGGATGTATAATGTTTTTGTTACTCAATAGATTCTATGTCTGAGAAAATTATTTTTACCCATATTTTCACGCAAAAAGATTTTAGGCATAAAACGAGCGAAGCTCGGACGCCCAGGTACTAGGTATGAGTTTAGAACTGCTGGTCTCATTTGAAAGTTTTTCCTGCATATGATTGCCTGATTAATAGGGAAGGTCTGATAATGAATGAATTTATTAAAACCACAGAGAACAGCTTTATGCCTAAATACTCAAAAGCTACTCAATTTTGAGAGCTGCTCAAGTATCATGCTGTCACTGTCATATCGTTGACGTTCAGCGCGACAGCATGATACTTGAGCAGCTCTAAAAATTGAGTAGCGTTTGAGTATTCCGGCGTTAGTTATCTAAATATATAAAATACATGTATGCAATAAATAGATTTTATATTTAAAAATTATAGTGATATCAGCCGGCCTCGACCTTCCATCACTAGATGTCGCTCGATGACATCAACGAGGTCGCGGTGGTGACATCATCACCCGTATTTGTATAAAATAACCTCTAGCTTCGAGGGCGATAACTATTACTTTTTATTTGCCTACTTAATGTATAAAAAAAAAATATGTAACTAGCTTGCTTTCCGCGTGTCTTTTGAGTGCAATAAAGAATACCATGGAAGCAGTCTTTTTCCGGGATCATCATCATTTCGTGTGGAGGACACGGTCAATCGACCATGCATACCCTGGTATCAGAGTTCTTCGGAACCGCCTCTCTGCCTCTGACATAACGATGTCAGAGTTAAAGATGTTAAAGGAACGCCTTTAACGCCAGGTGGCAGTCGGGACCAACGGCTTAACGTGCCTTCCGAAGCACGTAATCATCTTTATTATCAGACAATCAGGTAAACTCATGTTTGCAATGTCCTAACTAAACTGGAAACAACGAAACAAAGTATACTTTCCGTGGGAATCGAACCAACAACCCCCGGGTCTACAGGCAAACGCCTTTACCCCTGGACCACGGTGGTAGTCCAAGGTAAAGGTAGTTTTTTTCCGGGAGAAAAGGTACATGTGGGCGCCGGGAAAGAATGGCGAATGTGGGTGGCGAGATGTTGCTGGGCTAGATTTAAAACAAAAGTAACTAAATTTTAACTGGCATTTGTGGTCCTTAAGACGAGACCTTGGTGAACACTAGCGCCACCATCAACTAAAAATCATTATTCACTGAAAACACAAGTTATTAAATAAGGTTCTGGATCTGAAGTTAATTTTAATCATATTAAATTATGGTTTAATAAAGTTACAAAACTGCTAAAAATGGCCGTTTTAAGCAATATTGCAATTTGTAACTATAGGGAACTATAATTTAATAATTTAATATGTTAAAAATTAACTTCAGATCCAGAACCTTAATTACATAACATGGATTTTTGATAACTTGTGTTTTCAGTGAATAATGATTTTTAAATGATGGTGGCGCTAGTGTTCACCGAGGTATCACCACCACCGATGACCGACAAACAAACTTTATGTCTGCGCTTGCGGCGTTTAAAGTGTTAAAATATAGCTAAAATTGTTAAAGATTAAGAGTCAAATTAGTAAACTGTATATCCAATGGATCACGAAAAAATTCTCCATTTCCCGTCTTCGCATTGTGCGCTGTATCATAACATAACAAGCGATAACGTAAACACCGCGACGGATATTGGGAAACTCGGATCAAGTGTGACGTGTCGGGTCAGTTGTGGGGTTTCTTGATGATAACAGGAAGGAGCCGTCGTGACGTGATGAAATGGGCTTCGTGGTCAAGATATCTTTGTTTGAACTGTTGGTCTCGGCTGTTATGCTGCTTTGTCTACATAGGCGTGCAATATCACTATCACTACATAGTATAAAACAAAGCCGCTTTCTCTGTCCCTATGTTCCTTTGTATGCTTAAATCTTTAAAACTACGCAACGGATTTTGATGCGGTTTTTTTAAATAGATCGAGTGATTCAAGAGGAAGGTTTTTATGCCCATGCGAAGCCGGGGTGGGTCGCCGGTTTCCTTATAAGCCTACGTAACGACAATTAAATTAATCTATGGTAACGATCAGTGACCTAAATACCTAACTTTTTTTATTAAAACTTAGTTGTTCCATAAGCAAAAACTTATAAAATTGGCGGACTTAATGCTAAAAGCATTCGCTACCAGTCAACCATTGATTTGTTGACATCTAGATTCTAGTTTAAGTGATAAAATTATAAATGACGTAACCCACGTCTATGCAGTCAGATTTTAATTCACAACGTCTATGTGACCTTATTATTCAATTGTCGACCGTCACGCTCTGCCGGCCAGCTGGTGACTCTGCGTGCTCGCCAGATACCTGGTTAAAATTATACCAAAAATGGTTATATAGTTAACACTTCATTTTTCTGCCTAAATATTTTTACAGCGTCCTATTTTTCCTTGTTTACATATAGCTCCGCTCAAAAGATATTATTTTACATACATATATATTCAAATTCAAAATGTTTTTTTTCAATATAGGATATTCTTATCACTTATTGACGTCAATTGTTAATTAAGTTTACCACCACTTCCAAAGCGCAAGTGGAGAAGAAGTGGCGCCACAAACTCCACAGCAGCATTTTCTTCAAAAACGTCAATTCACAAAATTTGATTCAAATCAGACGAGTTTACATTTGAATATTTTTATAATTACCATAAGTTTATTATTAAATAAATATTGAAGATTATTGAAACAACATATATATATACAACTTCATGAGAACAGGCAATTGAGAGGTCATTCACAAAAACTGTGTCATATTGCAGCAAAACAAAATCCTTTGCAACATTTCCTTTCCAATCGTGTGGTCAAAGAATGGAACAAATTGCCTGAAAGTATTTTATCTGCACCGTTAGTAAACAGCTTCAAGAATAGATTGGATAAATTCTCCAAACACAAAGACGCACACGCATTAACTTTAAAAAAAAGCTGCTAGTGTGTTCCAATAACATATAATATATATAATAATAATAATAAATAATATCATCACGCGTATCAGCGGCAGGGGTAGGCAGAGACTTGAGATTTTCATTGACTACGATCCTTATTTTATTTATTTTTTATTTTTATTTTATACATTTGGATGACCAACAGCAAATAAATTTACTTAGGTAACAGATTTTATAACAAAAAGCCAATAATAGGTCTTCACATATAGATACAAATTATGTGTTGAGATAACGGGAACGCCAAAACTACACTAGTTAAATCTAGCAATCAACCTGTTGATTAAAGTAGATAGATGCTTGTTATGTAAGTATTTAGAATGCATTATAGTTGAATGTTTAGACGTGCAAAAGTTACAATTACAATTAATTTACAATTTATATATTATCAAAGAAATTACCATACAATAAACGTTTAGCCCTGTTAGGATTGGTGTTGAATATGTCTACGTCCAATGACCTAGAAACAGAGTTGAAATATCTACCCGCTCTCCACAAAAATGAGTTCTGCCTGTAGTTGGTTGACACCGTCGAAAGACTGATAGGGGAATAGTACCTACGCGATCTAGTGGGGACTGTAAAAGATAATTTGGACAAGAGTTCTGAGGAATCCACCGCTCCTGTGGTCAACTTCAACAGGTAGGTAATATCAGCGAAGTCCCGCCGCTTGCTCAGAGGCACAAGATGGTGCTGTCTACAAAGCGAAGAGTATTCTTTTGATAAATAGTCGGTTTTTAGACGGTAAGACAAATGTTTTAAGAATCTCTTTTGTACATTTTCCAACCGGTCTATATATATTCTATATCTAGGATTCCAAACCTGTGAAGCATATTCAAGATTACTTCGTACAAAAGCACAGTATTGAATTTTTAAAGTTTTGATTTCTCGAAAAGTAGAAAAACAACGTAGCACGAAACCAAGTGCTTTAGAAGCTGTAGACACGACCTTGTCAATGTGAGTGCTAAATGTTAACTTTTCGTCATGAAACACTCCAAGATCACTTACAACATTATTACGCTGAAGTGCCTCTCCCTTAAGGGTGTATGAAGAGTTAACTACTTTTTTCTTTCTTGTAAAAGTCACAACACAGCATTTGGAAGGATTTAGATCTAAGCAGTTAATACTGCAGTAGGTCTCTAACCGTGCAAGATCAGATTGCAATGCCGCCACGTCGTCTTGCGACGAGATAACAGAAAAAAAATTCATATCATCAGCGAAACACAGAAGACGCGAAGACTGAAGGCAAGAATTGATATCATTAACAAACACGGTAAATAACAAAGGCCCAATCAAGGAGCCCTGTGGAATGCCACTTGGTATGTCAACCCAGCTGGACATGTAATTATTGATAACAACTGCTTGAGATCTGTTTTCTATGTATGACGCAAACCATCTTAAAAGATCACCCCGAACACCAATGACATTTAATTTAAATAATAGCCGATCGTGGTTAATGCGGTCAAAACACTTACTATAGTCTGTGTAGACAACATCCACCTGCTGACCATTATCCATCGCTTCTGTGACGTACTCGTTAAGAAGTATTAGATTAGATACGGTAGACTTACCCCGTACAAAACCGTGCTGACTAGAGCTTAATGAACCTTTAATTACCGGATAAAGTTGATCATGAATCAAGCTTTCAAAAATCTTAACAATTATACAAAGTTTAGATATTGGGCGGAAATTACAAATGTCAGTTTTTAACCCTTTCTTGTGTACGGGTGTAATAAAAGCCCTCTTCCAAATAGACGGTACGGTATGCTCACGTATCGAGCGCTGAAATAGCAAGGTTATAGGTACGCAAATAGTGTTTGCAGTAGCGATCAGAAACGAGGTATAGTTATAGTAAGGTATTTAGTTATCAAAGTACCACAAGAGGGAAAAGTGATAAGACATACCTAATTATGCATTTCGCACTACGAAGCCATACGACTTGGAATGATAGTGTCATATAATTAAATAACTATTTCTATCTTTGTCAATGAGTCAGAATAACTTATTGTACTTACAACATCATTATATCTTGTTAATGATAACATAATGACATGTATGTACACTAATGTTGTTATCACAAATTGTTAATTAGCTATATTTAGTTTCGCAGAATTTATTTTAAAATTTTGTCATTAAAATATCCGCGACATTTTGTTTGTACGAATAAATAAATAAAATACGGGCTAATCAAGTAATCACACAGCTTAAGCTAGCCCCAAAATAAGTTGGAGATTTGATGCCTATATTTTATTATTCAATACATATTTAGATTAACAATCATAAATCTAAATAAAAGAGAACATTTTTTATTTCGCCCTGACCGGAGTTCGAACTGGAGACCGCCGGCCGGTGTGACAACCACTAGACAACAGTGACATGGTGACCACACATAGGTCGTTAAACCCGGAATTTTCAACTATTTTTGTTGGATTTTTATTTTAGTAAGAATTTTATTTTTTGCGGATTTTTTTTTTACCACATCGCTGCCATTGGAATGTTGCAAAGTTAATATTTTTTTCTACAATAAAAGAGTACGAAGTTTTTGGTATTTGTATTGTAATGTAATTAATGTGTGTAAAGTTTCTTGAACCCTATTTCAGCTGCCGAAACGGGCTGTTTACATAATGCGCACTCTATTTATACGCACAGTTGTTATATGCAAACATACACAGCATGATATTGTATGGAATATGACCTAATTTCACAAAGGTTTTTGACCTCGAACCGGTGTCATAATTGTTACGTTGACTCATGAATTTATTCTGCTGCACACCCTGGTGTTAGAGCTAAACTTGCCGAAATCGTCTTCATGAAGTTAGAAATAATAGTTAGTAGATATTGTAGGATCGAGAATAGATAGACAATCAATTTACGCTTTGTGGTCCAGTTCAAGCCTTTGCTGTCTTTGCCTTAAGTGCCTGAAGACTTGGAGGTCGTGGGTCGAATCATAAGGAAAGAAGACTGTTGTTACTTAGCTTAGGACATCAGTTTCTAATCACCTACTGTCTGATAATAAAGATGATTCCGTGCTTCGGAAGCACGTCTAGCCGTTTGTCCTGGCTGCTATCTGGTGGTAGTTGAAGGAACCACGTCGGAAATCAAGTGGAAATTTCAAAATACTCTTAACACCAGAGTGTGCAGCGCCAATTGACCTTGTCACCCATACGATAAAATGATGGATTAGCTCACTAGCGCAATGGTACAACCCAGAGCGTGGTTGCGACTTGGATTGGTCGCCACTAGTAGCATGACTATCATAAGCCCCTCCGTGCTTCGGAAGGCAAGTAAAGAGGTATTTTCTGACTGCTATTGTTAGATGATGGCTAGATCTTGTCAAAGCTGTAACACAGTGTCCAGCAAAAGTATGCTCCAAGAAAGCATCATACAGAGTTGTGTGAAGGATCGCAAGAGCAGCGGGGGAGCAACCCAATCTGTAATCAAGGCTGAGACAAGAGTGACTAAGAAGAAGATTGTTAGAGTTCATTAGTTAACACTTAAGCGAACAACGATTTTTTTTATTTTTAAAAATGCTGTGTAATAGTATTCGTTTGTCCCTCAAGGTGTTAAGCTAAGTCAGATGCCTTCAAGCAGCTTGAAAAATCTGACACGAATGTTTGCCACAAACATACTTGACAATATTTCAAAACAGATGTTTACTTATCTGGTGTAAATCTAGTACACGTGTCCAAAACAAGTACATGATAACGAGATAATGATCTGTTTGGAAGCCGGTATTGTAAGCAATCTGTCATGGTTAACTGTATTTCGTAAGTACAGTGGGCCGCATAGATAACTCGACACTACCATACTCGTACAACGTACAACTTAGTAGGGTTGCCTTTAAAATTTCGCATCCAGGACACGACGCGTGAAAACCCCGATTTGAAAGCCCAAGAATCCAGACATGTCAACAGGTCTTTTAAACACAGTCGAGACCCCAAAAAAATGGTAAATACGTAGGTACATGTAGATAAAGCCACGCCCGGACGCTCCTCGGACGCCCTCTAAACTCCGGGGAAACCCGGACGGATGACAACCCTACACCTACGTATGGTCATATTTTCTTTTTTCTGCATGTTTCAAATGTTACTTTTCATCCAAATTAACGTTATCTAAGTACCTGCCAAATCACGATTAGTTAAATCAAGCCCTAGCTGTCTCTATGCTCGGCTGCAGTGCGTGTTCACCCTCTTAAGTGTAAAGTGGTACACTTTGTGCTCTCTGTACCTCGTTGAGGGAAAAAATTTAATAAACACGAACACGTAAATATTTGAACATGTTATCAAAACCGTAGCTTAGTTTAATCTCCTTGGCACACAAACTAAATGTTATAATATGTAATAGTATTAGTTATTCTATAATCTCCAACTATATGATGTCATCAGAGGGACTAAATGTGCACTCATATAATGATACTGATTATATTTTACAAGCTTTTATTAATTAACTAGCGACCCGGCTTCGCATGGGCATAAATACCTTCCTCTTGAATCACTCTATCTATTAAAAAAACCGTATCAAAATCCGTTGCGTAGTTTTATAGCATACAAAGGGACATAGGGACAGAGAAAGCGACTTTGTTTTATACTACGTAGTAGCTATTATCAATTAACTAGCTTTTGTCCGCGGATTCGCCCTGGTGAACTTCTTGTATATATACAGATTGATTTTCGTGCTGGATTGACGTCGCAGCGCGGGTTTGTGCTAATGGAGTCACCACCAGGGATGCCCATGACCGGCTCCGAAGCAGCAAGCTAAGGATACAACCGGCAAAGCGCTAGGATGTAGAAGATTATTTATTTAAGTAATAACTCATTGTAAACAAAATAAAAACGGTCACTAACAAATCTCTTAAATGTAAGAGCTGTGCTCTTGTCGGTGGAGTCTCTGCCAGTGTCTCTATCTTCCGCTAGCCTTTTCACATCCTGATACGACACGACTCCAACTATGAACTCATAAAATAAAATTTTATTAGTAATTATTTTTTTTTTACTCAAAACTTCTAAGTGGTTTTAAATTTTATTAACACCACTAGTCTAAATGAAATCACCGAATTAAATTTGCAGAAGTAATAAAAACTCGAACCCGCTGGTAATATTTGTTTTTAAATGAATTCCGGCGAGTGCAATTGGGTGTTAGCCAAAAGTGAATGGATGCGCCGCGCCGCCCGTGGTCGTTGTCACATAAGTGGGTTATTCTCGCCGCCCTTGTAGACGTCGTGGCAAGCGATGAAAATTAGGACACGTTTTTAAATGTTGCTCCACGGATTTATTAGCAACCAGCTGCACCCCGCGGTGTTACCCGCAGTTAATCCTACACAACCCATATACTTTACGAGCGGGTAAGTATATGGCGCTGTGTAGGATCCCACCTTCGCATGAGCATAAAACCTTCCTCTCGAATCACATCTATTAAAAAAACCGCATCAAAATCCGTTGCGTAGTTTTAAAGATTTAAGCATACAAAGGGACATAGGGACAGAGAAAGCGACTTTGTTTTATACTATGTGATGATAAAGCGCCATTAACTGCCTCCGTGTTCAAGTGAGTAAGGCGTTTGCCTATAGACCCGGGGGTCGTGGTTTCTATTCACACGGGAAGCATACTTTATTAGAGATGATATAGGTAGACACGGGATGGACTGGTACGCCAGGCTTGGTCCCAGATCCATACGAGCTGGTTTGGTGGCCCCATCTTTACCATGATTAATGGCAAAATCTTAAAGGCGAACGGATAAATCCATCTAAATTCTAAATAAAGCTCTCTCTCTTTCTGCCATCTCAGCGCATTTCCGTCAATCATGTAAATACATGATTTAAGTCACGTGTGGAAATTGTGAATAACCCACTAAGATGTGTTTGCGAAAAATGGTCCCACCTAACCTGTTTTGTACGTTGAAGGAATTTTGTTTTGTGACCTTCATTTGTACCTTTTGGGCCTTTGTATGATCAGGATTTGGGCAAAACTTTTCAGTTATAGTAATAAACAGTTTGCTTATTTATTTCTTTATGTTAAAATAACCGAGAAGACCGACTCTTGGGCATCTATTACTAGGTCTAAGTAGATATAATAATGGACTCTTTAGTTTTACGATTAACAAGAATGTGTGATATAAAATTATGCCATGTTTTGACGAATTTTTTAAATTCTTAGCATATTTACACCTATGATGTTAAAAGCCTCCATGCTGGTCTAAAAGAAAAAAAAACAGAATGTACTAGCTGCTTTTCCTGCGTAGGTCGTAGGGAATCGGCAAATGGGGGAATCATGATATAGACTAGACATGATATTCTATGTCTAGTCTATATCATGATTCCCCACTCCATCACTATTAATTTCCAGTTCCCACTACCATCATGGTAAACGTAGACTAAAGTAATATGATTATGCTCCGTCTACCGTGTATGGGATAGATAGGAAGACGTGATTATATGTAAGGTACGGTGTTTAAATTGGTTTTCGCCAAAAAAAAAAATGACTGTATATTAGATAGATAAGAACAGGAAAAATATTCTAATTAATAATTTTAGAATATTTTCCCTGTTCTGGGGATAAGACACACACATACACACCTTCACGCTCAACTTTTCCCCACAAAGTACAGTTAGCAAGCCCTTTAAGCGCGTACAGTTAACTAATTAATTAATGCAATCAAGACTAGACCAGTCTGCCTTATACGAGCATCATCAGGAAACGCCACTCGGACTCTGAGTTACAGTTGGCTAGACGTGGAAATATGTGATGAATGGTACTGGCGATAGTCACTTAAATTATGAATGTTGTTTTACAAGCGTTTGGAATCAAAACACATAGCATCAAACCAACCGGAGAGGCCACTGACAGGCGACCCTCTCTGCCAAAAGTATAAGATCGCCGGTCATACTGCTTACACTTCTGTGCGCGAATTTTGTACTTGTGTTTGATAATTTTGTCAAGTGTGTGCGTAGCGACATACTAATGTATTATTGAAGGTTTGCATGTATGCATTCTTAAGACCCTTAAATCGACCGGAATTTTAAATTACCAGGTTATTTTTGTGTCTTCAAAATATAGGTTCCAAGACCTGCACGGAGGAGCTCAAGATGACATACCACTACTGGTGACCTGGCCACCAACTTAGCTAGACCGCGCTTGCCGTCACTTGACAGGCGTTATCGTTCCATACACGCATGGCTTTCTAGGCTATCAAGCTCCTTGTTATACGTTCAGTCCAGCTAATTCTTTACAACCATTAATAAAATATTAATCAAACCTATATTATTACAAGCTAAAACCGACATTAATCATGCTAATCTGAATTCAGTGTAATTTAAACAAATGAATTCTTGAATGTTTGCCAGCTACGATTATGAGAAGTTGGGTAATGTTATAAATGACAAAATATAACTCGTGCTGACATAATACTACAACTAGAATAAGAAAATCATCTTTCGCGAGACATATGCTTATTGATTGACTGCCAACGCACATAAGGATTTTATTGTGCTCTTAACGTAATATTCTATTCAAATAAAAAAAGTTGGAGTGTCTGTTTGTAATATTAAAATAATCGCTTTCCTAAATGCATATAGATGTATTCACAGTACATATATATACCAGAATAACATATATTACAATTTTTTTGTCTATCTGTATGTTCCCGCTTATCTCTGGAAAGGCTGGACTGATTTTGACAGGAGCATCACTGGCAAATGCAATAAGGAGTAACTTCAGCTACTTTGATTTTTAAATTTTTTTTGAGCCTAGCACTATCCTGTTCTGTGGTATGTTCTGCGAACTGAACAATATTGTTGAATTCCACGCTGATGAAGTCACGGGTACTGAGCTAGTTGTATATATAAAAAAAATGTTTATGTAGCTTTGTAACTGAACTGACAGAAACTTATACCGTCGACACAGAATGAAAGATCTACTATATTATGCTTCAATGAAAAAAATAACACCTACTATCTAACTAAACTTACATTTAAAGCTCAAGAGTTTGAAATCAAGATGGCGGGCGTAATTGTTACGCGATTATTCAACCGTCGCTTAGGTCATCGACCGATTCTTTTTATCGATGACTGAATGCCGACTTGTGAGTCAATAGGTTAGGTAAGTATGACCGAGATGACGGCCTATCACCTTCCTAGAAGCTTTGAGTGACTTGCGTATATCTGTCAGTGTTCAGTTTTAATTATGACACATCCATACTAATATTATAAATGCGAAAGTCTGTCTGTCTGTCTGTGTGATGAAATTTGGTATGGATATAGTTATGCACTAGGAGTCAAACATAGCCTACTTTCGGGCGCGAAATAACCGAGGCGCACGCGGGCGGAGCCTCGGGCAACAGCTAGTTCTATCATATGCCGTTGGTTCGAGAGGCTCTACCGTACTCTACTCTATTTCCGTACCGGAAGGGAGTAGTCCTAGCGATATTTTACTATTCCAATAGATCTGGCGTTTTTTGCGGGGGGAAATATACATACAAGTACAATTCTGCATATATACAAAACTTATACTGTCATTTGACTGTAATGATGATACTGACACATAAAAAATGAAACAAAACACCAAATAATTTGTGTACAGATTAACACACATTGCATATGCCGATTGGGCTTATGCTTTGACAGAGTGAAGGCAGCGTGTGGCTACCCCTTTCGGTACGGAGGCCGTGTTGCACGAAGGTTAGCGGAGAAAGGTGTCTGACAAAGAATAACTAAATATTTAACTAAAAATAAATAATATGACCAAAGTCTCAATAGATGGGAAGCGGTGCTCCATATACGACGAAATCAATTAAAAAACACGAGATTTTTAAAAATATAGCAGAAATCCCATACTTCAGAAACAAAATAGAGAATTACATCATGCATGAGTCAACATTCCAACATGGCCGCCGGTTATGCATTTATTGCTGGAAATGCAATTTGCAAGTTAAATGCCACTGCACTTTTAACTGATTTCTAAGGAGATTAGTTAATCACTTGCTGTAGTCACCCTGAAGTTTTATGAATCACCTGTAATGTTAAAAATACTAATACATACAATAAAGGCGATATAATATTATTTATACGAAATTCGTTTTAGCGAGTCATAATAAGGATGCAATGTAACCAGGGTCGAAGACATCGAAACAAATGAGGAGGACAATAATTTGTAACCTTACTTTGAGAAGTAACGCGAGTTATCACAGTGATTTCTTTGTATCCTAAGATGTATTTTTTGGCACCCCAGGAGCTGTGCTCATGTCGGTGGCTTTAAAGTGCTATATTTATTGTATTGAAAAAATCTGCCACATTCTGTGTGCAGGGTGAGGGAACACATACAATAACTATTAACACTAACGCACTTCACTACGCACACACTTGACAAAATTATCCAACACAAGCAAAATATACACGCACACAAGTACAAGCAGTATGACCGGCGGTGATCCTTATAATTTCGCAAAAGAGCCTGTCAGTCCACTTCGTTTGGTGTAAAACTCCAAGCTTTTGAACCAGAGGCAGTCAATAACTTCGGATGGACACAGGAGCGATCGGACAAAGTGTCAGGTGGCAAGACCAAGCTAAACTATGATTAATGAACATAGTTCCTGCTCCCAACGTCCAACCAATTGTGTCTGTTGTACAACTTAAGTAACAATCACGACGAACGTCTCGCCTCTCGCCCGCCCACGCCGGCGTGGGCGTCCAAATTGGGATTCGGGTCGCTTCCTCGACGGGAATTATAATTTGCTGCGAGCTGATTCGCGAATTCTGATTGATGAAACCAAATGATTTTTGTTTGTTTGTAATGTCTACTGCACATAAGATATTTCATATGAAGTAGTTCTATCGGTTTCGATTAGTAGTTCTACAATAAGCCTTCAAACTTTTCATTCAGGTTCATTATAATAGTAATAATACTCTGAAATAAAAAGTAAGACCTTTCTCATATATACAATTGTTTATGACGTTTGGCTCAATCATGGATTTTGCATCCTACTACTACCAAATTTATATAGTTTTTGCCATCGACAAGATAGAAGAGATAACAACTAGTAATTGCGCCATGTACGTTCTACCTACCGGTTCCATCTCATCCGCAGGTCATCGCCCCAACCAGTCCTTCAGGAAGTAATAACTTACTATTATTAGTACACCTAGTAGTTCTCGAGTTTGTAATCCGGACATAGAGAGCATTTTTTTAGTTTTTTTTTATTACTTTAATTGTTAATGAACAAGGCTTTGTATGGTAGGCTGCTGTCACCACAGGCTATCACCGTAGCCTATTAACGAGACACTTTGAGAGTGTTAATCGAGCGTTGCCAACTAGTGTTTTGATTTTAATCGTGTTTTAATTTAGTTGAATATCCATACTCCATACTAATATTATAAATGCGAAAGTCTGTCGGTCTGTCTGTCTGTCATCTCTTCACGGCTAAACTGTTGGACCGATTGTGTTGAAATTTGGTAGGGATGTAGTTAACGACCTGAGGTCAAACATGGGCTACTTTTGGGCGCGATATAACCGAGTCCTATGCGGGGCGAAGCCGCGGGGAACAGCTAGTCCCTAATAATGGACGATGCGGTTGCTGAGACTGTGAGACCTATCCTTGTTAAAACCATTGGCACAGAAACGTTTAGACACAGCTCAAAAGTGCTACTTTTGAAAAGTATGACTCTTCGAAAACCTTTGATGAAATGAAAATCATTTGAAAACGAATGATAATCATTCGACTTACGGATTTTGCTATGTCATACATTTCAAAAATAGCACTCTTGGAGTTGAAACTTAAACCGGTATGGCGTGATGTCATGGCAATCATCTCGGAATGTAAGCTTGTTTTGTTGAATTGCAACCTTTTTCGTTAAAAGAATCTGTGAAATTTAATAATAGCTCAAAATCTTCTTGTTGTTGGCCTATTTCCATCTTCTTGGGATATAAAGAAACTTATCTTGAGATATAGCTAAGTCTATAAAGATTATTTTCTAATGTTAAACCTTAGTACAAGTTTCTATAGAAATTTCTTCCAGCAGACCCAATCAGCTTGTAATGTTTTGTACCTAGACAAATAAATACATGCTAACTTTAAGGAATGACAGAACCCATACAATCTTACGAAATTGATGTCCAAAATTAAACCAATTAGTAACCTAAGTACGGTCCATTGTAAAAATTAACAAAAACCAGTCATGCGAGTGACATCGCACAGGCCACCGACGGGCTACCCGACCTATTTGAATCGTGCCTTCGCCCGTAACAGTTTCGTGTTCAAAGACCGTCTACTTTTTTCGGCAGGATTATGTTGATTGGGTTTTGAATCGCAAACAGTTTCAACCGTCGACATTCTCTGTTTCAATATAATTATGTGGATTTTATTTTTAGGAATTGCTTCCATGAAAGCAACTACAATAAAAACATCGTTTTTTTTTTCGACTTTTTTTCTAGTTTCTATACTATCTAGTCTAGTAGCTTAGTAAATTTTACGATGAAAAAGTTTCTGTACGGGTAAAGGGGTAAAGGCAAGTACAACTAAAACGGTCTTGCGAGGTCGAGGAGAAAAAGCTAAAACTCGATCCCGAGCTCCAAAGTAATACCAACTATTATCTATTCTGTGGTATCACTGACAATGAATTGATGACACATCTAAAGCAATCTAAATGTCAATTTAAATCAGACAGTGCCGTATCATAGAGTACAATAGATGAATAGAACTCTGCGATTCCTACTGCATTTACAAGGCCTATGCACGGCTATTACCTAGCTCGTCTAATGCCACCTTGATATTGTTAAATTTTTTGCGACAAGGGCAAAATATAGTGCGATTTGAACTAGTTAAAATAGCTAACAAAATTTCTTAATATCTCTCTCTTTTTAGCCTTTTTAAACCACATGGGTATAGGTCTCCTTCAGGTTATGCCATTTTTGACGGTCTTGGCCAATCCCCATACACTTCACATCAGCTGTATTATTATGTTAATTTCTAAATATATTATATAGGATTGCATAAAATCTTCATAGTCTGTATAATATTGAGCTATGGAGATCTCAGGTTGTAGATTATTGGCTGGTTTACTTGGTTTGACGAGAACTAAAACTGCACGACTGGAACTAAGTAACTGCACTTTATTGGACTGGGTTGTTATGCTATATACACTGAACTTAGAACTAATATTTGGACTTTGACCTTCATAACTTGGACTATTCACTTATACGCCTACTTGCACTCGAACTAATGATCTAAAACTCCCATCTCAAACTCGAACTAGTAACATTGTTGATCTCTTAACATATTTGAACTTGAACTCTTATCTAATACTCGAACTAATAATTATTTAAATATATTTACAAGAATAAAACATAAAACATTTGTACTAATTAAAAGGATCTCATGACAAGAATAAACAAAAGACAATCTATTTAGAACATAAGGCGGCAAAACATAACTTTTTTATTTTATCTTACAAATCGATTCTCTGCAGCCAGTATTTACAATAAAGCAATTATTATTTGCGTTGTTGATACTACTTTTTTAAACATAGTCAAATGGATTTTTCAATATATTTCTCGGTTCTTCATTGCTAAGAATCATGACATCGCTACATGGTTTATTTCCATTTGCTTTTTCACGGTGTTCACTCATCTCATTAGAGATTTCTTACGGGCAACAAGACGCAACAACATTCCATTCGTATTGTCCAATATCATCAGCTTTTCCATACTATTTCTTCATTATTTTTACTCAAAACGGCCATAAAATTGACCCAAAACTATATTGATTTTGACGAGTATTTGACAGCTTTTGCCCGATGGAGCACGATGTGTTCGATAATATTGAGGTAACCTAAATAACCTAGTCATATTAGGTTACTGAATAAAGGCATCTGTGTCGAGGTAATCATTACTAAATTCCAAAAACATTTGGAAGCCTAATACTGGTTTTATGCTCGTAGTATATCCTGAAGCAGTTCCCTAACGAAGTAGTTGCCATTCCTCTTTATAATTCATCACGTGTCGTCTGGTTTCCTGTCGGAACGGGACGCGGTCCCTCCATCTTGTGGTATCTGGTATCTGAGGTTGGTGCATTCCTGCCTGACACTTACATGTTTGTAATATCCAACTAAGTTATTGTTTTTCGATTCGATTTGTTATCAAATATATTCTTGTATATATCACTAGTCTCTTGTTTACATAATTCCACAGCCATAGTGCAAAGATTATTTACTCCCGTACGCTAAGATTTTGTGTGTTTTACAGTATTGACTATTGACACTCCCCGCCTTTGACCAAAGCGTGCCATGGTTTCTACCACGTGACAAAAAGAACGAAATTTTTAGTCATTTCAAAATCTAACTAGACGATAGAAATTATTTGCTATCAATCCATCAACTAAGTCTATATTAACTATCCTTAAGATAGAAAAGATTGCACTGGTTACCGATAATGTTGCCTTTTTCATTTGATTTTACTTATGGTTGTTATATAACACATTATATAAAATGATAAATCATTAAATCTTACTGATATTTAAACACGCATGCACATTTCAAACACATTACGGCGGATTTTAACGCATTATATACGATAGACAATGGCAATAAAGCGAATACCGTAATGACGACACGTCACGCCATTCTCCACGAATCAGAATAGGGCTGATATTCCACTTATAATAGTGGGAGACTTCCATGAGGAGCTTCAAAGCCAGCCAACACGTTTGCCCGTATTGACACGTTGACACCGATGCGTGACCTGACTTGGATTGGTCGTCGCCACTAGTCACATTTCTATCTTAAACTACTCCGTGCTTCGAAGAAATGTTTTTTTTTTTTGATTATTTTTTATTTCATAAAAACAGACATTAAGTATTACATTATATCTTAATAAACAGATTGTCGTCAGCATTCTCGTGAATACGCATTCCTCTTACACAACTAGTTACTCTCCTTATGTAATCCGGGTCCCGGCTGATCACTAGATTATAGTTGTGAAAAACGGACAAAATTTAACCCCCTGTTATTGTACTGAGTCTCAGTTCTCTACATTAACAGTGATTCACAGATCTTCAAATCAATAGTAAACTCTCAGTTATTATTTTTTATATTCTTCAAATACTCGAGTAGTTGAATATTTTGTATTTGATATAATTTTTATCAAAATTCAGAATTGAATATTTTTAATTTGATCAGATTTTTTTTATTTCGGGTTTTAGTTATATATTCCTTTATCAGCCGACATGTGAATCAGAAAGAAGGCGAGTTAAACACAATTTTTACTATAGTCATTGGCAATAAAGAAGATAACAATGAGTTTACGTCACGCCATTCCTGCACGCAGTCCACGCATATGATTTATTCTGGGCCCGTAACCTGTTTGTAAACTATAGTGATATTTTACGCTTGTTGATTGCAAACATACTCATTTGAAACTGCATGCAATACATATAAATAAATATATATGAACACATCACACAGAACTCAGATCTTAGGACTAGTAGGATTGAGATTGAGAGGAGGAAGGATCATAGCAATCGGAATAATCTTTAGTCTGTGCCTAGCTCTGCCTGATACAGGCGTGATTATATGTATCTACATCACATACCTAGATAATAAAGAGTAACATAATACAAACAAAATGTAAATTAATTAATGTTTAAAAAGAAAATTGTCAGTTCATACAACGTTAAGCTCACCATGTCATCAGAAGTTGCAAACTTCGTTTCTGACGAAAAACGGTTTCCGAGAAGATCTTATTCAAAAGATATCAGAGCATCTTTTGTCAATACTTCTTTGACAGCTGCAGTTTTAAACATAAATTGTAATATAGATTTAATTTTCTAATATCCAAAACTCATGATGCTTTAGCTTGTCTATTGCTATAGCTAGAGTATAACAGCGATATCTTGCTCCTAAAATATTTGATTGCAGCAATTTGGCCAATCACAAGAATTCCCTGTTCAATCTGACATCACCGCTTTACTGCTGCGGTATTTTTATCCGGCCCTGCGGGCTAACATCTGGCGTATAAATGGCTGATAAAGCATTTTGTTCCAACTGTTTCTAATTTCGACCACTTGATGTAGAGTTAGCAGATGTAGGTCTGAAGAGTCCTGGTAAATGGTTCACTTTTTAGGATTTCTTAAAAAGAGCCATCGGTACTTAATACACCTACTAACTGTTCATTTGTTTTTCAGCAGGCTATTATCATACCGATTTTCCTGTTAAAAAAGACAAGGATTAGGAAGCCATGTCTTTTCCCTAAATAGGTACTTAAGACATGATAATTTTGTAGTCAGCCAGCTTCCCGAAGTCAATCCTTAATCTCTTCTCTCTCTATTCAATTTGGTAGAATCTGCTATCAGTCTAGGTAATGGTTCAAGAAAATTTTAGATCTCTTTTGTCTTTTAGGCTCCTTTTGAGGAAGCAGAGTTGACTGTATTCTCCCACAGTGGTCGATTAGAACGCCGATCAACATTATCAGGGCCGCTTATTATCTCCTTACGAGATACAAGTACCCTCAGTTCATTGCACGCTCGTCCACATTTAGCATTATGCAGAATTTTATTGCTTACTCCGTTCCTCCTTTATCGAATTCACCATAATATTTATTACTTCCAGACAAGTAATGGTGACAGGTCCTATTTAACTGTTATTGATTTTTTTATGTCCTATAGTATCCAATAACAATATTTTAATATTAAATTCCATTAGCAATGTAAATTGTAATTTGTTAGCTTTGCTTAATTGTTAATACGAGCCATAAAATACATTTCTTGTAATTGAAATAACATCACAATAAAAATATCAGTATAAATTGCTATTCAGCTCAACTTAATTTTTAATTAAGACTTTCTATACCATTTTTTAATACGCCATCATTTGGTTTTCGAGGTGTCGGTCAGTTTTTTGATACTTATCAACTTGTCTTGTGTCTGTTTCTTGTACTTGTACAATGTATGTATATTATTCAAAGGTAGTCTGCTTGTGTACCACACTCATCTATTTCCGAGTCCAAATCGCCAATCTTGCAATGCAAATACTGCTGATTTGCATTGTAAGATTGGCGAAAAGCTAAGGTGTCATCCAAAGCATCATTAAGGGTAAGATTATTTCGCGCCTATCTTACTACTACCAACCAAACCCAATTTTATAAAAGAAGATTAAGAAATTGTTGAAGTTAATGCATGCCATGCGTCTAAAGGCATATCTGCGAACTAAGTTCTGTCATTCAGTTCGTGCCGACACAACAGCTTTATTGCCCCGCTCCAGATAATTTTATGACCGTATAACGCGTCTTATGTCATCGTGAACGAGGGCATGCGCCCACGACCTTTTCCCGATTGCCTGGATAAAGTTCACAGACTTCTTCTCCGATAATTTATACTTGTTTGGTGTTTTAATTGTATCTTTCAATTCTGTTAAATTTTTTATATGATTTGTTCAAAACGGTCTCCGTTGTAAGCGAAATTTTTCTTCTTCTTCTTCTTGCAGTTTCATATCGGAAGGATCTGTAAAAAACCCCTATAAGCAAACATCCTATGAGCAAAAGGACATAATCGTTTCTCTTATTGGCAACTAGTCTTAAATTCAGAAGGACATTAGCATGTTCTAAAATATATGATCATTGTGTTAGTATCACATAACTCAAGTTTAAAACTTACTTTGGGCCAGCTCTATCTGCGTGATTGGTTCTTATATATTTGTAATAAAATCACAATTTCTTTGGTTTTTAAATTATTCACCGTGATTTTGGATATTTTTTTGATTCAGTTGCATCTTCAATGAGTTACGCTACATCAACGTTTATTTTTTTGTTAGTATCCCTTGTTTGCAGATTGTCTGGAATATTAATGTCAACAATTTTATGATACCTAATTGCTTGATTGGCACCATCTCCTTGAACACACACATCGACTTATCGTTCCATTTAATTAATGCCCCATTTAGCACTAGAATGACTTCATACAGCGTCATGCCATACAAAGTTTAGCGAAGGCCACACATTTTACTGTTCTCAGTAATTGTTCTCTTAGATTAGGTGTAAGCAATAAACTGGTCAGTTCATGAGTAATACCTTCTGTAACTTCACAATTATTTTATGTATGAGCTTGTTAAAAGAAAATCGTTGATAAAGTTGTTGTTTTAATGGATACTTATTCCGCTGATTCAGCGACTTGACAACGATCTTCGCCTCTGAAACGAGAAAGCTTCAGATTGTTATATTCTGCCCTGTGGCTCGCTAGTTATAAGCTCTCAGTTGGCTTACCACCATCTCTTAAAACCATGTAAGATCCAGTGAGTAAGCGAGACAGCGCAATACATGATGTAAAGCGACATCTCTCTTACTCAATCGTTCTTGTATGGTTTTAGGAGATGGTAGTAACCCCCCGGCTCAAGTAGATCAGCCTTCACCACATCGTTCCAGCGATATGTGGGCGTCTGACTGGTCTACCTGACTTTCCCAGATAACAACAAGACCAAACAGAGGAAGCAACCGGGAAAGCGTCAAGATGAGAAAGATAACAACAAGCCATATGACTCAGCTTGTCTTTACGTTCATGTAATGAAAATTGTAATCTATCTATCTAAAATCTAAAATTTAAGAGATGTGCTCTTGTCGGTGGATCTGCCAGGTGTTTCTATCCTTCGCTAGCCTTTTCACATCCTGATTCGACGCGACTCCCACTTTTTCATTTATTTGTTCTACAAAACTGCTTCTTGGTCTAAAATTTGAAAATTGTAATAAAGCTATAATAATATATAGCCATATGTTATGAATGAAACGATTGTTAACTGACATTTATGTATTCAGTATTACGTATTCCACTCTTATCTATGTGCATTACATTATCAATATCTTTATCATAGTAATTTGTATATTATTGTTCAAAGTAGGTAATATAAATTGTAAATAGTATATTTACTGCTATTTAACCTTTATGGGTTATCATTTGAATATAAGATTTTTCAAACATCTATTATACACTGTACCTACTATGAAATAGATATTTATCTTTATCTCTTCGTTCCTTTCCATGTTATCCTGAAATATGAAGCTAACAAAGCCTTTTAGTAGTATCCTCGCACATTGTATAGCAATGTCAGCGATTACAATGAAGTTATCAGCGTCCAAGTGATTCATTACAGTTTATCATACAGGCGACTACTGTGCCCTTATCTCTATTGTGTTGGAAGCTTCGGCTTGTCAGTCTCTTGTTTATGGTTTAGCATCAATGCTGCATTCATGAGCTATAAATTTATCACCTTTAATATTTCTGTTTATAAAAAAAACTATCGGACCAGAAGTGCTATTTTTGAAATGCAAGTCGAAGTCGTTTTTGTTCGTCTCAATGATAATCATTCGTAAACGAATGACAATTATTCGACTAATCGGTTTTAAGTGAGACACATTTTTCAAGAATAGCACTCATGGTCGTGTTTTGTTCTGATCTGACATTATTCTTAATCAAATCTAATCAAAATCGAAATAATTTCATATGTGTATCTTTGCGATGTACCCTCTTTAATGCCCATGTACCCTTTTTTTCCTTTATTATACAGGTTGACTGGAAGAGATCCCTGTTAGGGATACGTCCGCCTTTTGTTGTGTTCTATGTTGTATCATCAATGTTCTTTCTGTACAATAAAGTTTTTACATACATACATACATACATACAAAATCGTATTGTACCTATCTAAATAACATGATTTTGATGAAAACATTAATAATAAAGCTAGGTACGTCTGTGAAATAGATCTAGATTGCGATTTTTGTCTGTCTGTTAAGCTTTTACGGCCACACCTCTGGGCCGATTTTAACAAAATCTAGGGTAAAACATAGGGCTACCTTTTGGCGCGATATAATCGAGTGCCACACGGATGGAACCACATGCAACAACTAGTTCAGAATTAAATCAATTCATATCCTAAACCTTGCAAAAGGGTTCCTAAATGCTCACTTTACAATGCGGTAGAGTTTGGAAATCCTTCAGGGGCCTGAAGAAAAAGAGACAAAAAATACAGCCAACCCTTAGTAGCACAAAGTGAAGAATGATCTTAATAATTTAATGAGTATTCAATTCACCAGACAATTGAATGACTTAATTAGCGCCATTAAAGAACGATTGAGTAGGGTTGTAGTAATGGCATCTAATAGAGCAACCCAGGGGTCAATAGACCATTATCGCTTCTAGCTGACGCATCACTGTGCCTATATGATTGTGTGTTTACGGAATTTATCAATGCGATAACCTTAACATTGACGGGTGAACTATATGTTTCCTTTATCTATGAATATAGCTTTTTACTCGACTTACCAAAAGAGGGTTTTGTTTTAATTTAATGTTTATTATTGACCACCGTAACGTTACAGTTATAATATTTCTTCGCTATTGCGGAGATTCTGAGATTGGTTATCAACGTGGGCAAAATTATCTATGAATGAATGAATGAAAAAGGCAACTGCAGCCAAAATGGATATCCATTATACAGTTATAATGTCAGTACACTGAATGTAAATGTTTCGACACATAAAAAATAAACAATGGTGAAAATGGCCCAATACATTAAAGTACGGCCGAAAATAACCAAAAGCAGCTCGGTACCAGAAATAGTGGAGTTATTTGAGTAATGTTTACACCGACGTGTTTACGTTCAGTTTTATGGGCTTATGATGCAATGGTTAGCCTGAGTTGTAGATCAGGTGGAGTATTTTAATTTTACGTTTTGGACACATTGTCTTTAAGAGTAATGAGGTGAAGAGGGAAAATACCGCGCTCCCACAAACCACCCATATGAGGTGATACCGGCTGCTGGTGCGCTTTGTGCGATGAGATCCATAAAATTTACTTAATTGTTTCTTTACTATTACTTTATACCAATATCACACCACATATTTTGACCAAGGTTTATGAAGTTAGGTATTGAAAAGTTCGAAGCTTAGCTCTACATGAGATCTGATAATTTTTTTGTCATTGCCAGCTTCGGGTCGGTTTGGGCTATCAGCGGTTTCGTCTTGGCTTAATTTTACACGACAATGTATTTAGTGGGATTATTTATTTAGCTACAAAATCGGTGACAATCAAGTGCATTGTAAAAAAATTGGATTTTAACTTTATAACTCGTATATCTAGAACAATAATTTGGTAATTTTACCCTAATGAAATAAAATGAGGCATGAGGTATCATATTCTTTTTGATATTTTAGTATTGCCCGATAATATCGAACGCATAATAAGCCTCAAACCAACATAATCAATAGGTAATCTAAATCAGAAAATTAATCAACATTCAGGTCGAGAAGAATATGTACTAATTTACGTATTTTTTTTTTGTTATAGGTAAAAGACATTCCAAGTTTTGGCATAAATCCTTGCCGTATGAATGATTTAGGAAGTAAGTAGTTGGACCCTTGAGAGCAGAGAGAGGTTTGGAGGGGGATAGGGAAAACCTTTGTACGGCAGTGGGACAATAAAGGTAAAACAAAAATTAAGTTATATTGGAGAGAAAAAAACCAGCGCGCTGGCAGTTGCAATTGTCCCCTTGCTGCCTGTAAGCTCCCTTATTTTAATAATTTTAAAACATCATGTCTCCCGAATTTTCTAATTAATCATATTACCCTGTTTCATATTTTTCATCGTTCTAGAATGTTCCTGTTAGTACAATCTCCATTTCCACCCCACCGTCCTGTCACCTGTCACCCTTCAGGAGATTGCATGCCGCAAAGTAATGTAGTGGTTCCTGTTAGTTCCCGTCTAAAGTTCAAGGCAAATTGAGCTTTCTGTTTATTGTATTAATGTCATAAATATTCAGTTATTTTGCGGTTAATTTTGAGCGAATCTGAGCTTTATGTCAATGGAGCAAATAGGGTTTAAGATGTTTTTATAAAGAGGAGAAGGTTGGCGTGTTCTTGGTTATTGCGGTCTATTTATGCGTAATCTCTTATAATTTTAATTGGAGATCGTATATACCTTTGCCATGGACTTTTAAAAGCTATAATGCATCAGACTGAGAAACGACGCTCCAAACTTGCAACACAAGTTACAATTTCCTTATTATAACGAAAGCCTCAAAAGAACCCTTTGTACGGTTGCTTCAAAATACAGGTCAATTGCTATCTCGAAATCTTAACGCTTTGTGCGTCTGACTGACCCGATTCAACACATCCCTACTCGGGGGGAAATTTAACACAATCCCTTATTCATTCCTTTAATTTTATTTTCATTATTTAACAAATCCACTTTCTCAAGAATATTCGTTCCTAATCGAATGAGTGGCAGATTATGCAACTGAAGAAGAACTATTGATTTGATTAAAAATTTTGTCGCACTAATTTATAAAAACATATTTTCATTTCTTTTCCGTGAAGTAAATATAATACTAAATATTGTGTGTCCATTTGATTTCTTCATAATTACCTATATAGGTTTGTTCAGTATTTATTGATTTGCTGTTAGTTAAGGAAATCTAAAATGATTATTTTTCCTTCATTCTTGTTGCTCAAAACAGGTAATAAAAATTTGCACCGTACTGTAAACTATAAAATATACCAAGTCATAATTTATTTAAACTTAGCCAAACATGGCCCAATTCTGAGCATTCTAAAATTTGTAGACGGTCATTGACACAATAAATAAATACAAGAAGTATAAAAGCAAAACCGCAGAAAGGGCAAGGGCGTTGAAGTGACGTATTCATGCCCACCCATCATCACCCACTTGTCGTGTCACGATTGTTTGTTTATACGGGGAGACGTATCGATCAAACTGTTTGGCTCCGCGGAGACTGACGAACGATGAGAAAACGACTTGTCAATATTATGGCGGCATTAGATGTCAGACGGTATTTCTACGATAGATTTTGTTTCACTTTGACTTTTGCTATCTAATAGGTTATACGATAACAATTTAATATTGTTAAAGTAAATCGTAATGGTATATACGTATGAATTTTACTTTGTAACTTTTTTGCGCCGCACAGACTTTCTGTTTCTCCTTAATAGTTGACTGGTAGAGAATGCTCTTAGCATTAAGTCCGCCAATTGTACATGTATTTTCTACTTATGGAACAATTAAGTTTTAGTAAAACAAATAAAGGAGATTGTTTTTAGGTGGGGAGAATATTGGTCGAGCTTTTTGGCTTCGCGGATGATTAACGGGTAGATGTGCGAGTACGGTGTACGAGTATGAAGAAAATGACTTCAATATTATGGCCGCATTGAATGTCATAAATCTTCGATAGATTTTTAAATTTAACGTTTCTATTTTTAGAGGTGGAGGTAGAGGTATATGTACGGATCCTACCTACCTAATGTTATAAACGCGATTGTTTGATTTGGTGGGGAGAATATTGATCAAACTGTTTATCTCCGCGGGGATAGAGTGACGGGATTAGATACAGTGTGATATCAGTCTATCTATATAATAAAAATCAATTGCTGTTCCCTAGTCTGGCTAGCTAAAACTCGAGAATGGCTGGGCCGATTTGGCAAATTTTGGTCTTGAAATATATGTGGAAGTTCAGGGAATGTTTAAACGGTAAGAAAAGTGCGTACATGCTTGGCGGATCAACTAGTCTTTAAAAATAGATATTCTTCATACATTTCACGTTCCTATTCTATCCGTAGATGAACAATTTTTACGCTGTCTGTGCCGATTTTGAAGACTGAACTTAAAAAACCTAAAACTTGTGTTTGACACACTTAGAATTTGGTTTAGTTAGCGGTCGCTAGGGGGCTTTTCAATAATGCAATTTCTTTCGCTTTACTTGTTTAAAATATACTTTTTGCCGCGAAATTCCCACGGGTATATAGACCCGGGCAGAAACTGGTCCTACAAAATTTTTGATATATCTTTATTATGCTTTAGCCATCCATCTGACCCAATTCAAACCGGGCGGGTCGATGCAGCTGCAATCTGTTAGCCCGGGCCATCGGATATTCGTTACCTTCAATCTGCATGATACGTGTATCCGGCTATCCGGTAGATATCATGAGATGTCTTCCAATCCAACTAATATCATAAATGCGAAAGTGAGTTTGTTTGTCCGTGTATTTATTTGTTTGTTTGTTACACTTTCACGCCCTATCTACAGACCAATCTTCTTAAAATTTAGCATACAAGTAAGAAGTATTCTTCTGTTTTTAATTGTATGCTTTGTATAACTTTTTTTGTACAATTAATTTATTACAAACAAACAAGTATTGAGAAGGACATAGGGTACTTTTCCTCCAGGGAAAAAGTACTCTTTTTCCCTGGAGTTTCAGGCTTCCGCATCGTCTATTTATATCATCGGCACTAAAGAGCCTTTTACGTACAGACTCGAAAGTACTTTTGTTGCCTTCCCCTTTTCTGCTCGTTTCCTCTCTTGATTATGCTGAAAGAGAGATAACTTTAAAAATAAGCAGCACCCTTGTGTTTATTATTTGTAAAATTAAGTGTAAAATTAACTGTCCATATGATTCAACCGTCCTATTTCATTTTCCACATGTAATGCTGGTCTACTTCTGGAATAACAAATTGCTTTATTCACTGGAGCAAGTAATTTTAGCTCCCGGTCCACATTAAATATAACCTGCTCTGACCTTCTGACCCAAATCGGGACCGTACCGTGACCGAGATCATGCACGGCGAGGCGATCGGGCGCAGGGTGCAGCAGCTGATGATGTTCACCTTTCTAGCAAAGTAAAAAAATGCATCCGCTTAAAGCTGCTAAGTGTTATCTACAATTTGACATGTCTGTGTACCACACAACAACAACTTCTCCAAAGAGCCTAGAATACAGAAATAATTTAAAAAAATATTTTTCTGTAAGTGAGATTATCAGAAATCCTTGCGCAACTTTTTTGCTAGTATTCTTAACTTACATTAGAACCTTGATGTGCGAGGATTTCTGATAATCTCACTTACAGAAAGATAAATTATATTTTTTTTTGTATTTTCAAGGTCGTTGGCGCTAGTAGCAGCCTTAATATCTCTGACATTGCAGGCTTGATTCACCTGATTGTCTGGTAATAAAGATGATTCCGTGCTTCGGAAGGCACAAGCTGTTGGTCTCGGCTGCCATCTGGTAGTCGTTAAAGGAACCACGTCAAAGGCCGAGAGGCGGTTTCGAAGAACTCTTGACATCAGGGTGTGCATGGTCGATTGACCATGACACCTACACGAAATGATGACGATGATTATGTGGGCTAATTGTCTACTCACTAGAATAAAAGATAGGCGGGAAAATGCTGGGAAGATGGTGACAAGCTATACCAAGCAATGCTACTTCAATAAACGTAGCAGCAGCGCTGAATAATTAGTTTATCAGTTTAACGCTATTACTCATTAGTTAAGTCTCGGGATGGTGTCTGTAATTGTCTGGCGTGACGACGGATAAGTTCATTATCCCGTGACGTCAGCTTGCAGTTAGTTGGATAATAAGCTCATCTTGTCATATCATTTTCTACACTAATAGTGTTAGCAAGGTGACTAACGTCTTCTCAGTCATAAGAGCTTTGCAAATAAATATATACTAACTAAATCAGGATTCGAGTAATAACCATAACTTATATTACCGGATAAATATCAACTTGGATAAAAATCTCTGTTTGTTACATCTCTAAGCTGTAACAGATGATTTATAACTATTGGTTAATCAATGGATTGAAAATGACCTCCAATAATTTATTTTTTATTGTTTACACTGAATACTGTACCTACTATCTACATGGTTAGTATAAGGCACACATTACATGCTCATGCACGCATGATGGTTTTCCATCAAACAAAGGGATGGTACTCGAAAGGTGAATTTAATCGACTGATATCCAAATAAAAAATCCTAATTTTTTTAGTTTAAATCAAGAATTTTGCGATGATTTACGATGGAACAGTTAAATCAACTGATTTCCAAACAAATCCTCGCAAAATTCTTATATAAATAAAAAAAAAAAAGATATGTTTGGAAATCAGTCGATTCAATTCACCTTTCGAGTACCATCCCTTTGTTTGATGGAAAACCATCATGCGTGCATGAGCATGTAATGTGTGCCTAACGTTAAGAGATGAATCTACTACTGGAGATAAAATCTAACCACTTCACGTCTCGCCGGCGATTTTTTGCAAGATGAAGAGTACTTGTCCTTAAAAATATAATTTGTCAAGAGTCGCTAATAAATAAGATACTTTACAAAATTAACATATTAAAAGCCGAGAAGCAGTTAAATAATCTGAAGAAAAAGCGAAATAAATTTCACAAACATTGTATGTAGATTAAAATATAACAGCGAGGCCGACGGTACAACAGGTAGATAAAGTGCTGTTGAACTCACAAATTGATTCAAAGCTACTGGCACGCTGCCAGTAGAGGGGGGTCTATCAATGGTTTGTGTGGAAATAGTTCGAGTTCAGTGTTTAATTAACCGTAATAATTATAGGTACTGCTATTGTCTCCCGACTGTACTAATGTTGATGTTGTGTAGGTACAGTCTGCGGCAAGAGAATCGATCCCTGGTTACCACTTCAGTCTATACGGTAGAGAGGCCACTTTTACTGCCCTCGACTCTACATCAATTGTCTCTGATTATTATACATCAAATGTAAATTTTGATTGTTGTGGGCTTTTATTCAGTTTCACCTGTTCCTCAAACTTTTTCTTCTCTTGGTTTACTAACCAGTTAAATAAAATACGCAACGTCATTAATTAAATCTGGTGAAAGCTAATTTAGTTCTCATTTGATTCCTTTTCTTAGGTGATTTTATATTTAAAAGGTCGTCAGTTTTACCATTAAATAACTTATTGCTTATAAAATTTGGGGCATAAAAAACTGATACTGTTTGAGCTGATCGTAAATCCTGCACACATGGTAGAAGAGATCTCATCAGGGCAACATCAGATGAATCTACAACCTAATTGGCAGCTTGCAAAATTTCAGTCATCAACACAACGAAGAGGACAAGTAACATGTTATTTAGGTTCTTCACTCGTCTCACTCCGATCACGCCCAGAATCTTTATACTCTCTATCCAATAGTAGCGACCATTATTACCAAGCATTTGTCATATATTCGTAGTATTCGCCTCTCTTACGAAATATGTGTGATCTCACAAATATTTGAAAACCGCGTGGGTTGCATTATCCAACGTGTTTATAATGTTGTGACATGTGTTTTGTATTGTCGCTTTTTACATTATTTAAACTGATTTGTATTAGCTTAGTCGCCTTGTCTAATTAAATTTTATTGATGACTAATTTATAGAATTTTTGTATGGATCCTTTCGATTAACAGATTTTTCACCCATCTTGGCGTTTCCCTGGTTGCGTTATCAGTTGAGTGCTGCATAGCCCAGGATATACTTTCCTAATTTTTGTTTCTTCACATTGTACAGTCTTCTGCATTTTTGGTGACCAATTTGCACGCATGTCCACTGCGATGTCAAGCCAACACAGATTTCATTTTTGTATACTTATTTTTAAGATTTGAGATCATTATTAAAGTGATACATACATAAGTGACATTAAATGAATTCAATAACAGAAACTTTCTCAACATTTGCTGCTGCTAAGTTCATATAAATTGATGGTTTGGTCCCGTTGAAAGCCCCACAACAAAAATAGCGATACAGTTGGTAACATTAGCATTGTGTTGATGCGGTGGAAATGATTTCACAGCCTCTTCGTTGCGTGTCTAGTGGTTAATGTATGTTGACGACTTTAATTGAATGTCTTTTGTCAAAACGTGGACGTGGAAAAAGTGTTTTATAATTTACTAGCTTTTGCCCGCGGCTTCGCCCGCGTGTATTTCCCTTGGGAACAGTGCTTTTTCCCGGGATGAAAGGTACCCTATGTCCTTCTCCTGGCTCTAAAGTACCTCCCTGACATTTTTCAGCTAAATCGGTTCAGCCGTTCTTGAGTTATAAGTGGAGTAACTAACACGACTTTCTTTTATATATATAGATTACTAGCTGTTCCCCGCGGCTCCGCCCGCGTGGGAATCGGTTATATCGCGCCCAAAAGTAGCCTATGTTTGACCTCAGGTCGTTAACTACATCCCTACCAAATTTCATCACAATCGGTCCAGCAGTTTAGCCGTGAAGAGGTGACAGACAGACAGACAGACAGACAGACAGATAGACAGACAGACAGACTTTCGCATTTATAATATTAGTATGGATGGAAGTATGGATAAAACACTTTTTGGCAGTTTTTATGAGGTTTCTGTCGTCGGTCATTAGTGGTGTTGTACAGCAAGTGTGTATAAAAAAAAAATATTTATATTTATCGATGCCAGCTGTATCGTCTCCGATTTTAAAATAAACCCTTTCCAAATGGGTGTCGTACAGAGAAAAGGATACTTATATCATCTATGTTACTATACTTCTCATGTGGCCCGCTGTACTGAGGGGTTAGGTATCAGAGTCGATCAAGGTCAGCCTTAAAAAACATTCTGCGACCAAATCACACACCTCTGGAAAAAGGGAGATATATTTACCCAAAATCGTGTATGACGAACGCGATGAGTGTGGAGGAAGGGAGGTCTGTGGAGGTCTGTTAGGATCGTAGCAAGTGGAAATCTTTCGGTCTCAGCCTAGGAAAACAGTCGTGATTATTTTCTTTTTAACGAATTGACGATTTGCCCATTATCGTGGGTAAAGTTAAATACCTATGTTACTTGCTGTTTAATTGTTTGTCTTTCTAATTCATTCATTTCGTGTAGGTGTCATAGTCAATCACCATGCACACCCTGGTGTCAGAGTTCTTCGGAACCGCCTCTTGACCTCTGACCTGGTTCCTTTAAGGACTACCAGATGGCAGCCGGGACCAACGACTTAACTTGCCTTCCGAAGCACGGAATCATCTTTTTTGTCAGAAAATCAGGTGATTCAAGCATGCAATGTCCTAACCAAACTGGAAACAATTAAACAAAGTATGCTTCCCGTGGGAATCGAACCCTCGACCCCCGGGACTACAAGCAAACGCCTTAACTACTGGACCACGGAGGCAGTTCTTTCAATGTTATTGTATCTCACTAACTCGAGAATGCTCATCCGCCACAACATCTACCTCTACAATAAGCTCACTTCCGAACTTTACAAGTACATCGCCATGTGGTTCATACCATTGCCTTTGTGAAACTAATTGTTATGGTCATGCCACAGAGCATTACATGTTTAATAATGTCAAAAGTGTTTTATATTTCTTGGCGAATCAAAGTCAATAATACCATAAATGGACGGTATATCTTTTTGCGTGATAAAACATCGTCAGTCTCTTTTTTCACATCGCTTTCAAGGTAGCTTAAATCCATTTATCAATTTACCTTACTCTATGTCAGCCTTGGGGTCGTTGACCTGGTGACGTCATGGGGCCCGGCGCCTCGTCTGCAACCTTTATGGGGCACTAAACGTAGACGCGAATGTAGGATATCGTGCGCAAATGGTGTATTGATTTGCCGAAATATATTTTTTAATACTGCTGCTTTAAGATAGAAAAACATTCTTGTCGGCGTATTCTGTGGTGTAGTCATTTCCAAGTATTACCATCTTTCGTTAGCCTTTTCGGAATCTTTTCACATTGATGTCATACGATATGACTCCTTCTGTTCTTTCTTAGTCCCTTCTATGTTACTAGGATCGCAATTACGTTAGCTAGCATGTCAACTCTTTGGATTTCTGGCGAAAAAACTAGATTTCTTTTTCTGGTGCAATGGATTGCAGTAGCTATTCAGAGGGTAACGCGGCAAGCGTTCTGGGCAACGTTGCATCGGAAACGTACAGGGCTAAGTTTTAATTGTTTGTTATTAAAATAAAATCAATATTAATGAAATCATTTACGCTTTTTAGATGTTTGTCTGTCAAATAACATTGAAAGAGAAAGAGGCTATCAAAAATTCTGTCGTTATATGGTTATTGAGAATGTCCCTGCTTTTAAAATGCTCGTGTACCACATTGACATATTCCGTGTCCCACATAACATCATGCGAGCCCAAATCACGCGATCCAGGAATTTTACAAGCTACGATTCCGCTAAATGAATTAGGTTGACGTTATTGTTCAGGCAAAATATTTATAAAACAGTTTTATAAGCGTCACTTGTATGATCGTTCGTAGAAGATTATTTCAACTTAACTCCAGCTTAGATGATAATTGTAACTGGAAAATAATATATGACCAGTGTCTGGAATAAGACCAGTAAGTATTTACCTAAGTTACTTTTATGGAGCTACAAAAAATGCTGTGAATGTAATCCAGTTTTTCAGTGTAAACATCGACTCATTTATTTTGAACGATTGGGAATGATATGTGCACCGCCATAACCGCCTCAACACATTCGCGTACAAGAGGCCAAGCACATACTTCCTGTAATTTTACACAGTTTTACAATAAAACCATGTAACATATCAGTCAGGTATCACTATCACTACATAGTATAAAACTTTGTCCCTATGTCCCTTTGTATGCTGCAATCTTTAAAACTATGCAACGGATATTGATGCGGTTTTTTTAATAGATAGAGTGATTCAAGAGGAAGGTTTTTATGCCCATGCGAAGCCGAGGCTGGTCGTTAGTCATTAATTAATTTTGCAGAATACTTAGTGATCTTGAAAAGTACGATTTTATCTTGTGTTGTCCCGTTATATACTGATACTGGTATATCCAAGTACACACACGAAACGTGACTTACAGATAAACATAACGGGTAGTTACGTACGTCGCATTTTACGCGGTTGTTCACGCCCTCATTGTAGAAAGTTTACTACGCTGCCAACTTTTACTGGCCATTGTAAAACTTGATGCTGCGGTCGTATTATGCAAGAGCTACATAGCTCTGGTAGTCCAGAGCTATGTAGCTCTTGCTTTTTTTAATTCTTAGCAATTCTATCTCTAGTGATTCAAGAAATTAACATTGAATGTCGTAAGTGATGCCAATTGTATTAAATGTCATTGACCCTACCAATTCTCATTTGTTTGTTGAAAATATCGTAAAGAAATACTTGCGTGAAATATGCTGTACCTAATATTAAACCCTGAGGGACACCACCGTTGTTGCTGACCGTATAATGTTTTTTAGTTCAAACATTCTTTACAAAGAGCTTTCGTTTGTTTCTGTGGAAATATCGTGTGCGAAATTCATATTTGCAATTCTAAATTACATTCATTGTAGTGAAGTCAAGTGCATTCTATGTAGGCGCACAAATGAGTGACACTGTCCAACGCCTACTGAAATTTCTCTTTGTCCTCTTGTATTCAAATTCGTTATTCTTGTTCTATTTTCTTTATTTTATAAGCTTTTAAGCGTCACATAAAGTGTAACATAATATAAACTAAGGGAATTCTCATACTGGTAAACCTTCACCGGGTCGAAGGGCGCGGCGTAAAACAGGTGCGGCTGACAGTTCGTGTCAAACTGTTAATTTTATAAGTGTTTTGTTTTTAATTAACTGGCACATTAGTTAGAATAGAAAAAGAAACATGGTTTATAGCTGTTTTGTGTTGCTGATCTGAAGAATCAATCGTGATTTTTACATTTGCCACCGGTAAAATTAATTTGCCATTACGATAAGAAAAAAAAACCATTATAAACATTATTTGGGAACGCTTTTGTTGGTGGTTTCCTCCATTTGACATATATTGTTTTTGGTTGCTGACATTTTTACATTTTGTTTATTGTGAATGATAATGCGGTTTAATTTTTAATTTTCAAATAAAATACCATCACTTCCTCAGTCTAAACTCTGCTAGTTTGCAATAATCACCAATGATACACACTTAACGTTATGTACTTATAAACCGGTTGGGGATTGCAGAAAGATGGCAGATTACTGATAATTTAGCATGCCATTTCGACTTTGGCGTTGTACTTGAACGCAGACTGTATTTTTTATAAAGTTACTGGACTATTAACACTTGCAGCACTATGTTAGCGGTTATTTAAAAAAACACTAATTTCTACAATAACTAAAGGATTGTAACAAACTTCTTACTTTCTTCGAAACTTCGTTCTTCACCACCAAGTATTCCGAAGACCGGGCGAAGTGGAGTAGAAAAAGCAGGAAAGCGGACCCTGGGCTCCGAAGAAACCAGTTGAGGATGCAACCTGGTAAGCGCTAAGATGAAGAAAAAGACTGACAAACTATGTCTTAAATCTTCACTAATTTATTTTGAAACGGTTGTTTCAATTTGTTAACCGATGAAATTATCACAAATTGTTAATTCATCTAGATTTCAAATTACATCAATACGAGTATGTAAAGTGAAGAAGATTAATTACATAAACGCAGTTCAAGCGAGTTTTTCACTAAATAAGGTAGTAGCTGGTTTTGGTCCGTTAGACAGTCCAGCCGAACCATTACCCCATAAGGAAAGGCTAGTAGCGGATCTGACACAAACTGGTATTGGAGACAGACATTTATAAGAAGACTAGCTGTTCTCCGCGGCTTCGCCCCGCGTGGGACTCGGTTATATCACGCCCAAAAGTAGCCTATGTTTGACCTCAGGTCGTTAACTACATCCCTACCAAATTTCATCCCAATCGGTCCAGCAGTTTAGCCGTGAAGAGGTGACAGACAGACTTTCGCATTTATAATATTAGTATGGAAGTATGGATACAAGTCTTAAACAAGATGCAGACTTTTTTTTTGATTCATTGACCACCAAGAAAGTAGTCCAAAATTATGTAGAAGTAAACATATTTTTTTTGGATGAGACTACATTTTTAATCAGGTATACGACACGCATAGCCGTATTAGAGACGTTTATGAACTTCTTTAGTTTCGAGAGTCAATCAGACTTTGTCAATCTTACAACCAATTATTCCAGTGTTATCACCATTACATCTGGTACCATAACTAACTGTCTTTTGAAGGCACAAAGTCAGTCTGAAGATCATGAGTGTAATCTTACCTTTCATACAATTTCCAATTGTTTTAATCACTGCGTGATGTTGATTTTAAATGAATGAAACACACTACTTTCTTAATGGCATTGTTTTTGCAATGGTTTCGTTTCACACACTAGTTCAATAGTTCTATGAATCAGTAAAAGCCGGGTAAATTAATTGGTGTTAAAAATATTTGTAACGAAAACAGCAAAACTCAATTTCTTGTGCTGTTGAGCTAACTTAGTTGTTGTAAGATTTATAGAAATAGAAACGGTTATTTTAATAAAGCCAAGTACAATTTGTTTTGATATAATAGATAGTCAACTGAAAAGATGGAAATTTTACAAAAATATTATCACTATCATCACTATCACTACATAGTATAAAACAAAGTCACTTTCTCTGTCGCTATGCCCTTTGTATGCTTAAATCTTTAAAACTACGCAACGGATTTTGATGCGGTTTTTTTAATAGATGGAGTGATTCAAGAGGAAGGTTTTTATGCCCATGCGAAGCCGGGGCGGGTCGCTAGTAATTCATAAGATACGTGACCTTATATACCTCATATCGTTAAAGGAACCACGTCAGATGCCGAGAGGCAGGTCCGAAGAACTCCGAAACCAGGGTTTTCATGGTCGGTTGACCGTGACACCTACACGAAATGAATGAATGACCTTTCATATTAATCTTAGCAAATAAACTGATGTCTTCACACAGAATATTGCGTTGAAAGAAAACTACTCGTAGTCTGATTCAATCGAAACATTAAAACGGATGCGTCTAGTATCCTGCAGTCGTAATTTGACCAATAAACCCCGAATCCAAACATCTTACTGCATTTCACGAGAAATATGACATGAATCTTCATGATTTAGAGCTTGGCGATGCGCCAGAAGTAAGGACTGAGGCAGAAGATGGAATGTAATATAGGAATTATGAGTATTTCGGCGCGGAGTAGTCGCCTGGTTAAGTAGAATTTTATGAGAAATAGACGGCTATAAGTTTTACGTTTTAGAAGCACAAGTGAATCCGTTACATTAGCATTCAACATTTCGAGAATTCAACATTATGTTCTAAAAGGATTTCAGTTCAGATGAGTTGAAAAATACTACTTTTAATATTTTTGTTTGTAAAGTTTTCTCAGTAACAAGTGAATGTAAATTCTTTTTATGAGAAAATAAATTTCTTAAACCAGAAATACCAAATTCTATGGAATAAATGACTATTTTCTATTCTATTTGTTAGTTTTGGTAAGGCAGTCAAGTAAAAGCATTCTTTGACTGTCTGTTTCAGGTGTAAAAATGTGATGTTTGATTTATTTTTAATGCGATTTTTAATTAATTAATCAATAAACTAATGTGTGTATTTATCTTTGTTCCAGGTACATCAATTAAATAATCAGCGCTTCTGATAAATTTGTGCTACGTTTGCCTAACTGTAAGCATCTTTAATGCTATTGCTATTTCAATGATAGTTTTTTCTGTCTTTACTTTTTCACCGTATTGTTAAAAAATATCTATAGCTTTTTCATCTCAACTTATATGAAATTAGTATTATCTGCAAAGAATTTGAAATCGCGCGCGGCTTTGACGCGAGGCAATTTTTTTTGAATCTATGGTTGTCTGTGATCCGTCCTTATGAAACGATCAATCACGCAATACGTTTATTGCTCTTATATATATGTCAGTCCAGACATGGTGGATTTGAGTCTGACCGAGTTTTGATGGTTGACGTCATCGCTGGCTTGCTGGTTTAATTGCAATACTTTATTATGATTGTGATAGTACTTTGTGTTCATCATGATGTATAAAGCAATATCAATAAAAGTTATATCAATGCATTCTTCATCATTTCGTGCAGATGTCATGGTCAATCGACCATACACACCCTAGTGTCAGTTCTTCGTAACCGCCTCTCGGCTTCTGACGTGGTTCCTTTAACGACTACCAGTTGGCAGCCGGGACTAACGGCTTTACTTGCCTTCCGAAGCACGGAATCATCTTCATTATCAGACATTCAGATTGATATTACTAAATGGTTTGGCTGTGTCCTATGCAATTACGCAACCTGAAATATCAGACAGTGTTGGCCACAAACACCCAAATCTTGATCCTATTGGTCTGGTTTGCCAGTGAAAATGGATAAGAGGGCACAGAATATATAATACTACTAAACGGGGGTCTGACAGTGTCGCTCCATTGTAATAACCTGTACCACCATACCTAGCACAATGATTAAAGCATAACCTGGGCTCTGAAACCTAATTAGCTGAGGTTGTAACTGGGAAACATGCTCATATGAAGAAGTTGACCAATAAGCCAAATCAAGATCTATTGGATTGTCTATGTCTAGTAGTGGACATCTTTCTAGAACGACGAATATAATTATAAGTAGGCCACATAGACGATGAAGACATGGGTCTTTCTCTCGTCTGTGGTTTTTTTACTTAGCAATTTATTATCATTAACGATTTATAAACTGGCTTCGACCACGCCACTTACAGATTTAAAGAACCGTTCGCTAGTCTAGACAGACATGTTCGGTCCTAGATTAGATGGCATATCATATTTTAAAATTAAAAACTACTACTTTACTTACTAACTAGTTTTACATTATTGTTATTAACTATAAAATATGTAAGCCAAAAGGTATTATATATTTTGTTTTTCCCAAAAATAAAACAGTACCGACACCAATTACTATACTCTACTAAAAAGGATGAAATACCTAATTACTTAATACATTTTTATTTAAATGTGCTTCGAACTAAGTCAAAGAATTCGTAAAATTGGCACCAACTAGACATCCTACCAGAAGCTCAGTGCTTTATTTTACCTTATCTAATTCAGAAAGATAATGACTCATGTTTCCAAAAGATGATGCTGAAATGATAAAGAGTTAAATGGTAAATAACACACTGTATCTATACCAATATAGTATTCTATAATTTGTAATGAAATTAAAATGGTATCATCATCATAGGTGTGAAACCAGTCAGGTTGTATAGTCATTTAAAAAGTCAAGATTTATTGGCTCATTGCTGAATCCACTTTTTTGTCTAGATATATCGTTAAAGGAGTTACATCTATCTTGGCCAATTTATACAGCCTTATGCATCAGGCAAGTCACACTTATCCATTTCGAGTCAATCGGCTGTCAGCCACGTTAGCCGAGGTCGCTCTATAGTGAATGCTGTTGTATACACATATTGGTTCTGGTAACTGTATATTTTGTCTCCCAAACGCATTGATATGAATTTTCGTAACGATTGCAAGAAATAAATAATTCTGAATCCTCGTCCCCACGGTAGATTTTTCCAAACTTTTCAGACGGTGAAACTACCATTTGTGCTTTATTTTTACTACCTCGTTTGCCTCTAGCTGGTTTCGGGGTGGAAATTTCAAAAGATCTTTGTGATAAGAAACAACAAAAATTTTAAAGCGTGAATCAGACTTGTAAATAAAATAAATCGTTTCTTCGCTTACATAACTGTTTTCAGCGGAGCTTTGATGGGTTGTTGTCGTTTTGTCCCAAAGTTGGTACGTCACACAAAAAATAAGTAAACCCGTCACAGTTACAGTACCTATTGTTCAAAGTAAATTCATCTATATATATATCGAAGCAATAAGGCTTTGTCTCCACCAAGAAAGTATGCAAACGTGTAATGATATTGTATGGATATTCTTAAAACTGAACTGGTAGATGCACTGATATATTTATAGGAATCTAGGTCAGATAGTCCAGTTAAAAATACTGGTGACAAAGAATGTCGTTTCAATTGGATGAATTGGGAGTCGAGGTCGTGTGCTGTCAATCCGATTGGGACCTTCTGGCCTGTGGGCGTACTATATAAATTTACTAGCGACCCGCCCCGGCTTCGCATGGGCATAAAAACCTTCCTCTTTAATCACTCTTTGTTTGTTTGTTTGTTTGTTTGTTTGTTTGTTTGTTTGTTTGTTTGTTTGTTTGTTTGTTTGTTTGTTTGTTTGTTTGTTTGTTTGTTTGTTTGTTTGTTTGTTTGTTTGTTTGTTTGTTTGTTTGTTTGTTTGTTTATTTGTTTGTTTTTTTGTTTAAACGCTTATAACTTGGGAACTACTGGTCGGATTTGAAAAATTCTTTCTGCATATGATAGTTTGATTCTTGGGGAAGTTTATAGGCTATAGTACATACACACCAAGGGCGAGTGAAACCGCGGGGAATAGCTAGTCTGTTATAAGTGAGTCTCCGGCGATGGTTTTACACTTGGAATCGGAAAACGGGACTGGCTTTAGGTTTATCAACTGGATTGCAAGGTCAATCCACAGTCATATACCAATTTTCAACAATCAAAATATCGTTAGACGTCGTAATGGCACCACTATGATCACTTATACACATGTGGCGGCCATGTTGTGTAACGATTTGTTTCATAATTATGTAATGACTGTCCGAAGTGTGCTTTAATCTGTGACAGTAGACACAATGCACAATGGACAAGTCTAGTCTACACGTGTTTCCTTTGACTGCCGGACATTATTAGTTGTGCATCCAATTTCAGGAAAAGTGCTATTGTATTCATCAGCTACAAAACGTCCACAGCTGGACTTAGGCCTCCCTCGTAGAGTTATAATCTAACTCAACAGGCAAACGCAACGCCGGCAGCCTATTAGATGGTCCCACGACCTTATCCGTCCGTGGTTCAAGAAGAAGGTTTTTATGCCAATGCAAAGCCAGGGCGGGTGGCTAGTTATTCATAATACAAATGGAAGCAAACCTTAAACATTCCCACAGCCGGGTGTCTGATTTATAACGCCATTGTCTGTCTGTCTGTGAGCGTGTACAACCTTGCAACCGTTGCCCATTGTTGGGGAAAGATAAAAAGTCATACTGTTTATTGGAGATAGGGCGGGTTGTGGGTTATTGAAGAGTGACTTTACCTGTTTAAATACCAGTTGGTAGTCAGTCAGTCAGTAGTTAAACCAGCAATTAACTCTCCAACACTGGCTAGGGTGGCATTTTAAGGGTAATTCTTCAAATCTATGTTCATCAATTTTTATACAAACGGACGAATCACACAAATCGAGGTAGTAAGTTCGAGACTTCCTTCCTGGCGGCCTTCTGGAGATATCACGTCGGAGGCCAACAGGCGGTTTCGACGGACATTGCCACCAAGGTGTCCATAGTCGATTGACCTTGTAATCCACACGAAATGATGATCATCACTCTTGTATCCCACATGGGGAAGCAGAAACTATAAATTGCACTTGCTTTAGGTGTAGTCATAAAAATCTTAATTCGTCATTAAAGATTCTTAATTTTATTGACGACTTCATGTAAAGTGTATTGCATTTATGCCAAATCAATGATTTGATTCAATAAAAAACATTAAGAAAATTGATTTTAAAAACAATTAGAGGTTTCTCCTTAAAAAAAAGTCTGAATCCGAAAATTTCCTCGTAACTCTTTTTGTACTGTGAGGTGTAACGAAACCCTCAAGGCACGAGTTCAACTCGCACTTGGCTGATTTATTTATATACGGGTAGCTTTAAAAACACCAGACATTATTTAGGTGAAACTCGATTAGGTACTTTCCTAAGAAATTTTAAGTGAAAACAAAGCTATATTTCAAAACGGCGAACTTAAGCTTGAGTCTTTGACTGTACAATAATAAGGCCGATAATGGAACGTATCAATAAACTATTTATAAATAGACACGAGAGCATATTTTATTAATACTGAAGTACTGGATTGGACTGTGAGATTGGATGACTCAACTCTAGGCAGACCGACTCGAGTGTATACATGTACAGTAAGCAATAATAGTTTTTTTTTTTTTCTTATCGAGTGTGTTAGTGGCCAGCATTAATTAACTACCTAACTAAGAGGGCGCAGCTACCCAAAGTGAGTCTTGCCTTCCGGTAATAATGATCTCCATTTCGATCTGATTCTCCACCTCGTCAATCCAGCTATCTTGCCGTATATGCTCTTTTTACTGGTCGATCCTCCTACATTCTCTCCAGATGGCCATGCCAGCGGAGTCAATGAGATTTTGTCTCGCTAATGTTATTTGGCTCTGACTGTGTAAGTGGCCAACACTGGTGTCTATTTCAAGCGGCCTTGTAGCTTACTACCATCTTTTAAAACCATGCAAGATCCAGTGAGGGGGATGTCGCCTTACATCATCTATTGCGCTGTCCCGCTTACTCACTGGATCTTGTATGGTTTTAAGAGACGGTAGTAACCCCCCTGAGGCATCTTACTTAGTTTGACGACTGCCATCTAGCAATAGCAGTCGGAAGCAACGGTGTTCCGGGCTTCCGAAGGCACGCAGGAGACCAGTTTTCTCTGAACGTTCCATGTAGGCTATCTAGCTCCTCAAAAATCCAATCTTTTTGTTTATATCTTTCCACATCAGCACAGTGTAAATTTTCTATTGATGCCTGCTATAAAACTACACAGAGCAAAGAAATTATTACTTAAACAATTTTATTTTCATCGCCTCATAAAAGCTTTACCCATGACAATTGAGAGAGTACTATTACGTTACTAACCTTTTTACACTTATTGAAACTGTCAAAGGACAGAAGTCCACTTCAGCACATTAGTAATGATCAGTCAAGTATCCATTCACGCCTAGAAATAAGGCCCTTTCTGCACTATCCGGCTGCCGGTTGTTTGGCAAATGCCGCCGTGTGGTTAGTTCTATCCGGGATGGAGTTTAGTTAGTAGACCTAGTATGTTTGACCATAGTGACCAAGAATTTTACTCGTTGAATTCACATGCTATTTAGATAATTTACATTTTAATGTCTCAGCACCCAAGCGGTCACTGGTTGCCGTTTAACGTTATGGGTAGTGATAAGGCATTCCTTAATTTTGAAAGCTTTCCAAATTTGAAAGGATGGAAAGCGGTTACCTTAGCTTATGGACGCCTGAAACACCAGGGATGTCACGTGCGCGTTGCCGACCATTAAGAAAGCTTTTCTAACGGCGGCGCATCTAGACACGCGGCAGCGTGTCAAGCCAAGTTCAAGCAAAGGAACTGGCTAGCCAGCGCCGAGTGTAATATTACACGAACCACTTGGTGCCACTTTTGACCCTTCTATAACTCGAAACCTCTTTAATGTAAACACATAAAAATACGTGTGTTTAATAAGATCCATCAGGACATGTAGAAGCCCAAATTTCATGAAGCTAGCTCAAACGGTTATAAAGATATGAAGGTCAAAAAGTTGTAAATTTTAGCACTGACTGACTGACTTATAGTACCTAAACCTAACCTACTTCCAGATGACCTAGAAGGATGATTCATTACATAAGTCATTTTATAAAGTTATTCAACATTTTAATTGTGTTAAAAACTGGCCAAGTCAAATCTGACCTACTTCAAGATCTCACATTTTTAAATAACAGCAATTGTTATAGGTATCCAATAAAGCAAAGAAATAGAGTTTAATACTTGTTCATAATGTTATTTTGTTCCTATAAAAACATATTTCGATTTTGCATAGAACTTGGCACTCAATTATATCGCCATTCTTTTTGCGGCGAAGCTCACCGCCAAGCATAATTGTTGTATTGAACTTGGCTCTCGTTTTATACATTTATGTTTTTGGTGGGATCACTTTTACGGGACTCACTATGAAATCCAAAACAAGATAACAATATGTATGTGAAGTAACTCTTGTTCCCGGTTGCCGGATACGAATCTTATAGTGAAAGAAAAGCTAAATAAAGCAGAGAAGTATCAACATGAACACATTTTCATCGACACATGCAATCAAATGTGACAGTTGACAAATTGGCCAATTGTTGACATATCTCTAGTGTGACTGACATTCTTTAAATTGGACACTGGAATCCCTTCGATAATTTGAAGTATTAATAACAATAAACGATTGTTAAGTGATGTTTGTCTATAAGAATAGTTGCACTCCGTACCAATTAAGTACTTCTAATCTTCTTCTTCGTCCAGCCTTTTTCCCGGTTACATCTTCAGCCTACGCTTCAGTACCCAGGGTACCTACGTTATTAATCATGGTTCTGTCTGATTTGGCGGAACTGGTTAATACAATGGAGCGACTGCCGTCTGACCTCCGTAACCCTTTTTACATGGAAACCAGACCCACAGGAACATGACCCGGGTGTGTTAGTGGCCAACATTGTCAGATTTTCCAAGCTGCCTAAAGGCATCTTACATAGCCTAACGACTGCCATCTACCAATAACAGCCGGGACTAGGGCGTGCAGTTTCATAGATTTTCAATTTCGAAATTGGCTTATGAAATTAGGTTGATTAGTTTCGAAATTTCGAAATTTCGAAACTCAAGGAACACCTTTGTAATGGAATATGAAAACGTTTGTAAAACTATAACTTTAAACGTTCTTGGGCCTCATCAGCATCCTTGGGGCCCAAGTCAACCTTACCTGCAAGCTGGTGCGCCTGCTGATTAAGGCCTGGCCTGGCCTGAAGGATTGTACCAGCTTTCTCCGACAGTTGTTTCTCCTTTGGACTGATCACCAACAGGACGATTCGTTTTTGAGTAATTCGCCGTCGGAATCTTTCTCATATAAACGGTTCACCAACAGAATGTTTCACATTTGAGAGTTTCCTCGACATGATTTTTCTCCTATGGACTGTTGTACGACAGAATCTTTCATCTTCCGAGGTTTTTTCTACAGAATGATTCACATGTACAGTGTTTAGACTTCAGGAGTCATGGCAGTTGCTCCGGAAAGGCAAAAATCGCCAAATCTAAATGGTAAGAAGAATAGAAGAACCAGAAGGAATATTATCAAGAATAGGACGCCACCGCAATAAGTGCGCAGGAGCTTCGCCTGACTCCTGTGACATGTGGGCAAGGACTGCCGTGTCTGGGGAGGGCACGGTTTAGACGCTAGCCCCAACCCAACGCAAAAAGCTCCTCTTCGCCACGTGGAATGTTGGCACGCTAACCGGACGATCGAGAGCCGTAGTGCTTTTGGAGGAGTACCGGAATGGCGTCTTGGAAATGAAACGCTTCAGAGACCAACTGATGGACTTGACGAGCCGGCTTTATGAGGAGGCGCGTAGGGAACTATTAGATAATGTTGTCCCGCACAGGGTGGGCCCGGTCTACTATTGGGATCTCGTGGGATCTGAGGCGAACTTTGAGCAGCTAAAAGAATTCTCGCATCGGTGGCATAAAATCCGAAGCGGGCTCGAAAGGGGCATAACTTGAAAAGTAGGAGCACATCAAGAATACTGCTACAAGAAGACAAAGAAGACGAAGAGAGAAACTGAAACAGACAAACTCAAAGATCTAGAAAACAGAAGCTGGCTTCAGGCAGAGAAAAAGGCAAGCGAGGCGTACGGGGAGAGTTATTTAATATGCAATGGTTGCATAGATAGGCGACACTATAGAGAACTTGTAGTGAGATTAAGCAGGTGCGACTGGAAAGAGATGCGAAATGCAAGTACTGCGCACTCTCCCGAGATTCGGCTCGTATAACCGAGAGGTTGACAGAGCCATGGGAGGTGGAGGGAGTGATGGACTTGACTGTGCTTGTTGAAGGGGTTACGACTTACTTGATAAGTGCCTACGCGCCACTAGTGGCTTACCACCATCTCTTAAAACCATGCAAGAACGATTGAGTAAGACAGATGTCGCCTTACATCACGTGGCGCACTGTCCCGCTTACTCACTCGTTCTTACATGGTTTTAGGAGATGATAGTAGGTCCCCAAGTTGATCGCAGTGACACGGATTAAACGGCATTCTGGAACCTACTTGAAGGTGTGCTGTGTGAAACCCTGTTGTCGCAGTAGTGAGGCATGGCTCGTATGCGGTGGATGTATGGGGTATCTCGGAAAGATCGCATTAGAAACTCCCGCGTCCGGAGCAGCCTTCATGTACGTCACATAGCGGATAAGCTTCAGGACACGCCTTCGATGGTAGGGTCACGTCTTGCGCAAACCGGCAAGCTACGTTGGGAACAAGTGTCAAGTGAACAAGGCTATGCTGCCTTCTCCGAGGCCTGGTATAAGGGGCAAACTCAAAACGATATATACGTGCAACGGCGCGGGATATGCGTGCAAATGGACTCATCAACAAGGATACCAAAAACCGGGCAAAGTGTAGAAATAGTAAGTAAGCGGACCCTGGGCTTTCAAAACGCTAGGATGATGATGTGAAACTATAATGAAAGCGTTTTATAATACTAAAAAAACTTTTTTCCTATAAAAAAATATTTCGAAATTTAAGTTTCAAATTTCGAAATTACGTGGCAAGCAAATATTGTCCGAAATTTCGAAATTATGAAGTTTCGAAATTTCGAAATGCATGCCCTAGCCGGGACCAACGGGTTAACGTGCCTTCCGAAGCACAGAGGAGCTCAAGATAGAAATGCCACAAATTTAGTAATTCTAATAATAAAATACTACTTTATTGGTTCGAACCGATTTATCCGTTCGCTTTTAGCTTTTGGCACTGATCACGGTAAAGATAGGAGCACCAACCCCGCACCTATCACTGGGATCAAGCCTTAACCAATCCCTCGTCCGTCCCTACCTTTGTTATCTACAGTTACAATATGAACACATTATTATTATCAACAGCAATTTTAAATAATAGGTTATAGTAAACCACTATACACGTCCGCACCGCCCGGCGAATCCAAGGAGAATAGAGCGCGTAAGTAACACTGATACTGACCCCGACAATCCCACTGCCAAGAGAGGTTTACCAGTGGGTCTAAAATCGCCACTTAAGCAATTCATCTAATGGAATTCATATTACGAATTCCTTAGCTATTCTTTAGCAATTCCTATTTCTATTAATTTTTTTGAAGAGGAATTGCAAAGTTTAGTTGGCCAGTTTACAAAAAATAAAAGAATTGCTACAGAATTGCTAAGGAATTCGTAATATGAATTCCATTAGATGAATTGCTAAAGTGGCGATTTTAGACCCACTGTAGTAGGTAATAGTACAAGATAATGTATCAGTAATCAAGTTTTTGAATCCGATTCATCTTGCTCCTGACTATGGTTAATTTTTAACCGACTTCAAAAAGGGAGGAGGTTCTCAATCCGTCGGAATGTTATTTTTTCCTTTTACAGTAGAAATCTTTTTTAGGCGCGTTGACAATGACGTTTGTGACATTGAGATGGGTTCACCAAGCTCATGTAAATCATTATTGACATAGTTTATTATAGTGTCACAAAATATAAAGAGCACAGCAATAAATATTAGTTCATTTATACTTCCATATCCGTGCCAATATTATTAATTCGAAAGTTTGTCTGTCTGTAAAGCTTTCACAACTAAACCGCTGGACCGATTTTGATGATTTTTATCATGAAAATGAATAACATAGGCAGACTAACTTATGTTACTTTTTTAAGCACGATGTAACTGACTGTGTGTATTGTATTTTTCTGTGACCACATTATTTTGCGATTACACTGTGATGAGAAACAGACCGACTCGTGACGGGTCAAGATGAGGGACTTTTATTAGTGATTGCTTTTATATTGAAAATCAATATCAATCAAACAACATAATGTATTTATAAACCCCAGCCTGGTTACTACCGTCTCTTAAAACCATGCAAGATCCAGTGAGTACGGGAGATGTCGCATTACATCATGTATTGCGCTGTTTCGCTTACTCACTGGATCTTGCAAGGTTTTTAGAGATGGTAATAAGGGACCAGTGCAGTGTAATTGTAGGGAAAGAGGGCAGGCTTTCAATAGGTGACGGCTCAAAGCGTTTAGGCGCATAATGTCAAAAGTGCAAAATGGTAACCGCTCACAAAATGGTAAAGGAGCAGAATGGTATTAGCGCAAAATGACAAACAGAGTAACGCTGGAAATCTAATGGGATGTCCAGCACTGATGTGGAATGCCTCCACTTGCGCTTTGAAAGTGGTGGTATACTTAATATAAGTAATAATTGACGTCAATCACTACACTTCACTACATACATAGTATAAAACAAAGATGCTTCTCGCGGTCAGTCCCTATGCATGTATGCTTAAATCTTTGAAACTACACAACGGATTTTGATGCGGTTTTTTTTAATAGATAGAGTGATTCGAGACGATGGTTTACATGTGTAATACATGTATTATATAGCATTGGGCCCGTGCGAAGCCGGTGCGGGTCGCTAGTAAGTGATAAGAGTATCCTATTGAAAATAAACAATTTGAATTTGATTTTCAGCCGCCACCTTTTGAGGCATCACGAATAAACAATAAAATAATACCATTGTTAAAACGCTTATAACTTTATTTTTTGGGGGTTACCATCTCAAGACGGTTTTAGTATAATTTCACGGTGTGTTTTTAAGCTGGAAACCAGACCGAAAATAGTTGGTAACAAAACACGGATACTTGTCTCGTAAAATGCAGTTTCCTCGCGTAAAATGCATTCCTGATGCAATGAATAATATAAGACTGTCGCCAGCCGTCTGTCTGGCTCCGGATGAGACGAATATTTAGTATAGAATAGACTGCAAAGCATACCGCTAGATGGCAGTCGTAAGGCTGTGTCAGATGGCTTTAGTCGGCCTGAAAAATCTTACAGTGTTTGACACTATGGCTTGGTCTTGTCTAATTATAAAAGAAACCGGCCAAGTGCAAATCTGACTCGCGCGTGAAGGGTTCCATACCGTTATCAATACAAAACAGCAACAAATCATGTTTGTTGTATAGGAGTTCTTATATATTTATATTATTCTGTTTTTAGTATTTGTTGTTATAGCGGCAACGGAAATACATTATTTGTAAAAATGTCAACTGTCTAGCTATCACGGTTCATGAGATACAGTAGTGATAGTGTCCCGTTTTTACTCTTTCGCTACGGAACTCTAAAGTGTTACAAAGGGTTTATAGTAATAACCGCAGTGCTTTTAAAATTTTCAACATTCTAGGAGAAAAAATCCATATATCTATGTACACATGGAAAGAAATTATTTTTTCATACAAATATAGCTTCGAGTACAAGATGCTGACACCTCTAGGTATATCGATGCCTTCTGCCGTTATCTAGTTTTTCTTTTCGACTTCGACTCGGATGAAGGGAGGCTCTACATCTGAGCATGTCATATAGTCTTACTGTGTTCCTTTTTTTTCTTTTTCTTCTCTTGTCTCTACTTTACTCGTCTACACGTATACTTAGTCTATGGTCTCGAGTACCATCGATCGCAGCCTACCCTCGTTCAGACATGTTTATTTTTCGCGCCCTTTTTGGGGGGCCGTGCGAGTGTTAGTTTGTGTTTCCGGATTATGATGGAAAAGGTATGGAAATGAATAGGGCAGGGTTGGTTTATTCGAGGATTTTATACGTAGTGAATGTGGTTCGTGGTTGCGCTCGCGTGATGGATTAATGTTGTGACGACACAAAGCAAAGCAGTCTATTTTTTTTAAAGTTTGTAACTTATAACCATGTGGTCCCATTGTCTTTTCTTGCCAATAGTGGGCGCAATTAGGATTGAAAAAAAAAAAAAAATTTTTGTTATGATCCCGCTTATTTTTGACGAAAAGTGAGAATTATTAAAATGCGTTTAAAGAAACGTCATCCTATCACAAACTGATAGTTCTTTATTCAATAAGTTATCGAATTTAGAATTATTGTCTCAATTCGATAGATGGCGTTATTATGTCTCAGTATGAGGAGGACTCTATTAGTTACTATAAATCGGCGCGTTTCTTTGTATGGCGGATGAATATTTGTACTTGTAAAGTATTCTGTAATCACTGTTATAACCACAGAATTTAGAAATATTTATACTGATCCTGGAACTAAATCCGCGTCAAAAAATTTCTATTCGGATAATTTGTCTGTTCCGTGGTTATAACTAAATTTACTTGTCATAGTCAAATCAGTCGTTTAGGAGAATAAGAAATAGCTTACTTGGAACTTGGGATACAGGTTGTTTCAGCCAACTCTGCTACCAGAATGTTTAAATGTGGCAGTGGAAGCGTGAATGATAGGAAAGTTAGGCTGATTACTAAAAATAAACAAAAGAAAAGTACCTTACGCGCTTGGGCGTGACTTGCTTATTAATCCGAATTAATTAAACCCGTTTATGCCCCTTCTCATGAGATTCCTACACATCCCCTATTAATTCGGTGTCGGTCCAGCGAAACACGCGAAGTCGGGTAAAAGAGAGGTCTCCACACAGGTTATTTCACTAACGAGTGTTCAATTGTCAATAAACTTTAAACCTTTATCCACTAGGCAACCGGGCCTCACTCACGATATTAATGCGCAATTATTCCCGAAGATTTAACGCGAATCGTATTAGAGTGGTCTATTCCGAGACTTCACAGGTAATATCAAAAGGAATGCATCTAACCACGGCCGCGCGATTAAGCAGACTGGGACTGTCATGGCGTCACGCGCGTCCAAACCCGGTAGTGATGTACCAAAACTAATACTTGTCGATTATCCGAATCGAGTAAATTCAACGTGAATATATATTTGTCTGATGAATGTTTTATCCGAAACACAGGTTAAAAAAAAAACACTAAGGTGATGATGATGACTAAGAATTTTTAGTGTGACATCTTTCATCCGAATTCAATTGTGAACAAAGATATACTCGTATATCGGACTCGAATATGCTTCTTATGTATTCAATCGGGCGCCAAGACTCCGTACAACAAACATGGATAACAATAGCTTAGTTGTCCACCATTCATCTCACTTTGAATGGAACACAGACCTTGTCTTGTACTTAAGCCATTGCCTTAATAGTTTGTGTAGGTATACACAGCCCTGAGTGTCGTAAGACAAGTTATCATCATCATTTCGTTTAGGTGTCACTGTTAATCGACCATGCACACCTGTGTCAGAGTTTTTCGGATCCGCCCTTCGGCCTCTGACGCAGATGACAGTCGGGACCAACGGCTTAATGTGCCTTCCCAAGCACGGAATCATCTTTATTATCAAACAATCAGACTCAAAACCACGCCTGCAATGTCCTAACCAAACTGAAAACAACTAAACATAGTATGCTTTCCGTAAGAATCGAACCCAAGACCCCCGGGTCTACAGGCAAATGCCATAACTAGGTTTTAATTTACTTGTTATCTACCTCTGTCCGACCAACATCACTCCCAAGTAACCCGTCCGAAGAAGGGTTAACATTAGGCATGTAGCCGGTCATAAAAATAACGCCCAACTTCTTATAAATGTCTAAGTCTGGGAAAATCTGATACATCGCGTTTTAGCGGACGAAGGACGAAGCTCCAAAGTCGAAGACGACAGATAAACAATGGAGCCCTAATAACAGAATGGTCAATAAACAAAAAAATAATAGTGATTTTTCTCATCTTTCCAGGTGTTGAAGGTCGCGCGGCAAAATGCCGGAGGGCGTGACCAAAGAGGCGAAGGAATCCAAAGACGAGAAGGCAAAGCCCAGGGACTCGGAGAAGAAGCGGCACGAGCACGGCAACACCAATGTCAAAGTCGAACTACTGGACGGATCCATCTTGGACCTTGCTGTCGATGTAAGTGTTTTTACTAGTTCAGAACTTATTAAGCATATCAAGCCTTCAGGTGGCTTTCAACCATCTCTTAAAACCATGCAAGAACGATTGAGTAAGGGAGTTGTCGCCTTACATCACGTAGCGCGCTGTCCCGCTGACTCACTCGTTCTTGCATGGTTTCAAGAGACGGTAGTAGGCCACCTGGTCATTATACACTGAAAACCAGACATTCGGAGAAAAAGCGAGATGAGGTCAAACTGCTGGAAGACAAAACGTTAGTTTACCCTTCTTTTATATGGCGAAAGCGTAATGTCCAAGTCAATTAGCCATTTTTTTATCGCCCAACCGTAGGATATACGATGACGAAAATATCTGCTCGATTCGACTAATAGGTCAAGGTCGGATGATGTGAATATGACCGGAATGCGTCACTAGTACTGGTTGGGAACACGGCCAAACCTTGTCGGTATTCATCAGATACAGTGCCGTATCGTAAAGCTTGTCTCGTGTAGGGTTGCCATTTTTAGAAAATCTATAATTTTGGTCAAAGCACTCGCTAACCAATGTTTTATCCGTTTCGAGTGCCCCTTGAGTCCTGCAAGTGACTATATGGGGGTGCTAACCAGGGAGTGCACCCATGTTGTTGCTGCCGCCATCTGTGGCAGCGTGTCGGTGGCAGACGTGACGTTCCGACACTAAAATAAGAGCTCGAAAGCAATGGGAAATCGGTTGATGACCAAATAACATGCAGCAATATCTTGCATATCTCTTTGTGTAGAATTTCAAGCGTCCAATGGAGGACATGCATTAAACGGATCTGAAGTTCAGCCTCTGAAGCGCGACTGGGATGTATGAGCGACTTCCCAATAATCCCTTAAGTGAGACGGAACTTGGTGCACTCCCAATTGACCTAAGTCCTGTATGACGTTTGTAGGAGCCGATGACAATCCTACTCGTTAAGCGGATCTAAAGTTTGGGCTCTGAAGTAATATAATATAATCCATTTTGTGAGAAAGAATTCTAATGCTGTCCCAGCAAAATAAGTCCTGGAGAAGACATATTCATGACAACCCTACTTTTAAGAGGTGACGAGGTCGCAGACGGGATGGTGCCAAATCCTTTATTCGAAGGTGAATGAATGAATGAAAACTCTCTAAATTAAGTAAATTATGACAAAGGCGGGTTTATCGAAAAAGGATAACATACCCTTGCAGTGTAAATGCAGTGTTACCAAACCAAAGAAAAAGAAACCGGTAGATATGTGGACAAAAAATCGGTAAAAATCGGGATATCAGGAAAAATAATACGCAACTATTAATATATAATAAATAATACTTAAGAGCTAAAAACACTATTACAAAAAAACGGGAGAATGTTTGCGCCTGCAAATTGATAAAGTAGAGTTCTTCCTGATATATTTACATAAGCTGACCTAAGCCGATAGCCAAATCAGTTTCAACGTACTTCTCGTTAAACTGATTTGAATATTTTTATCGCTTGAAATTATCACAACTAATAACTAACAACGACAATAGCATTAATAACGCTTTGATCAGCACGAGATTCTGTTATCTCATTTCCAATTTTGACTTTACTATGTTTTTATACAAAAATTAAAATTATGTATGCATTACTATGGTGCAATGAATAGTTTTTCTATTCTATGAGGCCAGGGTCCACTTTGAGTCGTCGAGCCATTGCATTAAGTAAGTAAGTTAGTATGTTTTTATGTACTACATAATTCTTTCTTTGTCATTACAGAAAAAAATCCGCGGCGCCGAACTCCTAGATACAGTATGCAACAAGCTGAACCTGGTGGAGAAGGACTACTTCGGATTGTTGTACGAGGACCGCGGCGATCCTCGTGTCTGGATCGACCTCGACAAACGCGTCTCCAAACTTCTGAAGCGTAAGCGTACTGTATCGCAAGCTTTATTTGTTTTAATTTGCCTTAAGATTTACCCCCGTATTAAGAAACTTTTGTTAAGCCTATTTTAGCTAAAATGTGTTTCGTCTCGTTCTTTCACGTGAAGTGTCGGTTAAGAGAGAAAGAGCCAAAACATATTTTAGTTAAAATGGTCTTATCAAACGTTGCTTAATACGGGGGTTAAATTTCAATACTGTTTCGAGTAGTGTTTGACGCCTGTGCTCTTGGTCTGCTTCAAGATATGGCCAATCCTCCTCAACTTGTTTTTCAATTAAGCTTTGTTATTATTTTTTGCTTTTGTTAATACTATTTAGGATTGAAACTCTGGCTTTAAGCAATGCACCTTTGGAGATCCTGTATCCTAATGGATTCCCTGTTCAGACGCGTCCTGATTGGGATTGGTCGCCATAAGTTGCATTTCTGTCTTAAGCTGCTTCAGAAGGCATGTTAAGTCGTGGGTTCTTGCTGTTATCGCTATATAAAGCAGTCGTGTCTGTGTCAGAATGCCTTTAGGCAGCTTGAAAAATCTGACAGTGTTCGCAAAATATAACCGGATCATGCTCCTATTGGTCTGGTTTCCCTGTAAAAGGTTAACGGAGGTCAGAAGGCAGTAGATCTATTGCTATAACCAGTACTGCCAAACCTAGGGACATGATTAAAAGGCTCTGAAGCGTGAGCTGAAAATGCAACTAGGAAATACGCTCGTATGATGATGAACATAAGAACTAACTTTAGAGCTAGCTCTATTTAAATTCATTATATCAGCCACAAGACGTCCACTGCTGAACATAGGCCTCCCTCATAGATTTCCAACCGATTTAAAGCACCCCGCATCCAGCGTCTTCCTGATGATAGGTGGATGTCTCACGCTACGCTTGCCAGTACGTGGTCGCCATTCCAGAACCTTTCTGTACCAACGGCCATCAGTTCTGCGCGCTATATGCCTTGTCCATGGCCACTCCAACGAGCTGATCCGGTGTGCTATGTTCCCCGTCCATTGCCACTTCAACGAGCTAATCCGGTGTGCTATGTCAGTTACCCTGGTTCTTCTACGAATCGTTTCATTTCGAATGTGATCTATTTAAATTAGTTTACCGAAATGCTTTCTTCAGCAGGAGAACCATGGCAGCTGAAGTTCGCTGTCAAGTTTTACCCGCCGGAGCCGGCGCAGCTGCAGGAGGAACTAACTCGGTACCAATTGGTGTTGGCTGTGAGGAGGGATTTGCTCGAAGGTAAGCATTTATTGGTTTCCATAGCTATATTAACTGTCCATTAAATGCAGCATTTATTGACTTTCATATGATTTTTTATTTATTTATTTACTAGCTGTTCCCCGCGGCTTCGCCCCGCGTGGGAATCGGTTATATCGCGCCCAAAAGTAGCCTATGTTTGACCTAAGGTCGTTAAATACGTCCCTACCAAATTTCATCACAATCGGTCCAGCAGTTTAGCCGTGAAGAGGTGACAGACAGACAGACAGACAGACAGACAGATAGACGGACAGACTTTCGCATTTATAATATTAGTATGGATGGATATGGATTTAACAGGAACAACAAACAGCTATATTATAAATAGTAAATGATACCGAGAATAAGAATCGCCATGAAATACACAGTACCTTTAAATAAAACATATTTTTAGGAAAAGCTACGTTACCTAAAGTTTTTGTTGCAGCGTTATACAAATAACTACCAACGTTTGTTGTAAATTCAATGTTATTTCTATACAATAAAGTTTTTACATACATATTATTATCGTTTGTCCATCAGGCCGTCTACCATGCTCGGCTGTGACCCACGCCCTCCTAGCCAGCTACCTGTTACAGTCTGAGCTCGGTGACTTCGAGGAGTCGCAAGCGGACGCCGAACACGCCAAGCAGCTGAAGCTGGTGCCACCTTCAGCTTGCACGCCTGAACTGGAGGCGAAGTTGACAGAGCTTCACAAGACTCACAGGTTTGTGTCGCTGAACGATAGATGTCGCTAGATTCAAGATTCAATATGCTTTATTTGTTTAACATATTATAGTAACATGAGAGTTGGTGTAACACAATTTTTATTTCTTATCTCTTTTTATTATCTTAGAGCTAATTCAGTTTTGTATTTTGGAGCCCTAGATTCCGACTTCAATTAAGATGATATCTCGGTGAACACTAGCGCCACCATCATTTAAAAATGATTATTCACTGAAAACACAAGTTATCAAAAATTCGTCTTATGTAATTAAGGTTCTGGATCTAAAGTTAGTTTTAACAGATTAAATTATTAAATTATACTTCTTATAAGTAAGTAATTATAATGCCTTTCGATACAAGTAATAATCTTTATTATAAGACAATCAAACACTTAAAGCCTGCTATGTCCTAACCAAACTGGAAAAGGCTTAAAAAGTATGATTCTTGTGGGAATCGATTCCACGACCAGTTCTTCAGAAAAATGCCTTAGCCACCGGACCACAGAGGCGATAATGATTACTGATTTATTCATTCCTTTACAGAGGCCAAACCCCAGCGGAGGCCGAGCTGAATTACCTTGAAAACGCCAAGAAGCTAGCCATGTATGGAGTGGACTTGCATCCCGCTAAAGACTCTGAAAACGTGGACATCACATTGGGAGTCTGCTCGTCGGGACTGCTGGTTCATAGGGATAAGTGAGTTTCTCTCTCTCTCTCATAGTAACGTTATCCTGGTCAAATGATCTTGTTTCCTCGCAAGCGTAAGAAAAGCACTATACAAGCTTCGGCCTTAATTATAATAAACGTCCTCGTTTTAAAACAGCCAGTCAGCTTGTCTGCCTATGTTGCGGCGGAAGATGGTTATGTGAGGTCCAGACTTAAGAATGAAAGTGACTTGATGGAAAAATACTTTGATTTATTGACGGATATGGTACAATGCTAGTTATAAGGTTATAACACACGACATGCACTCCGCGATGGTTCCGTGACAAGTGAAGTTTTGGTGGGGGACGATTGCTGCATTGGAAGGATGTTTGAATGTGTGCGTATATGGGAACTTGATTTATTTGTTTGTAGAATATCGCTTCTACATGCCGCCTCCCATTGAAGCATTCTTGCTTCAATCATCAACTCCATCTTCCCTTTGATCGGTAAAATTTTCATCCTGCTGCATCGGTAGAGGGCATATTCTTGAGAAGGAGCGCCGTAAGATGCCTGTTGACGTCTTGATGTCAGCTACTCTAGCTATCCCGTCCGTTCCCGGGTACAACTGGATAATACGTCCTAAAAGCCATTTCAGGGGGGGTTGATTCTCCTCTTTTATCAAAACCAAATCTCCAATATTGAGGGATCCTTGTGACGTCTTCCATTTCCTTCTGATTTGGAGCTCCGTGATGTATTCTGTATGCCACCTAGACCAGAACTGTTGACGCAGCCGTTCAATGCGTTGATAGCGATCAAGACGATAAATTGGCATATCAGCGTAGTCTGGCTCTGGTGTTGACGTCAATTCTTTGCCGATAAGGAAATGGCCTGGAGTTAAGGGTAGAAGGTCATTTGGATTGGATGAAAGTGGACAGAGCGGTCTAGAATTTAAAATTGCCTCTATTTGAGTAAGTGTTGTATACAACTGCTCGAAAGTTAAGTTGGAATTACTAACAACTCGTTTTAAATGTTTTTTGATAGATTTAACCCCGGATTCGTGCAATCCTCCGAAGTGAGGTGAATGGGGGGGGCAAAAACTGAATTTGATTGATTGTTGGGCAAGATCACTAATAATACTATCTCCATAATTAGAAACAAGTTGTTTTAGTTCATTATTCGCACCAACAAAATTAGAACCGTTGTCGCTATAGATGTAGGATGGTTTACCTCTACGAGAGATGAATCTCTTCAAAGCCAACAAAAAATTTGCGGTAGTTAAGTTACCAACTAATTCGATGTGAATGGCCTTTGTTGTGAAACACACGAAAACACAAATGTATGACTTTATGAGTCTACAGCCTCGCCCCTCTTTGTTGGCAACCATGATAGGACCTGCATAGTCTATAGCTGTATATTGAAAGGCAAAGGTTGTTTTAAATCTTTCTTTGGGCAAATTTCCCATCACAGGTGCCACCGTTTGACAGCGAAAGCGATGGCAAATGGTGCAGTTTCGATATACATAACGTGCTAAATCTCTACCTCCTATTGTCCAAAAGGTTTGACGAGTAGAATAAAGTACATGCTGAGGGCCAGCATGCATTAAGAATTTGTGTTCGTTATTAAATAATAAGTTTGTAAATATATGTTTTTTGTGTAATAAAATTGGATGTTTTTTGCTATACTCATAGTCTGAATTAAAAAGACGGCCACCTACTCGAATTAAATTCAATTCTTTATCAAAAAATGGATGAAGCAAAAGTAATGAATTTTTAGCATTTAAAGATTTGTTAGATTTCAATAATTCAAATTCTTTTGGAAAGCTATCTTGCTGTGACAAATTTGCTAATTTATGCATAGCAGCTTGTAATTCAAAAAACTGTAGAGGTCCTAAAAATTTTGTATTTTTACCTCTTGCATTGTTTAAGAAACGTTGTATGTATGCCATCACTCTTTGCATTCGTGAATAAGATGAAAAAATATGAAATGGAAACTTAGGACCTGAGTTATCTACTGTTATGAGACTAACTTCTTGACGTAACTCAGGTAAATTGTCAGTATGTGTAAAACTTGATTGAGGCCATGTTGATATGTCACCTTTAAGAAATTGGGGACCCGCCCACCACTGTCCGCAGTTTAATAGCTCTACCACCGACATGGGTCGCGTCAAATGATCTGACGGATTCAAATTCGTGGGAACATGTCTCCAAGATTTCGCATCTGTAGTGGACTGTATTTCTGCAATTCTGTTCCTAACAAATGTCTGTAATTTATGGGTGGGAGTGCCAATCCAACCTAGGATAATGGATGAATCTGTCCAATAGAAGAACTGATCAAATTTTAATCTTAATGCCTTTCTGATGATTTCACTAAGTCTGACTCCTAATAACGCCCCACAGAGTTCCAAACGTGGAATCGTTTGTGGTTTGAGCGGAGCTACCTTATTTTTGGAACATAATAGGTGCACGTGTACGTCTCCGTGATCATCCACAGATCGAATGTAAGCGCTGGCTCCGTAAGCTTCTTCGGAAGCGTCAGTAAAAATATGAAGTTGTAAAGAAATATACATATTAGCTATGACTAATCTGGGTATGGTAAGTTTGTTTAATTGTTGTAATGAATTTATAAACTGTATCCATAAAATTTGTGTAGTTTCGGGTACTGGTTCGTCCCAATTAAGTTTAAGTAACCATAGCCTTTGTAATGTTAGTTTAGCGTACAAAATAGCTGGGGATACTAATCCCATCGGATCGAATAATTGAGAAATAGTTGACAAAATATTTCTTTTTGTTATTTTGCCAGACATATTAAATTTTATATCAAATGTAATATTGTCATTTTTGTGATCCCAGTTGACACCTAAAGTTTTTGAATAAGTGTTAGGGCACAAATCAAAAAGATCATCAGAAATAGTGCTACTTTGACTTATATGATTAAGAACCTCTGCATTGTTGGAGCACCATTTTCTGAGTGGAAAGCAACCGGACCCTAATTGGTTGGTTATTTCCTTATACATGTAAACCACGTGATTGACATTGCTAGCACCGGTGATGAGATCATCGACATAGAAGTCACGTGAAATTACTTCTTTAATAATTTGATCGTCACATTCCATAGCAAGCTGCTTCAAACACCGTGTCGCAAGATACGGTGCTGACGCTGTACCATAGGTGACAGTACAGAGTTCATAGGCCTTCAATGGTTCATTGGGATCGTCACGCCAAAGGATCTGCTGCAACGAACGCTGAGATTCACAGACTTCGATCTGACGATAACATTTAGTTATATCTGCTATTAACACTATGTTATGCTGGCGAAATCGCAATAAAATGGAAAATAAATCATCCTGTATTGTCGGGCCGACCATTTGTAATTCATTGAATGAACAGCCGGAGGACGACTTACAAGAACAATCAAATACGACACGCAATTTTGTTGTCAAACTACAGGAACGTTCTACGCCATGATGAGGTGCGAAATAGCTAATCTGATCACTACTATAATTTCTAGACTCTCTCATATGACCTAAGCTTATATATTCTTTGATAAATTTTGTGTAGTTATTTTTATATTGCAAATTTTTCTCAAACTTTTTTTCTAACTGTAAAAATCGTGCCTTAGCTAGTGAATATGAGTCTCCTAATGTGTTTGGGGAAGATTTTAATGGTATAGTTACACAAAATCTGCCATTTGACAGGCGGGTTGTAGTGTCAACAAAATTTTGTTCGCATTGTATCTCTTCTGGAGACCACTCTGAATGTTTTGTTGTAGTAATGTTATCTAATTCCCAGAATTTTTCTAATTTTTCATTTAAAGAATGTGTCTCAGAATAATTACAGTTAATCGAATTGTTGTATTGAATTGAACCGCCAATGATCCAACCGAATTTAGACTTTTGCAATGTAATATTATGAGACTTTAATTTTATTTGTTTATTTTCTATTAGATCCCAAAACACACCATTGCCTATCAGTATATTAATGTCTGAAGGTTTATAAAAATCGGGATCTGCCAGTGTAACATGGCTAGGAATTTTAATTTCCTGTTTATTGATAAGTGAGCTTGGCCAAGGATTCGTAATTTGAGAAATAATCACACATGTTATTGTTATTGTGAAATTAGATTGTAACGAATAAAGGGTTATATCGCAACATTTTTTAGAAACTGATAGACTTTTGTCCAAACTGCTTATTGTTGTCATCATATCGCGAGTAGGTAAACGTAGTTGTTTACAAAGCCGTTCCGTAATAAAATTAGCTGTGCTACCCGAATCAAGTAAGACGCGCACGCGTCGATAATAGGCTTGTGTCCATTAAGAATAAATATAATGGATAGTGGTTTATAATGATTAATTATATTATGGAGAAAATAACAAACAATAGGCTTGTGTCCATTAAGAATAAATATGATGGATAGGGGTTTATAATGATTAATTATATTATGGAGAAAATAACAAACAAATTTTAATTATTAAAAGCGTTAAAGATTAATAATATTTTTTAAAAATAAATTTCGTAAAATGAAACCTTTAGTCACGTGAGAGTGAACACCAATCAGAAAGCGTTACGTCACGCCGTGCGAAACTCCAATCTTGTCTTTGACGTTTCGAGTATCACTACCGGTTCTTGATAAAATTTTGGTTTTTAACAACTAATATCAAGTTGATACAGTTTTTGCTAATTATAATTTGAAAGAATTAACCATGGAATCTGGATTCAGCAAAGCAGACAGTAATAATTTGCCCAGAATCGCTGCCGTTATGCTTGGAATTTTTTTCGCGTCGAACAGTAACTTTTGCTCATCTGAATTTCGCAATGTTAAAACTTCCTTGTAAGTATAAAATATTTATTATAAGCTTAAATGCTATGTGATATTTCAGTTCGGTACACAAGAACTTAATGTTGTGACGTACATTTTGCAAGATACTGTTTACTATTTTACTGTTCCCTTCATATGATACTCCATATAATTAGTCATATCATTTGGCAACTAGAATAATAAAAAGAGTATGTTTGTAACATTAATTAGAAAACTAAAATGAAACGTTCACTCCTAAAAGTGAAACAACTTAACCTGAACTCATGTATTTATTATTTAGAAAATAGGGATTCTACAAAACACATCTAGTTTGCTCGAATTAAGTAATAGATTGTATTGTGTGAAATACTTAATCAAGATGATCTTCACAAAAATACATTCTTGAACCTGTTGATAAAGTTTGTTTGTTTGTAATATCTTTATTGCTTTAAAATACATAGTAAATAGAACTTTATTAAAATCAGAAGACAATGGCGGACTTATCCCAGGAAGGGATCTCTTAGCATAAAGTATGATCTCTAAAGTATGAGCATCATCTCTTCTTGCAAGTTTTAGCCACTTTTTCCGTATTTCTCCATTGTTTGGAACATATATAAATAACGTGTTTGGCGTTTTTATAGTCGTGCTATCACACTGGGGCACTATACAGTACTTATAATATGAGAAATTTATTTTTAAACGATTAAAACTAGCTATAACGTACGAAGACACGATCGCTCTTTGGTTTGTTTCGCACGGCGTGACGTCATTCAAGACGCCATGACAGTCTTGTGCGTTTTGGAACCAAATTCAAAAATGTTTTTTTAAAACGTGAAATTTATAATGTAAACGCTCGATTAAAAATAAATAAACCTTTTTTTCGATAAAATGTCTAATAAGCTAAAATATTAAGCAGTTATTGAAATTTTGTCAACTAGCCTATTTTAATTATTAAAAGCGTTAAAGATTAATAATATTTTTTTAAAATAAATTTCGTAAAATTAAACCTTTAGTCACGTGACAGTGAACACCAATCAGAAAGCGTTACGTCACGCCGTGCAAAACTCCAATCTTGTCTTTGACGATTCGAGTATCACTACCGGTTCTTGATAAAATTTTGGTTTTTAACAACTAATATCAAGTTGATACAGTTTTTGCTAATTATAATTTGAAAGAATTAACCATGGAATCTGGATTCAGCAAAGCAGACAGTGATAATTTGCCCAGAATCGCTGCCGTTATGCTTGGAATTTTTTTCGCGTCGAACAGTAACTTTTGCTCATCTGAATTTCGCAATGTTAAAACTTCCTTGTAAGTATAAAATATTTATTATAAGCTTAAATGCTATGTGATATTTCAGTTCGGTACACAAGAACTTAATGTTGTGACGTACATTTTGCAAGATACTGTTTACTATTTTACTGTTCCCTTCATATGATACTCCATATCATTTGGCAACTAGAATAATAAAAAAAGTATGTTTGTAACATTAATTAGAAAACTAAAATGAAACGTTCACTCCTAAAAGTGATACAACTTAACCTGAACTCATGTATTTATTATTTAGAAAATAGGGATTCTACAAAACACATCTAGTTTGCTCGAATTAAGTAATATATTGTATTGTGTGAAATACTTAATCAAAATGATCTTCACAAAAATACATTCTTGAACCTGTTGATAAAGTTTGTTTGTTTGTAATATCTTTATTGCTTTAAAATACATAGTAAATAGAACATTATTAAAATCAGAAGACAATGGTGGACTTATCCCAGGAAGGGATCTCTTAGCATAAAGTATGATCTCTAAAGTATGAGCATCGTCTCTTCTTGCAAGTTTTAGCCACTTTTTCGTATTTCTCCATTGTTTGGAACATATATAAATAACTTGTTTGGCATTTTTATAGTCGTGCTATCACACTGGGGCACTATACAGTACTTATAATATGAGAAATTTATTTTTAAACGATTAAAACTAGCTATAACGTACGAAGACACGATCGCTCTTTGGTTTGTTTCGCACGGCGTGACGTCATTCAAGACGCCATGACAGTCTTATCGTTTTGGAACCAAATTGAAAAATGGTTTTTTAAAACGCGAAATTTATAATGTAAACGCTCGATTAAAAATAAATAAACCTTTTTTTTCGATAAAATGCCTAATAAGCTAAAATATTAAGCAGTTATTGAAATTTTGTCAACTAGCCTATTATCATTGTGCATGACGAGCGGCCCAGGAGCCGTCGCTTGCACGACCGCTGTGGATAGCATACCCTGCGACGTCATCGCAGCGCATGATAACGATACGACGGCGGCAGCCACTTCGTCGCGAGCGCAACCGTTCACACGGGAGTTAGCCGGACGTGTTAACTCTGGGCATATCAAACTATTATGTTTTTTATCACAGCGTTTACATGAACTTAAACGACATTTTTTTGATGAATGTCCAGTTTTTAAACAGTTTAGACACAAGTTTAATGAAATTGCCTTTGCTTCTCTGTCTTTATTGGACAAATTTAAAAATGATTTGCAATAATAAATAAAATGATCTGACTGACAAACAGGACATGAAGCCTGATTTGTTTCATTTGTTGCAACTAAACTGTGATGTGAAGGTTGTTTAGGATATTTTTTGCCTTGTTCCATAATTTCTAACAATTCAGATCTATTTCTCACAAACTGTAATAAATCATTAAATACAAAATTTTGTTTTTCATGTTCTGATTTAAATTTTTCCCATTCGAATAATGTTTGTGAATCAAATTTACTGGAAAGCAAATGAATTAGTAGTGTGTCCCATTTATCAGTAGGCTCACCAAGAATTGACAGAGATCTGACATCTTTAACAAAACTATCAATTAATTTCCTTAAATAATATGAAGTTTCTTTTTGCATAGAATAAACGTTGAATAATGATTTGACATGATTTGCGACAAGCATTTTTTTATTGTCGAATCTGTCACAAATTAATTTCCAGGCTATGCTGTAATTTGCTGCTGAAAATTCTAATGATTTAATGACAAGGAGGGCACTGCCCTCTAATGACGAACGCAGATAATGAAATTTATTTGTTGCACTTAAATCTGAATTATCGTGAATGAGTGACGTGTATGTATCTCGAAACTCCAACCAGTTACTATAAGCACCAGAAAATTTCGGTAGTTGGATAACCGGTAATTTGACACTTGCTCTCGTGTGCCTCACAACGCTCCCCGCATCGGAGTCCGTGCTACTCCGAACCGGTGGCTGCTGACTGAGACCATTTGCCATACCTAACTTCGACTGACCTGCTGCTAATAATTTGTAGTACGAATTCTCAAACGATTCACGCTCAGTTAATTGTTCTGTAGGATTTGAAGAGATGCATTCTATATCACTTTGGAGCAAAAAACGTGTTAGAACGACGTCGAAAAGTTTTGTAATGATTTTGGCGACACTGGTGGCGAGAAGCTGAAACTTTTAACGTGACGCCAGAGGCCCCTTTGATACATACTCAACCTGATTGCTTAATTCATCTCCTCTTTGTATTTGCTTCGTGACTATACAATATAGTAAAGCTGAAGCTTTTGTTTGTTTGAACGCTTATAACTTTGAAACTACTTACTGGTTGGATTCTTGGAGTGGGTTATAGGCTATAGTACATACACACTACAGGCGTGTGAAACCGCATAACAGCTATAGTTCAATAATTAATTAATTTTTAACTTCCACAGACTCCGAATCAACCGGTTCGCGTGGCCGAAAATCCTCAAAATCAGCTACAAACGTCACAACTTCTACGTGAAACTGAGGCCGGGCGAATTTGAACAGTTCGAGTCGACCGTAGGATTCAAATTGGCGAATCACCGCGCCGCGAAGAAACTGTGGAAGACCTGTGTGGAGCATCATACGTTCTTCAGGTATGTTATAGACCAATTGGGTATGCTAAGTTTAAAAAAATGATTTTTTTTTCATATTTTTAACTGAAAGTATAGACTATTTTAGAAAACTAATTTGATTTTTTTCGCTTAAATTATTATTATTAATTTTATATGAATTTTTAAAGTTTTATAGTTCATGAAGTCATTTTACTAGACGATGTTACCATTATATAGTATAGTGCCACAGTGTGGCCACAAAAAAAAACGAACGTGCCTTTTATTTTACAATGATTTTACGGCCCTGGAAACAAGTTCATTAAAGCCTTTATTGAAATTTTAATCTTCAGTCCTACTTTAATCAAGTCAAAAACGTCAAGTCAGTAATCTATCCCAGTCAAGTAAGTCTATAGTCAGAGTCAGGTGGCTTAATACCATCTCTTAAAACCATGCAAGGACGAGTGAGTAAGCGAGACAGTGCAATACATGATGTAAGGCGACATCTCTCTTACTCAATCGTTCTTGTATGGTTTTAAGAGATGGTAGTAACCCCTTGGGTTATTACCGTCTCTTAAAACAATGCAAGATCCAGTGAGTAAGCGAGACAGCGCAATACATCATGTAAGGCGACATCTCGCTTACTCACTGGATAGACAACTGGATAGATGGTAGTAGGCCACCAGGGGGATACTATAGTCTCTTAAAACCATGCAAGATTTTAGGGATGGTGGTTTTTAGAGATGGTGGTAACCCCCCAGATCTTTCTATTTCTTACTATCATAATCGGGATTGGTATTTCTGTACTATCATATCTAAAAATCATGCAAGTTCCAGTGAGTAAGCGAGACAGCGCAATACATGACGTAAGGCGACATCTCTCTTACTCAATCGTTCTTGCATGGTTTTAAGAGATGGTGTTAAGCCACCAGAAACACGTCTTATCGCGCCAACTACTCCAAAACATCAAATCAAAATCAATCGATTGACTTGACATGACATTGAAAGATAATAGGTTTTTTTTTTATTTGTCCGTTTTTACGGTCGTAATCCTAGTCGGAATACGAAGTGTGGACACGCACACACTTAGGATAAGAATTAAAGCGTAAACGCAGCTTTATTTGCGTAATGACGTCATTTAGGTGTCGAATGAATGTTACAACTTCCACGGCATTTTTGAATATTTTACCGCAATCAATGTACTTTTCTTGTCGAAAATACAAAAATATGGTATGAAATCAAAATATCTCGAAATGGTTTTCGTATTTTAGTGTGTTAAAAAAATGTTGCATACCCAATTACGACTTTAGAAGCGAATATTTCACATACTATTATCTAGAATAATAAAAAAAAATGTTTTTAGGAATCTCCATATAATTTACAACAAGAGATGGGTTTTTGTCCGGGCAAAAAGACGGAAATAATAAGCGCCCGATTTTCGTCCATTTACGCCCGATAAAAGTCCATTTAACTGGGCAATTACTCTAAACTTTAAAAAAGGACTACTTTATGTATATTTATCGATAAACTAGCATAACACTATACATTTTCGGTAAAAATAATTTGTTTTTACCCGACTGCCAAGAAAAGATAGTGTCATTTACAGTCTGCAGTGCTCTTAAAAAGGATTGTGTACCAAGTTACAATGAAATTATTTGAAATGAAATAAAATTATTTATTTTCAAAGTTGCCCACACATACTTTCAATTTGATCCCATTAAAATTGTATCAAAACCAGTTGTTTGGTTTTAAATCTGCGTTTAAAGTCAAATAAAATGAGATTTTTTTTTTATTTTCCGTAGTTCTTACAAGTTGTTTGCTTGATTTTTTATGGAGTACTAGCTGTTCCCCGCGGCTTCGCCCCGCGTGGGACTTGGTTATATAGCGCCCAAAAGTAGCCTATGGATTTTGCAAATTCAATCTACCCCGTAAGCCACGATATATCCATACTAATATTATAAAGCCTGTCTGTAACGCTTAACAGCTCGACCGATTCATCATCATCGTTAAGGGTAGATATCGCAGTCAATCGATCATGAAAACCCAGTGTCTAACATACCACACCTAGTATCTGACTCCGAGATGTTGACCACACCCAGTGTCTGACATTGAGATGTAGACCATACCCAGTGTCTTACATCGAGATTTTGACCACACCCAGTATCTGACATCGAGATGTAGACCACACCCAGTGTCTGACTCCGAGCTGTTGACCACACCCAGTGTCTGACATCGAGATGATGACCACACCCAGTGTCTGACATCGAGATTTTGACCACACCCAGTATCTGACATCGAGATGTAGACCACACCCAGTGTCTGACTCCGAGATGTAGACCACACCCAGTGTCTGACTCCAAGATGTTGACCACACCCAGTGTCTGACTCCGAGATGTAGACCACACCCAGTATCTGACATCGAGATGCAAACCACACCCATAATTTTTTTTTGTGGTTTATATTATCTACTTAAGACGATACTTCGGTGAAAACTAGCGCCACCATCATTTAAAAATCATTATTCACTGAAAACACAAGTTATCAAAAATCCCTGTTATGTAATTAAAGTTCTGGATCTGAAGTTAATTTTAAACATATTAAATTATTAATTTATAATCATGTGTTTTCAGTGAGTAATGATTTTTAAATGACGGTGGCGCTAGTTTTCACCGAGGTATCAACTTAAGAAATTCGTCAAAAATTGCAACATTTTCCCGTTTATCCACAGACTAACGAGCCCGGAGCCGGCCAAGAACAGCACGCTGTTCCCGCGGCTCGGCTCGCGCTTCCGCTACAGCGGCCGCACGCACTACGAGTCCCGCTGCGCGCCGCCCGCGCGCGACCAGCCGCGCTTCACGCGCACGCTGTCCCACAGGCAGCTGTCCTCCCGCTCCGTGGACGGTGAGTGCTGTCCCACAGGCAGCTGTCCTCCCGCTCCGTGGACGGTGAGTGCTGTCCCACAGGCAGCTGTCCTCCCGCTCCGTGGACGGTGAGTGCTGTCCCACAGGCAGCTGTCCTCCCGCTCCGTGGACGGTGAGTGCTGTCCCACAGGCAGCTGTCCTCCCGCTCCGTGGACGGTGAGTGCTGTCCCACAGGCAGCTGTCCTCCCGCTCCGTGGACGGTGAGTGCTGGCCCACAGGCAGCTGTCCTCCCGCTCCGTGGACGGTAAGTGATGTCCCACAGGCAGCTGTCCTCCCGCTCCGTGGACGGTGAGTGCTGTCCCACAGGCAGCTGTCCTCCCGCTCCGTGGACGGTGAGTGCTGGCCCACAGGCAGCTGTCCTCCCGCTCCGTGGACGGTGAGTGCTGGCCCACAGGCAGCTGTCCTCCCGCTCCGTGGACGGTGAGTGCTGGCCCACAGGCAGCTGTCCTCCCGCTCCGTGGACGGTGAGTGCTGTCCCACAGGCAGCTGCCCTCCCGCTCCGTGGACGGTGAGTGCTGTCCCACAGGCAGCTGTCCTCCCGCTCCGTGGACGGTGAGTGCTGTCCCACAGGCAGCTGTCCTCCCGCTCCGTGGACGGTGAGTGCTGTCCCACAGGCAGCTGTCCTCCCGCTCCGTGGACGGTGAGTGCTGGCCCACAGGCAGCTGTCCTCCCGCTCCGTGGACGGTGAGTGCTGGCCCACAGGCAGCTGTCCTCCCGCTCCGTGGACGGTGAGTGCTGGCCCACAGGCAGCTGTCCTCCCGCTCCGTGGACGGTGAGTGCTGTCCCACAGGCAGCTGTCCTCCCGCTCCGTGGACGGTGAGTGCTGGCCCACAGGCAGCTGTCCTCCCGCTCCGTGGACGGTGAGTGCTGTCCCACAGTTTTTTAACGCCTATTCAATAATACCCTACATTATAAGATAGATGAGAAAAAATGTAGGACAGGTCAGCTAAAAAAATAGTTTTCAATATTTTATTCTACTGTTTTGTTGGCGTGATTAATATGTTAGTTCTTGTTTAGTACTAAGGTTCTCTGAGTTATAGAGAGTCGGACGGGCGGTCAGACCGAAACTATAAGGTTCATTTCCTTGTGGATTACGGAACCCTAATTACGTAGGCAACCTTGCTTGTTGAGTTCCCTTCTCCGTTTCCGTCTGTTTCTCAAGAGAACTTGAGAAACGGATATAGACTACATTATATAGAATTCGGCCACCTGGTGATTCGCCATATTACAAACTGATTTCTGTTTAAAATTATTTTTATACTCATCAACGGATATGAATGTAAACAGTGTTTTCATGATTCGCGTATTTTCCCACGAAAATTTATGTTTTCACACCTTTTTGGAATGTTTTATCAATCAATGAGAAGTGAGCACGGTATTGATGTGAAAATGAAGACTTACTTACTGCTCGGGATAAGCGAACTAAAAAGGATCTTGGCCTCCGACACCAGAGCTCACCACCGTCCTGCGTACGACTTAGGTGACAATTGTTCCGCAAAAAAACTCATCCGGGGATGATTTGTCGCCCTTTTAAAATTGCTAGGTGTCAAATAATCCGCAAATTTTTCCTCCGAAGATAAAATGACCCCTTGTCGAATAACTAGGCGACGACTTATCCTAAATTTACACAGGACGACCAAGTGGATATGACGAAGTGGAAATTCTTGACCGTAAAAATGAAAATGTATTTATTTTTACCCGACTGCCGAGAAAACGTTATGCTCAATAGATTAGGTATAAAAAGCTAGAGCTTGTCAAAAAACGAAAGCTTTCAGGCATTGTAAGGGCCAATATTGATATTTCAGCGTATCAAAAACAAGCTTTTCGCCGCGGTTTTTTCCGCCCATGTCATTCTTTTCATATATAGTACCTTCACACAAGGGCTTTTATAAAATAAATAACCAATACATATGAATAAAGAAGGCTTTTATATGCAGAAATAATTTTTCAAATCCGACCAGTGGCTCTAAAGTTAAAAGCGAATAAAGTAACAACTTTTCAGCTTTATTATTGATATTGTTTTTTTATTTAGATTTACTTTCATAATGCTAAAACTGGGTATAATAAATAAAAAAAAAAAAAAATGACCTTAAAGACAAAAATATAATTACTGTAATATCGAAATTTTAATTAGATGTTCCGGTTTTGAAAACTGATACCAGAGTCTGCAGAGTCAATTGACCTTGTATAACCCACACGATATAAATAAATGAAGTTAAGATATGGCCACTGCAGTCAAAACAGTGTCTGTGACGCAACGTTATCGAAAAAAATAATGCATCTACTGCCAAACCGCATTTCTAGAAATAAATGACATTGACAGATATTTAAAAAGATGATAAATGTTTTAGAATGTATGGTTCCTGGACTGAGATTATATACCTATAAGTTATTAATATTATTTTTATTATTTTATTTAACACAAATAAACTGCAAACATTTTAAGGGCAGATTCAGACCACTATACGAACAACTTATCCAAATAAACTTATATCGAAAAATGATTTTTTTTTTCACTTGCACTACTAAACTGGATCAGATGATTCTCAATTTGTATGAGAGGTCAAAATTTTTTTTTTTGTTTTTGATAGATGTTTCTCTGGAAAAGTTATATTAAGTAAATAATCTGAATCTGCCCTTAAAATATTTGAAATTGATTTATGTTCACATTGTAATCCACTTTCTCCAACCGGTCGTTCTGGAAGTCCGCAGGGGAGGCCTATGTCCAGCAGTGAACAGCCTGAGGCTGAAATATAGTACCTCTTTCCGTAGGCTTCGTAAAAGGCGATAAAAATTGATGAGATTGAAATCGGAAATGGCAAATTAATTACACTTTCAATAGAATTATATCACCAAGGCCGAGAGGTGGTTCGGAAGAACTCTGACACCAGGGTGTGCAGGTCAATTTACCGTGTAACACGATTATGGTGGTGATATCACCATAATCATAATCTAAAAAGCTAATACCGAGGCATGCAGGGTCGATTGACCTTGCAAATTACTTCATCATCAAACAAGCAACTTGTAAACATACGAAAAATAAAAAAAAATTTCATTTTATTCGACTTAGCCGATATACGTTTTCCGGTTATTTTGATTTTAAAACCAAACTACTGCGCCGATTTTGATAAACTTTCTATGGGACCTAATTGAAACTATGTATATCCATTCGAACAAAAAAATAAATTTCAAAATCGGTTCAGTATTTGAGGTAACAAACATAAAAAAAAAACTATTCAGCCAAATTGAGAACCTCCTCCTTTTTTGGAAGTCGGTTGAAAATTAGATTAAAATAAAAATACATCATTAAAATTGAATAACTACACTAATGGTTGGACTCTATTTATAACAAGAATTTATTAAATTTGTTGTTTATTCTTATGTGATTCCCACACGGCATTATAAGATAATTATACCTACATTAGATAATTCTAAAAACAAATAATTACTAAATGACCTTAAAAACACATTTTTTTTGGTGTGTATAAGCAAAGTCATCAACTAATTATTAAGGTACAGTGGACCACATGGAAAATTATTCCATCTTACTCTAAGAGCGAACACCCCACGGGGCTCCGCCCGCGTGGTGCCTCGTTTATATCGCGTCCAAAAGTAGCGTATGTGTGACCTCTGATTCTTAACTATATCCATACCATATAATATTCATCAATATCGGTCCAGCGCTTTACCCGTAAAAGCGTAACATATTGATAGACAAACTTGCATTTATAATATTATTAAGTGTGGAATTATGGATTATTTTTGTCAGAAATATTATACATTATACAAGGTCACACAAATCAACTGCAAATATTTTAAGGGCAGATACAGACCACTATAATGAACAACTTTTCCAAATAAACTTATATCGAAATACGAAATTTTATTTTTTACGTTTCATACTAAACTAGATCAGCTGATTCTCAATTTGTATGGAAGGTAAATTTTTTTTATTTCGACATAATTTTATTTGGGAAAGTTGTTCAGTTTAGTGGTCTGAATCTGCCCTTAAAATATTTGCAGTTGATTTAAATTCATCTTATATACCTAATACTATATAATATATAGGTAGTATAAATATACTACCTATACTTAGTAAGTATACTTTCCTATTAAACCCACTGTACGTCTATAGTCTGAAACACCGGTCTAAACAACGTATTACTTAAACGTCTACTCGTTTTGCATACAAACATTCTCACAGATATGACCTTGGCAGAATCGCCAGATTGTATAGTGACGCGTTGTCTGAGTCATATTATCCTAAAAAATATAAATGACGCTGCGCCAATCTGCAGTGTGGATGGGTTTATGCATTACTAGCTGTTGCCCGCGGCTCCGCCCGCGTGCGCTTCGGTTATATCGCGCCCGAAAGTAGGCTATGTTTGACTCCTAGTGCATAACTATATCCATACCAAATTTCATCACAATCGGTCCAGCAGTTTAGCCGTGAAGAGGTGACCGACAGACAGACAATATATATTAGTATATTTATTTATTTATTTATGTATAGATAATATAGTCTAGTCTGGTCCCCGCGATTTCACCTGCCAGTGGTGATTTAACTCTAACTCCATCTGTTTTGTTTCTTAGTAGTTTTTTCGTTGTGGCGCTAGTGTCGCACCACAGTTTTGTAAGCCAATAAACTTTTAGAAGAATCAGGCTATCGTAGAATGTTGAAATCGTATTGGTAGTTCTTAGGATTTCTCCCCTACAAACAAACTAACAACATATATACAAGCTGTTGCCTGGGGCTGCGCTCCCGTTGAAATTGCAACGTAAAGTATATCCTTTTCGCTCACAAAAATACAAACTATTGCTTTGGACGCCTATTTTATGTTACTTAGGTTATCCAAAACAGATTTGTATAACCTAGTAAACCATATTAAAGTAAAATGAGGAAATAATTAGTAAACAACCCTCTTGTTCAAAAATATGTTTAGTCTCTGTCTCTCTAAGCGATATTCAACCTCAAAGAAAGAGACAGAATAGTTACAATAAGCTTATTGGGATTTTATAAAATAAGAAAATTATATACAGCTTCATAAAAAGAGATCCAGTAAAACGCCGTCATTTTCTAATTAACACACGGACTCTCCAATTTTATTTATATTATAAAATCTTTACCTAGTAATAGATGTTTATTTTGGCATCTGCCTCCCAGACTAAGCTGGCACGCTTTATAATATAATTCCGAAGAAAGTGATGTGTCTATGAAGTAGCCGATATTAATACATTGTTTACTCACAATGACCGACCGTATGGTATATACTAAGTGCGCGAAATGTTTGAAGCCAGTTGTGTTTCGGGCGCACGTTTGAGCATTTCGTTCGGTGTTGAGGAGTGCAATTTTTTAACAATTACATAATATACAGAGTTCTTTTTTTAGCTTTATTTCGTTAAGTCCTATTTTGTGTGAATTGTGGATGTTAATTTTTGTTACACAAAAAAGTTTTAATTAGTGAATTCGACTTTTTGTTCATGTTATTTTTTTTTTCAACACAATCGTGTTTTTGGTTTTTGAAAGTTGAAAGTGGTGGTTTGTGAAAATGGTGTTTCGGGATTGCCTGCCTAACTGTGCATCTAGTTAGTATTCTTTTTATGTTAATTGTTAATTTTTATTTTTATTTTATAAATTAGTAAAATAGATAGTTTTATTTAAAAACTAGTTGTTTCTCGCGGCTCCACCCGCTAGCACTATTACATCGCGCCCAAAAGTAGCCTATTTTTGACCCCTGGTTATTATCTATACCCAAACCAAATTTCATCAAAATCGGTCCAGCTGTTTAGCCGTGAAAGAGTAACAAAAAGCTGCATTTATAATATGGATATGGAAGTATGAGAAAATAATGCGATTTATATACCTACCTAATACTATTTAATTTATTTTATTTATTTTTTATTTAGCTTAGGCTACATTACAAATGGCGACAAAGAAACAGACATACATAAAACCATAATCCTCCTTCGGGCAGTCGGATAAAAAGTCTATTACCTATAGTTGTGTCTATTTTCCGACCATCGCGTCCTGAATCTCAAATCATGAATGATGTCATAGTGTTTGTATGAACATGCATATGTTTATGGTCTGTCTGACTATGATACATGACCTATGTGATAATGGTACGATAATAACAGTGACCATTTGAGTATAACCGTCTCGTCGAACTATTTATTTTTAAATATATGGTAGCTAAGTCGTTTTGATACTACAATAACTATTTTCTTACTAATAGTATAAGGCAAAAGCTTGTGAGTATGTTTGTTACAAACGGCTGAGCTACTTTTTATGAAATTTTGTATGGAGGTAGCTGATACCTTATATTAACACGCACAGGGGGGTTACTATCGTCTCTTAAAACCATGCAAGATTGAGTGAGTAAGCGAGACAGCGCAATACATGATGTAAAGCGACATCTTCCTTACTCAATCGTTCTTGTGGTAAGCCCAGGATCTACTTTTTATCCCGAAAAGTGTTGTGAAACACTCGCCTTAAAAATAAGCCCTATTCAAACGTCATAAAGTTGAATATTGTTAGTGATAATACTTCTTATATCAGTGTATCAGTACTGAGAATCAATTATTGGTTTTGTTTACAATCTGTTCAGTGCGCGAAGATAAATATTTTAACATCGTCTGAATTTTTCACATTTCGGATTTTTACATGTTGCTTTGAATTTGGCAAGTGGAGAAAATTTATGCATCAACAGGGTAAAAAAATGGAGTAATATGTAAATGTTCTGGCATGACCTGGGTGATATCGCTAGATGGCAGTAGTTAAGCAAGTCAGATGCTAAAAGGCAGCCAGAAGAATCTGATAGTGTTGGCCACCTAAATATTCCTATTATAAAAGGGTAACGGAAACAGAATTAAGAAAAATTTACAAGAAGTGGCATAGCGCACGAAAAGCGTGTCACTGGTTTGGCTTGCAAGCCAACGTTTCATTCAGAAATAATGGGCGGGGAATTTGGTTGCGTCATTCATTTATTTCCGCTGTTATGGGTCGATAATATTAGGTGGTTTTGTTGTAAACTACGTAACACATTTCGAATAAGGTGTGGTGTTGTTTACTTGTATGAATTGAAGGTAAGAAGGGAATATACGCTAGCCACACTGATCCTGGAACTAAATTCGCGTCAAAACATATAGGTTAATTTCTCTGTTCTGTGGTTATAGGCTGTAATGTAATACATAGTACAGTGGGCTGCAGAGAAAACTGACCCCTTTTCAATAGCGATACTTGTGGGTCAGATTTCCCTGCAGCCCACTGCACATACTCACCACGCGCTAGTGAAACCGCAGGAAAAGCTAATATGTATATTTTAATTTTCATTTCAGCCTTGGCAGCCGAGAAGGATGAGTCGATGCCTCCGGAAGCAGCCAAGCGGCACACCATGCCGCCTCAGCCAGCACCAAGACCAGGAATCAAGGAGAAGGTAGAATACTCTCTATTTTATTATAATTTTTTTAAATAAAAAACATTTTGCTTTCTCTTAATGAGGGTATTTAAATATGACACATGCTAACACTGAGTTATTTCTATTGTTTATTAATTTTTCGAATATAGAACATTTCACTTTTTTCGTAATCAAATATTAAACTTGACAAATATCAGCACTGAGACATTATAATTTCACTAGTACTGCGACACTGTTTGGTTAACAATGACAGTTCCGCTTAGTAATTTCGGCTGCCATCTGGTAGTTGTCAAAGGAACCACGTCAGGAGCCGAGAGGCGGTTCCGAAGAACTCTGACACCTGGGTGTGCATGGTCCTTATTTACTTATATTTTTTTTTATTTTTTAGCTATACTAGTATCTGACAACATCCTGTATAGTGACAATAGTGTCTCGTTTCACAATGATAGTAAACTTACACTAACCACAACACCGATATGTAATGAAATTATATCATAACACTGTCTTACAGTTCATCATGAGCTCCCATTGCCTAAGAAAAAGATTTAGTTCTTTTTTTTTGCTAATAGGTGGCGCTACAAGAATTAAAAAAGTCATTTTAGTTAAGATCCCGCTTATTTTTTTGGGGAAAAAGTGAGAATTATAAAAACAAAGTATCGTTATCTGATTTAGTGCTTTCGTTGTATTGAATATCTGGTATATTTGAATTGAATATACTATCATCTTTAAAAACCATGCAAGATCCAGTGAGTAAGCGAGACAGCGCAATACATGATGTAAGGCGACATCTCCTTTACTCACTGGATCTTGCATGGTTTTAAGAGACGGTAGTGTAACCCCCCCTGTACTGGTATAGTATTCTTCAATCTGTGGTAATGGGTGAAAGAGTACTTTTTGAAGAAATAGGTAGAAAGTTTAGTTTTTAATATTTTTTGCACAAAACTAGACTACTTTAAAAAATAATTGCTAGATATCATGCAAACAACAACTTATTAATTGACTCAAGCATGTCTTACGTATAAACTATCTATAGATGACTGATGTCACCATAGCAATGTTACTTATATGATTAATCTAAACAAGTCTCAAGACGATACCTCGGTGAACACTAGCGCCACCGTCATTTTATTCACTGAAAACACAAGTTATCATGTAATTAAGGTTCTGGATGTGAAGTTAATTTTAATCAGATTAAATTAAAATATAGTTTCATATTTGAAAAAATTCTAAAAGGTTTTTTAGCAATATTGCAATTTGTAACTATAGGGAACCATATTTTAATAATTTAATATGTTTAAAATTTACTTCAGATCCGGAACCTTAATTACAAAAGACAGATTTTTGATAACTTGTGTTTTCAGTGAATAATGATTTTTAAATGACGGTGGCGCTAGTGTTCACCGAGGTATCATCCTAATATATAGATTCTTAGAGTATTAAACCAACCGAAGTGGCCACCAACAGGCGAGTGGCCATCAAATGTGTATGAACGCAGGTCATACTGGTTGTCCTTGTATGCGTGTATTTTTTTATTGTGTTGGATATTTTTGACCAGTGTGTGCGTAATAATGCATTAGTGTTAATACTTCTTGTGCGTGTTTCCTCACCCCGCGCGCAGAATGTGGCATACTTTTTCACGTAGAAATAAGTGAGCGTGCCACATCCGGTTAGTTTAATACTCTAAGGTATAGATTATATTTATATGGCGCAATTATATTCGGTAATTCATTTAAATATATATATTGAATATATAACCAAACAAAAAATAAATAAATAGTTTTCTCACACTGCATAATTCATAAAGAAAGCTCTTAGTAATTTCGGTTAATATTTTAGTATTATTTCGTATTTCTTATTTCAATACTTGACTTTAAAAAAAACCGTAGAAAAGTCGAACATTGTGTTTAAGTTTGTTATATTTAGAAATATTTTCTGCACAAAATGATTGCTTGGTAATTTAGTCGATCGTTTATGTAATAAGTGTGTATATAAAAGCGCCATCTATGAACGAATTAATGACCATGTATTTTATTAACATGAGTTTGATGCATGTGTGGTGTTGATTGGCTTATTGTTGTTATTTTTCATCAAACGGTCGGAGAATACCTTTATAAATACTTTTTTTTTGCATTGATTAGATTCTAGCTGTTCCTCGCGGTTTCACTTGCCCGTGGTGTGTATGTAGCATAATTTTCAACAATCAGGCTATAATATGCAGGAAGAATTTTTCAAATGCGAACAGTAGCCGCGTCCCGCTCGCTAGAGTGTTAACGCAACCGGTATTTTTAGGATCCAAAAATAACAATATTTAACCTGATAAATAAAAATAGCGGTAAATTTAAGGCACTTTAAAATACCGGTTGATCGAAACCGTAATGCTTTATAAATTTTCTTTCATTCTATAAAATAAATATAGGGACAAGTCACACAGATCAAGTTAGCCCCAAAGTAAGTTCAAGACTTGTGTTATGGGATACTAACTCAACGATACTATATTATAAGTTGGGCACAAATCAACTATATAACTATATTTAAGGGCAGATTCAGACCACTATACTGAACAACTTTTCCAAATATTAATATCGAAATACAAAAAAAAAGATTTAACCTCCCACAAAAATTGAGAACAATCTGATCTAGTTTAGAATGGAGAGTAAAAAATGTCGTATTTCGATATAAATTTTGATAAAGTTGTTCAATATAGTGGTCTGAATATGCCCCCGTAAATTATTAAAACGGCCACTTTTAGCAGTTTTTCAATTAATATGCTATAGGGAACTATAATTTAATATGTTTAAAATTAACTTTATATCAAGAACCTTAATCACATAACACGGTTTTTTGATAACTTGTGTTTTCAGTTGATAATGATTTTTAAATGCTAGTGTGAGCTAGTGTTCACCAAGGTACCGTCTTAAAATATTTGCAGTTGATTTGTGTGACACTTATTATAAAGTGATGCAATGTATTCTCTGACCGCCTAGACTAACATATAACATAACATATACCCATTTACCCCCACGCGGCCGGAAGTTACGTCGTCGGTCGGGCGGCACCTTCAGCGCGTCCTCGGCGAGCTCGCTCGAGGGCGAGTACCTGCCCGGAGACAAGGTGCCACTGTCTGTACACAGCTTAATATGTAGCACCACTTTTATAGGTCACACCCATAGAGTTACGTAGAATAGGTGAACTAGGTATTGGTGAGTTAGGTTGTCTTATTTTGTAAATTATATTTTTTTTTTCTTATCAATGTACCCACCTAATTAACTGTTTGTGTACTTATCTATATATATAAAAGAAAGTCGTGTTAGTAACTCCACTTATAACTCAAGAACGGCTGAACCGATTTAGCTGAAAATTGTCAGGGAGGTAGTTTAGAGCCAGGAGAAGGACATAGGGTACATTTCATCCCGCTTAACTGTTCCCGAGGGAAGTTCACGCGGGCGAAGCCGCGGGCAAAAAGCTAGTAAATAAATAAAATTAAACAGTCATGTGTCCATCAAAGGTTGACTGTTAGATGATGCTTTTGGCATTGAGTCCGCCTATTGTATTTTTACAATAAAGTTAAAGAAATAAATAAAAAAAAAACAAATTAGTTTGTAATAACAGGTTTAAAAACCTAGCAAGGCCGCCAGTTCTCCATACAATGACTTATATCAATATTTAGGTTTTTTTTCAATCCATTTATTTGTTTGTGGAGAAAAAATAGATACATTTTGCTTTGATTTTGACAGGAATTCTTCAGTTAAGTTAGTTGAAATAAATTTAGTTATTCGTAAAAAAAGTAACCCTTGATTAGTTTCAGTTTGGCTTATTGGCAACTTATTTGATAAAGTTGCGTTCTATTTCACGCTAGATGGCTGTCACAAAGTGTGCTGACCTGTCGCTAGATGGCGTGAAACAAAATTACAAAACAAATCACCGCCCGTCCCTTTTTCCTGCAATTCGCAGTCACTGTCTTTTTCTAAGGAAAAGAGCAATAGGGCAACAATATAAGCGAGATAGCACTTGTATTTTAAATCTTATTGATTAGCAAGAAGTTCGATATTTCATTGACGTTTTCGTCGTGTTTGATTTTGCGGTACGCGGTATCGCCATTAAAAATTGTCAAAGTGACTTATAAAGGTGGTACTACTGTACACTCGTGTTGAACTATCTTAAAATGTACAATATAAAGCTATAAAGGTAACAAGTTATCAACATTTATCAAAAACATGTGCAAAAGACGCCCTAATTTTAATAAGAAATTTCTTTAAGGCAACCCTTTGAAAAATTCAACAAGGTGTTTTGACAAGTTCAACATGACTGAAAAAGTAACTCGTAAATGGTACTGAGCGAAACTTGAATATTTCTATATAATTGACATATAAAAAAATATAATATAATAGCAGCGCTCTAGTTGGTGACGTCCTTTCTAAATCGTTTTATCTTTCGCCAACCTTTCCTGATACGATACGATTTCCACTTTTTCCTTTATTTGCTCTACATATTTCCTTAGTTTTCATCTTCCCCGACTTTCCTCTATCTTGCTTTCCATCATGACATAGTAAATATTCCCAAATTTTCCCTTTTAATAAAACACGTCAATTTGTATAGTGTTGAAAATAATTTTTGTATTCATTTAAAGTATCAAGTTTCGCTCAGTCATCTAACATGTCATTATCATTGTGTTATTAGTGGTAATTTTAGGTGCACTGTTTTATATAATTAGCACAAAGTGATAGATTTTCGTTTCATTGATTTTACTTTGATAACCTTCTATAATTTAATAATTTCATCTTAGACCACATTACATCAGGTCTTTGAGCAACACGGCTTCTGTACTGGAAGGGAGTGACATTAGCGATTTTTTAAAATGGCAAAGAATTAAAGAAATAAGTCGTTTAAGGGAAAATAATAAACAATAACACCGATAATAGAACTAGCATTATTCAATATTTTGTTTGCATTTTTCAGAAACCTCCACCGGGGGCGGTGAAGGTGATGCCCACAGCGCCGGAGAAGAAGGAGAAAGAGGAGAAAAAAGTGGCCGAACAGAGGAAACCGGCTGAGAACGGTAAGCAACTGGATTTTTATAATATAGTAATGAAGATTATGAAAAATGACATCAAATAGGCTTTATTCATAAAATCAATACAATATTACTTTGTTACACTTATTCCCATACCGACATTTCTGCGGGAGCAAGGCTCCGGAGAAAGCTAGTTGATAAAAAGTATTTGATTATTTTCAGGTACTGACACCTCGAGTGATCCTGGAATCGCGAACAACGTCGACACCACTCCCAAAAAGGCCAAGGTAAGGTTCACAAGTCGCAAAGCAACAAAATTTACAATCTGTCAATACTCGCAAGAATGGTAGACACAATCGGGCATTTTTGAATCAATTCTCGTGTGATGTCTCAAAAGTAGTTGTTAGTGTATCATACAATTTTTTTGTACATAAGTAAATGTTAGTCGACGCATTATAGCAGTGCATGCATATGCATTTTTCTTATTAATTTCGCACTGTTGTATAATTTTAAAAATGTTTAAAATACGTGTTTTCAGAAAACTCATAAAACACACTGTTAATTTTATCTTTTTAATTATTTGGTTGTTTTTTTGTTCTCCTTACCTACCCCCAAATCCTGCACCTATAGGGAGGTTTCGGAATATTCGGTGGCAAGAAAGAGAAGTCGCCTAAAGAAGAGAAATCGCCAAAAGAAAAATCGCCTAAAGCAAGAAGTAAATCGCCAAAAGAAAAAGATAAGAAAATCAAGGAACCCAAAGCAAAAGCTGTGCTTGATACGTCTAATGAAAGCTCAAATCTCGACACCTCTGGAGAGAAGAGTCCAGTCAAAGAACAAGAAAAACCTGGATTTACTAAACCTTACGAATATATCGACACAGAAAAAAGTCCCACGCGTTCCAAACCGTTTATACAAGGGGCGTTTAGTTATGAAAAAGAACCTATTACCGAAGAAAGACAAAGAGAACTTGATGAATCACAAAGCCCTGCTACTAAAAAAGCAGGTCTTGCCTTTAATTATGCTCCTGGCGAAGACAAAAAGGTAGCAGAAAGTGCTGAAAAACGTAAGACACCTGATGACCCAAGTAAACTAAAAACTCCAGGAATTGACTATGTTCAATCAGCAGCGCTTAAAGAACAAGCTAAAGGGCCTAAACATCTCATTGATCCCACTCTAGCATTGTTAGACGCTGAAAGAGCTCATCATGAGGCGCCAGTTAAAGCTGCAGTTGCCGTACCCATAGCGGCTAAACCAGAAAATGAAGTACAAATTGTAATAATTACTGGTAGGTACAACCCGAAGACTAAGAAACTTGATGACGCTAACGGAACTATTCTCGTTACTAAAGGCACTTTAAATAAAGCCAATGGCAAAATTCAGACTGAGAAAGAATTGATAAATACCAAATCTGGACAAATAAGCTACACTGATCCAGCTACTGGGAAACAAGAAGTTAAAAATGGACACGTTGATTCTAAATCAGGACATATTTTACTGACGTCAGGTGTAGTAGATCCAAAGACTGGAAAGATTGATCCAACATTGGCCCAACAATATTGTTTTGTTGAAAAATCTGCAGACAAGGTCGGTGCCAAGCCTGGTAGAGAAGTTGATCTTGTAGTTATTACTGGCAAATATGACGGAAAACATAAGAAACTAGATGCATCTCATGGTCATGTAGAAGTTTCCAGAGCTATCGTTGGCCCAGATGGAGTAGTCAGTTCGAATTATGGACCCATTGACCCTAAAACAGGAAAAATCGACTATACAGATCCTAAAACCGGTAAACTTGATCCTAAACAAGCTTACGTTGATAATAAGACCGGTAATATTACAGTTACGACTGGAGTGATCGATCCCAAATCTGGGAAAGTGGATTCATCTTTAGCTCAGCAGTTTAGCATTGTTGAAAAAGACGCTACAAAAGCAAATAGAGAAGTAAGATTAGTAGTAGTTACAAGTAAATACGACTTGAAATCTAAGAAGTTGGATCCATCATTCGCTCACGTCGATGCCGTTAAAGGAGTACTCAGTGGCGCCGATGGTAAAATCTATACAGAATACGGAGTTATTGATCCAAGAACTGGCGAAATTCTGGTCACTGACACAAAAACTGGAAAACAAGAGGTTAAAAGCGCACAAGTTGATCCTAAAACAGGCAATATATTGCTTCTTTCTGGAGTTATTGATCCTAGAACTGGACAGATGGATACTAAATTAGGTCAGCAGTACAGCATTGTTGATAAGCCTACAGACACTTTTGCTTCGTTACAAGGAAAAGAAGTGCAATTAGTAGCTATTACGGGTAAATATGATTCGAAAAATAAGAAGTTAGACAATCCGAATGGTTTTGTGGAAATATCTCGCGCGGTTATCAGCGATAAAGATGGTACTGTTCACGCTAACTTCGGAGTATTGGACCCGAAAACGGACAAAATTTATTTCACAGATCCTAAAACAGGGAAACGGGATTCCAAACAAGCTACAGTGGATCCAAAATCAGGAAGCTATATTGTCACCTCTGGGGTTGTTGATCCTAAAACCGGAAAAATAGATTCCGGTCTAGCTCAACAATTGAGCATTGTTGATAGAGATGCTCCTAAAGGCATTCCAGAAAGGCTGGTCAATTTAGTTATTGTTACGTCTAGATATGACCCTAAGAGTAAAAAATTAGATCTTACCAATGCTCACGTTGATTCCGTTCCTGGAAAGATTGACGATAACGATAAAGTGCATACTGAATTTGGTATTATTGATCCCAGCACTGGAGAAATCACAAAAACTGATCCAATCACTGGTAAACAAGAAATTAAAAAAGCAACAATCGATTCTAAGACTGGCAATTTATTGCTGACATCTGGTGTGGTTGACCCGCAAACTGGACACGTAGATCCGAACTTAGGTCAACAGTTTACAATCGTTGATAAGCCTAAAGACAAATTTGCCTTGGTTCCTGGTAAGGAGGTACAGCTTGTCGTGATTACAAGCAAGTATGATCCTAAGAATAGAAGGTTGGATAACCCTAACGGTCATATTGAGACTTCTCGTGGAGTTGTGGCTGGGGATGGAAAAGTTCACACAAACTTTGGTACAATTGATCCAAAAACTGGAAAGATTGAGCATGTTGATCCTAAAACAGGGAAACAAGAGATTAAACAAGCTGTTGCTGATCCAAAGACTGGCTATTTAATTCTTTCATCAGGTGTAGTGGACCCACATACAGGAAAAACAGACTCGTCACTTGGACAGCAATTCACCATAGTAGATAAAGATGCTCGGAAAAGTACTCCCGAAAGATACGTTAATTTGGTTATTGTCACATCTAAATATGATCCTAAGGGTAAGAAGTTGGACATCACTAACGCTCATGTAGATACCATTCCTGGTAAAATTGAAACAGACAATAAGGTGCGTACAGAATTTAGTTTGGTTGATCCTCACAATGGCGAGATTATTACTATTGATCCAGGAACTGGTAAACAGGAAGTGAGAAAAGCGTTAGTAGATCCTAAGACCGGAAATCTACTTTTGACTTCGGGTGTAATCGATCCGGTTACAAAACGTGTGGACTCTACACTTGCTCAACAGATAAGTGTAGTAGAGAAACCCAAAGATAAATTCACGACGGTGCCAGGTAAAGAGGTACAATTAGTCATAATTACAAGCAAATATGATTCTAAAAATAAACGACTTGATAACCCTAACGGTCATGTTGAGACTTCTAGAGGTATTATTGCTTCAGACGGGAAAGTACATTCAAACTTTGGAACCATCGATCCTAAAACGGGCAAGATTGAGAGTATTGACCCTAAAACAGGCAAGCAGGAGGTCAAACAAGCCAATATTGATCCTAAAACAGGCAGTTTGTTGTTGACATCTGGTGTCATTGATCCAAAAACGGGAAAAACTGATTCTTCATTAGCTCAACAATTAAATGTCGTTGAAAAAGGTGCTCGGCCAAGTGTTCCTGAAAAATGGGTTAACTTGGTTATTGTTACATCCAAATATGACCCTAAGACAAAGAAATTCGATCTTGCTAATGCACATGTTAATACTGTTCCTGGAAAAGTTGGAAAAGACGACAATATCGTCACTGAGTTCGGTGCAATTGATCCTAAAAATGGTACTATCGTTATCACAGACCCTATCACAGGCAAACAAGAAGTAAAGAAAGCTACAGTTGACCCTAAGACTGGCAATCTAGTGCTTGCCACAGGTGTTGTTGATCCACACACCGGACAAGTTGATCCTACGTTAGGTCAACAAATAAGTATTGTAGAGAAACCTGTAGACACATTCACACCGGTACCCGGAAAGGAGGTTCAATTAGTGATTATTACAAGCAAATATGATCCTAAAAACAAGAGATTAGAAAATCCTAACGGTGTGGTTGAAACTTCTAACGGAGTGATCGCTTTAGATGGAAGAGTTCATACGAACTTTGGTATTATAGATCCGAAGTCTGGTAAAATTGATCAAATTGATCCAAAATCAGGAAAAGCAGATACTAAATATGCATTCCCCGACCCTAAGACAGGTCATCTGATTTTAATAACTGGAGTAGTCGATCCCAAGACTGGAAAGACAGATTCTTCACTTGCACAACAACTTAGTATTGTTGAGAAGGAAACAAAACCAACAGACAGAGAAATTCATCTCGTTGTTATTACTACTAAATACGATCCAAGGACAATGAAACTTGATATGACTCAAAGCCATATAGATACTGTTACTGGCACGATTAGTCCTGATGGAAAAATTAGAACAGCTATTGGCGTGGTTGATCCAGCTTCTGGAGAAATCGTTGTCACAGATCCAAGAACTGGTAGGCAAGAAGTTAAGAAAGCTAAACTCGACCCAGCTACCGGCCATTTGACTGTAAGCGGCCAAGTTGTTGATCCAACTACTGGTAGAGTTGATCCTAATCTTGTACAACAATACAGTATAGTAAATAAAGCAGTTGTGCCGCATAGCAAGCCTGTATCTAAGGGCGAAATACGCTTAGTTATCGTAACTAGCAGATATGATCCTTATACGAAAACTGTTGACGCAGAAACTGGAAATATTGATGCGTCTAAGGGCTACGTCAGTGCTGAAGACGGAAAAATACATACAGATTTTGGTATAATTGATCCAAGATCAGGCCAAATTCTTTACAAAGACCCTGTTACTGGAAAACAAGAATTGAAACAGGCAGATATAGATCCTAAGACAGGAAACTTTATTGTAACATCAGGAATAGTCGACCCTAAGACCGGAAAAGTAGATCCTACGTTCGCTCAGCAGTTGTTAATTGTTGATAAACAGAATGTGTTGTCCAAAGTAGCACCAGTATCCAGAGCTAGTGTATCCCCAGTAAGGCAAATCCCATCGCCATTAAAGACACCAGCACACACGCCAGTTCAAACTCCTATTCAATCACCTGTGCGTACTTCATCGCCAATTCAACAAACTTCACCCATCAGCTCGATTATTCAGAGAACTTCTCCAGTTAAACCGACAACAGCTCCTCCACCAATTCCGCCAAAGAGGAAGATAGTTAAAATTATGGTTATCTTCACTAAAGTTGATCCAAAGACCAAGAAACCAGATTTACACACTGCAGAAGTAGAACATCTTACTGGAATTCTTGATCCAAATGGTCTTATCGAAACTAAATACGGTATAATTGACTCGCATAAAGGTCATATTACAATTAGTGACCCTGCTGGTCAGAAACAGACTAAAGAAGGAGTTGTTCTATCTGAAACTGGTCAAATTTTCATACCATCGGGTGCGGTAGACCCAAAAACTGGAAAAATAGATAATAATTTGGGTATGATTCTAAGCGTCGCTAAACAAGATGATCCTGTCGTAGAGATAACTACAATAACTGGTCCTATTAATCCAAGAACTGGAAGAGTTATAATTGAGGATGGGTCAGTTGAACACACTAAAGGTAAAGTTGATGCTGATACCGGTCATATTTCTACCAAATATGGTGTTATTGATCCTTCTAATGGAGTTATCTTCACGACAAATACGTCAGGAGCTCAAGATACAAAACCTGTCAGTATCGATGAAAACAATGGTCAGATTACTATTGCTGGAGTAGTGGATCCTAAGACAGGAAAGATTGATCCTAATTTAGGTCAATGTATTGTTGTTGGAACCCATATCGACCCTGTTGTTGAAGTCACAACTTTCGTAGGTAAAGTGGACACGAAGAAGGGCGTCATTGAACCTAAACATTCAGTTATTGAAAGCTCTACTGGACAGTTTAATCCAGAAAACAACAAAATAGATACCAAATATGGGCAAATAGATCTTGTGAAAGGAACTGTCACATATAATGATCCAAAGACAGGTAAATTCGAGAGCAAGGAACTAAAGGTCGATCCAGTTACTGGACAGTTCTTGTTAAGAAGTGGACAAGTTAACCCGAAATCTGGCAAACCTGATAAAGATATCGGAAGAATGATTTGTTTGAGAATAATCCAAAACAAAGTAGATCCCGTATCTGGCAAACAAATTGTTTCCAACGATCCCAAAAACGTCAAGGTTGACCCGAAGACCAACCAGATTTGGATTGCTGGGCCTAAAGATCCTCAAACAGGGGAATTGCTTTACACTGCTGGACAAGTTGACCCTATTACTGGCTACATCATTACCATTTATGGTCGCATGGACCCGAAAACTGGCACCATTGTGAGAACAACTGATATCGACAAATCACTCATCAAAGTGGATCCGATCAACGGTCAAATATACACAGCTACTGGCGAGGTTGACGAAAATAATCAACCTCTTTATTCCGCATCTCAAGTCGATCCTGGCACTGGTGAAATTTACACTAAACTAGGAAAGATCGATCCAAAAACAGGCAGGTTGGTAATAATTAGAATTTATGTTATCACACAAAAAGACGACAAAGGTCGTGTCAAAGAGGTTGATCCTAAAGAATGTACAATTGATGAAACGACAGGCAGAATTATTACAACAAAAACCGTATACCTTTACCAAATCGTTGATCCAATTACTGGTGAAACGATCGACGTAGACCCAGACGACCCGAGGCTTAAAGGCGCTAGAACAACAGTAACACAAACTATGACACTCTCGGGTAAAATTGACCCTGTAACTGGCAGGATAAAGACGGAATACGGCGATATCGATCCCGATACAGGTGATATAGACCCAAGCACAGCAGTCAGAGATCCTGTCACTGGACAATTAATATTACATTATTCTCAAATTGATCCTTCTCACTTTGAAGATAAGAGTGGTAATTATACGATAGAGAAAGAAACTCAAGATTTACCGGCGAATATTGATATCCAAACAGTGAACACTCACAAATTCTCAACATTTGGCAAAGATGAAAGCCCAGCGCGAGGCGATGAGCCCAAATCTTTCACGGAATACTCAACCAGCGAACATATAAGACATCAGGGATACGTTTCCTCAACTCCTTTATCCTCAAAGATCCCGATTTCACAGCGGAGCAAAAAGACTCCAACGCCGCCGGTAGTCGTGAAAACGACTACAAAGCAACTGCTAACGAAGAATGACGAAGGAGTCACACACAATGTGGAACAAGAGGTGGAAAATCTCGGAACTGGAGAGGTTACCTTCTCGACGCATACAAATAAGGTTCGTTTCATTTTGTACCTCAATTTCAAGTAACTGGCATACGAGACGCCACCCTGATTTTTAAATGTTGTTTTTTTTTCTCCTTTTTGTGGCCTAATATAGTTTTTTTTAAAGCTTAGCTTTAGTAGCAATCAATGTTTCTATTTCCATGTATATAGTAAGCATGCTAGTTTTTAACCCCTAACTAGGCTGAAAGTCTTGAGCCGATCGAAGGAAAGAGCCCGTACGTGACTGCGAGAGCTGTCACTACGAGGACAGCGACTACTCACCACGATCTGGATACGAAAGCGAAAACACAACAGATGGAAGAAAAAACAGTAGCCCACACGCTCACGTCATCAGCGACAAGGCAGGAACAAAGGGTTTTGACGCAAGAAGTCAAAACTATGGTCACTACTGGCGATCAGGTAAACTCCTTTCTTTTATTTCAACAAAACAATCCGAATCATTTTTGTTTTTATTTAAATCATGGCATGTAACTGGCATTATGAGTTCGGTTCTTTTTTTGAATTTTATTTACTGTTTGTTTTCTTTTTTTTTGAGAGCAGTTCTTTCTCTTAGGCTTTTTAAACTACCGTTACTTGTGACGTTTGTATCAGAAGCTTTACAAATCTTGAGCGCATGACATACGTGCTTTATCCATAAGTTTAAAAAATGCTCAAATAATGTCTAAAAAACGATATGGCCAATATCTGTAAAAATATATTTTCTCAAAAATTTAAAAGAATGTTCTACATTTATGAATGTAGTCTTAAAGAGCAAGTATATGATCCTATTTTTAATAAATAAAACAATAGATATATTGTGAATTGAAAGAACTGTCAAACTTTGCATGTGATTTTGTTCTAATTTCAAGTTTTGTTTTCTTCCCCCCCATCATCACAAATGGACGATATGGATTGACCACGGACATGCCCTAACATGGAAATGGCATGAAACTAAACCTAAATCCTCCACTCACTTCCGATCCACTGTATTCCATTCCATTAACACAAATGTTAACTTACCATAATTATGATTTACACAATGTCATCTGACTGACTTAATTCTGATCTTATATCATCGGTTTATTCAATTTGCACCTTATTTCTTTAATTTTAATCATTATTTTCCTCCTTTATCTTATTGATAATCTACCCTGTCTGATAATTCTCATACCTACCATCGTGTGGTTAACCCAAATCCTACTCACATGGTACCCTCATCGGATGGTCATGGCAACAGCTAACAAGACGAGGGTCAGAAAGTTCAGTCAGCAGTGGAGATTCGGGCACGCCGATTGATTTCGAAGAAGGTGCAGGAGAAGGCCACTATTACTTAACTGTGAGTATCAATACAGAAGTATAATCCGCCAAAGAGAATTACAATTCAGTGTGAATAGATAAGGTTAATAAATAGAGCATCAAATAAAGTGATGGAGTAAGTGCGTGATAGTTGAACAACTTTCACTTTGGAAAATAAAATCATATTATATTGAAAAAGAAGGCAATGACTCATTTTTTATATTATTAATTTTTTTTTGTGCCTGAGTAAAATTATTCAATTCTCAATTCATAGTGAAAACGAATTCGTATCGGCTAAGACAATGACCCTTTTAATATAGTTTTTCTTTTTTTTATGTCTGAGTATAATTATCCAATTTTCAATTCATTTTCAGTCTCTATACTATAGTAACAGGTTAATTAAGTATTTACGATGTAAATGTTAATGGACTAATTTTTAAATTTTCTTATTACCTTTGGCGGAGTTTTATACTAAATTTCTATATTCGTTTCTACTATATCCAACAGAAATTAGAAGTGTAAGTAAAATACCTATATCTTGATTTAAATTGTTCTTCAATTTGTACTATTGTTCTAAATTAGTTAAAACACAATAGTATTTCGATGTCGTATGCAGCATGATTGTGTGATGTGCATTTTGTATTGCATGATTGATCAGAACATAGAATGTTAGATTGTATTCGTTTTGCATTTGATAAATTAAAAAAAAATTGTTCCATATATTCAAAATTCTTAAAGGTAAGTTAAAGTAATACATAGAAAATTTTGAATGATCATCAGCTGTCTACAACCCATTACTGGGCATAAACCCCCCTTTATCAATAGAAATATTGATATTTCAAATATAAAAGTATTGTAGACATATTATTAGACAAAAGTTTGTTATACATCAAAAATGAGAATAGAAATTGTATCATTTGAAATATAATTTTTAATATAATTATGTTGGCAATCAAACATACGGTCCGCTAAATATGGCGCGCTCTCACCGTAGCCTAATTATCTCGTGATAACCTGACAGTGTCGATAGTGCGCTGAAAACTCGTAACTTAAGCTAGTATGATTTTTCGCAGGCGTTTGACACTATGAACGATATCGCATTACCATAAAATTGATTTTTCTAAGACATTTATACCAGAGTATTATAAAATAGTGATGTATCTCAGGAACCTGGATCCTACAAGACAACCACGACGACGTCGGTGGTAGGAAATGCGCCGTTTGGAAGTATGGTACATGGGACCACCACAAGGGTGAGTTTTTGGACCTCTATCGTTTCTTTTTTAAAATGTTATTGTAATGCAACGTCTAGTATATATTTGTTTATTAAAACTTTATTATTCCATATGAACCAAATACTTATAAAATTGGGAGATTTAATGCTAAGAATATTCTCTACCAGTCAAAAATTGGGGGAAACAGAAAATCTGTGCGGCGCAAAAAGTTACAGGGTATACTCAAAAATAAACTAATTTAAATATTATAATATAAAGTATTAGTATTAGAGGAGTTAAATATACCTAGCGGACATGCTGTTCTTAACAATCGTGCGCGTCAAGCGACAGCGTAAAAGGGCTGACTTAGATTGACTTTTAGTTGTACCTGTATTTTGCTTGCTTCCTTCTCCGTGTTTCTGAATTTATGTTACGCATTTTGTCTGTTATCACTAAATCGCAGTCTTTAGGTTGTGTCAGATGTGAATAGTTAGCCTAAATAAACCTGGAGTGTTGTCTACTAACATAACCCCCTCCCTCCACTTTTGCCGATTTTTTAAAATTATTCTTGCAATTTTATTGTGGCGACATTAGCGCCACAGCAAATATAACTACGAAGACGATTAACAGATGGCGTTAAAAGCACGAAAATCGAGCAAAGAAAATACGAAACAGCAAAATTACTATGAAAGTCTAAATCGCGCTTGCAAAGTTTCTACGGATTGGAGCATAAATACAACCTCCGACAAGACATCGTCGGAGCCGCGGTTCCCCAGGCATGACACCCTAGCCTGGCGGGTGTTATGCCAAACACTAGTGTCGCCACAGTATCTTAAAAATGTATAATGTTAGCAGACGAGCACCGGTCCTGAGGCGGAGAGCACGCCGCCCGCTGAAGGCGAGGTGGTGTCGTCGCAGACCATCAGCTCCAAGACTCGCACCGTCGAGACCATCACCGTGAGTAGCTAGGTTCATTGTAATTACACAAAATATTTCGGAAAATCCATACTAATATTATAAATGCGAAAGTCTGTCTGTCTGTCACCTCTTCACGGCTAAACTGCTGGACCGATTGTGATGAAATTTGGTAGAGATGTAGTTAACAACCTGAGGTCAAACATAGGCTACTTTTGGGCGCGATAAAACCGAGTCCCACGCGGGGCTAAGCCGCGGGGAACAGCTAGTACTAAATAAATGAAATATTTTTTTGTTTCTGTTCCACGCCAGATAGTGTTTCATTATTTATTTATTTAATTTCATTACAATGATGATGATGTAAAGGGCTTTTTCTACCATTCAACCAAAAGATGTAGCGGAGAAAAAAATAGCTTTGACGGTAGGAGGTGAAACAAAAATTTTATAATTTTTATCTCGAAAACGAGAATAAAAAAAAATGCCACTAATAAAAGAGTAAAGATTTGTATTTTGTGTGCATGTTTAGTGTTTGTATAATGAATAAACTCAAAAACTATAGTGCTTATTTCAAAAATTCTTTCACTATTATAAAGCTACCTTCACCCTGAGTGCTAGCTAGTAATTTAATAATACGAAATCTGACCTCTTGTCGAATGGCCAGTCAAACTTTTGGGTCGAAAAATGAAACGTTTCATAATCATTTATTTATCAACAGTACAAAACTGAAAGGAACGGCGTGGTGGAAACCAGAGTGGAACAGAAGATCACCATCCAGTCTGATGGCGACCCCATCGACCACGACCGCGCGCTCGCTGAGGCCATACAGGTAACATTGCCATCTTCATCGCGTTTTTAAAAATTATTTTACGGCCCTGGATATGAGTGCCTGGCCCTGAATGCTTCAGCACCCAAACGGTCATTGGTGGCCGATTAACGCTATGGGTTCTATTGTTCCTACTGGTGGTAGCAACATCTTCGGGCCGACTTTAATCAAGTCAAAAACGTCAAAAAGTCAGTATTCAACTCTAGTCAAAGGTGCAAGTTGCTCTTGTTAAAAAGAAAAGCGCAGTCGGGATTTTAGAAACAAAGAAAGAATCCCTTAATCCTGCACAGTACCAGTTTTGGTTTACTTTTTGACAGTACTATAACATACCTATATAAATTCAGAAAAAAGCAATACAGTACCCCATGAGATTTATAAACGCAGACGCTAGCGACTGCATTAGCGATTTTGTATGACTGTACCGCTGTACAGTCATACGCCCTGGCGGTAAGTAGTAAGGCAACTAAGCAATTCCATATAGCAGTCGCTAGCGTCTGCATTTATAAAATCTCATACTAGGAGTACTAATCATTGCATTGGATTAGGCTCCTGTCATTTTTTAAACTGTTATTACATCATTTCAATTGTCTACCATCCATAACAGGAAGCCACGGCGATGAACCCAGACATGACGGTGGAAAAGATCGAAATCCAACAACAAAGCACGCAACCGTAACACTCCAACGGCTCGACCGGCCGCCATCTTGTGAACCGTGACAAAATGGCCGCCGTAAACGCGCGCGAATGCTCTATCCCGTTTCTTCAACTAAGAAACGAAAGAGACACCATGGCGGCTACATAACGCTATTATATGTATGACGACATACATACAAGTTAGTTTTAAGTGACATTGCGAATAATAATTATTAAGTTATTTAATTAATAATTGAACATTTATATTGGATGTTGTGACGTCGATACGCACTTTACTATAGTTTTATTACGAGTTAAGAACAGTTTATGTAAAAAAATGAGCATTTGCAATTTTTTTTTTATTAAGGCTTTAGCGTGAGGCAGTACATATATCGGCTTTTAGCAATCGATGTTGCCATAGTGTTCGTGTTGAATTCATTACGAAGTTTTCGATATGATAGCTTTAAAAAATGTCACACGAGGTAAACCACCGTTCTAGTATAAAAAGAAAAGTATATTTCCTCTTTATATTTTATCTTGTAACCATTACAGTGTAATACGGGACTAATGAAAAAATATATTATTGTTGCTTGATGTTATATTTAATATTTATTCGACGTTTCGAAACTTTAAAATCAATTTGATTTAATCATATTTTTTTCGATGAAAATACATTTTATTTTAAAACTTCGTTTTGTACTACCTTTGTTCACGAAATAAATAAATTTGAATTTAAATTTTAATATAAAAATAATTAAAAGCACGAATAAAAGTAACAAAAAAATATATTTCGATTTGATTTAAATCTTTATTCAATAAAAATATGTTAAATATAAATAATGTTACATCAAGCAACTTCGAACTTGTTATCAAAATATAATAATATATTGTCGTGTTGCTACAGCTCTGATATTTTCACCATTAGGTGCTACTACTTAGGAATTAAGGTTGTATGTTAGTGCCGAACTCAAAAACTGACATGGCGGCCAATACACATTGAATTTTACATTTTTTAATTAACTGGTATTTTTTTTAATCATACATAATGCACAAATCTACAATTTTGATACACCGATCGCAATTTAATAAATCAGTTTCATATAGAATCAATAAAAATAGTAATAAATTATTGTGTCAATATTCATTCCAATTGAAAAAACTCAAAAATTAAAAAGAAATCTTATGTCGAATTGAAATGAAAATTATTAACTGTTTTTTTTTTAAGTTTAAATTATAATGCCGTTATTCCCAGTGTGCCTTTTCGAGTTATCGGGCGGATTATCTTTGCCTTGAATATAAACGGGAAAAATGTAACGACAAATAATGTTTTTGATTCTATAAAAAAAAATCTAAGTGGAATTATTATCTTGACATTAATACTTTTTAACATTGACATTTCATGTCAAAAGTTTGCCACGGAATTGTCAATTTGATTTTTTTTTAATAATCATGTTTTTATTATAGGGACATGTATGTATACTATAAAATAGCTTGATCGGTGTTAGGTTAGGCCAGTCAGCATTTCATTTCGATACGTTCACGGGCACACAATACTGTTATACGAATAGCACATGATAATTATAAAAAAAAACATCACAATATTTATTTGTTATGTCAAACCGTATCGATTTTAATTTGAAAATTATCATTGTTCACTTTATTGTATAATGCATGCCAATTTTAAGAAAATTATTGATTATGGTAATGTCAAATTATATCACAATATTGATAATATTGTTTTTTTTTTAATCAAATTGATTTTAATTTAATTAACAATTATAATTAAAACAAGAATTTTAATACATTTTATAATGCATGCCAATGTGACATAATTTCTTGATTATGACAATGTCAAAATAAACAATGACAGTGTGTCACAAAAGTACACTCGAGTACAATATAATATAAAAAAATTTAAATGAACATATGCGTCGTTTGTTATTCGTATTTCAGCTATTTCACATCACCATTTTTATATCTAAAACAGGACATTCCAGCTTCGACGAAAGCTAGGCATCTAGCTCTTATATACCATGACACAAAGTGTTTTTTTTTTTTATTATTTCGATGTAAGGTTATTTCTATATGTAACGGTTAGACTGTCTATTTGATTTGGCGAGCCTTGTATATCGTCAAATTAGATTCTAATTATGAAAATGTCATAATGTCATTTAACTATAGGCAAGCTAGGTCGAGACATAGTAGTTACACTATTAAACGATTAAGAATAAGATTGCCAACGTAGATTTCCAGTAGTTACAAAATGGCGGACCGCCAAGTCAAATGATAAGTTTAATAAGTTGAAATGATACTGATATTGTACAATTATTATTAATATATTTCTTACACGCTAGAATTAAAGTTTTGTAATGGATAAGTTTTATTATGAAGTTATCAATGCTGATTGAAAATCGGTTTTTTAAATGTAAACGTTTGTCATTATTTCTTTTTTTACATATAAAGGAGACCATTTAGGCTTCATATGATTTGGACACAAATCTTTCAAGTAGCAGGTTGACGAAAAAAATATATGTATTGTCGTTACAAAATTGTTTTGGTGGACTCCACACAAAAAAAAAGTATTACCAAAATAAAAATTAAAGCAATATCTAGATTTTCTTGTAAAACGTTCAATATAAAATTACAGAATTTTAAAATATTTTTATTAAAACAAAATATAACATATTAAAATCGCCATGTGACGTCATAGATCGACAAAATTAGAGTCCAGAGTTTTGTCACCTGAAAATACCATCACAGTTAAATCATGGTGTACATGTATTTCCTTGAACTAGAAGGTAGACGGTCCGAAACAAATGGTCTCCTTTGACGTTTAATTAAGTGTAATATTCGCGAATATCGCCTGTTGGCTAAAGATTTGCCTCTTATCCTTAAAAATTGAAAGTTTGATATGCCAAATTTTAACTAAAATGTGTTATGGCCCTTTCTCTCTTATTGAAATTTACCGTGAAAGATAGAGTCAAAACACATTTAGTTAAAACGGGCTTAAAAAAGTTTGCTAATTTTTATGAATAAGAGGCATAATGTTTATCAATCTTCAAACAATTATGGCGTATTCGAGAATGTTTTAGTTTTAGTAATGTACAGTCGAAGAGAAAAGTATTTCGACGTTGAAATAGACAAAAAAAATCTGATTATTCATAGTGACACTTTTAGTACTTTTCTGCTCGACTGTACACGTCATTTCTCCGTTGTTTCGTCCTTATATTTATTGAAGATGTTTATTTTTCTAAATATTCGCCCGACCTCGATTATTTGTATTAATAAGAGGAAGTTATCAAATAGAAATTACAATAAAATGCTTTGTTTTATTTTATTTGTTTTATTTTTAAACAAACATACATACATACATATTATCACGTCTTTATCCCATACGGGGTAGACAGAGCCATAAGACCTTAAGCCACATTTAGCATAATGGTAGTTGAAACAGGAAATCAATAGTGATGGGTGGCTAGCCGCATCGCCTATGTCATGATTTCCCCATTCGGCGATTCCCTCAGACGACTTTTAAGGCTTGCGCTTTAGATAAACTCGTATTTACAAGTTACTAGTTCCCGCTTATTTTATTTTAAGAGAAAAAATTGTGAATTATTAAAACAACATTTTTTTTTTTAATTATCGGTATAGTACAAACTTTAACTTATTAAATAAAGCACAAACTGATTTAGTGCTTTATTTAATAAGTTAAAGGGTTTAGAATCGCATCTCAAGTGGTCGATAGATGGCGTTAATATAATTCAGTACCACGTTATTTTTACACTACAAATAGTCGCGTTTGGGGGTTGAACATTTTGTACTAGTATAGTACCTATTCTATAATCTGTGGTATAGAGGTAGATACAGATAAATTTGACCTTTTACCACCATCTCTTAAAACCATGTAAGATCCAGTGTGTAATAGATGCTGTCTCGCTTACTCACTGGATCTTGCATGACTAAGACTAGTAAGCTGAAGCTTCAAAACATCGCATTGGCGATATTCTGCGCAAAACTAGCTTCTTCATACTTTAGCCCTTTAGTGCCGAGGCTGTAGGGAGTGTCGCTGCTTGTCTGGAGGTAGTACTTGCCCCTGGCACTGGAGTTGGACGCAAAGCCCATGTAGCTGCAAACGAATGGATTATGAATGAAAACAAAATTATATAAGGTGATACCTCTGTGAACACTAGCGCCATCATCATTTAAAAATGATTATTCACTGAAAACACAAGTTATCAAAAATCCGTGTTATGCAATTAAGGTTCTGGATCCGATGTTTAATTTAATCATATTAAATTATAGTTCCCTATAGCTAATTGCAATCAGCTCACGCAGATCCGTAACGTTGGGCATCGATAAAATATCACTAACGTTGAGACAACATCGTTCCCGCCATATCTGACACTTATTTTTTCACAATCTAAGACCATTTCTGTTGCCGAACCAGCGTAGTACCTAAGTATTTATAAGAAAGAGATCGTGATATTACCTGATATCTCCGTCACACTTCCCCTCCTTGAAGAGGTCCCAACTGCCACACTTCAAAGCCGGGAAGGCTCGCTCGTCCAGCACAGACTCACTGTACAGGAGCCAGGATCTACCGTGGCTGCAGCCCGGGGACAGGTTGCAGCCCGGCTGAGCTGACCCTCCATTGGGGTAGTAGTCTACATGACCTGGACAATTTTAGCCACTTTTAACGATATATCTTACCTCCATCGATTAATTCATATCGTATGGTTAACAAGGTCAATTGACCCTGGGCGTCCTGGTGTTAAAGTTTTCACTGCCTGATGGATTAATGGCTTGGCGTGCCAAAAAGCACGGAATCTTCTTCGGACAATCAAGTGATAAAGGCATATGAATTAGAAATGAATTGTAAAAAGTATGCTTCCCACATTCGAACATTTTGAGCCCACGACTGTTGCGTATCAAGGGTCACGGACACCCAGGGCACAGAATTAGTAATAGTCCCAAGGTGCGCCTGCTTGTATGGAAAGTTTGCGTTGACTTACCAACTGGTTCTTCGATTCCCAACATTCCTCCATTCGTATGAATGACATCCACAAAATCTGCGTCCGACTCCTGAAATTGATGAAACTTATCAAAATGTTCCGCGTCAGAATTATACATCGCCTGATAATTACACAGTGCAGTACTATTAAGTATTCTGTGACAGTGCATTAAAGTTTAATTCATTTTTATTAAAACGACAGATATAAGCTTCCGGAAGGGACTACGCCAACAAGAGCACATTAGTTACGTATGAAGCTCATAAAGATAGAAGACAGAGTTAAGGTTGCAGAAAATAAAAGACTTTAATAAATTTAAACCTGTAATCGCAATTCAGGGTCAGATTGTGCAAAGCAAGGTCCGGCAGGGTCGAGGCCGGTGATGCGGCCGACGCGCCGCCCCGTGGCCTGCTTGAAGGCCTTCCCCGTGAAGCTGGCCATGTGCGAGCCCAGGCTGTGCCCGATTATGTGGATCGACGACGCGCTGATGCCTTCTGGAGATGATAAGGCATGAAGAGGTCAAAAAAATTGCGAGGTTTGGCTTACTAAAAAATTCGGTTCAAATTTCTAACGCAGTCGCTAGCGTCGTCGTTTGTGAAGTAAACGCACAGGTGGCACACCACCATCTCTTATAACCATGCAAGAACGACTGAGTTAGGGAGATGTCGCCTTACATCATGTATTGCGCTGTCTCACTCACTGGATCTTGCATAGTTTTAAGAGACGGTAGTAACCCATGACCACCATGAGATCTTTGAAACCGTCTGCATTCTAGCGACTGTGTCAGCAATTTTGTCGAATCCGCAATGTAGCAGATAGATACCTAGGAAATTACATACAAAACCCTTTGAATCAAAGACAAAATCCTAAGCGGTAGCTTGCGTCTGTGTTTATAAAATCTCATGGTTGGTGACAATAGTGTTGCAAGTGCGTAGCCGACCTTTACCCCTAATGATCTAAGCCCCTAGTATGAAATTTTATAAACGCAGACGCTAGCGACTACGATAGGATTTTGTATGGAATTTCTTAGTTGCCTTACTACCCGCCAAATCTCTTACTACGGCTATCAGGTATTCTTTGCAGTGCCGTAAATAGCCTTTTCTGCGCCCTGTGCGAGCTTCTATAACTGCGATCTTGTTTTTTTAGATAATGCAAATTTACTGCTCCCTAGCGGAGCTTCCACTGCACCCTCTAGCCATTTTTGCGCCCCCCAAAATTTAAGCCCTGTGCCTGGACACTGGTGGCACCGCCCTATTTACGGCACTGATTCTGTGCTAGGGGTAACACAGTAGTTCATCTTAAATACTTGCAGGAAATTTCAATTTATTTATTGCTGTTCATATTGTACATTAACAGTTCTAACTATAGGTATACATATACAAAAGTCACTGTCTTTTTAAGTAGATACAATTGAACCAGCAGGGTGTAGCAGATTAGGAAGTGGAACGGCAAACAAAATCCAAAGTAGTTCATGCTCTAATCATGAAATTCTTACTTAGATATAAACATCGTCAGGTATACATACTGTGCACCAAAGCAGCTAACACGTCACCAAGTTTCTGCCCTATGAACCTGACGTAGCTGGTGGACCGCAAGTACCACCACTCGACGAGGTAGCCAGCGTCCAAGGCCACCACGTTGTGGATACCTGGACCGGAAGTAAAGCGTGAGCATCATGACTATATAAACTTCATATACAAATAAGTACAGACGTCAACTCGAAAGGCTAGTACTTAATTTTATCCCAAAAACTAAAAAGGATAATAATAAGGATATAATGTTCCTTTTACTTTGTATTTTAAAGCAATAAAGATATTACAAACAAACAAACAAGGATAACAATAATTGCCCTGTTATGTGTGTGGCGACACTACACCCAACTAATTACAAAGACGCTCAACAGATAGTGTTAAAAGCTTGAAAATCGAGATTGAGAGAGAGATGAAGAAGAACACTGTACCCAGCTAGCTTGAATCATCTGAATATCTGAGAAGAGTGGACGAGTCCGTGCTTCGGAAGGCACGTCTCGCCATTAGTCAGGGATGTCACATGATGTCAGTCGGTAAATAAACCATGTCAGAAGGTGACTTTCAAAACACTTACAGTAAGATGTGCAAGATCGACTGACCTTGCAGCACATTGGAAAAGAAGATTTGTAAATCTCTTACCTCTGGTAAACAGTGCCGCGCTGACATTACCGAAGTCTGCTTCCCCAGCATTGGACGTGAAACCGTGGATGTAGATAAATAGCTTCTCATCTGGAGCAAGTGACTGGGCCTCCGCAGCGATGAGACTGGCTGCCTCGTTTATGTTGGATGTTAGGTTTACCTTGCTAAGGGAAAAGATATGAAAAGGTGACAGCTGTAAGTTAATTTATATTATCTTTACTCATGGACGTAATATTAAATCTATGTTTATAACTTTGGTTTAAGTATAAGTCATCATCAGTAAAACGATAGTGTAGTAGCTACAGTATAGTTTTGATACTTCCCATTTTCTATTGAGGGGAAACCTTTAACTGCCTCCGTGGTTAAGTGGTTAAGGAGTTTGCCTGTAGACTCGGGGGTCGTGGGTATATTCCCACGGGAAGTATACTTTGTTTTGTTGTTTCCAGTTTGGTTAGGACATTGCAGGCTTGAATCAGAAATGATTCCGTGCTTCGAAAGGTAAGTTAAGCCGTTGCAACTGGTAGTCGTTAAGACAACCACGTCAAAGGCCAATAGGCGGTTCCGAAAAACTCTGACACCAGGTTGTGCATGTTCGATTGACTGTGGCACCTACACGAAATGAATGATGAATGAAGGCAAAGCCTTCATTAGAATTATTGCAGAACATTTTTTGCTTTTAATATAGCTGGACCACCGGACGAATGTCGATACATACCGTGAGATATATTTGACAGTGAGGGAGTTAACATCTGGCTCGTTTTTGCCAGCTAGCTGTTCGTAGGCTACTCCCTCAAATTTCTTCACTTGGTCGCCTAAAAGAAAGAAAATTTGAGAAACATCAATTATTTTAACAGCAAACTATCAATTTTTTTATTCAATCATACAGAACAATATCAAATTGCAGAGGTGATAAAAGTCAGCCTTGTATGACACCAACATTAATTGTATATTTTTTCCAAATGATTAAGTCTATAATGTTCGTACAATATTTTATACAGTTCCCGGTGGTAAAATATATGTAATTTATCAAAAGTATTGCTTATAAATAACATACAACGTGTCAAATGCCTTTTCAAAGTCGACGAACTTAAGATAAGTGGAGTCGTCACATTGTCTGCGTGAAAAGCTGAACTTGAATCGTCTTGGATAGTCTATTTAGCAACAATATCATCCTATGATATGTCTTGTCAATTCAGATCTCTACCGTAGTCTGGATTTATTAAATACTTGTTGTAAAGAAGAACTTAGGGTATTTTAATTAAAATTATGCATCATACGAGATATTCCACTTCAAAATAAAAAGGGGTTAAATATTCGTATAAGTATTTTCCGAAAGCGCAATTAACTCTCACTAGTTACTTTGTAGCGAGACACTCGCCACTCATAACAAACCTCAACCTATCGTTTGGCAACGGCTGCGCGCGCAATGAAAAACATCGACGGATCGCGGCGTTCTTCATTCGTCGGTTCTCTACCACATGACACGCGTCTCTGGTGTCGATATTCTTATATTGTAAACTGTGTTGTAAAATTGTAATATATCTATCTGTATATACTATCCTCTTTTGCTATCAAGTTCCTCTCTATACCTTCTCCGCTTTCTACCTACTACCGCTTCGCCTGCTTCCTACTGCTATACTTAACTACACATCGTGTGCGACTGAATGCCGATCTTGTTAGAAGTTGGTTTAGTGGAAACCCACACGCCACCTTCTACACTGGTGACCACCGACTACGAACAAGAAGCACCTTTTGCGCCGATTTGTGACCTGGAAATCGTGAGCATAAAATAAAAATAATTTTGAATAAAAATTTTTCCTGTCAAACAAACTTCGTTGCCAATAGCAACAAAGAGGTTGGCCGTGGCCTTACTTACACGAGTGGTGAGCGACTTTTGTTTTTAAAATGTGCGAGTCCGAAAAAGTGATTAAGATTGATGAAGTATTGAGAGTTGGTGTAAAAGTACCACCATTTTGGCCAGAAGAACCGGCTTTATGGTTTGCCCAATTAGAGTGTCAATTTGATCTTTCCCGAATTACTACTGATGATACAAAATTCAATTATCTCGTAGCACAGCTTGATCACCAATACGCCATCGAAGTGAAAGATATCATTACTAGGCCTCCTGAAAAGGACAAATATTTGAAATTGAAGACCGAGCTTATAAGGCGTCTGTCCGCTTCACAGGAAAAGCGCGTGAAACAATTACTTATGCACGAGGAGCTTGGCGACCGAAAGCCCTCGCAATTCCTGCGTCACTTGGAGAGTTTAGCGGGTCCTTCAATACCCAGTGATTTTTTGGCCACTTTATGGACTAGTCGACTGCCACAGAATATACAGACTGTTATTGCTTCACAGATGGATCTTTCTTTAGATAAACTGGGAGAATTGGCTGATAAAGTGTACGAAATTGCTCCTGCTATACCTCAGGTCTCCATGGCTAGCACTTCTACTGTCATCACACCATCTTCGCCTATGGAAGAGCTAACAAGGCAGGTCAATGAGCTAACCAGGCAAGTAGCAGCCCTTACTAATGACAGGAATAACAGAAGTCACTCACGTTCCAAGCCTAGTTTTCAGAGAAACCGCTCAAGCAGTCGCTCGAATTACACACAGCCACCGCCAGACCACCCGCACTGTTTCTACCACTATACTTTTGGAGCTCAGGCGAAGAAGTGTAGGCAGCCCTGCACATTTGAGTCGGGAAACGCCCAGGGCGGTCGGAAGTAGCGGCCAACGACTGCCCTCCATCTACAGGCCGTCTTTTTGTCACCGACCGCGCCACGAAAATGCAATTCCTTGTGGATACTGGCTCAGACTTGTGCGTTTTCCCACGATCAGCAGTCAAGACGTCCTGCGCTCGTTCCAAGTATGATCTAATAGCGGCAAACGGCAGTATCATCCATACTTACGGGCCTATACAGCTTCATCTCAATTTAGGACTCAGACGCATATTTTCTTGGAGCTTCACAATAGCCGACGTGTCAAAACCCATCATTGGTGTTGATCTGCTTAGCCACTACAATTTACTAGTTGATTGCAGGAATCAACGTCTGGTTGACGGTACTACAACTTTACATGTCGCCGCCATTTCAGAAAGAACAGGAACCACTGACGATATCGCCTCTGTGAAATCTGTTAATGGTGAGTCAGAATTCCATCAAATACTTCGAGAGTTTCCGGAGATTACAAGGCCTGCTGGTGTGCATTCACCGCCACAGCACAGCACACTACACTATATTAAGACTACGCCAGGACCTCCAGTATCTTGTAAACCACGACGTCTAGATCCAGCTCGACTTCAGACTGCCAAGAAGGAGTTTGAGTTCATGCTTGCCAGTGGCATTGCTCGCCGTTCGGAGAGTCCATGGTCTTCGGCTTTGCACATGGTGAGAAAGAAGGACAATTCATGGCGACCTTGTGGGGACTACCGAGCTCTGAATTCCCGCACTATACCTGATCGCTACCCTATACGACACATTCATGACTTCTCACATCAACTTTCTGGATGTTCCATCTTCTCCACCATCGATTTAGTTAAGGCCTACCATCAAATAGCTGTAAATCCTGCTGATATTTCCAAAACAGCGATTACTACACCGTTCGGACTCTTTGAATTTCCGTTCATGACTTTTGGCTTAAGAAACGCTGCCCAAACTTTTCAAAGGTTCCTTGATGAAGTGCTCCTGGGCCTTGATTTCTGCTATGGGTACATCGACGATATCTTGATTTTCTCAAATTCCGTGGAACAACACAAAGCTCATCTTCGCATACTCTTCGGACGCCTCAAACAATATGGCATATGGGTCAACACATCAAAATGTTTCCTTGGAAAAGAAGAGGTAACCTTTCTAGGATACTCAGTTTCAGCTGCCGGTACTAAACCCCTCGTTACTAAAGTCCAAGCGCTTCAGGAGTACACTGTTCCCAAAACTGTTAAAGAGCTTCGAAGATTCTTGGGCATGCTGAACTTTTACCGTCGCTTCATACGAAACGCTGCTCAACTTCAAGCACCGCTGCACGCAGTACTATCTGGCCCTAAAGTTAAAGGTTCACATCCAGTGAATATGACACCTGATATGCTTAAAGCATTTGAAGATTGTAAGACCTCATTGTCAAATGCCACGCTACTTGCCCATCCAGACCCAACTGCAGATTTAGCCATCGTGACTGATGCATCAGACTTGGGTATCGGTGCAGTCTTACAACAGCGAAAAGGAAAGGAATGGCAACCTTTGGCTTTTTATTCGCATAAACTGAGCCCATCTCAGAAAAAGTATAGCCCATACGACCGGGAGCTATTAGCTGTTTACGAGGCCATTAAGTACTTCCGCCACATGGTCGAGGCGAGGACATTTGCCATACTAACTGATCATAAACCACTCACCTTTGCCTTCACAAAGAATAGAGACCAATGTTCACCTCGCCAGTTCAGATATCTAGACTACATAGCTCAATTTACAACAGACGTTCGATACATACCTGGACCCGAGAATGTGGTTGCTGATGCTCTCTCGCGCCTAGATGAGATCTCCGTGGCCATCGACTACCAAGAACTTGCACGATCCCAGGAAGCTGATCCTGAGCTGCAAGGCCTTCTTAAACATGGTACCGTTCTGAAGCTAAGGAAGATACGAACAGCACACATTAACTTACCAATATTCTGCGACACTTCTGTTCAGCCACCTCGACCATACATCACTCCGAACTTAAGAAGGCAAGTCTTCAATATGGTGCATAACTGGAATCACCCAGGGAATACAGCTACAGTACGACTGGTTACACAAAGATTCGTATGGCCAGGGATTCGTAAGGACTGTAGAGAGTGGTCTAGGCAATGTTTAAATTGCCAGAAAAACAAAGTCACCCGTCATACTCATTCTCATCTCTCATCTTTCATTACTCCTTCTGCGAGGTTTTCTCATATTCACATTGACCTCGTAGGACCTTTACCATTGTCTTGTGGTTACAGATACTGCCTAACTGTCATCGACAGATTTACTCGATGGCCTGAGGCTATCCCCCTACAGGACATCACAGCAGAGACCTGCGCAGCTGCCCTCGTGTCTGGCTGGATAGCTAGATTCGGCTGTCCCGCTCGCGTGACTACGGACCGTGGTCGTCAATTCGAGAGCCACCTTTTCAATGCACTCACGTCTATGATCGGCGCGCGACATCTTCGCACTACAGCGTACCATCCAGCTGCTAATGGCATGGTAGAACGTCTCCATCGCCAGCTCAAGGCTGCCATAATGTGCCATGACTCTTCACAGTGGACCGAATCGCTTCCACTGGTGTTACTGGGGATCCGAAATACCTGGAAAGAAGATCTACAAGCCAGTCCAGCTGAGCTCGTCTATGGTGAGCCACTCCAGCTACCTGGTCAATTTCTATCTCCCAAAGACTACACGACAGCAGATATCACCCAGTATGTAACCCGACTTCGAACGAATATGGCTAAGCTTTCTCCAAAACCTGCTTCATGGCATGGTACTTCTCCATTTTACATTCCACGCGATCTTCATACCGCATCCCATGTCTTTCTTCGGCAAGATCACGTAAGGGCATCACTCGAACCACCCTATGCCGGACCTTTCAAAGTCCTCGAGAGGCAGGAGAAATTTTTCAAGATAGATGTCCGAGGTAAACCATCCAACGTCACTATTGACAGACTGAAGCCAGCTTATTTGACAAAAGATGTACATAGTCCTATAACGATGCCACCGACGACGACGACAACATCTCAAACAGAGGGACAACAAGAGGTTAAAACAACCCGGAGCGGCAGACGAGTAAGGTTTCCGAATTACTATCGACCGTAGTTACGGTCTGGTTGGGGGAGTGGTGTAGCGAGACACTCGCCACTCATAACAAACCTCAACCTATCGTTTGGCAATGGCTGCGCGCGCAATGAAAAACATCGACGGATCGCGGCGTTCTTTATTCGTCGGTTCTCTACCACATGACACGCGTCTCTGGTGTCGATATTCTTATATTGTAAACTGTGTTGTAAAATTGTAATATATCTATCTGTATATACTATCCTCTTTTGCTATCAAGTTCCTCTCTATACCTTCTCCGCTTTCTACCTACTACCGCTTCGCCTGCTTCCTACTGCTATACTTAACTACACATCGTGTGCGACTGAATGCCGATCTTGTTAGAAGTTGGTTTAGTGGAAACCCACACGCCACCTTCTACAACTTACTCGCATGTTCCGTGTAGTTGGCTTAAGAATAGACTACTCCTCTTTCCGCGTCGCTAGTCTCATTTTAATTCTTAAAATTACATGAACACGGAGGGAAAATAATAAAAATGACTTCGAAGCCTTTCATAAAACCGGGGAATATTGGAATGATGACGTCACAAGGAAAAAAGTAATACTAACATGCTTTGAACACCATATTAGTAATGGTTTTGATCACTGCCACTGGGACATCGTAGAAGTCTTCTTGTATGCCAACATCACTGCTGTTGGTCTCCTGATGAGTAACCTCGTGGCTGTTGGTGGTAAAGATTAGCGCGAGGAAGGCAAGAGCGCTGGTGAAGTCCATGGTACGAGTCCTCCAAGAGTCTTACTACTAGACATAAATTTAGTTATAATAGCTTCAAAACTTTGGGGAAAGCGATGAAGGATTGGAAAAATTCAATAGGTATAGTGATCTAAACCAGCCCTTCAAATATTTGCAATTAATTTGACTTATAAGTATAAGTAAGTATATCACTGTTTCTTGATCCTCAATAAACAACAAATAAAATACATAAACGAATAATCCAGCTCAGGAAATTTACAGCAGAAAACTAAACCCAAATTAGTTTATATCATTATATTTTTAGTTAGAATTTAATCTTAAATCTAACAAACTAACAATACAAGATAGACTTTTCTATAACACCGTAACTGATCGTAATGACATTAGGGCTATTTGAAACTGTTTTTAAAGGATATTCGATCGTCTTACGAATAAATGTTAATTGAATACATGTAAATATATTTGGATTCCAATTAAAACTAATTATTATGCAAATATATCCTACTTTTATATCGAAAACTGGTTTGCAGGTGTTAATAGATAAAATAGAAGGGTTAGATTAGGGCCATTATAGTCACCTACCACATTAACTAACTTTGCCTTGCGGTTTCACCGTCCCATAACTTAATTATGTGTTTTCAAATATAACGTTTAAGAATACCACATACTAATACTATAAATGCGAGTCTGTCTGTCTGTTACGCTTTCACGGCTAAACCGCTGCACCGATTAAGATGAAATTTGATATCGAGTTAAGGACTAGTGGTCAATCAAACATATTCTAGTTTTGGGCGCGATAAAAACGAGTCCCACGCGTGCGGAGCCTCGGGAAACAGCTAGTTTGATAATAAATTTCAAGAAAATTTCAACAACCTCCTGATTCCAGAAGGTTAGGTTGCAAATTTCTTATTAATTATTAATTTAGGCATTATATTTGGAAGTTCTAGAAGTTGAATTGTCTAGCTAGGACCATTCAGTAGGCAAACAGGCACGTCATATCTAATGGGTAGTGGTTACCGTAGCCTATGGACGCTTGCAACACCAAAGATATCACGTTGGCGTTGCCGACCGTTAGGAAATCTCATAATCGAAAACAATTAATAGATTCATGACATATAAAAGGTACAAAATAAAAAAAATATGCTCGTTTAAAAACTTTTTAATATTAAATATTTTTTTGTCATTCTCTATAACAAAAGTAACATCTTAGGTACTTAAATCTGCTTAAATATGATTCTGTTTTTATTTTTTTTTGTACATGTATAAATCTATACATGCGAAAAAAACAGTATTATCGAAACATAAAAAAATGTCTGTTCGTTTCGCTAACCTCCAAATGGCTAGACCGATTCTGACCTGATTTTCACTAGTAGATAGCTAACATTATAAGACGTAACTTAGCTTAACTTAGGCTTTAGACTTGATTTATGTAATATATATAATCAAAATTCATCTTAATAAAATAAACTCCATTAAAAATGATAACAAATTGATAAATAAACTCCATAGGTAAAAAGTCGCGAGTAAAAACTAGTCATAAATAAAAAAAACAATAGAGTCCAAAAGAGCATAGAGCATCAGCATTGCTATTCTACTTGCTTATTACTGCCAGCCTTTTGGACATCTTACCACACAACTTTAGATTTTTATTATATTTATTTCTGTAAAAAGTGACTAGTCTAGTATGTTTTTGTAGACGTGGATTTTATTAATTAATTTACAAAAAAAAATTACATTATTTTATACTTATTTTGAAGTCTATATTCATGATACTGAACCTTCAGTTTATACTTGTGCTTAGGTACAGTCGCCTGCAGAGAAACCTGACCCCCCTTTGATTGATTTTTAACAGGCAGGGGGGTCAGTTTTCTCTGCAGGCGACTGTACTATCTTACTTCATTGCTAGGTGATTTCCAGTAACATCTCAGGTTACACGTCAGAGCCCAGGGTACGTTTTAATCATGGTCCTAGATATAGTGGCACTGTTATTTTTTACAATGGAACAACTTGTTACTACTTAATTAAATATTGAAAAGTTAAGAGCAACCGCTTAGACACTAAGTATAGGCACTTGAATGGATGCACTCTGCTGCTTCCAAATGCAGTTCTTTCAATGTCAAATATTGTAAACAAAGGCACATGGTAGGTAAGAATTATCAACATAATTATATATAAATATATATGTGTGACATATATACATGGTTATTTTTGGAATAGTAAAAAAACGGGGCTTTGTGTAACCGTTACTGATATAAGCGCAAGAACGAACCAAAAAACGAAAACATAAAAGTGTCCCGAAAATAGTGAAAAATTGGTAAAATTATATTGAATTAATGAGCGCCGGTGGCCGGGCTATAAAATTGTGTCCAAAATTAAAACATTTTACGATAAAAAAATACATAAAAACTCTATAGGTACTGCGGCTTTTTTTAAGCACAATTTGAACTAAATAAATTGAAAAGTATACATGAACTTTTAAAATCCCCTTAGTCCGATTAGTAGGACTATAAAAATCCTCGTTATACGATCAATCAAACAGGCAAGAAATAAAAACCAATCGGACAATCGTGTCCGACAACGTGGTCTAGGGAACATATCACAGAACAGAGAAATTTTATCCGAACAGAAATATTTTGACGCGGATTTAGCTCCAGGGTCAGTGTGGCAGCGTATTCTCTCTTCTTATCTTGAATTAATACATGTAAACCCATGTAAACCACACCACACCTTATTAGAAATGTATTACGTAGTTAACAATAAAGCCACCTAATATTATTGACCAATAACAGTGGCCTTCAAATTCCCCGCCCAATTTTTCCGTGTGAAACGTTGGCTTGCAAGCCAAACTAGTGACACGTTTTTCGTGCGCTATGCCACTTCCTGTTAATATTTCTAAATTCTGTGGAACATATCCATGTTAAAATAGAGCCTTCGCGATGTTCTTGGTGAAACTGGTTTCTTCATACTTCAGTCCCTGCACCCCGAGGCCGAATGCGGCGTCCCCGTTGGTCTGAAGGTAGAATTTACCCCGAACAGATGGATTAGACGCGAAGCCCATGTAACTGGAAAATAAGGTTGTGAGTCATTATTATTAAGTACTAACTGTTGCCCGGGGCTCCGCTCCTCCGGGATAAAATATAGCCTATGTGTTGTTGCAGGGTGTAAGCAATCTCGTATGGGCGATCAAAAAAAAAAATTTCGGATTTCGTTTTTTTTTTAAACTGAATTTGAGACTTTATTCAATTAAAAACAACAAACTTATTAAATAAACCTCAAAAATTATACTTAAAAAAAAAACTTAAAATAAATGGAAATCTAAAACTAATCTGAATTTAAAACTAGGTGGTGTCCGTGAGGCATGGTACCAAAAACACTGGCTGCATTCCCGCGCTGAATTGCAATTGCAATTCTCTGTGCAAGGAATGAGCCAGCTCTCTTGTCACCTGCGGCGTCAACAAGCTTCGGAGCTAACTCTTTAAAAAACTTTTTGAAGCTAGGACCCCATGGACCCAATGTTTCGACACCAAGCGGCACAAACATGTACTCATTAATAAGAGAGGCATATTTGATATAAGTTTATATGGAAAAGTTGTTCAGTTTAGTGGTCTGAATCTGCCCTTTAAATATTTGCAGTTGATTTAAGTTCACCTTATATTCTTGCTACATTTTTGCTCTTTAAACTTCTCTCAAATTATCAGGCCTTGCTGGAAAGGCGTAGTCATTGAGCACGCAACTCCGAGTATATCAACCAGGCACCATGAATGACTTACGATTTCATGGCCCTGACAGAGCTATTCAAATGGCCGTTTTCTGGTCTGAAATACCATCGATATGAAGAAGAATCTTCTGAATAAATATAGCTTACCTGATATTCTTAGTACAGTTTCCCTCTTTAAACTTCTCCCAGCTGTCGCAGGCCACTGCTGGGAAGGCGTGGTCATTGAGCACAGACTCTGAGTACATCAGCCAGGCTCGGCTGTGACTGCAGCTCGAAGACAACTTGCAGTTCGGCTGCTCAGCCCCACCATTGGGGTAGTAGTCTACATGACCTGAAATTTTGATTAAAAGAATATATTATACTAGTGACCCGCCCCGGCTTAAAAACCTTCCTCTTGAATCACTCTATCTATTAAAACCGCATCAAAATCCGTTGCGTAGTTTTAAAGATTTAAGCGTATAAAGGGACATAGGGACAGAGAAAGCGACTTTGTTTTATACTATGTAGTGATAGTGATATGCAGTCGAATTGAGAAACCAACACCTTTCTTTTGAAGTCAGTTAAAATTGTTACCTCAATGGGTAACAACCAGAAGGATCATGATCACCACGAACGAGGTCGTGGGTTCGAATCCACGGGAATCATACTTTGTTAAGTTTAGTTTAGTCTTATATGACATTGTAAGCTTGACATGTTTGTCTGATATTAAATAGATTCAGGAAGTGGAAGTCAAAGTTAAAGTAATTACTTGCAAGTATAGTAATGTGTGTGCAAACTAATGGTGGCTGGCATGCTGGGACTAACAGTAGTGGGTGGGCGCCGGCTGACAGTAGTTTGCATGAACTAACTGGTGGCGGAAGCACGCAAAGTAATTTGGTAAGTGCTTATGTTTGTATGATATGAAAGATAATTTTTTTTAGAAAAAGTTTATCTGAGTCCGAGTTGTGCAATAGTAAGACTTGGCCTGTGCTTTATTATGTATGTAATGCCACATAACGGACAACCTGCAGGAGAATCGCCTAAGATCGTACGGTCACATTTTATTTAAACCTGGCCACCAAGTAAAATAATATAGTACTCAAACTTATATATCGCACTTCGATAGACTATCGCACGGTTGAAGTGGTAGAAAAGTTTCTGTCTCTATCCTAGTGGCTTACCACCATCTCTTAAAACCATGCAAGAACAATTGAGTAAGGGATATGTCGCCTTACAATACGTAGCGCGCTATACCGCTTACTCACTGGATCTTGTATGGTTTTAAGAAACGAAAGTAATCTCCCTAGTCGTCTTTTACGACTTGAGATCTCTCTCAAGACCGCATTGAAGAAAAACTTAAAGAACTAAAGAACTTACCAACAGGCTCTTCGATACCCAGCACTCCCGCGTTAGTGTGAATGACATCCACGAAATCTGCGTCTGAAGCCTGAAAATAAAAGAATTTTATGAGGTTTCTAAGATAAACAAGATATGGAGGTTGAAGCCGCAATTCCCTAATAATCCAGTCTGGTGTTGTGCCCCTAGTATGAGTTTTTCTTAACGCAGACGCTAGCGACTGCGTTAGGATTTTGTATGGAATTTCTTAGTTGCCTTACTATCCGACAGAGGCGCTGTACATTGCAGGTTTACCATACTAAATCGGTAACGCAGTCGCTTGCGTCTGCTTTTAGAAAAACTCATTCTAGGGGCACTGATAGCATATAAAATTTAAGATCTAAGTATTTCCGCCGCTGGTGACAAGAGGCCTGCCTGTCGATTCCATAAATTTCAAACAACAACTCGCTTCTCACGTCGCTATCACTCACACTTCGCTTAAGGTTCAAAATGACAAGTGAGAAGTGAGCTTTGAAATGACGGGGAAATTAATTTTACAGAATCAAGGCTGCTTTTTCGCCCAAAGGATTAGCATAGCTATCCAGAGGTGGAACGCAGCCAGTGTTCTTGCTATCATGCTTCTGGGGCAATAGCATGAAATTATCGATTTTTTGTTATTTATTCCTTACCTGTAAAGACCTAAGACGTACTTACTTGAAGTCTCAACTCTGGTTCGGCCTGCGTGAAGCAAGGTCCGGCAGGATCGAGGCCGGTGATGCGGCCGACGCGCCGCCCCGTGGCCTGCTTGAAGGCCTTCCCCGTGAAGCTGGCCATGTGCGAGCCCAGGCTGTGCCCGATTATGTGGATCGACGACGCGCTGATGCCTTCTGAAATGGCGAGGATGCATTAAAATATAAGGTGAATTTAAATCAACTGCAAATATTTTAAAGGCCACTAAGCTGAACAATTTTCCTAAATAAAGTTACGAAAAAATTTTATTTACCTCCCATACAAATTTAGAATCAGCTGATCTAGTTTAGTATGGAGAGTGAAAAATAAAATTTAATATTTCGATATAAGTTTATTTGGAAAAGTTGTTCAGTATAGTGGTCTGTATCTGCCCTTAAAATATATGCAGTTGATTTGTGTCCACCTTGAATAGTATTGAATAAGTGGTTACATTAGAAGCGAATTACAGTTGCCACCATATTAAGTAGGCAGCCAAGACTACGGTCCACCTGATGGAAGGTGGTTACCGTAGACTGAGACGTCTGCAAACATTAGGAGTGTGACGATCGTGCTGCCTGAACGAATCTTTTTTTGCCTGTTGTTGTTTGGAAGGCCCTCATGTCGTTTTTGGAAAAAGCATTCAAGAAGTGCATTCCGTAATCGGAATAGCTGGAAATGAATCTCTAAGCTGTACGTGACATCTTTCTGTCCAGCCCCCGTAGTTAAAGTGACAATTTCAAAACGCTAACGAATGTCGACAAGAACAACATGTATGGCATTGACATAAGCTGCGGTAAATCACGTGGTCTATCTTATGTCAATCCCATATATTTTGTTCTTGTCGTACAATTGTGACTTTGGCTAAGCCCCCAGAGTGTGAGGGTAAACTCCCTGACGGTGGCGAGAGGTGCGATGATAGAAAATGGCTAGTGTTGGCATCATATCAAACACTCCTCTGAGCACAACCATTGCCATCATCTCTCTCTCAACTTAGCGCTGTCCCGGTTGCTACCTCAGCTGACTGCTTCGGAGCCTAGGGTCCGCTTTCCTGCTTTTTCTCCGCGGTTTGTGGCGCCACTTCTTCTCCATTTGCGTTTTGGAAGTGGTGGTAAACTTAAAATAAGTAACAATTGACGTCAATAAGGGATTAGAATGTCCTATGAAAATAAACAATTTGAATTAGAAACAATTTGAATTTTGGACACGTTAAAACTTATAACAAACCAATCTTTTTGTGTCGGGGGTTAAAATGGACGGTCTACAAACCCAAGGCATATTATAAATTCTGTGTCCAAGCCAAGATCTGAATGGTACTCACTGTGCACCAGAGCAGCTAACACGTCTCCCAGCTTCTCCCCCACGAACCTGACGTAGCTGGTGGAACGGAGGTACAGCCATTCTATTAGGAAGCCCGCGTCCAGGGCCAGTACGGTGTTGATGCCTGAAACATGAGATGGGTTACTCTTTTGTCCTTTCTAGGAACGCTAGCGTGTGTTAAGTGACGGCGAGCGCGGCCTAACTTGGATTGCCGCCAGTGGTATAGAGTACTTGTAGGGAGATCAAGCAGATGCGACTGGAAAGAGATGCGAAATGCAAGTACAGCGCACTCTCCCGAGGTTCGGCTCGTATAACCGAGAAGTTGGTAGAGCCATGGGAGGTAGAGGGATTGGTCGCCAGTGGTATTTCTATTTTGAGCCACTTCGTGCTTCGGAAGGTACGTCAATCCGTTGGTACCGGTTGCTATTGCAGGATGGCAGCCTTTAAGCAGCTTGAAAAATCTGACGGTGTTTGCTCCTAACACATACTCGCATCATGTTTCTATTAGTCTGGTTTCCCTGTAAAGAGTGCCGAAATATCAATACAGCCAAATCTCGGTAACACGCTCGGACGAAGAAACTTTGGGTACGTGGGGTCCATCGGCTCATCAGATATTTTTGTTGTTTTCGCAATGACTAAATGAAGGATAGACCACACAGGGCTGGTAATTAATTACCTTGCTCAAAGCATATCCATCCAATATGGCAATGTTAAAGGCTGCCAACCTTCTCGGCACATCGCCGCAAGAGTTGAGACGTTAACAGGCAGTTTTCCTACTTGCCCTGACTGGGGATCGAACTCAGAACCTGATTATCGGGCTAACAGGTTAACCACTCCGTTACGGGGATCGTCAATTGAAAATAGATTTTATACTTCTTAGAACCTTCAAACAAGTTATCTTATTACAGTAAGTACTAGTACCTACTATTATACTGTGATATGATTATAGTACGTAACCAATACCAGTTAAGTAATGACTGTCTATAATAGGCAGATTGCGGAATTACACGTAAGATTACGTCTATTGTTGTTGTTCGAGGGATCTTTTAATAATAGATCTTCATTATTGTATTCGAGAAAAAAAAAGAAAAAACTTTTTTTTTTCAACTAGAAAGTTGAATGGGTGAGAAAGAATAAAAGTTGATCCGTTTCAATTGGTCGGTTTAGTTGGTTCCCTCCACCTCCCATGGCTCTACCAACCTCTCGGTTATACGAGCCGAATCTCGGGAGAGTGCGCTGTACTAGCATTTCGCATCTCTTTCCAGTCGCACATGCTTGATCTCCCTACAAGTTCTCTATAGTGTCGCCTATCTATGCAATCATTGCATTTTAATAACTCTCCCCCATCCTTAGGGGGCTTAAGTTCACAAGTACGCCTCGCTTGCCTTCTCGGCCAGAGGCCAGCTTCTGTCTTCTAGGTTTAGTTGGTTCGTGGGGATAGGTTAGTTTAACGCAAAACGTTCATATATACATACATACATATCATCCCGCCTATCTCCCGCAGGGGTAGGCAGAGACTAGAGGTTTCCATTGGCTTCGATCCTTACACAAACTTCGCTTCTTCCACACTCATAACTCATTCACGCTCGCCGATTTCGGGTACTCCTAATATCTCCCTTTTTTAAATGGTCTGCGATTTGGTCGCATTATGTTTTTCGAGGCCGACCCTGACCGACTCTCCCAACCAACTCTGCTTTGTAAATACCTTTCGTCAGTCAACTGAACAAATGATATTTCTGACTAGATGTATACTTTTGTATACATGAATTATAAGTTGCTCAAATAAATAAGAGGTCTCTACACACCTACCAAACACCAAACTCCACTAAATAACCTTTCTTTTTTTCAAAAACCCAACATAGGTACTTACCTATTAATTTACTGGTACAAGAGACGACAGATTGAGCTAGCCTCAAAGTAAGTTCGAGACTTGTGTTATGATTAACTAACTCAATCATAATATATTTTATAACAAATCATCCAAGACTAGTGTTGCCAGGTGTCCCGATTTGTGCGGGACGTCCCGATTTTCAGGGGTCTGGAGACGCGTCCCGATTCGTACCTAATCGGGACGCTAAATGTTCCGATAAATCAAAAATGAAAAAAATAAAAATGTTTTGCCTTAAAAAAAAGGTATATTACGCTGCGTAGGTAATTTTTATTAATCAAATCACTATGTCAAATTCAAAATGGCACGCATCAGCGTCACATCACATCACTAGCGCATCGCATTTACGAGAGAGCGCTTGTTTTTTTGGTTGTCCCGATCTGCATCCCTAAATCCCGATTTTTTGACCTTATGTACCGATTTAAAAACAAATCGGACCTGGCATCACTATCCAAGACCCAGGCTACCGGGGGTCGAACTCGGGACCTCCTGAGTACCGGGCAGGCATGTTAACCATTACGCCACGGGGGCGATAGAATACCTATTTTGGAAGTTGCTTAAAAAGTACCCACCCTTGTTATACAATGCCTCACTGACATTCCCGAAGCTGGACTTCCCAGGGTCATCAGTGAACCCATGGATGTAGATGTACAGCTTTTCGTCTGAAGAGTGGGAGCGTGCCTCCTGGGATATGACACGCGCGGCCGAATTTATGTTATAGCTCACGTTCACATCCCTGTAAGAATATAAACTAGCTGTATTGTGCGGTTTCACTCGCCCGTATGTGCATATACAGGTACTTCCATCTCAGATCGAGTGAGTAAGTGAGACAGCGCAATACATGAATAAGTACATGTTTTTTTTTTAACCTTTATTGTGCAAAGTACAAAAAGTAAAGCACAATAGGCGGACCTAATGCTAAAAGCATTATCTAACAGTCAACCTTTTTCAACACGTTGAACAATGTCGACGAGAACAAAATGTATGGGATTAATATAAGTTGCGGTAAATCACGTGGTCAATCTTATGTCAATCCCATACATTTTGTTCTTATAGAATTTCGTTTACGTTTTGAAATTGTGACGTTGGCTTAGCCCCCTGAACACAACAATGCAAAGCACTGGGGGCTTACTACAATCTCTTAAAACCATGCAAGATCCAGTGAGTAAGGGAGATGTCGCCTTACATCATGTATTGCGCTGTCTCGCTTACTCACTGGAACTTGCATGTTTTTAAGAGATGATAGTAGGCCAGCTGTTGTTTAGCGGCAGTTTGCATCAATAATATAGTTTAAACAAATGCATAACAACAATATTATCGCGTGACACTAAAGTAGCTTGGGAAAATTGCACAATTTGTAATGATGAAGCATGCGGGGAAACATTATAATGAACACTGGAAAATAACTGAAACTATAATAGTAATATCTGTGCCAAAACTGACCGAGAGCCTGCTGTTACCACACTTGTAAGTTCACGTTGGCCCCAGTAATTAAAAGGTCAGGGGGTCTAAAAACGCCACTTTGAGCAATTCATCGAATCGATTCATATTACGAATTCCTTAGCAATTCTGTAGCAATTCGTCTATTTTTTGTAAAATGGCCAACTAAACTTTGCAATTCCTCTTCAAAAAAAAAATAAAGAAATAGGAATTGCTAAGGAATTCGTAATATGAATTCGATTCGATGATTTGCTCAAAGTGGCGTTTTTAGACCCACAGTTCACAGAATTTAGAAATATTAACAAGAAGTGGCATAGCGCACGAAAAACGTGTCACTAGTTTGGCTTGCGAGCCAACGTTTCACACAGAAAAAATGGGCGGGGAATTTGATTGAGTCATCTATTGCCACTGTTATTGGTCGATAATATTAGGTGGTTTTGTTGTAAACTACGTAATACATTTGTAATAAGGTGTGCGTGTTTTACACGGGTTTACATGTATTAGTTGAAGATAAGAAGAGAGAATACGCTACCACACTGATCCTGGAACTAAATCCGCGTCAAAACATTTATATTCGGATAATTTCTCTGTTCTGTGGGTCGGTCATTATGTTTTTGTCTATTTATGTATGAAATGCCGGAAATAAACAATTGGCGATCAAGATCATCTAAATAAGCGTCTCCACAGAAGGTAGAGGTCAAATTGTACCTTCGCGTGGAGCGGTTCACCTCGAAGGTGCCTGTATCGGAATATTCCAAGATCATGGCGCGATTATGGAATCAGAATCATTTATTTTGGCATAATACATGTATATCCATACTTCCACCCTGTCTCTGAAATTTTCTATGATGAAATCTGATATGATAATGATGATGATAACATACTTATCACTACATAGTATAAAACATAGTCGCTTTCTCTGTCCCTATGACCGTTTGTATGCTTAAATCTTTAAAACTACGCAACGGATTTTGATGCGGTTTTTATAATAGATAGTGATTCAAGAGGAAGGCTTTTATGCCCATGCGAAGCCGGGGCGGGTCGCTAGTATTATTATAAATGCGATAGTTTTTGTCTGTTACGCTTTCACGGCTAAACGCTGGACTGATTTTGATAAAACTTGGAATGGATATAATTAAGGACCAAGTCAAACATTTGCTACTTTTAGGCGCGATGTGACCAAGTTCGAACAGCTAGCTCGTACTCCTATACTTATATTATAAATGCGCAAGTCTGCCTATCTATCTGTCTGTTTGTCTGTCTGTCTATCTGTCTATCTGTCTATCTGTCTGTCTGTTACGCTAGTATAAAATGAAAATTACCGTGAAATAAATTTGAGGGTTAAGGAGTTGACATCCGGCTCTTTCTTGCCTTCCAGCTGCTCGTAGGAAACGCCCAGCAGCTTCTTGACCTCGTCACCTGAAAGACCATGCCATAGTTATTTTCCAGCCAATGATTTCTACTCAATATAGAGGAAGACGGAGAAGAAATAGACCAAGGAGGAGTTTTGTAAAATAAAGGAAAAAGTGGGAGTCGTATTGTATCAGGATATGAAAAGGCTAGCGGAAGATAGCAGAGACTCCACCGACAAGAGCACAGTACCCCTAGTATGAGTTTTTCTTCATACAATAGCATAGCACACAAGAGCACTGTACAGCGCCTCTGGCGAATAGTAAGGCAACTAAGTAAGAAATTCCATACAAAATCCTATCGCGGTCGCTAGCGTCTGCGTTAAGAAAAACATACTAGGGGTAGTCTGAAAACTAAAATTCTTGATAAATTTTACAATACAATTTAAAGGTTTGTTAATTTTTATGAAAAAAGCGGGAAAATATTTTCTAGTGCTCTCGCCTACTTACATGGAGCAAACACCGCCTTGGTGATGGACGTGACGACCGGCCGCTTAACTTCAGATATGTCCTGCTGGATGCCCTGGGAGATTTTGTTCAGGACTTCGGTGGTGTTGCTCTTGGGGATGGCCCGGGGGATCTCAAACCCGCTCGCGGAGAATATCAGCGTGAGGAAGGCAAGACTGGCGAAGTCCATTTTTGGGATCTGTTGAAGAAGGAAAGGTGAGTAAAGCTGTTAACACGTTGGCGGACGCACTATGTCCATAGACGTTATAACAATTAAACTTCTATTTTGTTTTCAAAACCGTCCGCCAACGTGTTAAACTCAACAATAATTCCGGTCAAGTTTTTTTTCGCAAGGGATTTACGAGTAGTTTCAAAAATTTATATCACGTAAGTACGAAAAATAAACCCTTTTACTTATAAAAAACTAGCCTTTGCCCACAGCTTCGCCCGTGTGAACTTCCCTCGGGGACTTTTTCCCAGGAAGAAAGGTACCCTATGTCTTTCTCCTGGTTCTAAGCTACCTTCCCATCAATAAATTTTCAGCCAAATCAGTTCCGCCGTTCTGGAGTTATAAATTGAACTAACACGACTTTCTTTTATACATATAAAAAAAAATAACAAACGTAGTGTGAAGTTAATTTTTAATAAAATGTTTTATCTCTTACTATTTAATCGATATTTACCAATGAGAAAAGATACGAAACACATTTAAGTTAAAGTGGGCTTAACAAACGGTTCACAAATTTTATAAAAAGGATTTTTTTAAATAAATATAATTCAAATTCTATTGAAGCACGTAGAAGAGAGCGTGAAAAATGCCTTCCAGGTCGGCAACTTCTCATAGGTTATGGTAACCGCTTTCCATAAGGTGGGCTGTAAGCCTGTTGCCTTATAATATAAAATAACGTGAACATTAATAAATGTAGACAATTCGCGGGTATTTAATTGAGGTACCTACCTGTTGAGTTTCATTAATAATCCTGGTGATTCTTCCAAAATTTTCTAATAACTGGTTCATAGCTAAAATACTGTATAACCAATTAGTATATTAACCACTACGTTTTTACTTATTAAATTGAAATTTCCACGGAATTAAATTAAAACAAAACTAGCCAAAAATAAATTATGCACGCTAAAGTTACAAGTTAATTTTCATTAAAAAGGATCAAAATATGTTTGATTATAAAATATAATCAAAGCAAAATATATGATAAAGATTCGCTTACTAAAACTCGAAAAACAAAATCAGTCACAGAGAACTCGAAAACCAGTAAAACTAGTGGTGTTAAAACATTGAAAATTTATCATTTTTCTGCTAATTAAAAATACCGGTTTAGTCAAAATGAAAGTGTAGGTACATTATGATAATTAACTCACTTAGCTACCTAAAAACATATATATTTACTTAAAAAAGCGAAAGATCACTAATTCACTGATTTTTACACTTAAAGCATAAAATCATGGGTATGTACTTAGGTACTTATTGCAATACAAAACTTTTATGTATAATCGTAAAATTTGTTTGACAATAAGAAAATTAATGAATATGTATTGTTTCTAGCTGTTCCCCGCGGTTTCACCCGCCCGTGGTGTGTATGTACTTATAGCCTATCTTTCCCCGCGAACCGGGCTATCATAATGAAGAAAGAATTTTTCAAATCTGACCAGGGGCTCTAAAGTTATAAGCATTCAAACAAACAAACTCTACTAGCCAAGTAGGATCAGAGGCGAAATTTTCGACTGAAGTTTTTATTTTATTTATTTTAAACTTTTCAGCTTTATTATATTATTAACTAGCTGTTCCCCGCGGCTTCGCCCCGCGTGGGACTCTGTTATATCGCGCCCAAAAGTAGCCTATGTTTGACCTCAGGTCTTTAACTACATCCCTACCAAATTTCATCACAATCGGTCCAGCAGTTTAGCCGTGAAGAGTTGACAGACAGACAGACAGACAGACAGACAGACAGACAGACTTTCGCATTTATAATATTAGTATGGATATGGAAGTATGGATTAACTAGCGACCCACCCCCAGCTTCACATGGGCATAAAAACTTTCCTCATGAATCACTCTATTTTAAAAAAAACCGCATCAAAATCCGTTGCGTATTTAGTTTTAAACATTTAAGCATACAAAGAGACATAGGGACAGAGAAAGCGACTTTGTTTTATACTATGTAGTGATAGATAGATAATCCTATACTATTAAACGAGCACTATTAATTTATTTGTACTCGCGTTTCCGAAAACGGCTCTAAACATTTCTTTGAAATTTTAAACATAAGTTCTTACATAGTGAAAAAGATAATCTAGCTAGGTTCCATGTCTGGGAAAACTTATTTTACCCATATGTTCACGCAAAAAGATTTTCTGCATAAAACAATCGCCCATACACTAAATAATAAAGTGCGAGTTGAACTCTGCTTTGAGAGAGTTCCGTAGATTAATTGAATTTATCCTTACCCTACATAAGCCAGATGAGGGGCCTTATAACCGGAGAACCTTAGCCTAAAAATAAAAAAAATACAAATATGGCCTTGCCACTGAAATGGCTTTCATTGAATATTACAGAGAAAATAATGTGTTATCTATATATACTTTTTCAATTTTATACTTGCGCTATAAAGTACGGCGTATCAGTTATATAAATCGGTAAAACCGTTTCCTTAGTTAAAAGGGAATATAGAGACAGACATAGAGGTATGTGTAAAATATATAACCCTTCCAAACATACATACAAACAAACATACCATGATAAACAAATATCTAATTGTTTAAAAATATGCCATTATTATACCTACACAAAAAGGTTATAAAGGCCTAAAACAGTGTGAATTTATAAATAGTTTTATTTGGCTTATCCATACTAATATTATAAATGCGAAAGTCTGTCTGTCTGTCTGTCTGTCTGTCTGTCTGTCTGTCTGTCTGTCTGTCTGTCTGTCACCTCTTCACAGCTAAACTGCTGGACCGATTGTGATGAAATTTGGTAGGGATGTAGCTAACGACCTGAGGTCAAACATAGGCTACTTTTGGACGCGATATAACCGAGTACCACGCGGGCGGAGCCGCGGGCAACAGCTAGTAATAATATATAATTAAATATTATATTACATGAGGTTGATGGCACCAAACCAGTTTTTACGTAGGTATGTAAAATATAAGGTATTTTTTGTCAACTTATGTTAATTTAACGAGACACTAATGATGTCACGTTATCAACTGAATGATTCTTTATATTTTTGGTAGTATACACTGTTTGTTATATAATTTTACTAGCAACCCGCCCTGGCTTCGCATGGGCATAAAAACCTTCCTCTTGAATCACTCTCTATTAAAAAAACCGCATCAAAATCCGTTGCGTAGTTTTAAAGATTTAAGCATACAAAGGGATATAGGGACAGAGAAAGCGACTTTGTTTTATACTATGTAGTGATTTGAATGTTAAGATTGTTACTTATATTCCTTTTCCGACAAAGCCAAAATAGTTACTTACTGTTAGTTATTTAATTTTATTTTTCATCTGTTTGCGGCGACGCCAAAAAAAGAGGGCAAGCACTTTATGGACTGTCCGAAATAAATGAATTTATTATTTCATTATTATTATTATACCTTTTTGACATGCAAAAGGCGGAGCTTCTTAAAATTCCGATGTAGATTTAATAAGTAACACGTAACTAATTAATAACGTATCCCAACTAATATTATAAATGCAAAGATGAGTTTGATTGTTGTTTATTATTTATTTTGTTATGCTTTCCGCCCTATCTACTGAACCAATCTTCCTGAAATTTTGCATAGTACACATAGATAGAAGTTTTGAGAAGGACATAGCACCTATCTATCATCTAAAGTCACGCGGGCTAAGCCGCAGGCGAAAGCTGGTAGCATCTTATTTCTTTGCCAATAGTTGAATGATAGAGAATTATAAGTCAACCGTTGAGTTTTGGCGATAAACAATTTTGTAATATTTATGATTTTTTCGACTATTTGTGCATAATAATGGTGGATTATTATTTGCTAAGTGTTCGTGAAAGCATGAGTTGGGAAGTGATACAGTGCCGAATACGTGACTTTTAACCTTGTCACCAAATTCTCAAAGATAATTGCTAAGTGAAATTCTTCCACCGCTTCACTTAGCCCTCTGACAAGACTGAATTGACTCGACTAAATATCGAATATTCCAATAAAACTTAATATTGGCAAAAAAAATCTGTTTCAATGCCATATTCTGAATTAATGCCAAGAAAAGTCCACTCGCTTATTGACTGTAAGAGATCCCTTTCTGGGATAAGTCCGCCATTGTACTTTTGTTCTATTTCTATGCCTTTGTATTTACTTGTGTTTAGTACAATTAAGTTTTTACAAAAAAAGTCCACCGTTTGTAAACTTTATATTTTATTGGATCAAATTTAAATCAATAATCACTATCACTACATAGTATAAAACAAAGTAGCTTTTTCTTTCCCTATGACCCTTTGTATGCTTAAATCTTTAAAACTACGCAACGGATTTTGATGCGTTTTTTTTTTAATAGATAGAGTGATTCAACAGGAAGGTTTTTATGCCCATGCGAAGATGGGGCGGGTCACTAGTTAAAAATAAAAAATAAAATAAAATATATAAGTCGACCCACCTTACATATGCAATCACAATGAATCGAGCACAATTATAACAGAAACACAGTCACTCTCGCCGCTCAACTGGTCGTGACGAAGGCTGACTGTCCGCTTATATCCTTACATGTTATTATGGTACAATTTTTTATAAATCAAACGATGCCCTAAGTAGGTATATATCTTCAACTTTGTATAGACAATACAAATAAATAAAATTAAATTTAAAATCAGGATACATTATTATCCGACTACGGCGAAGTCTGAAGGAAGGGTAATAATTTTGGCAGTCTATGTACATATGTATGTCCCATCGTAGCTCCTTAACTACTAGACCGATTTTAATGAAGGAGGTGTCAAAAGATTTGTAATAATGCCCTGGGTTACATAGGCTGTAGGTGTAAATTGTATCAAAACTTTATCTGAAGCAAATTAAACGTCAGATTTCGATTTCAATTTTTTTTTTTGAGATTAACATCACTTTTTTTGTTTGATATGAAAATAAAGGCCTTGGAGAGTACATTACAAATATGTATACAAAACATATTGTTTCAGCTAGAAAATTGGTAGGTAGTACGTTTAAAATGCAGTCGTTAAGTGATTGTAGGTTATTTCGTGCGGTCCAGTTTTTTTCGTTCGGGAAACGGAAAAGTATTAAATAAAAAATGTGTTTAAAAACCCGACTACGTTACAAAAGGGGTCTAAAATGGATGATACAAGAAACAATTCGGACATAAATCCAGAAATGCACTGTACAAAAATGGTCTCGGTAGAGCCGTTGACGCACTCTTTTTAAATGGATGCTAGGAACAAAACTAATATTATCGGTATATGGTTTATTAGAACTATATTATATATTCTGTGACGATACGAAGGAGCAATTCTGACGCCAGGGTGTGCAAAGATAATAAATAATAAATAAATAATAAATATATAGGGACAAATCACACAGATTGAGTTAGCCCCAAAGTAAGTTCGAGACTTGTGTTATGGGATACTAACTCAACGATACTATATTTTATAACAAATACATATATAGATAAACATCCAAGACCCAGGCCAATCGGAAAAAGATCATTTTTCATCTTTGACCTGACCGGGGATCGAACCCGGAACCTTCTGAGTAGCGGTCAAGCATGTTAACCATTACGCCACTGAGGTCGTCAGATGACAGACGATGCATCCAATTCCATCGATAACACAGAACAGAGAAATTATCCGAATAATGTTTTGACGCGTATTTAGTTCCAGGATCAGTGTGTCAGCGTATTCTCTCTTCTTACCTTCAATTCATACATGCCACACCACGCCTTATTATAAATGACTGTATTACGTAGTTTGCAACAAAACCACTTAATATTATCGACCAATAACAGTGGAAATAAATGACGTATTCAAATTCCCCGCCCATTTTTTTGTGTGAAACGTTGGTTTCGTGCGCTATGTCACTTCTTGTTAATATTTCTAAATTCTGTGATCCATACTGATGATTATAAATGCGAAAGTCTGTCTATCTGTTACGCTTCACGGTTACACCGTTAGACCGATTTTGATGAAATTTGATATGGATATAGTTAAGGACCAGGGGTCAAACTTACTTTCGGGCGCGATATAACATATTCCCACGCGGGCAGAGCTAGGCAACGGCTAGTAGACAAATAAGTCAAGTCTGACTTCACGTTCCTAAAAGAGCAATCTAAATACAAATCAGTATAATTACGAACCAATTAAATAACATTCAAGTTACAAACAAACACAAATTACAAACGCTATAAATAGATACACGTTTGACATCACTCCGATTTCCGACAAGTATGCAAAATGAGAATAATTAATTATTAATTACGACAACGACATTCCCAAGGAGATTTGACGTCAGAACTTACAGGAGATACAAATCTTTTAGATTGCAATTTTTTTGTTTCCAAGCTGAATGATCATATTCTATTATTATAAATGCGAAAGTCTGTTTGTCTGTAACGCTTTCACTGCTGACCCGCTGGACCGATTTTGATAAAATTTTGTAAGTACATACCCAAAGACTGACGTCAACTCTCATGAAAGATCATTTACTAGCAAAATGAAGCTCTTTGATTTACAGAAGATAAACAAGGAAAATGTAACTCCCCAGTTATATTTAGTTCAGTTAAAAAACCGAAACGAACTTCCTTGTTCCAAAAAGGTTATATTCTGAGAACTTATCATTTATTATGTCAAAGATAAGAATCGATCAAGTGCGAACTTGAATTATAAAGTTATGTCAAGAACATATTCATTTAAATATTATTGACATTTTTATTGCATTAAAAACTAACAACAAATATCACTTATGAAGTACCTGCCGACCGAGCTTCGCTCGTTTTATGCAGAAAATCTTTTTGCGTGAAAATGAATTTTCCCAGACATGGAACCTAGCTAGATTATCTTTTTGACTATATAAGTTACGTTTCAAATTTCAAAGAAATCGTTAGAGCCGTTTTCGAAAACGCGAGTACAAATAAATTTATTGCTCGTTTAATAGTATAGGAAAAAGAAACAAAAAAAAAAGAATTATAAACTAAGGGTATTAAAAATTTTATTCCCTTCATGCAACCAGCTTTTCGCGCTGGATAGCGATGGCTATCCTTTTTGCCAGAAAGCTGCCAGCGCAAGAGTCACCCGTTGACATATTTTATTACTAGCTGTTCCCCGCGGTATCATTCGCCCTTCGTGTGTACATACTATAGCCTATAACCTTCCCCAAGAATCAAGCTATCATATGCAGAAATATTTTTTCAAATCCGACCAGTAGTTCCCAAGTTATAAGCGTTCAAACAAACAAACTCCTCAGCTATATTAGTTAGTATAGATTTTTTTTTATTATTTTCAATATTAACTAAATTGTAATTTATAAATTTTAATTTCAATTTAAAAACTTCGCAACACCCAGCCTGGGTTTATGTACATACTTAGCAAATTATGTAATTCCACCTACTTCATATTATGTACATTTAAGCGAGAAATAAATAAATTTGTTTTTAAAAGACGAAAAATTTACATTATTTTTATAAAAAATGAAAAAAGGTACGCTCTTTCATAATAGGGTCTTCAATTCGGTCATTTAGGGTTCCGTACATGAAAATGACATAACTATAACTATAATTACCCTATATATATTAGGTAATTCCACAAGATATTCCAAACGCAGTCGTAATTAGCAATTTTGTATGTAAAATCAGTAAAGCGCCCCTGGCGGATAGTAACGTAACTAAGGATTTCCATACAAAATCCTAGCGCAGACGCTAGAGACTATGTTTTTAAAATTTTAAATGTATAAAGGCACAGACTCGTATTCATAAAGCATCATTTGATACCACAATATGCTAATTTTGTAGCAAATGAAGATGACACAAAATAGATTACGAGAAACTATGTTTAATTCATACAAACGACTTATAATGTGGCTTGTTTATTTTGGAACTAGCTGTGCCCGCGACTTGGACCGCGTGGAATTAAAAAAAAATTGTTCAGTTCGCAGTTAAGGTGATACCTCGGTGAACACTAGCGCCACCGTCATTTAAAAATCATTACTTACTGAAAACACAAGTTATCAAAAATCCCTCTGCTGTAATTATGGTTCTGGATCTGAAGTTAATTTTAATCAACATTCAATTATTAAATTATAGTTCCATATAGTTACAAGTTGCAAAACTGCTAAAAGTGGCCGTTTTAAGCAATAATGCAATTTGTAACTATAGGGAATTATAATGTAATAATTCAATATGTTTAAAATTAACTTCAGATCCAGAACCTTAATTACAGCAGAGGGATTTTTGATAACTTGTGTTTTCAGTGAGTAATGATTTTTAAATGACGGTGGCGCTAGCGTTCACCGAGGTATCACCTTAACGAAAAAATTAGTAAAATTTAAGTAACCTTAATTTACTCCTTATTACATCAGCCATCTGATCTGCCAGTGAAAATTCCGTCAAAATCCAGCCGTTCCAGAGATTACCCGAACAAACAGACAGACAGGCAAATGATGTAAAGAAAAAAATGTCTAATATGTACCGTGTATACATTAATAAGCATTTAGTAAAAAGCTGTTATTTAAATATAACAAACAGACACCCCAATTTTATTTATTTGTATAGATGTATAAATTATGCCTCATTATTGTACGAGTACAATCGTCGATACAAGTTATCGTCATTTATATGGAACTGTTTGTAGGGTTCTTATCTTCGGAACTAAGTACTAAGGCCGCCTATTGTATATCTTTACCCCTAGTGTGAGTTTTTCTTTCTCTAGTAATTAAAAACACTTTATTGTACAAAATAATTGCATACATGGATTACAGCCTGTGACAAGTGCTCCTAGTATGAGTTTTTCTAAACGCAGTCGCTAGCGTCTGCGTTAGGATTTTGTATGGAATGTTTTAGTTGCCTTACTATCCGCCAGAGGCGCTGTACATGTTTGTCATACAAAATCGCTAACGCAGTCGCTAGCGTCTGCGTTTAGAAAAACTCATACTAGGGGCACTTGTCACAGGCTGTAATCCATGTATGCAATTATTTTGTACAATAAAGTGTTTTTAATTACTTACTTAACTGATTTGTAATTCTTCGGAACCACAAAACTATTAATTTCTTACCCGTGAGGTGGGACCAACGGCTTAACGTGGCTTCCGAAGAACGAATTTTTTATTTATTTATTTATTTGTTTTTCTGGTGTCTTACAACTTAATGTAGTATCACTACATAGTATAAAAGAAAGTCGCTTTCTCTGTCCCTATGTCCCTTTGCATGCTTAAATCTTTAAAACTACGCAACGGATTTTGATGCGGTTTTTTTAATAGATAAGAGTTATTCAAGAGGAAGGTTATTATGCTCACGCGAAGCTGCCCCAGCTTTGTGTCGCTAGTAGTATAGTAAAGAATACAATAATAATGTTGGACTGTGCCAATAACAATACTCGTTCTTTATTATCAGACAATCAGATGATTCAAGCCTGTAATGTCCTATCCTACCACATTGGAAACAACTAAACTATGTATGCTTCCCGTGGGAATCGAACCCACGACCTTCGAGTTTTCAAGCAAACGCCTTAAACACTAGACCACAAAGGCAAGTTATAAAATGTGTCGTTTCCAGTATAAGAATCACCATCATTTAATTATTAAAATATTTATTTTATTATTATTATATACATATTGTTAAGTTTAAATTAAAAAACTTTAAAATTTCATTTAAATTAGATAGAATTTTAAAATTGACTCATTGCTTTCTTTGGAAAAATTTAAACCGTATATTGTTAAAAAAAGTCGTCTATGTAAAATTTTCTTATTTAAAAATTGATAAAAATTTGTACACGACTGTACCACTAAGCCAAGATCAAGGTAAGACTGACTTGCATACCAATGAAATGGACTCTCCGAATCACGTCATACCCTATACTGTGGTTTGTCGCATAAACTATGATTGTATTACTTTGGGAATACTTGATTTGATTATCACTACATAGTATAAAACAGTAGCTTTCTCTGTCCCTATGTCCCTATTTAAGCTTAAATCTTTAAAACTACGCAACGGAGTCGAATGATTGTTCGAAGTCACCGGTGTGGAATGAAAATCATTCGAAACCATTTCAAAAATAGCACCCGATATGTTTTATTTCTAATATACTTCGAAAGTGAAATAAAACAAGTTTTATTTAATAATCTAATAATGTTTATTGTAATAAATAGTGAAAAGCATCAATATTCAACATATAGTTTTTCATTCAAGTACATACTTACATCACTGCGGCCGGCTCCCGCCCACTACTGGTGGCTTACCACCATCTCTTAAAACCATGCAAGAACGAGAGGATGTCGCCTTACATCATGTATTGCGCTGTCTCGCTTACTCACTGGATCTTGCATGGTTTTAAGAGACGGTAGTAACCCCCTGTTAGTCTGCCAGAGGCGCTGTATAGGTTTGTCATACAAAATCGCTAACGCAGTCGCTAGTATCTGCGTTTATAAAATCTCATAATAGGGGCGGAAGCAGGCAAAGTAATTTGGTAAGAACTTGTAACTTTGACTTCCGCATAGTAACACCTTAATCTATTAAAAAGTTTTATTCAAACATTTATTATTATTTATTTCAGTCGATTGTACACATTTTTGTTTACAAAAATAGGTATAAAACTAAATAATTATAATGTATGTTAAAACGTACCATACAATTTCGGATTAAATTTAATAAGACGTATCATATCGATGTAATAATGGCACGAAATTTCCTTAACAAATACAGACTTACACATATTCATAAGCTACTTAAATAAAAGCTTTTAAAAAGGCTTAAATAAAGCTTGAGAAAGTTTCTAAGAAAGCTTATATAATTTGGATTCACTTGTATCGGTATCTGTACCCTAGTATGAGTTTTTACAAACGCAGACGCTAGCGACTCCGTTAGCGATTTTGTATGAGAAACCTGTACAGCGCCCCTGGCGGATATTAAGGTAACTTAGAAATTCCATACAAAATCCTAACGCTGTCGCTAGCGTCTGCATTTATAAAAACTCATACTAGGGGTAATCAAATGAGACCTACTTCTGGTTGTTTAACAGAGTTGAAATTACACGTGACATTTTAATCGACTATTATCTATTCTGTGGTATTGATATCAATACTTAAATCATCATTATTTATAAGCGTTTATTTATTAAAATTATTGTTCGTCTACAAGTAAATAATACTTATCCAATTGGCGGACTTAATGCATTCTTACGATTTCTCTTAATGGCCGACTAATTAACGTGTGGCTGTGCTTCATTTTATTTTATCTTATGGGGGTCATCCTCACGGGTGAGAAAATAAATTTAAACAACCACATTGACATTTTCTACCCACACAGACGACTTACTTTACAATAATACACGCACACCCATAGATTAAAAATAAAATGCGTTAAACCGAGCGCGATTCGAAATTCTTTGCGCACACCGGAATGGAACAAAAGTATTTTTGAATTTCGTACAGTAAATATATTAATTGCGATGTAGTTGACTCAAGTAAGTATAGATTTTAAAAAAAAATTGCGTCGCTTTGTGGCGCTAGTGTCGCCATAGCTTCAAATCGCGCGCGATTCGAACTTCTTTGTAAGCAAAGAATTTATATATAACACTAGAATGCTTACGGAGGACAAAAGCCGTTCTGAAATAAAAACTAAAGTTTGTAGGTGTCTCTTTCTAGTAGGTTGTATAAAAAACAAGAGGAAAAGGGACATCTACAAATTTTGGACCTTTTAGTGTGCCCCTAGTATGAGTTTTTCTTAACGCAGACGCTAGCGACTGCGTTAGCGATTTAGTATGGCAAACCTGTACAGCGCCTCTGGCGGATAGTAAGGCAACTAAGAAATTCCATACACAATCCTGACGCAGTCGCTAGCGTCTGCGTTAAGAAAAACTCATACTAGGGGCACTGAACCTTAATTACATAACACGGATTTTTGATAACTTGTGTTTTCAGTGAGTAATGATTTTTAAAATGACGGTGGCGCTATTTTTCACCGAGGTATCACCTTAAAATTATATTCTAACTGATGATGTGTCAGGCAACGACAGCGGGCTGTGCGGCGAGGTCGGTGCGCAGTTGTCGTAACGTGCGGCGACACGACAAGCGGCGCGAGCCGAGACGCGGGAAACCGCTCACGCGCTCTACCTTCACGGGGGTCTCTCGTCTGAAATCAAATCATTATCACAAATAAATTAAAAAATATTTCCACGTTAGCTTCGCCTTCACACCCCGCCACCCTTTCTTTCAACTTCTTTCGTCGCTCGGAAACCTGCTTAAAATAAAAAAAAACAGCTCTTTTATCTGCCCATACATTTTTACATATTTCCCCAAAAATAACGGTCTTAACCGGGTGGCTTACCACCAGTTCTTGAAACCATGCAAGAACGATTGAGTAAGGATGAGAGATATCGCCTTACATCATGTTTTGCGCTGTCTCGCTTACTCACTGGATCTTGCATGGTTTTAAGAGGCGGTAGTAAATCACAATATTAAAAAAAAAGATTCGCTAACCATATCGTGTGACATATCAAATGAAAGAGCTCGTTATGAGAATCTCAAATATATTTTTGTTATTATTGTAATAATATGTAATAATTTTATTCAGGAAAGAAGACGAAAATTGATCTAAACCCCCTGATCTCCGAAACTACGGAGCCTAAAATTTTGTAAAAATTACGGAATATAGGTCATTGCCTGTAGATTACAGGAAAACCTACAAGAACTCTGTCAATTGACAATTAAGTGGTAAATTCAATATAAAACGTTTTAGTTCACTAAAACACCACTAGATGGCGATAGTTATAGTAGTTAGTTGAAATACCACAATTGAATTTAAAAACTGACATTGGCATTGTACGGAACCCTCTCCACGCGAGTTCAACTCGCACTTGACCGGTTTTTGAGCTTGCCTTCAACCATGGCGGAGGCGGCATATCTAAACACTCGTTAACGGAACAAATTTTCCTGGTTTACTGAAGGCGTGGCCCTAACAACGCACACGCTTTGTGCTGTAACTTAGATGCAGAATATATATCATACATTTATTCTTTTATGTTCAAGGTAAATTATGTCAAAACTGAGGTAAAACAAAAAATTTCATTAATTCAGAACCGTCTAAAATAATCATACATAATTACAGAAACAATATTACGTTTAGTTAACACAATGCATTGTGCTGAACATCTTGTGAATACAGCTATAGTTTTTATGATTTTATTTACAAAATATTGCTCGTGTATTAATTTTAGAAGTAACGTTGATATCAGTCAAGATTCAGATCTTAATTTCTCTCAACTAGCCTGGAAATATGGGTACAACTCGGAGCAACATACAGTGGTGACAGAAGATGGATATATCTTGACGATCTTTAGGATGAAAGGAAGGCAGTGTGGAGGGAAGAAACGGCCAGTGCTGTTGATGCACGGGCTGCTGATGAGCTCGGACAGCTTCCTAGACGCAGGACCTGGTACTGGGCTGGCGTACCTCTTAGCCGATGCCTGTTATGACGTCTGGGCTGGGAATAACCGTGGTAACTATTATTCCCGAGCTCATATCACACTAAATCCTGATGTAGATGCTCAATTTTGGAAGTTTTCTTACAACGAAATGGGGTATTATGATGTTCCAGCGATTATAGATTACATTTTAGATCAAACAGGCGACGAAAATTTGAATTACATTGGTTATTCTCAGGGAGCCGGAAGTGTTTTCGTGATGTGCTCAGAAAGGGCTGCTTATTGTGAGAAAATAAAAGTTTTGATAACATTAGCTCCATCTACACGACATATTAATACAAGATCTAGATTTTCAAAATCATTGAGTCTTAACTTTTGGAAATATGAACGAGTATTAGCAGCAGCTGGTGTTAATGAAGTTTTTGGGAAACCAGATTGGATTCCAGATTTTGTTTCAATGTTTTGTCGTTTAAATTTGGGATCAGAAGCTATATGTTTGAGTGTCATATCATTGATGGACAATTACCATGCTACGTCAGTATCCCGTTCAACTATTAGGACGTTGTTTGGACACTTTTCAGCTGGCACATCAGTACATAATATGGCGCATTACGGCCAAAATATGATCAGCGAGGATTTCTTCAAATTTGATTATGGCTCTGATAATATTTACATTTACGGTAGCGAAGACCCTCCGAAGTATAATTTAAAAGCAACCACGATACCGGTAGTGATATTATATGGTGAAAATGATGGGTTGGTGGACGTGAAGGATGCTGAATGGTTGGTTTCTCAGCTGCCCAATGTGGTGGAAGCGTGGTTAGTGCCAGATCCTAAGTGGGATCATTTGGATTTTGTTTATAGTCAACTCATACCGAGGTTCATATATCCTAAGATAGAAAAGTATTTGCTGCGAAATAGTTAATTTGTATACAAATAATCATGTGTTCGTCATTGCTTATTACATTATAAATTAAAACGAGTATTGTATTGTATTATTGTAAACAAATATTTACTGAAAATGATTTTTTGACTGTCATTGTCAATTATGTTACGTATCTTAAAAACATAAAAAATATAATTTTACTAGCTATTGCCCGCGGCTCCGCCCGCGTGTAGGTCGCTTTTCGCGTGGAAACTACAACTATCCAGACCTATAGTTAAATCTATAGTATCCTATTCCCGTGCCAATTTTATAAAGCCATTACATTGCTACGATATCAAACTGAAAATATTAACATTCATACTATCACATCTTTGTCTCTAAAAGAGTAGACGCAGCCTATTACAGGGTCATTTGGACCTAAAAACCACTTCTAAAGTTATAGTGGGCGTGAAAAGTGACGAAAATCTCAATAAAAAGTGATAAGTTAGTTAAATTAAACCTAACGACACGACCGTATGTTCCGTCAAACAATAACTGAACTGACTTGCCAATTTCATTATTTTTTAAACCAAAGCCAAACCAAACTAACCAATCAATTCAAATAGCTTACAATACAACACGACCGATAAACAAACCAACCAATAGAACTAAATCAACAACCAAATTTTTTTTTAAATAATTTAAATTAAGTAAGGAAATTTTCAATCTGCTATACCATATGCGAAAAAATAATTAAAATAAAGTCAGCTCCATCTATTGATATTTTATGTAACTAAATTATACGCCCACACACATTCAATGTGTTATTTTATTAAAATTTAATAGAGACTGCAGTGTGTTTTTCTCTTTATGGATATCGATAAAACGAAGTAGAAATTCTAGCTTTATCTAAATTAAATACGTTTATGTAAACCGCATTCAACTCTGTTTAAAAGTTTTGAAGCAGTGCTAGAAGTAAACTTCAACTGACCATAACTTCTTTTTCCCTTAACCGATTTTGACGAAACAAAGTTTTGACAACGCTCCTAATTATATGTAATCCACCTGTGAAAACCGCGTTCAAATCTGTTGAGTAGTTTTGAAGTTATAACGTACCAGAGAAACAAAAATTCCAAAATTTTTTTTTTGTTTCTGTTACTCTTCTTTAATCGCTCCGTATCAGTTTTTTAGAAAAATATTTAATGTATAGACACTCGATTTTTACTGTCCTATTATTTGTATAGATAGATAAGTACAAAATACTGATATATTAACGGACTTAACGCTAAGAGCGTTCTCTACCAGTCAACCATTTGATTAATCTTCTTCTTAAGAGTCGTAATGACAAACTATTAGATTTGATTTGATTGGGGTTGCGATATCGTTTATCCGGAAATAAATTTGCAAATGAATTTATTCGTTCCTTTTCAAAATTAAAATAAAAGTAAGAAAATAATTCTAGAAAACAAATAAAAAAAAAACAGAAAATTATTGTTTGTGGTAGGATTCGATCCAGCTACTTCCAGCTATTTCTTGAAACATTTCTTTACTAAAATATTAAAAGCAAAAATATAGAATTCTAAAAAACTAATACAGAACGAAAAAAAAGTAAGTAAAAAAAAAGTCATGTTTAGCAGGATTAGAACCCTCTACTCAAAAAAATAATCCTAACTTATGGAAAATAACACAAAGATTTACCTATTTTCAAACTACTATTCGAAATCCAGAATCCGGAATCCGGAAAAATTTTTAAAACTTAAATTAAACGAATCAATGAGTAGCCCAAAACGCAGACATTAAACTATACATACAATATAATGCCGCAATTACCACTCCATACTCCAATCAATTCCAATTTAATTTTATTATTTTATATTAAGCAGGTACCAAATCGTCTAAATACACAATCAAACCGTTAGAAAAGCAAAAAAAAAAAAAATATTTTATTTATTTTGAAATCTCAATTACTACACAATGACATGATGATTAAATGCGAACGACAAACCATATCGACTTTTAAAATGTATGGTGGCGTCATCTATTGACACATTACTGAACTCATAATATTAACAAATAAATAAAACATTTGCACTCTAACTTATATTATGTATTGTATCCATTTACAATATGTTGTGTACATACAATACAATTCAATACAAAATATTATACCAAAAGACATTTTCAATTTTAATTCCATGTATCTTCACTTCAAAAATGACAAAGTTTCATACAAACTGGCAACTTCTATTTCACCCCTATAGGGATGTTATTTTCAAAATCAGATTGATGCATTATTATTTTTTACCAATTACAAATTCAAATTAAAAATTTCATGTGTCTCACTTCAATAATGACAATGTTTCATACAAAATGGCAACCCCTATTTCACCCCTTTAGGAATGAATTTTCAAAATCTGATTGGTGCCTTATTATTTTTTACCAACTTCAAATGTATGTTAATAATTCCATGTATCTCACTTCAAAAATGACGAAGTTTCATACAAACTGGCAACCCCTATTTCACCCCTATAGGGATGTTATTTTCAAAATCAGATTGATGCATTATTATTTTTTACCAATTACAAATTCAAATTAAAAATTTCATGTGTCTCACTTCAATAATGACAAAGTTTCATACAAAATGGCAACCCCTATTTCACCCCTTTAGGGATGTAATTTTAAAATCTGATTGGTGCATTATTATTTTTTACCAACTTCAAATGTATGTTAATAATTCCATGTATCTCACTTCAAAAATGACGAAGTTTCATACAAACTGGCAACCCCTTTTTCACCCCTTTAGGGATAAAATTCACAAAAGTCCTTTCTTAGCGGACGTCTCTTAGTCACAATCTACCTCCCTGCCAAATTTCATCTTCATCGGCTCAGCAGTTTTGGAGATTTCGTGATGAGTGAGTGAGTGTTTTTCGCTTTTATATACATAATATATAATATATATATATATTTATATATATATATATATATATATATATATATATATATATATATATATATATATATAGATTTAAATATATTAATAAGAAGTCATGCAGAGGCAACACCACCATAGAGTCAATTGTAGAGTTTGTGGAGTCTATGGTGCGCTCTGGGCGGGAAACTCGAAGAGTGACAGAGTAGCAGGTTGTCAACATGATAGGCAGATTTAATTTGTTTTTGCAATAGTTGTGATACTGATTAAATTATTTGTTTATAAAATTAACTAGCGACCCGCCCTTCGCTTGGGCATAAAAACCTTCCTCTTGAATGACTCCATTTATTAAAAAAAAAAAACCGCATCAAAATCCGTTGCGTAGTTTTAAAGATTTAAGCATGCATAGGGACATAGGGACAGAGAAAGCGGCTTTGTTTTATACAATGTAGTGATACACAAATTTAAATACAAACTATTAACTAAAATAATTTTTATTTTATGCGGATTAAAACGGATTTTGATGCGGTTTCTTTTAATAGATAGAGTGATTCAAGTGGAAGCTTTTTATGCCCATGCGCAGCCGGGGCGGGTCGCTAATTTGGCTAATAAAGGTATAATCATTAGCCCCCGTATTAAGAAATGTTTGATAAGCCCATTTTAACTAAAACATGTTTTGGCTCTTTCTCTCTTACCCGACACTTCACGTGAAAGAACGAGACGAAACACATTTTATATATGATACGGGGGTAGAAAGCAATATTGTTGATTAAAGCTAAAAATAATACCTGAAAAACATATGATGCTCCACGCTGCACCTCCACAGTTTCTTGGCGGCCGTGGTGGAAGGCAGCCTGAAGACCACGTGGTTCTCGAACTCGTCGAACTCACTGGCGCGCAGGCGCAGCGTGTATGTCCGTTTGTTGTAGCTGATCTTGGTAATCTTGGCCCAGGGAAACCGGTTCATTAGCTGGCTGGAATGAATTAACTAGGTATTTTAATTTGAATGGAATTGTAAATGAAATAAAGCTTACCCTGAAGTACAAGTTAACACACAATTAATACCATACAATTCAATATAATACAAATCCTTTTATCGCACATAGAATACAGAAAACAGGTAAAAAAAACTTAAATATAAAACGCAGAAGGCGGCCTTATCGCTTAAAAGCAATTTCTTCGAGGCAACCTTTAGAAATCGTATTAAATAATGAAATTGAATTGACGGTAGTGCGGGGTATATAAACGTACTTGAAATATATATGTGCCTTACTAGCGACCCGCCCCGGCTTCGCATAGGCATAAAAACCTTCCTCTCGAATCACCCTATCTATTAAAAAAAACCGCATCAAAATCCGTTGCGTAGTTTTAAAGGTTTAAGCATACAAAGGGACATAGGGACAGAGAAAGCGACTTTGTTTTATACTATGCAGTGATAAGATAAACTTACATATACACATACATAATAAAACATATGCCTAGAAGAATATACATACATAAATACCTTAAACTTACTTGCATTGGGATAGGTGAAAGCTTTCACAGAGAGGAGAGAATGAGGGAAAGTTTAACCTGTGACTTATAGGATTCTAAAGCTTAAGCGTGTCGAATGGAGACTGGTAGTGAATTCCAAACAGCTTGTATCGAGAAAGAGTGGGTGAAAAAATCAGAGGAGTGTGTCGGAGTTTGCAAACGAAGATTCTCTGCATGTAAACCTGATGGCAAGCGGTGACCGTGACTCACCCGTCCCTGCAGACGGCGACGCCGCGCGCGCTCACGGCCAGCACGTGCGCGTCGCCGGCCGCGTGCAGCTCCGCGCCGTACAGCGACAGCTTCTTGGCCGACTCCAGGTAGTTCAGCTCCGCTTCTGCTGGCGTTTGACCTCTGGGGGGGGATTGACTTGATTTTATGTAGTCAATGACTAGAGATTCACCACCATCCCTAATTATGGTGTGGGGTATGCATAATTTATTTATTTATTTAACTTCATTACACAACTAGCGAACCGCCCCGGCTTCGCATGGGCATAATAACCTTCCTCTTGAATCACTCTATCTATTAAAAAATCGCATCAAAATCCGTTGCGTAGTTTTAAAGATTTAAGCATACATAGGACATAGGGACAGAAAAAGTGACTTTGTTTTATACTATGTAGTGATTGTAAACGGCGAACTTAATAATCCATACTAATCCATACTAATATTATAAATGCGAAAGTCTGTCTGTCTGTCTGTCACCTCTTCACGGCTAAACGGCTGGACCGATTGTGATGAAATTTGGTAGGGATGTAGTTAATGACCTGAGGTCGAACATAGGCTACTTTTGGTCGCGATATAACCGAGTCCCACGCGGGGCGAAGCCGCGGGGAACAGCTAGTCATTATATAAAGGTAGTTAGGTTTTGGTCAGTGGTCAGTTCAATAAATGATCTGTTGTATAGCGGTTGTCTCATTACCACAAGTATATTATAGATGGTGTCTAAGAGTGCTCGCTGGTTTGTTAATAGCTTGTCTAAGACCTGGGTTATAAGTGTCAGAATATTCCACTACTTCGCCATAACGATCTTTTTTTTTATTTACTTATATATTTTAACAAAATCATTATTTCGTGTAAATGACACAGTCAATCAACCATGTACAGAGAGTACAGGTACTAGGGGTATCAGAGTTCTTTGGAACCGCCTTTCGGCCTCTGACGTGGTTAACGACTACCGAATGGCAGCCAGGTCAACGGCTTAACGTGCCTTCCGAAGCACGGAATCGTCTTTACTATCAGACAATCAGGTGATTCAAGCTATCTTAACCAAACTGGAAACAACAAAACAAAGTATGCTTGCCTGTGGGAATCGAATCTCCGACATCCGGGATTACAGGCACACTATTACCAATATATTATAACTTCAGTGCCTTTACCACTGTATCACAGAGGTAGTTAAAAGTCCTAATTGTTAAATTCCTCGTGGTCAAATCAGTTTGACTACTTGTCTGTCTGTCTTTCTGTCTGTCTGTCTGTCATCTCTTCACGGCTAAACTGCTGGACCGATTGTGATGAAATTTGGTATGGGTATAGTTATGCACTAGGAGTCAAACATAGCCTACTTTCGGGCGCGATATAACCGACGTGCACGCGGGCGGAGCCGCATCCAACAGCTAGTATCCCTGTAAAATAATGAAAATAAAGTCCAAAAGCCTTACCTATGTTTCCGGTAGAGTTCGTCAACCTTCTCCTCCATCTCCTGGCAGAGGACCCTTATGGGGATGTGTCCGTCGGCGGCCAGCAGCGCGGCCCGGCCCGGCTCGTGGTCCCCGCGCTCGGCCTGCAGGCTGTACGACGCTAGCAGAGCGTAGGTTATGTTGGAGCAGGTCAGGCGACCTGGAATGATGGTGCTTTCTTGGTACTCTTCTTCGTCCGAGCGCTTCTGAGCCCAGGATACGCTATTAATCATGGTCCTGATTTAGCGGTACTGGTTATTATGATGGAGCGATTGCCGTCTGACCTTCGTGCCCCTTTTATACAGGGAAACCAGTGTGTGTTAGTGGCCAACAACAACTTTCTTGATACTCTATCATTACTTTGGCCTTTGGAGCGTGACGGGAGCGATAGGGGTATGCTTGACCGCCACAAAGGGGAGATCTTCCCGCCAGGCCGGGTGTTAAGCTTGAGGAACCGCGGCTCCGACGATGTCTTGTCGGAGGTTGTATAGATAGCTCCAATCTTTAGGAACTTTGCAAGCGTGATTTAGACGACATTCATAGCAATTTGCTGTCATTTATGCAATTTTGACATTGTTGCTCTTTATGTGATCTGTGATGGGTCTCAGTAGTTATTTATAGTGGCGCTTGTGTCGCCACAGGTCTACGTTAGAAGGTCTATGATAAGTAGTTCTTCTTCTATCGGTGCTGTCTTCATCAGACAGCAGATCACATTAATGGTTGCCGATTAATGGGACCTGCTGGCTGCTTCAGTGCCCAAGGTCCGCTTTCCCGCTTTTTTTACTCCACTTCGCTCAGTCCTCGGTATACTTGGTTGTGAGACCATCAGCACACTTTACTGCGATATCGAGCCAGCACTCACAAACTTGTCCCTTCTGGTAGCAGCATCATCATCAACATTTCGGCCGAAGGCTGTCCACTGCTAGACATAGGCCTCCCAAGGATTTCCAGAAAGACCGGTTGGAAGCGGCCTGCATCCAGCACCTGTCTGCGACCTTCTTAAGGTCTTCTGACCATTTGGTCGGTGGGTGTCCGATACTCCGCTTACTGGTGCGTGGGCGCCATTTGAGAACTTTTCTGCCCCATAGGTCATCGTTTCGTCACGCTTTGTGCCCCGCCCACTGCCACTTTAAAGAGCTAATCCTCTGGGCTATGTATAATTCGGTCTCGTAAGGAAACACCGAGCATAGCCCACTCCATGGCTCTTTGGACTTGCAAGGTAGCTGAAGGTCTTCAGCTTCCTTGCAAGTTTCTTACAGATTTAAGATTTAAGATTGTTCCTTTAAGTACGTAACTTGCCGGTTTCCGTGAAACGTGGTCAAAGTATACCCACCTTCCATGAGGTCTTTTCTCACAGCTAACACGAGCTGGTTTCTGGTGATGTCATCGCTCAGTTCCGCTGGCTCTGGGGGATAAAACTTCACTGCAAACTTCACGTCCCATGGCTCATCTGAAAACAAATAATTTTATATAAGACATGTATATCAATATCTTTATGGCCTTGTGGTTAAGGCGTTGACTGAAGACATTGGTTGTGAGTTTGGTTCCCACGGGAAACATACTTTGTTTAGTTTATTCTAGTATATTTCGATTTGAATCCGGAGTATCTTAAATGCAAATTTAAATATCTTTCTAAGTACCATTCGTAGGTATTCTAAGACACTTCGTCTTGTCCACTCTTTTGGACCAGTTTTATGAAAAACTCATTCACTGTACTGACAATAACTACTTCACAGTTCTTGTCTTCCTGAAGTTGACTTCGTTTCTTTGTTTTAAACGTTAGTAGCATTGTTATCAAGGCTAGAATAGGCTATTACTGTGCTAGCAAGTTCACATCTGCATTACATCGGGTGGGATCGTGGTTCTTCATAGTAACTACTACCGACCCGCCCCAGCTTCGCATGGGCATAAGAACGTTCCTCTTGAATCACTCTATCTATTAAAAAAACCGCATCAAAATCATCATCAAAGATTTAGGCATACATAGGGATATATGGACAGAGAAAGCGACTGTTTTATCACCACATAGTATAAAACGAAGTCGCTTTCTCTGTCCCTATGTCCCTTTGTACGCTTAAATCTTTAAAACTACGCAACGGATTTTGATGCGGTTTTTTTAATAGAAGTTTTTGTGCCCATGCGAATCCGGGGCGGGTCGCTAGTTATGAATATAAAAATAGGTTTAAAACAAAAATATCCATACTTTTGAAGGTTTTAGACAGTCTCCTGTTAAGGTCCACCCACACCCTGGGGTCCCCGCGCTGGGCGTGCAGGAGACCGAAGTAGTCTTTCTCCAACACGTCGAGGTTACTGCACACTTTGTCCAGGAGATCAGACCCCCGTGCTTTCCTCTGAAAAAGAAGTAGAAAATGATATAAATGTCTTTAATGAGCTAGGTCTTAGTGATGATGATAATGAAAATCTAAAAATAATTAAAAAAAAAATCCTTTTGTTCAGAAATGGCTTCATTATTAAAAAAAAAATACGTCAATAGACGCATTGCTGGCATAGGACTAAGTAGGTCAACAAGGTAATAAAAAAAATTGCCGGCTGATGGAGGCTTTTTAATGTACACGTTTTCATAGGTTTCTTAGTTTCACTCTGTCCAGCCTACCAAAAAACACCTATTCTAGCGGTCGTTAATGGAAATTGCTGGACACTTTTGTTAGGTTGGTACTAACCATTAGTTCTTTTATTGTTTAAAAATATGTATGAGCTTTACAAAAATAAAAAAAATATATATCAAAGCGAGCGCTGGCTTGTTGTTGGCGCTATTGTAAAAATGATACGTACGATATTGTTTCGTCTTAAGAGGAAGTAAGAGGAAGAAAAGTACTGTACAAGCCATGGTCGAAATTTTAATATATGTCCTCGTATTTTTAAAAGGCCTCGGCTTCGCTTCGTCCCTTTAAAAGCACTTGGCAATATATATTACTCGGCCGTAAATTGCTTTATTTCGAGTGATTTGAAGAAATAAAAGAAACGTTATAGCATAATATTATGATAAGTAAAATATTAGTTAGGGAGTCGAGTGCATATTTGGCCCGTTAATCAGATGAAAAAAGGAAAGCAATCAAAATTCCTTTTGGCTTGGGATCGCGCAAAAAAATTAAGAATTTCAAGGTGATCTGAGTTTGGGTCGGTCCGATCCCAAGTTTCGACTGGTTGCTATGCCATCAATAGGCTACTTGACTCATATCAATTTTGATGCAACAAATGTTTATTTCTTACAGTAGGCCCACGAAACCGAAATATATCAATCTCCGCTAAGAAAAATGCATTATAATTTTAAATTCAAATTTACTTAAAATTCGGAACTGTCAAAACGCAAGCCGGCCACCAAAGAAGTTCGAATCAATCGCGCTGTCTCTTTTAAGTGACGCAATTTTTTTTTTTAATCTATGCCGGCCACCATCCGCCATGACATAACGCAACTATTCTGGTAAACTCACGTTCAGACCTATTTTTGACTTCAGTCATTCGATCATAATCAGTGATTCGAATGATTTTCATTCGAATGATTTTTAATCAAATCAAAAGATATATAAGCTTTTAGTTTCTATTAGGTTTGTTTTATTGGTACTTGATTACATTTTTGCATTGCAATATGGAAATCGAACTCACGACCCCCAGGTCTACAGGCAAACCCGGACCATAGAGGCAGACTAATAAAATCCGATGTACATCTAATTTTAACCGAATTCTGAAATATTCTACCTCCTACTAATAATATAAACGCGAAAGTTTGTATGTATGTTTGTTACTCTTTCACAGGAAAACGGCTGAACCGATTTGGCTGAAACTTGGAATGGAGATCGCTTAGACCCTGGAACAATACTTAAGCTATAAATATTTTATCCCGGAATTCCCACGGGAGCGGTATGTACATATTTCTAGGCGAATACTGAGGAGTACATATAAAATTGTTTATCTGTTACCTCTGTATTCGAAATGGCAATAAATCTAAAGTGCTTGTAACAGTTTACGACTTGTAAATAGTAAATGTTACTGAGTAACAATAATGTTGTTTATAGTTTCTGCGCACATCCAATAAATTTACTATAGAGTGGCATATTCAAGGTTTAACGTTCGTCTTTTACTAGTTGTATCATTATCATATCGTGTGGGTTACACGGTCAATCGACCATGCACATCCTGGTGTCAGAGTTCTTCGCGGGTATGGACCAGGGCTTAAATATAGGCTACTTTTGGTCGCGACATAACCGAGTCCCACGCGGGCGCAGCCGCGGGCAACAGCTTGTTATCAAATAGAGTTTCGTAAGGATTCGTTGACAGTTACTCTAACAACACATAAACAAAATATAAGCTACTTGCTTTCGCCCGCGGCTTCACTCGCATGAATTTCCCTCGGGAACACTGCTTTTTCCAGGGATGAAAGGTACCCTATGTTCTTTTCAATACTCCTAGCTATGTGTAAGCGAAATTTCAAGAACATTGGTTCAAAAAATAGGGCGTGAAGAGTTAACAAACAAACAAATAAACATACAAACTCACTTTCGCATTTATAATATTAGTTGGGATTGGTGTTCATGTTCTATACTCACATCCAGTACAACTGTGATATGCTCTCCATCCATCAGCTCGACCCGCACCCTCCTGGAGTCTCCCATCCGCCTCTCCCGCCAGCCCTCTTCGGAGGCGAGGCGGTGGAGACTCTCTCGCATTATTCCACCTGGAAAAAAAATAGAACATTTGCAACCGACTTCCAAAAAAGAGGCTTTTTTTATGTTTGTTACCTCATATCTCCGGCATTTCTGGACTGATATTGAAAATTCTGTTATTGTTCTGTTCTGAACCCTAAAAAACAAATAACTACTAAAAGTTCTTGTAGAGATGGCAGCAGTAGCGCGTGCGCAGCATGACAATAAAAAATCCTTTGCCAAGATATAAATCTATATATATAATAAAAATTAAGTTAAAAAACTATACCCCGACTACGTGGTGTCTAAAAAGGATGAAACAAGAAAATAATTAAGATAGAAATCTAGAAATGCATAGGTAAAAAAATAGTCATGGTAAAGCCGTGGTGCACCCATTGAAACCCGTTTTCCGTTGTCACGATCATAGCATGAAAACGGCTTGACCGATTTGGCTGATTTTTTTTTGTAGCTTTCTAATACTCTTTACAAGGTTCTTACGGAAAAAAATATTAAGAAAGGCGGTACGAAGTTCGCCGGGTCAGCTAGTTATAAATACTTTTGTATACATAATTTTGGTTGTTTAGTTAGTAGGTTAACTAATTACATCAACGCAGTCTTGGATTTCACTCAAGCAATTAGTAATATCCGTTAAGACGATATCTCGGTGAACACTAGCGCCACGATCATTAAAAAATCATTATTCACTGAAAACACAAGTTATCAAAAATACCTGTTATGTAATTAAGGTTCTGGATCTGAAGTTAATTTTAATCATATTAAATGATTAAATTATAGTTCCCTATAGTTATAAATTGTAAAACTGCTAAAAATGGCCGGCCGAATACTCGCATCAAACCAGTTTTTTGGGATATAGAAGCTATACTCGGTGTGTCATATATACTTGGGACAGGGAATTGTTCCCAAGCACAATTTCTCCTTTTAATACAAACAATGAAAATCTGTAATCATGTTTTTCTCAACATTTTTCGCAGACTATAGAAAAGTATCTAGAGATCAGTGCCCCTAGTATGAGTTTTTCTAAACACAGACGCTAGCGATTGCGTTAGCGATTTTGTATGACAAACCTGTACAGCGCCTCTGGCGGATAGTAAGGCAATTAAGAATTTCCATACAAAATGCTAACGCAGTCGCTAGCGTCGGCAACGACTGCCAGAAGGCAGCCGGGACCATCCGAAGCACGGAATCATCTTTATTATCAGACAATCAGGTGATTCAAGCCTGCAATGTCCTAACCAAACTGGAAACAACTACACAAAGCAGGCAAATGCCTTAACCCTTGGACCACGGAGGAAAATACCTGGTCGCTATAAAATGTAGGGACAGTAAAATGAGTTGGTAATGATTTTAACCAAAGTTATTACAAGAAAGAACGCTAAAAAATATGCGATTCCGCTTGTTGGAAATGTATGAGGACTATGTCCAGCTGTGGACGTACTTAATAGGATAAAATTATAATATTTAGACTTGCGTCTTCGACATTGCATTGTTATTCATACATACATTGTTTATCAAAAAGGAGAGGCTCCTTAATAATATTCTGATTTGCTGATTGATGTAAGTAGATTTATGTATGCAAAACATGGACCATACACAATAGACTGGACAAAGACTTATTTCAGTACTAGCGACCCAAAGAAGAAAAATGAACCAGGGCATCGAATCTACGTCCCCTTGAGTCACGCACCATCGACCACGGAGCGACATGCTCTAGCAGGCAGCTTTCTCTGTAGAGCAGCTTGTCTATGATTTGTTAGATGATATTTTAATAGTTTCCGCCTACTTATAAATTACTCTTACTAAGTATATTTTTATTGAATTTATATTTTCCCACTGCTGGGCAAAGGTCTAGGTAGGTAGGCGGTAACTTATTAAAAAGGAAAATATGACTTTCCGAAATCCTTAAAAATACCCATTGGGTAAATAAAAAGGTTAGTACTTAGTAAGCAGTTAGAATGTATTCTATGGACCAAGACATTGTCTTAGTCTTGGTCTTGGACATGTGAAAGCAATATTGCTTTGCTAGGCGATTCGAAAAGACAAGATGACGTCATAAACCATAGCCATAGCGATAGCAATCGAGTTAGGCGGTAGGCCCACTGGTTTGTATACTAAAAAAAATATACAAATATGACGGGAAAAGAATCGATTCCCAAAATTCCCACGGGAGAAGAGATTTTATCAAAAGACTTACCTAATGATAAGACAACCCGGTTTGTATACTAAAAAAAAATTTACAAATATGACGGGAAAATAATCGATTCCCAAAATTCCCACGGGAGAGGAGAGATTATCAAAAGGCTTATCTAATGACAAGACAACCCGGTTTGTATACTAAAAAAATATATACAAATATGACGGGAAAAGAATCGATCCCCAAAATTCCCACGGGAGAGGAGAAATTATAAAAAGACTTACCTAACATGACAACACGGTTTTCAAACTCAAAAAATACCTAAAAAATTAGACCTTTTGTAAGAGGAGCTTTCAGTCCGACGTGCTAAAGTAAACTACAAGCTTATTATTGCTATCAATATCTTTGCGTAAACATAGTGCTATTGTTTCGAAGATTATTGTAAACTTGGCAATGAGCCTATTTGTAATGTGCTGCTATGGGTTTTTCATACGATAACGTCGTCGATAGGCAAGCGTAGATAAAGCCAGCGTAAAATAGATGCCTGTACCACAGAATTAGTAATCTGTACCACGGTGTGCATGGTCGATTGACCATGACACCTACACGTAATGAATGAATGAGTGGCGACACTAGCGCCACAATAATATCTACAAAGACGCACCACAGATGGCGTTAAAAGCAACAATCTCAGAATTGCATACAAGATGGCAAATTACTATGAAAGTCTAAATCGCGCTTGCAAAGTTCCTACGGATTGGAGCATATATACAAACCTCCGACAAGACATTGTCGGAGCCGCGGTTCCACAGGCATAACACCCCAGCCTGGCGGGAAGATCTTCCCTTTGTGGCGGTCGAGCATATATAATCACTATCGCTCCCGTCACACTCTCCAAAAATGAATATTTCGTACCTAACTTTAACTTTCGTGTTTTCCCGGTTGCATCTTCAGTTTTCGCTTCACAGCTCAGGGTCCGCTATTAATCATGGTCCTGTTTTGGCGGTACTGGTTATTACAATGGAGCGACTGCCGTCTGACCTCCGTAACTCTTTTTCTAGGGAAACCAGACCAATAGGAGCACGATCCGAGTGTGTTAGTGGCCAACACTGTCAGATTTCACATTATTTAATTAGGTACGTTAGGTACGAACTTCCATGCTGGTCTGGGAGAAAAAGAAAAACATAGAATGTACCAGCTGCTACTCTTCCCGCGTAAGCCGTAAAAGTCGACTGAGGGAATCATTAGCCAATGGGGAAATCATAACATAAGCGATGCGGCTAGCAACCAATCACTAATTGATTTCCTGTTTTAACTGTCATCATGCTAAACGTGGTCTAAGGTCTTATGGCCCTAGGCTCTGTCTACCCCGTATGGGATAAAGACGTGACTATATGTATGTACTAGCTGTTCCCCGCGGCTCCGCACCGCGTGGGACTCGGTTATATCGCGCCCAAAAGTAGCCTATGTTTGACCTCAGGTCGTTAACTACATACCTACCAAATTTCATCACAATCGGTCCAGCAGTTTAGCCGTGAAGAGGTGACAGACAGACAGACAGACTTTCGCATTTATGATATTAGTATGGATATGGATGGATGTTAGGTACGAAATATAACCGTAAGGAACGAATATTAAGATCTAACAGGATGTATATTTTTAACTGAAGAACTGTGTTTATCACAAACATCTGTTAACTAATGAGTGTCTGGTTAGTTTACAGCACTCTCAGTTTTGATGACTGGACGTCAATCATCATGGTTTCTGTGTAAAATAAATAAATCCATATTATAAATGCGGAAGTTTGTCTGTCCGTCTGTGTAACGCTTTCAAAGCTTAACCGCTAGACCGATTTTGAGGTTTTAGAGGTAACAAACATAAAAAAAACATTCAGCTGAATTGAGAACCTCCTCCTTTTGAAAGTCAGTTGAAAATAAAGATGATTCTGTGCTTCGGAAGGCACGTTAAGCCGTTGGTCCCGGCTGATATCTGTATGGGTCTAAAAACGCCTCTTTAGCAATTCATCGAATCGAATTCATATTACGAATTCCTTAGCAATTCTTTAGCAATTCCTATTTCTTTCAATTTTTTTGAAGAGGACTGCAAAGTTTAGTTGGCTATTTTACAAAAAATAGAGAAATTGCTACAGAATTGCTAAGGAATTCGTAATATGAATCGATTCGATGAATTGCTCAAAGTGGCGTTTTTAGACCCCCTGAATCAGAGGCCGAGAAGAACGAGTAACTCTGACACCATTGTGTGAATGGTCAATTGACCCTGTACCTACACGATATGATGATGATTTGGTACTTATACATATTGAATTGGCCAAAAACTAAATAAAGTATTAAGTAATAAAATATCACAATATTATACGCGTCCGTCACACGGATGAACTAAATTTTGATAAAGTCGGTGTTTCGCGCCACAACATGTACACAAATGTAACTTAACAATGTAACAAATTAACAGAAATTAGTCCATTTCTGCTAAGTACTGTCAGAATTAGTGTACAATGACGTCACAAGATCATAATCGTTCCTATTGTTTGTTTGTATGCTTAGAAGTGACGACTGCATTTATACATGTAAATTATAGCAATAAAAAAATCTTTAAGAGTTCCGTACGCAAAGGGAAAAAACGGACCTATTACCACAGAATTGCTATTACTAAGACTCCGCTGTCCGTCCGTCAGTCTGTCACCAGGCTGCATCTCATGAACCGTAGCTAGACATTTGAACTTCACAGATGATGTATTTCTGTTGCCGCTATAACAACAAATACTAAAAGGGTAACAACTACTAACAAACGTGATTTTTTTGCCGTTTTGTGTAGATCGTACGGAACTCTTCATGCGCGAGTCCGACTCGCACTTGTCCTTTTTTTAGCCGATAAATGGAATTACAACAACAATAATCAGCATAGGTACATTACCTATATTTTTATGTATGTATACTTACTGGTTCGCACGGTTTCACTCGCCCATGTTAGCTAGCTTATTTAGAACTATTAAGAACTAAGAACTAACTGCTTCTGTGGTTCAGTGGTTGCCTGTAGACCCGGAGGTCGTGAGTTCGATTCCCATGGAAAACATACTTTGTTTAGTTGTTACCAGTTTGGTTAAGACATTGCAGGCTTGAATCACATTGTCTGATGTGATGATAATCGTTAGTACAGGAACCACGACAAGAGTCCGAGGGGCGGGGGAGGAACTCTGACAACATGGTGTGCATGGCCGATTGACCGTAGCACAAAAATGATAATAATGATTGCCTAAGAAAACGAAATTGTTATTTTTCTTGATAAGTGACGCTGAAAAAATTGAATAATTTCTATCACTGTTGTTATACAAGTAAGTACCTAATCAAAAAACCTTAGTCCAAGAGCCGGGTAAACAATTAGCTTTGTTGATTTGTCTGTACCTAAGTACTTTTTATTGTATATTTAGTCTAATAGCCAGTTCGTGCATTCGATACTCACCGTTGCATCACGACTGATTGCCACATTTGCAACACGAGATTGCATCTTGCATCGAATAATTTACCTTACTCTATCCAGTAATATCAAACATTTTAATTTACTGTTTTCAAATTCAATCAAAATTGTGTATTTCGGAATTAAGAATGCGACGAATGGACCAAAGGATCGTACCTCTGGCATGAGATTTTATAAACGCAGACGCTAGCGACTGCGTTAGGATTTTGTATGGAATTTCTTAGTTGCCTTACTATCCGCCAGGGGCGCTGTAACAGGTTTGTCAAAATCGCTAACGCAGTCGCTAGCGTCTGCGTCTATAAAATATCATACTAGGGTAGTACACCATATACGGCCATTTAAAAAAATCCTCAGTCTTTGAGGTGAGGCCCCTGAGTCTCCGAGGTCATGGGACAGCTTTATCAAATTGACCTAAATTCAACGTTAATCTATGTCGTAATTAAGGCTATCTTTCCACTACGTAGATAAGGCATCTCATGCAACTTTTCCTTTTATTTCATGTTTTTACACGAAGCGAAATAGAGGGTAATGATTTTATCGATATTTATTACTAGCTTTCGTCCGCGGCTTCGCCCGCATGAATTTCCCTCGGGAACAGTGCTTTTTCCCGGAATTAAAAGTACTATATTTCCTTCTCAATCCTAGCTATGTGTATGCGAAATTTCAGGAAGATTGGTGCAGTAGATAGGACGTGAAGAGGTAACAAACAAATATACAAACTCACGCTTTCAAATTTATAATATTAGTTGGGATATTACTTGGGATTATTTATTTATCTATTAATTCATGTACTACACACTCTCAAATACAAACATAGGAAACTTAAAATTAGAAATTCAGGACAAGGGGTGCTACTTATTTCTATAGAATTTCTATACAAATTTCTTTTAACAGATGCGCGTATGGTTGTTTATATTTGACTCTGTATGTTCATGTGTTTCCTCGTAACCAGAGGCAGACCGTTGTACAAAGGTAGTCTGCTTTGGTACCTCACTGACTCCTATGTCTGCCGCCAAACATCAGCTTGCATTGTTGTGTTCCGGGTTGAAGGGAGAGAGACAGTGTCATTACTGGGTACTGTGACTATACATCCTATAGGGCATGAATTGGCAGCGTGCTTGTGGCAACCTCAAGGCTACGGTGACCGCATCAAACGCGGGTCGTTTGCTTGTCTGGCAAAATAATTATATAGAAAAAGTTAGACATCGCTCGAAAAAAATAATCCATTTCGGGCAGTCATATAGACAAAAAAATGGATATCACATAAATACATTGTATAAAAGTCGCTTTCTCTGTCCCTATGTATGCTTAAATCTATAAAACTACGCAACGTATTTTCATGCGGTTTTTTTAATAGATAGAGTGATTCAAGAGGAAGGTTTTTAAGACCATGCGAAGCCGGGGCGGGTCGCTAGTAAATAGTAAATTTAACAGCTCAGCGGGATTCTAATGATGAATATTAAAGTCACGATGGCTTCTACCGCATCTAAAGGATTATTATTCGCTCTAGAGCTGATGGTAGCGATTGATCGCCGATAATCTAACGGCTTCAGATCAGTCACGATTTTAAATTGAATCAAGAACACTGAATGATAACAAATTTTCTATATAAAAAAATTAAAAAAAAATAAGTATATAAGGACAAATCACACAGATTGAGCTAGCCCCAAAGTAAGTTCGAGACTTGTGTTATGGGATACTAACTCAACGATACTATATTTTATAACAAATACATATATAGATAAACATCCAAGACCCAGGTCAATCAGAAAAAGATCATTTTTCATCTTGACATGACCGGGGATCGAACCCGGGACCTCCTGAGTAGCGGTCAGGCATGTTAACCATTACGCCACGGTGGTTGTCTATCCCGCCATAGATTAAAAAAGATTGCCGCGCGATTTCTTAATTCTATGTTTCCCGCTTATTTTTCCTTCTTCGAGTGACTACCTAGTACTGCCTACCTTTATCAATTTTGTGAAAAATTGAATCAAGCCATAGAGAAATGTTGATCCAGCCCTAAACTAATCGACTCTCATTTTCCGTACTTCGATGAAATGTAAAAACTTTAGGCTGATGACAAAGCATGAGGAAATCTGCGGGATACTCAACTCCTCAGCAACTTGCAGCCGATATTGCGTGTTTGAGTTAATTATTATTAGAATTATGTATAAAAAAAAACACAAACATTTTTTTATACTTCCATAAGTATTTTTTATAACATATGTTTATAAAAAATTTTTGTACCAATGTTTGTGTTTTAATTTTTTTTTTACATAAGTGTATTTATTATACAATATTTATATAAAATCTTTTGTACCAATTTTTGTTTTTTATTTTTTTACAACATTAATAAAGTGCAATACCAAAAATAATATGACATATTGTGCTTCTTGAATCAAAAACCGATTTTACAGGTTTTCGTCAAGAAAGCTGGTACGAGATTGTCACAGACAAGGGTCAACGCCTTCCCAGGCATTCCAGTGCCGCGACTTCTTGGTAGGCGAACAATTAAACGATCAAACGTACCTCAATTAACAGATTAACACCCGACCACCGGCTCCAAAATAATTCTGGAAACACTCGACTTCAGTTCCAATGTTTAACAAAAAAAAGTTCGATTTGTCTCTACTTATTTCAAACTTCGAACGAAACTATCTCGAAAACACTCAAAAAAATAGAATTCAAAATTGAATGAAGTACCCTAGGTAGGTAAAACTTATTTATTTTATTTCGTAAATATATTATTTTTTTAAATCTAAAATATTGTTTTCAGTCAAAGTCAGATTTTAAATCTAAAATATTGTTTTCAGTTATGTTCATTGATGAAAATGTGTTTATAATTTTGAACACGCGGCTTCAAAATGCGTTACCGCGCGTGCGCCGGCCTGTGTGAAACTAGTTTGGCTGGCCGGCCGGTCATGCTTGTGGTTGCACTCAGTGCTTTACTCGTGAAAGACAGAGCAACCCACACTTTTGTCCTCCTCACAGCTTTTACATGCGATTGCTTTGTAGAATTAATGTAGACAAGAATGCATGTTAATGATTCATTCATCGGTAGGTACGAGGGAATGCGGTTAGCATTCATAATCTTACCGTACATACATAACGCATTTTTTGGGATATTTGATGGTCTAATATTAAATAAAAGGTATGGACTATGGATGACTAATTAATAGCCTTCCGTGTTTTGTTTTGTTTTATTTTTATACATATTCTATAGAACAAATACCCAAACGAAAAATGCATTTCATTCTTTGTGCTCGAAGGACCAGATTTTTTCATTTTTTCTAAAATTTACGCCCAAAAACCAACTTACAATTAACATGAATATAATTTATCTATAATATTTTATACCTTATCTTTATTTTTATCATTGATTTATTTAAGTACCTATATTAAATATTTTCTATTCTTCAAAAAATTCATTTTTTAATATAATATGTCCGTGGAAATATGAACAAAAAATAAAAGATTAACTCGTATTTTTTTACAATATAATTGATAATTTAATTATGTAAGCAAAACAATAAATAAAAAATGAAAGAAACATAAATTAAACTAAGCATTTGTTAAAAATTTATTCGTGTTTTTGAACAATTTAGTAATTATCAATGTCAATGTCAAAGCAGCATGTGTTTATGGTTTATTTGACAGATAACCTCAAAAATCATCTGTTTCTCGTGAACTTTCGTGTTGTTTTGGTGCATTAAAATCAGATTAAAATACTTGAAATTAATAAAATACCACGCAATGGCGGAAGAAACAGTCAATAATAACCCAGACAAGAAGCGAGTGAGGAAGAAACGCAAAAATTTCCTAGCTAACGCGAAAAAATACGCCAAAAAAGGACAAATGGGCCGCGGCACTCGAATGCCTGAAGAATTATACCAATATTTCGTGGGTATCCTGGATGCTATGAAGCAAGGAATCGAAGACAGCGAGGAGAGAGGTCTTTTACTTATATGATATTAATTTGGCGTAAAAAATATTTTGTAATTCTTTTAGCCTTCGTCTTCCAAATTACTTCTTAAAATGTCACATCTCATTGATATTGTATACTAATACAATCCTATTTCTGCCTAGTGCAGGGCATTGTATCTATTCAGTTTCTAAGAGAGAGGCGTAAACCTTTCAAACTCCATTTTGATGTGTGTTCGCAAGTTTTCTCATAGTATTCATCTATTGAGCCTCCAACTTGTGCAAGATTTCATTGATTGCTAAAAGTTGTCACACAGATTTTTTACGGAATGGTCTATTCTCAATCTGACAGCTACATAGTTAGTAGACTCAGTCTTAACTTATTAAAATAGAAAAGTGACTGTATATTTTTTATAAATATCTTTAAGCTTAATCTACTGAACCAATCTTATTGAAATTCTGCATACATATAAGTAGAAGTACTGAAGGACATAGGATACCTGTAATTCCGGAAAATATATTGTTTCCTATAGGATTTATCCCAGCTGAGCCAGTTTAAACTGAATGCGTGCCCTTCATGGGGACCTACGTACTTGTTACTTTTGGTACAATATTGTTTAATGCAAGTTTTCGTGGATGAAGATCTTGTAAATTAATTTACTAAAAAAAATATCCTATTATTCTAACATATTTTGGAGTATACTCATCATAATAACCTTCCAGTATCAAGGATAATGGTGTTTACCCTGTATATTGTTGCTATGAAATAAAGAATATTCTTATCATTTTCAGTGGCCCTTGTCAACAATGTTCTAGAAAGAACAAAGGGTGAAGAACTAAATGTAGTTGGCAACCAGCTCGGTTGTAGAGTCATTGAGATTCTCCTACCGTATTCTTCAGCAGAAGACTTTGAGAGATTCGTGGAAGTACTATCTCCAGAACTACGTCGGTTATGTTCTGATAACTTTACAAGTCACGTCATTGAAACCATGTTACGAGTTGCATGTGACAGGGCTACGGAGAATCTGCAAAGTGGTGAAGAAGAAGAAGTACCTAAAAAGAAGAAAAAGAAAGATAAATCTGAGCCCAAATACAGCGAAGAACATATACATAAATGTCACGAGTTTACATTAAAAATTTGTAAATACGCATTAAATAATTTAGAAGATTTCGTATGGGATGCTTATGCGAATCATATATTAAGGAGTGCGATAAAATGTTTGAGCGGTATCACTCTTTTGCCGGGTGAAAAGCCGAAAGTTAATATCTTTAAAGAGACGGTCCAAGACAATAAAGGTATACCTCCGCACTTAACCGATTTAGAATACAAAGTAGTACCAGAGGAGTTCAAAGAATTGGTTAAGGAATTCGCTAACCGTTTGTCCCTATGGCCACAATTTAAGGATTTAGCATTCGAAAATTTAACTTCAGCGTTATTGCAAGTTTTGTTGTATGCGGTTAAGAATGTTGATAAGAATTTGACTAAAAGTTTGATTAAGAAGTTGTTGAACGAGAGTTTTGCTCCGGAAGGTTGGGTTTCGGAAGGAGTTGATGAGAAGAAGGAAGATAAAATTGAAATCGGTGATGGGGATGAGGTTGGGAATGGAGATGTAAAGGAAATGATCTTACCGCCCGTGTTTGCGAGTCAGCCTGCTGTAAGGTGAGTTTGTTTTTTCCTCTTCCCCATCTTCCCTACAAAGTCGTTGTGTCTTATTAAATGTCCCCACATTGTCCCTCTTCTGTTCTCAATTTTTATGTATGTTTTAAAACTTCTTCATTGGTTATTTTATCTTTCCAACTGATTCTGTCCATTCTTCTCCAGAACCACATTTCAAACGCTTCCAATGAAGATTATTTATACTTACTTATTTTCTACTTTAAGGTTATTAGAAGCAGCGCTGTTTGTGGCCAAAAAGAAGATGTACACGCAGATCTACGCTCGCTGCTTCATCAACCGACTCGGGCAGCTGGCCACGGTGCCCATGCTTAACTTCACAGTCCAGAGGCTCATCGACAACTGTCAGATCAAAGAAGAGGTGCGTATATTATAAGTAATAATAATAACTCTAAGCATTTTTATAGAAAAACCAACACTGTCAGATTTTTCAGGCTGCCTAAAGGCATCTGACATTGCCTAACGACTGCCATTTACCGATAACAGCCGGGACCAACGGCTTAACGAGCCTTCCGAAGCACGGAGGAGCTCAAGATAGAAATGCCACTAATGGCGACCAATCCTAACATTGCTGCGCACTCGCCGTCGCTTGACGCGCGCTATTGTTACGTTTTCTGCTAAGCTCACTTACAGAAAGAGAAATTATTTATTTGGGAAGTGGCGTTAATTAGACCTAAAGAACAGGTTTAATATTTTAAATCCTTTTCCAGTTCGAGCCGATGTTTGACGAGTTGGCCAACAAGTTCGGCGCGATCCTCGCGTGCGGCAACACTGGAGTCCTCGTGGCGTTGGCGAAGGCCTGCCTCAGGATTAAGGCTAGGCAGATGCAATTTATTAACGTAAGTTGTTATTTATTACACGACTGATCAAAAAAGGAGTGTTATTTTTTCAGGATTTATGTACCTATTTATTTGAATTGTTTTATTCCACTATCGAAAAACATACTTCCGTACACACCGGTAAAGAGGGACCCTAATACCAAGGCTTCAAAGTCCGTCCGTCTGTTACCAGGCTGTATCCATTGATACTAATATTATAAATGCGAAAGTTTGTCTGTTACGCTTTCACGGCCAAAACGCTGGACCGATTTTGATGAAATTTGCTATGGATATAGTTTGTGGCGACACTAGCGCCACAACAAAAAACAAAAACTACCAAAGACGCACAAGAGATGGCGTTAAGAGCAAGAAAATCGCAACTGCATACAAAATAGCAAAATTACTATGAAAGTCTAAATCGCGCTATCAAAGTTTCTACGGATTGGAGCATATATACAACCTCCGACAAGACATCGTCGGAGCCGCGGTTCCCCAGGCATAACACCCTAGCCTGGCGGGAAGATCTTCCCTTTGTGGCGGTCGAGCATAACACTATCGCTCCCGTTACATACTCCAAAGTGGTGACCCCGACGTGATTGAAAACCAACCTTCTCCGAGCAGCCTTCATCATCATTCTCCAATCCTTCATCATCGCTCAACCTCTCAAGCCTCATCATCAGGTCAGCAGCAAGCAGTCTCACAGCAAGCCAACAACAACAACAAAAGGTTAAAGGCCTGTGGTCAAACAGGCTACTTTTCGCCGCGATATAACCAAGTACGACACTGGTGGAGCCGCGGGCAATAGCTAGCTTTATGTATAAGTTGAAAATAAATACTCTTTCAGACTTTAGAAGCAGCACTCAATTGTACGTCTCAAGAGCATCAGAAATATTTCGCAGTTCTATGCTTACGGCTACTGCCGTTCGACAGGGTTGACGTTAAGAAGTTGGACCAGGAGTACTTCATAAACGTCCACGGATCCGTCGTGCTGCAATGTATACTCGAGTTTCAGGTATTTATCTCTTATTTACTGCCGATAGATGGCGTTATGCTAAGTCAGTCTTCGCTGAACTTAAAAAATTTAAGATGTATTCTATAATTACACTCGCTTGATTTAATACTAAATTTTTAAATCAAATCACTTTTATTTGCAATAACTAATTACATCCAAATAGGAAATTTATATAGAGGCTTGTTTCCGAATTTCAAGGTTTCAGTACCCAAAATGTAAAAACCGGACCCTATTACTAAAACTTCGCTCTCCGTCCGTCTGTCACCAGACTAGGCTGTATCACACGACTCGTAAGAGCTGGAGTTGAAACTTTCACTGATAATATTATATTTCTGTTGTCGCTATTAAAACAAGTACTATAACAACAGAATAAAATAAATATTTTAATAGTTCTCCCATACAACAAACGTGATTTTTTTTGCAGTTTTGTATAGATGGTACGGAACCCTTCGTGCGCGATTCCGATCAGCACTTTTCCCGTCACATTATTTCGTGTAGGTGACACGGTCAATCAACCATGCACACCCTGGTGTCAAAGTTCTTGGAAACCGTCTCTCAGCCCCTGACGTGGTACCTTTAACGACTACCAGATGGCAGCCGGGACCAACGGCTTAACGTGCCCTCGGCCTTAAACCATCTTTGTTTTCAGACAATCATGTGATTCGCGCCTGCAATGTCCTAACGAAACTGGAATCAACTAAACAAAGTATGCTTCCCGTGGGAATCGAACCCACGATCCCCGGTTCTGAAGACCTTAACCACTGGACCACGGAGGCATAAAAGTCAATTGTGAACTACAATAATATATATATATCTAACATTCCTTCCTCAGCGCCCAGCAAAAGCCGTGAACAGCCTTTTGGAGTTATCTCCCGAGGAGCTGGTGGTGGTGTTCAAAGACGCCAAAGGCTGCCACTTGATGGACGCCTTCTGCAGGAGTCAGTGTGTGGGAGTGAAGGCCAGGGATAAGATGCTGTGGAAACTGAAGGTGATTGCATCATCAACTGACTTTCAGCCTGTTGGCATTAAATAAAATAAATATATATGTATATATATAAGGTGAATTTAAATCAACTAAATCAACTGCAAATATTTTAAGGGCAGATTCAGACCACTAAACTGAACAACTTTCCTAAATAAACTTATGTCGAAATACGAAAAAAATTTTTGATCTCTCATACAAATTGAGAATCAGCTGATCTAGTTTAGTATGGAGAGTGAAAAATAAAATTTCATATTTTGATATAAGCCTTTAAAATATTTGCAGTTGATTTGTGTCCACCTTGTATAGGGACAAATCACACAGATTGAGCATCATCATTGGCATTGCATCATTAACAGACTTTCAACCCGTTGTCATTGCATCATTAACCGACTATCAACCTGTTGTCATTGCATCATTAACCGACTATCAACCTGTTGCGTTTACCTGAAAATCCGGAGGTCGGGGTTCGATTCCCAAGGAAACCATACTTTATTTAGTAATTTACAGTTTGGTTAGGACATTGCAGGCTTGAATCACATGATCGTCTGACAATAACGATGATTCCGTGCTTCGGAAGGCACTACTATTTTATTTTATGTTAATTTTTTGTGTTGCCTGAAATAAATGAATTTAAATACCCTTTTTTCCAGGGTCATTATCAAAACTTGGCGTTATCCCAGCATGGGTCCCGAGCGTTCGAGCAGCTATACGAAGCGGCTACAAACGAACAGAAGATAAAAATTATGACGGAAATATCAGATAAAAGTAATTTATTAAACAGCACGCCTTTTGGGAGACTTATCGCCGGTAAATTGGATGTGGAGACCTTCAAGGCTTCGCAGAAGAAGTGGGAGGGCAGTCGGTTGAAGAAAGTCGATAATAAATGATTTGTTTTATTTTCGTGTTTGATTTATTTTACGTGTGTATCGTCCGAATACTCAAACGCTACTCAATTTGAGAGCTGTTCAAGTATCATGCTGTCGCACCGAACGTCAGCGATATGAAAGTGACAGCATGATACTTGAACAGCTCTCAAAATTGAGTAGCGTTTGAGTATTCGGGGATAAGTTCCACAGAAGTCCCCCAATTCTGTGCTTACCTTTAAAGTGTATCGATAGTGAACCATCGATAGTTTCAGGAAAAATAATGGTATCGATAGTATTGCACTTTATTAATAGTATTTTCTCGAAAACGGCTATCGATAGACCTATCGATAGAATGGCCTTTTTCGATTAAAACCATCGATAGTCAAACTATCGATAGTTCGGAAACATTATAAAGAGTGAACACGCACTGCGTGCTGGGGGTCTAAAAACGCCACTTTGAGCAATTCATCGAATCAATTCATATATTATTATAAATTCTGTAGCAATTCATCTATTTTTTGTAAAATGGCCAGCTAAACTTTGCTATTCCTCTTCAAAAAAATTGAAAGAAATAGGAGAATAAAGAAACTAAAGAATTGCTAAGGAATTCGTAATATGGATTCCATTCGATGAATTGCTCAGTGGCGTTTTAGACCCACTGCTGAATGGAGATAGGGCTTGTTTTAACGTAACGACACAAAATAATGGTTGGTTGCAGTGTGTGTTTTCTCCGCGTTTTATCAACGTACAATAGGCATTTGCCTAAAGGCTCGAGAGCCTTGATTTAAATTCCATCTCGGTACTCCAACCTGTGTTGCCGCTAAATAGACAACTATCGATAGTTTAGTCACTATCTAAGTGTAAAAAAATGCACAAACACATTTAAATTATTTATTTTCTACGATGTTGATACCCAACGTTGTACTGACACTCCCCTCCCTCACACCACTTTGGGACCTCCCCCGGACGTAGTTTGCAGATTTTGTTGCCGCAAATATACTCCCCCTTTTTTAGGGGGCGTAGAGTTGTATGGCCACCTGGAAAGATAGAATACGCTATACCATCGATAAAATATTACTAAAGTATAGTATTATTTTATCGATGGCTATACTAAACAGTGTAAAAATCAAGCAAACAGTTGGTATATATTTAATACTAGCTGTTGCCCGGGGCTCCGCTCCCTATGGGAATTCCGAGATAAAACATAGCCTTTCTACCCTGTACCCCTTACGCTTTTCAATCATGGTCCAGATTTGGCGGTAGGTATGATACTGGTACAATGGAGCGACTGCCTTCTGACCTCCGTAACCCTTTTTTATAGGGAAACCAGACCCACAGGAACATGTTACTGAAGGTGCAACTGGGAGACGCCCCAACAAAGAAAATAAGTTATTAAGGTACCTTTAACGCCATTCAGTCTTCCTGGTAACTCGGTCATTCTGTACATACTCTGGCCTCTTTTCCTTCCATCTGTCCTTGCTGAAGACACCGCCCCCACGATAAATACGATTGCCAAGAGTAGGTACTGAAATTTTTAAAAAGACATACAAATATTTGATAGGGAATGGGCTGGAAGGTAGAAAAGGTTTTTTTTTTTTAAATTCCTTGTTTACTTGTTTGAAAATTATTCCTTTTTAATAATTCTTACTTACATTGTGCTAAACTAAGGACTTATATATTCGTTTAAAATGTATCTCATAGCTCAAGCTGTTGCCTGCAGCTCCGCCCGCGTGAGTCTCGGTTGTAGGAGTGCGTAAACAAGAAGCCCTATATATATGTCAAATTTTATCAAAAGCGGTCCAACGGTTTAGCTTGACAGACAGATAGGCAGACAGAATTTCGCATTTATAATTTTAGTATGGATTAATTTAGAAATAGGAAATGGGCTCGAAGCTTGTTTCTTTTTAATAATTTAATTTCTTTAACAATTCTAACATTGTTCCCAACTAAATATTTCCGTTTAAAATTTATTCTTAATACAAGAAATAATGAATCAAACTCACCACTTTCATTATCTCACTAGCTCAAGCTATATGCACGTCCGAATGTGTTTTGTTTGTCTGGTTGTGTGGGTGTTCTCTGAAACGATGGTCGATGCACTGGTCTGGTATCACCGGTAGTTTGTTGGCACAGAGTAGTGAAGATATATAGATTCATGAATATTATTCATTCAATTTTATTTATCTTTTAACAGATAGCAAATTCATTAACTTTAGACTACGTATTATTTATTAAATCATTACATTATACAAAAATAACCCTAAAAACTTAACTAAAGTATAAACAATTAATCATTTTATTTATTTACAAACTTTTTTCCGACGAGTAATTTTAGGCCTTTCTCAATTTAGTCAGTAGTTTAGTCCAGTCAAGTAGGTCAAATCAAATCAAATCGGTTATTTGCAGTAATAGGGTACAAAACAGATGTCAAAGTATCAATAGTTCTATCCTATCTAACCGTTGAAAACAGTATGCAAATATATAATAATTTTTTTTTTTCTATATTCTTATTTACCTTTATGTTCTTTTCAAATTATAAGTTACACAAAATATATCTACTCTACTGCTAAATAGACATTTAAAAATAGAATAAGTGATCCACAGCTCTACCACGACTATTTTTGTACCTATGCATTTCTGGATTTCTATCTGAATTTCTTCCTTTTTAGACCACTTTTTATGTAGTCGGATTAAAGTATTTTAATGAATGAATAAATAAATAAAACAATGCGAGATCTGAAACCTACGTTACTCTGTACAATCTAACCTGTTTTGATGACCAACGCGGCTTACTCACGTCTGTTTTCCGTGATTTACAATAAACGCCTTGTTTTTAATTATTGACATTTATCCTAATACTAGATACTACCTGACCCTGACTCTGCACGACTTCATACCTTCATTGCGTAATGGTCTGCTAATCTGGAGGGTCTGGGTTCGATTCCATGTCAGGTTGGAAATTGACCTTTACAAAGTTTGTTGGGTCTTGTGTATTTTTAAACGGTTTTTATACGTTACTTGCTATTCCCGCGGTTTCACCCGTCACCCCCTAAAATAGATACAAAATTATATAGTTACTAAGTATATAGATAGATAGTACATTTAAAGTGAAGGATATATAATAGTTATATGATAATAATAGTCTTTTAAAATACATACTTAATTTTGCAAATTTTATAATACATACTCGCTGATCTAGAGACTGGTCAAACGAAAATTTGTCTTTATTATATGCAGCTACTCATTCTGTGTGATTTGTCAATGTAGAGGGGTAGCTATCTGCTTGAAAGTGATATGCAGTTGTCACGTTTTCATTCGAGCCGATATAGATGGCAGTTTAATCTGTTTGAGGGCTCTTCAAAGCCCTCACTGTGGCCTGATGGAGACGGCTGATATGAGGACGTTAGGCGAAATTTTCAGGATCATTACTTATCGCCACCTTGTTTACGTATTATAATCTTGTAACAATTTTTTTGGTGTGCTCTTCTATACTTACTTACCTTACCTTTTATTACCAAATTATCAACCTTAGTACCTACATCATATAATAGTCATTTATGAAGTTCTCCTGGTCATCTAATACAACAAGTTATTTCATAAAACAACTACAAAGTAAGCCTAACCCATTTTGTTATTTCGCAAAGATATTTTGAAACAAAATCCTTTTGATAGGTATCCCATCACGAAGTCCGCCGATCCTTTGACGTCAAAGACGGTGATTGGCCGGCGGCATTCTAAATTTGAAACGAAGACTGGCACTTCGTTGTCAGCCGCCGACAAGAAAGGACGTCTGTTACTTTTGCGTATCGCTTCGGGCGATTTGTTTAGATACAAAGGTGTGTCATGATGTTAACGGATCAAAGAGTTTGTCCGTTCGTGTTTGTGACATAGTTTAAATCTAATTTTGTTTTTCTATTTATGTAAATCACTATAAATAAAGGACAATATTTTTGTCATTATGATTCTTTAAAAAATAAAGTTGTTTCCACACCCAACTGATGATTTTATTTTTTGAAGCGTATTCGTTATTTTTATTATAGAATCAAATTGACTGTATTACGTTTTCATTTTAGACTTCAATAGCATATACCCTAAGGAACAACATATATTTATTGCATTTGTGTAAATGTTAGCGCATATAGTTTGGAGACAAATAAGACCCGCTTTTATTTAAAATAAGCCCCTTAATTGCAGACGTTGTCTATTATCAATAGCCCATTCAGACTAGCCTTAAAAAAACCCAGGTTATACCTACATCCAGAAATATTTCAGCCGCTAATAAATGTACTTTTCGCATATTATATAAAACAAGTGGCAAAGCGGCGTGTGCGAGCTACAACGCTCCAACCCTGTGGCTCTACCAATCAGACTAACATCCATATTCTCAAACGTTGCCTCATAGGTCGCCTCCACTCAACCTCATTCGAGGACACCTCAAGGAAGTCCTCCAACTTTCCTTGATTGTTTCCTTGAGGAAACTCCAGTGAGGATGAGTCAAGGAATGACGTCCCGTTTCATTTCTGTATGTTGGTAAACCGCTTAACTTTTAGACGTAAAGAGAGTTTTTGACAAAGTTTCTTTTTCAATATTAGCTTACTGCATTTTTTTATTTTCATTATCTTACAAAACAACAAAATACTTAATACACAAAGAACTTATTACAGTGAGTAAAAGTTCTTTTAAATCTGGTCCTCAATAAAAGCACCTACTTTTCGTTAAACGAAACGTTCGAGGCTTCCTTAAGGTACCTCTCGACCTACCTTATATTTGACAGTTCGTTCCTCACCTCCATTGAGTAATTCCCTAAGATGAGGAAGCTAGTGTCAACTATGAATACCATTGAGGTCGAGTGAGGATGAGTCGAGTTTGAGGATACGTTTGAAAATATGGGTGTCATTCATTAATTTCATTCAGGTGTCACAGTGACCATGCACACCATGGTGTCAGAGTTCTTAAATTGTTTATTCTCAATATAGGACATTATTATCACTTATTGACGTCAATCATTATTTAAATTAAGTTTACCACCACTTCCAAAGCGCAATTGGAGAAGAAGCGGCGCCACAAACTCCACTGCAGCATGCACCTAACCTTTGACACTGTACTTGTATGACTCTTTGTAGCAAGGCCACAGAATTAGTAATAGTACTACGTAAGTAGCAAGGCTTTAGAACCGGTACAAAAAGTACAGGTATTTAGAGGTTCTTTTCACCTTTGGTTACCTGGGTACCTGTTCCAGAGTAGCACCGGTATCAAGTTACCCCCGATTAACAACAGGTCTGCAACCTAGTCGCTGAATATTCATCAAGGCCAGTCTAGCGCCACCATCATTTAAAAATCATTATTCACTGAAAACACAAGTTATTAAAAATCCGTCTTTTGTAATTAAGGTTCTGAATCTGAAGTTAATTATCAGCATATTTAACTTACAAATTATAGTTCCCTATAGTTACAAACAGTCAGTACCCAAATCGCCAACCAGTTCCTGACCACGCCCAGTGTCACACCCAGAGGCGGACCACACCCAGAGACTGGCCATGCCCATGCCCAGTGTCATACCAAGAGACTGGCCACGCCCGCAGTGTCTCACACACAGATCCTGACTACGCCCAGTGTCATACCCAGAGACTGGCCACGCCCAGTGTCTCACACAGAGATCCTGACCACGCCCAGTGTCATACCCAGAGATTGGCCACGCCCAGTGTCTCACACACAGATCCTGACCACGCCCAGTGTCATACCCAGAGACTAACGCCTTTTGTCACACACAAGCTTCTAAAAAATAAACTTGAATTTCAAAAAGATGTTAAATTACCTACATCGATATACGAAAAGTGGTTGCAGTGGAGTTTGTGGCGCCGCTTCTTCTCCACTTGCGCTTTGGAAGTGGTGGTAAACTTAATCGCCAAATGGGGATATCATTACATAGGCGATGCGGCTAGCAACCCATCACTATTGGTTTCCTGTTTCAACTACCATTATGCTAAACGTGGCTTAAGGTCTTATGGCACTAGGCTCTGTCTACCCCGCATGGGATAAAGACGTGATTATATGTATGTAAACTTAATTTAAGTAATGAGTGACGTTAATAAGGGATAAGAATGTCCTATATTGAAAATAAACAATTTTAATTTGGAGAAGTAATGTATCGAAGCACGGTGCTCGATTTTTACAAACACCGATCAAATGACCTTTTGCAGTATCGAGACATCGCACGATAAAGGCTTCGCAGTGAGGTTGGCGATGTATCAATTTACGAATACACATAGGAAACCCCTAGGGGTACAGATAAGTACAGTCGGCGGCAGATAATCTGATAAGTGTTTCACTCAAAGACTGACCAAGCCTAGTGATATACCTAGAGCTAGACCACGCCTAGTGTCACACCCAAAGACTGAACACACCCAGTGTCACACCCAAAGACTGACCACACCCAGTGTCACACCCAGAGACTGGCCACGCCCAGTGTCTCACACACAGATCCTGACCACGCCTAGTGTCACACGCAGAGACTGACCACGCCCCGTGTCACACACAGAGCCTGACCACGCCTAGTGCCACACCCTGAGACTAACCATGCCCAGTGTCATACCCAGATACTGACCACGCCTGGTGTCTCACCCAAAGTCTGAACACGCCCTGTGTCAAACCCAGACACTGACCACGCCCAGTGTCTCACACACAGATGCTGACCACGCCTTGTCACACTAGAGTATGACCACGCCTAGTGTCACACCCAGAGGCTGACAACGCCCAGTGTCACACCCAGAGACTGACCACGAATAGTGTCACACCTAGAAACTGACCACACCCAGTGCCACACCCAGAGACTGGCCACGCTCAGTGTCTCACACCCAGAGACTGACCACGAATAGTGTCACACCTAGAAACTGACCACACCCAGTGCCACACCCAGAGACTGGCCACGCTCAGTGTCTCACACCCAGTGCCACACCCAGAGACTGGCCACGCTCAGTGTCTCACACCCAGAGACTGACCACGAATAGTGTCACACCTAGAAACTGACCACACCCAGTGTCACACCCAGAGACTGGCCACGCCCAGTGTCTCACACACAGATCCTGACCACGCCTAGTGTCACACGCAGAGACTGACCACGCCCCGTGTCACACACAGAGCCTGACCACGCCTAGTGCCACACCCTGAGACTAACCATGCCCAGTGTCATACCCAGATACTGACCACGCCTGGTGTCTCACCCAAAGTCTGAACACGCCCTGTGTCAAACCCAGACACTGACCACGCCCAGTGTCTCACACACAGATGCTGACCACGCCTTGTCACACTAGAGTATGACCACGCCTAGTGTCACACCCAGAGGCTGACAACGCCCAGTGTCACACCCAGAGACTGACCACGAATAGTGTCACACCTAGAAACTGACCACACCCAGTGCCACACCCAGAGACTGGCCACGCTCAGTGTCTCACACCCAGAGACTGACCACGAATAGTGTCACACCTAGAAACTGACCACACCCAGTGCCACACCCAGAGACTGGCCACGCTCAGTGTCTCACACCCAGTGCCACACCCAGAGACTGGCCACGCTCAGTGTCTCACACCCAGAGACTGACCACGAATAGTGTCACACCCAGAGACTGATCATGCCCATGCCCAGTGTCACACCCAGAGACTGGCCACGCCCAGTGTCATACCCAGAGACTAACGCCTTTTGTCACACACAAGCTCATAAAAAATCAACTTGAATTTCTAAAAGATGTTAAATTACATCGATATACGAAAAGTTGGAGAAACAACCTTTCGCAGTATCGAGACATCGCACGATAGAGGCTTCGCTGTGAGGTTGGCGATGTATCAATCTACGAATACACATAGGGAACAGATAAGTACAGTCGGCGACAGATAAATCTAACTCTCTAGTCATTACAGTAAGAACTATAAGTTGTTCACTTTTATTTGCCCCTGTCTGTACTTATTTTTTGATAGGGTTTTATTAAAATAATACCACAGAAGTATTTTTCTAACACTTCAATTTATTTTCGATCAAAATTATTTTAAATTAAGTTACTTAAAACTATTTATATTAGATGAATCTTAAAATTATTAAATTCGAAATTTTATACACCATTTATCTAATTATAATTTAATATTGCACATTACTAGGAATTATTTAAATTACGTACAATTAAATCATCAGGAAAATGTCATATTGCTAAAGGCAGATAGATTGTGTCAGATGCCTTTAGGCAGCCTGAAAAATCGACAGTTTCAACCAAAACATCCGGATCATGTTCATATTAGTCTGATTTCCCTATAAAAAGGGTTACGAAGGCAAACAGGCGTACGGCCCACTTGATGGGAAGCGGTAACCGCAGCCTATGAGACGCCTGCAACACCAGGACCATTGCGAGCGCGTTACCGACCCTGGAGGAATCTTTTTACGCCCTTCTTGAAGACCCCCATGTTGTAGTCATTTGGGAAAACCATGGCAGGGAGTTCATTCCATAATCTCAGAGTACGCGGGATAAAATTTTTCTTAAAGCGTTCTTGACACCTTTGGGTCCAGAATGTGAGGGCGAACTCCCTGAAATAAGTGGTGATTTATTCTTATGCCTCATAAGCCGTAGGGAGGATAGAAAGTGGAGCTATAAAATCTTTTAATGGAAACCATGGCTAGGTAACAGAAGCCGTGGTAGACCAACAACACGTTGGTGAGAAGATATCGCCTAAGTTGCCAGCCTACTGTGTTAAAGGTACAGACCAAAACAGAAGAAATTGGAGCATTAAAGGAGAGCTATGTCCAGCAGTAGACGAATCTAGAAAAAGATTTGTATTTGAGAAGACTTATTAACCAAAAAAAATTATTGAACAAAGCTAACTTAATTATGGTTTTAACCCAAGTATTAACTTAACACTAATATTTACAATTTACATTAACATTTAGGTACATGCGTGTACTTACATTTGATAGGAGGTAAGTGGGAATGTAATTATTATTCTAAAAATAAATAACATACATTCTATTAAATTAATTAATGAAATAATCAAATAAAATTTTATATAAATCAACAAATGACATAATATCTCAATATTACGGAGGTAGAATTACATACTACGATCTTCGTTTTTATCTTAGAATCGGCGTTACTAGACTGTAACCAATATTAAAATAATATTATAAAAAAGACAGTAAAATAATATGCTTTTAATATTTATTTAACTGTATTTGGTATTAAGACTAATAAGCTAGGAGATTGTAACTTGCATTATAAATTTTGCCTGTCCATTGAAAGCGAATTCTTCACCATAATGCCGGAATTGGGTGTAGATGTAGAACATTTAAAAATATATAGTTTCAAAGGTAGCTTTTATTTCGATATATTCTAAGCTGTAAGTGACGGTGGCACCAAGTTACTCGACATCACCCTGTGCTTACTCCCACATGCCACCAAAATAGGGTGTATACGATGGCATATAAATATGTTTTAAAGGAAAGACTAGAAATACAATACTTTTTGATTGATTAGTTTTAAATAATGAAAAATTCGTTCTTCATAATTACGATAAATAAGAAGCTTGATAATAAAGGCTTCAAGAAGTCCTCGCTTCTTAACACATTTCTCGATAAATGAATAAATGAAAAAAGAAATGGGGTTTTATTACAAATTCTCATTTTTTGATAATCGGAATTCATATTCGAAGCTAACTCACGTTACAATCGATACGATCACAAAAATCTTTACTGCATGTCAGGTAAATATATAAATATAGGTGTGTAAAAGGATTTTCTTAATTTAGTACAAATTGCATTAAACACGGAAGTCTTTATTTCGGTACACTTACATTATATTTATATCTTATGAAGTTGTTTCGCTTTTCAACCACTTCATCGAAACATTTGTACTTAATTTAAAACAACATTTTAAACAGTTATCTAAAACAACTTTCAGAAGTTCCGATTTACCTCCTGACCTTCCTATTAAACCTGACCTCCTTATTGAGACGTCATTTCTTCCCCCCTATCCCTCCAATCAGCCCTTGAGCAGACGACAACGTTGCCAAAGCAATTCTGTCACTATTCGTCGTCGTCAAACTCCTGTCTTGCGTTGTCAGTAGCCTTTCTGCTGAATTCAAGGAATTTAATGATAGTCTGTTATCAGCAGTTGTGACTGGGGGGACATTGTTGGTGGTTGCAGATATAGGAGTAGTGGAACGTGTCAGGGTTTTAGCCAAGGTCGTAGCTGGTGGTGAAGTGCGAAGCAAAGTCGTTGGCTTTTGGTCTCGGCCGCTGCAGACCTGAAAGAAAAGAAAAGTCAAATTAGCAATGATTCTGCCTTGTCAGTGGCGGGGTTTTGGTCATCACAAATATAATCTACCAGAATCGACTCGCTAAGAATAATTAGTATAATAATTCTCATGACTGCTTCGAAGTTATGAATTAGTACTATTTTCCTAGTATTACAGACTCTGGTTAACGAAATCTAGTCTAATCCTAAACAAAGTGAAAACATCTAAACAAAGTATGCGTTTCGTGGGAATCAAACCCACGACTCCTGGATCGTTAGTGATGATGCAATTAACGAATTAAACAAAAAATAACAAAAGAATGTCCTTTTTACTTTGAACCATAGAACAAAATAGACTACATGTTTATTATAAAACAAACCTGATGATGATTTTCCCAGTCCTTGTGCTGGCAGAAGGCCCCACAGTATCGCGCCGCGTTGCAACCAGAACAGGTTTCTTGGGCCTTGCGTCCACAGTTCCAACAACACTGGAACAAATAATATAATCAAGGACATGTCTATGACATAGACATTGCGTAACTAACAAAAACTGTAAGTAGATTTTATTTAGCTATAAGATTTTTTATTTGATTTGAAAAACAAAGCACGCATATATCACCACAGAGTAAAGAAAAACATGTAACAGGTACTGATTCATCAGAATTTATCATCTATTTACTTAAATTGCTGCAAATAAGTAATACATGATTTCAAAACATGATAACTGTGTATTCAACTTTTATAAGTAAAAACTATGAATTGAACAATTTGATTTGATTAGATCTCAAAACTATGAAAACAAATGTAAGTACAACGGAGTTTTAATTTTCTCCACCATACATCTCTACTATGGGTGGTCTTGGGGAATCAAATACTTTCACCATCCTAATAAAAAAATAAATCGTCAAAATATCTTACATTCTGCTGCCCAGTACTGTTGGGACTCAAGTCTCTTCCTGGCGGCGGGCTGTGTCGCCTTTCGACCATTCTGTCGACCTTTCCTCGTTCAGCTGCTACCAGTTCCAAAGCCTTGCTTTCTGCTGCGCCTATTGCTCGTTGGAGTTCTAAGAGCGCTTGACGCTTGACCTGGCGATGAGATACATCATTATATTAATAAAAATCCCAACTAATATTATAAATGCGAAAATGAGTTCGCTTGTTTGTTTGATGCTTTTAGGCCCTATCTAATGAACCAATTTTCTTGAAATTTGCATACACATAGAAGTCTTAGAGAAGGAGATAGGGTACTTTTCATCTCGGAAAAAAACACTGTTCCCGAGGGAAATGCACGCGAGCGCAGACGCGAGCAAAAGTTACTTTACTCATCATAATTTAGAATTTTTTATTTTAAGAAAATTTTACTTAACTTCTTACTCTACATTTTTTTAAATTTAAAATTACTTAGTCCTAGTTGAAGTTGAAGCAAGATGGATTTAAGTAGATTGAGACAGTTTAGGTAGGTTAGGTCACTTCATTCAGCTGACTGCCCGACCTTTCTTCTTTATTTATTTATTTAGTGTAGTAACAATGAAGTTTTAAACTTCATTGTTCTATAAGTACACTGTTCTTATACAATTAGCATTCCCTACCAGTCAACCACTGGGAGACAGAAAAACTGTGCGGCAGAAAGTTACAAGGGAAAATACTTAAAAATAAACAAATTTTTAACGATGGGCATTTTCAATAATTACCTTTAAGAGGGGATCACGAGTAAGCCGAAGAGATACTGCCGAAACGTATCAATATCGAAATAAGAAACTCTAATATACCTAACAGTAATTTTTTTTAGCTTCCAAAGTACCTGGTTCACAGCATCTTCAGCTCGTCTTCTAACTTCAGCCACCCTTTCCTCTGTCTGCCTGACTGCCGCTGCCATTATCTCGCTGGCTGCTCTTTTGATGTCATTGCTCTCTGTTGGTTCTACCCCTGTAGAGAGAAACGAAATTTTTATTCCTGAAGAATTATTTATTTTTATAGTTAAAACTTCAATATCGGCGTTGTGCATTTTTTGGGATGATAATATCGCATCAGGACACGCGTAACATTGAATAAGCAAGATTGTACCTGGAATGAAGGGTTCGAAAGAACCTAGAAGACTCCAAAAAGCCGATTGGCAAGAGATGGCGCTGGAGAGGGAAAATTGGAGAGCTCTGGTATCAATCCTCTTTGAATCGCTGAGTCATTGCAGTAATAGTAGAAGCAAGATAGTAAGTAGTTTACTCTTTAAGTACAGTCATCGGACAAACCTAACTCCCCGGTCATTATGATAAGCACGATATTTTATCTGCTTTCGACTACATAGTAAGTAAACGTAGTACCTCTTTGCTGCAATATAGCCAACGCTCGCTTCGTCTTCTCCACCATACTGAGGATGCAGTTCAGCATGGTGTTGATGTTCCTCCACTCATCATCACCCTTGGCTGTCGCTGGACCAGCCCGAGGCTCGGAGAAGGTGGCATTCATTGAAGACACGTCGCGAACTGTGATACCTCCTGATGGAAAAAACATTTATTTTATCACTAGCCGATGCCCGGGGTTCCGCTCCCCGTTCCCGTTCCAGGGTCTAAGTACCATCAGGTTTTTGCCTTAAAGCATCTGACACAAACTCAACGTGTGCTATCCTGGATAATGACATATTGGTTCAAATATGTCTTCTAATTTCAACTTGGTGGCAGTGGTGGGATGTTGTCAGTTTAATCTAATGTGATAGCTCATCGTCTGAGAGTCTATTTTCAGATCAATTAAAGGCCTCATAACTTCAAGAATGTTATAGTCTCATGATGTAAAAAATATGTAAGAAACCATGTCTTAACTCTTACCATCTCGTCTCTCAAACCCCTCCCCTTGTCCTTGGTACCCTTGATAGTGGTTATAGTCGAACAGGCTGGCGTTGCTTGGCAGAGGGTACAAGAAAGGGGAGGGGTGGAATAGACTGGAAGTCCTTTTCGGATGTGGGGGGTAGTCATCATGAGTTCCATTGGTTTGGGCGCTGTCGTAGAATCTGGAATAAAAATTCAGTTGTTATTATTATTACTGCGGAGAATGGAAGGAACTCCATCGACTTAGACTGGTTTTCACAAGAAATCCACTGCTGGATACAACTCTTTACGCATTGCCATATTGATTGGAAGTAAGTTTTACCACATCTTCATCATGTGTCGAGGTGTGTGTGTCCAGGTGTGCATGGTCGATTGACCGTGTCACCTACACGAAATGATGGTGATCATCATGACAGGAATAAAGTTTTAAGATGAATATTGCCTATGTTCATCCCCTATAGACACGGATTACAATCTTCTCTAATGATTGAAATTCTATATTTTTCACAAAGTTGGTTAGTATCAGTATCGTATACGTCGCCAGTCTTAAAACTTATGCCGAATTTTTATACATAAAAAAAACATCTAGCGTTGGACCCCGGGTGTCGGATCCTTAGTGTTTGGAATGCCAAGAAAACGTTTAAATGACGCCTGCAACAACCCATGCTTCGAAAGATAAATTTTATGAATACAAATCAAGTCAACCAAACTTAAACAATAGACAATATCGAAGAAACCAAAGACAATAGACTAAATAAGAATCGTCGCGAAACTTCGGCAAATAAAATCAATCCCAACAATAGGAGGAGTGTTCACTAAACAATATAGAACTCTTTCTGAAGTTTGTCTACGAATGGTTGGAGACCGCTTAGTGGATTGGACTTGTGGTTTAAGTTGTTAGATTCTAGCGGAATTCGTTTTGGCGGGAACGCCCATGTTGCTAATGATGGGTTTCATACAATGCCCCTTGTATGAGTTTTTGGCTTTCACGGCGATAATAGTAAGCGTTAGAACATGAACTATTATCGCCGTGACAAGATCTCTAGTAAAGTCACACCTTCACGAAATACAAAATAAACATGACTATTTAAAGTTTATTAGTATTAGCTATTCAATAATCCTCAATATTTAATAATTTAACAATAAACTTATAGTAATTATAAATATATTCAAATGTAAACTCGTCTGATTTGACTCAAATTTTGTGACTTGACGTTTTGAAGAAAATGCTGCTGTGGAGTTTGTGGCGCCACTTCTTCTCCACTTGCGCTTTGGAAGTGGTGGTAAACTTAAAATAAGTAACAATTGAAGTCAATAAGTGATAAGAATATCCTATATTGAAAATAAACAATTTGAATTTGAATTTTGAATTTGAATTATGATAAGTTGAAATGGAGGAGCACAACGGAAGCCACGAATTATAGGTCCATAATGATTCGCCATTTTCGTTAAAATAATGTAACATTGTATGATTTTTGAAACCAGAAAATTTCAGTTTACAAAAACGCCTATGCCTTAGACCTGGACCACTCAAAATCGCACACCCCGTGTACCATTGTTCAGGGACACTGCACTAAGCTATTAATCCGTGCTAATTGGACTAAACTTTTACTGAACATGACTAGCCAAGTCCCTATTGTTTTGGATATAATGAATGTGTTGGATTGAAATAAATGAGAGGTGAAAAAAATATTCCCTTTTGCTTTGCTTCCTTCTTAGAGGATTTTCTAGATGTTAAAGACACAATAAAACAAAAAAAAATTTCTTTGAAGTTGACAGCATGCTGATTTTGGGAGTCTAAGGTCATAAGTACCTAAATTGAATGCCAAAATTTGGACTTGGCGCCATAAATCCGCCATTTCCTTTTTTTTTAATTTTATTTTCATATAAACCCGTACTCTTATACCTTATACCTTATATCGAAAATCATTACCCTCTTTTTTGCGCAGTTGGGTAAATACAAACTGTCATACACAAAATTATTCAAACTGCTGTTTCGTTTATCAATCACATCTAAAACACGTAAGCGCCTGCCGCGCTCTAGCCGGCAATTAGCCAAAGTTTAATTGTGAAGTAATTGCTGTGCGAAACAGTCAGGCGCTCAAACATCGCAGCCGGCCGGCACGTGTTGCGAACTACACTTACACGAAAACTTGTGATAAATTGTATGTAATTTGTACGTTATTAATAAATTTGTTGGTCTAAATTTAATATGCACTAATTAGGGAGTGCTTAAACTTTATACTTGTAGGTATATACATACCTATTTGGAAAGGTCTTAGAGTATTAATAAGAAATTCGGAACGGAACAGAGATTTATGACAACTGACAGACGGAACTTGGAGATTTAGTACGAAACCCATAAAAGCTTTGTTTGTGCTTTGATTCCTGAGAATGCATCACACAGGTAGAACCGAGGGCCTACTATGATGCATTGCGTTCAAAAACGAGCAAGTCATATAGTAGGCCCCCAGAAAAGGGTCCGCACGCGGTGGCTGAATTAACTAACCATCGATAAATTCATAAACCATTGACAAGAGCCTGTTTAGTAGTTTATTATAACGACACCATTTGGCTGGCTGCTGTGCCAGGTTTTCAACCCTCATTCATAACAGCTCGTGTTTATGGACTGGTTAGGGCATTTTGTTTGGCTCGCGTCTCTATGGTTTGTTTGATTAACGATTGTCGATGTACGAATCTGTTTTAGGCTGATTTCCCGCTAAATTGGTTGTTGCATCGCTTTTTATGGGTCATAAAGTCATAATCCTAACATACATAACATAACCTATTACTTATGATGTGTTTGGTATAAGGCCATTTTATTTTGAAACAATCGTAAAATCTTTTAAATTGTCGAAGGCCAATTTAAGCTTTGATCTTGTTGGTCCAAGAAAATTTTAGATTTTTCTACTAATAAAACAACGAAAAACATTTTCCTTCGTCCGAGCGTGTTTCCTGGTTACATCTTCAGCTTACGCTTCAGAGCCCAGGGTACGATATTGATCATGGTCCTGATTTGGAGCGACTGCCGTCTGACCTCCGTAACCCTTTTTACAGGGAAACCAGACCCACAGGAACATGACAGAAAAACAACGAAAAACCATTCCATATTTAAGTGCGATGCCACAAAAATGAAATAAAAATCTTGTGCTTTATTGTTCTATTAAACACTGTAAATTATGTCAAAAACACATAATAAAATCTCTCCAACAATAAATAAAGTTTGCCTAAATAGTTGGGATCTACCCTATTTTCCCCGCTCGTATATCTCGTGAAGGTAATCCTTTAAAAACCTTCCTCCATATGTAAATGTGCCGAAACCGGGAATCACCAATTACGAACACAATCGTCGCCCGCGTCAAGGATGACCGCAAAAAAGTTGGCCGCGATCTGAAAGTGACAGGTAGGGGTGGGATACTTAGGTACGGAACTAGTATCGATATTAGGTTGAGGCTAGGAACAGATATCGATACTAGGAAATTGACAACTTAGTGAAACTGTCAAATTTTGAAACTGCGCTATACAAATTAGGTCCGTCTGATTTGAAAAAAAATTCTGCACATAGTTAGAATGCAATGCCATATATAGGCTACAGTACAAAACATGCACGGCACAGGCGAATAAAACCATCGGAAACAGCTAGTACTTTGATAAGTTTGTTTATATTTATTGTTTAAATGATTTCTTATTTAAATTACCAACATACTAAACTTGGTCTAAGGTCTTGTGATCCTAGACTCTGTCCGTACTCCGTTATAGGATAAAGAATTAAAGTAACTATGAAAGAATGAATAAAAACTTTACTTAACTAACTTTACTTTACATAACATTGGCTTGTAAAGAATCGAAACAATACGATTATATGCATGTATCCTAACTTCCTCTTCTCATAAATGCGTAAGTGTGTTTGTTTGTTTATAACGCTTTTACGCCCTCTCTTCTGCACCAATCTTCCTAAAACTTTGCATACACAAAGATAGAAGTATTGAGAAGGACATAGGATATCCTGGGAAAAGTACTGTTCCCGTGGTAAATACACGCGGGCGAAAGCTAGTTATTTTTAAATGTACGTAAGTACGCGTAACTCCAAAATATCGCCTGTTCTACAAGTCCCATCCCTACCCGCGTAGACGAGTGCGGTGGCGGGGGGTGAGAGGGGGGCGGGCGGACAAATTACCTGTCCATAACACTCACCTGCTCGAGACTGCCATTATTGATAGTTCAGATTTGACGATTGCTAAATGATTCTGGAAGGGGTTTCATTGAAAATGCTTTTTTTTTTGTTTTCACTTCACTTTCCCGGTTTTCAGATGAAATGGGTTATTTCGTATTGACAGTGGTGCATCTATACCACGGCAGATAAAGCACAAAGAAAAAAAATTATCGATAGAGAACGTCATAGACAATCGCAAATATACATTTTGACAATTGCCTTGCCTCCCGTACTTCATTCTTCACCCCCTTGTTCGCCATACGTTATTCTCTATAATTTTTGACTGACTGGACCATGTGGTGACTGGAAAATAGCATTGTGTTCACAGAGTGCCTTTATTATATTTGAAAATTGTGTTGATAATGTTTTGGTGGTGTTGTATTCCTTGTTAAGAAAGCAAAAGGAATAGTGTTTTACTAAGTACATACCCAAGTTTCTTAAAACCAATGCAGGACCCGACTAACCTAACTAACCTACAGAAGCTGTACCTAAGCTTCTGTATTTATGTGTGTCACAATAACTAAGAGATGTTGGCAAGATGGCAAGTTACTACGGCAATCGGCATATCCCAATTTATTTACTATAACTGATATACACACTGGGGTACATAGCACAAGCACATTCTGTGACTTGGTAAGTTGGATAATGTAATGGTAATTATGCTAAGTAGGTAGGTACCTAAATAGTTTTATAATGTTACAAAAGCGAAAACCTTTTATTTCAGTAACTGCTTTAATAATCTAGTGGTTAAGGCGTTTGCCGGCAGACCTACTGGTCGTGGGTTCAATTCCCACAGGAAGCATATTTTAATGTGCTTTCGAATGCATGTAAAGGGTGCCCTCTGGTTGTTGTTAAAAGAATCAAGTCAGAGACAGAGAGGCCGTTCCGAATGAACTCTCACCCCGGGGATAACAAAGTTAAATTGGCCTTTTAACACATGATATGAATGAATTGCTATTGTATATTTTCAACCATCAATAATTTCATCTTTGTACTTTTATGTTGCAATAAATAGTCTTTATTAAATAATAGTCTACAAAAATAAGTTGTCTTAGTACTAGAACAAACTCTTTAGCTAATATTGTATGTTATTTTGATATCCTAGGCATATACTGGATGCAAGCCGCTTTTGATTGGTCATGCTGTAAATTCTTGCGAAAAGCCCATTTCCAGCAGTGGACAGCTTGCGGCTCAAATGATCATGATGATATCGCATCACTTTTTAATTTTGGGATTATCAAATGCCCTTAATAATTTCAACATTTTCCTTTTCAGTTCACTATATTGATGGAAAGGGAGTGAGTCCTTCGTAACGCAACACATCAAGCTCAAACGAGTTGTGAATATGACTAATTGGTAACTTTTTATAAATTAAAAAAATTAAGAAATAATATATTTATTAAATGATGTGTTAAACTCATTCGATTCGGTCTTTTATTTTGTATGTCATTGCAACATTTTCATTAAGAGGTGATATTCCATGTTATCTTTCAGGAGATCCTGAAGGATAACATGGAATATCACCTATTAAAGTAACGGTTATACCTGTGGTTATACTGTATAAAACTTAAAACTCATTCTCCTATGCCTAAATAGCTTTTTTAAAACTATATCTACCACGACGATATAAAAAAAAAATACTTGTCATTTTGTATTTTTGCAGTCAGTGTTGCCATGAAATTTAATTTGCTATGGCCCAATTTTAATATTCAAGCTTGCCCGTCTGATACGTAGTATCTCTATTTAGTTTGTGATCTATACATACCTAGTAGGTATAAAAATTTTTTTTTTTTTAATGTTTTGTACGGCCATGGACACTAGTCCTTTAAGGCCTTTCTTGAATTTATTAATCTTCTTCAGTCCTACTTTAGTCGGTCAAGTCAAAAAGTCAAGTCAGTAGTCTAGTTCAGTCAAATAAGTAAGTATAGTCAGAGTCAGAGGGCTAAGTGAAGCGGTGGAAAAATTTCACTTAGCTATAACATGGAGATTTTGGTGACAAAGATAAAAAGTCACTTATTCGACACTGTATCACTTGCCAACACTCACGCTTGTTCACAAACATTTTGCGAATAATAATCCGCCAATATTATGCACAAATGCTCGAAAATACCTGTTTTGGAAATTAAATACAGCGCGGACATAGCGACAGTTTACTTTCCCTCCAAAAACTCCCGGTATAAAATGAAGCCGCCCGCGTCTGTCTGTGCGCGCAAAACTCAAAAACTAAGAAACGGATTATCATGCCGTTCTCACTAATAGATAAAGTAAGGTGTATAAAACATAATATAGGATTTTGGCAATGTTTGGATTGGTCGCCATTGGTGGCATTTTCTATCGGTAGATGGCAGTCATTGGGCTATGCCAGATGCCTTTTTAGGCAGCACGAAATGGGACTAAGGGGGAAAATCTGACAGTGTTGGCCACTAACACACCCGCATCATGTTCCTGTGTAACTGGTTTCCCTGCATAAAAGAGTTACGGAGGTCAGACGGCAATCACTTTGTAATAAACTGCACCCATTCCTGGATGTCCTTGGGGGAGGTCTATGTCCAGTAGTAGAATGCCCGCGGCTTACCTTAGTGCGCAGACGATTTAGGGATCCCCAGGTTGCGACTTTTCAGCCTTGGCGGAAAGATCTTCTTTTGTAGCTATTGAGAATTTCACCATCTCCCTCTAACAAGTTAAGGCACTTACGGGTCGCTGGCTCTCCTCTTGACCCCAGTTTCAGCCGGAGGTTGGCTCCCAAAGATATCGCCACCGTCGCTGGTCGTCTCCAGGATCAGATGCTCATGACTCCTGATGTACTGCAAGGGAGTCTGGAGAAACAAGTAAGGGAATTTAAAAGCAAATCTTACGTAACAGAACCCAGGGGGGTTACTACCGTCTCTTAAAACCATGCAAGATACAGTGAGTAAGCGAGACAGCGCGATACATGATGTAAGGCGACATCTTTTTCTGATTGACCTGGGTCTTGGATGTTTATCTATATATGTATTTGTTATAAAATATAATATCGTTGAGTTAGTATCCCATAACACAACTCAATCTGTGTGATTTGTCCCTATATATTTATTTATTATTATTTATTATCTCCCTTACTCGCTAGATCTAGCATGGTTTTAAGAGATGGTGGTAAGCCATCTGTACTGCAATGTCCTAGAAATGGCGGCAAATCCTATAGTGTTGTCCATCAGCACACCCGGATCATGTTCCTATTGGTCTGGTTTCCCTGTACAAAGGGTCACGAAGGTCAGACGGCAGTCGCTCCATTGTAATCTATACTAATATTGAAAGAAAAGATTTGTATTTTTAGTGTGTATGTTTGTAATGAATAGACTCAAAAACTACTGTTTCAAAAATTCTTTCACCATTGAAAAGTTACATTCACCCTGAGTGACTAGGCTAATATAAGTATGTACCACGGGCGAAGCCGGGCTGGACTGCAAGTAAATTATAAAGTGACGGACTTAATGAAACAAAACAAAAAATACATGCCAACTGCCTTTTTGTTTTTAATTTCCTATCGAGGGTCTACTGGAAGAAATTTCTATAGAAATAAGTAGCACCCTTGTACTAAATTTCCTAATTTTAAGCACGGTAATTTTTAAGTGTTCTCTGTTTGAATTTTAAGTGTACATGAAATAAATAAATAAATAAAACAACCAAAAAGTATTTTTAAATCCTTTAGTTTAACCTTGAATATGGACCTCTCCTTGGGTACTAAAAGGTCGGAAAAAAAATCAACTAACCTGCTTAGCGCTCCTGGCTCTCGCCCTTAAGTCCCTCTGTGCGAAGGGCAGCAGAGCTCTGAGGAACCCTGGCACTGACGCCCTCAGAGGATAGTTGGTGCACTCTTGGACTCCTGCTTGGAACTCCTCAATGTTTAGGGTGCCGGACTGTTTGACAAAAAAGACAGATAATTAGAATAAAAAAAAGGTTAAATCGCAGCCCCAGGTTGCGTACTATCATCTATAAAAACCATGCAAGATCCAGTGAGTAAGGGAGATGTCGCCTTACATCATGTATTGCGCTGTCTCGCTTACTCACTGGAACTTGCATGGTTTTTAGAGATGATAGTAGGCCACCTGGCCGTTTCTTTAGAAAGTTATCAGTTTCACATATCAAACACACCTGGGGGGTTACTATACCGTCTCTTAAAACCATGCAAGATCCAGTGAGTAAGCGAGACGGCGCAATACATGATGTAAGGCGTCATCTCCTTTACTCAATAGTTCTTGCACGGTTTTAAGAGATGTTGGAAGCCACCTGTACATTTTAACTGTATTTATTGAACTTACTACCAAATTATAGATCAGCTGCCTCACTCTATCCCCAGTCTCCGCCCCAGCGTCTGAAGCGAATTGCTGCAGCGCTGACAAGAAGCGGCGTAAGCGCTGCAGCGCTGGCGTGGCGCGGTAACCCTCCAGAGGGGGGGAGAGGGACTCCGTTGATGAGAGGGTTGCTGGACAAGAAATTAATAAATTATATTATAATATTCTATGGATTGCTGGAAGAAATTCCATTAGCGATAAGTCCGCCTTTGTAGGTACAGATTTTCGATCCTGAACAATCCAATTACCTCCAGCTGCCTCCGCCGTCCAGTGGTTAAGGAGTTTGCCTGTGGACCCAGGGGTCGTGGGTTCGATTCCTACGGGAAGCATACTTTGTTTAGTTCTGACATGTGGTCCCATTGCCTAATAAAAAGATTTAGTTCCTTTTATTGCCAATAGTTGGCGCTACAAGAATTGAAAAAAATCGAATTTAGTTAAGATCCCGCTTGTTTTTGGCGTAAAAAGTGTATGAATTATCAAAACATGATTTTTTAAAGTATCGTCATCCTATCACAAATTAATTTAATGCTTTATGTATTAAGTTATCGGAGTTAGAATCTCAGTTTCCCAAGTGATCGATAGATGGCGTTAGTAATTCTCAGTATGGGGAGACTACATTGGTACACTAAAAATAAGCGCGCTTCTTTGTATGGCGGTTGAATATCTGTGCTAGTATAGCATTCTATAATCTGTGGTTCTGACCAGTTTGGTTAGGACACATGGCAGGCTTGAATCACCTGATTGTCTGATAATAAAGGTGTTTCCGTGCTTCGGAAGACACGTTAAGTCGTTGGTCCCGAGTGCCAACTAGGAAGCACGTCAGAAGCCGAAAGGCGGTTCTGAAAAACTTTAACACCAGGGTGTACACGGTCAATTGACCGTGTCACCTACACGAAATTTCACCGGAAGTTCACCGGGGCAAAGCCACGGGCAAATGGTAGTTGAGAACAAATTTCAACAGCTACATTGAATTTATATCGTCTCTCTTTGCTCACCAGTCGTTCCATTGTTCTGTGGACTGGGAGGTCCAGGAGTCGGCGAGGATCTGGCGTCCTCCTGCTCTGGAGACCGCCTCTCCTTGTTGGCTGTCGTGGCTGCAACAAAATAAAATAAAAATATTAATTGATTTATTTATTTAGTGTCCGTGCTGTGGCTTAGCCCTGAAAGTGGAACAGACAGTCAGATAAGACTTGTGCATCACTATCACTACATAGTATAAAACAAAGTCGCTTTTTCTGTCCCTATATCCCTTTGTATGCTTAAATCTTTAAAACTACGCATCGGATTATGATGCGGTTTTTTAATAAATCAAGTGATTCAAGAGGAAGGTTTTTATGCCCATGCGAAGCCGGGGCGGGTCGCTAGTTTATAATATTAGTATGAAAGTGGTAAACTCAGAGGTTTAAAAATTGTGTGCTAGATATTTGTGTTCTCGGGGGAGCCTTACCCCTAGGGAACGCGTCCCCAGGTGGCGGATAGGGGAAAGCTCGGCAGATATGCAGGGTAGGGGGGAAATAAAATACCTCCCGCGGACCAAACAGGCCGGAGAAGGACACTCCGTTATCAAACCCCTACGGCGGCGGGCGGCTTTGAAATATTTGGAATCAAGGTTGTCCCTAGTGCTGTACATCTAGGCTGGAATATACAGAAGAGATGGTGGCGGATGAGCCAAGGATGGAAGGCCAACGGCAGCACTCAGATCTATTGAAGAGATCACAGCCAACAACGCCGAACAATGGGCGGCGTCTAACTAACCCATCAGGCTGGTTATCGCAAACCATGAGTGACCAAATATCCTCAGAAAGTGCGAGGGTAGGCACTTGGGAAATGCTTACCACTACCTCTCCCACCCCAACTTTATGGAAAATGGAAAATATAGAGTGTGATATGTCATGCGATCCGGCTAACCCCCGGCGCCATGAGGTACCCGGGCCTCATGGTGTGAAATCTGCTACCGAAGACTGTGTTGGTGTAGGTAACCAGGCACCATCATCAGTAAATGCTACTGGAAAACGGAAATTTGTACAGCAGGCCTTTCACCCCAGCCTCTTTTCAAAACCACAGCGAAGTTCATCTCTGGGAAATATAGCCCAGCTTGACCCTAAACCTTTGAATGATATCCCACCATGTGGTGAGACTATAACCCCTCAACCTCCAGAATGGCAAAGAGTTCCTGTAGCTCGTTATAATAAACGAAAAAAACTATCCGATTCACCACCTCCTGAGGGAATCAAAACTCAAAACAGCTTTAGTGGACTACCTATAGACCTTACAGAAAAATCCCAAGACTCTCCAAAGGAGAAACGTCCAATTAAACCTCCACCAATTATTTTATATGGAATAAAAGATGTAAATAAACTTACTGAGCTTCTCAACACAACAGCTGATGAAGACAGTTTTACTCTGAAAATTATTAACAAAAATCAACTTCGTATTAGTAGCCTTGATATTGAAACATACAAAAAGGTAATTTCCAAAGTGCGGGAATGTGGACTTATAGGATACACATTTAACAGAAAGGACCAACGAAGTTATCGAGTTGTTATAAAAAACCTACACCACACAACCCCCCACAAAGCTATAGAGGCAGAAATTGAAAAGTCTGGCAATAGTGTACAGGGGGAAATTATTAACGTAAAATTTGGCCCCGAAAAAAAACCAACAACAACATTTTTTGTTAACATCGCTCCAGGTCCTAATAATAGTGCAGTGAAGATGATAACAAAAATTCACCACCAGAATGTAATAATTGAAGATCCCAGAAAGAGGTATTCAATACCACAATGCCAAAGATGTCAACAATATGGCCATTCAAAAAATTACTGCATGCAGCCATATCGATGCGTAAAATGTGCACAGGCTCACAAAACTTCAGACTGCCCGAAAAAAGACCGCAGTACACCAGCACTGTGTGCACTGTGTCAAGGGGAGCACCCCGCAAACTACAAGGGCTGCAGTGTCTATAAAGAGATCCTAGCAAGACGAAAACCAAAACCCATAAGGTCAGAACAAGCAGTGAGGATTCCATATCCTCAGACACGCACATGTAATACTGCAGAATATATCCAACTCTATGCAACTGGAAGTTCGCAATCAGTAGATAAAGAGGAAAGTGATAAAGATCACTTAAACAAAAATACAGACATACCACTTTATTCCGGAATGCTTAAAAAGAGCAAAGAAAGTTCTTCAAAACCACCTAGCACCATTGAAGAGCTACTCACAAAACAATCTCAGCAATTTGATCTCCTCCTTCAACAAATGAGTGCTCTAATGAGCCTCATGACCACACTCGTCAGTAAACTGAAATGATGACGCTGAGAGTGGCTACCTGGAACATAAATGGCTTAGCTCCAAATAAGCTGGACTTAGAACTACTGATTGCTACTCATAAACTTGATGTAGTATTAATTTCAGAAGCTCACTGCACTGAGCAAAGTAAGGTATCTGTCAAGGGTTTCAACACTTACATTACACACCATCCTGATGGGACTGGCCACGGTGGAACTGCAATAGTAGTGCGTGAGTCCATTAAGCATCACCTGCTCCCTGAATACAAAACGCCACAAATCCAATCTACTACCATCGCTGTTGAAGACAAATATGGCCATCTTAACCTGTCAGCCGTTTATTGCCCTCCAAGGCATAAGAATGACCACAATACATTCACCAACTATCTTTCGACACTTGGAGGAAGGTTTGTGGCGGGTGGTGATTGGAATGCTAAGCACATCTACTGGGGATCCAGGCTGACCTCAACCAAAGGCAGACAGTTAAAAATGTGCCTTGATAGTAACAATCTGAATGTGATCTCAACTGGTGAACCAACATACTGGCCAACGGACCCTAATAGAAAACCAGATCTACTTGATTTTTTTATCACAAAAGGTCTTACGAAACATTATGTGAAAGCAGAAGCCTGCTACGATAGTAGCTCAGACCACACTCCCGTAATCTTGACCATTAGCACCACCATTATTGGCTATGAAAAGCCTGAGACTTTATGTAACAGAAACACTGACTGGGGTTGCTTTCGAGATTACATAAACGAAAACTTGAAACTGAACATCTCACTCAAAACACCTGAAAATATAGATGAAGCTACCGCGCATATAACCGGTGTGATACAAGTTGCTTGTTGGAAAAACACTCCTCAATGTAACAACCAGCAGCCTGTCAAAAATCTACCCCTTGACATTAAACTTAGGGTATTGGAAAAGAGACGGCTTCGCAGAATTTGGCACCAGACAAGGCTTCCATGTGACAAATCTGCCTTCAACAAAGCAATAAAACAGGTAAGGGAAGCTGTAAGAGAATCACAGAACAAGACAATCCAAAATCAATTAGAGAATCTCACAGCCACACCATCAACCAACTATTCTCTCTGGAGAACTACGAAAGCGCTGAAAGGACCACAAGACACGAAATATCCACTGAATACCGACGCAGGGTGGGCACGAACTGCAAAAGAAAAAGCGGATGTATTTGCGAGACACTTGGAAGACGTGTTTAAACCCAACGAAATCCCGTATGACAGCGATACAAACAACGAAATAGAAAGTGAGCTCAAACAAGATTTTCAGCTATCTTTGCCGCCTAAATCCGTGTCAGTTCAAGAGGTTAAAAAGGTGATCTCCTTTCTTCAAAACCATAAGTCTCCTGGGTTTGACTTAATAACTAAGGACATACTGGAACAACTCCCAAGAAAAGCTCTGGTCTATCTTACCAGTCTTTTTAATGCAATACTCAGAGTTCAGTACTTCCCTTGTTTATGGAAAGTTTCCATCATAACTATGATTCCTAAAGCAGGCAAACCTCCACACTCTGTAGGCTCATATCGACCAATTAGCCTTTTGCCAGTCCTGTCTAAAGTATTTGAGAAAATACTTCTGGCTAGAATATTACCTATTCTTTCTGAGTCTGAAGTCATCCCAAAACACCAGTTTGGATTTAGAAAATACCACTCCACCATTGATCAGGTACATCGAGTCTGTGAGTCAATTAGAAGATCCCTTGAAAACAAGGAATACTGCTCAGCTGTTTTTTTAGACGTCCAACAAGCGTTTGATAAAGTATGGCATAAAGGCCTCCTATTCAAAATAAAAAAAGCCTTACCACACAGCTACTATTTGCTGTTTGAAACATATTTGTCTGGGCGAATGTTCCAAGTCAGGGTGGACAATGAAACTTCCGACTTCCATGACATACAGGCTGGCGTCCCACAGGGATCTGTGCTAGGCCCTATGCTCTACACAATTTTTACCTCAGATCTCCCTGAGGTTCAAAATGTCACCACCGCCACCTTTGCAGATGACACAGCTATACTAGCAAGCAATAAAAACCCAAATGAGGCATCTACCACCCTACAGAAAAGCCTTGACAAAGTACATAACTGGCTCCAAAAATGGCGAATAAAAGCAAGTACCACAAAATCGATCCAAGTTACCTTTACTCTTAGAAGTGGTGACTGTCCACCAGTGAAATTAGGAAATTGTTGTCTACCACAAAGCGACTCTGCCAAGTATCTTGGAATGCACTTAGATCGCAGATTGACTTGGATAAAACACGTAAAAGCAAAGAGAGATGAGATTAACTTAAAATACAAAGGCATGTATTGGTTAATGGCACGGAACTCAGTCTTATCTGTGGACAACAAACTCCTGATCTATAAGTCTGTTCTCAGACCTATATGGACCTACGGACTCCAATTGTGGGGGAGTGCATGTGATTCCAGCATTGCCATAATCCAAAGACTGCAAAACGGCATATTAAGAAACATCGCCAACACACCGTGGTTTGTCACGAATGCAGAGTTACATAATGGGCTTCAAGTCAAAACAGTAAAAGAGGAAATAAGACTAATGGCTGGACGCTATAAGAGTCGTCTAATTAACCACCCTAACGAGCTGGCTTCAAATCTGATACACATCAGTTATCAAAAGCGCCTAAAGCGACACAACATACAGGAACTAGATTCCAGATCATAGAAAAAGTTGCTGCCACTGGGGAGCGACTTTATCCCGACACACTCCTTCAAAGAATCTGCTAAAAGTCAGCGACTGATTGCAGATAAAAAAAAAAAAATAAAAAAAAAAAAAGATATTTGTATGTGGTTATTACCCCGGCTTTGCATGGGCATAAAAACCTTCCTCTTGAATTACTGTAAGTATCTATATAAAAAAAACGCATCAAAATCCGTTTCGTAGATTTAAGAATACAAAGATACATAGGGACAGAGAAAGCTAGCTTGTTTTATACTACGAGTATGTAGTGATTTTTTAAAGTAAGTATTTAATTCTATGAAACGTATTTTTCGTAGCTCCACTCTACCATAGAGCAAACAGCCGATGAGTTACGTGCGAGCGCATAGATAATCATGTTTATTCTGCCATATTGGAAATCGGGAAAATGGCGGGGCGGGAATGGGTGTGTAGGGTGCGTGTGAGAATAAACATTTGCGTCCTTTGTTGCTAAGGGTTTTTCGAAGGAAGTATGGTGGTTTATAAATTTCACAAATAGAATTATTTTAGGTTAGTTTCAAAAAGAAGAGAGAGATGAGAAAATATGTGTTGATAATAAAATTCATTTTTTTATTTAAAACATTAACAGGAGGGAATTAATATAAAATATAGTATTGTTGATTTTGTACCATTAGGTACAAGGTAAGTATATTACTTAATACTTATTACAATACAAATTATATATTTAAATATAATATATTTATTACAATAAAAATGATTTATTCACGAATCAAAATAATTATTAAGTAAATGATAATATAATAATGATATGTATATATCATCACGCCTGTCTCCCGTTTGTATATTATGTATGTACATATATTTATACATAATTTTGTAACCACTTTCCATCAGGTGGGCCGTACGCCTGATTGCGCTTAGTAGTATAAAAAAAATCGAAGAGATTTTATTTACAGAGTATTTACTAAATATAATTCTATTTATTTTTACACTTATATTATTGTTGATAACTAATAGAAACCTTTTTGATATATTTTATTTTTTATATTTAATTTGTTTATATTTGACTTTGTCAGTTGTTAAAATAAAAGAATTATAATAATACCTGATTTGAGTTTGCTGATTTTATTAAAATACTAAATTATTAACTTAAATTGTACAGTCCCGTTAAAGGCTCCACTTGCGGTAATGTGCCAAGAAGGCTGGCAGCATTGCCATATTGAATGGCAATGCTGAAATAAAAAAAATACTTAAAAATCATTAATGACATTAATTTCCCATCAATTATGTTTAAAAGATATAACGAATTTTTTATTTTGTTTTTTTTTTTTAATGATCTCGTAGTCCTCAGTTACTTTGATCTCTTCTGGGACATCGAGTCAAATGAACGACAGTGGGACGTAGTTTTTTTTATTTTTTTGATTAATAGTGGTACCACGAGCCAAGGAAAGCGCACAAGGAGCGGTAGGACATTATTGATGGGACCACTAGTCAAAAATCCTCTAAAGCGATCCAAAAAACGGTGAGTAAACGAGACGGCGCAATATGTAAAGTACTCAATCATTTTGGATCGCTTTTAAAAGTCATATTAGCCCATAGCTACCTCAACCAATAGTAAAGCAACAATTAATAGTAAAAAATATACCAGTGCCCTTAGTGCGAGTTTTTCTTAACGCAGACGCTAGCGAATGCGTTAGCGATTTTGTATGGCAGAGCTGTAAAGCGCCTCTGGCGGATAGTAAGGCAACTAAAAAATTCCATACTAAATCCTCACGCAGTCGCTAGCGTCTGCGTTGAGAAAAACTCGCACTAAGAGCACAGTAGTAAAGTTTTTTGGTTGTGGCGTTAATCCACGAAAGGCAATCAAACTTATAGCTTATTTTTGCCAACATCAAGTTTCTTTTAAATGTTCTTCAATTTCTTCATTTGGTCAAGTCACATAGTCAACTCGTCAGTAGTCAGTCATGTCTAGTCAATTTAGTCAAGTCGGAGGGCTAAGTGAAGCGGTGAAAGAATTTCACCTACTTAGCATTATCTTGGAGATTTTGGTGAAAAGGATTAAAGTCACTCAAACGACATTGTACCACTTCCCAACACTCACGCTCGTTAACGAACACTTAATAAATAATAATTCACCATTATTATGGTCGTAAAAATATAAATTTTGGAAAATAAATGCACAAGGGTTAGGCAGAGACTTGAGATTTCCATTGGCTACGATCCTTACATACCTCTCTCGCTTCCTCCACACTCATCACTCTCGTCATACACGCTCGCCGATTTCGGATACTCCTAATGTGCCCCCTTTTCAAAAGATCTGCGATAGACATGAGATAGGCGTGATGATATGTATGTAAATACACATCGCAATGTTGTGACTTTATCTTTCCGCCAAAACTCCAATAGGAAAGTTATTCGACCTCTAGTTTCGTGGCCTCACCGCGGGGTATATTGTACGTGTGACCGCATACAGTCCGCTGCTTACTGTATCGGTGCCCTAGAGCATAAAACCAACCGGAGTGGCCACCGACAGGCGACCTTCTCTGCCAAATGTATATGACCGCCGGTCATACTGTTAGTACTAGTGAGCGTGTATTTTGAGTTGGATATTTATGTCAAGTGTGTGCGTAGCGACGTGTTCGTATAATGCATTAGTGTTAATACTTATTGTGCGTGTCTCCTCACCCCGCGAGCAGAATGTGCCAGACTTTTTCACGTAGAAATAAGTTCGTGTATCTCCGGTAGGTTTTATACTCTAAAATCTCATAGTTAGACACGGATAAGGGATTGGTACGCGTAAAGCTGGATCTCAGTGATAGGAGTGGGGCTGGTGCCTCTATCTTTAACGTCTTGCCAAAGCTTAGACGCAAATGGGTAAATCCGTCTGAGCTGATAATCTTAAGCATTCGTACTTTGGAAGGCACTTTAAAAGGGCGCCTAACGCCGACAAAAATTCCGATTTCACCCGCACGTCTTGCATACCCTCCGCTCTAGTTCTAAAAACCAACACGGCGCGCTGCGATCACTAGCGGCTGGCCGCGCCGTGGCTAGTCGTGAACTCGTGAGTTAGAGTATAGTATATGCGATAAAGTCAGAAAAATCAAATACTTATTTATTATGAATGAAATATTAATGTAGTTTTTTTTAGAGGAGTGTGTGTATGGTAGATAGATACAGTCAACCAAATATTAATTGGAAGTTGGTAAAGTGGCAGCATATTCACAAGTAATAGGAAAGTAGTAGTAAAGTGAATTGATAGAAAATTAGGAAGTAGAAATAGTGATTTTCAGCAGTTACAATTATGATTTTTTATTTAAATATTGAACATGCCCGCGACATCGTACGCTTACGCGTACGATGTCGCGGGCTTCGCTTGAAATCCCCGTTTTCTTTCGTTTGTCATGACATGACAATAACCAACACAAAAAAAGTATTATTAAAGAATGATGGCGGAATTTGTACGAATAAAAAATTTTAATATAGAGAACTTAAAATAAATCGCATTAGTAAGAATACTTCACTAGTAACATGTTTACCACCACAAAAAAATTTTAAACCCCGGGGTTATTTTAATATTCCATTTTATAAAAGTCGACCTTTAGTTTCGTTTTCATTCGCCATTTTTTACGCAACTGAAACATTATGTCATCCTGACAGTTGTTAGCATTGTCAAAGCGATATTGACAGTTCATTATGGTAGGTTAGATTCATCGATTTAGTACCTGGGGGGGCTATGCCATCTCTTAAAACCATGCAAGATCCAGTGAGTGAATGAGATGTCGCCTTACATGATGTATTGCGCTGTCCCGCTTTCTCACTGGATCTTGCATGGTTTTAAGAGATGGTAGTGGGCAACCTGGGGGGGTTACCATCAACTTTTTAAGTAGCAGGCTCACTATCAAATGGTTTACTACCATCTCTAAAAACCATACAAGAACGAGTGAGTAGGCGAGACAGAGTAACACAGTAAGACGTCATCTCCTTTCATCATGCATTACGCTTTAAGAGATGGTGCCTACCACCATCTCTAATAACCATGCAAGAACGACTGAGTAAGGGAGATGTCGCCTTACATCATGTATTGCGCTGTCTCACTTACTCACTGGATCTTGCATGGTTTTAAGAGACTGTATATAGTAACCTCCCTGGGGGCTTACTACCATCTCTTAAAACCAAGCAAGAACGATTAAGAGAGATGTCGCCTTACATCATATATTACGCTGTCCAGATCCAATGAGTAAGTGAGACGGCGCAATACATGATGTAAGGTGACATCTCGCTTACTCACTGGATCTTGCATGGTTTTAAGAGATGGTGGTAGGCACCCTGGAATGTGTTCCTGAGCCACACAATTTATGTAACAAATGCCCTTATTTTTTGTATATCTTTCGTACAAATTCTACTAGGTACTTAAAATGAATATTTTTCTTAATACAAAAAATAAATAATTTCATTGTTAGTTTGGTGTAAGATTTTGTTTGGCGTCGAATTGGTCACAAACAAAGAAAAAATTGCCACGTTGACAGAGACAAAAATATAAAAAATATCGTTGGTCCTTTTCTTACTCATGGACTTCCCTATTTCGCCATCTCACTTTTTCACCAACATACATACATACATATAATCACGTCTTTATTCCATGCGGGGTAGACAGAGCCTAGGGCCATAAGACCTTAGGCCACGTTTAGCATAATGGTAGTTGAAACAGAGATCAATAGTGATGGGTTGCTAGCCGCATCGCCTAAGTCATGATTTCCCCATTCGGCGATTCCCTCAGACGACTTTTACGGCTTGCGCGGGAAGAGAAGCAGCTGGTACATTCAATGTTTTTCTTTTTCTCCCAGACCAGCATTTTCACCAAGTAAAAATTAATTGCTTAATCACAGGTAAAACTACTTAATCTATGAACCTAACCTACCATAATGAACTGTCAATACCGTTTTGACAATGCTAACAACTGTCAGGATGACATAATGTTTCAGTTGCGACAATAATGGCGAATGAAAACGAAGCTAAAGGTCGATTTTAAAAAAATTAAATATTTAAAAAACCCCGGGGTTTACATTTTTTTTGTGGTGGTAAACATGTTACTAGTTATGTATTCTCACTAATTCGATTTATTTTATGTTCTCTGTATTTCAATTTTTTATTCGTACAAACGATGTATGGAGTTTCGCCATGACTCTTTGGAGCATTCGTTCAAAAGCGATATATATTTGCAGACAAACACATTGAATTCAGTCAAATGACGATCACTTTTTGTCCTCTATTCCATTTCGAGACTGGAAAATTTTGCTTTTGTCCGGATGTGTGTCTGTCTGTCTGTTTGTTTGTTCCGGGCTGGAGGTCGCATTTATGAACGGATCCTAATGAAACTTGGCACACGTGTTCCTTGATTTTTTTGCAATTGCATGTCAAGAGATTATTTTGATTGGAGGGGAAATGGGGAAGAAAAGGGGGAAAGTTTTCTGTGACGTTGTTTACGAACGTATCCTAATGAAACTTGACACACGTGTTCCTTGATTTTTTTTTACAATTTTATGTCGAGAGATTTTTTTGATTGGAGGGAAAATGGGGGAAAAAAGAGGGAAAGTTTCATGTGACGTTGTTTGAACGGATCCTAATGAAACTTGGCACACGTGTTTATTTTTATACCTAGACATATAGTTATGAAAAAATGGGAAGGGAGGGAAGTCAAGGCAGGAGGGTCGCGAGGTCTACTGTTCACAGAACCACTAGTTTTGTACTGAAACGATTTTGATGAAACACACTTTGAATGTTTTGCTGAGTTAAAACAAAGCAATTGGTGAAGGTTTTTAGTAAATCAGTTCAGTACTTTCGGAGATAAGCGTGATACATACATACAGACAGACAGACATACAAACAAAAATAAAAGGTTGAAAACAAAAATTTTGTTTTTAAGTTTTATTATTCCTTTTAAGTGTCCCTATACAAGTATACATTTATGACAAAAATAATAAATGTACAGACAAAATATTTTTACTGTTTTATTATCTATATCCATATATAAAAAAGAAAGTCGTGTTAATTACACTATTTATAACTCAAAAAGGGCTGAACTGATGTGGCTGAAATTTAGTGAAGAGGTAGCTTAGAACAAGGAGAAGGACATATGGTACCTTTCATCCCGGGAAAAAGCACTATTCCCGAGGGAAGTTCACCGAAGCTGGTTATTCATACTAATATTATAAATGCGAAAGTCTGTCTGTCTGTCTGTCACCTCTTCACGGCTAAACTGCTGGACCGATTGTGATGAAAATTGGTAGGGATGTAGTTAACGACCTGAGGTCAAACATAGGCTGCTTTTGGGCGCGATATAACCGAGTCCCACGCGGGGCGAAGCCGCGGGGAACAGCTAGTGTTATATATTAACACAAAACTTTAATCATGATGTAAGTACGCTAGCACTCTGTGAGAAAAAAAAACTATATTGCCAATGTAAAACAAAGCGTTTAATTACAGAAATAAATTTATATAAAGTAATATTTGCGAAAAATATTTTTTATAGCAATAAAAATTCTTCTTCTTCATCGGTCCCTCACTGCTGAGGATCGTGACCACATATGTGCTTTCAAGTTATGCGATCACTAGTGCTATGGACCGCTCTGTAGATGCTGCGCCCAGCTGCGGAGCTTAGCTGCTGGAGCAGTGTCCTCAGCGCTAAAGACCTAAAACAGAGTAAAATATAGGTAAAGATCAAAATTTATATTGAGCCATTTGTAACATTACAACTTATACTCATGATAATACATATCTCTTATAACGAACACGAGTTTTAAAAAAAAGAACTCGAGTCTTATGTCTTGAGCGTATCAAGGATTAATTATGTTTAAATACATTGTTACCAGGGTGATCCCTACCAACGACTCGAGCGCTAAACAAGACTCGAGCGTCATGCTGCGCTCAAGAGCACATAGTCTTATTGAAATGAGTCGAGTCGTCAATTTGCGAGCCGAGCGCAATATTTACGAGTAGGACTCGACTAGAGTTCTTTACATCTTTAGTTTTAAATTGTACAACATCCTGTATTATCATTATCAAAAATAGAATATAAAATACGTTTTTTGTAATGAAAATCACTAATTAATCAATCTGTAAAAAAAACACAGTTACTTTTAAAGGCCTTTTATATATAGGTACTCGTATATTTTGTTGTCGTCTAACAATGGTTGTTTTACATATACTGTAAGCTGACATTTGTGACGTTTGCCCGTGCGCGCGTACTCTGTATAGGTACCTACGGAGCTCAGTTTGATCAAATGTAGGCTGTATTTATAAGAGATAAGGGTTAGTTATGACTTTTTTAAATATATAAGTACCTACTATTTATTTATTTTGCTACTAGCTGTTCCCCGCGGCTCCGCCCCTCGTGGGACTCTGTTATATCACGTCCAAAAGTAGCCTATGTTTGACCTCAGGTCGTTAACTACATCCCTACCAAATTTCATCACAATCGGTCCAGCAGTTTAGCAGTGAAGAGGTGACAGACAGACAGACAGACTTTCGCATTTATAATATTAGTATAGTATAGTATTTGTACAAGTAGGTTTTAGTTTGTAAATAAAGCGTGTACTTACTGTTGTACTAAATCCATTATTTTGTAGAAATAAAAACAACTTACCCAAACATTCCGTCATGTTTTTTAGTTCTTCTTTTTCTCAAAAACGTTATTTCTCTTTTTTATCTTTTCGTCCCATTGTCAAAACTATTTACACACTATTATTTACACGTCCACACACCACACTGTTTACAATTATGATAATACTAAAAACCACTATATACAATTATGTACCCTATAATAAACGTCATACGGTCTAATTTACAATATTTATTCACACTAGAATCAAAATCCGCTCCAAATAAATTACGCGTTCGATTGTCAGTACCGAGAAGGTACAGAGCGTCCGGGAACAACCTTACGCGTCGAGCGCTGCCCGACAAGTAACCATTTGCCCGTGCACAATTGTTCCATCTACTACGCTTTGTTTAGAGTCGAAAATCGCATGATTCAGTTAACGACGAGTTGGCTTTGAGCTCCAGGTTATAATTTTAGTTGAGATTTTATTTAATTATTAAAAATATAGACATAAAATAAAAAATGTAATCGATTACTCTACTAAAACATTAGTCTGGCTATGTTATTTGTAAAAAATAATTTGGGGTTGTCGCTGATAATTCAGAGCATTTGAGTTAATACTGTTTTTTTTTTCGTTCTGAAGTTTGTATTTTTTTTAAAAAAACCTGTTTATTTTTCAAAATTCTATTCAATTACTCGGCTTCTACAGGTTTTTTGCCTACCTACAGTATTTTTTAAATCTGAATTATAAGGTTTTTTCGCCTTAAACTATGGATTGAAAAATAGGTCTGTTTTACACATTTTGGCGTTGGGCGCACTCTTAAGCTATTAGTCCCAGCAGTTATCCCTAGATGGCAGTCGTTAGGCTGTGCCTTATGAAGCAAATACTGACAGTGTTGGCCACTAACATACCCGGATCATGTTCCTATTGGTCTGCTTTCCCTAAAAAAAGGGTCGCAGAGAGGTTCGACGGCAGTCGCTTTTATTGTAATAACCAGTACCGCCAAATCAGGATCATGATTAAAAGCGTATCGAGCTCTGAAGGAAACAGGCTCGATTGAAGAGGAAGAAAGATTAAGAAATATTATCAACAATTATATTAAAGGTATCATCATGTTTAATAGCATTTTTTGTCTGTCATTTGGCCCTAGGCAGGCTCTGTATACCCCGTATGAGATAAAGACGTGACGATATGTATGTATATTAAAGATAAAGAACTAAAACACTAATCATCGACCCCACTAACGCACACAATTTAGTGATATTTCCACAGAATGAGTTGAAAGGCGCCGCGGGCGAGGTGTCGCCTGCCACACGCAGCGTAACGAGTAGGGATGTGCCGTCAGGAACGTCGATATCGATAGCTTACCAATTGGAAATATCGATATCGAAATTTCATATTTGCTAAACATGGTTATGGATTTACTTCTTACAACAAGGGAGATATTAGGAGTTCCTTAAATCAGCGTAGGTGTATGACGAGTGTAATAAGTGTGGAGATAGCGATGAAGGTCAGTAAGGTTCGTGGCAATTAAAAATAATTAGTCATGCATAGCCTAGCCCTGCAAGAATGTATTTATGAAATGCTAGCTTTCGCCCGCGTGCATTTCCCATGGGAACAGTGCTTTTTCCCAGGATGAAAGTATAAGGGTAGTTTGTGTGAACTAATTATTGTAAGTGATTATATCCTCACAAACTTTCAAGTTTTTTTTAGCTAAGGTTGGCTGTAGGAATCGCATTAGCGATATGAACAGCCTTGTACTAATTTTATTTCTGCCCCTGTAAAATTGGTGCAATAAAGTGTTTATTAATTCATTTAAGCTTCGTCAATAAAAGATTATAATTTTAAAGTTCTTTAATATTAGGAGTGGTATGATTTTAAAACACTTTTCTTTTCATCTAAGACTTGTAAAAAAATTGTTTGTTGTTCTTTAGTTTAGAAAAAATATTTTAACATACATACAAACAATATACACGTATTTCAGGCCTAAATACTTAAATACAACTTCTTATCGCTATGAATTTTATCGATAAAACCACCAACCGTGTCCCATCCCTAGTGTAGAGGGCGCGTGTTTCTGGCACCCGCTCTTGGCAGGCCACTAGCTCCACCAAACTTTTATTTATTCTGTCACTGACAGAGGCTTTAGCTTTTTGCTATTTCATAATAGTACTATTAATAAATAGTTGTAGGTAATTTTTCGATAATTGATTCAAGTTTTATCGTTTAATTTTGTGACAGGAATAAATTATTAAAAAAAAATATATCCTAAAGTAACATAATGGGAATTGATAAGTTGAGACGAATTACCTGAAACCCTTACCTACCTTGAGCTTGAGACGAATAAAACATACAAAGTATATTTAATCCAGCAGTTTAGAGAGTGATTTTTAATAAATGTTACGAACAAACTCAATGTAGGTATGGATATTTAAAAATTTGTCGAACTTTGGGTCAAATCGACAACTACGGAAAGGAATACCCCATCGAGTGCATGGTGCCCTGGACGCTGGCAGCCGTTGCTGTATATTTATTTAATTATTATTTATTTATTGAAAATAACAAGTACCTACTTATAGTATTTGTCAAAACTTTATTCCTAAAGACCATAGTTTGTGAGTATTATTGTCACTTCTCCATGCTGAAAGGGCTGGGTCAATTTTTATGAATTTTGGGATGGAGGTAGCTGATACCTTGGACTGACACATAGGGTACTATTAAACCCGAAAAATACGGGATTCCCGTAGGTTTGGTTAAAAAGCCTGATAGCCTGTGTATGATAAACCGCAGGTGACACCGCGGGGTGCAGCTAGTTGCTCCATAAACATACTTTACAATTTTCGGACTCAACAAAATCGGATCTGGTGGCCTACTACCATTTCTTAAAACCATGCAAGTTCCAGTGAGTAAACGAGACAGCGCAATACAAGATGTAAGGCGACATCTCGCTTACTCACTGGAACTTACATGGTTTTAAGAGATGGGAGTAACCCCCCAGTACCCCTAATTAGTAAAATCCTAACGCAGTCGCTCTGTCTGCGTTTATAAAATCTCATACTTACTATTAGTTTGTAATTTATTGTCTCATAGTTGTAGTTTAATTGCGAAAGCGTATAGCTATTACGATAGATGCCGCCACTGGACCAAAGGGCTCGTCCGTTCAAATGATGTATGTGTCGGGGTATTTATAACTCCTAAAAGTGGCCGTTTTAAGTACTATTGCAATTTGTAACTATAGGGAACTATAATTCAATAATTAAATATGTTTAAAATAAACTTTAGATCTAGAACCTTAATTACATAACACGGATTTTTGATAACTTGTGCTTTCAGTGAATAATGATTTTTAAATGATGGTGGCGCTAGTGTTCACCGAGGTATCACCTTAATAGGTAGTGATTCAAGAGGAAGGTTTTTATGCTCATGCGAAGCCGGAGCGGGTCGCTAGTGTCACAGAATTAGTAATAGTCTAGTGTTGTAATAAATAGTTGTAGGTAATTTTTCGATAATTGATTCAAGTTTTATCGTTTAATTTTGTGACAGGAATAAATTATTAAAAAAAAATATATCCTAAAGTAACATAATGGGAATTGATAAGTTGAGACGAATTACCTGAAACCCTTACCTACCTTGAGCTTGAGACGAATAAAACATACAAAGTATATTTAATCCAGCAGTTTAGAGAGTGATTTTTAGTGGCGCTAGTGTTCACCGAGGTATCACCTTAATAGGTAGTGATTCAAGAGGAAGGTTTTTATGCTCATGCGAAGCCGGAGCGGGTCGCTAGTGTCACAGAATTAGTAATAGTCTAGTGTTGTAATATATTGTTATAATAGTCAGTATATTTCTCGTTTAAAATTAAGAATTATTTTCGATTTTACCCCATGATTAACCGGAAGAGAACTCTTCTAGCATTAAATTTTAAATATTTTTTACTTGTGGTTAATAATAAAAAGATTCATAAATAAATAAATACGCTCAAAAAATATAAGTGATCGGCTGCAGATTCCTTTTTGTTACCGATAAAGTTGTGATTGTCAAATTCATTTATTTAGTTCAATCGGATCAGATCTCTAAAAACCATGCGAGATCCAGTGAGTAAACGAGACAGCGCAATACATGATGTAAGGCGACATCTCGCTTACTCACCGGATCTTGCATGGTTTTAAGAGACGGTAGTAACCTCCCAGGTCAAGGGTCGACGCAGTTCGAAGGTAGCCAATGAACATTAAAAAATACCTTCTATTCTTTCTTTTTTATAAGTTGGTTGAAAAAGTCTTGCAAAATTTTACTTTAAGTTCTGTGTTCGTCCAAAACCCCTTTCATAACTAATTTCAATCAGCAGACGGTCCATTTATTGTCGGTATATCGGACATGACACTGAGGACTCTCGGCCGCCCGTGATGTATGTGACAGCGGCCATATTGGATTTCATCTCTAGCCTTCGAGGTTTTGAACTTTTTCGACAAGTACTAACTAGTACTGCCTTAATCTCTATTTATATTACAGTTTTTAGATTTTGCTGATAATAATCTGAATTTAGGTATATAGTAAACGTAAAGTAAGCAGTTCCGATTGATTTATCAAATTTTTGTAATACTTACAAAATCTTGTTTAAGGTAGAGAACTCAACAATATTATTCGCGCCAAAAATTCTATAAAAAGTTATCAAATAACACAAACAATAACAATCATCCCACCGCGGGAATTTCACACAAATTCTTGTGATCTTTTTGCCCCTCGTGGGTCCCGCGTCCCGGCCGCAGGGACGTCACTAGCACTCGCACTCTATTTTGTAGTGAGGGGACTGGTAGCGAATGAGATTGAAATAAAGTTATATCGATAAAATGGAAAAAAATACATCTTTGTGTGTTGTTTCTTCTAAGGCACTCGCACTGCAATCCATAGTGAGGACACTGGTGATATGAGTCAGTTGTGATATCAATGCACGTACACGCACTCCATTTTGTAGTATGGAGATTGGTAGCGAATGAGAGTAAAATGTTGTTATATCGATAAAATGGAAAGAATTACATCTTTTTTTATTTCTATTTAAAAAGAGATTTTCCCGTTCCTCCGATTGGCAGAAGCGGGAATATTTTTTGCCATTATGACGATTGATTTAAATTTATTTTTCTGAATATCGATACTTCGGTTTCGATAGTATATTTTATCGATATTTTTCATCACTACTGCGTACGGGCGCTACGAGATCAGCAGTGTCGCGTGCAGGCGAGTGTGCCTACGACAAAAACGTGTGGAGAGACCTTTGTGCCCGAAATCTTGTGTGGGGAGGAGCCTGAATATTTTGAAAAAGGAAGACTGTTAATCTAGGTTACTTTTGGTGGTACCTTGTGTTAAATAACCTTTTTTTAAAAAAAAAAAGAACCAAATTAACACCAAAGCATTGCAGTATTAAATTCCCCATCATCTATTCACTTTAAGTATATGTCATTAGGGTAAATTACACTGTACTTGTCCCCCACCTGTTATCGGCCGATCGTTGTGTGCATGTGTTTAAATGTTTAATTACGTCTGGCATTCTTTGTCAGTCATGTGACCTACCAATATTAGCATTTCAATGAAACCTTAAAACTATATACTTGAAAATAATAATTATAATTAAAAAAAATATATATTAACATAAATTGTACAGTCCCGTTAAAAGCTCCACTTGCGGTAATGTGCATATTATATTATTAGCAGAATTGTATATTTATTGAAATTAACAACAAATACAGTCAAATAAAATTCATTAATCAAAACTATGCCATTTGTAGGCTTAATAGTCCTCATTAGACTTGTAGAATTTGCGTCTTTTGATGAGAATGAAGCTCTTTTGAGCCAGGTTGATACTTTAGAATCCGAAACAGAAAAGAAACCCCTAGTATGAGATTTTATATCCAGAGAGAGACACACTAGAAACTGCGTTTGCAGTTCTCTATGACAGACCTGTACAGCGCCCCTGACAAATAGTAAAGTAACTAAGAAATTCCTTACAAAATCCTAACGCAGTCGCTAGCGTTTGCGTTTCTGAAATTTCCTAGTATCTGGTTTAAAAGAGTTCTTTTCTATCTCTTAAAAAACACTCAACGGCTCTATTTTTGAAATCTGAGATTCAAAATCACTGAAGTTGAACCCAGCGGTAGTGATTTATCAATATTTGAATATTAAAGTCACAACAAAACCATGAAAATTGTTTGTTTATATTAAAATTTCTACCAAATTCCAATGATATATAATAATAGGGTAAATTACAACAATGTTGCCCTAAAAATGTCTCATAAATACAGCAAAAATGGTACAATTCTACTTGGACCTTAACGAGCAGCGATTGTCGTCTCCCATATAATAAATTCATGATGTTTGCTCAGTAAAGCCCGCCCTAACCATCGATTATCAAGTAAAATACCATATTTTGTATTATTACGAACTATCAAGGCGAACAACGTACAGGTAGATTTAAAATCACAATGAGATACTTTAAAATAGTAAATAATTGAATAAATATAAAATTAAACTGGTTTTTTATTCCCATTATTTGCGTTTGACAGAGTTTGGAATCGCAAAAAAAATTGTCGTTTTATATTTTACTAGAGACCCAAATTTTTTTTGCATGGGAAAAACCTTCCTCTTGAATCACTCTATCTATTAAAAAAACCGCATCGAAATCCGTTGCGTAGTTTTAAAGATTTAAGCATACATAGGGTTATAGGGACAGAGAAAGCGACTTTGTTTTATATACTACTAGCTGTTCCCCGCGGCTTCGCCCCGCATGGGACTCGGTTATATCGCGCCCAAAAGTAGCCTATGTTAGACCTCAGGTCGTTAACTACATCCCTACCAAATTTCATCACAATCGGTCCAGCAGTTTAGCCGTGAAGAGGTGACAGACAGACAGACAGACAGACAGACAGACTTCCGCATTTATAATATTAGTATGGAAGTATGGATGTAGTGATAACTATTCTTTTATTTATAGACCAACGGGTCGGACGGTTTTCCGAATATGAGTAAAGCAATCTTGATTGACCACGGTGTAGTAAGAAAGAAACAATGTAGAAGGCTATGGATAAGGCTTGATTTAAAGAGCTGACAGCTGACCTTCAGTAATGAAGTGGCACCAAAAGAAGTAGAAGAATAAAGGAACCACCAATGAAAGTAGTATGAATCTATATATATAAAAGAAAGTCGTGTTAGTTACACTATAACTCAAAAAAGGCCAAACTGATTTTGCTGAAAATTGGTGGGGAGGTAGCTTTAGAACCAAGAGAAGGACATGAGGTACCTTTCATCCCGGGAAAAAGCACTGTTTTCAAGGGGTGTTCACGCGGGCGAAGCTGCGGGCTAAAGCTAGTATCCATACTAATATTATAAATGCGAAAGTCTGTCTGTCTGTCTGTCTGTCTGTCACCTCCTCACGGCTAAACTGCTGGACCGATTGTGATAAAATTTGGTATGGATATAGTTATGCACTTGAAGTCAAACATAGCCTACTTTCGGGCGCGATATAACCGAGGCGCACGCGGGCGTCAACAGCTAGTAAGATATATTACACTAAAAACACGAAATTTAAAAAAAAATATATATGGACGCCCTACCTTCTGAAATGTTTATGAATTGTCCGTCAAACCGCCATTCAATAGCAATGATTACAGTCCACTATTCATGTTTGAGCTTCAACGTCTTCACCACGCCTTGTTTCTCACGATTATATATACAAGATAGATAGATAGATAGATATACTCTTTATTGTACCATTATCATACAAATTATACATGTTGAATACAAATACAAACAATGTGTACAAAGGCGGACTTATCGCTACAAGTACTGTTTATTTATTAAATTCAATTCAATTTATTTATTTCAGACATTTTAGTTTTATAAAAATAGTCCATATTTGTTAGTAATTTGTCTTATCCTATGTTAGTAAAATATTGTATTTTAAAATTTCTTAAAATCTACGTTTCTGGCGGACCACAGGGATAAGTATTATTTACTAGCTTTTATTTTCCTCGGGAATAGTGCTTTTTCCCGGGATGAAAGGTACCTTATGTCCTTCTCAATACTCCTAGCTATGTGTATGCAAAATTTCAGGAAGATTGGTTCAGTAGATAGGGCGTGAAGAGGTAACAAATAAATAAACAAACTCACTTTCGCATTCATAATATTAGTTGGGATTTACTAACTAATAACTGTCATTACAGGCAAAAACCCAATTGATACGATTGATGTTACACCATAGATGAAATAAAAATGCCTGGGCGCATGATTTCCTTTTTCTATGTGTTACACAAACATCTTTTAAGTTTTATTTTGTTTTTATTTTATACATTTGGATGACCAACAGCAAATAAATTTACATAGGTAACAGATTGTATAACAAAAATCCAATAATAGGTCTACACATATAGATACAAATTATGTGTTGAGATAATGGGAACGCTAAAACAACACTAGTTAAATCTAGCAATCAACCAGTTGATTAAACTTCTTTAATGTATCTACATAGATACTTGTTATGTAAGTATTAATAATACATTATAGTTGAATGTTTAGACGTGCAAAAGTTACATTTACAGTTAATTTATATATTATAAATTATTATTATTAAAATAACAAGAACTATATAAATTATTACTATACAGTTATATAGCGAGAGCATGGATCATTTAAATGAAAATGCGCAGGATGTACGGAGTGGTAAAAAAATAAAACAAAAGATACCACAAACAAAAACCATCAACTAAAAATAAAATATAGGCAGGCTTTAAAAAGGTCAGAAACTAAATATGGCGAAGACTGAGTACATGGTTTATAACACCACAGATCCCCAACCCCGTATATGCAAAAACCTAGATGAATGCACGGAAAAGTTATTAGTGCCCCTAGTATGAGTTTTTCTTAACGCAGACGCTAGCGACTGCGTCAACGATTTATTATGGCAAACCTGTATAGCGCCTCTGGCGGATAGTAAGGCAACTAAGAAATTCCAAACAAAATCCTAACGCAGTCGCTAGCGTCTGCGTTAAGAAAATCTCATACTAGGGGCACAGGATGTGGCATAAAGTTTGGGAATTTTATTTCCCAATCTCTTCCAGGAAATCTATATCTTTTGATCCGTGACTCGCCCTGCCATCGCCAGATTATCCGCCAGTTGTTGGTTCCCAAACATCAAACGTATTGTATCCTATTTTTAAATTAGCAAACCATTTTTGGAACTCTTCAAAAAGAGATCGATATCTCACTACAGATACCTGCTAATTACAATGCCTTATTTTTTACAATATTAAACATCTACGAAATTATTAAAATCTTGCACTTACTGTCACAAAAGACTTTCTCAACATCAGCTGTTGGCTGACTTGTAGAAAAGTCCAAGGCTTTAAGTCCGCCATTTACATATTTTGTAATAAAGCTTAAAAAAATAATAAATGACCTAGAATTCGAAAAATAATTTAAATTTCAACTTTAATTCAGTACACACAGTGGCAAATGATTTAAACCTAAGACTTGGTAGCGAGCTAGTGACACTTTCAAGATATTTTCGATGTAAGATGATATTTCATAAGATACACTCGAAAATTATCATATATGGTGAGTGTAAAATAAAGTTGTGAGCTCAAACCTCGTTAGGTATATGCACATTTAAGTATATTATGTATTTTTTTGTACTTTTGTCATTAAATAAATAAATAAATAGGTATCACCAGTGTGAATAGGCTACGGTGCGCCAATATTTACGGAGTAGCCAACGTAATAATTTTATAAAAATAGTAGATTACTTTATTTTTTAGGTAGAAAAAATAAAATAATTTCCCAATCTCTTCTAGGAATACTATATCTTTAGATCCGTGCCTCGCACCGCTATCGCCAGATTAATCGTCAGTTGTTGGTTCCCACAAGATATGAAACGTTTTCCTGTGTCCCTGATAGAGATGGTGTTTAGAAAACGTTTGGAAAGTACAACATCAACAAACTCTTTATTGCTCCAAAAAATAAAAAAATAGAATGTACTGAAGCAGTGATGTACCTACAAGTTTCAAATGTTGTACAATATACAGGCAAACAATAAAATATATATATGTATACAGGCTCATAGAATAGTTAATTCCATTACTATGTGGTCACTGTACACATTAACCCCCGTATAAAGAAACGTCTGATAAGCCCATTTTAACTAAAATATGTTTTGGCTCTTTCTCTCTTACCCGACACTTCACGTGACAGAACGAGACGAAACACATTTTGCTAAAATAGGCTTAACAAATGTTTCTTAATACGGGGGTAAGTCTGTTTTCCGATGCTACAGACACTAGATTTTTATATCTCTCCCTTTCACTCTCTAAATTTTGTCTCGACCTTCGTGGCGTAATGGTTAACATACATGCCCGCTACTTACGAGGTTCCAGCATCGATCCCCGGTCAGGTCAAGATAAAAGATTATATTTTTCTGATAGGTCTGGGGCTTGGATGTTTATTTAAATTAGTATTTGTTATACAATACAGTTAGCCCCAAAGTAAGTTCGAGACTTGTGTTATGGGATATTAACTCAACGATACTATATTTTATAACTATAACAAATACATATATAGAAAAACATCCAAGACCCAGACCAATCTAATCAAAGTAGTTTTTAATCTATGATTAAACTTACATTTCCGTCTCTCTATGGTCGCTGGTTGTGTGTATTCTTTATCAGGCACCTCCTCCTTAACCTTAGCTTCCATCTGAAACAATTTAAATTAAATTAAATGCTGCCAGCCTTTTTAATTAATAAGGCGTTATGGCTGGTTCTTCGGTCTCACTAGCGCCACTTCCCAAAAAAAAAACTCTTTCTGTAAGTAAGCTTATCAAAAATCCTCGCGCAACATTTTTGCTAGTATCCTAAACGTGCCTTAACATTAGAGCCAAAAAAGTAATTGAAATACTACCTATCCGTAGGTCGACCGCCTATCTCGATTCTCTTCTCTCGTAATGGCTACTTGTATCGCTTTCGCCACATTTCGCTCCGTTTCACGCTAAAACGCTTAAAAAATTTTTTTTTTGTTAACGGCATAAAAAAAAAATTTAAGGCCTTTTGTGCGTAAAACGGTGCGAAATGATACAAGTAGCCATTACAAGAGGAGAGAATCGAGATAGGCGGTCGACCTACAGATTTAGAAACCTTTCCAAAAAGTGTCAAAAGTGGCCGTTTTTAGCAATTTTTACAAAGGAAACAAAGGCGGATAGTAGGTATTTCAATGACTTCCGAGGTTCAATGTAAGTTAAGGATACTAGCAAAAAAGTTGTGCGAGGGCTTCTGATAAGCTCAGTTACAGAAATATATTTTTTTTTTGGGATGTCGTGCTAATTAGACCGAAGGAGGAGCCTTAATATGTCTCAGTATGGGGAGGACTCTATTCGTAGTACAGTTAAAACCGACGCGTGTCTTTGTATGGCGGTTAATTGTCTGTACTGGTACATACAGTTATATATTAATGAACCAGCGAGCTCTATCTTAGACCACATATGCACTTACCATCAGGTGGGATCGTGGTCAATCGCTGGTCATTGAATACTATAAAAAAAAAAGTATTCTATAGTCTGTGGTCATAGGCTGTTTTATTTGGGTAACGCACTCGTGACAGCCTGCCATTACAAGCTGTGAGTTTTTGGAGGGAAAGTGGACTGTCGCTATGTCCGCGCTGTAATTAATTTACAAAACTTAGGTTTTTTCGAGTATTTGTGCTTAATATTGGTGGATTATTATTCGCAAAGTGTTCGGGAACAAGCGTGAGTGTTGGAAAGTGGTACAGTGTCGATTACGTGACTTTTTATTTTTGTCACCAAAATCTCCATGTTATAGCTAAGTGAAATTTTTCCATCGTTTCACTTAGCTATCTGACTCTGACTAGACTGACTAACTTGACTGGACTAGACTACTGACTTGACTTTTTGACTTGAGTGACTTAAGTAGGACTGAAGAAAATTAATAAATTCAAGGGAGGCCTTAGAGGACTAGTTTCCATGGCCGTAAAAGTATTAAAAAAAAATATTACAAGCTGTTGTTGATTGTCGCATGGTACTTGATTGTATCGCGCCAAAATGTATAGCTTATGTTTGACCCATCCATACCATTCATCATAATCGGTACAGCAGTTAGGTTTTGAAAGCGTTAAGCGTAACAGACAGACAGATAAGACTCACATATTTATAATATTGATGTTATAACTGTATTAATAATTTTTATAAATATAATGTGGGTACCTACATAGATTTGTAAGTCAGATGACGACTGGCTGCGCCCAGTCGAATAAACGAGATTATAAGTACCGGTTGTTTCTCTTGTTCCTCCGCCTCGTAGTTATAATAATTAAAAAATATAATATGGTGGATTTATTTGACTAGCTGTTGACCGCTGCTCTACGCGAGTGGTACTCGGTTATATCGCGCCCAAAAGTCTCAAGACCTTAACTATATCCATAACAAAATTCATCAAAATCGGTACAATCTGGTTGTGAAAGCATAACAGATAGATAGACTTTCGCATTTAAATTATTAATGTATCAATATGCATTTATTTATTATTTGACCTTCAAGGGTTAATCAAAGTAGCTGCAAGTCTAGTTAGGTGATAGAAACCAGACGCAAGCACTGAGGAACCAGGTGGTCCAAGCGAAGTGTGTACAGTCAGCCGCAGATAAGAATTTCATTTAAAAGTTGGGTATGTTTGTCTTTATGTCTTTTGATGACCTCAGTGGCTCCTTTAAAACCACTAGTTTGATACTCAATACATTTGGTAGGTTAAGGAAAGATGGGAAAATTCGTCATTTTGTTTTTTTTTTTTCAATCGTTATCTCCTGAAACTTGCGTATAATTACGATCTTATACAAGTATTATTCTTCTTTTCATATTAAATTTATTACTTACATATATACAAAAAAAAAATAATTAATACGAGTATACATAGAACGCAATATAAAAATGGTCCCCGCGGCATTGTGCCAAAGACACTGGCAGCATTTCCTCGTTGGATAGCCAAACTAATGCGTTGGCCGAGGAAAGTGCCAGCTCTTCGATCTCCCGTTATATCAATAAGCCTCTTCGAAATATCTTTGAAGAGGCCTATTGCTCCAGGACCCCACGGACCAAGTGTCTCGACACCAAACGGAACAAAAGCTATATTCGGTGCCTACAAATTGATATGATAGACTTTAAATAGATAGATTACTTTATATACACTTTGTTAAACCAATTAACAAAGAAAAACAATAAACATAAATTCAGTTAACATATTTTAGTATTTTATTTTTTTTCTATGTGAATACGATACGGTATTATATAATATGTATGTAATTCATTAATCGCCTACAGTCACATTTTCTGCTTGGTCTAATGGTTGACTGGTAGAGAATGTCATATGGCATTAAGTCCACCATTTGTAGACTTTATTTTTAATTTGCACAATAAAGTTTTAAATAAATAAACAATATAATGAATATACTCAACTTACACATTTGTGTATATTTTTGTATGAATTCTGTAGTTGCTAACTATAGCACATCTTGTTTTCGAACTTGTGAAATATTGGATAATGTGGTCTTGTGAATTTCTTTGAGTTAATGTAAATGTTTTTTATTTGCGTTGGTTTGAAGTTGGATAAAATAATATCCAAATTATGTATCTGACTGTAAATCCCGACGTCACGAACGCCAGAGCCGCGTCCGTGATTCTTGTATTATCCAGATGTAAACACACTGGCCAACTGCTATGTGTTTGTTGATACTGCGATGGCACGTGGCTTTGGCTGCTACTTTTTAAGACATTTTAGGGTTCCGTACCCAAAGGGTAAAAACGGCACCCTATTACTAAGACTCCGCTGTCCGTCCGTCTAACACCAGTGCGCTAGTACGAGTTTTTCTGTAAGGATTTTGTATGGAATTTCTTAGTTGCCTTACTATCCGCCAGAGGCGCTGTACAGGTTTGCCATACTAAATCGCTAACGCAGTCGCTAGCGTCTGTGTTAAGAAAAACTCATACTAGGGGCACAGGGCGTCGATTCTGCTAAGGTTAAGTCACAATCGTGTCAAAATAGTTTTTCAATTGTAGTGTTTTATTACACACTAGTTTCAAGAGTAGTTTGGTTTGTTTGTTACCACGCCCTATCTACTGAACCAATCTTCCTAAAATTTTGCATACACATAGTTAGAAGTATGAAAAGGATGTAGGGTACCGTTCATCCCTGGAAAAAAGAACAGTTCCCAAGGGAAAAGCTAATTTTTTTTTGTAAACGTGAGAAAAATATAGTAGTTTTTCGATAACTTCTTTAGTTTTGCAATCAGATAGGTAATAATAAAATCTGTTTGCAACGCACAACCGCCTACATCCACATGTGCGATGCTGTTATAGTTTTATTGATGTCGGAAGTACGGCGCGGGCGCATCTGGTCCGACCGCAAACCAATGCTGTTTGCTATGCCATGCTAGAAACTGCGTTATCTACGTTACAAGAAGTTAATTATTATAAGGGTTTAAGGAGTTTTTATTTTTTACATTAGCCAACTAGCGCCACCAATGATTTTATTTCTTTAACTCTAAAATCAGGTCAAATTGAAATAATCTAAATAAGCACTTCGCTAGAAATAACTTCTAGTATGTTTGGTATTACTTTTATTTCTTTTCCTTTGGTTTATTGAGAGAAAATCTCATAGCCGCCAAAAATGGCCATCCTTATGAGTTTTTTTGAGAATAAAATAATGAAAATTAATACCAAAAATACAATATGTTATTTACTAGCGAAGTGTTGTCTTACATTTTTTTATTTGACCTGATTTTAGAGTAAAATAAAAAAGGAAATATAATTATTGGTGGCGCTAGTTGGCTGAAGTAAGCCCCTTAAGATTTAATTAAGGGAGGGCAGATACACACTTAGTTCAACATCAGAAACCACGTAGAGGCCGAGAGTGACAGGATCAACTGACCTTGTTATGAGGAGGCACGTAGGGAACTATTAGATAATGTTGTCCCGCTCGGGGTGGGCCCGGTCTACTATTGCGATCTCGTGGGATCTGAGGCGAACTTAAAGCGGCTAAAAGAATTCTCGCATCGGTGGCATAAAATTCGAAGCGGCCTCGAGAGGGGCATAACTTGAAAAGTAGGAGCACATCAAGAATACTGCTACAAGAAGACAAAGAAGACGAAGAGAAAAACTGTAACTGAGACAAACTCAAAGACCTAGAAGACAGAAGCTGGCCTCTGGCCGAGAAGGCAAGCGAGGTGTACGTGTGAACGTAAGCCCCCTTAAGATGGGGGAGAGTTATTAAAATTCAATGAGAACTTGTAGGGAGATCAAGCAGGTGCGACTGGAAAGAGATGCGAAATGCTAGTACAGCCTACGAATAATTATTCTCAGAGAATCATTATTCGTAGAGTACAGCGCACTCTCCCGAGATTCGGCTCGTATAACCGAGAGGTTGATAGAGCCATGGGAGGTGGAGGGAAGTGACCTTGTTACCAAATATAAATTTTTAAAAAAATTATTGAAGCTGCAGTATCATTCTGCAAAACCTCATTCTAAACTTCGAAACTGAATCCGCTGTGAGTTTTTTGATTGGCATTCTAAAAACACGGTTGATAATTCGAATCTATACTTGCGCTACCTTTGCGAGCGTGTCAGCAAGATGAACTAGATTGGTCGTGAGATTTTGTATGAGATGACGAAAGATGTGGCATTCTGTAAGGTAATTTCCTCGGCACTTCGAAGCTCACTTCTCACTTGTCATTTTAAACTTATGCGAAGTGTGAGTATTTAGTGTGAGTTTGTGTGTTTTTAAATAGAATCGACAGGACAGCTTCCGAATCGTAATATCCGAGAATTAAGAATAGATTTCGACACTATAAATAATACGCCATATGGCCGCCACATGGTGGACTTGTCATAACACCTGATTTTAACGTTAGTTCGGGTTTCAATGAAACATGTAATAAGCGGGGTAGACAGAGCATCATCATGTCATCATCTCTTCTTCGTCCGAGCGTGTTGCATCTTCAGCTTACGCTTCAGAGCCCAGGGTACGCTATAAATCATGGTCCTGATTTAGCGGAACTGGTTTATAATGGAGCGACTGCCGTCTAACCTCCGTAACCCTTTTTACAGGGAAACCAGACCCACAGAAACATGATTCTGGTGGGTTAGTGGCCAACACTGTCAGATTTTTCAGGCTGCCTAACGGCATCAGACATAGCCTAACGACTGTCATCCGATGGCAGCCGGGACCAACGGCTTTACGTGCCTTCCGAAGCACGGAGGAGCTCAAGATAGAAATGCCACTAATGGCGACCAATCCAAACATGGCCGCGCACTCGCCGTCGCCGTCGCTTGACGCGCACTATCGTTACCAACACGCGCGCCACGCTAGGCTATCGAACTCCTCGAAATGTCATGTTATCATCATCTGGAAGATAAATTGACGTTCTGGAGAAAATGCTGCAGTGGAATTTGTGGCGCCGCTTCTTCTCCACTTGCGCTTTGGAAGTGGTGGTAAACTTAATTTAAGTAATGATTGACGTTAATAAGGGGTAAGAATGTCCTATATTAAGAATAAACAATTTGAGATGATATAATTTAGACTAAAACTATAAAACACTGGATCATTTAAATGTAGTTAATAGGTATTTAATTAGGCATATTTATTAATTAGATTTCTGCACCGATCGCGCTTCAATGTTTTCTTTGCATTAGCAATATAGGAAGGCAAGTTAAGCCGTTAGTCCGGGCTGTAATCTGGTAGACGTTAAAGGAACCATGTTAAAGGCCGAGAGGCGGTTCCGATGAACTCTGACACCAGGGTGTGCATCGATTGACCGTGTCACATACACGTAATGATAATGAAGAGCAAGATAGAGAACTCAATCTTTTTCTAAGCGTTGTGAGCATCTCTATAATATCCTCCGATATTATAGAGATGCTCACAACGAGCACATAACCAAATTTCATTCATTCATTAGTTCGTTCATTCATTCGTTCATTCGCTCATTTAATTTTTCGTTTATTCATTCTGTCATTCATTTATTTATTCGTTCATTTATTCATTCATTCGTTCGTTAAACTACCGATTCAAGACCTGTGCAATTCAGCAAACTCCAGATTGCAAGGCTTCGCCTCAATTACGTGTAAAAGTAAAAATGGTATCAGCGCACCTGTGCGCCGCAGCTGTGCTAACGAGCAGCCACCCTGGGGTGGGGGTGCCGTACTACAAGAACTCGAAATGCGTTTTGAAAAAAGGTTTATTTTTAACCGACTTCAAAAAAAGGAGGAGGTTCTCAATTCGTCGGAATGTTTTTGTTTTTTTTTTTCTTTATGTTTGTTACCGGATTACTCGAAGACGGCTGGGCCGATTTGAAATTCTTTTTTTTCTAAATAAATATTTTGTAAATACATTTCGCGTATAGTTATTTTTCCAAATGGATAAACAGTTACTACACCTTGTATGAAATTTTATAAACGCAGACGCTAGCGACTGCGTTAGGATTTTGTATGGAATTTCTTGATTGCCTTACTATCCGCCAGTAGGTTTGTCATACAAAATTGCTAACGCTGTCGCTACCGTCTGCTTTTATTAAATCTCTACTGGTAATTTAGTGTAGTAGTTTTCAAAAGACTCATCAGAGGTCGGCAATGCGCACGTGATACCCCTGTACATCTAGTATGGGATTTTATAAACGCAGACGCTAGCGACTGCGTTAGCAAGCAAATAGTAGGGTGTCACTGAAGCAAGGCACGTAGAGTTACGAAAACTAATATAATTTTTTTATTCTATTTTAACAGTTTCCTTACTCGAACCGATCAACGAATTATATTTATGACTAGCTGTGCTTCATCTGCATAGAGTTTAACAAAAAGTATTATTCAGTGTATATTTTTTTTTCTAAAATCATATATGTCTAAGTTACTCCTTATAACATCAGCTATCTGCCAGTGAAAGTCCCATCCAATCGGTCCAGCCGTTCCAGAGATAAATACAAGCCTTCTTCGAGCAATCGGGTAATACAAAAAACTTTCCCCGCGTTCAGTAATTTTTTTTAAGTTTAGTCATCGGATTTGGAAGGCAGTGTCTTACAGAATCAATGGATGGATGTTTAGTATAGTATTCTGTAATTTGTGTATGATAAAAGAAAAAAAGCTCCCCTATTTCTCCCGTCATCTGCTAGTTCTCACAGACTTCAACGGGTGTTGTTAAAATAAAGTACCAGTAAATAAACAGATTATAAAGACCCTTCAAATATATACCTACTGCATCTCGCCCGCGTGAATTTCCCTCGGAAACAGTGCTTTTTTCTCGGGATGAAAGGTACCCTATGTCCTTCTCAATACTCCTAGCTATGTTTATGAGAAATTTCAGGAAGATTAGTTAAATAGATAAAGCCAGAGCCGTAAATAGCCTTTTCTGCGAGCTTCTATAAATGCGATCTTGTTTTTTAGATAAAACAAATTTTCTGCGCCCTAGCGGAGTCTCTACACAACACAACTACCCTCCAATAGTCGTGCCTGGTCTGGCTGTGAAGAGGTAACAAACAAACAAACACACTTTTGCATTTTATAATATCAGTTGGGATATGTATACAAATAAACTGTTGGTAAACAGCTAAAGACGCAACGAACACAATAACAAGAGGTGCAAAGAGCTTGAACAATTCATTTAATTCGATGTGAAATGGCAGCTGTTTTAAAAAGGGGATTTTAATCCGCCACAGACGTTTTGCCGACTAGAAAAAAGGAGAATTCCGAGCTCGATTGAAAGAGATCGTTTCGATAAACTTTTAGCTATTGAAATAAATCATTGAGTTCCAGGTTTGATATAGGTTAGATCCTCGGTCTTATTATGCTGAAGCGAGTGATCAAAGTCGTGCATAAAGGATATGTTTAAATTCTCTACAGTATCCCTAGTATGAGATTTTATAAACGCAGACGCTAGCCACTGCGTTAGCGATTTTGTATGAGAAACCTGTACAGCGCCTGTATGTATAGTAAGGTAACTAAAAAAATTCTATACAAAATCTTAACGGTGTCACTATAGCATATGCGTTTAAAAAATCTCATACTAGGGATACTAGTGTTTCGAGCTTAAATAGACTACAGTAACCGCGATGAAACTTGTTTTTATATATTCTCCATATAAGCAAAATAAGGCCACTTACAGTTGATTAACTTTTTATTTCTGTTTTAAATTATTCAAAAATTTAATCTCTTTTTTTGCTTATAGAAATCAAGTAGAAAAATTTTGTAATTTCAATAATTTTTATACTCATTGCTCTTAAAAATAAATCTTAACACAAAATCAGTTAAAATTTATAACAAAATCCCACATTTAGCACCCTTAATAAATTAATTTTCAAACACCCTGCCAACGGACACATCTGCCGCCCGCTTACCAAACACGGACGGACAAACAAACGTTACGTTATATAATTATATTTGTACTAACATAATTTCATAATGGACGTTTTGAGCATTGAATTTTTCAAAATATATAAGAGTTTACTAACGGTATTTAGATTCAAGATGCTTTATTGTTTTATCCCTACATCCATACTAATATTATAAATGCGAAAGTCTGTCTGTCTGTCTGTCTGTCACCTCTTCACGGCTAAACTGCTGGACCGATTGTGATGAAATTTGGTAGGGATGTAGTTAACGACCTGAGGTCAAACATAGGCTACTTTTGGGCGCGATATAACCGAGTCCCACGCGGGCGGAGCCGCGGGCAACAGCTAGTAGTATATAAAAAAAATAGCTTTCTCTGTCCCTATGTCCCTTTGTATGCTTAAATCTTTAAAACTACGCAACGGATTTTGATGCGGGTTTTTTAATACCTACATTGATTCAAGAGGAAGGTTTTTATGCCCATGCGAAGCCGGGGCGGGTCGCTAGTATTTTATATTTATGCTTTAAAACGTAAATGAATTTAAATTGAAATGCTGTTTATTAATTAAAAAAAGAATTACAGGTTTATGTCACAGATCGTGATTTTATTCTTACAAAGCGTCAAATGAGATCTTATTTTATTAATATATATATATTATCTTATTTATATCTTATTTTTATTACAGATTTATGTACAGTGAACCACATAGATATGTTACACCACCACCACCACCACCGTTCCCGTGGGAATTCTGGGATAAAATATATAGCTTGTGTTGTTCCAGAGTCTAAGCAAATTCAGCCAAATCGGTTCAGCCGTTTTCCTGTGAAAGAGTAACAAACATATAAACATTCGCGTTTATAATATTAATAGAGTAAGATGGAAGTATGGTTATCTCACGCGGGTGAAACCACGAACGAAAAGGTTAGTAAATAAAAAAGTGTTAAAAAAATCTAGGTCATTCCATATTCAGTATTCCAATTTGCAATTCTTTACTGCAAATTCTAGATTTTTTACGCAAATGAGCCTCCAATCTCGGCGGCGCCATATGGCACAGGCTGTCACCAGCCGCCTTATTAATACTGTAACAGACGTACACCCTTTTCTTCTATATTATATAGATATTGTTTCTAAATTCCAATCTCAACTAATATTATAAATGCGAAAGCTAGTTTGTTTATTTTGTTTGTTACGCTTTCACGCCCTATCTACTGAACCAATCTTTCTGAAATTTCGCATACACATAGTTAGAAGTATTGAAAAGGACATAGGGTACTTTTCCCTCTGGGTTAAGCACTGTTCCTAAGGGAAATTCATGCGGGCGAAGTCGTGGGCGAAAGCTAGTCTATATATATAAAAGAAAGTCGTGTTAGTTACTCCACTTATAACTCAAGAACGGCTGAACTGATTTAGCTGACAATTGTCAGGGAGGTAGTTTAGAGCCAGGAGAAGGACATAGGGTACCTTTCATCCCGGGATAAAGTAATGTTACCGAAGTACACGTGGGCGAAGCCGCGGGCAAAAGCTAGTTTTTTATATTGAAAATATCCCTGACCAGATAGCAGTCAGGACCAACGGTTTACGTGTCTTCCAAGCACGGAACCATCATTATTATGTTTTCGCTCGGTTCGCCCACGAATTAACAAAACAATCAATTTTCTATTTTGTCTGGATTCTGTGACGGGTTAACAGATAATTAGGTGATTCAAGGAAATGTCCTAACCAAACTAGAAACAACTAAACAAAGTATGCTTCCCATGGAAATCGATCCCACGACCACCGGGTCTACAGGCAAGAGTCAGTTATATAAAAGGAAATGATAAAAATTACTACAAATAGTAAAATAGTCCTTTAAAAAAAGGAGAATGACATTATCCTTTAGTAAAATTGAATTACTCACAAAATCCTTTATTTCCTACTTTATCAAATTTGTCCCTACTGATTCTTATTGTATTTCAGCTAGCTTGAGTTAAAAACTTATTATCTATCGTAAAAATACGAAATGTGTAAGTAATATGTTTTATTCCAAAAATACTTATATAAAAAATTAGCTTTCGCCAACGATTTCGCTCGCATAAATTTCCCTCCTGAAAAGTACTTTTTCTGATGTGAAGCGGATACCGTAGCCTATGACACACCTGCAAAACCAAGAGTGTCCGGAGCACGTTGCCGACCCAATATTCTTCTAAATTAATAAATATATAATACGTTCCAAATAGCGCCGTCGTAGCCGATTCTACAGAACCGCTAGGTCTATAGAATCGGCTACGACTTGCTACATTTTTCGTAGAGGCTCTACGACATTAAACTTTTTGGCTTATTACGCGACTACCAAATGAATAACTATTTCAAAAAAAAAATATTATAGTTCATCATTTAAATACATATACTTATAGAAAAAATATATGTTAATAAAAATAACTATTACATAAATTAAATCTCAAAGAATCTTAAAAGAAGGAGACAAAACACATTGTATTAAATTAATTAAATTGTATAAATCTCCGAACTTAAGATGCACAAGCATTAGCTTCATACGACATAAGTTTATTTAGGAAAGTTGTTCAGTTTAGTGGTCTGAATCTGCCCTTAAAATATTTGCAGTTGATTTAAATCCACCTTATATAACAAAAAACAAAATCTACCCAATAGAGACGGCTTTCAAAGGCAGTAGAAAGTACAGTCAGCACACACAATAAATTTATTTCCAAACGGGCACAGCTGGCGATCGCAACGCAAACACGGACGGACAAACAGTTGTATATATCAGGATAATTTGGGATTTCGCGAATTAATGCTGCTTGGTATTTGTAAGTTAGACGTGTTAGCTTTTGTCGCCATTTTTATTTGTTTTCACTCGATTTTATGAAGAAGGATTATGTATTTCGAGAAGTATATCCTATACTATTAAACGAGCAATATTTGTATATAAATTTGTAAATAAATATATATAAATTTATTTGTACTCGCGTTTTCGAAAACGGCTCTAACGATTTTTTTGAAATTTTTAACATAAGTTCTTACATAGTTATAGAAATATTCTAGCTAGGTTTTATGTCTGGGAAAATTCTTTTTACCCATATTTTCACGCAAAAAGATTTGCATAAAATGAGCGCCCAGGTACTATTTATTTATTTAAAACTTTATTGAGCCAATAGCTACAATAGGTAAACTTAATGGATAGTTATAGGATAATTTATAGCTTGGTAACTTTAAATCCAACTATCTTTCAGACATAGCTGTCCTCAAAAAAGTATAATTTCAAAAGGTTAAAAAATGAGTGTTCACCCGTGCAAAGCCAGGGCAGGGTGCTAGTACACAATTTTTGAGACATCGAGTAACACGGCCTCAGTCCCAATATGAAAGCCGTATTGCTCGAAGGTTAGAGAAAATAAAAAATATCACAAAAAATCACAATCCATACCGATGATGCTACGGCGTAGCAGTTCGTAGACATTTGCTACGAGAATGTGTAGAGGGTCTACAAGTTTATTTCTGTACTATTTCGGGATAAATTAAATCGTATTTTTTTTTATTTCTCCGTTATCTCCGTCTCTAGAATAGACCTCTCTTCCTCTTTTCCTGTAGGTGTCGTAAGAGACGACTAAGGGAATTACAGAAGTCTCAATTTACTTGTACCTACCTTTTACCTCTGCCCAACTGGTGAAATCTTCCAATGTTATTAATATGCCAATTATCAATTAATATTTAAAGCTATTTTAAGTGCTTCATGGAGAGCATTTTTAACCGACTTCCAAAAAGGAGGTTCTCAATTCGGATAAATATTTTTTTTTATGTTTGTTATCTGAAATCCCCAGTAAACAAGTGGATCGTTTTTGTTTTTTATAAAAATGATTATTTCTGCCTAAAAACACTTATTTTCAAATCCTTTGCCTCCCAAATTTCATTGGTAGCGGTAACCCAATAACTCACACGTATATACACACAGATCGATCTGTTTGTCCGCGTGCGAGGCGGCAGATGGGACGCGGACATTTTTCATCATCCGCCCAACATCTGCCGCCCGCCCTGACACGCTTGGCCGACTGCGCAAAGGTGTATTATGTGTATTTACAATCTCTGACGTACTATTAGCCTGGTTTTCCTGTAAAAAGCCTGTCGCCAGCAGCGGAGATCTGTCGTGGAGAGATCTCTTTGAAAAATCTCTTAAGAAATGCCCCAAAGTCCAAACTCCTCTATAATTACAATTAATATATAGTTAAAGAGGCAAATCACGCAGATTGAGTTAGCCCAAAAAAATCTAAACTTTTGTAAAAAAAAATCTTCAGGAAACAACATGTCTCGTGGGATGCGAACCCACAACCAATGGTCATCAGACAAACCACTGGGTCACAGAGGCAGGGTCGAAACAAATAGAGGCCACAGATAATACAACCCGTTAGAGCACGTGTGGGAGACACCAGCTGGGATCCGATGTGTCATGTGCTTACAAAGAGATTATTATACAAACAATCGTGTATAGTATACATGAAGACAAACTTAATTTGTTTTTACTTACGTTTTATATTAATTTGCAAAAATGCATTCGTAAAGTGGTATATTTCAAGCGGAAGAAACCACTCCATTTTCTTACCTTCGAGATCTTATCCCGCAATTCCCATTAGCGTGGCACCAAAAGCGACAGCTAGTAAACAATAAAATTTATCCACAAAAACTAATTTCCTAATAGAAAATTTCTACAAATTCGCAATACATCGTTAAGTTTCTAAGCGTTATAAACTACAAACTCTTATAAAACCGGTAATGTACACGCAGCGTGAGGAAACAGTCGCGTTTTGGTCGGTCGCCAGCGACAGGTGCGGCGGACGGCGCGGATCGGCAAATTTTAATGAATGTTGGTTTTAGAAGTAAATTTCTAGATGTGACTATATGAGAAAATTGCTGGGGGGCTTATGTACGTTACGTACAGTAATCATCATCGTATACAGGGTTAATTTAAATCAACTGCAAATATTTTAAGGGCAGATTCAGACCACTAAACTGAACAACTTTTCCAAATAAACTTATATCGAAATATGAAATTTTATTTTTCACTCTCCATACTAAACTAGATCAGCTGATTCTCAATTTGTACGGGAGGTCAAAAAAAATTTTTCGTATTTCGACATAAGTTTATTCAGGAAAGTTGTTCAGTTTAGTGGTCTGAATCTGCCCTTAAAATATTTGCAGTTGATTTAAATTAACCCTGTATAGGTACGTTAAAATCTGGCAATCGGCGCTGATTTGTCAGCATTTATCGGCGCCGATAGATACCGGTCCTCGCGGGTAGTCGGTGCCGACAATCTCTATACTTTGTGCGTATACACGTAGGTTGACGCCGAACTATCAGCGCTTATCGACGCCGATTGGTACCGTCGATAAGCGATATATCGACCGATAGGTCGACCGCCTATCTCGATTATCTCCTCTCGTAATGGCTACTAGTATCGCTATCGCCACGTTTCGCTCCGCTTAACACAGAATGCATTTTTTTTTATTTGTTTGCTTTATCGAATGCGCAGAAAAACGAGCTGGTTTTTTATTTTAACCAGGTTTCCGAGCCCTGCACGGAGGTCGTCCTAGTTCGAGGAGAATTTCGCGGAAGTTGCTACAATAATATTAAGCCGTTTTGAAAAACTTATAACTTAAGCTTTTTTTGAAATTGCTGTCACTTCCATCTTCTTTAGAGCCTTGATAGCCACCACGTGCCACCGACTGGCGTGTTATATGGTTTTCATTTAGAAAATCGTATAACATTACACCACGCGCGACAGCTAATACCCATTTTTATGCTTAAATTTCCAATATGGCCGACAATGACTTGTTTTTTTTTAATAATGCTTCACTATCATCACTACATAGTATAAAACAAAGTCGATTTCTCTGTCCCTATGTACCTTAATACCTTTGTATGCTTAAATCTTTAAAACTACGCAACGGATATTGATACGGTTTTTTTAATAGATAGAGTGATTCAAGAGGAAGGTTTTTATACCCATGCGAAGCCGGGGCGGGTCGCTAGTTTTATTATAATTATGGCCATGGATAGAAAATGGCCAAAAAAAAAAACAAACTTAAATCCTATTATTGAGCTATACGTAACCGCGGAAATTAGTGCAACTTATGTCAATCCCATACATTATTTTCGACATTCTTTAACGTTTGGTAATTGTGACGTTGGCTAAGCCCAAAGCATCTGTAGCCAAGTGACAATTTAAAAACGCTAACAAATGTCGATGAGAACAAAATGTATGGGATTGACATAAGATTGACCACGTGATTAACCGCAGCTTATGTCAATCCCATACATTTTGTTCTTGTCGACATTCGTTAGCGTTTTGAAATTGTCACTTGACCACGTTACCTTTTTAAAATTGTGACGTTAGCTAAGCCCACAGGAAAGAAACCAATTTGCAGTTCACTTTGTAAGAATTATAAAAATCAATATGGAAAATGGCTAGCAATATTTTGACGGCAGCTGCGTCGCGTCGGGCACAGCCGGCGCTCTGACTGTAAACTTAGCCACTAGTGCTACACTCTGGTTTTACTTGTATATTAGTATTTTAAGGTGATACCTCGGTGAACACTAGCGCCACCGTCATTTAAAAATCATTACTCACTGAAAACACAAGTTATCAAAAATCCCTCTGTTGTAATTATGGTTCTGGATATGAAGTTAATATTAATCATATTCAATTATTTAGTTCCATATAGTTACAAATTGCAAAACTGCTAAAAGTGGCCGTTTTAAGCAATAATGCAATTTGTAACTATAGGGAATTATAATTTAATAATTTAATTTGTTCAAAATTAACTTCAGATCCAGGAACCTTAATTACAGCAGAGGGATTTTTGATAACTTGTGTTTTCAGTGAGTAATGATTTTTAAATGACGGTGGCGCTAGTGTTCATCGAGGTATGTTTAGTAATTAACATATTACTCACTAAATAAATATATGGGGAAGATTGGCACATTTAGAGTTAGCCCCAAATTAAGTAAGACTTGTGTCATGAGGTACCAACTCAACGATACTGTATTTTATAACAAACTAGCTTTCACCCGCATCAATTTCCCTCGAGAACAGTGCTTTTTCCCGGGATTTATTTATTTATTATTATCCCGAGATACTTAATTAAAAGATACCCTATGTCCTTCTCAATACTCCCAGCTAGGTGTGTGCGAAATTTCATTAAGATTGGTTCAGTAGATAGGGCGTGAAGAGATAACAAACAAACAAATATACAAACTCACTTTCGCATTTATAACATAAGTTGGGATTTTAAAGTTTGGTCATTGTTATATTACTAGCTAAATAAATATATAGGCACAATTGGCACATAATGAGTTAGCCCAATAAGTAAGTAAGAGTTGTGTCATGAGGTACCAACTCAGCGGTAGAATAGATTATCTACTGAACCAATTTGCTTGAAACTTCGCATACACATAGTTAGAACTACTGAAAAGGACATAGGGTACTTTCATCTTGGGAAAAGAAACTGTTCCCGGATTTCACGCGTGTGAACCCGCGGGCGAAAGCTAGTATGTTATGAATATTAACTTGATACATTAATGTGTTTTTTTGAAAACAAAGATTGATAGACAGACAGACCGACAAACGGACAGACAGACTGATTCTGTTTTGTAATGCAAGTGATCTTATAAGGGTTCCGTTTTCGCCTATTGGTATACGAAACCCTAAAAAATGGTAAGCAATTAATGGATTCATTTGTTTCAAACCATGACACAAAGACACGGTGCCCCGGGCTCCGGGCTCCGGGCAGGCTCCGCTAATGGAAGTGTCGTCAGCAGCGACGCCGCAAACTTTCAGGAGCTTTCAGGTTGCCACCGCAAGCTCAAAGCTCTGCCGACGATTTGTGGATATGCAAAAATTTAATTATATTTTTATTTATGTACTAACTGCGCCCGCGACTTCGTCCGCGTGGAATTTAACAAAATAGTTAATGTCCAGTACGCAGTTTACGAAAAAAAATATCTAAATCTAAGTCACCAAAGTTACATATAGCATTATTACATCAGCTAGATAAGCCGCGACAAACCGACAGACAGATAGACAGACAGACAGACTACATTCCGTAACCGTATTCCATTTATCGGCCTATTTGCCTACTCCTATTTGTAATTAAAAATGCCAAAATTTAAGTATTTCATTTCGGAAAAGATTCAGATTGTATTTTGGTGTATCCGAGCTCAAAGCTGAAGACGCAACAGGAAAAACGCTATAAAGATAGGTAATTGTTATAAAAAGCGATATTAAGATGAAATTAGAATTTGGGAGTACGTGTAAAACGGTAGTTATCCCACCTTTTTGACTATCGATAATTGCAGCTGAGGGCGTGTGGGCCTCCCGACCATAGACAAACAAAATCATAGACTCCAGCATTCCTCTCATCCTGCTTTCTACTCTATACCAAGATGATCATTACGACCGCCAGAGAACATATATAGTGAAGAGAGTAGGACTACGAATAGTTAAATGAAATAATAATGAAACAGTATACAAAAAAAAGAAATTCTGCTGATAGGTATAATTGATTGCTAGCGAAAAATTAAGAAAATTGCAGCGAAAATTTGAAAATTAAAAATAAACTATACGATTAAAACGCCATGCATTGAATTGAATTAATAAAGTAAAGCATATAAGCCTATTTTTCATAGGTAAGTGAAAAAAATTAATTAGACCCAAAAGAAAAGGCATGCAAACAAAAACTCTTTTATTTAAATTAGTATAAATCAGGTCCGCTATTTTTTAAATGTATGAATCATTAATTAGGTGATTTGACTTATCACTACATAGTATAAAACAAAGTCGCTTTCTCTGTCCTCATATCTCTTTGTATGCTTAAATCTTTAAAACTACGCAACGGATTTTGATGCAGTTTTTTTAATAGATAGAGCGATTATAGAGGAAGGTTTTTATGCCTATGCGAAGCTGGGGCGGGTCGTTAGTTTTCTTATATTTTGATGATGAATAATATGAGGTGATGAAAATTATTCGACATAGGTTAGGAGTGAGTCGTATATTTCAAAAAAGTACTCCTGAACTTACACTTCACTCCACCTCCCATGGCTCTACCAACCTCTCGGTGATACGAGCCGAATCTCGGGAGAGTGCGCTGTACTAGCGTTTCGCATCTCTTTCCAGTCGCACCTGCTCGATCTCCCTACAAGTTCTCTATAGTGTCGCCTATCTATGCAATCATTGCATTTTAATAACTCTCTCCCATCTTTAGGGGGCTTACGTTCACACGTACGCCTCGCTTGCCTTCTCGGCCAGAAGCCAGCTCTTTGTCTTCTTCCTGAACTCACAGTAAAAAGAAAATGAGAGATCTATCTTCAATTTAGTCTATGCTAACAACGCCCTCTGCCGGGGGGTGGGTGGAGGCGACAGCTGCGCCAGCAATCCCTTCCAGCCGACCTGTCAACCACAGCTGTCGGTTTATTTATTTGAAGCCCAAATTGATTCGCTTGATATGTGCTTTTCTTTGTGGTCTTTCGGCGATAGCATGTTAATGAGTGCGGATCAAAATGTAATGATAATCGATACTTTGAGGCTATATAAGCCAATAGCGCCACCAATTATTTTATTTCTTTTACTCTAAAATCAGGTTAAATTGAAAATATCTAAGGCAGGTCACCAGCAAATAACTTTTAGTATTTTTGGTAAGTATTACTTTTTATTATTTTTCCTTTGGTCAATTCAGAAAAAAACTGACACAAAAAAAGGTGGTTTTTCGGAATTAACTAAATCCCCTCCCCCACAAAAAACGCCAGATGATAATTTTAATGCTACCACCACACTTAGCTATTCGTTTTTTTGCCAAAATATTAGACGAATAGGAAAAGTAGGGAAATAACGCAAATGTTTTGGCAAACATACCGTCAACAAATGGTCAAATAGGTAAATATTCGTATACAAATAGCCAAAGTGTGGTGGTATGGTGGTATCACAATAGTAAAATATCGCTTAGTTTCGAAGATAGATATAGAAATAGGGAAGTGTGAATGGAATGGAATACGTTATTTTGTTCATATTGTTCAAAAAAGTTATTAACAAACAAACAACCTTTTTTTATAGATAAAAACATTAAACGTATTAACTGATCTAAACACAATTGACACTCATAACGCACAGCAACACGCGCAGTTGACAATTTAATGATGGCGCCCGGCCCGCCCCCCTCAATTTTCTCACGGCACTGACGGCACGTAGGTAAACCGGTAAACCCGCCTGATTGGTTCCCTTTTAATCAAACTTTTGCTTCCCGTGTCGTGTGCGGCTGACAACTCCGTTATAACTTGATTCTACTTACTGTTTTTTGGCGGGAACGGCAATCGGGTCGTGTTTGTGTTTTGCTTAATTCGTTTCTTTGATATTTTTTGAGATTGTTATTGGGTAACTGGCTGTTTCGCTCGCTCGTTGAGTGTATGTCCTATAGCCTTACTTCTCCAAAAATCAAGCTATACAATAGTCCTAAAGTTAAAAGCGTTTAAACAAAAAAACTTCAGCTTTATGATATTAGTGCATGTGCTATATGCATGTGCAACAATTGCTTAAGAAAAAAACTTAGTTCTATTTCTTGCCAATAGGTAGCGCCACAAGTATTGAAATATTCCTACTTATTTTTTTATCTAGGTATGTTAAAAAAGGATTTTTTTAACTATCTTATATCCCGTTAATTAATAAGATATCTGATTCTTTAGCGCGTTTCTTTGTAAAGCGGTTGAATATCTACTAGTACAAGTTGTAGGTATTATAGATAGCACCTTAACTTACTATCCGCAAGGACGCTGTGCAATTTTGTCATACAAAAAATGCAGTCACTAGCGTCTGCGTTTATAAAATCTCATACTAGGGGTACTCTACGAAATTCGAAGTTACAATATAATTATTCTACCAGCGTTTTTCGCAGGTTTACGAATCACCAGGTGTGCAGAATGATTAATGGAATTTCACCCCCCTCTTCTCACCCCTACGGGGGATGGGGGTGGTCAATAATTACTGTTAATATTATCAGATATACTTATTATAGATTACATTAGAAATTGCCTCCGTGGTCCAGTTGTTAAGGCGTTTGCCTGTAGAACCGGAGGTCGTGGTTTCGATTCTCACGGGGAGTATACTTTGTTTAGTTGTTACCAGTTTGGTTAGGACATTGTAGGCCTTGAAACATCTGTTTGTTTGATAATAAAGATTTTGTGCTTCGGTAGGCCCTTTAAGCCGTTGGTCCCGGCTGCCATCTGGTGATCGTTAAAGGAACTACGTCAGAGGCCGAGAGGCGGTTCCGAAGATCTCTGCCACCTACACGAATTGATGATAACGTTAGAAATATGAAAGGATTGGTATTTGCACATATTGGTTTGGTATAAATGATTGTTTCACTAAACTAATATATATTTAGTAAAAATTCAAAAAATTTTTTTCCAATAAAACATTCCGACGAATTGAGAACTTCCTCCTTTTTTTTGAAGTCGCTTAAATAGGGGAGATTTACACAATTGTTGGACCAATGCTAGCATTTGTTGGTCCTACTGCATTATGTCCCATAAAAAAAAGTATTTATATATTTTGAACTCAGAAGAGAGATTGTGAGTTATACACCCGAATCCCGAACGGCCCGTATCGCCGCAACCCAGTGTAATTATCTGTTGCCAAACATGCGGGCGCGTCACTACGCTCTTATTTGTAGCTTTAAAGTAAAACCACAGATTATCAGAATGCTAGAATGCTTATCAGGGGGGTTACTACCGCCTCTTAAGGTGATACCTCGCTGAACACTAGCGCCACCATCATTTAAAAATCATTATACACTGAAAACACAAGTTATCAAAAATCCCTGTTATGTAATTAAGGTTCTCTATCTGAAGTTAACTTTAATCATATTAAATTATGAAATTATAGTTCCATATAATTACAAATTGCAAAACTGCTAAAAGTGACCGAATATAGGGAACTTTATTTTAATATTTTTAAAATAAGCTTCAAATCCAGAACCTTAATTACTTGTAATGATTTACAATAATGATTTTTCATTATTTACTAATAATGATTTTTAAATGATGGTGGCGTTAGTGTTTACCGAGGTATCACCTTAAAACCAGGCAAGATCCAGTAAGTAAGCGAGACAGCGCAATACATAATGTAAGGCGACATCTCCCTTATTTCTAACGACTAAATGTATGGAATTGACAAGCGCTGCGCTAATCACGTGGTCAATCTTATGTCTATGATCGTATGCAGGCCGCTTCCATTCGGTCGTTTTGAATATCATTGGGGGAGGCCTATGTCCAGCTGTGGACAGCCTGCGGCATAATTAAGATGATCTTATGTCAATCCCATACATTTTGTTCTTGTAGACTTCGTTAACGTTTTGAAATTTTGACGTTGGCTAAGCCCCCTGTTGTGTCTGTTCCGAAGAACTCTGACACCAGGATATGCATGGTCGATTGACCATGTGTCTGTTATAAGCAGCCAGGCAGCCTCTCCTAGGGCCTGGTTGTTGATAACCACTACTCAAGATTTTCAGGCTGCCTAAAGGCATCTGACACAGCCTTGCGACTGCCATCTATCGATAACTCCCTCTACCTCCCATGGCTCTACCAACCTCTCGGTTATACGAGCCGAATCTCGGGAGAGTGCGCTGTACTAGCATTTCGCATCTCTTTCCAGTCGCACCTGCTTGATCTCCCTACAAGTTCTCTACAGTGTCGCCTATCTTGCAATCATTGCATTTTAATAACTCTCCCCCATCCTGCTCGCCCTCACCTTGCCTCTTCTCAGTCTGAGATCAGCTTCTGTCTATGTCATTGAGTTTGTCTCAGTTTCAGTTTTTCTCTTCGTCTTCTTTGTCTTCTTGTAGCGATATTTGTTATACATCTATCGATAACAGCCGAGACCTATGGCTATACGTGCTTCCCGATGCACGGAGGAGCTCAAGATAGAAATGCCACTAATGGCAACCGATCTAAGCTTGGCCGCGCTCGCTATCGCCTGACGCGCGCTATTGTTTCAACACTTCCTCCTTTCCCTATGAATTATAAACAATAATTCCTTGTAATTCATCACGTTTACTGTCACTCCATTATCCAGTCTAATGCTTAATGTATGCCAGCGCTGGGCGTGGGAACTGCCACCTGCCCATGCCCACGCCCAGCCGCTGACGACTAATGGCTGTGATTTACATCAAAACAACATGAATTTTGTATATTTTTTCATACGAGCGTGTTTCCTAGTTCCTTAATCAAATCAAATCACTTTTATTTGAATTAAATAGGGTTTATAATGTTCTTAAAGTATTTGTCGGTTAGTGCTTATGTCCTATTTAGCCAAAAATATTTAGCATGCAAAATTTTAGAAATGTCTATTCGTCGATTTATTAAAGTTTATTAATTCATTCTATTGTTTATCTATATATGTATTTGTTATAAAATATAGTATCGTTGAGTTAGTATCCTATAACACAAGTCTCGAACTTATTTTGGGGCTAACTCAATCTGTGTGATTTGTCCCTATATATTTAAATTTATTTAATTTATTTAATCTTTTAATGTCCTCAGGTATGTGATTGTATATTTTAATGCACATGAAATATAACAGTTTTTTTGAGTACGCTGTGTTTTGGGATCCATATCAACAACTAATTTTATCTGGATCATTTATATGATCTAAGGGCGGAACCATAAGCCAACTAGCGCCACCAATCATTTTATTTATTTTACTCTTAAATCAATACTCCATAATTTATTGCATCCTTAATGTAAGTATCAGGTCTTATTTTTATATTTAACTAGCTGTTCCCCGCGGCTTCGCCCCGGGTGGGACTCGGTTATATCGCGCCTAAAAGTAGCCTATGTTTGACCTCAGGTCGTTAACTACATCCCTACCTAATTTCATCACAATCGGTCCAGCAGTTTATCCGTGAAGAGGTGACAGACAAACAGACAGACAGACAGACTTTCGCATTTATGATATTAGTATGGAAGTATGGTTTGTAACAATTAAGGACCCTTTCGGGTGCAGCAATCGAAGAGGGGCTGACTTGTCTTTAGTGTGTACTGTGTATAGTCTTTAGTTGTAAAAGTAATGGAGATGTAATAAAAAAAATTCCTCCCCATCACTACTAAATCACCGGTGCTTATTTGGGAACAAAAATATAAAAATACAGGCGCTATTCGCGGCATTTTTTTCAAATACGAATCAGTAATTTTTTTTTGGCATTACATTTTATCAAAGAATTTTGAATAGCGCGGTTTTTTTTTTAATATATGCCTTTTATGATAGACTAGCGGCCAGGTACGTGCTTCGCTACGTATAAAGTGAAATTTAAAAAAAAATACCGCTCGACCGATTTTGTGCAAACTTCACATAAACCATCTACTTATTAATCCGAACAAGCCTAAACATTTGGTTTGGATAGGTGAGCCCCTTCTTGAGATATAAAATTACAACGAAAAGTGAAGTTAGAATATATTTTTTAAGTGTATGTATGTTTGTGTGACAACGCGGGTACAGTGATCACCGCAAGCGATCTCAAACAGTGTCTCATTTGATGCGGGCAGAGCGTCAGCAAAACAATTCAATATAAAAAATCTCATTTTTATATATTAGCTTTCGCCCGCGTGAATTTTCCTCGGGAATACTTAGTGCTTTTTTCCCGGGATGAAAGGTGTCCTTCACAATACTTCTATGTGTATGCGAAATTTCAGAGTTTGGTTCAATAGATCTTGAGTAAACATAAAAATAAACATCCAAGACCCACTGGGTTTTGGATGTTTATAAAATATAGTATGTATCTATCGTAGTGGGCTTATATAAAAAGGAAAAATGAGTGCATTTTGTTTTCGCCGACAAACTGTTACACAGTTTGGCGATGGCGACATTCTTATTAGTAAAAAGAAATAAACAATTAACTACTTTATTAATCAACACACTAAATCTTACATATAAAATTAGAAACTAAAAATAATAATAAAAATAAAATAAATTAGCTAATATTATGCGCGATACCAAGCGTCAAAAAATTCGTCCAAATCGCTGTCCGTGAAAGAAATAAAGCAGTTTGTTTTTTTGGAGAAATAAATAAATAGCTTCGTGTTATATCGTTACGTTAATAAATAAAAAATAAATACATCGTTGGATTTTTTTCAATAGTTCTTTGATAGTCCATATAACTGTCTATCTGTGCCGAAAAGAACCTTTGTATTGCATGTACAAATTTTAAATAGCAATAAAAATGTGTACAAACTTGTTCTGCTGTCGCTGCCTGCCCGCATCACCTCGTCACCAAGGGTGCTCTTATCTCCAAACCACCACATCATGGCGCGGACTGTATCTTACCAACTCGACATCATCACAGCGTTTTGCTGGTTACATGCCAATGAGAGCTTAGGTACCCGGGACCGCTAGATTACATTAATTTTCCTTTTATTTACTTCTTACACTATAGGTTATTATGCTATAGTTTAGGATGGTATGGCCATGTCCTGAGGAGGGAGGAAAGCCATATTATATGTAACGCAAAGATTATTGAAAATGAAAATTACGGGATCTAGCAGTAAAGGAAGACCATAAAAGAGATGGATGGATGGATGACGCGGGAAATGGCTGGCGATAGATCTAAATGGAAGGAACTTACATACTGTGCCGACCCCACATAGGAAAGTGGGATAAGGTAAAGGAAAAGAAGAAATACTACTTACACTCAATTTTTGGTTGTTGCAAATAAGGGGCGGAAGCGAAATTTTTTTATGCTCTGTGGACCAAACAAAACCCTCCTTTTTCGGCCTCGCCGCAGTTAGGCAAGAATTTAATACTTTCTTATATTAAACCACCTGTCCGTATTTGTACACCAAACATTATGTTTTCGCCATTTTCAAAAACATCTGACGTCCATACGTTTAGACACAGTTTAACCAGACGTTCGGACAAAAGTTTATTGTTATGCGCACGCGTCGTTTGTTGATACAAGTGTGGAGTAATTTTGGAGTTACTACGTGTGCGCGACGCTTATGTGGAGTGAAATATATACGGATTGTAGCCATTTTGTCACTTATTTTTAACTAGTCGACATTGGGTAGTTATACTTTTTAATTAAGTGAGCCGTAGATCTGTTTATCTACGGAGAATTAATTAAAAAAAAATTGGATGTTTTAGCTATCAAACAGAGACACACATCGTCAGTTTTGTGAGAAAATATTATGTGTTGTTCATTTATAATTATTTTATGATATTAAATTTAATTTTTACATACAATCACATCTGTCTCCCGAAGGGGTAGGCATAAAGACTAGAGATTTCCATTGGCTGCGATCCTAACATACCTCCCTCGCTTCCTCCACACTCATCAATCTCGTCATACACGCTCGTCGATTTCAGGTACTCCTAATGTCTCCCTTTTTCAAAAGGTCTGTAATTTGGTCACAGTAAATTTCTTGAGACCTACCCTCAGTAACTGTTTTTTTTAGTAATAACTTATTTAACTTACGTACTGCGATGGCTCAATGACTCGAAGAGGATCTTGTCCTTCGAACTTATTGTTACTTTTTTATTATCCAAAACATTCGCTAGTCATTTAAAAAGAGGTCCTGAGGGAATAACATACATTTCAAAAATAGACCAGCAGTGCTATTTTTGAAATGTACGACACGCCAAATCAGCGAGTCGAATTTGTTTTCTAATATTTTTACGTCATCGAAATAAAATATGGTATTGGTTTAAAAACACTGGTATCCGTTTGGAATAGAAAAGAATTAAAGATTCAAAGTAATACCAGTGGTATTAGTTCGTGGTATTGGATCGGAATAAATCGAATGATTATCGTTCGTTTTCAAATAACAGATTCACATTTCTTAAACAAAAGATTAATAATTCGGAACCGACATGCACGACATTGCACGATTGATGTCAAAAAATAAACATTTTCATTCGACATAACCGGTGACTCGAACAATAATCTAATTTGCTGGGTACCTCAGCTACTCAGGAGGTCCCGGGTTCGGTCTTCGGTCAGGTCAAGATGAAAAATGATATTTTTCTGATTGGCCTGAGTTATAGATGTATATCTATAAGTATTTGTATAAAATTTAGTATCGAGTTAGTATCCCATTACACAAGTCTCGAACTTTCTTTGGGGCAGTTTGGGTAATCTGTGTGATTTGTTCCTACATACATATTTTTTTTATTTATTGCATATTTTTATTGTCTTGTCTTGTATCTATGGAAATATAAATTCAATCTTTGATCTGTCAAATTTCCCAAGAATCCTTCACAAACGACTCCCAAGAGGCAACCCTTGCCAAGGCACACCTGGTGTTTTTGTATAACGTTGCAATAATTGTGATAAATAGCGCCTCTGACACCTGTGTCATATTGACTCAGGTGCTGATCTACAGCCTGATGGAAACCGGTATACTTACGAGTAAGACCTGACCTAAAAATAATGGTATTTAACCTAGAAATATAAGTCGAATTTAGGTAACTTATCATCATCATCATATCGTGAGCTAAATGCATGCACACCCTGGTGTCAGAGTTGTATGATCGCTGTTAAAATGTATAGGTAAAATGAGCTGGTTTATTTTTGTTACCAAGAGTTTCCCGCCTACGACCCCACAACTTCCCCTTTCGGAAAAGTTTCAACTACCATGGGGCGTGTGGAAATGGTAGATGCATTGAGAATGGTGAATAGGAAGAAGTGGGGCCTATCCAGCAGTGATGGCTGTGTCTGTGGCGCGGTACAAACGATGGACCACTTGCTGTCGTACCTTAGCTGCCCTTTCTCATGTACAAAGGGTGACCTGGCTGTGGCCTCTGACTCGGCCGGGAATGTTGCATCTTACTGGGCCAAGTTTATATCGTTTTTGGCCTTGGCATGATAGAAGAAGAAGATTATTGTTACCAGCGTTTCCTATCGCTGAGCATGGCAAATAAGTAGAATAAGAATCTCTTTCAGCAGACCAAAGAGAGAGTACGAAAAGGAAAGATCTTCAGCTACATAATATAGGAATCATCATCATTTCGATTCCCACGGGAAGCATACTTTGTTTAGTTGTTTCCAGATTGGTAAGGACATTGCAGGCTTGAATCACCTAATTGTCTCATAATATAGATGATTCCGCGCATAGGAAGGAAGGCACGACAAGCCATTGCTCCCGGCTGCTATCTGGTAGTCGTTAAAGGAACCACGTCAAAAGCCGAGAACCCTGAGATATGCATGGTCGATTGTCCGGTCCCCTACACGAAATAATAATGAATATACGAATGCTTTTAGCATTAAGTGCTCGCGCCAATTGTATAATTTACTTGAGGGACAATAAAGTTTTTAATAAATAAATAAAATAATTCTGACACAGCGTTACACGAACCCTTTATTGGAAAATAGCTAAAATATACAGCACCTGTGCCAACACACATGCTCCGTATTAGTGGCACGAGGCGGTAATATAACCGACATAACACTTAATACGCAACTGGCTTCCACAATCCAGAAAAGTCTTGATTTGTTGAAATACAAAAAGATAATAAAATCGGCCAAGTGCAAGTCGGCTTCTTAATAAATTTCATGATTCTAGTTCAACGGGAAGTACCTACCCATAAAATTTGATTCTCATCATTGCCATCAGACGCTAGCGACTGCGTTAGCGATTTAGTATGGCAAACCTGTACAGCGCCTCTGGCGGATAGTAAGGCAACTAAGAAATTCCATACAAAATCCTACCGCAGTCGCTAGCGTCTGCGTTAAGAAAAACTCATACTATCTCTCTACTCACTGTAATCGCAAAATTTAACAAAAATTGCAACATTTTCGGTCTAATCTTTTGATCTCGTTGACTTATAATCATGATTATTTTACAGCCGGAAGAGACTGAGTAGGTATTCATTTTTTCCCAACTACAGCGAAGCCAAAAGGAAGGGTAATGATTTTGGCATTCATGCGTTCCACAGAAAAAACGTTTGACAGACAGACAACACTGATCTTTAAGGGTTCTTTTTTTGCCTTTTGAGGTACGGAACCCTAATAGTCAAAGAATCAATTCGCACTATAAACGCTTTAGATTCCCTTCCTGTGAAATAAATGGTGGAGAATGGAGTTCAACTCTTGATGCTTATAGTGTTAATAATGATCTGTTTGACTCAAATTTAGTAAATTGACGTTTTCGGAGAAATTTTGCAACCATAGATTTAAAAACAAATCCCTCGTAGAAACCGCGCGCGATTTCCAAATTTTTTGTCGACTTCTCTTCGAATATCGAATACGTGTGTTCCAATTATATAAAAAGAGGTCCAATGCTCTATGGTGGGCTGTTTCGATGAAAACGAAGTCGCTCGTCACAATCTGTTATCAAATAGCCCTCATAGGACACAAATATATGCGGGCTATGGGCGCGCAAATAAAGCTGATACTTAGTAATGCTTTAGGTTCGGAAGATAAAACTATTCTGGTAGCTATGCGGGGCTATGACATGCGGGCAATCACAATTCACAGTTCAACTCAATTCTAATTGGTTTGTGTAAATATGTTTTACTTACTGATACTACTATGATGTTGATTTGACAGTACAAAATCCATCATTATTACTATCACTACATAGTATAAAACAAAGTAGCTTTAACTTTTTTACTTTAAAACTACGCAACGGATTTTAATGCGGTTTTTTTTATAGATAGAGTGATTCAAGAGGAAGGTTTTTATGCCCCTGCGAAGCTGGGGCGGATCGCTAGTTACATAGTATGAAACAATGTCGCTTCCCGCTGTCTGTCCCTATGTATTTTAGATTTTTGAAACTACGCAACGGATTTTGATGCGGTTTTTTTAATAGATAGAGTGATTCAAGAGGAAGGTTTTTATAGCCATACGAAGCCGGGGCGGGTCGCTAGTTGCTCATAAACCCGACGCTCTTGATCATATTCGAAAACAGTTAATAAAATAAGAATAAATTCATCGTGGAAAAAGAAAGTAATAAAAAAATATGTTATAGGTATGTATATAGGAAAGAAAAACGCAATATATTGGGAAAGTGGCAGTCTGAAGGGTTTAATGCCGCCATATCGACGGAACAGCTGATGCCAGCGCGTGCAGGTGTCGCTTATGAAAACTAATATTGTTTTATTTATACGAACGATGAAGCTGAAAAATTCAATATCTTTCGCCTCACATCACAACTGGCTAGTTATAAAAAAAAATTTTTTCATCCGTTAATTTAATAGACGCGGGGCAATTTTTTTTTTTAAATTTATGGCTTTTAAATACCTATCTTCAAACAAATAATGTACTGGCCAGTTACAAAATAGGTATAAATTAAAATTCTTTTGGTTTTTTGACATAACTCCAGGGTATTTAGTACGGTGAAGTGTTGTGATAATTTTTCACCGCTTAGCCAGTGAACAAGCTTACGTTCACCTCATAGTGATTATTACTATATGAACACATTTAAGTAGATTGTAGAACTAGTTATTTTGTAAACAGCTTCAAATGTAGAGACTACAGTCACAGAATTAGTAATAGTACTACGTATACAGTAGAGATCTGGTGGACGTTTCATTATTTTTTTGGAGTACAGCCGCTATACAACCTGCTTAATTATCTAAACTTAGTAAAATACAGGTAATGTAGATTTTAATTATGAATTAAGTAAGTTCATAATTATCTTTTTTAATAAAAAAAAGTCAATGGAACAGTTTCTAAATTTATGAATTCCATCTCTTAGTAAAAGTTGAATTATACTTATCTCTCTTTTATATCGAGAATCCAGTTATTTGATAAATAAAATTAAATTAACGCCCATTCAACTTATGTATACGCTTGATAATATTCTATGATTTATCGCTTCGTAGTAATTTAGGATACGATGCTTACCTTCAACGTTTTTGACAGCTGACGGCAAACAGCTTCCCGGTTTTATTAGTCTTTCACAAGCCACTAAAACACAAACCAGTCAAACATAAAACGGAACGCAGGTATAAAAAAAAATATTAATGAAAATTAGAAACTAAAATAATTCGAAACGTGTCTATGATTTAGATATTTTTTTTTCGAACGCGAAAATGTCAGCGTGTTGCAAAGCGCGGGAAACCGCCGCGTGTGTGCGGATACACGCTTCAGCTGTAACTGAGGGCGGGAAGACGGGAGCGCCAAACGCCTGGCGCTTGGTCGGAAAATGGCTTTTCATAAAAATGCTGGGCGGCTGGTCGCTGGCAGGCGTGCAGTTTCGCATTGTGTTTATGCTTTTTTTATTTATGCAGAACAGATGAATGTTTGGTGCTAAGTAGTGTTATTTTGTTAGCCATATTTTATTTATGTTCGAATAGTTGCTGATAGGAAAAGTTAAACTTTTATTGCATTACTGTTTCTATAATGTGTTTTATTGTGAAAATGTAATTGATTTAAAATTTAGTCCATACAGTATTTTTATGTACTAATATTTAGTAATAGATTTTTAATTATCTAAAGCAGTCTAGCCTCGAGTTGGTTGTGGCTTAATTAAGAGCAAGATAACTCTTCTTATGGCATAGATCAGCCAATTTCTTCTAAACTGGATTTTATTTTGTTCTTCTTCTTCATCGTGTTGATGTCTGATGGTTATTTTATTTAATTAACGACAAATTAAATGAAAAAAAAAAAGAAACTTTTAATGTAATTGTTTATTCTCAATATACTTAGGATATTCTTATCACTTATTAACGTCATTTATTACTTATATTAAGTTTACCACCACTTTCAAAGCGCAAATGTGGGAGAAAGCGGCGCCACTAACTCCATTGCAGCATTTTTACCAAAAACGTTAATTAACAAGTTTATAAAAGTTACATTTGCGTGAAATATATTTTACAATATTTAAGATTATTGATTAATTTGTTTAATAAATAAAAACGATAAATAATAATAGATGTCAAGTACAATAAAAATACATAAATACTTACTTGAACAAAAAAATGACTAAAAACCTAGGTACCCAGAATGTACCTAATGAGAGAATAAAGACACAAGCATTCAAACGGACCCGGCTCCTGGGCTTCCAAGATAATTTTTATATGTTAGGGTCTTAGATCATTTACTCTCGTTCTAAGATTTGGGTTGAAATCGTGACACCGCTAAGATAATAATTTTAAGCTCTTTTTCTAACCATCCATCTCAAGTTTAAATTACCAGGCAATTAAAAAAGAAAAAACAATATTTTTCGGCCAGTGGCACCACACGTCTATATGCTATTGTCTATGACCCAGCTGATTACACGTCTCGGTTTGCACAAGTGCGCTTACACACAATGTACACGTGCTAAGGAATAAAGACTTGTGATATAATATGTTAAATTCGAGACTTACGTCCACCTATTTTTATTTTTCTTGTTATTAGTCTTATTTTCTTACTATTTTTCCTATTACATTAAAATATCTTAACTACATAGACAGACTGCCTCCGTGGTCTTGTGTATGTTAAATAAATATATTCCCGCACTCGTGCTCCTTACCACAGATGCTATTCGGGGACAAAAATATAAAAATCAAATGTATGCCTTTAACAACACCTGAGACCGCTAGTTGGTGCTGTTCGAAGCATAGACCAGGTGGTTTACTACCATTTCTTAAAACTATGCTAGTTCCAGTGAGTAAGGGAGATTTCGCCTTACATCATGTATCGCGCTGTCTCGCTTACTCACTGGATCTTGCATGGTTTTAAGAGACGGTAGTACCCCCCAGGTTCTATGTCCGCTAGGAGTACCTAATATTGCTCTGTATGCTATGCGCACAGGCGGTATTTGGTGGTGGTGGACCCCGGTGCTTATTGCGGCATTTCCCTTTTTTAAAGGAAAACCAGACCAATAGGAACATGATTCGGGTCTATAAATGGCCGACAATAGTTAATGTACAAATGGTATATTAAAACTAAGCATTTACAGTTGCCAATTGTTAATAATGCGCACGCTTAAAACAAGAAACATAGTAATTACTCTATGGCATACACGATATAAACGATAATTAACTGTGCCATAAACTGCCACTTAATTCCAGGCATAGACAAACAATTTTCATTTGATCGATGGCGCTAAAACTGTCTCTTGGCGGGAAAACAGTAGTCATGCTTGAATAATTTATACCTTACCGATCAGGAAGTGTGATGGGCAGAAATATATACTTTTAGTAGTTTTAGGAAAATCAAAGCAATCAACTTTCAAGGTTTTTTTGTGCCTTTGGTTTGGTATGTTCAGCCAAGTCTTTAAAAAATAAAAAACCAGAGTTACTATATTTTCTGCTTCTGTGGTCTAGTGAGTAGGAGGAAGACTCATAGCGCCGAGAGGCGCTTTCGTAGAACTTTGACACCAGGTTGTGCATGGTCGATTGACCCTGTAATCCACACAATATAATAATGAGCAAGTGAGAAAACAAATATTTAAAAAAAATCTTATCTGAAATATAACTGATTTAGCGAGGACATCATGACAGTCCCTCATCCAACCGCGTTACCGCGACTGATATGATATATTGTAGTTTATATATTTAAGGCTTTTCCTGGTTATTCAACAATCAAAACATACTCAATTCTAACCTTTAATAACGCAATAAAGAAACACTCCGTAACACAGCGCGGTTGGCGGGAAAAAATGCAAATGGCGATCGTGACGTCACGTCCGTTTGCAGATGGCGCGAACGTGTTACTCCCTTGATGCCGTTTTAATTGCACACTGGTGGTAAATGCGTTCGGATATTCACACACATTATTTTATTACTTTTGATCTCTGATAAGCTTTATGTCTATGGTCATAAGGATGAACTGACGTCAGCTAAATATACCTGTGTTCGAAAGGGACGAAAGGTCATCTACTATAGGCATCAGCACCTCAATTTCACCTATATATCTATTAATCACAGTTTTGAACATTAAACCTATATAACATTAATTAAAAAAAATCCTGTGCGCGCTATTTCATTTTCTTTATGTGCAACCCGCCCCGGCTTCGCATGGGCATAAAAACCTTCCTCTTAAATCACTATCTATTAATAAAAACCGCATCCATAAAATCCGTTGCGTAGTTTTAAAGATTTAAGCTTACAAAGGGACATAGGGACAGGGAAAGCGACTGTTTTATACTATGTAGTGATAGTGATGCTATATCCCTATTCACATTATTGATATTTTGACATCATTCTATTCATACAAAGAATACCAACACTACCAAAATAAAACTGAAGAAGAAGCGGCGTTTTTCTTCAACCGAACGTGGTTTCTAGTTATATCCTGAGTTATTGCTTCAGAGCCCAGGAACTCTTTAATCATTATCCTAGATGTTGTGGCACTGGTTACTCCATTGGAGTGACTGCCGTCTGACCTTCATTGTAGGTCAGTGGAGGGAAACCACCAAAAGAAACATGATTCGGGTGTGTGGCCAACACTATCAGATTATTCAGGCTACCTAAAGGCATCTGACACAGCCTAACAACTGCCATCTAGCGATAACAACCGGGATCGACGGCTCAACGTGCTTCCGTGGTACGTAAGTTACGATTTTGAATTAAATTAAGGAAGTAGCTCAAGATAGAAATGGCATTAATGGCGACCAATCCAAGCTAGGACGCACTCACCACTCACCGTTGCTAACACGCGCTATCGTTACGTTTAAATTTCAACGCAGCTCTATATTTATATTCTCATTTCATGTCTAGCAAGTCAAATCCACCATTATTATGCACAAATTTTTCTATCTTCCCGCAAAACTCTCTTCACAATTTTTAACCCTAAACTAACAAATTAAAAAGTTAAACTCTAACCTATAAAATAATAACATACAGCCGATTGGCTAATAACCGAGTTTTGCTCGGCGCAGTCAATCGATTTAGAATTTAATTACAATGCTTTCAAAGCATAAAATTGGATTCCTGATTACACGTTCAGCCATACTATGTAAATGATAATTTTGAGTCGATTTTCAACATTTTCATTGTTGTTATCAATTTTGGTTATTTCGTGTTAGAAGAATATCATTATAATGAGGTATTTTGTTGTACATACTTAATTACTTTTTCTATGTGCTATTTTTCTGTGACTTAATGTTGAAGTAGTTATCGATATCGATGCCTTTCTCAGCTTGTCGTTTTTTCGCCAATTTCAAAAGTAATAAGTATTTTTAATCTATGATGATAAAATAATTTTATTTTAATTTTAAACCAGTTTGACTACTGCCCCACCATTATTTATACGTTTAATAATAAATTAATCACCTAGATAATAATTTTATTTTATTATTTTTATTTTTTATGGGCGCGCCCACATAGCTTACTCTACTTACGTAGTAATTATTTATTAATTAATATGTCACTTTACTAGATGTGCTACTTGCTCGAGCTAGACACTTTGAGAATGCAACTCGCGAGCTGCCGACTTTCGCTACAGTACCCAGAAATAGCAATTAACTTTTTAATTTAGATTACAGGTATTCACAAGTCTCCTCCTATACATGACTCCAATATTATGCCAATATTCAGTTAATAACGATATGAAACCAGACGTGACATTCGGGGAAAATAACGATCGTTTCGACATAACTTCCCTAGTCCAAGAACAGCAAGATTTAGAAGAATATCTTGCAAAAAGGAGGACGCATAGATTTGAACAGGATAAGGAAGAGGCTGGTAGTGAATCTTTGGAACAAGCACGGCGTCATAAAACGAGGATGTATGCGAGGCGTTTCGACAATTCCTTTGCCTACCACGATAATATGAATAGTGATGAAGGCGGTACATTCGATTACGAGAAAGAATTAGAGAAATTTCGGAATGTTGGTAGTAGGCGGAATTTGGGTAGTTATGGTAGTTTTTCGAGCAGAGATGATCCATCTGTTTTGCGTTTTGAGATACCACGTGGATTGAAAATTTCGGGTTTTGTACAGGGGCAAGAGTGATAGGCTTTTGTTTAATAAAAAGGTACTTACTTAACTTTGTTATTTTTTTGTACGTCCTATTAGATATTTTACTTAATTTACTTGTGGAAGTATAAAAGAGCGCGGTACCTGACTCTAGCATATCCATTGCCATTCAAATAGGCAAAACTAACGTGATGGGTAGGTACCTTTGAGCCGGTTACAATCCAGGGTGGAAATTATGATCAATTAATTTTCTGTAAAATTGTGTTTCAATCTAATCTACATAGCTAAAATTTAAGAGCTGTGCTGTCGATAGAGTATGATGGAGGTTCCAGGTGTTTCTATTGATTGTAAGTGTATTGTTTAACTAATGTTTTACGTTTGCGTTTCAAGTAACGATAAATTAAATGTAGTATAAAATGTCAATTCTACTTCCCACTAATATTATAAATGCGAAAGTTCATTCTGGCTAATTATAGGTATTTATTAGAGCTCCGTCAGTGACAAGGCGTAAGGTGTCAATATAATCTTAGGTTCACGAGCATGCAATGCTAGTGGCTCACTGGTGGCCTACTATCATCTCTTAAAAGCATGCAAGAACGATTGAGTACGGTGATGTCGCCTTACATCATGTATTGCGCTGTCTCGCTTACTCACTGGATCTTGCATAGTTTTAAGAGACGGTAGTAACCGTAACCCTACGATGGTGGCCTACTATCATCTCAAAAAACCATGCAAGTTCGAGTGAGTAAGCGGGACAGCGCAATACATGATATAAGGCGACATCGCCCTTACTCACTAGATCTTTGATGGTTTTAAGAGATCGTAGTAACCCCCCTGTTCCTAGTATGAGATTTTATAAACGCAGACGCTAGCGACTGCGTTGGCAATTTTGTATGACAAACCTGTACAGCGGATATAGTAAGGCAACTAAGACATTCCATACAAAATCCTAACGCAGTCGCTAGCGTCTGCGTTTGTAAAATCTCATACTAGGGGTACTGAGCTTAATAGCTCAGGTATAAGGTAATAGTAATCCATCACCTGTACAATTGTACATGGATCCGAAATCTGTTTTAAGTCTTCCACGTCGACCATGTAAACGTTAAGCATGCGAAAGTACTTTTTTTTTCAAGTGAAAACATCTTAAGCGGCGTTGTGCACTTTTTGGGATGGGTAAAAAAATTTAAAACTCGCGTCAGGACACGTGACCCGATCGAAAATTCTATTCTAAAAAAAGGAAAAGCTGCATAAATTCCCTTTATTTAAGTAAGTAATAAAACTATATTAAAAATTAAAACAGAAAGACCAGAAATATCTAATAAATCAGTCATGCTATCAAGAATGCTGGCTAATGAAATAAATTTAATTTTGAATTACTTACTTATTAAAAAAATAAGTACCTAAGTTATTAAAAATTTCACCAATTTGGCACACTTAAAATTTAACTATAGGTACTTACTTTACTGCGCAGAATCTTGATTGATTTTTCCATTGTCAATCTATTTTTTAATTACGCACCATTCTTTTCAATAATCGACATACATCCTAACCGTATCACTAATAACACGCTTAATCAAATCAACACACCACAATCATACATGCCTATAAATTAACATCTGGAGTTACAACATCGTTAGTCTTCAAGGATATTTCTGAAAAAATGCCCTGGAAATCAATCATTTTTGCTGCTCTAATTGTTACTGTAAAAGGTCTCCCGAAATATTACGAATTTCAAGATTCGGTTGAAGAGGTAAACCCTGTAGATAAATTAAAACAATTCAGTGGTGAAAGTTCAGAAAATTATCTCTCCAAAGGTCGTTGGCAGAATAGACATCCCGTTTCACACAATGAACATCTTGATGAAAACAATGATCAACTTTTAATGGATCTTATTAAAACAGTTGCAAAGAATTTGGTAAGATGCGGACATCTCAGATGTGATGATCTAGAAGTTGATGACAAAGATCCATTAAGATGTGGTTGTGCCGATAGGAAGTCATGTGATTGTGTTAAAAAGGAAGAGCCATGTGGATGCGGTGATTTGAGATGTGGGTCTAAAGGATGCGAGGAATCCAGGTGTGGATGTGGGAGCAATGATTTGCGATGTGGATGCGGCAGAGACAATGATTTGCGATGTGGATGCGGCAGAGACAATGATTTGCGATGTGGATGCGGCAGAGACAATGATTTGCGATGTGGATGCGGCAGAGACAATGATTTGCGATGTGGATGCGGCAGAGATAATGATTTGAGATGTGGGTGCGGCAGAAGCGGAGATAATAGCAACGAAAATTTGACTCAAAACAGATTGAAACTATACGATACAGTGCTAACTGATCAAGACGATGTAGCTGTCGCTTTACGCGCTTTGTTCAGCCGCTGCAAAACCGCCAATTGTGTTGTTCATCAGCTTGATGATGATGATTTGGAAGTGGAAGTATCTAATTTTGGTTCTTACGAAGATGACAATAAGGTTTTAGTACGCATACAGAATCTGCTTAGTTATTTAGCCAGGTATAGGGACGCGAAACCTAAAAATAAATCGCTTTTTCCGAAGACGATCCATCAGGTAAGGAAGTTGAGGTTGAAACAGAAGTTGTCAGAGCATCGCACTAATTCGAATAATGATGATGAGACTAAAACGAAGAAGAACTAAGCCTGCCTTTGGAATTTTAAGTTACAGAGTCGGGACATGTTCATCGATAAAAATATATTATTAAATATTATTGTATTATTTTAGCCTGCGCTCCCAAGTGGTCACCAGCGACTGTTTTGGTTCGCTGTACAAATGTATGAGCAGAAAAGTGAGCTGGTTTATGATTTATAGGCATAAATTAAAAAAAAATTGCGTTTCCGCGCGCGATTCGAACTTGTTTGTTTTAAAGGCTTCCGATCCCTGTACCCCATATGAGGTTGAAAACGGGCCGCGTACCACTAGTTTATTTTATAGACTGCGTTAGGATTTTGTATGGAATTTCTTAGTTGCCTTACTATCCGCCAGAGGCGCTGTATAGGTTTGCCATACTAAATCGATAACGCAGTGGTGCTGTGCCCCTAGCTAGCGACTAAGGAATGATTCCTTAGTCGCTAGCTAGGGGCACAGCACCAATTTCAATTTTAGCTAACTGGCATAGATTCCTTAGGAATCTATGCCAGTTAGCTAAAATTGAAAAAGAAACTTTGTCAAAAACTCTCTTTACGTCAAAAAGTTAAGCGGTTTACCAACATACAGATATAAAACGGAACGTCATTCCTTGACTCATCCTCACTGGAGTTTGCTCAAGGAAACAATTAAGAATAGCGTTTTCAAGGAAAGTTGGAGGACTTCCTTGAGGCGTCCTCGAATGAGGTTGAGTGGAGGAGACCTATGAGGCAACGTTTAAGAATATGGGTGTTAGTATGGCAAACCTATACAGCGCCTCTGGCAGATAGTAAGGCAACTAAGAAATTCCATACAAAATCCTAACGAAGTCGCTAGCGTCTGCCAAAGAGTATGTAACTGCGTTAAGAAAAACTCATACTAGGGGCACTGGGCGCTTTACGGATTCATAAAACAGATAAGTACAAAAGAAATCTTAAGTGTGGTTAAAATATTTATGCAAATTCCAAGTAAAAAAAATACCAATAAGTATGTGCTGTTTGGAAAAAGACCTAGTGGCCCTAGTTGAATGGGATTCTTTCATATGTCGAGAAAAGTGACTGCCTTCTGATTTAGATTTGCAATGCCATCTATTTTAGTAAAGTAGAACTAAAATATAGTATCACTGCTCACTACTAGATGGCCCTGTACGCTAATTCGCTGCTGTCATGCAACTGTCATGTTTGATGTTTGACCATTTTGTTTGATTTTGAATTTGAGTTTGATTTTGTCAGAATACATTACACGACAACATTGACTTGACATTAAAAATGACAAATAAGTTCACCAATGAAATGAAATCTGCTTTACTATGAGTGCTACGAGTGCTATGACATTACAAACGAAAACATTTTCAACAAAATAAATAAAATTCCGCTAAATAAATTCTCTAAAAATGGCAAACGACACACCTGAAAGTGATTTTTCTATAGAATGTTTCCAAAATTATTCGGCTCCAGAGGTTTTCGTGCAAGGTTTGGCGGGAATGGTAGATCAATCGGATGTTGAGACCATTATTCGAGCCCAGAAGAACATGTAAGTTTTTATTGCTTATTGATATCAAATCTATTAACTGCTTTGAAATTAAAGTCGTACGACCTTAATTTGAGATACCCTATAAATTATAGAGGAATATAATGTATAGATTAATTATAAGTTGCACCCTTGTACTAAATTTCCTAATTTTAAGTTTCCTATGTTAATAAATAAATAGACTTACAATTCCTTAATAAGCTCCCCTGGCTTGACCACTTCAGGTTGTTAATCGAAAATTCGCAGCTCAGATGCCAATAAGTGTAGACAGTATAATACATTATATAAATAGATAAATAAAACGGGAAATATCTATATATATAAAAGAAAGTCGTGTTAGTTACTCCACTTATAACTCAAGAACGGCTGAACCGATTTAGCTGAAAATTGTCAGGGAGGTAGTTTAGAGCCAGGAGAAGGACATAGGGTACCTTTCATCCCGGGAAAAAGCACTGTTCCCGAGGGAAGTACACGCGGGCGAAGCCGCGGGCAAAAGCTAGTACTTATATATAAAAGAGAAATTATTTAACAAGTTCTTAATTTTTTATTTTCTTGTCATGACTGAGAATTTTTTCTTTTTCTTCTACTTATAATTTTTTAACTGTTGATGGCCTGTTCTAATGTAAATATCCTCCGTGTATACACCTAACATTGTGAGTAAAAATGCTTACATAATTTTTATTTATTATGCCATTTCCAGGTTACAACGGTTTGAGAAAACGACAGAAATGTTAACGAATTGCAACCAGTTGTCAGCGAGCCGTCTCCGCGCAGCAGCCGTAGAGTTCAAGAAACACACGCAACTTCTGCTTGAAATGAGGAAGGATTTGGAGTTTATATTCAAGAAAATACGGGCTATCAAAACTAAGCTCAGGTAAGACCTTTAACTACTACTACTATTGTAATATGATTGTAGTTGTTGGTCTTCCTATAAATAAATAAATAATCCGGACACAAAAGAAAGACTATTTTTATGTGACATATTCGTATGCTGACCAATCTGAATCATACCTTTTTCAAGAGTAACAAACTCAATTTCCCAACTAATATTATAAATGGGAAAGTGAGTTTGTTTGTTATGCTTTCACACCCTATTTTCTAAACCAATTTTCCTGAAATGACGCATACACACATAGAAGTATTGAGAAGGATATATAGGGTATGTTTCATTCCGGGGAAAAGCACTGCGGAGAAATTCACGCGGGTGAAGCCGCGCGCGAAAGCTAGTTAGTCATAAATCATCACCATGTCATCTTCTAGGAGACTATCAATAATTTTGACAGTTGCTTACAATCATCCTGGTCTACAGTCAATATTCCAACTTAAGGAGAATTTGTAAACATCAAGAAGAGATAACTGGAAGATAGTGCCAGAAGCCAAGTTAAAACTATTAAATGCCTCGACAGCACCCAAGTGCCACTAGGAGCTGCTTATGTTGTTAATTCTATTGTTTCCTTCCCTAGCTGCAGGATTAATAATAATTTTTAAGTTATACTCTGTGAAAAACGCCTAAAAAAATATTAAAATAATTTTCTTATTTTTTCAGCACGCAATATCCAGAGGCATACAAACACGCCGTAGTAATATCAATAGCAAACAAAAAGCCAATAGACGAAGAGGAGGACGATTTCAAACAGGACACGAAGTCCGAAACCAAAATGGTGGCAACCGTCTCAACGGAAACTTTAAAACCGACGACCAGTGACGATAAGAAGAAAAAAAAAGAAAAGGACGAGACAAATAATAATGTGAAGAAAGAATTGGTGAAGGTTAAGAAGAGTAGCAGTTCATCGGAGACGGAAAGCGCGAGTTCTGGTGACGATAGCAGTACGGATACAGGTTGATGAATGAATGAATGAATGTTAATTCAAGTACCATAATGAAGTGATCAGTTTTTGAAGAAATTGATTTGACTTTGTAAAGATATGATATTGTCACAATTTACTTAAAGATATTAAGACGATACCTACCTTGGTGAACACTAGCACCCACCACCATCATTTAAAAATAATTATTCACTGAAACACAAGTTATCAAACTCCGTGTTATATAATTAAGGTTCTGGATCTAAAGTTTATTTTAAACATATTAAATTATAGTTCCCTATAGTTACAAATTGCAATATTGCTTAAAACGGCCACTTTTGCAATTTATAACTATAGGGAATTAATTTAATATGATTAAAATTTACTCAGATCCAGAACCTTCATTACATAACAGGGATTTTTGATAAATTGTGTTTTCAGTGAATAATGATTTTTAAATGATGGTGGCGCTAGTGTTCACCGAGATATCGTCTTAAGCTTAAACTTGCCTATCTATACTAATATAATAAAGCTGTAGCATTTGTTTGTGTGAAAGTTTATAACTTTAGAATTACTGATCGGATTTGAAAAATTATTTTTACTTAGCCTGATTATTGGAAAACGTTATAAGCATAGGTCGTATAGTACATACACATCACACGCGTATGAAACTGCGGGGGACAGCTAGTGTTTTAATAAATGTCCGTTTGTAATGTCAGACATATGCTTTCACGTCTTTACACCTTGTGGGGTGGACGAAACCTAAATTATTAAATTGAGACCACATAGTAATAAAAATAGCTTTTTAATAGTGAAAATGTAGGTATAACTTTTTAGTCAATTAAGATGTAAAAAGTCATCTTCATCCTAGCGTTTTCCCAGTAGCATCCTAAACCTTATACGAGCTCCTGGTCCGCCTAAACACAGTTTCTTATTTTCCCTCCATGAGGAACCTATATTATGCCTACGGCGTCACTCCTCTTGACAAATGAAATAGAAAAGCTAAAGTATTCAGTTCTTTGTAAAGCTTAAGATGATACCTCGGTGAACACTAGCGCCACCATCATTTAAAAATCAATATTCTTTAAAAACACAAGTTATCAAAAATCCGTGTTATGTAATTAAAGTTCTATATATTTTAAACATATTAAATTATAGTTCAGTAAAGTTACAAATTGCAATATTGCTTAAAACGGCTACTTTTAGCAGTTTTGCAATTTGTAACTATAGGGAACTATAATTTAACATGTTTAAAATTAACTTCAGATCCAGAACCTTAATTACAAAATATTTTTGATAACTTGTGTTTTCAGTGAATAAAGATTTTTAAATGACGATGGCGCTAGTGTTCACCGAGGTATCGTTTTAATAATGACAGTTAATGTTTATTTTTGAGACTTTGTTTCATAGAAATAACAAATTTCATAAAACTATCTGATCTCTGATAATATGTAAAGGTAACTAAAATTTTATTGTAATAAAAATGAAAGATGCATGTACAATTACATTATGTAATCACAGTATTTATTTGTTACATTACTAAAAATAGAAAACTTATAACAAATACACGTTCATTTTCTATAACACTACTCTTACACCTAGTTTCGAACTAAATTACCAATTAACTTATTTATACATTTATCGCAGCCATCTGGTTAACCCTTTCACCGCATAATCCGCCAAAAAAATTACGTGCCCATTTTTCGATCATCGAATGTTTCCGACCAAAAACAGTACATTTTTTTTTACTTTTCCTCGTGCTGGGGACACGACAACTGACAAAGTCTGATGGTTAAAAGGTCAAACTAGGGTCCATCCATTCCCAATGAAAGATAAATCCATCGGCAACCAGAAGGAAAATATTCCATACATATTTGATACTAGCTGTTCCCCGCGGCTTCGCCCCGCGTGGTACTCGGTTATATCGCGCCCAAAAGTAGCCTATGTTTGACCTCGGGTCGTTAACTACATCCCTACCAAATTTCATCACAATCGGTCCAGCAGTTTAGCCGTGAAGAGGTGACAGACAGACAGACAGACAGACAGAAAGATAGACAGACAGACTTTCGCATTTATAATATTAGTATGGATTGCTACAAACTGAAATCCAGATGGGCAAAGAAAGAGAAGGAAACATAAGAGATGGACAGAGATTTGAGGGATTTTGATATACTGGAGGGTAACATCACAAAGTAGACTTTTACCCAACAATGGGACTTATATAGCTATTAAAAAAATTATTCAAGATCTGTAATTCCAGCCAGCCAGGTCAATGTGTTAACCAGATCTTAGATCATGTACCAGATGGCTCAAGCTGGCGTGTACCTCGACATTGCCGAATCATTGGCTGAAAAATGGAGCCATTGAACTAAATATTGTTTTGAATTTTAGAAACTTATCCAATAGTAAAGTGGGCCACATATAAAATGTATTCAAAATGGTCAAAAAGCTCCACTTGGCTATATATTGTTTGTGATTGCATTTTTGGTGTAATTAAACTTTTCGACAAATAGCCAATATACACATGGAGTAAAATACCAAAACATAATACAAAATACATTCTAAACAATATATTTGCTTACATGTGTGGTCAGTATATTTCTATGTTTGCCCATTAGTCTTATGTGCCACAAATAACTGACTGATTTTTGGTATGCTATATTTGGTATTTACCAAATACAGCAAACATACTCTCCACACATGGAAGTGTAGCACAAATAGAACAAATACGCAAACAAATAGCCGTGAGTGGAGCAACCACAGGAAAGTGTAAATTTGAAGTGGTGTTCTGTTCTATTTAACCAACTTTATATTAACAGCTAGCTTAACATATCAAACAGCATATTTCTCTGTACATTTCTTTGCATTCTCAATATATACGTCTCTGTCATACTTGTATTCGTTAGCCACATCCATCATGAGAGGATCGTCTGGGTTGGGGTTAGCCATTAACGTTTGAAGTGATACGAGTAATGTTTCTAACGTGATCGTTGGCAGCCAGGCTCCTTTCGGTGGCATCTTCAGCATGTCCATGCATATGCGTCCTCCTGCAACATTGAAAAATATTTATTTTAGCCTGATTTTTTTTATATGTTGGTAGTCACATACAGCATGAAAATTATTCCATGTTTAAGTTAAAATAGACCATCAAAATAAGCTGCAAGAGCATAGAAGGTGATGCCTTGTTGTGAGAAGGCCATGTAAAGCAAAGATTATTAAATATGAAAACTATGGGATCTAATATGAAAATTATGGTATTTAGGAGTAAAGAAATAGAGATGGATGGATTGTGTGTATATGGCCAGGAGGGGTGTGACGCGGGAAATGGCTGGAAATAGATCTAAATGGAAGGAACATACATACTGTGCCGACCCCACATAGAAAAGTCGGATAAGGTAAAGAAAAAGAAGAAGATTGAGACTAGAATGCTAAGTATGGTTAATACCTAACGTTATTGTTTAAAAATAGTAATATTTGTTACCTTTATCAATATTTGGGTGGTAAACAGGCGTGATGAATTTGACAAGAGGCGGCTCAAAAGGGTACTTGTCGGGTATCGTAATAGTTACTTTGAACTTCCCGTTTTCATATGGAGAGCCTTTAGGTCCCAGAAGAGTGACAGAAAGGACGTCGAAGTTATCTTCTTTAGTTGGCGCGCAAGTGATACCCCATGGTGGTTTGGTTTCGAAATTCTTCACTTCGCGGGCTATACGAGCGGCTCGGGCAACGGAAGTCATCGTGTTTTGCTAGATTGATCACAGGAATGTGTTTAAATAATGAAGAATCTTTACATAAAAAATAAAGAAATATAGTTTGTTTGTTTACAAAATATTGATAAAGTACAATGGTACAGAATATCAACCGTTCGTTGGTCTACTCTGTAATGACTTTGACATTTGACGATGCCGACGATTCCTTGTGACAATTTTGACATTGACACACAGTTTTGTTCCAATTTTGATTTCTTTGCAAAAAATATCATAGCAAAAACAGAGCAAAAACCCAAAAAACTTGAAAAAAAAAGTCAATTAGTAAGTTAACAAAGATCTAAAATTACTTCGATAAACATTTTTCATATCTTCTATATTTTATCATCTTGAATAAGTGACAAGTTGTAAACTCAATAGAAATATTTTATTCAGAATAACTACTCTTCATTTCAACCAATCAATCAACAATGGAATTACAAGTGAACCAGGATATCGAGTTGAGAAAACTATCCACAGCCCCGCTGTGTCGCATCGCTGGTATATTGGAGACTAATAATGATTGGAAGAAAGTCATGTCACTCATCACAAGAAATCCTTTGGATGAAAACTCCGGTCCGAAATACACTAATGAGCATATGAGGTAGGCATGGCTCAAGAATATATTTTAAGTACTTTTCACTGCACCTTCAGTCAACGCTTTTAAAAATAGATGACAATGTATAAAATCTCCAAACTTAAGATGCACGCGCATTAGCTTCATGTGCTGCTAGTGTGTTTAACAATATAAATAAATAAGTAAATTATTTTCCTGTAAAATCTTCTGGCCAAAAGAAGTACACAGACTGGGAAATCATCCTAACCAGCTCGCCTCAAGCTTCTCATAGCTGACTGCTTCCACCGTCTGCAGTGTCGTAGGGTCCTGAAACTAGGGAGCCAAATGTAGGCTGCTACTTCATGTTTATTCCTTATGAGTAATTATGGAAATGATTCATAATTATACCAACATTTTCCCAATATTCACTGTATTTTTTCCTATTGGCACACCAACATACAATTACCTGTTGAATATCTATTATCTATTGTATATCATGATTTTTTTTATTAAATTTACAGACTTATAGAAGAATATGCCAAAACCACAGGTAAAAAATGTGCGGAAGTACTTTTTGACGAGTGGGGCACCTCGAGCAGGATCCGACCGACTTTACGGATACTCAAAGAGATAATCAAGAAGGCAGAGATATATAGAGCTGCAGATGTCATAGCTGAAATACTAAATGGTAAGTCGTATTAAAAGAAAGAAAGAAAAAAATGTTTATTTGATATCACACAAATTATGGCCTTTGTTTGTAGGTTACAATAATTATAGTAACATATTATTTATTTACATTTACCCCCGTATTAAGAAACGTTTGTTAAGCCAATTTTAGTTAAAATTTGTTTCGTCTCGTTCTTTCACATGAAGTGTCAGGTAAGAGAGAAAGAGCCAAAACATATTTTAGTTAAAATTGGCTTAACAAATGTTTCTTAATACGGGGGTTAGCCTTTTAAACCATTGATTTTCAATGACATAGGCCTCCTCTAAGTCTTTCCACTTTGATTTATCCTCTATTTTTCTGGTTTAAGATGTCTCTGCAATCTTTTCTTTTAATTTAATCTTACCATATGTTAATTTGTAAAGTTTATATATAAGGTGAATTTAAATCAACTGCAAATATTTTAAGGGCAGATTCAGACCTCTATACTGAACAACTTTCCTAAATAAACTTATGTCGAAATATGAAATTTTATTTTTCACTCCATACTAAACAAGATCAGCTGATTCTCAATTTGTATGGGAGGTCAAAAAAATATTTTTCGTATTTCGATATAAGTTTATTTGGAAAAGTTGTTCAGTATAGTGGTCTGTATCTGCCCTTAAAATATTTGAAGTTGATTTGTGTCCACCTTGTATAAAGATGACTATTTCATTTACAGAGCCCCCACCACCCAGGCCATCAAAAGGCCCAGCAGCCGCTGTACCGGGAATCACCATCTTACTCAACAACTTAGCAATGGAAAACGAACACAGCATAGGCCCAAACAAAAATCACGGGCCGAAACACTATTACAAAGAAATCCAACCATTAAACACAACTCCGAACATTAACAACGACACAACCGTTCCAATGATGTCCAGCGCAAACATTCCCTTAGTTATAGAGTCAATAGGCAACAAATCAACGCACAAATTAGAATCCGCACCGGATTTAATTAAGTTCTCCGAATCTATGAACTTGCCGGATTTTAGTGTTTTAATACCGAAGTCTTCAACACAGAGCGATACTAACCTATCAATCCCGGTTTTGAATGTCCGAAAATCACCAGATCTATCCCGTATAGATAATTTAATTCTTAAGAATACAGATTTAGTCCACTTCGACTATAAAGATCTTGAGACTATTACTTATAAGTTTTTTGATCAATTATTTACCAGTCAATTCGGACCTACAGGTCGAATAGGGTCAGGTGGTTTTGGAGAGGTCTACGTCGGTTACCATCCCAATTATGGTCACGTAGCTGTGAAACGCTTTCGTGATCTTCATATAGCTCAAAAACCTGACGTAGCGATTAAGGCTTTCAATTCTGAAGTTAAAAGTCTTTTGCATTTGCGCCATTCTAACATAGTTCCTATTGTAGGTTATTCGATAGACGGTCCGTCGTTGTGTTTAGTTTGTGAGTTTGTTGAAGGTGGTTCGTTGGAGCAAAATTTGGCTGCGAAATGTTTAAACGAAGCACAAAGAGTAGCTATAATAATGGGAACCGCTGAAGGGCTGAAATATATACATCAGACTGAAAAATTAGTTGAAAGCGAAGAGAAAATTAGCTCGTTATCTGATCAGAGTTCTACCAAAAAGAATTATTACATGCATGGTGATGTAAAGAGCGCTAATATATTATTGACTAAGGACTGTGTCCCCAAGGTGATTATATCCTACTTTATTTTTTTTACCAGGACCATACCTGCCATCTAGCGATACAGCCATGGCTTAACAAGCCTTCCGAAGCACGGACGACGACGTAGAATAACTGCTATTGCCGTCTCGTTTAGTATCAGGCAGAGTTGTTCCGATTTGAATGAAGGAAGAATTAAGACCTATATCATGTTTCAACAAACTAATAATGATGAAGTCTAAACTAATAATCTAATACACATTTAGATTTGACATAAAGCAAAAATAACTAATTAACCGACTTTCAAAACAGAACCGGGTTCTCAATTGTATTTTTATAAATTCAGAAATTTTATTAAATTCGGTACAGTACTTTATCAGTCGGACCCGTGTGATAGCAGCAACGAACATGTTTTTTTAGGGCTTTTTTTTACATTATTATTTACCCCTTTCAGCTATGCGACTTCGGGCTCGCCAAGCACATCGACCACACCGTATTCACGACAACCTTAATGGGCACCCACGCTTACATGGCTCCTGAAGGGTTCGCTGGCACCGTCACCCAGAAAATTGACATATACAGCTTCGGAATTGTATTACTAGAGTTGTTAACAGGATTGAAGCCTATTATCGTTGAAGCAAAAATGAATATAAAGGATTACGTTGAGGAGAATTGTAACGGTGATATCATTGGGCTGTTGGATCCGGTTGTCAAAGATTGGGTGAAAGCGAATGAAGTCTATGAGTTAGCGTTGAAGTGTTTGAAAAGAGATAGGTCTGATAGGCCGTCTATGGATGCAGTCTGTGATATTTTGTGTAATATTTTTAGTTTATAAGACACATAGATAATACTTAGTGAATATGTTTGTAGCATTATAAGCTAGCCCCAAATGTAAGTTTTTTATGGTATTTTTATGTACCAGTAATAAATTCTTACGTGATTTATAAAAGTTTAAATAAATATATATTATTTATTTACAAATTTATGTAATGTAAAAAAAGAATAAATGGTGCTGTATAAAAAATATTATATTAATAAAAATTTTCAAAAAAATATATTGTATTGCAATAATGCACTTTGTTTGAGACTAGACTATTATCCCCTTTCTTCCCAAGGATGTCACTAAAGAAGAAGAAAATTGTTGTCTCATATTCTCTTAATGATTTCTTATGTTTTCGCGATTGTATTATTATTATTATTTTATATTTCATATTCTCTTTCTGAGAACCGGAGGTGACGCGGTGGCATTCCGATTTCCACTAACGATACTAAAGAATTTGAAGTGGAACTTGTGATAGACAGGCAGGCGGTTTAACTTATAAGTATATAGGGTGGATAAATATGTGTAATTTCTTAAAGTCCGCTATATAAGGGAATTTAAATCAAATGCAAATATTTTAAGGGCAGATTCAGATCACTAAACTGAACAACTTTCCCAAATAAACTTATGTCGAAATACGAAAAAAATTTTTTTACCTCCCATACAAAGTGAGAATCAGCTGATCTAGTTTAGTATGGAGTGTGAAAAAAAATTCGTATTTCGATATAAGTTTATTTGGAAAAGTTGTTCAGTATTAGTCGTCTGTATCTGCCCTTGAAATATTTGCAGTTGATTTCTGTCCACCTTATATAAAGTCCGCTGTAAATATTAAAGCTCTTAGAAGATAATACTTAAAATTTATAATATGTAATTTAAAAAAAAAAGTAATTAGTTTCTCATCATAAATCGAGTTAGTAAGCAATACGGCGCAATATGATGTAAGGCGACTTCTCTCTTACTCAATCGATTTTGCATAGTTTTTAGAGACTAGCTGTAGCCCGCGATTCGTACGCGTGGGCTTCGTTATCGTGGGAATTTCGAGAATTTCTCCCTAAATTCCCACGAGAATTGCCAGGAAATCCACCTTTTCCTAATATACAAAGTTTGTCATGACAATAACCAACACAAAAAAAATGCATGATTCTATTTGGTGCGAAATTGCTATTGTATATTTGCAGGCAAACATGCCTTGAGTTCATTCAAATGATAACTTTTTTCTAATGAACCGATTTTGATGAAATAATATTTAGATGTTCTTCCAAGTTAAAAGAAAACAATTGGTGAAAGTTTTAAGCAAATCAGTTCAGTACTTTCGGAGATAAGCGTGATTATACATACAGACAGACAGACAAAAAATTTAATTTTTTTATTTGCTTTCAATTATTCTATTCAAATCTCCCTCTAGGCCTCTATCCATTTCAATCAAAATTACTAAATGTACAGACAAAATATTTTCACTGTTTTATTATATGTATATAGATGTTATAAATCACCAGAATTTCACATTTCAATTTCTTTTTATATGCCACAAGATGCGTGAGCGAAATGAAAATCATGAACACACGCTACAAAAGTGACAAAAAATTATTTGAACTCGATCGCAGCCTTATCAAATGTCAAAATACTATAGTGGCGCCTCTAGCGAAAAATATCAGAAACTGCAAGAAATTCGACCGATGATCACGTTGAAACACTGCGGAATATAAATTTCTCGTTTTTTTTTATAATTCCGTGTAAATATACCACATTTCTGCCGTTATTCGTGTACATAGTTACGTACATTTATTATTCTAACTCAGTGTTTTAGTTACAATAAGTGATACAGTGCATAAATCCTGCGAAATTAGCATTCCCTTCTGACAACTGCAACTTGAATTATTTCTTGGTAAGTAATATTTTTTTCAGTATCAGCGATTATTGTAGTTCATTCTTATTGCACTTCAACCTTCGGGCTTCGAATCGATTCTTAATTACGTGTTGTATAAGCGTGGCATAAATCAATAATGTCTACGAAAGATAGTTTTATTTATTAAGGTGTTATTATGAGATTATTGATTCGTATTCAATGTTGATGTACAAGAAGACTTCGCAGGGTTTTTGTGTATAGTTAGAGAGGATGTTACATGGTATCTGACGTCGTTACTGTTTACATTTCGACCGGCAACGAGTTCTATGAAGCGACCGACGTGTAGAATTAACCTCTCAATCTCAAAATAAATCATTAACTTCTGTTAAACTGCCTCTATGGTACGGTGGTTCGGCGTTTTGTTGATCTAGTGGTCGTAGGTTTGAATCCCATGGTAAGTATGTTGTTTCTAGTTAATTAGGGATGTTACCGGCTTGATTGTTTGTCAAAATGGTTGATTTTGTGATTCACATCATTAGTTTACCTCTAGGTTGATTTATTTATTTATTTATTTCTTGCTTACATGTACATAATATGAAGAAGGTGGAATTACATAATTTGGTAAGAATGTACATAAACCCAGGCTGGGTGTTGCGAAGTCTTTGAATTGGTATCAAAATCTATACATTAAAATTTAATTAATATCGAAATAAAAATAATGATAATAAAATAAGTAAGTATGTCAATAATGTTTAAATGAATTAAATTAATTAGATGAATTAAATGAATACATCAGCTAGTATAAAATAACATTGATTGCCATCTGATGGGCGTTAAGCAAACTCAAGAGGCTATGAGGTATTCAATAGATTCAGCTTCTACTTTCTTAAGTACTGAATAAAATAATAGTAGATTGTATCACAAGGGAGCAAAATAATATTTTTACGGCGAGGGCGATTTTTGAATCCAGAGCGGAGTGAAGGATTCTAGTGTAGAATTCGTTCAGAATTCTTTAATAGAATCCTGAACGGAGAGAGGGATTCAAAGTACATCGCCCGAGCCAAAAATATGTTTGCGCCCGAATGATACACTCTACTTTTCATCTCGCTCTATGAGAAAAAACAATAAGCAACAAAATAATGTTTGCGTTTATTTTTTTTAATTTATTTATTCTTACCAGCCAGTGTTTTCTTTTTCATAATATGTGCACTCGGCATGACCGTATTGTTTTGTTCCCAATTTAAAACTCATTATTGCCCTTGAATATTTTGAATAGAAGGGATGAAAAAGCTCCTTATTGCACTAAACAAATGTATACATAATTTTTTAAAACTAGGTAAAGCACAAAGGCGGACTTATCGCTAATGCAATCTCTTCCAGACAACCTGACTATTTTACTTTGCGTGTTCCACCACCAGTTTATGCAACTACTCCTGGCCAGCGCCAGCGTTGGGAAATGGTACAGTGGAGAATAAGTGACTTTAATCCTTGTTACCAAAATCTCCAAGAAAGTTTTAAGTGAAGTTTCAAGTTTCTTTATTTGCATAAATGTAGGTACATTTAGGTAACAATAAATGACAGTTAAAAGAGCCAGTACATTTTACCTTATCAAGTTGTGCAAATATTATTTATTGTTGAACATAGGTAAAAGAGGTCTTTATATATTTTTTACATTGATTAGTAACCCTATGTCCTGTGCCAAAGGGACTAGGTACTTCATGAAGTCTACTCAAAGACCCTGCACCCAGAGGCCAACAGAAAACTAACTAATCCTAACTAATATAATTTAAATGCGAAAGTGAGTTTGTATATTTGTTTTTTTGTTACCTCTTCACGTCCTATCTACTGAACCAATCTTCCTGAAATTTCGCATACACATAGCTAGGAGTATTGAGAAGGACATATGGTACCTTTGATCCCGGGCAAATGCACTATTCTCGAGGAAATCTCACGCGGGCGAAGCCGCGGGCGGAAGCCAGTTAAAGCTAATCATAATACCTGTTGATACAGTTACAGCATACAATAATATTATTATCAGCTGTTTCTACAAAGAATTTAATTCTCTAACTACCTACCTACTACAGAATATGTAATCGTATAGGTATCATAACATTCTAATAATATAACATTACAATAACAGTAATATGGAAATTAATACATACATAACGCACCTGTTAAGTAGATATTTTCTATATTTTTACTCACTAGTTGTTACCCGCGACTCCTCCCGCTTGGTACCTACTGGTTATATCGCGCCAAAAAGCAGGGCTCGGAAACCTGGTTAAAATAAAAAACCAGCTCGTTTTTCTGCCCAAACATTTTTAGAGCGACCGCTAGCATTACGGTTCCGCTCAACCAAATTCTCAAACAGAAAATATAAGCACACAAACATACAGACCTACAAAATCTGTTTTTATTACTATTGTAATCTTGTACAAACCTTGACGCGTAGTTATAAAATGTTTGTCTTCGAGAATTTTCCCAAAAATAGCGCGAGTTTATCTGTCTAAATGGAGGCGAAAGTCTGCGATCTGTCTGTCTATTTGTCGCTCGCAAGGTCGCGAACTGTTGGACACACGGAAGATATGATATATTGGCGACAGGCGCCATGATAAATTGTCAACATGATAAATAAAAGTTATAAGTATCTACTTCCTTTTTATTTCTTTTCCGTATATTTGTGTTCTACAAACAATTGATCAACTCCTCATGTGACCAGATGGCGGCCTATATTTGGCTAAAAGATTAAGCATTGCCATATAGCGTGGCAATGCTGCCAGCGCCTTCTGGGAACATTTCCTGTCTACAGCAATGCGGAGGAATATTTCGATGTTTAGTGGTCTGGTTTCCCCACAGAACAGAGAAATTATCCGAATAGAAATTTGATTGACACGGATTTAGTTCCAGGACCAGTGTGGCAGCGTATTCTTTCTTTTTATCTTGAATTAAAACATGTTACATACATACATACATATAATCACGTCTTTATCCCATACGGGGTAGACAGAGCCTAGAGCCATAAGACCTTAGGTCACGTTTAGCATAATGGTAGTTGAAACAGGAAATCAATAGTCATGGGTTGCTAGCCGCATCGCCTATGTCATGATTTCCCCATTCGGCGATTCCCTCAGACGACTTTTACGGCTTGCGCGGGAAGAGGAGCAGCTGGTACTTTCTATGTCTTTCTTTTTCTCCCAGACCAGCATGGAAGATAAAAACATGTTAACCCATGAAACCACACCACATCTTATTAGAAATGTATTACGTAGTTTGCAACAAAGCCAACTAATATTATCGACCAATAGCAGTGGCAGTAAATGACGCAATCAAATTCCCCGCCCATTTTTCTGTTTGGAACGTTGGCTTGCAAGCCAAACTAGTGACACGTTTTTCGCGCGCTATACCACTTCTTGTTAATATTTCTATATTCTGTGGGTTTCCCTGTAGAAAAGGGTAACGGAGCGGAGGTCAGACCCCACTCGCTCCGTTGTAATAACCAGTACCGTCAAAACAGAAACCAATTTTGCGGACTGGTAGTCGCTAAAGGAACCACGTCGGCCGAGAGGCGGTTCCGGAGAACTCTGACACCAGGGTGTGCATGGTCATGGTAGGTATGATGATGTGTGATAACAGTATTCTTGTTATCATCTCAAATTTCGGGTGTCAGAAGCGCATGCTCCGATATTGAACTTGGAACGAGTCCAATGGTGACGTAAGTCAGAACTACAACTTGCACAATTGGTAGGTAAACCAGGTATTTACATACATATAGTCACGTCTTTATCCCTTACGGGGTAGACAGAGCCTAGGGCCATAAGACCTTATAGCACGTTTAGCACGATGACAGTTGAAACAGGAAATCAATAGTGATGGGTTGCTAGACGCATCGCCTATGTCATGATTCCCCCATTCGCCGATTCCCTCAGTCGACTTTTACGGCTTGCACGGGAAGAGAAGCAGCTGGTACATTCTTTGTTTTTCTTTTTCTCGCCTTACATCTTGTATTGCGCTGTCTCACTTACTCGTTCTTGCATGGTTTTAAGAGATGGTAGTAGGCTAGTAGAACGTTGCTTGCGCTTACCGCACGAAATCGTATCGGAAGTAGTGAGTGATGAGCCCATGCACGGGGGAATGTAATTTTTCTGAGGGCCCTTCTCTAATCGCAGAAATTCGCATCGTCCGTTTGTTCTTGCGATGCGCGGAAGTAGTGATGGGCTTGGGCCCATCACTACTTCCGCGCATCGCAAGTGTCGTGTAGAGTTGGCTCTACATTTACATTACATACATTTTGCAAATAAATTGATTGATTGATTGATCTAATCGCAGGAATTCGTATTCGTATTGTCCGTTAGTTGCTGTTTTGTGTAACCCCCTTGACTTGTTCCCATCGTATGCACTTGCATGTAGTGGGGAGGTGAGATGAAAATAAATAAGATAATCTCCGAATGAAGTAATAAATTGTCTGGAGAGCCGTCGCCAGCTGTCCCGACGTCTACCCGCTGTCTGAACATTTAATATTCTTAATCACGCGATATTTTTGTCTCAGCCATGTAGGGTTGTCATATTATTTTATTTAATTTTTATTACACATACAAAAGGTTCACTTAATGCCATAGGGGCCTTGGGGAGGCCTTTGTCCAGCAGTGGACAGCCTGCAGCTGAAATCGATCAAATTCCATTAAGGCTTTCTGAGCCAGGCTACCCTTAGGACCAAACAGAAAATCGTACAAGTTTTATATCGTCCAATTATATACAAAAAAATATAATCTATGAGCAAGATAGATTGAGACGTATGCGTCTATGGCTTTACTACTTCTTTTTCTCCTTGTCGACTCTTTATCGACTTGGTCACCCCCACCACCCGGTAGTTTGCCTCGTGCAGGTCCCTATTTGTGCAAGAGAAAGAGCAGCTAGGGCGTGACTGAAGACAAGGAAGGAAGGTTCTCCCTCTGATCTCGGTAAAGATAAGACCCCACTCTTATAGCTAGGACCCATCCGAAAGCGTACAAGTCCCTCGCCCGCCTATGTTATCTCGTTACACTTTCTTTGAACATTTAAATTTTACGTGACAAAGTATATTTATTAATAACTAGCTTTCGCCCGCGGCTTCGCCGCCTTGAATTTCCCACGAGAACAGTGTTTTTACCCGGGATGAAAGGTACTCTATGTCCTTTTCAATATTCCTAGCTATGTGTATGCAAAATTTCAGGAAGATTGGTTGATTTGTGGCGTGAAGTGGTAACAAACAAAAAAATAAACAAACCAACAAATATACAAACTCACTTTTGCATTTATAATATAAGTTGGGATAATTAATTGCCACGAACATAGACCTCGAGATTGTTTCACCACAAAAATTACGATCTTCTTTCGATGTTAATGTTAAAATCAATATAATAATAATTAAGCTCCCAAGCGGCCACCGGCGACCGCGTAATGTTATAGATTCTATCATTCTCTCAGGTAGCTGAGGTGTTTAAAATCTATCAATTTTTATGAATGTTTTCTATACACCTAATTTAAAAACACCTCGTTCTGTCGTTATTTTCTTTCCAACAACCCTACAACATGCTGTGTAACAGGATATTTTTGTGCCAACACTTAAATTATTGCACGTTTTGTTATGGGCAACACATATTATGATATTTTGTATAGTTTTATTCATTGCGCGGTGTTCCAGTATGCCCTCGACTTATCAGAGCCCAGGATATACTTCAATCATGGTCTATATGGCGTTATGATATGGCGGCACTGGTTGTGACGATGGAGCGATTGCCATATGCGCTTTTACAGGAAAAGGCTCCTCCTTCGGGCTCACTAGCGCCACTTCCCAAAAAAAAAATCTCTTTCTGTAAGTAAGCTTATCAGAAATTCTTGCGCAACTTCATTGCTAGTATCTGTGGTCGACTAGCGAGCGAGTGGACTGTAGTTTTGGCTGGCTGACGATGTTTGGTTCGATGAGCCGGGCTGGCGGGATGTGGAACAGGCTGCCACTATATCACACGACGTATTCCGCTTGGCGTTTTTAGACCAGAGGTCGCACTTGCAGGGATTCCTCTTATTAAAACCACAATGTTCTTGATAGCACTTGTTTTTCCTTTTATTTTCGAGCTGATTCACAATCCAATGATATTGGCACACTTATAATAGCACTGGAACACTTATTAGCTATGGAACACTTATTAGCTCTGGAACACACTTTCATTTAAAATTGGCCTTTATTATATGCAAATTCCCCGACACGCAATTCGTCAAATCATTGACGAGTACACTTCTGAAGGGTGGGGGAAGTTGCATACTTACAATGAACTCTTCATACAAAACTGTGTCCAATTATTGACTTGTACACTTATGAGTGGTGGGGGAAATCTCATACATTCACTTGAGATTTACATTTGCCTTGGTTTTATGTACAATATTTACAGTTTTGCTTAGTGGAGACTATTCAACTTACATTTTATATACAAACTAATTATTTACATGATCTTTACTTGTAGGTATATTTCGTAGTGACTACTACACTTATGCTACGAATCAATATGTATAAAAAGACACTTAAAATAATACAATATTGGCATCTATACCTAACTATGTAAATAATCAGCCTTATTACTATAGGAAATAAAACTACCATGATTTATTTGCCTACCTAGTACATAATCTACCTTAAATACATAAAATTTTATATATTATTAAAGTCCGTCGCTAACATTCTCCCCCGCAGTGCGAAGCTCTTCTCCCTGTGGTAGCGACGTGGCTGCTGGCACCAGGATGACGACTCGACGTGTAGACCTTCTTAGCACTCCTCCCGGTGTCCTTACGTCCAGGATGCGCACTCTGCCGTCTGGTCCTGGATACACCTTCAGGACTTCTCCACGAGGCCATGTGTTGCGGGGTGATGTCGCGTCGACTATAAGGACGATATCTCCGACTTGTGGGTCATCGGAGTGTCGTCCGCTGATCTTCCGCGGTTTCAGAGTTGGCAGATACTCTTTTATCCACCTTTGCCAGAAGTGGTCAGTCAGCCGCTGCACCGTCCTCCAGTTCGCCTTGCCAATGAGATCTCGATCTTCGAACTCGCCTGGTGATGCTACCCCACAGGACCTTCCGAGTAGAAAATGGTTGGGTGTCAGGCCTTCTTCGTCATTCGCGTCCATACTTATGTGTGTGAGTGGACGTGAGTTGACTATGTGCTCCACTTCTACTAATAATGTTTGCAGAACTTCTTCAGGTGGAGTTCGTGTTTGCAGGACGACCATCAGTGCGCTTTTGACGGTGCGCACCATTCTTTCCCAAGCTCCTCCCATGCTTGGACTTCCAGCTGGAATGAATTTCCATCTGATGTTTTCTTTGGCGGCTGCCTCTTCTAGCTCCTTGTTGGCCCCTATGAAATTCGTCCCATTATCACTGAACATGACTTTGGGTGTTCCTCTTCTGGCTGCCATCCTCCTTAATGCCATGATCATAGAGCTGGTGCTGAGTGAGTTAGACAGTTCCAAATGCACCGCCCTCGTGGTCAAGCAGGTGAAGAGTACCCCCCAGCGCTTCTCTATTCTTCTTCCGATGGAGACTTGCATTGGCCCAAAGTTGTCAACAGCCGTGCAGGTGAAGGGGTGCTGATGATGTTGCAGGCGTTCTACAGGATGGTCTCCTAAAGGCGGTATTTGAGGAGTGCCTTTATGGACCTTACATCACTGACACTTATGTAGAATCCCCCTTGTTGTGGTTCGCAGGCGCAGGATCCAATACCTTTGTCTGATTTCGTTGATCACTGTTTCTGTATTTCCATGGAAGAACTTGCGGTGATAATGGTCTATGATGAGGCGACATATTCTATTTTTCCCATCTAGAATAACTGGATTCTTCTCTTGATTCTCAGTCTGAATCTTCTTTGCACAAGTTCTTAGCTTGAGGATCCCTTCTGAGTTGATGTACACGTCGACCTTACGAAGTCTGCTTGAATTTGGTTCCTATTTGCTATTTGGTTTACTCACTCTCTAATAAATATATTTAAAAAGAAACAAAAAGCGTGGGTAAAATGGATAAAATGGAAAAAATTTCAAAATATGTCAGACTATGAGAACTTCTCCTACTATAGACGAATTTTTAAAAGTAAATCTGATGCCTGCTACCGAAACTACATGCAATCTGTTGAAAGTAACATTTCAACGGATGTAAAGTACTTTTGGACATACCTGGCCAACCGAAAGGGCAAATCGAGTATACCTTCTAGTATGAAATACAAGGATAACAAATCAACTAATCCAGAGGTTATATGTAACATGTTCTCTGACTACTTTAAATCTGTCTTTGAGCCTGTTTCTCCTACTATTGATAGCTGGCAACCACCCCCTGATACATGTGACAACAATGTGTTAATATCTGAAATAGTTTTGACTCAGGAGAAAATTCTTAATGAACTCAAGTCACTTAATACAAATAAGGGTGCTGGCCCCGACGGAATCCCCCCTTATTTTTTAAAGCAGACTGCTGGCAGTATATGTGAGCCTCTGTGCATTGTTTATAATAAATGCTTGGCGGAAGGATTCTTCCCAGACGTATGGAAATGCGCCTACATCACTCCCGTCCATAAAAACGGAGCTAAACAGAATGTCGAGCAGTATCGCCCAATTTCAATCCTTTCAGCACTAGCAAAACTTTTTGAACGCCTTATACACAATGAAATATACCCTGTCTTACATAACATCTTAATCCAGGAGCAGCATGGGTTTGTAAAATCACGTTCCACCCTATCTAACTTAGTAGAATTTGCTAGCGACCTCTTTGTGAATATGGACAACCGTGTGCAGGTCGATGTTGTGTACACAGATTATGAAAAGGCCTTTGATAAAGTGGATCACGAACTTCTTCTTAACAAAATTGCGTACAACGGCATACGTGGTAATTTATTGCGCTGGTTACAATCATATATTCGCAACAGAACACAGATAGTGGTGGTCAATGGTTTTCACTCTGATGTGGTGCAGGTTACATCTGGTGTGCCTCAGGGTTCTATTTTGGGACCTCTTTTGTTCACAATTTTCATTAATGATATCAAATCATGCTTTGAAAACTCCAAATTTCTCATGTACGCTGACGATCTGAAGGCTTATAAAACAATTAAGTCCCTTAATGATTGTATCTCTTTTCAAAGAGATTTAGATAGACTTTCAGACTATTGTGAGATAAATAAATTACACCTAAGCCTACCCAAATGTAATTTTATACGATTTACAAAAAATATAATAATCCACACTTTCAACTACCAACTTCACCGTTCTCCTTTATCTACAGTAACCTCTGTAAGGGACCTTGGTGTTGTTCTTGACAGTAAGCTTTGTTTGGATAACCATGTTGAAATCATAACAAACAAGGCGTTCAGAATGTTTGGATTTGTCCTTAGGTCCTCTGCAGATTTTAAGCGTCCTACTACTTTTCTACATTTATTTAAATCTTTAGTGCGGTCACAGCTGGAATATGCAGTACCTGTCTGGAATCCATTTTACAAAAAATATACACTCGCAATCGAGAAAGTCCAACGCAAGTTTCTCCGTGCCATGCATTTTAAATGTCATCGTCAATATCTTACGTACTCAAAACTACTCACTGAATACAATCTTCTAACACTTGAGGCAAGACGGAGTTATCTGGAGGCTGTTTTTCTTTACAAAATTATTCACAACAAAATAGATTCTATTTACCTTGTTAATAAACTTCGTTACATTGTCCCAAGATCTAGCAACCGACGTGCCGCACGGCGCCGGCCACTCTTTGCACTGGATATTTGTCAAACCAACTCGGGTCATCGTTCCCCTATGCGTCGTATGGCTGAATCTTACAATAAACAATTTGAAGAAATTGATATTTTCGCTTGTTCCATAAATAAATATAAAAACCTTCTCAAATTGTTACTCACTGCTGACTTGGCTTGTTAAAATTATAGTTAAATTATTTAAATTATGCATTCCTCATCTAATGACGATGTAATAAAAAGTCTTTGTATATCTCGTACCTATATTATCTGAGTCACTGGAACAAACGTGTATTGTCTATTATTCATAACTAATTTATAACATAATTACTTTATTTGGCTCTTGTTCCTCAACAGCTTGTTTATTTTTAACTATTTTGTTATAATTGTTGTTTCTCTCTAGTAGTAACTTTTTACAAAAAATGTGAATTAAGCTGTGAATGACGTAGTGGGTTACAAAGTTACTAATTTTTTTTTATGTAAACTTATTATGTGCTTTCTTTTTGTAACTGTTTGTTATTCCTAAATAAATAAAATAAAAAAAATAAAAATAAAATAAATTTTCCAGGCACTTATTATTTTTCAAGCAGCTGATTTCTTTTGCGAAACTTTCCCTTTGACTCAACTTAATCAACTCTTCTTTGGCTCTTCTGAAGTGGACCTCTTCTATGGGCTCATATATTCTTCCTTCTCTTGTATGAAGAAGTTCAGCCTTCGCCTTCTTTTTCGCTGTACGCTTATATGGTTTCCAGTCGCTATCTTCAGCAGCGTTGACGTGCTTTTTCTCTTGACGTCTTCTTTTCAGTATATCAATGAATTGACATACACGCGCTGTGCTGCGAAGTAGACGTGTCCAGCTGGAAAACCTCTCTGGATCTGGCGTGTGTAGTGGCACTTCGTATGTTAGTGCAACTGTCTGGACGTTCTTTTCTTCTCCGGTTTCGATGGCTTGAATGTCGAAACGCTTTTCCGGCCATCTCTCCTCCTCTTCGTATAGAAAGGTAGGGCCCCTGAACCATCTCGCCGTGTGGTCAAACTCCCTTGGTGTCCCTCGAGTGGCGTCGTCTGCAGCGTCCAGGACTATTCTCGGCTTCTTCTTGATAGGGTGTACCACAGCAAAGTGAGGCAGATAGAAGGTCCTCCCCTGCGTTGTTTCAGCTGGCGCCTTCTCCGCGTAGCCCTTCTCCAATAGCTGGCTTATCTGATTTTCATATGATGTCTTCAACTCTGGGTCCTTGTCGAGCTTCTTCTCTATATTGATGAGACGCTTGTACGCTTGATGATAGTTGTTTGGCAGCGTCTCTGCTTCGCTCTTCCACAGCAGCCCCGTTTCAAATCTTCCATCTGGTAGTCTTTTTGTGGTTTGTTCCAAGACATCCAAGGCTCTCTTGTCGGCGTCGTTGCTTGGGCGGTTCGGCATCACTCCCATGGCGTCGATGTCGAAGTGACGTCGCACTAGAGCTTCGGTTTCATCTTCTACCAGACGGCTATGATTGACGAAGTTGACTGGTGTGTTGCTTCCGTCTTCACATCCATGAAGAACCCAGCCTAGACTCGTAAGTGAAGCAACTGGCTCTGACTTCTTGCCCTTCTTCAGTCTTCTCGTTACGATGAGTCCCCAATTATCTTGCCCAATCAGCAAACGTGGCTCTTCTTTCTTGAATACAAGCTGATTCTTCAAAGGCCGGAGATGCTCACATCTTTCAATGATTCCGTCTTCCACTTCTTGCTTCGCAAGTCTCAACTCGTCAATTGTTCTGACTGCGATTGTCCTCTTATCTTTGCGATGAGCTCCTTTGATTTTAATATTCAACTTCTGAGAATTCCCTTTCTTGAATGCATTTCCTCCAATTGTTTCAATTGTGATTGGTTCTGTAATTCCCTCTGCTCCAATCTTCTTAGCGATGGACGAATCTAAGAGTGTCACAGTCGATCCTTCATCCATTAATGCTAACACTCGCACTGTTCCTTTTGGGCCATATAAATCTACAGGAATCACTTTAAGATAAGCCCTTCCATCTGTAGAGGTGCATACTGAAGATATGATGTCAGTAGATTTCTCACACTTCAGAGTATTACAGCAGGGATTCTCTTGCTCTTTATTTGAAGTCGCAGCCGGCGGCACATCAGTGTGGAGACTTATGTGGTGCCATCTTGTACACTTCTTGCAAGGTGGAGCTCTGCATGTTCTTCTTGAATGGCGATAGCGAAGACACTTGAAACACAGCCTAGCTTTCTTGGCCATTTCCCACTTCTTGTCTATGTTTTCATCCTTAAATGTCTTGCATTCGTAGATCCAATGTTCACCTTGACACACAGGACATTCCGCCTTCTTAGGTTGCTGTTGAGCTTCCGCTTCTTGCACATTATGAACACATTTCTTCGACACAGATTTCTTCGGCTCCCAGGACACTTCAAGGGGAGCAAAATCACCACACATATCAGCTTCCACTTCCTGCACAGTATGAACACTTTTCTTTGTCACAGTTTTCTTCGGCTCCCATGACACTTCAGGGGGAGCAAAATCACCACACATATCAGCTTCCACTTCCAAAAATTCACTGATGAGTTCCAATTCCGGTTTCTCTTCCTCTCGGCGGCTTCTATAATATATGAACCATCTGTATTTCATGTTTGATGGCATCCTTTCGATCAAACTCTTCATGGTTTCTGGCGAACTTAAATACTGGCTCTTCCCAAGCGCCTTTATTGTTGCTACTGAGTTCTTGACATGGCTGGCGAATGCGCAGATATCACTTGGAGATTCTTGTACCCTTTGTAGACTCTTCAATTTCTCCAACTCTGCTAATGCGATGGCCCCTGGTCTCCCAAAGCGAGCTTCTAAACCCTTCATCACTTCCTGTGGTGTCTCGGCGGTGAATAATAAACTCTTCACGGCATCCTTTGCTCTCCCTTGAAGTGCTCTTCTTAGCCGAGCCAAGTTCTGTGTATGCGTGAACGAGCGCTCGGTATCTTCAAAGGATCTTCTGAACGCCAACCATTCTTCACTGGCACCGTTGAAGTTAGGTAGCTCGATCATGTGCTTTGAGATACTATGTTCAGTAGATTTCTGAGACATCTTCGTTATGATCAGAGCCAATTCTTGTATGTCGCTCTTCTTTTCTTCTACTTGTGGAGGGTTCGGCGTCGGCGGCGCGGCAATCTTTTCCACAGGTGCAGCCTTGTCCAGCCGTCGCTCCACTTGATCTCGATGGTCTTGCAAGTCTTCAAATTCGTCCTCGTCCGAATCCAACTGCAGCAGCTCCAGCTCGGCTTGTGCTATCTTCGATCTGGCCTCAGCTACTTCCAGTTCCCTTTTGGCGATTTGCATTCTTGCTTCCACTTCTGCCCTTTTTGATGAACGTATGGAGCGTACATCATGCGGCTTGTCGAATCTTGTCGCCTTCGGACGAGCACCCAGTCTTGATTCCATCGCAGATCGTTCTTCTGCAACCTTCCTTAATATCCTTCGCTCTTCCGCTTCGGTGATACGCGCTAATAATTCCGGATCCTTAGCTATCGAACGCGTTACACGAAGCGCGGGTGATTCAGCTCTAACGGCAGCGGTACCGGAGCGTGACGCGGCGTGCCCTCTTTCAGCGGGTGCGGGGGGCGGGGGGGCGGTGCGAGCGGCGCGAGCGGCAGTATCCCCTTCCGCAACACGGTCTCCTTGTGCGGCGCGAATAGGAGAAATCGAACGGTCGCGTTGTTCCGCGGCTGCAACGGTGCGATCAGGCAGCGCGGACGCGGTCGCGGTGCGCTCTCCTGCGGCGCGAGTAGGAGGCGCGGACACGGTAGGGTTCCCCACGGCGCGGTCGGGGGACCCAGGCAACGGCGGCGTGCGTCGCGTCATCGTCGACCGGCTGGAGATGTCCGTTTCGGTTTCTGCCGGTGTTTCCAGGCTCCAATCTGTAGTGGTGGTCTTCCCTGTTGCGGACGTCGATCTCGTAGTAGGCATCGCGTTTCCCCACGATCCGGCTCGAAGGACCACGAAAATGTGGTCGACTAGCGAGCGAGTGGACTGTAGTTTTGGCTGGCTGACGATGTTTGGTTCGATGAGCCGGGCTGGCGGGATATGGAACAGGCTGCCACTATATCACACGACGTATTCCGCTTGGCGTTTTTAGACCAGAGGTCGCACTTGCAGGGATTCCTCTTATTAAAACCACAATGTTCTTGATAGCACTTGTTTTTCCTTTTATTTTCGAGCTGATTCACAATCCAATGATATTGGCACACTTATAATAGCACTGGAACACTTATTAGCTATGGAACACTTATTAGCTCTGGAACACACTTTCATTTAAAATTGGCCTTTATTATATGCAAATTCCCCGACACGCAATTCGTCAAATCATTGACGAGTACACTTCTGAAGGGTGGGGGAAGTTGCATACTTACAATGAACTCTTCATACAAAACTGTGTCCAATTATTGACTTGTACACTTATGAGTGGTGGGGGAAATCTCATACATTCACTTGAGATTTACATTTGCCTTGGTTTTATGTACAATATTTACAGTTTTGCTTAGTGGAGACTATTCAACTTACATTTTATATACAAACTAATTATTTACATGATCTTTACTTGTAGGTATATTTCGTAGTGACTACTACACTTATGCTACGAATCAATATGTATAAAAAGACACTTAAAATAATACAATATTGGCATCTATACCTAACTATGTAAATAATCAGCCTTATTACTATAGGAAATAAAACTACCATGATTTATTTGCCTACCTAGTACATAATCTACCTTAAATACATAAAATTTTATATATTATTAAAGTCCGTCGCTAACAGTATCCTTAACTTACATTAGAACCTCGAAAGTCTATGCCGAGGTCAATGGCTTAAGCTTGCCTTTCGAAGCACCGAAAAGCTCAAGTTAGTAATGTTACTCTATCTTATCTGAGAGCTTTCCCGGTTGCGTCATCAGCATGTTATATTAAAACCTAGTGTTTTTTACCTGCTTTTTCTTCTCCACTTCGCCAGGTCTTCAACATCTTTGGTTGTGAGACCATTTGCATATCCTTTATTGCAAACACTTATTAAGTCAAGTTAGAAATGTTACACGTAGTGACCAATCCAAGTCAGGCAAAGTTTGCTGGTTGCTTTACACGCATGATTGAAACGAACACATCCCGCTAGAATATCGAGCTCGTTGATTATTATTTCAGTACTCCGTACCGTAATTGTATGGCTACCATAAAATTTCTTGATAACATGATTACATACTATTGCGCAATAGTGTATAATAGTATATAAAGATATACTCAGATAATATGGGCAACCTTGAGCATTACCAGCACTACTATGAAAAACTTTGAGGTTGGGGATTCTTACCTATAAATCCTATAATGTTAGCTTTTTGCGTACTGTACGTATGAAAACGGTAGGCATAGGGACCCGTTTTTATTACTTTCATATGAACGTATATGAGAGAGAGAGTACATGAGATTTTATAAACGCAGACGCTAGCGACTGGGTCAGGATTTTGAATAGAATTTTTGTTACTATCCGGCTTTCTGATATCTTTTCCAGATAGGCCGCTTTGACGCAACGGTCCTCTCCCAATCTTTTAAGGTGTCCAAGCCAGCGCAGTCGCTGCGATTTAAACACACCCAATATATTCGGTCCCCCCAGATTTCGTTCGCCCCACTCGCTCAGATTTCGTTCGAGCGATGCAGGCAGTGCAAGCTCACCTGCATGACACGGGCGCTGTAAAAGATATAAATGCCAATAGTGGATCGATCCAAACTAAGCCGCGTTTACTTTCGCTTGACCTGATCATAGATTAAAAAATATTTATTACATATATTTATCACACGCTATCATTATGAATACTCACGCCCCTACTAGACTATTGACCTTTTAAAGATCTTATGTTGTTCATTGTTGAAAATTATTTTTTAAGTATATTAGTTAAGACTTCAGACATAAAAGATTAGTAAAACGAGGCCAAGGTAGGTCTAACCCGAGGACGACGGTCCGAAATAAATCACAATTTACGTTAGTTACGTCTGTTTAAAAATAATTTAGATAAGTATTGTTTATTTAATTATTTACCAAATTTATGTATACAGAAAACACGGAATTTATACTTCTTTATATTGTAAATCTGAAGTTTGTTTTTCGATTTCAAAAATTCTTTCTGTATATGATAGCCTGGTTCCTGGAGAAAAGCCGAAAAAAGAGAAACCGCAGTGAACAGCTAGTATAGTAATACAATAAATTGAAGATTTTGTTTGTTTGTTTGAACGGTTAAAAATTAAGCCTGATCGTTGTGGAAGGTTGTGGGATATAGTATATATACACCAAGTGTGAAACCGCGAGCAAAAGCTTGTTGTAGTATAAAAAGATCTTAAAAGTTATTATAATTAATTGTACTATTATAATATTTATGATCAAAGGTGGCCATTACGTTAGTGCTTTTATCTATTCTGTGGTATAGTAACGTGTGACCTTGTATTTAAATGACATCAATGGTGACGGTATCACTATGTTACCATGACCACAGATAGTATAACAGTGACATGACTGTCTATATTTTAAATCGACTTCGAAAGTATTACTTTTACTTAGCTGTAAACTGCTTTGTGTAATTATTTCTATTCTACTAGCTATTCCCCGCGGTTTCACCCTTCCGTGAGTTGTATATCCTTCTAATATTATAAACACTAAAGTTTGTAAGAATGTATGGATGTTTGTAAATCCTTGGGGGAGGCCTATGTCCAGCAGTGGACAGCCTGCGGCTGAAATGATGACGATGATGGATGTTTGTTCCTCTTTCACAGGAAAACGGCTGAACCGATTTGGTTGAAATTTGGAATGGAGATTGCTTAGACCCTGGAACGACACATCCATACTATCCATATCCATACTAATATTATAAATGCGAAAGTCTGTCTGTCTGTCTATCTGTCTGTCTGTCTATCTGTCTGTCTGTCTGTCTGTCACCTCTTCACGGCTAAACGGCTGGACCGATTGTGATGAAATTTGGTAGGGATGTAGTTAATGACCTGAGGTCAAACATAGGCTACATTTGGGCGCGATATAACCGAGTCCCACGCGGGGCGGAGCCGCGGGGAACAGCTAGTAGGCTATATTTTATCCCGGAATTCCCAAATCAGTTTTTTCACAACTCTAATGTAGGTATCGGTTGCGAAATCTAAAAAAAAAAGGGCTATAGGAGTAGAATACAACAAAATTACGGATAACTTGTTTTTTTACAACTCCCTGCACTTCAACAAAATATGGGTATCGAATGAAAGTGATTGTTAACTACAATTTATTTGCAGGTGATGACGGGGGTTTTTTAAATTTTCAATTTATACTTATTCGAAATAAAGATGCTACTTGGCGATCACACAGTCGTGCGCGCGCGCAGCAGCTCGCCAAAGTGAATTGAACTCTAGTTCCTTAGCTAACTAACTTACGCCATAGTTGCCAATTTAACTATCTCAATTGTTACTTGTCATTGTATGTAATTGTAATTACGCTACACTTTGTCAGCGGGGGCAGAGTTTATCTTGCCCTTACATTATCACCTCAATTAACAATTTATTTTTAACGTAAATAACTGACACTATGCTCGTACTATCAGGTTCTATCGCCTAGAATACTTGAATGACATTTGTCTGAACAGACTTTACTACGTTTTATTTAGTTTTACCTACACGAAATGAATGAATGAATTTTGTTTTACAATTAAAAATACGAGAATGGGAGGTCAATCGACCATGCACAACATGGTGTCCTTTGGAACCGCTTCTCGGTCTTTAACGTAGTTCCATTAACGCCTACCAGGTGTCAACCCGTACCAACGGCTTAACGTGCCATCTGAAGCACGGAATTATCTTTAATATCAGACAATCAGGTGATTTACGCCTGCAATGTCCTAAACAAACAAGAGACAACTAAACAAAGTTTGCTTTCCGTGTGAATCGAACACACGACCCCCCGGGTCTTCAGAAAAACGCCTTTACAACTAGACTATGGAGGCAGTTTGATCACGGTAAAGATAGGAGCTCCAACCCCGCCCCTATCACTGGGCCCAGCCTGAAGCGTACCAGTCCCTCGTCCGTACCTAACTATGTTAATCTACAGTTACACTATGAACACATATTTTTGGGGTTACGAAGAACTCTGACACCAGGGTGTGCATGGTGGATTGACCGTGCCACCTACACGAAGTGATGATACATTCTGATATCTATCTACTACTAGTTGTTCCCCGCGGTTACACTCGCCCTTGGTGTGTATGTACTATAGCCTATAACCTTCCCCAAGAATCAAGCTATCATATGCAGAAAGGATTTTTCAAATCCGACCAGTAGTTCCCAAGTTATAAGCGTTCAAACAAACAAACTCTTCAGCTTTATAATATTAAGTATAGAAGTATAGATTTAAGAACATCGTTCCTGTCGTTGGAGTAGTTTCCATGTCTCTCCTTCTTCAGCCATCCGTTTCACATCACTATTACATACGATTACAGTCTTTTCTTTCATTTGGTCTATATGTATGTCTTTTTATATTCGGAGATCATCTACTTTTCCTTTACCTTATCCCACTTTCCTATGTGGGGTCGGCACAGTATGTAAGTTCCTTCCATTTAGATCTATTTCCAGCCATTTCCCGCGTCACACCCCTACTGGTCATATCCTCTCTCACACAATCCATTCATCTCTTCTTTGGTCTTTCTCTACTCCTAGATCCCGTAGTCTTCATATTTAATTTTCTTTTAATATTTGGACTTCCATGCTTATCTGGGAGAAAAAGAAAAACATAGAATGTACCAGCTGCTTCTCTTCCCGCGCAAGCCGTAAAAGTCGACTGAGGGAATCGCCGAATGGGGAAATGACATAGGCGATGCGGCTAGCAACCCATCACTATTGATTTCCTGTTTCAACTACCATTATGCTAAACGTGGCCTAAGGTCTTATGACTCTAGGCTCTGTCTACCCCTTATGGGATAAAGACGTGATTATATGTATGTATGTACCTATGTATTTAATATTTGGTCAAACGGAACAATAAAAATCTCAAACCAATATGACAGGTCAATATGATATCATTATTGTTATAACACCATTGAATTGAATATCAGTTAATATTTATGAAAAAGGTCGTACGGTTTTTCGTCAACATCGATTCGTCGATTGTTTATTCGATTGGAGAAATCGTTGTTATTCCATATTGTTAATCGATTCTTGATATTATTTTGCAAAGAATTACGATGCGCGCGCGGTCTCAGCGAGGCATTTTTTTTTAATATACCTATGTTATTTTGACTTACGGACATGTCAGATCGTGACTTCTTTTAATTTGAATATCAATAGGTATGGTTTTTTTATTCTAAATTCCCCGACTGCGCCAGAAGGAGGGTTATGTTATCGAGCGTATGTATGCATTACTTTTTGCAGCCTGAACGGCTTAATGGATTTTATATTGATAGGCTAGGCTAATTTAAGCAATTGGCTACTTCTGGGCGCTACCTATATAACTAAGTAAAATAAAATATACACTAACGCAAAATAAAACAGAGTCCCACGCGGGCGGAGCCGCGGGCAATAGCTAGCTATCAAGTAAATCGGCGTATCATGAGTCAGTCGCGTAAATGCAAATCATTGATATCATTATCGTGGTAATTCATATTATAAGCATATTCATTATCTTCGTCTAATATCTTCGTAGCTCGTGATGCACGGTGTTGCACGTTGACTATATAGGCAAGGTAATTTGCAAAACTTGTATGAACCAAAATCAAACCAATATCACTACATAGTATAAAACAAAGTCGCTTTCTCTGTCCCTGTGTATGCTTAAATCTTTAAAACTACGCAACGGATTTTGATGGTTTTTTTAATAGATAGAGCGATTCAAGAGGAAGGTTTTTATGCCCATGCGAAGCCGGGGCGGGTCGCTACTATTAAATAAATAAATATATGTACCTAGGGACAACAGTACAACACAGATTAGCCCCAAAGTAAGTTCGAGACTTGTGTTATGGAATGGAATATGGAACTAATTACTCGTAAGCGATACCAATACCATCCCTACTAATATTATAAATGCGAAAAAGTGAGCGTATTTGTTTGTTTGTCACCTCTTCACGCCCTATCATGATAATGAATAAACCACTCTAGTGGAAATGAACCCATGGAAATTTAGAAAAGGTTACCCTTATCCAAAATCCGGTGAGCGCAAATCCCTAGACATTTAATGAAGATGGATGACATGAATCTTAAAATCTACTGAACTCTTCGGGGCTAACAATCTTTGTGATTTGTCCCTATATGTATATTTATGAGATGGGCGCGCAAACCGCATAACACATAGAAGCTCGGAACTTCTTTAAGAACGCAACTCATTGCCAACTTTTTGGCAACTATTACTAATTCTGTGCTTTTGGCTTATCTAGGTACCTATCTTTCGCTAAAGCCGGCTTTGGTAGCTGGTACTATTACTAATTCTGTGTAGCTGGTCACCCTTTCGCTTCCATGCTGGTCTGGGAGATAAAGAAAAACATAGAATGTACCAGCTGCTTCTCTTCCCGCGCAAGCCGTAAAATTCGTCTGAGGGAATCGCCGAATGGAGAAATCATGACATGGGCGATGCGGCTAGCAACCCATCACTATTGATTTCCTGTTTCAACTATCATTATGCTAAACGTGGCCTAAGGTCTTATGACCCTAGGCTCTGTCTACCCCGCATGGGATAAAGACGTGATTATATGTATGTATGTATGGTCACCCTTTTTTTCCATTAATTTATCGGTACAGTAGGACGTATCTACCTAGATATCAACACAGTGACCGCACGACGACGCCCACTGTATATCAACAAAACGTGTGTACTCACTCATGTTAAGGTATGGTGCCTTTGGTAGCGTTTAGCGGCGCTCGTTGGGGTTCATATAAATCGCTACTTCTCGTGTCAATGACAAATGTTTAAATATCACCCAGAGAGAGGCTACCTCAATGACTCCGATTTTCTTCTATTCGTTTAAGGTGAATTTAAATTGCAAATATTTTAAGGACAGATTCAGACCACTAAACTGATTTTTTTCCTAAATAAACTTATGTCGAAATACGAAAAATTTTTTTTGAATTCCCGAATTTCGTATTTAGAAAAGTTGTTCGGTATAGTGGTCTGTATCTACCCTTAAAATATTTGCAGTTGATTTGTGTCCACCTTATAGAATAGGATGTGGCAGAGACGGGGAATGACAGCAAGTGCGCGTCACCTGTCGTCATCAGAAAAATCCTTATTTCTTCCGCAACTCCTGACATCTGCCGACCCAATTAAATTGCTGCGAATAAGGCAGTTAACACAGATTTAGATCGCGCAAAGGATTAAAAAGGGTGCCGCTTGCTCGCTTGAGTTGAACAGATAACAATAGCAAACCGGGCACCAGATGGTCCGACAATGTATTTGAGACTAGCTTTCGCCCGCGTGAATTTCCCACAGGAACAGTGCTTTTTCCGGGATGAAAGGTATCCTATGTCCTTCTCAATACTTCTATCTATGTGTATGCGAAATTTCTGGAAGATTGGTGCAGTAGATAGAGCGTGAAAGCGTAACAAACAAACTCACTTTAGCATTTACAATATTAGTTAGAATATAATATTAGTTAGGATTAGGATAGAGGAAAATTAAGGATGTAGAATATCGGTCAGTGTGGCCGTGTGGCGGCGATCACCTCTTGATAGCAGAGAAACTATACTTCTCTGTGCTTGATAGTAACAAAAACCCATCATAATATCGATTTATTTGTTACCAACCGACTCCACGTCTCTGTCCCCATGTGGACCACACAGCATAGGTTGAGAGTTGAGACTTCGAAATATGATTCGTCGATTCACGTAACTAATTCTGCTCTCGCTACTCGCCTACACTTGAGCCACACCTCAATTCCTGAACTTCAGCAGCCAATGTCAACAATTCAGTGTTCAGTCTACATCGAGCGTTCTCGGTGACCACACGTCTTCGTCTGCCAATCCTGGCTTGTGTTTTTTTTTTTCACGAAGTGGTAGAACTTGTTTTGTGAGTTAGTGTTTTTTGCCGCGCTATATTTTGAGGTAGGTACCTTTTTTGCTACTGGTGGTTTGAATGTTGTCAACAGTTTTTTTTAATGTTTTTGGTTTTTAGATATTCAATTTTTTTTAAATTAAGTATGTTATAAGTTGCCTGTTTATCTTATTATTTTAAGATTTTTTTATTTATATATATTAGATAGGAATACGAATAAAAAAAAAACAATGTATATTGGTCTTCCTACTAAAGTTTAAGTAACAAACAAATTTCGTACTTATGGACGGAATTAGAAAAAAATAAAATAATCCTACTCTATCAAATGCAAAAAGTAACTAAAATAAAAAATGCTATTATTTTGCATACATGCATAAATATTTAAAAAAATCTAAATGTATTTAAATTTGTGAATAATTATTTTTTTACTAAATACTTTAAATTGCTTTTCACCATCAAACCGGAACAATGCAAACGTTTGGCGGCAAAAATAATGACAATGACATTTTAATTTTTTTAATCGATTATGAATTAATTAGTTACTATAGCTACCTAATTTTATTTCCTGATAGTTTTTTTTTTTTTTCAATTACAAAGCAAAGATTTTATCTACATTCCGAATACGTAATTTCGATTATGATAGGTTATTTATAATCGTAAGTAATAAAGAATCCAAATTCCTAAATAATCCATATTTGATAACAACTTTAAGTTCTTGTCGAATCATTGTACCGTTTAATTTTTATATATTTACATACTAGCTTTCGCCCGCATGAATTTCCCTCGAGAACAGTGCTTTTTCCCGGGATAAAAGGTACCCTATGTGCTTCTCAATACTCCTAGCTATGTGTATGCGAAATTTCAGGAAGATTGGTTCAGTAGATAGGGCGTCAAGAGGTAACAAACAAACAGATATACGAACACTTTCGCATTTATAATATTAGTTGGGATAATTATACGTTGTATTGAAGTAGTTAATTTACTGCTCCGCCGCAGCTGAGGATTCAACCGGTAGAGCGCTAAGATGAAGAAAAGGCTAAGTAGTTAATAGTATATATGTTTGTTGAATTTATTAAGTTTTTCACACGTACACGGTTAAGGGGTCTAGAATTTTTAAATTCTTCAAAATAGGGTCTTAATATTTTGAAATATTATCACTGGAGATCTTGAATATTAAAAAATATATTATAGTAAAAAAAAAATTAAGAACAAACTAACATACACTAGTTGGTTGACTGGTAGAGAAAACGCCTATGGCTTTAAGTCTACCATTTACATTTATATTATTTAATGAACAATAAATAAAAAATGAAAATAAATTAAATTTACCCGGAAAAGTCCCTTAGTCCCATTTCGTAGCTGGCTTCGAAATGCGAAATAAAAATCCCATTTTGAAGCTGGCTTCGAAATGTAATAAAGTGACCCCCACTAGTAAAATGGTAAATTTGAAAAAAAAAAAAGATGTTTTCTGATTAACACGCTTATGTTATAGACCTTATTATACGAAGAACCGTTATTTTGAATACGTTATAACTCCAAACTCGATTTCCCAAGTACTAAACGAAACGATGTGATTGACTTTACAAAATTCGGCCCTTCATAGGAACTTTCACTCATTTAGAATGAATGAAAGTTATTTATTGAGTTGACGCGACATTAAATAACAAAGACTAGTTTTAATATTTTTTTAATGTATGTGACGGCTACAGCACATTAGTTTCAAACAAAGAATTTCTAATCGCGCCGACGCAATTAGAAATTCTTTGCCGAATTTTTTTTTTTTAAATTTTATGGTTTCAATTCAAGGCTTGTTCACATAAATCTTGGATAACCTTTTGATTTTCTATAGTTCTATACTAATATTATGTTATTATGTATCTTATATATATAAAAATGAAACCCGTTTTCCGTTGTCACGACATAGCATGAAAACGGCTTGACCGATTTGGCTGACTTTTTTTTTGTATTTTTCTAATATTCTGTACAAGGTTCTTACGGAAAAAAATATTAAGAAAATCAAATTTACGCTAAGGCGGTACGAAGTTCGCCGGGTCAGCTAGTTTGTTATAAAAATATAGTATCGTTGAGTTAGTTTAGTTAGAACTTACTCTGGGGCTAACTTGATCTGTGTGACTTGTCCCTATATATTTATTTATTATTTATTTATTTCTTCAAAGCTTCAAATTTCTTTATTATTATAAAGAGGTAAGATTTGATTGTTTTGTTAGTTTGCATCGAATAGGCTTCGAAACTACTGGCCCGATTTGATACATTCTCTCATCGTTTTTCTTTTTAAATTTATCCCTATCCGCATTGAAATCGGCTTTTCGAATATTTTTTAATGATTGTATGTTGATAATACAGTTAAATGAATAAAGGTCAATACAGTTTCACTTGTCTCATGTTGTGCAATATGATTACCGCATGTTATTGCAATGATGACTTCTGAATCAGTCATGTTGACCACTAACACACCCGGGGGGGGGGGGTAGAACCTTGCCTTTACCACGTGTGAGTCATCATCATATCGCTATTAGTGGGTGGGGGATAGCTGGGAGTTAGGACACATCAATACAAATGATATATGTACTAGCGACCCGCCCAGGCTGCGCATGGGTAGAATATAATGAGTTTTGCTTACATAAAATAACCTTCCTCTTGAATCATTCTATCTATTAAAAAAAACCGCATCAAAATCCGTTGCGTAGTTTCGAAGATTTAAGCATGTATAGAGACAGACAGCGGAAAGCGACTTTGTTTTATAATATGTTAAGATAAAGATACTATATGAATAGTTACTAATATATACTAATATAATATAGCCAAAGAGTTTATTTGAAATTTATAAAAAAAAAACTTTGTTGCGCCATCTCGCTCACTCACTCGTTACGCGATGCCTCGGTGAACACTAGCGCCACCATCAACTAAATATCATTATTCACTGAAAACACAAGTTATCAAAAATCCCTGTTATGTAATTAAGGTTCTGGATCTGAAGTTAATTTTAATCATATTAAATTGTAGTTCCCTATAGTTATAAATTGCAAAACTGCTAAAAGTGGCCGTTTTAAGCAATATTGCAATTGGTAACTATAGGGATCTATAATTAAATTTAATTCGAATAAACTTTAGATCCAGAACTTTAATTACATAAAACGGATTTTTGATAACTTGTGTTTTTAGTGAATAATGATTTTTAAATGATGGTGGCGCTAGTGTTCACCGAGGTATCATCTTAAGAGACGATAGTAATAGTAACCTCTCAGAATATACAATAGTACCTGTAATTTTTTTTTTTTTTTTGGACAAATCACACAGATTGAGTTAGCCTCAAATTAAGTTCGAGACTTGTGTTATGGGATACTAACTCAACGATACTAGATTTTATAACAAATACATATATAGATAAACATCCAAGACCCAGGACAATCAGAAAAAGATCATTTTTCATCTTGACCCGACCGGGGATCGAACCAATACCAAGATGCAAATAAAAATCTATAGTACTTACCCCTGCAGAAAACAAGTCCAATGACTTGGCAAAACAGTCGCAAAAAACGTCATCATTTGTAGAGCTATCATCACAACTTCACAAGGCTGAATTCTGAATCATTATTACATATACACATATAATAAATTTTGTCTGTACATTAAGTATTTTTGACTGAAATGGTTAGACTTTTTTTTGTCTGTGTCTGTTTGTTCCACGCTTATCTCCAAAAGTACTGAACCGATAGTTACGTCATCTTTTTGCTTTGTTTTAACTCAAAAAAGCATTTAAACTTTGTTTTATTAAAATAGGTTTATTAAAAAAAGTTATCGTCATTTGAATGAACTGAATACATAATATAAGTTTGCCTGCAAATATAGGTATGTATAGCAATTTCAAACAAAGCACCAAATTTCATGATTCTTTTTTGTGTTAGTTTCTTATTATTTTTGCATACACGTAGTTTGAAGTATTGAGAAGGGCATAGAACACCTTTAATCCCGGGAAAAAGCACTGTTATTATACCGAGAGAAATGCACTCGGGCGAAGTCGAATCAAAAGCTAGTATTTATATAACCGTACTTAGAATAATACTTATCTCTTATCACGTTATCTATAAAAGTAGCACGTCACTCCTAAATTCATATCAGTTCGCAAAAGATAAGATAGTATTTTATTAGTGAAAATAAATATCTATCGGCGTATATTTACTCTAGCACACGTGATTGTTTTCATAGGTTAGTATTCCATCGTAAATCGAGCTTGTTTTTCTGTTACTTACATTGACCATCACTTCACTATCACTATCACTACATAGTATAAAACAAAGTCGCTTTCTCTGTCCCTATATCCCTATGTTTGCTTAAATCTTAAACTACGCAACATCACTATTCACTACATATTATAAAACAAAGTCGCTTTCTCTGTCCCTATATCCCTATGTATGTTTAAATCTTTAAAACAACGCAACGGATTTTGATGCGGTTTTTTTTAAAGATTTAAGAGTGATTTAAGAGGAAGGTTCTTGGGAAAGGTTTTAGGACATAGTACATTGGCACAACGGGCCGAGGGGTTACTACAGTCTCTTAAAACCATGCAAGTTCCAGTGAGTAAGCGAGACAGCGCAATACATGATGTAAGGCGAAATCCCCCTTACTCACCGGATCTTGCATGGTTTTAAGAGATGATAAAAGGCTACCAGTAAACCGCAACCATACCGCAGAGCAGCTAGTTATAGACACACATAAAAATGTTGTAAAAGACAATAAGAAACAATTAATTTTAGAAGCATCTTGAGACGTTCATAAATATTGGTTGGGCTTGGTGGACAGGGTCGTTTGTCATCGCCCGTTGTTTGGGCTGCTGCCAGGAAACAATGCTACATAAACACTTGGAATATCGAAGTTTTCTTGGAAAAATATATGTTGGAAGGTTTAGCTTTTGCCCGCGGCTCCGCTCGCGTGGATATCCCCCGGGAACAGTGTTTTTTCAGGGATGAAATGTGCCCTATGTACTTTTCCTGGTTCTAAGCTACCTCCCCACCAATTTTCAGCCAAATCAGTTCAGCCGCTCTTGAGTTATAAATAGTGTAACTGATAAGACTTTCTTTTATATATATAGACTAGCGACCCGCCCTAAAAACCTTCCTCTTGAATCACTCTTTCTATTAAAAAAAAACCGCATCAAAATCCGTTGCGTAGTTTTAAAGATTTGAGAATACAAAGGGACATAGGGACAGAGATAGCGACTTTGTTTTATACTATGTAGTGATTGTCCCAACCGGAGTACTAAGATTATCCAAATCTACAAAATGGGTATTCAAGAAGGGTGTGATAAGATTCCTCCAGGGTCGGCAACGCGCTCGCAATGCTCCTGGTGTTGCAGGCGTCTCATAGGATGCGGTTACTGCTTCACATCAGGTGTGCCATATGCCTGTTTGCTCACTTAATAGTATAAAGAAGTATGTTTCCAAGATGCTTTTTCTCGTGCAAAAATCTGCGTTTGCGCTTGATTTCCTGATAAAAAAAGTTGTTATTTTTCTCGTAAACTAACCTAAAACTGGGTCACAACACAAAACAAGTTCGATAGACTTATCTATTTTAAGAAACCGTCATGTCTCGTCTCTCATCTCCGTCTCGCTGTCACTCCATTCAGGTTGATTTGATGGATGAGGTAAAGATTATAAATAAACAAATAAATATACATGGATTATGGACATCTAGTAAAAGGAACCCTAAAACGGTATTTAACCTAGTACATTATGCCGGTCGATTTTCGGGGTCCTAAATACCTGGTTAAGACCCTAACTTTTGGGTAAAAACCGGTTGAGCAGTGCCGTAAAGATAAAGGTATAGTTTTGAAAAAATATATTTTTAACATTTTCAGTTTATTTTTAGGCTTCCGATCCGTTTCCCTTTTTACCTGGTGTCGGAAACCTGGTTCAAACCACAAAGCAGCTCATATTTCTAGCCATTTTTTTTTACAGCAATCCAAAACGGTAAATAATAATATATTCTTGCGCAAACCAATTGGAAACAATAACCAGGTATTTAGGGCCCCTAAATCGACCGGTATAATTCACCAGGTTAATGACTGTTTTTGGGTTTTAAACATACCGGTCATCTAAATACCATCATCCCTGCTCTTAACCAGAGATTATGTACCCAAACCGGTAATTTTCTGTACAACATGACTACTTAACGTTCGAGTATAATAAATCTCGTTTTTCCTCATTCTTTTCCTTGTGGTTTCGAGTGAATGTGATCGGAATAACACCATGAGTAATATTGGAATTTAATGAATAAGCTTTCTACATTTTCACTTCGAAGCCAAAACTGGCTTTGGATGCAACTGGAATAACGCTTAGAGATGATTTTATGAAAAAACTAGCTGTCACCCGCGACTTCGTGCGCGTGGGCTTTGCTCCCGTTCCAGTGGGTATTCGGGAAATTTCCCGGGAATACCCGTTTTCTTCCATACAATGTTTGTCATGACAATAACGAACACAAAAAAAAACAATTATTCAATTTGGTGCATATCGTTCGAAATTGCTATAAGTATATTTGCAGGCAAACATTGACAACCTTGAGTTAATTCAAATGACGATTTTTTTTAATGAACTGATTTTGATGAAACAAACTTTAGATGTTTTACTGAGTTAAAACAAAACAATTGGCGAAAGTTTTAAGCAAATCGGTTCAGTTCTTTCGGAGACAAGCGTGATCGATCATACATACAGAGAGACAGACAATTTTTTTTTGCTAATTATAAATATTTTCTATTATTCATTTTAAGTGCCCATCCATTCCCATCCAAAAATACTAAATGTACAGACAAAATATTTTTATTGTTATGTTGTATTGTTATATGTATAGATAATAAATAAGGTTTAACTTTTAATATTAAATTGAGCATTAAACAAAGCGGAATAGCCACTAACAGGCGACCTCCTCAGCCAAAAGTATATAATAAACCGCCGGTCATACCGCTTGTACTTGTGTGCGTGTAATGTATGCTTGTGTTTGTTAGTTTTTCAAGTGTGTGCGTAGCGACTCGTAATCGAATAATGCATTAGTGTTAATAGTGTGTTTCCACACCCCGCGCGCAGAATGTATATCCATACTTCCATACTAATATTATAAATGCGAAAGTCTGTCTGTCTGTCTGTCACCTCTTCACGGCTAAACTGCTGGACCGATTGTGATGAAATTTGGTAGGGATGTAGTTAACGACCTGAGGTCAAACATAGGCTACTTTTGGGCGCGATATAACTGAGTCCCACGCGGGGCGAAGCCGCGGGGAACAGCTAGTAATATAATAAGTAAATTTGAATGTGCCGACTTTTTTACGTAGAAATAAGTGCGCTTTTGTTTTTTAAATCTAATCTAATAATAAGATTTAAATCACGTGGTTTAAAATAAAATTTGTTGTGTTTATTACGTCAAAGTTAGTATTTATTGTAAACAATAGCACATTATTTCAATACCAATCAAGCACGCTCAAAAGATCAATAGAAGTCACTATAAATTAGCATAGTTCCAGAATGATCTATTTGTCTCTGAGACATGTAATTATAGATCTGTCAGTCAGTGATTTATCATTCAGATATCATTTATGTTTACTATATTATATTGTGGTAAAGAGGCGTTTGTGTTTTATAATCATACATTGTTTTAGTTTGATTGATTATATAGTTTACTAGCTACACCCTGCGGTGTTACTCGCGGTTAAGAGTGCGCCCAACGCCAAAAATTGAAAAACAGACCTATTTTTCAATCCATAGTTTAGCGCGAAAAAACCTTATAATTCAGATTTAAAAAATACTGTAGGTAGGCAAAAAACCTGTAGTAGCCGAGTAATCGAATAGAATTTTGAAAAATAAACAGGTTTTTTTTTTAAAAAATACAAACTTCAGAACGGAATAAAAAACAGTATTAACTCAAATGCTCTGAATTATCAGCGACAACCCCAAATTATTTTTTACAAATAACATAGCCAGACTAATGTTTTAGTAGAGTAATCGATTACTTTTTTTATTTTATGTCTATATTTTTAATAATTAAATAAAATCTCAACTAAAATTATAACCTGGAGCTCAAAGCCAACTCGTCGTTAACTGAATCATGCGATTTTCGACTCTAAACAAAGCGTAGTAGGTGGAACAATTGTGTACGGGCAAATGGTTACTTGTCGGGCAGCGCTCGACGCGTAAGGTTGTTCCCGGACGCTCTGTACCTTCTCGGTACTGATAATCGAACGCGTAATTTATTTGGAGCGGATTTTGTTTCTAGTGTGAATAAATATTGTAAATTAGACCGTATGACGTTTATTATAGGGTACATAATTGTATATAGTGGTTTTTAGTATTATCATAATTGTAAACAGTGTGGTGTGTGGACGTGTAAATAATAGTGTATAAATAGTTTTGACAATGGGACGAAAAGATAAAAACAGAGAAATAACATTTTTGAGAAAAAGAAGAACTAAAAAACATGACGGAATGTTTGGGTAAGTTGTTTTTATTTCTACAAAATAATGGATTTAGTATTTAGTACAACAGTAAGTACACGCTTTATTTACAAACTAAAACCTACTTGTACAAATACTATACTATACTAATATTATAAATACGAAAGTCTGTCTGTCTGTCTGTCACCTCTTCACGGCTAAACTGCTGGACCGATTGTGATGAAATTTGGTAGGGATGTAGTTAACGACCTGAGGGCAAACATAGGCTACTTTTGGACGCGATATAACCGAGTCCCACGAGGGGCGGAGCCGCGGGGAACAGCTAGTAGCAAAATAAATAGATAGTAGGTACTTATATACCTATTTAAAAGTCATAACTAACCCTTATCTCTTATAAATACAGCCTACATTTGATCAAATTGAGCTCCGTAGGTACCTATACAGAGTAAGCGCGCACGGGCAAACGTCACAAATGTCAGCTCTTACAGTATATGTAAAACAACCATTTTTAGACGACAACAAAATATACGAGTATATACAAAAGGTTTTTAATTTTTTTTTACAGATTGATTAATTAGTGATTTTCATTACAAAAAACGTATTTTTTATTCTATTTTTGATAATGATAATACAGGATGTTGTACAATAAAACTAAAGATGTAAAGAACTCTAGTCGAGTCCTACTCGTAAATATTGCGCTCGGCTCGCAAATTGACGACTCGACTCATTTCAATCAGACTATGTGCTCTTGAGCGCAGCATGACGCTCGAGTCTTGTTTAGCGCTCGAGTCGTTGGTAGGGATTACCCTGGTAATTTAATGTATTTAAACATAATTAAACCTTGATACGCTCAAGACATAAGACTCGAGTTCTTTTTTTTTAAACTCGTGTTCTTTATAAGAGATATGTATTATCATGAGTATAAGTTGTAATGTTACAAATGGCTCAATATAAATTTTGATCTTTACCTATATTTTACTCTGTTTTAGATCTTTAGCGCTGAGGACACTGCTCCAGCAGCTAAGCTCCGCAGCTGGGCGCAGCATCTACAGAGCGGTCCATAGCACTGGTGATCGCATAACTTGAAAGCATATATGTGGTCACGATCCTCAGCAGTGAGGGACCGATGAAGAAGAAGAATTTTTATTGCTATAAAAAATATTTTTCGCAAATATTACTTTATATAAATTTATTTCTGTAATTAAACGCTTTGTTTTACATTGGCAATATAGTTTTTTCTCACAGAGTGCTAGCGTACTTACATCATGATTAAAGTTTCGTATTAATATATAGTTATATATTAATACGAAACTTTAATCACGTACATAAACAGTAGTTACTGTTCCCCGCGGCTTCGCCCCGCGTGGGACTCGGTTATATCGCGCCCAAAAGCAGCCTATGTTTGACCTCAGGTCGTTAACTACATCCCTACCAATTTTCATCACAATCGGTCCAGCAGTTTAGCCGTGAAGAGGTGACAGACAGACAGACAGACAGACTTTCGCATTTATAATATTAGTATGGATAACCAGCTTCGGTGAACTTCCCTCGGGAATAGTGCTTTTTCCCGGGATGAAAGGTACCATATGTCCTTCTCCTTGATCTAAGCTACCTCTCCACTAAATTTCAGCCACATCAGTTCAGCCCTTCTTGAGTTATAAATAGTGTAAACTTTCTTTTATATATATGGATATAGATAATAAAACAGTAAAAATATTTTGTCTGTACATTTAGTATTTTTGTCATAAATGTATACTTGTATAGGGACACTTAAAAGGAATAATAAAACTTAAAAACAAAATGTTTGTTTTCAAACTTTTTATTTTTGTTTGTATGTCTGTCTGTCTGTATGTATGTATCACGCTTATCTCCGAAAGTACTGAACTGATTTACTAAAAACTTTCACCAATTGATTTGTTTTAACTCAGCAAAACATTCAAAGTGTGTTTCATCAAAATCGTTTCAGTACAAAACTAGTGGTTCTGTGAACAGTAGACCTCGCGACCCTCCTGCCTTGACTTCCCTCCCTTCCCATTTTTTCATAACTATATGTCTAGGTATAAAAATAAAAATAAACACGTGTGCCAAGTTTCATTAGGATCCGTTCGTAAACAACGTCACAGAAAACTTTCCCTCTTTTTTCCCCCATTTTCCCTCAAATCAAAAAAATCTCACGACATAAAATTGTAAAAAAAAATCAAGGAACACGTGTGTCAAGCTTCATTAGGATCCGTTCGTAAACAACGTCACAGAAAACTTTCCCCCTTTTCTTCCCCATTTCCCCTCCAATCAAAAAAATCTCTCGACATTAAATTGCAAAAAAATCAAGGAACACGTGTGCCAAGTTTCATTAGGATCCGTTCATAAATGCGACCTCCAGCCCGGAACAAACAAACAGACAGACAGACACACATCCGGACAAAAGCAAAATTTTCCATTCTCGAAATGGAACGGTGGACAAAAAGTGATCGTCATTTGACTGAATTCAATGCGTTTGTCTGCAAATATATATCGCTTTTAAACGAATGCTCCAAATTTAATAATACTTTTTTTGTGTTGATTATTGTCATGTCATGACAAACGAAAGAAAAAGGGGATTTCAAGCGAAGCTTACGCGTACGATGTCGCGGGCATGTTCAATATTTAAATAAAAAATCATAATTGTAACTGCTGAAAATCACTATTTCTACTTCCTAATTTTCTATCAATTCACTTTACTACTACTTTCCTATTACTTGTGAATATGCTGCCACTTTACCAACTTCCAATTAATATTTGGTTGACTGTATCTATCTACCATACACACACTCCTCTAAAAAAAACTACATTAATATTTCATTCATAATAAATAAGTATTTGATTTTTCTGACTTTATCGCATATACTATACTCTAACTCACGAGTTCACGACTAGCCACGGCGCGGCCAGCCGCTAGTGATCGCAGCGCGCCGTGTTGGTTTTTAGAACTAGAGCGGAGGGTATGCAAGACGTGCGGGTGAAATCGGATTTTTTGTCGGCGTTAGGCGCCCTCTTAAGTGCCATAAACTATCAGACTTTTTGACCAAATCTCGTACATTTTGGGATATAAAGTATGTGTTAATCTATGGCATCAGCTACCTCTATACCAAATTTCATAAAAATTTGCCCAGCAGGTAACAAGTATCATACCTACAACTAAAGGGATTAATCAATTATTTATATTATTTTTACTAACTTAATGCATGCAGGTGAACTAAGCAGAAAAACTATTTCTTAAGGATCATATAAAACTAATGAATATCAGCTTAGCCGGTATCCGTTCACTAATCACGGTAAAGCTAATATCACTGAGACCCAGCCCCAAGCGTACCAGTATCTCGTCCGTGCTGTCTTTATCTATAGTTCACGTTCATTGCTTGCCGGATTGAAAAAGAGCGTTATATTGATACTTAATTACATCACAGAATTAAAAGATATAGGGGTTTGCCTGTAGTGGGGATACCTGTCACGTTACTTACGTCGCTAGCTTAGCGACGCGAACTGGATCTCGGCCTCCGAAACGAGAGAGCGCCACAGTTTCCTATTCTGCGCGATGGTTCGCCAGTTTACAGCGCCCATCTCACGCAGGTCAGCCTGCACAGCATCGCTCCAGCGACATGAATTATTAACATCTATTGTTCTTTTGTTACAGTTGATACACGTAGCAGCTACCAGCAGATCCAGTTGAAACAGACAAGTCCTGCACGACTTCAAACTGCCTGTGATATAATTTATTTTAGGTTAAGATTGCATTTAAGGCACACTGTCAATTCGGACCATAGATTCTATATTCCTGATAGACCACCGATTTTAAATCATTAAAAATTCGACGCTGACAGCTCTTTATAGTGACAGCTCATAGATTATAGACTCAACGTTGACAGATCATAGATTATAGACTCAACGTTGACAGATCATAGATTATAAATCAGATTCCGACACTGTTTAAACAACAGATTAAATCAGCAAAGATATATTTAACGCTTAAAGAGCACAGATTATAATTTGACAATAAAACGTGACGCTGTCAATTCTGACCATAGAGGATTAAGAAGATAGAGAAGAAGACTCATTTCATAGACTAGATTGGAGAAGAAAGATACAAAATGAGAGACAGCGTGAAATCGTGTCAGCACACATTGTCGAATGACGTTGAATACAAGGAAGTAGTAGTTATAGGTAAGTCAATTTCCGATAATAAGGTGTCTGCATTGCGACCGGTTTATATTTTTAGAATAAAATGTAAAATGTCTTCCATTGATTTGTACACACTGTTCAATACGGAGCCTCGTTTTCAAAAATAATGAGAAAGAATTGTAAAAGTACCCATTAAATTGCACTTACCAATAAAATTGCTGCTATTCAGAATGTATTTATGGTAAAAACAGCACTCGAATCAACTACCACTCAGTTTTTTCCCGTATGGTGACTGAATTTTTGACAGTCTGTCACATTTCTATTGAAATCGTAGCGAATTCTTTGTTAGGCAGTTGGAACCATTAATACGAACTGTTTCACCGACTAGCTTATCATGGCGCAAGAGTTTGTTTGTAATAACTTTATTGCACAAAATTAACAAAAATACAATGACAAGATAAATGCAACGGCGGACTTATCCCATGAAGAGATCTCTTCCAGCCAACCGGAGGCAGGTAACAAGGATACAATTATAAAATAGATGGTGGTAGAAGTTGTGCATACAACACTTATAAAGTTACATACATACTCATGGATAGATACAAAGAAACATACATACGCGCATTATTTATTATAAATATATACATAAATAAATAAAATATATTTATACATACTTGATATTTATACAAAATACATATTATCTATATATATATAAAAATGAATTGCTGTTCGTTAGTCTCGCTAAAACTCGAGAATGGCTGGGCCGATTTGGCTAATTTTGGTCTTGAAATATTTGTAGAAGTTCAGGGAAGGTTTAAACGGTGAGAAAAGTGCAGGTTCAGGCGGTACGGAGTGCGCCGGGTCAGCTAGTATACATATATATATATACAAATAGCTCAGAACTGTAATAAATTACTTCTAGGACAAACATTTTGAACACTAGATTTGAAGGAGTTTTCGAGAATAACACATTAGTCTGCTTCCCCCGTAGACCTCCTTACCCTACCTGACCTTAAGGTCACCTGACTTAAGTCAGTGAGCCGGGCTCACGAAGCAAGGGTCATGCGGTCAGTTAATGGGGAACGTCGGGAAAGATAGCGTTGTTATTCAATAGCCAATTAAATTAAATGGGGAAAAAACCATTCTTTGTGTTCTAGAACATAAATTTAAATGTTTTAACAAGCTTTTATTGGTATGACCGGTATATAAGGTGGAGTCAAATCAACTGCAAATATTTTAAGGGCAGATTCAGACCACTTAACTGAACGAAAAATTTTTTTTGACTAATACAATTAAAACTGATCTAGTTAAGTAAGGAAAGTGAAAAAAAAAATTTCATATTTTGATATAAGTTTATTTGGAAAAGTTGTTCAGTATAGTGGTCTGAATTTGCCCTAAAATATTTGCAGTTGATTTGAGTTCACCTTATATAATTCTGTTTTTGCACACTTATCAAGGACAAATAACCAGGGTATGGAAAACCGGTATTTTAAGAACCAAAAATTGTTGATTTATTTAATTTGAATTGCAAAAATCGATCTTTGTTTTGATTAAATTTATTTGAATTTGAAATCGAACCACCATATTTCTTTATTCAGTTCGTTCACTTCTTACAAAACGGTTGTTATATCTCTCTCTCGTGTTCACTGTGCTAGGTGTCAGACGTATTGGCTTCCAAGCTATTATTAAAAAGGAAATAAGAATTTAAGTTCCTACAAATTAATTAGTTTGATTTACGCATTAACCATTAATTTTAGAATAATAACGGTATTTAAGTTAACCTGGTAAAATAAAGAGCGGTCAAGTTGGGTCCCAAATACCTGGTTATTAGTCATATCAACCGGTATGTACCCAAAAAATAACGGTCATAACTTATGACCGTTATTTTTGAGTTCATACCGGTTGAGTGGAACCGTAATGCAAATTTTTTTTTACGACTGATTACTGCTACGACATTTTTTTACTATCTAGCGTTATAGAATATAAGTCAGTGGGCCGGGTCAGTGCGGTCAGTTAATGGAGAACGTCGGGGGCGATAGCGTTGTTATTTAATAGCCAATTAATTTAATGGGAAAATTCCACTCTTTGTGTTCTTAATATGCTATAAATTCAAATTTTTAATACGCTTTCATTAGTATGACATGTATACATGTTTTTTTGTAATCTATACTAATATTATAAAGCTGAAGGGTTTGTTTGTTTGTTTGTTTGTTTGTTTGTTTGTTTGTTTGTTTGTTTGTTTGTTTGTTTGTTTGTTTGTTTGTTTGTTTGTTTGTTTGTTTGTTTGTTTGTTTGTTTGTTTGTTTGTTTGTTTGTTTGTTTGTTTGAACGCTTATAACTTAAAAACTACAGGTCAGATCTGTAAAATTCTTTCTGTATATGATAGCTTGATTCTTTGGGGAAGGTTATAGTACATACACACCAAGGGCGTGTGAAACCGCGGGGAAAAGCTAGTTTTTTATACAATTATTTAGTACCTGGGCGACCGAGCTTCGCTCCCTTCTTCCACTTTGGTAACTAAATTTACCTAACCAGTTAAAAAAGATTTCTCGTATGCATTAAATCTTTTTCCGTGAAAATATGGGTAAAATGAATTTTCGCAGACATGGAACCTAGCTAGATTATCTTTTTGAGTATGTAAGAACTTATGTTTAAAATTTCATAGAAATCGTTTGAGCCGTTTTCGAAAACGCGAGTACAAATAAATTTATAAATATATATTCAAGTATTGCTCGTTGAATAGTATAGGATAATGGATATGTAACTACATATATACCTCCATCGCGCAGTCGGCCAATCTCATCTCACAAAAATCTCATGGTAGATAGTGGAGGAAGATTTAAAATTGTTTTGAAACATTTCCTGATTGAGTCTCACGACAAGCCAATATTCTCACAATAAATGTACGTACATCAATTGTACGACAATGTTTTCTATGGTCGTTTATATAACAATCTTGCGGCACGGTTTGTATGGATACTTACATTAAGATATACAAGCGACCGGCCCTGACTTCGCACGAGCTTTAAGTATGAATTAGTAGCAAAATCCTGCAGTCGCTAGCGTCTGCGTTTATAAAATCTCATATGGAGTATGCAGTTTAAATACCGTTATTTTTTGGTTTTAAAAATACCGGTTTCCGTCCCTGACAACAAGGCGTGCAGGGTCAATGGAACTTGTAAGCACACGATATGAATGAATGAATAGATAACGTTATTACTAACTACATTGAGTTGATAACGTCATGTTATTAATTGACAATTTTCAGTCAGCAACAAGAACAATTATTTTTATTTCCCTGCTGTAGCTGTTCTAATTTTTAGGGTTCCGTACCAAAGGAAAACTTTATTAAATAAAATACGATTTTTTTTCACTCCATACTTAAGTACTAGACTAGATAATTCTCGATATGTATGGGAGCTCAAACATTCTTTTTCGTATTTGCTGCTTTTAAAATATTTGCTGTTGATTTGTGTCCACCTTATAAATATAGATATACTGGCGACCCGCCCCGGCTTCGCATGGGTATAAAAACCTTCCTCTTGAATCACTCTCTATTTTAAAAAACGCATCAAAATCCGTTGCGTAGTTCTAAAGATTTAAGCATACATAGGATATAGGGACAGAGAAAGCGACTTTGTTTTATACTATGTAGTGATTATGTATTTTCAGCAACAACACCAATTATTTTAATTTCCCATGGTTATAACATCATATTATTATGATAGCAATCAATTAAACACACAGCACGACCATACAAGCAACATGTTTCTAACACGTGGTTTCAATGTTGGCAACCTTGATCCATGGAATTTCCAACAAAAAAACGTTTACGTACCATGATAATGTAGAGTCAATATCTTTTTTTTTAGAATAGTTTTTACGGCCATGGAAACTAGTCCTTTAAGGCCTTTCTTGAATATATTAATCTTCTTCAGTCCTACTTAAGTCAGCTAAGTCAGTAGTCTAGTCAAGTCTAGTCAGAGTCGGATGGCTAAGTGAAGCGGTGGAAAATTTTCACTTAGCTATAACTTGGAGATTTTGGTGACAAAGATAAAAGTCACGTAATCGACACTGTACCACTTCCCAACACTCAAGCTTGTTCACGAACACTTTGCGAATAATAATCCACCAATATTAAGTACAAATACTCGATAAAACCTTAGTTTTTTCCATTTTTAACAATTTACTTTCCCTCCAAAAAAACTCAGTCAATATCATTATCTCGAGGTATAGGGTTCTAGCTGTTAGCTAGCGCGCCCGCGCGGCTCCGCCCGCGTTGGACTCAGTTAGCCGCATCTTAGAGGCTTAATCATGCATGATGGTTTTCCATCAATCATAGGGATGGACTCCAAAGGTGAATTGAATCGACTGATTTCCAAACAAATCATATTACTGTTCCAAATAAATTTTTGATTTAAATTATAACATACTAGCGACCCGCCCCGGCTTCGCATGGGCATAAAAACTTGAATTACTCTTAAAACCGCATCAAAATCCGTTGCGTAGTTTTAAAGATTTAAGCATACAAAGGGACAGAGAAAGCGACTTTATTTTATACTATGTAATGAATAGTGAGACGATGGAACAATTGAATCGACTGACTTCCAAACAAATCATCGCAAATATCTCAATTTAAATTAAAAAATTTAGGGTGATTTGTTTGGAAATCAGTCGATTCAATTAACCTTTCGAGTTCCATACCTATGTTTGATGGTTTTCCATCAATCATGAATAAGCGTCTAAGGTGGGCCTTGTATTATAGTACATACGGGGAATGACTAGTACATTACAAACGATCTGTTTAAATGTTTTTTCGTACGTCTGAAGTTTTATATAAAATTGTATTTATTTGATGTTATTTCTTGTTTTCAGGTAACGGCCCCAGTGGACTAGTGACGTCATTCATGCTGGCGGGAAATGTACCTTATCTAAAACAGATACCAGAAGACCTACCTATAGATGACATGTTGAAAGCCAGGTGCGAAATCCTTGTATTTTCGACTTTTAAGAATAGTCTTATTTTTATACGATTACGTTGGTTAAGCTACCAGTGCTAACGACCTCGAATATAATATTTCAATGGCTTTTGAGGTTCTAATATAACTTAAGGATACTAGCAAAAAAAAGTTGCGCGAGGGTTTCTAATAATCTCACCTACAGAAAGATAAATTAATTTTTCTGTATTTTTCAAAGTCGCTAGCGTTGATAGCAGCCTTAACCATACGGCCCTCCAATCAAGGCTTGGAACTGGTACAGTGGGCTGCAGAGAAATATGACCCCCCTTTCAATAGAGATACTTGTGGCATGGGGGTCAGATTTCTCTGCAGCTCTCTGTTCCAAATGTACCTACAGTTGCAGACGTCCAAATGCTACGTTAACCACTTTCCTTACTATCCTCTTCCGTTTTTCAGATTATCAAACCTACCAGTTGGACAGAATCTATACGAGACGGATCTTTTGGAGCTGGCCGAGGGACTAGAAGGACGCAGCCAAAACCCAGTGCCTCTACTGGTTAGTATCGGAAACCTGGTTAATGTCATAACCAGCGAATTTTTCTGCCCCTACATTTTTACAGAGACATAGCATTACGGTTCAGCTCAACCGTCAAAGACCGTTATTTTTGGGGCATAAGGCTACTCCTTTGGTCTCACTAACTCCACTTGCCAAAAAAAATCTCTTTCTGTAAGTGAGCTTATCAGAAATCCTCGCGCAACTTTTTTTCTATAGAATATCCTTAATTACATTAGAACCTCGAAAGTCATTGAAATACTATTATAATTGTTATATCTTTACAGCTAAGGTTTTGTTTCGCTTGGCTTTAATTATGACGGCAATGATATTAAATTCAATATTCAATCGTTGAATAGACATTCTGGCATCGAGTGAGGCCATTTTCCTTGTGGCTATTATAATTGTTATGTCTATAAGGATAAGGTTTTGTTTGGCCAGCAATAAAAAAAAAAAAACTAAAAAATCTTTGATACGCTTCATTGATTTAGTACATAGCTTCTCTATATAAAACCAGTTATTTTTTGCACTCAAGACTTGGCCTCTCTGAACTCTTAGCAAGGTCAGACATAGTTTACATTGGGCGAGTAGCCAGTACTTCTAATGACATTGAGAAGACCGTGCGAAGTTGGGAAGTATAAGCAGGAAAACGAACTAAGCTTTGGTAGTGGCCAGCTGAGGATACAACCGGGAAATCGCTAAGATGAGAGAGAGAGAGAGTACTATCTAGTATCTTTATCACTCAATCCGGTCATTTATTTGCATTGAATAAAAATATAAAAGTTGTAAAATAAATATCATCAATTCGACCATTAAAATTCCACCTAAACAGGCCTAGCCCAAAATGTTACCGTAGTTCAATGCATGGCAGCATGACATTGATACTGTGGCACTTTTATTTAAGTAAAATTAATTACTGTACAATAATTGATTATATTATACACCTATAATTCATTATATTATACTAGCTGTTGCCCGCGGCTCCGCCCGCGTGTAGGTCACTTTTCGCGAAACCTGTGGAAACTACAACTATCCAGACCTATAGTTAATTCTATTGTATCCTTTTCCCGTGCCAATTTTATAAAGCCATTACATTGCTACGATATCGTTAAATATTAGGGCCACTTCTTTCTCAAATACCGTTTTTAAAATCAATAGGAATCAGTATTAAACAGTCGTAAAATTCTGAAAAAAATATATGTTTTTAGTTGAGGATCTAGCAGAGTGAAATTCGCTTACAGTACCAGTAACAATATCAGACAAAATTCGCTCGATAGAAAAATCAAAGTTGCCTCCTTTGGAAGTTTATTTTCAATACTATGCCTAAAATAATGAACTTATTGTCCTGCTTTTATGTTATAGCCTTTAGATAAAGTATTTATATAGTGAAAATCGCTGAAGTAGATTTTGTAGTGTTATTTTCCCAAATATGATGTCTAAATGCCTACAAAATGAGTGAGCGCCGCGACTACGCGGCTTACGGACAACGGACCTTCAGAAGAAGGAGCTCTTAACATTCATCTATCAATCTTTGTCTCTAAAAGAGTAGACGTAGCCTATTACAGAGTCATTAGGACCTAAAATCCACTCCCAAAGTTTTAGTGGGCGTGTAAAGTGGAGAAAATCTCAATAAATAGTGATAAGTCAGATAAATTCGTCCTTACGACACGACCGTATGTTCCGTGAAACACTGATTTGATTATTTTTTAAACCAAAGCCAACCCAAACCAACCAATCAATTCAAATAGCTTACAATACAACACAACAAACGACCGATAAACAAACCAACCAATAGTACTAAATCAACAACCAAATTTTTTTTAAATAAGGAAAAATTTCAATCTGCTATTAAAATAAAGTCAGCGCCATCTATTGGTATTTTATGTAACTAAATCATACGCCCACAAACATTAAATGTGTTATTTTGTTAAAATTTAATAGAGACTGCAGTGTGTTTCTGTCTTTATTGATATAAGTAGAAATTTTAGCTTTATCTAAATTAAATACGTTTATGTAAATCGCATTCAACTGTTTAAAAGTTTTGAAGCAGTGCTTGTAGTAAACTTTAAATGACCATAACTTCTATTTCCCTTAACCGATTTTGATGAAACAAAGATTTTACAACGCTCCTAATTATATGTAATTCACCTGTGAAAACAAAAATTGTTTTTTTGGTTTTTATTACTCTTCTTTAATTGCCCCGTAGAGGTTTTTTAGAAAAATATTTAATGTACAGACACTCGATTTTTACTGTCTTATTATATGTATAGATAGATAAGTACAAAATACTTTTATATTAACGGAGTTAACGCTAAGAGCTTTCTCTAAGTAAGAAAATAAATCTAGAAAACAAATAAAAAACGAAAACAGAAAATTATTGTTTATGGCAGGATTCGATCCAGCTACTTTCTAGAAACATTTCTTTACTAAAATATTTAAATAAATAGACTTCTAAAAAATTAATACAATACAAAAAAAGGGTAAAAACAAAAGAAGTAATGTCTAGCAGGATTCGAACCCTCTACTTAAAGAAATGATCCGCGACCTCTACCGATAGGCCAACATGCTTTGCTTGTTACTGCCAAAATTTCAAATGGGTTTTGTCTATAGGTACGCAACTTGCAGTGTTTGAAGTAAATTTTTAATCGACCATAACTTCTTTTTCCCTTAACCGATTTTGACGAAACAAAGTTTTGACAACGCTCCTAATTATATGTAATCCAACTGTGAAAACCGCGTTTAAATCCGTTGAGTATTTCCGAAGTTATAACGTACGAGACAGACATACATACATACATACATACATACAGACAGACAAAAATTCCAAAAACTGTCTTTTTGGTTTCTGTTACTCTTTTTTAATCGCAATCTATCAGTTTTTTTGAAAAATATCAAATGTACAGACACTCGGATTTTAGTGTCTTATTATATGTATTGATAAGCTGTATCTAATATATAATAATAATACAAGCTGAATGTAATGGGCATTGTCCATTATTTCAAAGTAGTTCTGATTGAAAAACCATTTGGAGGAATAAGCTTAGTGTTTAAATTTCTGTTATCAAAATAAAAAAAGATGCAGTTACATAATAATATTATTTTTAAATAAATAATTTTGACTTTTATTTGCCTTCTATGACGTCACTGTTGGCTGTATGCGCTGTGTTATTTTTTTTTCCTTTGCCTTAATATTGAGCGATAAGAAAAATGTCACTGTTATGTCAAGTCAATGTCTATCCGCTCTGATCAAATATTGCCTAAACAAAAACATAACCTCATCTCAATCATATTTATAATAAAAGTGATTGCTTGTGAATCTAAAGATGAATTATTACAGAAAATGTTTTGTCCCAATATGTAAAAACGATTCGACAAATATGTACGTACATTAGCATCTTCGCTCCTCTTATTTCGGCTACATTATGTTTGCTACTCGTAATAATATACTCCAGTATCATTACATTTTCAACTTTAGGTAAGTTGCGTGAATCAGCTTTCTCAAAGTTGCTCATGTTGTACTTAATGAAAATTAAACCAAATGAAAGATAGGTAATGAAAATTAAACCACAGATACAAATTATTGTTTGAGGTTATTTAAAATATTTCCAATGACCAAATTCAGAAAGGTGACATTGACATATATGACACGAGTATATATTTTTTTAAATTTCCGTCTGACTATCTACTGCATTGTACAACCACGCGTTACGTCACGCGTGAAAAAAATTTAAAAATTAATATAAATTAATCTAAGGTATCTAAATCAGAAATATTCAAATTAGTATCATAAAATATAGAAAGCTATCCGAAATAATTATAAAAAAAATAAGAGAAAAATTTAAGACAATGCCCATTACAATAGAAAAAAGCAAAATTTTGCTCATTAGATGATTACTGACCTTTTTACTCGCCTTCCAGCTCGACCAATGTAAACCTAGAGACTAGAATACCTCGTGGCGTCGCTTGTAATTGATCAATTATGATAATAAGGTTTTTGCCTTGTATTCATTACGAGTTTATTACACATTATAATGTTATAAAAATATCATTATGACTGATAAATCGACACTAAATGTAATCTTTATTTTAGTTATTAAGATTATCTTATATGTCTTATGGAATATATCTGCATAAGCCGCTTTCTCTGTCCCTATGTCAAGGGACATAGGGACAGAGAAAGCATGTATGCTTAAATCTTTAAAACTACGCAACGGAGTTTTTAATGGATAGAGTGATTTAAGAAGAAGGTTTTTATATCCATGCGAAGCCGGGGCGGGTTGCTAGTCAGCAATAAAAAAAAAACAAAAAAGAGCTGTCTCCATCTGTTATTCTATAGTCTATGACCGGAACAGACAATTTACCTTGTTTTTTTTTTTCAGATGGACAATCTGCTAAGGCCGTGCGCAGACCTAGGGATTCAAGCTGAGCCGCTTATCGAGTGGAAATATGACGTTGAGAAGCAGGTATCCTAGTTTTAGTAGTTTTTTATCATCATATCCACTGCTGGACATAGGCCTCTCTTTGCTAATAACAATCCACCAACATTATGCACAAATTCTCGAAAAAACCTGAGTTTTGAAAATTTAATTCAGCGCGGACAAAGTGACAGTCCCTCCAAAAACTCAATTGTCAAATTATATACCTAACTAGATGTTTTTTTTTTAAATCATTATATTAGTGTCAGTAAAGAAGGCACGATAAGCCGTTGGTCCCGGCTGCCATCTGGTAGTCGTTAAAGGAACCACGTCAGAGGCCGAGAGGCGGTTCCGAAGAACTCTGACACCAGGGTGTGCATGGTCGATTGACCGTGACGCCTACTCGATATGATGATGAGTAACAAAATCATGCATATTAACATACAATTCAATGTCAACAAATTGTTGAGATTTCTCTCGAATTTATATTAAGTCTCTCTCTGACAGCTGTCAAATCGTATACATTTTCTTGTTACCGCCGTATTAAGAAACGTTTGATAAGCTCATTTTAACAAAAATATGTTTTGGCTCTTTCTCTCTTATCTGACACTTCATGTGAAAGAACGAGACGAAACACATTTTAACTAAAGTAGGCTTAAGTAACGATTCTTAATCCGGGGGTAAATCTCACTTCTATATTAATAACTCAATACTACAGGCTGCATGCACGAAAAAGATGATGTCGTTGTCCAGTTAATCGACTGATTTCCAAATAAAAAAACCCTAATTTTTTTTAGTTTAAATCAAGAATTTTGCAATGGTTTACTATGGAACAATTTAATCAACTGATTTCCAAACAAATCATCGCAAAATTCTTGATATAAATTTAAAAAATTAAAATTTATTGTTTGGAAATCAGCCGATTCAACTCACCTTTCGAGTACCATCCCTTTGTTTGATGGAAAACCATCATGCGCGCATATAATATATAATTATAAGAACCTATGTTTAAAATTTCAAAGAAATCATTTGAGCCGTTTTCGAAAACGCGAGACAAATATATATATATACATACATATATACAAATATTGCTCGTTTAATAGTATAGGATATAATATAATATAAATGTTTATTTATTTTCCTTCACAAAAGTACAATATATAATAAGATTACATATAAATAGAATTACACAGTTATATTGCGATAGAACTGGTGCCCGCGCTAGGTTCCGGAGATCCTGTGTTACGGGCCGCCAGGTCAAAGGTCGCAAGGCCTTACAGCCAACCAATTGTTTATTGATTCATTCACGAATACACCAGATCTCGCACGTAGTTCTCGGTCGCGGTCCGCCAGGCGGCGCTTGGGTCGGCTTCGCGGGCGCGGTGCGCACGCTGTCCCCGAGCGGCTGGCTCGCGCTGCCGCCGCACCGCGCGGTCGCCGGCGACCGCTTGCCGGCCAGCGCGGTCGCGGACTACTACAGGAGATATGTGCGGGCCACTAGAATTAAGGTTCGTTTCATTTTTTAGGTCTCGCTGCTTAAGGTGATACCTCGGTGAACACTAGCGCCGCCGTCATTTAAAAATCATTATTCACTGAATACACAAGTTATCAAAAATCCGTGTTATGTAATTAAGGTTCTGGATCTAAAGTTTATTTTAATTATATTAAATTATTCAATTATAGTTCCTTATAGTTACCAATTGCAATATTGCTTAAAACGGCCACTTTTAGCAGTTTTGCGATTTATAACTATAGGGAACTATAATTTAATGATTTTATATGATTAAAATTAACTTCAGGTCCAGAATCTTAATTACATAACAGGGATTTTTGATAATTTGTGTTTGCAGTGAATAATGATTTTTAAATGATGGTGGCGCTAGTGTTCACCGAGGTATCGTCTTAAATACTGACCCCATCCTAACTAATATTATTAATGCGAAAGTGAGTTTGTTTGTTACGCTTTTACGCCCTATCTACTGCACTAATCCTTCTGAAATTCGCATACACATAGAGAATTATTTAGAAGGACATAGGGTACCTTTCATCCCAGGAAAAAAAACTGTTCCCGTGGGAAATTCACTCACACATTCATAAAAGTTAATAAACGTTAGTTACGACCATTTTAACTAAAATATGTTTTGAACCTTTTTTTACCGTGTAAGACAGAACCAGAACACATTTTTTTTTCATGATTATTTCTGCCAATCAGAACTCGCCATATGAACGAATCTATCCGCCATTGACTGATTCGAATTGCAGAAAATCAAAATGGCGGATTTTAGGCGCTAAAAAGTGCAACTAAAGTAGCTATCTAAAGTAACTATCTAAAGTAGCTTCACTATCACTATCACTACATAGTATAAAACAAAGTCGCTTTCTCTGTCCCTATATCCCTATGTATGCTTTATTCTTTTAAACTAGGCAACGGATTTTGATGCGGTTTTTTAATAGATAGAGTGATTCAAGAGTGATTTTATGCCCATGCGAAGCCGGGGCGGGTCGCTAGATCTTATATAAATAACATTATTTTTTTTATTCTTCAGCGTTTCTTCCGTAGCGGCGTGGTGGTAACAAGTGTTCGTTGCGCCCCGCGGCCTCACTCGCCGCCGTGTGACGACAGCTGCCCTCTAGCGGCAGCTTTCTGTGTCGCCGGGTAAGTTTCGTCATCATTATTTGACGACCACCGTGGCGTAATGGTTAACAAGCCTGACCGCTACTATGGAGGTCTCGGGTTCGATCCCCGGTCAGGTCAAGATGAAAAATTATCTTTTTCTGATTGGACTGGGTCTTGGGTGTTTATCTATATAAGTATTTGTTATAAAATATAGAATCGTTTAATTTAGTATCCCATATCACAAGTCTTAAACTTACTTTGGGGCTAACTTGATATGTGTGACTTGTCCCTATATATTTATTATTTTGTGTGGGTTACAGGGTCAATTGACCATGCACATGGTGCCAGAGTTCTTCGGAACCACAAACGAAAACCCATCAGGGTATAGTAGAAATATTTTAGTATCAAAATATAGGGTTTTTAAAGGGGATTCTAAAAACTTAAGTTAGAAAGTATACTAGAATTTGAAATTCCTAATTTGATCGCGTACTGTTTCCCTAGTATGAGATTTTATAAACGCAGACGCTAAGGAATTGCTAAGGAATTCGTAATATGAATTCGATTCGATTAATTGCTCAAAGTGGCGTTTTGGTCACAGCTAATATGACGAGATAAGATAAGATAAAATTTATTTGCGTAAAACATGTGTGAGTTACAAACAACAAAGTCATTACATGTATTTGCAATGTGGTGTTACATTTAAATTGTACGACATGACACCGATAATTTCGGTGTGCAAATATCAAATGTCAAAATATAATTAATGTCACTGATGTTTTCCAATACAGTTACGACAAATCGGAAGGCCGCCCGTTCCGCTACCTGTGTCGGCGAGTGGTGCTCGCCTGTGGCGCCGGTGACCGCCCCAACACGCTAGAGCCACACGTGGCCAAATATTCGCTGCATTCCTTGGCCGATCTGCAATCCGCTTTGCAATCTTTGGAGAACACTGGTAAGTGTTTGTACAATTTCAGCGTTTCTCCGGTCAGATTTGAAGCCAGAAATCTGTCGATGTCTTATTTTTTTTTAGCTGTGAGGATTTTTTTTCTAATACGTTAGAGCTATGCAGGGTAGAGGTGAAACGTATTTACTGGAACAGGTTTTTGGAATAGGTTTTGGCTTGGACGCGTAAGTACGCGTTCCCGCATGCGAGTCTTTTAGCGTATCGAGTATTTACGAGTACGGCGACTTCACCGGTTCGCGCAACTCAAAAACTAGGATGCGAGCGTTCGGGACTATATTCGGAAGATGTCGTCGTGAAACTTCGGGATCGCTCGACTCGCCCGCTGCCGCACCTAGCCGCCGAGCGATGTATTTCGGCGAGTTATTGTTTATTCAAATAACACTTTTATTACAAACACAATAAGGTCATTTTCTTTTGGTAGCATATTTGTTTTGGTGTGATAATAATACTTGTTGTTTACTTACAATTTGCAATTTTAAAAACAAACAGTTGTTAGTTGTTAGCTTTCGCCTAAAGTTCAATATGAAAGTGAGTACTTATGTATAAACGTACTGAAAAAAAGAACAAGAAAACAAAATAATAAATAAAAAAAATTAAGAATCACTTTGTATATAAAAAAATGTAAATAAAAGTAACCAATGTATATAAAAACGATTGAAAACTTCTGATATATATTTTACTTAAATACACGTTTTTAATTGAAATTTTAATAAAAACTGCTGACAAAACTGTTTAAGTCAATATTAAAAAAATTTGATAAAAAAATACGAAGTGTGAAGACTCAATACTTATCAAACTAGTCCATAATGTCCATATACGCAAGACGCGCATTTACGGGAATCATTTGGTTACGCAATGAGTCCATTGAGTCGCGTACTCGTAAATACTCGTGGACCTAGACTTTGGATCTAGTCTTTTTCCTAGCGTTTTACCTAGTATGTCTCACCTCTAATGCAGGGTATACGCGCGGGGCAGGGTTTTGTGATGTTATAATAGTACATTACTGTCGAGGCCAGAAATGAAGCAATTTACGGTCAAATTATATTGCAAAACGTAATTAAACGTAAATTGCAATTTCGACCAAGGTTTGTACGGTATTTTTTTTCCTCTGAAATCATCTTCAGACGAAACAGCATCGTATCAAATTCGGTGACAACAACAAGCCAGCATACGCTTTCTTTTTTTCAAGTTTTTGGAAATATGTATGAAACATATTTTCAAACAATAAAAGAACTAATGGTTAGTTACCAACCTAACAAAAGTGTTCAGCAATTTAAATTAACGACCGCTAGAATTTTTTTTGTAGGCTGGCTTGATTGGAACTAAAAAACCTAATGTATGAAAACGTGTACATTAAAAAAACCTCTTTTTTATAATACTTTCTACGGCCATGCAAACTAGTATTTTAAGGCCTTTCTCGAATCTATTAACCTTCCTTAGTCCTATTTTAGTCAAGTCAAGTCAGTAGACTAGTCTGGTCCAGTCAAGTAAGTAAGTCTAGTCAGATGGCTAAGTGAAGCGGTGGAAAAATTTCACTTAGCTATAACTTGGAGATTTTGGTAACAAAGATAAAAAGTTACGTAAGCGACACTGTACCATTTCCTAACACTTACGCTTGTGCACGAACACTTTGCGAATAATAATCCGCCAATATTATGCAAAAATACATGAAAAAACCTAAGTTTTGGAAACCAATACAGCGCGGACATAGCGACGGTTTACTTTCCCTCCAAAAATTCTTTAAAAAAAACCTTAATTAACGGCCGGCAGTGATTTTTTTTATGACATTGTTTGTCTTAGGCCAGCAATGAGTCTATTGACGTATTGTTTTTTTTTAAATAATGAATATATTTGCGAGCAAGAGGAAGAAGAGTATTTTACCTCTTGCTCGGAAGTAGCTCGGCCGTAAATGGCTTAATTTCTGGCCTCGACAGTAATGTAGTATTGTATGTGTCTCTAGCAGCTCCCCGGCTGCCGGTGCTGGTGGTGGGCTCGGGCGTGTCCGCGGCGGACGCGGTGTGTCTGTGCGCGCGCGCGGGGCGGCAGAGTGCGCACGCGCACCGCGCGCCCGCGGACGCGCTCGCGAGACTGGCGCCGCTCACTTACCCCGATTACTGCCAGGTATGGTTTTTTTTATGTGGATATAATCCACAATATGGCAATCAAACATATAGCTTATTTTTGCCAGTATCAAGTTTTAGATAAATGTTCTTCATTTTACCAAGTCACAGTAAAGTCAAGTCAGTAGTCAAGTTAATCAAGGGCTAAGTGAAGCGGTGGAAGTTTCACTTAGCTTTATCTTGGGAGATTTTGGTGACAAGGATTAAAGTCACTTATACGACATTGTACCACTTCCCAACACTCACGCTTGTACACGAACATTTAGCGAATAATAATCCACCTTTATTATGCACAAATACTCAAAAAAACACAAATATTAGAAAATGAATACAATGACGATAACTGAGCGACATTAGCTTGGCGCCAAAACTCCGCCAGGTATGGTTGTTAAATGATTATAACCCACTAGCTGTTGCCCGCTCCCGTGGGAATTCGGGAATTAAATATTAGGCTACATTACACATAGGTGTGTTGCACCAAAGAGGTCATACACCGGGCCCAGAATAGATATGACTGGAGGATACTGCCGGTTTGGATAATGGTGGTCACGACCCTCAGATATGAGGAATACGACTTTATAGAAAAAGAATGTGTTGTTCCAGGGTCTAAACAATCTCCATTCCAAACAGCCAAATCGGTTCGACATTAATAAAAAAATATTCACAAAATTTGCAAAATTTATGTTTATGTCGTTTGATCGGGTTGATGTATTTTTGGTTATTGTGTCGGGGACAGATAAAGCTGACCCCCCGGTCATTACGGTAGGTACGACAGTACAAACTCATAACGTTAACGTTTTAAAAACGTTAACGAATGACAAGAACAAATTAATGAGATTGATTGATAAGCCGCGCCAAATCATTTTGTTCTTATCGAACTTATAGTAGTATTTATACTAGTTTACCAATAAAGAATCTTTTACAAAATGATATACATCCACTATTTTTAACTCAAATATCGTCAACAGGTATACAAGATGATGTGCGACGGCGCAAGCGGCAACTACCCCAACTACACGTCCTACCCCAACCACGTCATCGTAGACGTCACCCCAGAAGAAACCCCACCAGTGGCCGACCCCAGGAAAGATCCCACGACCCGCCCCAAGAGAGTCAAACTCCTGAACTTAGCCACAAACGAACTAACAGAAATCATCGTCTCAATTATAACAGTCCTAATCGGTTCAAAACCAGATTTATTCTTCTTACAAACAAATTTCAACCTTAATTGCCTAGAATTAGATTCAGATTGCATCAAATGCACAGATATACAAGTCAAACGGAAAATTGAAGATGAAAGGCGACAGTGGTTCCTCAAAGACCATTGGCATTATCTAAAATCAGTTCTCGGGCAAAGCATACAGAGTTGCAAATCGAGATTGAACAACACAGAGATTAATGGCAACACCGGTAAATGTGTGTTGCCAGATTGCAATAAGAGAAGTGAGAAGAAATGTACGTGCAATATGATTAGTAAGTTAGAAAATGGTGTTATTAAAACTAGTATAGAAAAAAATTGCGATTGTGATAATTTGAAGGTTCAGTGTCGATGTCCCTCGTCATATGCAAATGGCGTTGGATTTGGTATAGATTCGACGAAACCAGTTGATAGCAGGAATCCGGTAGCTATAGATAAGAGTACGCACGAATTACTGAATGCACCTAAAGGAATTTACGCCTTAGGCCCCCTTACGGCAGATAATTTCGTTCGATTCATTCCGGGTGGGGCTTTAGCTATAGTCGCACATATACACAAAGAAAAAACCCCAAGTGACTTGCCGTAGACATGTGATTTGAATAAAATTATGTTTTTTTTTTACACAATAAATTATTTTTTTATACCAGATGTTGCTTTTTTTGTTATATCCACTAGGCGCAAAATAAAAAACAATAACAGTATTATATGGATTTAAAAAGTTTAATTGTAAAACTATAATATTTTTTATGGCACAAATCTTAACAAAATTAATTTTTAAAATACACTTTTTAGACTTTCTTTTACAAAATCAATACAGTCCATTTAAAATAACTTGTCCTTATTTTGATAAAACACAATAAATGTCAACAATTCAACCATGATTGTATTATTTAATAAAATATATTCACATTTCAATAAAACAGTACTTTGTTTTAATTATTCTTCAACCAAGAAATATATAATTTTTTTGATTACCTACTAGTTGTTTACATTTTTCTTTTTAATGAGAAATAAGGAAAAACTTAATGGATAGGTACCTAAATTATTAGAATTATGCAAATGTTTAACAGTTTCGCTGACAATAACAATTAAACTGCAATTTTCCTGTTCTTGTTAATTGTCAGTGAAAGTTGATAAAAATAAATGCAACAAAAACTAAATTAACAAATAGTAGATAGCTTCTAATAAGAGATCTTCTCACTATCTCTTTTAATTAAAAATAGTTTTGCTTATGGATAAGGGCAGTTTTCTTTGGGACTTATCAATGTGGCCAATTGTATCATAGCAATACATTCATACTTAAAATAAAAGTAAGTAACCTGGGCGACCGAGCTTCGCTCGTTTTAAGCAGATCTCGTATTTGGGTGAAAATATGAGTAAAATGAATTTTCCCAGACATGGAACCTAGCTAGATTATCTTTTTGACTATGTAAGAACTTATTTTTAAAATTTCATAGAAATCGTTAAAGCCGTTTTCGAAAACGCGAGTACAAAAAATATATATACAAATATTGCTTGTTTAATAGAATAGAATTTGATCCAGATTACATTTAATACGGCACGACGACTCTCTGAAAAACATTATGGAAGACAAGATAGAGGGAAGAGGTAGACCAAGAAGGAGTTTTGTTGAACAAATAAAGGAAAAAGTGGGAGTCGTGTCTTATCAGAAGGTGAAAATGCTAGCGAAAGATTTAAAAACTTGGAGGAGACTCGTCTGACACAGCTGTGCTCTTGAACACAGCTCTTAAATTTTATCTATTTATAAAATACTAGCGGCCCGGTACGTGCTTCGCTAAAAATGTGATAAATGAAAAACCGCTCGACCGATTTTGTGCAAACTTCACAAACCATCTATCTACTAAATAGTCCGAACAAAGCCTAAACATTTGGTTAGGATAGGTGAGCCCGTTCTTGAGTTATAAAATTACAACGAAAAGTGGCATTGATTTTTATATATATACTAGCTGTTCCCCGCGGCTTCGCCCCGCGTGGGACTCGGCTATATCGCGCCCAAAAGTAGCCTATGTTTGACCTCAGGTCGTTAACTACATCCCTACCAAATTTCATCACAATCGGTCCAGCAGTTTAGCCGTGAAGAGTTGACAGACAGACAGGCTTTCGCATTTATAATATTAGTATGGATTGATGCAATCTGGGTCATTTTAAATAACTCATTGATAAGAATCCATAAACTTTATGTACCTATTTTATGTTATCACTTCCCTACTGAACACAGGATGTAGTAATGACAAATTATAACAAAAAATAGCCCAGTTAAATTAATGACATGGTTTAAAATTCAATGTTTGCATACTTTTAGCCTTTTAGTCAATCAACCCTATGCGCCTAATGCCAGTTCATATGTCAGTGTCTTCGTCTTGTAGATATCGTTAGACAACTAAGGGACACTAAGCAGTCAATATACTTGTACAGTGAGCCACTTAGAAAAGTATACCATTTTACACACACTTACATCTATGGTTGTATAATTTAATTTGTGGCCCACGGTACCCCTTTGCTAGAAGTGATATTTACCAGCAAAAGCATTCTTCAAGAGGAATTTCTTCAGTCAGGAGTTCGAAAAAATGAAAAAATTAACAGGCAAATTAATTACTAAACCAAGTTAGTCATGGAACAAGCTACAGATTGAGACTGGAAAGACACCCTAATCCCTTAGCGGGCCAACTCACAACCCCTGAAACCATGCGACGGCTCAAAGGACGCCGGGACATTTTTGACCTGGACATCCAATAAAAGGAAAAAAGTGGGCTGGCTCCGATGGGAGCAGCGCCAGACACGACAAGAAGCACACACCACATCTGCTTATAGTCTGACTGACTGATTGCAAATACACTTAAATAAAAAAAAAAAAAAAAAAAACTAAACCAATTTTGATAAAATTTTTCACAGAAACTATTCAGCTCTTGGAGAAAGAAACAGAGTAAGTATGGTTGAACGTGAGAAAATGCAGCAACTATAAAAAAATTAAATTAATTTAGAGTTCATTTATTTATTTCCGTGTCGTCAAAATCCAATTAGCATAATCACGTTTTAATTACTATTACATAAATGTGAGTCCTGATAATGATTTCTACATGTTATTGTGTTAGCCAGTGAATGTCGGCCATATGCTGAGTCAGATACCAAAATAGAACCATCTGGAAAGCCTATATCGATCTCCAAGGTCCAATGTTATGGTTATATTATATTTGTTGTGTAAAAGATGATTTTATGTGATGCTCTTTCAAAACTTATATAGATTACTAGCTTTTGCCCGCAGCTTCGCCCGCGTAACATTCCCTTGACAACAGAGCTTTTTCCCAGGATGAAAGGTACCCTATGTCCTTCTCAATATCCTAGCTATGTGTTTGCGAAATTTCAGGTAGTTTGGTTCAGTAGATAGGGCGTGAAGAGGTAACAGACAAACAAATATACAAACTCACTTTCGCATTTATAATATTAGTAGGGACTAACTGGCTTAGCGAATGTTGTTTTGCCTTATAAATTACTAGCTGTTACTATGTGTTAATGGCTGAATTGGTAGATACCTACAGTCTATTGAGTGATGACAAACTTAAGAATAAAATCAACATGAACCACAAAATATATTGTACGTCCATAACTTCCACTACGACTCCAGATTCCTAGATTCCCATAGGATGGTGGTAAATAAAAGATATAGCAAAATAATCTATAATATTGGCCAAGCAAGGCAAATGTGATTCAAAATGCTTGGTTACCTAGATACCTATGAGAAATGCTTGATTTTGCAGCTGTCATAATAATATGATTTATATATTTTATTTATATGGTACAAAATATTCTTTCCTTAAATATTAAATACTTACATATTACATTTTCACATATTTACACAGATTATCACCTTGTTCATTCTCAAACACAAAATAGGCAGTTACATGAGAAGAGGACTAGGCAAATAAAGAATGTCTTCTAAAATCAAAAATCTCCATAGACATACAATTTAAATCCCTTCCATGTTATGATTCTAGTTATTCAAGTTTCATCTATGGTTTGGTCTCGTAAACTTTAAAAATAGATTCTTCAAATCATCAGCCAGCGGTTTAGGGAGACCCAATGCATCTATTTGCTCCACATCCCTTAACCTGGATGCTATTGCCATCATCGCTGTATGCACTAGAGATCTTACTCCGACTGTAATATACCACGTTGTTCTATGAGGCATATTAGCTAAACATTCAGGAGCTCGGAATATATGCTTGTTGTTGACCACATATCGTTCTTTTGTACTTGCGTCTAAGAATACCCAAGGATGGGTGATGTAGGTATCTGTGTTGTAATATGAATTTGGTTTCATCATGACATAGTGTACTTTGAGACCTTGGTAATCGACCCAAGAAACATCTACAGGCCTTGAGGTTCGGTTCACAAAACGAATATATGCTTTCTTCTCAGATCTTACAGATTTCACAAGAATTCTCTCACCTCTCTCATTCGATTCGTAGCAGTGAGATTCATTGTCATATATTGCGTTTATGTTATACATCATAAATAACAATAATTGCACGCGTTGATCATAAATATAATGACGAGAAACCTGATTTAAAACGGCACTGAGTAAAATTTATTGCACGATTTATCGTTTTGTTTACATCGTCTTAATTTTATTTACACTGATGAAAAATTGTCAAACGATAAAAAGTTTGAGCTTAGCGCCAAAATCTAGGCCATGGCAGCACTGAGCACTTCCGGTCCTGTCAGAATTTCACAATAACAACAATGGCTGTTTGCGTCGCTGTTATTGGCAAAGATGTAAGTTTTTGATTGTTATTTTCACTTGTACTTCACTAATTTGGTAATTGTTAATGATATTTACCAGACGCACAATGTTACACTGCTTTTCTTACTAAAATCTAGGAGAAAATGACAAAAGTCATTAGTCAACACATCATCACTTTGATAAATCTTTGTTTATGGAATGGTTAGCTTTGGTTTTTTTGTTGCTTGTTTTTTTTTTTTGAATAGTTTTTACGGCCATGGAATCTAGTCCTTTAAGGCCTTTCTTGAATTTATTAATCTTCTTTAGTCCTACTTAAGTCAGTCGAGTCAAAAATAAGTCAGTAGTCAAGTCCAGTCAAGTAAGTAAGTCTAGTCTGAGTCAGATGGCTAAGTGAAGCGGTGGAAAAATTTCACTTAGCTATATCATGGAGATTTTGGTGACAAAGATAAAAAGTCACGTAATCGACACTGTATCACTTCCCAACACTCACGCTTGTTCACGAACACTTTGCGAATAATAATCCACCAATATTATGCACAAACACTCGAAAAAACCTAAGTTTTGGAAATTAAATACAGCGCGGACATAGCGACAGTTTACTTTCCCTCCAAAAACTCGACTTATTATGTCAAGCACATACGTTTTTTTTTTTTTTGAATAGTTTATACGGCCATGGAATCTAGTCCTTTAAGGCCTTTCTTGAATTTATTAATGTTCTTCAGTCCTACTTAAGTCAGTCGAGTCAAAAATTCAAGTCAATAGTCAAGTCCAGTCAAGTAAGTAAGTCTAGTCTGAGTCAGATGGCTAAGTGAAGCGGTGGAAAAATTTCACTTAGCTATATCATGGAGATTTTGGTGACAAAGATAAAAAGTCACGTAATCGACACTGTATCACTTCCCAACACTCACGCTTGTTCACGAACACTTTGCGAATAATAAACCACCAATATTATGCACAAACACTCGAAAAAACCTAAGTTTTGGAAATTAAATACAGCGCGGACATAGCGACAGTTTACTTTCCCTCCAAAAACTCTTTGTTGCTTGTCAGGGAAAACCATAGACAAAGGTGAAAAAACATTTCCCAAATTTTAGGGTATTTTTAACTATACAGACCCACCCGTAGCAGTATAGTATAGTATCTAAATAAATATCATCAATGTGAACCTATACCAAACGTGTCGCTTCTCAAAGTCGATTGAATGCTCAGGGGGGATACTACCGTCTCTTTAGAGTCAAAACCATGCAAGATCCAAATGATTAAGACTTGATCTAGACACGCGGCAGCGTGTCAAGCCAAGTTCAAGCAAAGGAACTGGCTAGCCAGCGCCGAGTGTAATATTACACGAACCACTTGGTGCCACTTTTGACCCTTCTATAACTCGAAACCTCTTTAATGTAAACACATTAAACTACGTGTGTTTAATAAGATCCATCAGGACATGTAGAAGCCCAAATTTCATGAAGCTAGCTCAAACGGTTATAAAGATATGAAGGTCAAAAAGTTGTAAATTTTAGCACTGACTGACTGACTTATAGTACCTAAACCTAACCTACTTCCAGATGAGCTAGAACGATGAAATTTGGAATCCAGCTCGGAAATTGTGTGTAAGCGTAGGAAAAAATCAAAAAATAAAAAAAAGTCAAAAAATAAGTGGTGTCCCCATACAAAAAACTTGTAATACCTACGCGCTAAACAACCGGCCAACAACGGTGTGTCGTCAGCGGCGCGCGTCAGCACACCAGCCAATCAGCGTCACGCTCTGACTTATGGTACAAAATTATAAGCGGTAGCGATTTACTTAAAATTTAGCGGGTCGGTTGGTTTATACCTGCATAGTAGTTATCTTATAGTCCACGGCTCACTAAATTAACAAAGATCAGTGCCCAAGGTTCTTTCTCTGATTTCTTTTGAAAATAAGAAATAATATTTTAAGGTATAAATTTGTTAATTCGAACTCTTTGTACCCTAAAAGAAACTCCAATGTGTATGTATACCAAGGTCAAGGCAATAGCGAAGTCTTATTGGTACCGATATATGTATGTATTGACTAGTCTAAGAATGCTGCTTGAACTCGCTCGCGCCTTGCACTAGTGCGCGGCTCACAGCGCTATACGACTTAAAATGCGAACGAACCAAAGTATGCTCTTAGCGGCGCTCATTCGCGCCAGCGTCCTCGTTATGCCCGGTTGTGTAGCGGAAATCCACCTATTAGATTGCGTTTAATGCTGCGTCGTTCGACTAAATTTATTTGAGTTATAGCTGGAATAGTCCAGATATAAATTATTCCTTTTTAGTATTGTACTTTAACGGCATTTGTGAGTTATTTAATATTACGTAAATCGTTTCTTTCAAAACCTCATTTGTTTGTAGCTCTTTTAGGTTAATTTGTCACGCAAAAAAAAACATTAAATAGGAATACTTGCCTAGTTTTCTTTACAAAAAGTAATGATATCTCATCAAAAACATAAATGTAAAAAACGAGAGCCAAGTTCAATACAAAAATTATGCTTGGCGGTGAGCTTCGCCGCAAAAAGAATGGCGATCTAAATGAGTGCCAAGTTCTATGCAAAATCGAAATATGTTTTTATAGCAACAAAATAACATTATGAACAAGTATTAAACTCTATTTCTTTGCTTTATTAGATACCTATAACAATTGCTGTTATTTAAAAATGTGAGATCTTGAAGTAGGTCAGATTTGACTTGGCCAGTTTTCATTACATAAGTCATTTTATAAAGTTATTCAACATTTTAATTGTGTTAAAAACTGGCCAAGTCAAATCTGACCTACTTCAAGATCTCACATTTTTAAATAACAGCAATTGTTATAGGTATCTAATAAAGCAAAGAAATAGAGTTTAATACTTGTTCATAATGTTATTTTGTTGCTATAAAAACATATTTCGATTTTGCATAGAACTTGGCACTCATTTAGATCGCCATTCTTTTTGCGGCGAAGCTCACCGCCAAGCATAATTTTTGTATTGAACTTGGCTCTCGTTTTTTTACATTTATGTTTTTGGTGGGATCTTACTCACTTGATCATCAAGTGAGTAAGCGAGACAGCGCAATACATAATGTTAGGAGACATCTACCTTACTTAATTTTTGCATGGTTTTAAGAGATGGTAGTAGGCCAACTAGGGGTTGCTATCGTCTCTTAAAACCATGCAAAATCCAGTGAGTGAGGGGGATGTCGCCTTACATCACGTATTGCGCTGTCTCGCTTACTCACTGGATCTTGCATGGTTTTAAGAGATGGTAGTAGGCATGGAGGTGGAGGGAGGTAATGGTAGTTCATGGTGATTTCCCAGAACATTTTGTTTGCTTACAGAATTCGCCACTTTATATTGGAGGAATCGGAAATGACACCAATACGGACAATGAATTGTCTCGCCAGTGGCTGGTTCATACCGCTTTAGATGCGTTAGAGGAACGACTCGCATCCACTAATACCAACACCACGGGGCCTAATTCTAACGCCACTCGAACTGACTTGCGTGATTTGTACTTGGGACTGCTTTATTCTACTGATACTCACAAAATGTAAGTTTAAACATTGTTCAACTAAATAAGTATTCAACAAAATCTTAGTTTTATCTTCAGGGGGGTTACTACCGTCTCTTTAAACCATGCAAGATCCAGTGAGTAAGTGAGATGTCGCCTTCCATCATGTGTTACTCACTGGATCTTACATGGTTTTTAACCGACTTCAAAAAAAAGGAGGAGGTTCTCAATTCGTCGGAATGTTTTATTTTTTAATAGATGATAATAATAGAGCTAGGAGCTTATTATGATCTTAAAACGATGCAAAATCGATTGAGTAAAGGAGATGTCGCCTAACATCATGTATAGTAAGCCCTCTGTATTGTTTGTTTGCTTGAACGCCTTTTACTGTAGAGCTATCAACGGATTTAAAGAAACTAAACCTATTGCATTTAAGAAATACAAGCAAATGATACTGTTAATTGACAGATATGGATACGTCACGAACACCAGAGTAAAGCTAGTCCTGGTAACAAGTTCTGTGTCGCCAAGCGGTAGCAACATCAGGGATGCCGAAGTGAGAACAGCATTACGTAGACTGCATGCCCTGTACGCAGACGCCATTTGCAATCCTTTTCACCTACCTGGAGACCAGATAACATCAGCGTTAGTATATTTTTTAAATAATAATTTATTTATTTCATTCATGTACATTCAAATACTAACATTGGAAACTTAACTTAGGAAATTACGTACAAGAATATTGTACAGGCCACAGCGAAATTGCACTTTGTGTTTGTGAGGTATTTGCCATGTTATAAATAATCAATAATAAATTATAGTAACTACAACTTATGTTTGTTGGTTATGATACGTATGACATACATATATTTGAATATTTTTAAGGCTGCTTAAAACTACCAGTTAGTTCATGCAAACTAGTGCCGGCCGGCGGCGCCCACTCACTAGTCTTGGTCCCATAATTTGAATCTCGACGCTTAAATCCATAAAATATTTAAATCCAATAAAACAATAGTAGTGTTATTTTCTGATATGAGTTTTATGTTTTTTTTTTATTATTATTAATGTTTAAAGTTTTTAAGGTTTATAACTTTTTTGTCTTTATTTTTTCAGGAAATTCGACAAGCAAGTCAAAAGTCTGATGTTAAACAACGTTTGAATCGTTAATTGTATTTAGTATTTATATTCTTACTTATGTACCTACTTTATGCTTAGTTTATTAATGTACTAGCTTTTGCCCGCGGCTTCTCTCGCATGAATGAATTTTCTCGGGAACAGTGCTTTTTCCCGAGACGAAAGGTACCCTAAGTCCTTTTCAATACTCCTAGCTATGTGTATGCGAAATTTCAGGAAGATTTGTTTAGTAGATAGGGCGTGAAGAGGTAACAAATAAACAAATATACTACTCACTTTCGCATTCATAATATTAGTTGGGAAGTTGGAATTTTATGTCATGTATATCTTATCAGTCCGTAGGTTATTAAGTTTTTGTTATTTGATTAGTTCGTTATTTATCGTTGTAAGTATTTAACATCACGTCAATAAAGTAAATTATAATTATTACCGCGTTTTGTTTTGAAAAAAAAAACCATTTCTAAAATCTTAAAAAGGTATCTTTTCTGTTTACTGAAGGTATAACATTCATTCATATTGGGGTCTAAACGTTATACTCACGTTATTCCCCATCACAACTGGATCGTGAACCTGTAACCAGCTGAGGATGCACACGGAAAACGCTAAGATGAGATTAGTGTTATAGAGCCAAGTATTTTAATAATATTCATGGTTGTAGACTATACCGACAAAAGACGCCACCCTTAGCGTGGCGGTGCGTTTTGTATTCGTTTTCTAGTAGCATATTCAGCTTACGCTTCAGAGCCAAGGGTACCCTTATAACCATGGACCTAGCTTTGGTGGCACTTGTAATTACAATGGATTCGAGCAACGGTTGTCATACCTTTTCACAGGATACATACCAAATTATTAGGAAAATGATTTGGGTCTGTAAGTGGCCAAAACTGTTAGATTTTTCAGGCTGCCCAAAGGCATCTTCTGACACATTCTTTATGTATGACCGCCATCTCGCGATGACAGCCGGGACAAATCGGCTTAACGTGCCTTTCCAAAGCACGAAGGAGCTCAATTAAATTCAATAAACTACCTTACTACGTAAGACGTGTCTGTCTTTCTAGTCCTAACCTAACATACATCATTTTTGGGAGGTTACTAGCTACTACGATAAGTTTTAATTAGCACGAAAGCAGTATATGCGAGATGGCGCAAATAATACTCATTTATTCATAATAATTTTTGTATTTCAATACAAGTTTAAGGCAATAATAAATGCAATACAAACATAATTATATATTATACATTTTTTTAACAACTAATAAAATCGCTTTTAGAGGTCATAGTAAGCCAGCCTCATGGTCATATTTTGTGAAATAGATGGGAACTTTTAAAAGAACTAGCAACATTACATATTTCACGCACTTCTGTCTGTCAATGTCAAAATTATTCTCTTTCTTCCATGTTGTGAAGTGAACAAGCTGTTCTCCGGTTCAGCGCTGAGCAATTTTTGATTAAAGTTGTTTATCTCGACCGGGAAATCGCAAAAAAATGGTAAGTAAAAGCAAAATTATTTATTGTTAATTTTTTTCCCATTAGACAAAAACGGATTTTTGAGGTTAAGTTTACACGTGTTTCAATTCAACCCAATTTTTTTAGTGTAGACTGAATAGAACAATCAAATATTCATTCATCCAAAAACAATATTTAATATTTTTCAGGCGGCCGCTGTCGTGTCAGGCAAGGATATTGAGAAGCCCCAGGCGGAGATCTCTCCCGTCCACCGCATCCGCATCACCCTGACGTCTCGCAACGTCCGCTCGCTGGAGAAGGTGTGCGCTGACCTCATTAATGGCGCTAAGAAACAGAAGTTGAGGGTTAAGGTAGAGATCTCTTTTTGTTAATTAAATTTTTTTTTGAAGATTAACCACGTGTGGCTTTAGAATACAGAATTGAATGTATTAGATTTAGCTCATTATGACAGAAGCAATCCCAGCGGAATATCAATAAAGAATGTTGTTCTGAGCTCCGTGATAACATTCCAGCAAAACATGTCAAAATCTTTAGATCACAAAAATTTTAACACTATAACAGTCCTTTCCATCCGAAGATAAAACTTCATCTTCTTCTCAGCATATTAGCGTCCACTGCTGGACATAAGCCTCTTCCATGGCTATCTTTAATATCGTCCGACCATCTGGCTGCTGGTTTGCCCACGGTTCGCTTTCCTGTTCGGGGACGCCACTAGATGACTTTTTGGCTCCATCTCTCATCATCTCTAGTTAATCAAGATAAAACTTAACTGTAAAATGGCCAGACCTTGGACGATCCTGCTGGTCTATTTTAAGCTGGATTGTATGACGGATTACTCACCCTATCAAACAAAATTTTTAATTAATTAAGACTGAGTGCCAGGAAAGCAATTAAAATATTGTTTTAGGTTTCTTTATAAATGAATGTGTTATTCATGTCTGTGTGTATTCCATTTTCTTTCTAAAATCGTCTCCTGTGTCCCGACCGCAGATATCAGAACATTGGTTCTGATATATGTTGGTTCAAATCTAGATGGCGCTAAGATGAAGACATAGTATGTTTTATACGACTATGTTCACCAAAATGGCGCGAAATAAACACTTCTCAAAGTGCAGTGTGTGTGTATCTATGCCACACTCTGCTCATAGGGAAGATACACACAGAAATATGTTTGTAAAGACAAGCTGTAACAGTGGTTCTAACTGTCAGAAGCATGATGGAACCCTCGGAGTGAGAGACAACTCTCACTTTACTGTGTTTTTTTTGTTATTGGCATTTAGTATTAAACAAAGTTCGTCAAAGTTTGAGACCTAAGCCACACTTTAGTTGCCTCTTTTGACACCCATACAAAGATATGGAGTGGTCTATTCTTAAGTCATCATGATCATTTCAGCCAAAAGATGACTGTCTACTGCTGGACATAGACCTCCCTTATAGATTTCCAATCTCACTGGCCCACATCCAGTGTCTTTCTGCAACCTTAATAAGGCTGTTGGACAATCTGATAGTTGCATAAGATAGATTTATCTTGGATTTTGAAACTATAGACCTAAACAAATTACCAATTTTGTTATCTATCTTTATGTACTAATATTATAAAGAGGAGAGATATAATTGTTCGTTTGCATTGAATAGGCTTCAAAACTACTGGACCGATTTGAAAAATTCACTGTTAAAAAGTCACACTATCCCCGATTGACATAGGCTACATATTAAACACGGGCAAAGCCAGGTAGGACTGCTTTTAAAAAAATCTTTATTCCAATTACATAAACAAAATGATTTTTACAAAACAGCTATTAAATAAATTTCAATAAAAATAACGGTGTCTGAGCTAGGCTAGCTGCTACTGCTAGTATTAAATTAAATTAATATGTATAATGTGGTATTATTAAAACCAAATATGTTGCTCTGAAAAGAGAAGTTTATTATATAACCAGTTTGTTAACATTTTATTATTCTACACTCATAACTCATAACACAAATTACATACCTGAAAAGAGAAACAACATTTAAAGCCAATAATCCACAATTAATCATAAAATCCCAATATTAATAATAAATGCTCCATTCTACAATGACACAATTCCCCAAAGACAACGACCATTCATTTCACCATAAATCCTCTATACTGTCTGTCATTATGGAAGACCTAAACATATTCCTAATGGGTATTATGAACGACCGAAAACCATCAATAACTTAAATACTAACAAGAATGCCCAGCAAATATGGGCTTCGTTTATATCTCCCCCCCTGAAAAATTAAATTATTCAAAATCATTTACATATGGGACAAGTTTTGTTATGTGAAAAAGGTTGGATTCAGCTTTTTTATGTCCTGTATCTATTTTATAAATTGAGTTTGATATTTTTTCCAAAACTTTAAATGGTCCAATTTTTACTTCATCTAATTTTCTTCTATTTAATCGATTGCCATTTTCTACATAAACATAGTCTCCTACATTTAGTATACATTCTTTCCTATTTTTATCAAAAAATTTTTTATTGTAGTTATGTGATTTAATAGTTTTTTCTAAAGCAATCTTTCTATCCTGTAATAAATCATTCTGGGTGATTTTATTCATTAATTCGTCTGGTAAAATATTGACATTATTTCCTTCTAATAAATATCTTGGTGAAAATCCTGTCACAGTATGTTCTGTTTCATTATATCTTTTGGTACATTCGTGAGCAATAGTGGTCCAGGCTAGCTTTACGTTATTTTCGTTAATCTTACATCTAATTTTATTAACTAAGGTTTGATTTAACCTTTCATTCAAACCATTTGAAAATGGTGCATTTACTGCTGTAAAGATAATTGGTATATTTTCTTTATTCAAAAAAGTTTTAAATTCCTTTGAGTTAATACCTGGATATTGATCAGTCAAAATCATCCCTATTTTATTTGCTTGAGTTACTTTTTTGACAAGCTTTATAAAGTCATCTGAATTTTGTGTTTTAGAAGTTAGAATAAAAGCATATCTCGTAAAATGGTCTACCAGAAGATGTAAAAATGTTTTTGTAGAACGGGTACCCCCAAATCCACCAATTGTGTCTATTGACACTATCTCAAATGGGAAAGTAGCAGGACCTAGATGAGACAAAAATCCAAATTTATATTTTACTCTTGTTTTATTTCTTATGCAAACTTCACATCGCTCACACATTTTTCTTATATTTTGAGTTAAATTTTTTGCTATAAAGAATGGTTTTATTGTTTTCTCCATTTGTTGTATCCCTATGTGACAATAAAGATTATGTATGTATTTTATAATTTTTTTACTAAATTCCTCTGTAAGTAAAATTTTTTCTTTTTTTCCATATTTCTTGTAGTATACTTTATTTTTTAAGGTTAATTTATTTATATTTTGTTTGATAATTTCGTTATTTTCTTGATCATCTTGAATGTCTTTTAACTTTATACAATTTACAATTTTTAAAAAGTCATCTTTGTCATCACTTGGTTCTAATACTGGGTTTCGACTTAAACTATCAGCTTCTAAATTATATTTCCCAGGAGAATATTTAACCTCGAAACTAAATTGGGATAAGTAATATGTAAGGTCTCCTAATTCCTCGTCCGTCCGAGCTTTAATATTCATTTTTTCTAGAGGTTTGTGATCTGAGAAAACTGTAAATGTCTTTCCTATGAGCCAATGCTGCCAATATTTAACCGCTTCTTTAATGGCCAAGCACTCTAAATATATAGCTTTTTTTTTTTGAGAATCATTTAGTTTTTTTGAAAAATATGCACAAGGTTTTTCATCTCCATTTTTTTGTATTTCTTTTAAGACAGCACCTATGCCCTGTATGCTGGCGTCCGTGTAAATATATATTGGAAGATCTGGATTAAAAATTGCTAAAATTGGTTTCTCGCAAAGAATGTTTTTTATTTTTTCAAAAGATTCTTGACATTCCGTAGTCCAAATGAATGCTTGTCCTTTTCTTAACAGATTATGTAATGGATCTAATATTATTGAGATATTTTGAACATATTTTCCATAAAAATTAATTTTTCCTAAAAACTGACGAATATTCTTCTGTGTTTTTGGAGTAGGGAATTCTTTTATAGCTATCAAATTATCCTTAATCGGTGTAATTGTACCGTTTTGAATAATATGACCCAAATACTTAACCGAATTCTGCGCAAAGTTACATTTTGAAAATTTCAATTTTAAACCTTCTTTTAATATCGCTTCTAATAACAATGACAAATGTTCAATGTGTTCTTCAAATGTTTTTGAAAAAACTAAAATGTCGTCGATGTAATTTACACTAAATTCTGACAGTTTATGTTTTCTTATAATGCTGCTTAAAATCCTTTGAAATATTGCAGGTGCAGTTTTTAAACCAAATGGTAAACATGTCCACTGAAAGTGACCTTCCTGTGTTACAAATGCAGTTTTATGCTGCAATTTTCATAGGGATCGACCAAAATGCCGAATTTATATCTAATGTTGTAAAGAATTTGCACTTACTTGTCTTAACCATTAAATCCTCAATCAACGGAAATGGATGTGATTGAGGAATTATTATCTTATTTAAATCGCGAAAGTCAATGCATAGTCGTGATTTCTTACCTTCTTCTTTTTTATACGCTAATGTCACTGGAGCGGCAAAAGGACTATATGATTCCTCTATTAATTTATTTTGTAATAACATTGATATTTGATGTTCAATTTCCTTCATATCATCAATAGAACACCTATATGGTCGTTTACTACAGTATTTATCTACCGACAAATCAATATGTGCCTCATAACCCTTTACCGTCCCTATATCATATTTATCTTTTGCAAAAATTGTAGCGTATTTACATATTAATGTATCTATTAATGATTGTTTTTGCTGATCTAAATGGTTTACTATAATATTAAAGTTCTTTACTTCTATGTTTTCATTAAAATTAATTTTATACGCATTATCTATATCTTCATTGTCTATCTTATTACCTGTAAAGCCAGGAATCATATTTTCATTTATAATTATTTCTTCTTTTTTATATGTTTTTTCCAAATTTTGTGTAATTTGTAGTCTATCATTTTGAATAAGGTGAAATTGTTTAATACAATCTAATCCTATTAAAAAATCATAATCAAAGTTTTCTTTATCTATGACAAAAACATTCATATTTTTTTCTATTTCAAAAATTTTAATTTTTATATTATTTATACCTATAGATCTTTTTACGCCATTAATCGTTTTTAATCTTGCATTATTCATATTTTCATTCACCGTTTTTTCCTTTAAGTTTAGTAACCTCGAGTTAATAAGGGACACATTAGAACCTGAATCATAGATTCCTTTAGTTTCTAATGCGTCATTTATCACTACTTTAACCTTGATCAATGGCGGAACTACAAGTTTTTTGGATCCATTTTATTTAATTCCGTCTCTAATTCAGAATTATTAACACTCCTAATCAGATCTTTCTTTCCTATATCACTATTTTTATTTTTTTACCAACATAAGGATTCCGGATGGTAACGATTTCGTTTATTCTCTTTTTCACAAATTTGACATGGGTTTTTTTGATATTTTTCTTTTGTTTTATTCTCAAATACTCCTTTATTTTCCAAATTTTTTTTTAAAATTAAATGTTCTAATCCTCTTATATTGTTAAATAAATCCTCAGTTTCTTTTAAATCTTTCCTGTCTATTTTGTCTGCTATAAAATTTGGTAATCCAGTAGCAATTAAATTAATTAATGTGGATTTATCCATAGATTTATTAATTTCTAACAAAAGCCTCTCCTTCTTTAAAGCATAGTCTAACAATGAACCCTGCCTATATTTAAATAAAATTGCATACCTGACCGGTGACCAACTTTTATCGGCATATGTTTCACAAAAACTGTTTTTCCATATTTCCCATTCAGAATTTATAGTATGCTTAATTAGCATGGAACTATACCAGTCTTGACATGTCATTTCGAGAAACAACCTAAGAGCTTCGATCTTCTTAACATCTTCATATATACCTAGACGAGTACATTCCGCTTCAAAAGTTATCATCCACTGAGACGCATTTGTAATTTTACTACTGAATTTTTCTAGCACAAACTTTTCAGTCAATTTTCTAACATTTTCCAGTTTGGCTGTATCCTTTTTTCCAACAAAACTATCTAAAATTTTTTTTAATGCCTCTTCTGAAATTCCTGCAGAAAGACTCTCTTGCGTCTCTAGTGTAGTTTCTTCTAGTAGATATCCCTTGAACTCCATGTTACCGTCTTCATCCATATATACTTCACTCAGCTCCGGTGTGATCTTGACCCATACATCTCTTTTTTCATGTCTTTTCTGTAATGTATCCTTGACTTTTTTATAAGCTTGAGTATTTTTAAGCTCACCGTGCAGCTTAATCGGTTGGTATTGTTCTGGGATCAAAAAGGTATGTTTGTCATTATCCGTAATTGAGGTTATGCAGATTATGTTCGTCTTTGGATCTTCAGTGCTTGCTTTTACTACAAATTGAAATCTTAACTACTCCATTGTTATTTTTTAGAATCAGCTTGAAAAAATGTTGTTTTATAATGTGGTATTATTAAAACCAAATATGTTGCTCTGAAAAGAGAAGTTTATTATATAACCAGTTTGTTAACATTTTATTATTCTACACTCATAACTCATAACACAAATTACATACCTGAAAAGAGAAACAACATTTAAAGCCAATAATCCACAATTAATCATAAAATCCCAATATTAATAATAAATGCTCCATTCTACAATGACACAATTCCCCAAAGACAACGACCATTCATTTCACCATAAATTCCTCTATACTGTCTGTCATTATGGAAGACCTAAACATATTCCTAATGGGTATTATGAACGACCGAAAACCATCAATAACTTAAATACTAACAAGAATGCCCAGCAAATATGGGCTTCGTTTATATATGTATTAATTATGTATAATTTAATGTTGAATATGGGTTTTAATTACCTGAAATAAATGAATTTTAATTTTTTTTTTTAATTAATTCCAGGGCCCAGTCCGCATGCCGACCAAGATCCTCCGCATCACCACAAGGAAGACACCTTGCGGTGAGGGTTCCAAGACCTGGGATCGCTTCCAGATGAGGATTCACAAGAGAGTCATCGACCTCCACTCACCCTCGGAGATCGTCAAGCAGATCACATCAATCAACATCGAGCCTGGTGTGGAGGTTGAAGTCACCATCGCCGACGCGTAGGCACAACTGCCCAATATACTATTTTGACTTATATTTTCTTTTATTTAAAGAAATCTTTTTAGAAAATTCCAATGTTCCACTAAAACATTTCAGTTTTATTCCAAACTAGCTTTAGCCTGCGGCCTCGCCCGCGTGAACTTCCCTTGGGAACAGTGCTTATTCCCGGGATGAAAGGTCCTATGTTCTTTTCAATACTTATAGCTATGTGTATGCAAAATTTCAGGAAGATTAGTGCCGTAGATAGCAAGGGCGTGAAGAGGTTACAAACAAACAAATATACAAGCTCACTTTCGCATTTATAGTATTAGTTGGGATTTGTCAATAATTAATTCATGTAGGGATGTTTTAAATATATCCATTCGAACAAAAAAAAGGAATTATTAAAATCTAGAAATGACGGAGATATGAGTTAACAAACATAAAAAAACTCTCACTCTCATCTTAGCGCTTTCTTGGTTGCTTCCTCAGCCGATTGCTTTGGAGCCCAGGGTCCGCGTTTCTGCTTTTTCTCCTCCACTTCGCCCGGTCTTCGGCATCCTTAGTTGTGAGACCATAAGCACGCATATCGTCAACTGCGACGTCGAGCCAGCACTTTTTAAGCATAAAAAAGCCATTCAGCCAAATTGAGAACCTCCTTTTTTGGATATGTGTTGACTCACGCTTGCTTCGTAGCTCAACGCAGCACGCGATGTCCCCAATTTGCGACCGGTAAAAATCTTAGGCCATTTCTGAATATTTGTTTCGTGAATTTATGTCATTAGTTGGCTTCCGCATAATTTATTTTATTTAGGTAACCGCATTGAGCAACTTTTATGGTAATATTTGCCCAATTACAATTCATTTTTCTATGATAAAAAACATCTAAATAGGTGAATCGAATGATTTATCGTTCGTCTATTTTTTTTAATGTTTTGTTTGTTACCTCATCTCATATCTCCGTCATTTCTGGACACGACCGATTTTGAAAAATATTTTGTTGTTCAAATAGACATACTTACTTTCTTTTTAGTCCTATTTTAATTTTATCAGAATCTTCGTAGTTAAAGATAAAAAAATAAAATATCCCGACGTATTGAGAACCTCCTCCTTTTTTTTGAAGTCGGTTAATAACGGAAATACGTAAATCGGCCAACTAAAATAAGCATTTTTTTATTTTTTAAAGTTAGTACGTGTTCGTTAGTAAAACCCCTGACGGTCACGGCCACAGTTTATACTTGACGTTCGATTTCCCTTGGTATTCATTTCTATCGTGTTGGTAACAAGCTCAGTTGACCCTGCACACTGGTTTCAGAGTGGTCAATCGACCTTGCATGCCTTGGTATCATTGTTTCAAAAATTGGGCACTGCCACCGTTATAGTTTATTTGTAATCCATGTGAGTACTAGGTCCATTGACTCTGCACACCTAGGTGATTCAGTTTTTCTAATCTGACAAAAGTTCAACTTGGCCTCGGTAAACAAATGGAAGTCTGTTTTTGTTTGTTTGGGTAAAAAGTTTAATCTAAAAAAAGTAGTAGGGTAAAACTATTTGCTATACATGGTGTTGCATTAAAATTATATCTATTGTAACGAAACACTTATTTGTGCATTCGTTTCATTCTCAAATATTCCGCTTTTGATTGGAGTTTTAATTGTAATCCATAGATAATATAAAATAAGGATAGAAATACGCGTGCTGCCATCTACGGAAAAGTCAGTAACTTTTGCTTACGCACAATATTATATTTCACTGCGTCTAGATTAATGAGGGGGCAACACTATACGTTAGTGATGATTTATCAATCAAGGAAAATTTAATTGAGGGGCAACATTGTACGTTAGTGATGGTTCATCACGCAAGGAAAATTTAATTTGTAACTATTATTTATGAATTGTTTCGGAGTTTAAATATTCGGATATGAATTTTAAGAGATAAAAATGCTAGTAGTTTGATTATATTCTTTAGTTTGATTTTAAAGAGAAGAGAAAGAGACTTCATTGTTAAATTTTGCTCCATCTGGTGACAGATGTGGTAAACTATCGTCGCGGAAATTAAGATTGCGCGATTGATCAATTCAGGTTTTAATAAATATTAATTGTTTAGAATAAGATTATTTGCTTGAATTCAATAATATATAATGAAATGATAAATGTATAAAATCAATAATTTAATGTTAAAAACTTAAATTATCTGACATTAAGTATTAAAAGGAAGGTCACGAACAACGAATAACCTCGTTTAAAAACTGAACGTATCGATAAATGTAGGTAGTCATGAAAAACCGAAGCCTCTTTTGAAAACGGAATATGTCGAGGACGCGGTGAATGTTGACTAACTTTTATTATGATGATATCATAATTTAATAAATTTATACATCAATGAATGATGAATATTACTTATAAAATTTGTACGTTAATTTTAAATCTTGTATAATGGGACAGGCTTAGCTTTTTAAATTATTTAAGTACAAAATAGAATAAAGAGTATCTCACGAGTCGCCGGTAGATGAACATTAGCGTCACGAGGAATGAGGTACGGGGTTAGGTGATAAATAGGCTTGCGGGAGGCCGCAAGGGGACTTTTACTTTTTTCTTGGACGGCTGCGGAGGACTCTTATTCTCGGATACTTGGGGACTCAACTCGGAAGGAAACACAAGAAGATCGTCAACATTTTCTCTGTAAAGTATTTTTATAATCAAGAAAGAAGAAGTTATTTGCGTGGGGTTGATAGCACATTTTTAGCTTAGGGCAGTGTAGATTCGCGGTAGTTTAGTATTATTCGTCCTAATTTTAGACCTCATGGTGAGTATAACAGGTCTGAAGTTAAGGGCGCCATTTTGTAGTACACTTTAGTTATTTTCGTGATTGTTTTGGATAGTTTTCATGGGACCTAGAGGATAGCCTAAATCCAGGCGTCTCGGGGTTTTATGAAGAAAATTCTTTTAAGATCTGCTTTATGATCGGGGAGGTGCTATCAACGGTCATCAGTCTTGCCCTGAAACCCAGCGGTGTTAACTTAAAGGCTTGACTGTGTGACAAGGTAGAAAGACAAAGTCTTGTGGCGAGGCTTTGGGACTCGCATTTTAGAGTCTAGTTAGCTACCTGAAGGGATGAGCGAGGAAGGATATACATGCGAATCCGTCTAAGTACGCGTTTCTCGGTCGTGTTGTTCCTTAAACGCTTCATGGCTTCAGTCATCACCAGGTTAGGTCAACTGATCCTATCCCATAAAGGTTGACCTACTTACACGGGTTGCTAGAATTAGGAGGGATCTGCCCAATCCAGTTTGTAGTGAGACTAGAGTTCACTGGCTTTGGCTAAGGTCGAGTGGACTATTACAGAGCTAGGTGATTAGGAGCAAATACCTAGATTAGCGAGAGAAAGTCTCTCAACAGCTTATTCTGTAGCTTTAGACAGCCTGATTCTTACACCGGAATCAGACTTACACATATCACACTTTCGAAATGACGCGATTAGCTCTAGGGAATGGTAGTGGATAGTTAGTATAGGCATAGTTCTAGGAAAATAGGTTGTATAGTTAGTAGGCGTTACGGTAATCGACAGTGTAGTGAAAAGTGCGAAAATAAAAGTGGAAAACCTTGTGTTTCTTGTGAAATTAGTAAATTCCAAGGACATAAAACTATAATTTATGGGGGTAAGCGAACCTAGGCTCCATATTCAAAATGGCCACGCCCAAAACAGAAAAAAAAAAACAAAATAAAATTTCTTTTTCTATTTTCCCTATGATATTGTTTCTTTGCAAAGAAAGTAAAATAATTTATTTTCAATATAAATATCTATCAAGGATATCAGAATTGTCCAAGAATATTGTGGTATCAAACAATATTATCTACCTACTTATTTTATAATTGTCTTGTTCATTCTAGAAAATAATAACAATTGTGAGAATACTACTTTAATGTTTGTCTGGTTTTCCTGGAGGGATTCTTGAGTGTGGAGGTCTTATCTGGTGATGCTATGGTCAAGCCAAGCGAACCTCTGTCTCCAAATGCAGAAGCGGTGAGATAAGTTTGCTTTTCATGAGATTTCCCATGAGACACATCTTTTCCTGGATACCTACTATAAATATTGAATTAATCTAATTTCAAGATAGTGTACATAGCTTTTGCCATGGGTTCGATCCTGTCTTATAATACTCATGTGAATGTAAGATTGATTCACTTATTTATAAGTCACTTGGAAAAAGATTCCTAAGCAGAGTTATGTCACTCTAAAACTACCTACATATAAATCATAATTTTCTTGGAAGGAACAAGAACAGTATAGTCTAATTAAATCTCACTTATTAATCATATATCTTGGATAATACTATATTCTAACCTACTTATGGTTGTAAACTACTAATCTGAATATCAGATTTAATATAATATTTTATTCACTACCTGATCTATCTTCTACCTTAAATGAGAAGTACTCTCTTCTTATAACTGACACTTAACTTACTTTAATTATCTATATATAATTTGGATCTCTTCATTTGTTACTAAACTATTCCGTTCTAGTATAAACATATTAAATTCATCTAAAAATCTAGTTATCCTAACAAATATTAATTTAGTAGACAATCTATAGGAGTGGATTGTAAGATTGAATCCATGAAGACATAAAATAAGTCTTGAGATAGCAAAATATGAAGACATAAGATTGGTCTATATTTTGTATTATGTTAAATTCATTATTTAAAACAGCTCAGCAAATATCGCAGTGATGTTGAAGAAATCACACACTGTAGTGTTGGGATAGCGCTTGGAGACACTTTGTCTCTCCTCTTGTCCTCTTAAGTCTACAGTACTGACTTACTTAAACTTCACCGACTATTAGTAGAATGGTCTTTTGTATAAATACAATAAAGGCTGGGTTGCAGGAGAAGTCAGGCCAAGTAAGGTGACGAAGACTATCGGTATGAGCGGTGGCGGTGCTCTGCCCTTGCTGCAAAAACCCATATGTGTGAGCTAATTATTATTTGTAAATAATAAGTAAATCTTTCAAGTAGAAATTTCATACTTGTAGAACATTCGTAGACCTGTAATACTAATAGTAAGTCTATAATAAACTATTCGACATTGTTTAAGAGACCTACATCTATCTAACAATAAGACTATTGATCCGTAATCTGAGACTTAGAAATCCGGGCATAATAACTTAACTATTTAGTGTAGGTGAACACCTCTTCTGTGTAGTAGGATAATGTCCAATAAAATAGGTCAATTTATAATCATGGTTGACAAATAATTCAGTTGGAACATGTAGGATGATGTCTGATCTAGGACTTTTAATGTAAGGGTCTATGTAGATTCACTAAACCAAATTTGATAAAACTCTTATTTATATTTCATTCATTTATTAGGGCAAGTAATAGGTTGAGTAGGATATTAAATAAATTAATAGTAGCTGAGGAGATAGTGTGAGAGTAGGATATTAATAAAAGCTGGTACTTAGTAGTATTTTGTATTTATAGATATTGATAATACTCTTAAAAGGATCTGGTTAAGCTTCGGATTGCAACCAGGGTATTCCTCCACTAGATATCACAAGCCAAATTTTCAAGCCAAACAAATAGATATTTAAAACAAATAGATTTTTCAAAACAAATAGATATTTTAAAAATAGATATTGTAAAATAAAAAAAAAATTAATTAGTAGGTTAGAGCTTCTTAAAATTAGGATTTTAGGAGAGTAAGTATATAGTAATTATATATAGATTTGGTGTGCAGTGTTAGGTATATGTATGTATATTTAGGTATATTAAAGGGTGCCGTTACACTATGACAGATAAAACAGGGTGGGGCATTTCTAATCGAATTGAAATATAAATCACCATGTACCTACCACAGAATGATGCAATGCCTCCCGAAATTGTCTCTGGGCGGCTCCACGCGTCATTGGGCATAGACACAAAGACAATCAATGATATATGGCGGTTCGGAAGCCATTTTGACCTTGCTTCTTTATGTAACGTTTGTAGATGAAATAGATCCTGGATTTTAGGGTTCCGTAAATAAAAATATCAAAACTGAACCCTTTAGGTTGTTTCAATCTAAACAAAAGACGAAACGATGGCTGATGGGGCAGAAAGGTTCTCGAATAGCGACCACGCACCGGTAAGCGCAGAATCGGACACCCACCGACCAGATGGTCAGATGACCTGAAGAAGGTCGCAGGCTGGATCCTGAGGGAGGCCTATGTCCAGCAGTGGACAGCCTGCGGCTGAAATTATGATGATGAATCTAAAGAAATAGAAAATACTTAATATTTTTTTTTTTAAATAAGCCCTAGATAAGGAAGCTAAGGCTACAGAATACTTAATAGTACCTAGGCTCTAAACTAGTTCAGCACTCTAGCGCCACTTCCCAAAAAAAATATTATTCTGTAAGTGAGCTTATCAGAAATCCTCGCGCAACTTTTTTGCTAGTATCCTGAACTTACATTAGAACCTCGAAAATCATTGAAATACTATCTGCTTTAGTTTCCTTAACTGCTACTATTGACACTTTTTGTAAAGGTTTCTAAAGCGGATAGTATTTCAATGACTTTCGAGGTTCTAATGTAAGTTAAGGATACTAGCAAATAAAAACGCGAGGATTGATAAGCTCACTTATAGAAAGAGAAGTTTTTTTTGGAAAGTGGCGCTATCGAGACCCAAAGAGGAGCCTTAAAAATAAGCCCTAGAAAAGGAAGCTAGGCTAAACTACTTAACTCATTTGCTTAATTGGTGGGTGGTGGCGTGGGGGCGTGCGAGGTCAATACTCGAAAGTATAACTAACGATTCCGAATGAATATTTGTGAAATAACCTATTTTGTACAACAACAGACACAAATCAAAAATTCAGTCCACGATACTGAACAACTTTTACAAATAAACCTATATTGCATTACGAAATGTTATTTTCACTCTCCATACTAAACTAGATCAAATGATTCAGGTCAGAAAAATAATTCGTATTTCTATATAAGTTTATTTACAAAGTTGCTCAATATAATAATCTGAAATACTTATTTGCTGTTCTGCCCTTGAAATATTTGCAGTTGATTTGTGTCCACCATAGATATAGGTACCTATACCTAGTCAAAACCGTTTATGGCGACGTCGTTTAGAACCACATACTTACCGGTTTAATTGACCAAAATTTAAGGTCCTGGGGCCCGATTCACGCGCAATCGAAGTACACTTCACCGATTTTCTCCAATTTTTTTCAATGGTTTATCATGGTTTCCCCTTTTCAAAAAATCACAATTAAAAGAGTTCAATCGAACCCATGGATCTATCGAAAATTTTCGTTTGTGAATTGACTCAAACTTATCGAAAAAAATTGTCGAAAATCGGTAATATGTGCCCCTAGTATGAGTTTTTCTTAACGCAAACGCTAGCGACTGCGTTAGCGATTTAGTATTCAAATTCATTTATTCTTCTTTACATTTACACAGTAAGTAGGTACCTGTACAGCGCTTATGGCGGATAGTAAGGCAACTAAACTAAATTCAATACAAAATCCTAACGCAGTCGCTAGCGTCTGGTAACAGTATCCACATCTGGCACAGTATAATGGTCAATGGCTATTATCGTAAAAGTATACAAAGTTTAGGGTCTTTTGTAATTCTAACAAATTTTCTAAACTAAAATTCTAAACAAAGCACATGCATGCCGTAGCCTCAAGGCCCGCTTCGTCATATCTCTTCTCAGTTTGTTACTTATCTGTACACAAGACGCACCAAAACATATTGTTGAGTTAACTGTGAAAATTGTAACATGTCACAAACAAAAAGAAAACAAATCAATATCGAAGAAAAATCGCGTATTATTTCAAAGCTACAGAAAGGAATTCCAAACAAAGACCTGGCAAAAGAATATGGTGTATCACACTCGACAACTTCAACCATTTGGAAAAAAGGGAGAAAATTCAAATCCTTTATGACAAGAATTTTTTTTAAATGAAACGATCCAGAACTACGCTGCATACGAAGATTGAGGAAGCTTTGTTAAAATGGTTTAAATATCAAAAGAAAATCAAATTCAAAATTCAAATTGTTTATTTTCAATATAGGATATTCTTATCACTTATTGACGTCAATTGTTACTTATTTTAAGTTTACCACCACTTCCAAAGCGCAAGTGGAGAAGAAGTGGCGCCACAAACTCCACAGCAGCATTTTCTTCAAAAACGTCAAATCACAAAATTTGAGTCAAATCAGACGAGTTTACATTTGAATATTTTTATAATTACCATAAGTTTATTATTAAATAAATATTGAGGATTATTGAAATAGTTTAATAAAAATGAAAATGAAAAAAAGACAAATAATGTGCCAATAAATGGACCAATTCTTCAACAAAAAGCAAACGATTTCGCTCAATGTTTTGGTGAAGATTTTGTTTGCTCGTCTAGTTGGATTCAACGATTCCGGGCTCGACATGGCATTGTCGGCGGGAAAATAAGTGGTGAAGCTACACTTGTGGATAAAGGTGCTTTAGACGAATGGATGATGCAAAAGTGGCCTACATTATGCGAAGGCTACAATCCAGAAGACATTTATAATGCAGACGAAACCGGGCTTTTTTACAATATGACACCAGACAGGGCTTTAAAATTCAAAGGAGAAAATTGTTCGGGAGGAAAAATGTCCAAGACGAGACTAACAATCATGGTTGCGGGAAATATGACAGGATCCTGTAAAAGGAAGCTTTTAGTTATTGGGAAATCTAAGAAACCAAAATGCTTTAAACACACACACTCACTGCCGGTAACATATGAAAACAATGTGAAGTCATGGATGACATCGGAAATTTTTGAAAGATGGTTACGAAACTGGGACGCTGAATTAAAAGCAAATAATAAGAAAGTTCTTCTTTTAGTTGATAATTGTCCTGCTCATCCGGCTGTTACTAATCTGAAGTGCATTAAACTCGTGTTCTTACCACCAAATGTTACATCTGTACTGCAACCTATGAACCAAGGTGTGATAAGATGTTTAAAATCTTATTATAGAAGACTGCAAGTATTAAAGTTAATACAAAACATTGACAGTAATAATTAGAACAGCTTTACGGTTCTTGATGCCATCTTGATGATATCAGAAGCATGGGAAAAAGTCTCACAAAAAACTATAGCTAACTGCTTTGGGCATGCAGGTTTTAAAGATCTTACAAGTCTTATAACAAGAACCTCGGATGATGTGATTGACGATGATAAAGAGGACGATATTTCTTTGGCTCAATTAGCTCAAAATTTACGACCTGCTTTATCTACTACTGAAGCAGATGAATTCATTGATGTCGATCAGTCTATTGCAATTTGTGCACTAGCTACCGAGGATAATATTGTACGTAAAGTTCAAGAGGAAAATGAAAACGAACAGGAAGACTCGGAAGAACAATTTACAGTGCCAACTTTGATTGATGGTCTCAATTCTGTTAGTGTATTACGAAAGATTGTTCTTTTTAATGAACAGTTCCACAGGCAGGGAAATTGGGACGATACGCTGATTAAAATCCAATGTGAATTACAAAATGTGTATGCACGACAGAAGTGTTCCAAACAAACTTAAATTTCAGATTTTATGCATACAAAAATGATGGAAAAATGATTTTGTTATTTTATATTATACGTTTGTATTGAAGTAAACAAAAAGTGGTTTAATTTCCTACATGAATATACATATTATTTTTCCTTAATACCTGTCACTGGTAATTACAACTATCGGTTTTTACGACTAAATATGAGTAGTCCCTTCAATGTCGTTATAACAGATTTTTACTGTATGTATATAGCTTTCGCCCGCATGAATTTCCTTCGGGAACAGTGCTTTTTCCCGAGATGAAAGGTACCCTATGTCCTTCTCCATACTCCTAGATATGTGAATGCGAAATTTTAGGAACATTGGTTCAGTAGATAGGGCGCGAAGAGGTAACCAATAAACAAACTCACTTTCGCATCTATAAAATTAGTTGGGATTTGTACAATAAAGTTTCAAATAAATAAATAAAACCTCTCCAATATTACCTTTATATAAGTCCGTATTTCCCTTTACAGGGGCGTCGCTGGCACGCATCCAGATTCCAGACTTTATTGATCGTCTAGCCTCAGCCTTGCGCAGTGCCTAGGGCATCGACGGAGCATATTGATTTTCTCACAACGACGTCCTTATTAGCAGCTGATTTTTCTCGTAATAATATTTGTAAGCCTGGTGCCCGATTCTTGCGCAATCGAAGTCCACTTCACCGATTTTCTCCAATTTTTTTTAAAGGCTTATCACAGTTTCAGCTTTTTCAAAAAATCACAATTAAAATTCGAAATTTTTCAATTGCGAATTGGCTTAAACTCATAAAATAGGTGTAGTGAACTTCCATTTCTTGAGAATTGGGCCCCTGGACACAGAATACCTGAAAAGTAAAGTATGGCCTGGAGAGCATGGCTCGAAAACCTAGTTAGAATAAAAAACCAGCTCGTTTTCCCGCCCATACATTCTTACAGCGACCGCTAGCATTACGGTTTCTATTTCCCCAAGAATAACGGTCTTAGGTCCCTAAAATCGGCCGCTAGTGGAGGCTAAAAGACCCTTATTTTTGGGTCTTTAAAATACCGGTCTGCTGGAGAGTTGATCATCATCTTCTTTTCGTGTCAATGACAAACTATTAGATATGATTAGCCCAGTGCGAGCAACCTCAATGGCCTTCCGATTTGCCTCCATCAAGTCGTCCACTGAACAGAATGCGGCAGAGGCGGGGCACGACAGCAAGTGTGCCATGGTTTGGGTACTCCCGCAGCGAGACCTGTCGTCATCAGAAAACCCCCACCTCTTCCGCAACTCCTGGCATCTGCCGAACCCTACCCGAAGCCTGTTCAGTGATCTCCATATAGGCCAGGGCAGATTGTGGCCCGGTGGCTTTTCGTCTATCGGTAAGTTACTTGGGAACCTATCTTTCCACAACTTGACTCTGGCGTTTGTCGGATCCATGCGGAGTGGCGTGCTATCAGCAACAAAACTGCGTCGGCTTTTGAGGCGTGCAGGTGGAGGGTTATCTATCGCTAGCGTCTGAGTTTATAATTCAAACTACCTAAGTACTTACTGGCTGTCGCATTAGGTCAACGTACTAACAATCGATATTGTGCGATATTGTACTGGATATGTGCCAGCAGTTAACTTGCAGTTAACACGAATGCAGTTAACTTTAACCGCAGTATTTATCGTATTTCAGAAGAATCAGCCTAATTCTAGCTTAAGTTTTCTTTAAGTGTCTTTCACAACTAGCTCTGGCATGCGGCTTCGTTTGTACCATCATTATTTCGGCAGCTGGCTGTCCACTGCTGCCATTTTATCTGCCTACTGGTGGCGTACTACCGTCTCTTAAAACCATGCAGGATCCTGGGAGTGAGGGAGATGTCGCCTTACATCATGTATGGCGCTGTCTCGCTAACTCACTGGATCTTGCACGGTTTAAAGAGACGGTAGTAACTCCCCTGTAAAGTCACATTATCAAGTATTCACGACATATTTGATAGAGCCAAGTTGAGCTAAAAACTGAAATCGGGGGGGGGGGGGGGGGGGGGTCATACCCACCCCACCCCTTTAGGCCCGTCGCCATGGCAACTAGAGATGATCGAATATGAGCCGTGGTGGTTTCAAAATAAATATCTAGTAAGTACGTAGATATAATATTCTCTTTCTCTCTCATCATAGCGCTTTCCTGGTTGCTGCCTCAGCTGATTGCTTCGGAGCCCAGGGTCCGCTTTTCTCCCCTTTTTTTGTTAAATCGTTTTAGAAAAATTATACCATCGCAATATTATTTTATCGTTATACGTATAGGCTGGGCCCTCAGGTACGTTATTACTATTATATATTCAGAACAAAGGTTGCCGACATAGCCCAGCGGATAAGCTCTTTGAAGTGGCAGTGGGCAGGGCACATAGCGCAACGAACCGATGGCCGATGGGGCATAAAGGTTCTCGAATGGAGATCACGCACCGGTAAGCGCAGTAAACACCCACCGACCAGATGGTCAGATGACCTGTAAAAGGTCGCAGGCAGGCGCTGGATACAGACCGCTTCCAACCGGTCATTTTGGAAATCCTTGGGGTAGGTTATGTCCAGCTGTGGACAGCCTGCGGCTGAAATGATGGTGAAGTTAAATAAATAAATATAAGTCTTGATTGGTTCAGTAAAAGAATGCTCAATCTTCCGTACCATTTATTAACTAATTCTTATCGTAATCACGATCCCGGTTTCCTAAAGAAACTTAAATTGAGACAGATGGTAACGTGAGTGACTTTTATGTCCAACCTTCTATTAGTTCTAATACAAACCCTTGCTAACGGAATTCACACTTTATAACAATGCTATAAAGGCGCAGATTGCATTAGGAACTAGTAAACACAGACTTAAAAGAACTACAGACAGACGGTCGTATCAACAGCGATGCTACAAATAAAGTATTTGCAAAGAAGAGAGAGCATGGAAACAAGAATGGAAACAGTTATTTTTAAGGACCTAAAATTAATGGTATTTGAAGACGGTACATGAAAATTGCGTTCGTATTGAAGGAACATTTGATTTTTTTGAATGAGAATGTATGTCTGTATGTTTAAAGTCTGTGTTAAACCCACTATATCCACCTACACTGAGTAAATTTGTAATATCCTTGCTGTAATTGGAAAGTGTTTTGATATAAATCTCTGTGGCCATCATAACATGGGTATTAGATAATTCCGGTCAAGCGTGAGTCGGATTATTGTTAAGAAATGCAGCTACGTATGTACCCATTGAACACAGCATTGAAATCCTTAACAAACCTTCTCATAGCAGGATTTTTTAAGCACCAGCCTTATTTTTACAGTAATATTTATGCTACTAATATTTTAAATGCGAAAGTGAGTTTGTTTGTTACGCTTTTACTGCACCAATCTTCTGAAACTTCGTATACACATAGATAGAAGTATTGAGAAGGACATAGTGTACCTTTTATCCCGGGTAAAAGCACTGTTCCCGAGGGAAATTCACGCGGGTGAGGCCGCGGGCGAAAGTTAGTTCATATATATGTGTGTTTTTTTATAGACTGTGGCGCATTGAACACGAAACATGAATTAACTAATAGATACTCTGTAAAGAAATTCGAAGATAAAACCAAGAAAACTATTTTGACCTACGAAATCATGTCAGTCGATAAGGCTTCCCCCAAAGAAGTTCGAATCGCGCGAGTGACGCAATTTTTTTTAAATCTATGACTTCCCCTATTCGAAATCTAATGCCGTTTGATCAAACATGATTTGCTCGAAAACTTAACTGCCTATAAGACCTACAATCACTGACTACAGATGCAAATAAACCGTTTTTAACCAAAATCCGTGGTGTGAAACCACTTTTAAATAAATTTAAAACGGTTCAAAACAGTGCCACGTCATTACTATTTTGTTAACAAATTATAATTTTTAAATGTAAAAATAAAAGATAATAAAAATCATTATTTTTGTTAGTTCGTCTAACACATTACTCTCATCATTTTAAACCTATATTGAATCTCAAAAATTGGCTTAAAACATTTTAAACAAAAAAGGTGTTTAAAACCAAATGGGTTTAATCGTTTAATATATTTTTTGCATCTATAGGGGTAACCTAATGTTTCTTAGTTCTGTGGGGAAACCGGTCTCGCCCACTTTCGGTAGCCGTACCCACCAAGTAGATATTTTGGCCTTTACATGCCACCCCCTATTCCCACTCCTACCAAACCACACGCAACTTTTGCACATAAAATACAAAACGGGTTTTTGTCATGCGATCTGCAAATTTTGCTCTGTCTGTCTTTGTCAGAGAAGTTACTGTATTTCATGAAAATATAAATCAACCTATTTCTGATATTTCGAAGAGGCTTACTGATATAACGAGAGAGCGAAGAGCTGGCACTCTCCTCGGCCAACGAATAAGTTTGGCTAATACTACGAGGAAATGCTGCCAGCGTCCTTGTTATAATGCCGCAGGGACCATTTTTTCTTTGGGTGTCACTAGCGCCACTTCCCAAAAAAATAATTTCCCTTTCTGTAAGTGAGCTTATCAGAAATCCTCGCGCAACTTTTTTGCTAGTATCCTTAACTTACATTAGAACCTCGAAAGTCATTGAAATACTATCCGCTGTAGTTTCCTTTGTAAAAATTATACTTACCACTTTTGACACTTTTTGTAAAGGTTTCTAAAGCGCAAAAACCTTTCATGGCAGTGCAAAGAGAGGGCCATACTTACCTATAATTATACCTATAGCTATAATTGCGACCACAGTACAGATAAAATATCTGAATAGAAATGTTTTGACGCGGATTTAGTTCCAGGATCAGTGTAGAGCGTATTATCTCTTCTTATCTTGAATTAATACATGTAAACCCATGTAAACCACACCACATCTTATTAGAAATGTAGTAGATATTTTACAACAAAGCCACCTAATCTTAAAATAATTAAATTAAATTATCGACCAATAACAGTGGCAATAAATGACGCAATCAAATTCCCCGCCCATTTTTCTGTGTGAAACGTTGGCTTGCAAGCCAAACTAGTGACACGTTTTTCGTGCGCTATGCCACTTCTTGACAACATTTCTAAATTCTGTGGTTGCGACCTAGCGCCATGTGGGCGGGCAGGTCTGCCGTTAGTCACAGGTTCGAATCCTGCCTCGACTGTGGGTGATGCCAAGGAGAACTTGAATGGCGGAGGCTTGAGAACATTTTTTTTTTAGTTATTGACGCCCATATTCGATTCTATTGTGTAATGTTTATCAGTAAAGACATAAGGTCAATCGATGACGAACATCCTGGTGTCTATCACATCTCAATACTGTTATGATCTTTGGCGGGGTTATGACAATGGAGAGACTGCTGTCTGAAGGAAACCTTTTTACAGGGAAATCAGACCATTTGGAGCATAATCCAGGGGGGTTACTATCATCTCTTAAAACCATGCAAGATCAAGGGGGAGGCGACATCGCCTTACATCATGTATTGCGCTGTCTCGCTTACTCACTGGAACTTGCATGGTTTTAAGAGACTGTAGTAACCCCCCTGCATAGTATGATCACTACATAGTATAAAACAAAGTCGCTTTCTCTGTCCCTATATCCCTTTGTATGCTTAAATCTTTAAAACTACGAATCGGATTTTGATGCGGTTTTTTTTAAATAGATAGAGTGATTCAAGAGGAAGGTTTTTATGCCCATGCAAAGCCGGGGCGGGTCGCTAGTATTTCATAAACGCAAACGCTAGCGACTGCTTTAGGATTTTGTATGGCATTTTTAGTTGCCTTACTATCCGCTAGGGGTGCTGTACAGGTTTATCATACAAAATCTTTAACGCAGTCGATAGCGTCTGCGTTTGATGTAAAATCTCATTCTAGGGGTTCTGGTGTTGCAATCTGGTTGAGATACCTGTGACCTTGTCTAACGCACAAAACGCTTAAAAACTTTTTTTTTGTTAACATTGGCAAAAAAAAATTTTTTTTCTTAAAGCGTTTTGTGCGTAAAACGGAGCGAAATGTGGCGAAAGCGATACAAGTAGCCATTACGAGAGGAGAGAATCGAGATAGGCGGTCGACCTACTGTACAGCGCCTCTGGCGGATAGTAAGGCAACTAAGAAATTCCATACAAAATCCTAACGCAGTCGCTAGCGTCTGCGTTAAGAAAAACTCGCACTAGGGGCACTGAATGAGGAGTTTGATTCATGCAGGATGAATGCCATACACAATGATGGTGAAGAGAGGCCAGCATTGTTGCGTTGGCTGCCCAAGGCATCTTACACAGTTACTTATATACTTAACTAGCTGTTCCCCGCGGCTTCGCCCCGCGTGGGACTCGGTTATATCCCGCCCAAAAGTAGCCTATGTTTGACCTCAGGTCTTTAACTACATCCCTACCAAATTTCATCACAATCGGTCCAGCAGTTTAGCCGTGAAGAGGTCACAGACAGACAGACAGACTTTCGCATTTATAATATTAGTATGGAAGTATGGACTAACTGTTCCCCAAACAAACTCTTCAGTTTTATTTGTTTGTTTGTTTGAACGCTTATAACTTGAAAACTACTGGTCGGATTTGCAAAATTCTTTTTGTATATGAAAGCCTGATTCTTGGGGAAGGTTATATGCTATAGTACATACACACTAATGGCGAGTGAAACCGCGGGGAACAGCTAGTTAAGGAATGTGACTCCACCCTGACTCATAATTCTGATCACGTGTACTACAACTCACGAAAACAATACATTTTCGACTCTATTTCAAACGCAATAAAAGTCGAAAAAACTGTCGTGATGTTCAATATTTATAAATTAATTATTAGGGCGGCTGTAAATCAGCGACTTTATGTTGTTTTGGTGACGACAATATTTTTCACTAACGTTTTTAATTGGCCTCTTTGCAAATGTAAAATGAAAGGTAAAATGAATGGACAAAATATTTTTAAAGTTAATTAATAAAGTTTGCATACATTAAAATACACGTCATACTTGCTCTTACTAAATACCTTACTTGAAAATTAAAATCTTCAATTATAATCAACTAGCGACCCCCGGCTTCGCATGGGCATAAAAACCTTCCTCTTGAATCACTCTATCTATTAAAAAAAACGCATCGAAATCTGTTGCGTAGTTTTAAAGATATAAGCATACAAAGGGACATAGGGACAGAGATAGCGACTTTGTTTTATACTATGTAGAGATGGTGTTTTGTCTCTTCTTTTGCGACATTCTACGACACATTTCAATTAAGAATTTTATACTATTAAGTAGGCAAACAGGCATACTACCCACCTGATGGGAATCGGTAACCGCATCCTATGAGACGCCTGCAACACAAGGAGGGTCCAACACGCTCGCAACATAGCCGTCCCTCCTGGAGGAATCTTCAATCAATGTTTCAGTGGCGCAGTGTTCGGAGAGCCTTCGCCGACTCGTCGCACCCCTCTGGATAGGGACGCGGGATGACGTCACACAATGACTAAGCAATCGATAGTGCTTCGCCCCAGTCTACTGAATTACATTGCAGGGTGTCGATTCTGCTAACGTTAAATCACAATCGTGTCAAAATAGTGATTCAATGGTAGTGCTTTTTTACACACTAGTAACAAGAAATGTATATTTTTTTTATATCACTTCTGATGGTCACACCACACACTACATTCACATCACATCATACTGTCATAACTCTTGTAAATAGTGTGTAAAAAGCACTACTATTGAAACACTATTTTGATACGATTTTATCTTAACGTTAGCAGAATCGACGCCCATGAGGCTTGGAGTTCTATTTTTGAAATTTCTTTTGTCTTTTTCGACGAGTCTTTTTTCGAATTCGACACTGAATTCGTTCGTTTTCAAATATTCGACTAAATGTTAAGTACCTACCTACCTATTTTGAGTGTAATTGCACTGTGGGCCTACCTAATGCTCAACAGTAAGTAAAATTACTTTTTGACACCGATTTTAGGGGTTTTTATGATGATTTGTTTGACTTATTAATGCAAGACCAGCAAGTCCTTCCTTTTAAGGAGCGCCCCGAGCGCCATCGATCGGGCGTGGGCGGAAACAGCTGGCGTATTCGTCGTCAAGTGATTATTTTGAAACTACTTATAAGTTGCACGGTATAGACAGTACTATCGTTTTAAATTGTGTTCAATGAACAACAATGGTAAAGTCGTAAAAATAATATTGAAGCTAAGAGGTAAATTTATCCTTCCACGCTGGTCTGGGAGAAAAACAAAAACAAAGAATGTACCAGCTGCTTCTCTTCCCGCGCAAGCCGTAAAAGTCGTCTGAGGGAATCGCCGAATGGAGAAATCATGACATAGGCGATGCGGCTAGCAAACCATCGCTATTGATTTTCTGTTTCAACTACCATTATGCTAAACGTGGCCTAAGGTCTTATGGCTCTAGGCTCTGTCAACCCCGTATGGGATAAAGACGTAATTATATGTATGTATGTAGGTAAATTTATTTGTTCCTTCCCATCTTCTTTCCCTACTAGTGGCGGGGTTATAACAACAACGATAATCTGAAGCAAGATTGACATCATGGTAAATTCCAAATCTTATATTATGCCTTCATTAATGGGAAAGTTAACTAATAATTATTTATTTATTTATCTCTTCAAGGTAGGTTTACACATCAATGGAAAGTGTCTGAAGTCCTGTGGTAAAGCCATACTGGTTGGGATGTGACCAGGGGTGCTATTTTTGAGATGTACCTATGACTCACCCAAAACAGGTAAGTCGAACGATTATCGTTCGAGTCACCGGTTATGTCGCATGAAAATCGTTCGAAAACGAACGATAATCGTTCGACTTACCTGTTTTGGGTGAGTCATAGGTACATCTCAAAAATAGCACTCCAGACAGGCGCTTGGATGATTAATGATTATGTGATGTAGTAACAAGTAGACCTTTGTACATAGGTAGTTTGCTTGTGAACCTCACTGTCACTATGTCTGCCGCCAAACAGCAGCTTGCATTGTTGTGTTCCGTGAAGGGAGAGAGAGACATTACTGGGTACTGCGAAACATCGCTACTATAATTGGCAGGGAGCTCGTCCTGGCGCTAGTCCCTCGAGGTATCACGAACTTAAAACGGCTACGGTGACCGCTTACTATCTTTCGTGGTTGCCAAAGTACCTTAATTACATATAGTAAAAGAAAGTCGATTTCTCTGTCCCTATGTCCCTTTGTATGCTTAAATTTTTAAAACTACGCAACGGATTTTAATGCGGTTTTTTTTATTGTAAAGCGTTAAATGTCCGTGGTCCAGTGGAGATCTGGCGATAGTCCAGTGGAAACCCGGTGGTTGTGAGTTCAATTCCCACGGGAAGCATATTTTATTGGTTAGGACATTGCAGACTTTAATGTTGAATCACCTGGGCGTCGATTCTGCAAACGTTAAGTCAAAATCGTGTCAAAATAGTGTTTCAATTGTAGTGCTTTTTACACGCTATTTACAAGAATTATGACAGTATGATGTGACGTAAATGTAGTGTGGGGTGTGACCATCAGCAGTAATATAAAAAAATATACATTTCTTGTAACTAGTGTGTAAAAAAGCACTTCCATTGAAACACTATTTTGACACGATTGTGACTTAACGTTAGCAGAATCGACGCCCTGATTGTCTGATAATAAAGATGATAGATATACTCTTTATTGTACCATCAACATACAAATTATACACATTTTGATACCAATACAAACCAGTGTACAAAGGCGGACTTGTCGCTATTGCAATTTCTTCCAGCCAACCTTGATGACGTGCTTCAGAGGCCGAGAGATAGTTTCGGAGAATTCTGACACCAGGGTGTGCAATGTGCATGGTCGATTCAGTTGTAACCCCACGAAATGAGGATGATTGTATAAAAAATTTAGAAGGATAAGAAAATTCATCGAAATGTTAAGATGGTTGCTAAATATGGATGGCTAACTTAATTAAAACATCTGTTTGCTCGTGACTCAATAATTCTGAGAAGTGTTTGATTAGGTAAATAACAATAAATTACTAATAAATATGGTTGAAATATAAACAATGTACACTTACATACACCTAGGTATTTGATCGCACTGCGCATTACTTTAGGCAGCCTGAAAAATGTAACAGTGTTAATATGAAAATGAAAATAGTTTAATTAATTAGTAAGTAATTTGTGTCGCTCTGGCACACATAATTTGACGTGTTGGTCACTAACACTGTTTAATATTTCAGTCATTTGATAGGTATAGTTTCCCTGTAAAAAGGGTTACGGAGGTCAGACAGCAGTTGCTACACTGTTATACCGAAATTTAGGACCATGGTTAGCGTACCCTGGATCTTAAGCAAAAACATGCCTCAGATAATGATATGACTGACTGCGCTCTCTTTCTTATCTTAGCGCTTTTCCGGTTGCGTTATTTACTGGACGCATACTTTATTCGGTTGTTTTCAGTTTGGTTAGGAGATCGCAGGCTTGAAACACCTGATTGTCTGTTAATAGAGATGATTCCGTGCTTCGGAAGGCACGTAAGCCGTTGGTCCCGGCTGCCATCTGGTAGTCGTTAAAGGAACCACGTCAGAGGCCGAGCGAGGGGCGGTTTCGAAGAACTCTGACACCAGGGTGGGTATGGTCGATTGACTGTACTACACGAAATGAAGATGATAACGATCCGGTTGCAATAACGTCCCCTAAATGACTGAATGCGCTATTATTATTATTTTTATCTCCTTTGAGGATCACGGGTCTATTCACCCCGGACTTTTGAGAGGCTTGCGCAGGTTATGGAAATGAAGTTTGGATGGATTGAAACTGGGCTATTGTCATACAAAATTATTTTTAGCAAAGTTATAGTATGTTCATGTCAATTGTCCAAATTTATAAAACCCCCTTCGTGAACCGGACCATTTTCGGTAATTCACAGAATGGGTGGTTCCCCACCCCTTGAAGACACGAGGGAGGCAACCCCTGACGCACATCACGCAATGTTACGAAACCACCCCACTGACGTTTCACCTTGAAAATTATATTTCCTGTACCAAACGGTGAAATTTATACATACCAGCTGCCCGAGCCTCCGCTACCGTTCAAAAAAAATCGGACCCTATGTACCTCTAGTATGAGATTTTATAAACCCAGTCGCTAGCGAGTGCGTTCGGATTTTGTATGGAATTTCTTAGTTGGCTTACTATCCGCCAGAGACGTTGTACAGCTGGCTTACCACCATCTTTTAAAACCATGCAAGATCCAGTGAGTAAGGGAGATGTCGCCTTACATCATGTATAGCGCTGTCTCGCTTACTCACTGGATCTTGCGTGGTTTTAAGAGATGGTAGTAGGCCACCTGCACCCGTAGCACAGAATTAGTAGGTACCTAATAGTCCCGTAGCCAAGTAACAATTTCAAAAACGCTAACGAATGTCGACATGAACAAAATATATGGGATTGACATAAGCTGCGGTAAATCACGTGGTCAATCTTATGTCAATCCCATACATTTTTTTCTTGTCGTACCTCGTTAACGTTTTGCGATTGTGGCTTTGGCTAAGCCCCCTGGTTTGTCATACAAAATCGCTAACGAAGTCGCTAGCGTCATCATTTATAAAATCTAAAATCTCATACTATAGGGTACAGCTCTGATGCATAAGCTGAGAAGCACAAAATTAGTTTATGATGTTTATCTGTTTGTCTATACGTAACAACAGTTTATACTCGTAGACTGCTATAAGTACTTACTCTCTCATCTTGGCGCTATCCTGCTTTTTCTCCTTCACTTCGCCCGGTCTTCGGCATCCTTAGTTTTCATAATCATAATCATAATCATTTATTTCTTGTAAACATGTTGTACAGTAAGGTCTTATAAATATAATGAAGTAGGAAACAAACATGCTTAACCTCTATGGTTATGAGTTATGAGACCATTACCACGCATATCGTCTACTGCGACGTCGAGCCAGCACTTTTTAGGCTTGTCTATTCTACCCGACTACCCGGGCCCTGACAGAAGCGGCATGGATAACTTGTCTCGTCGGGTTCCGTTTAATTGCCTCGGTGATTCTTTATTCTTTATTCTTTATTTCGCTTTCATGCATACATTTGATGGGAAAACATACATGGACCCTTGTAGGGTGTTGCGAAGTCAATATTGTAGTCTTGTGAGGGTACACAAATATAAAAGATTGCATTATAATGTCATAAAAAAAAATAATAATACGGCAAAGAATCGGTGGCCAGAGAAGAGCCATCGTAAGGAGAAAATTACTACCACAGAATATCATTGATCAAATATATTCCGAAGTTAGAGACGAACTACATGTTAACACTACCCGACAAAATATGCATTTACTACCATCTGATAACACCATAACTACACCAAATTGTTTACTTAGTCCCAGATATCCAGAAAATACACAACATACATCTCCCCATAACACACAACCACGTATGAGATGGACTAATGAACAAAACGAAGCCATAATGAGAATATATTATCGCGTTACACACTTAGATACGAATCGTACAATTTACAGAAAACTTATGCATGAAAATTTTATAAATATGTTTCCATCATTAGCACACTTAAGTGAACAGAGAATAGCAGATCAGAGAAGGTTAATAATAAATAACAAATATATTAGCGATAACAGACTAGAAGTAATAAAACAGGAGGTTGCGGGAGAATTGGCAGCAATCAGTACAACCCCTATTAACTTAACAGATACTATTTCACATAATGATACACAATTTATAAACAACATAACACTTCCTATTCCAGAGGTTACTCTTACTCTTCCTACATCTACTATTCAACCAAACTCAGACAGACGCCAAGACATTGACAACACATTCAGGCAAGCATATGATCATTACAAAAATACTCATCCAACTGAGAGAGACTACATACCGAAACAAAAATCTTCTAAGAGATTATCAATTATAGTAGATTACATAAACACCATAGTATTACCTGAATACATCAATTTAGATACCGATTTTACCACGCTGCAAACTATAATTTATTGCGCAGCATGGACAGCAGCCAAGTCTAATGGTACAAAATTGGCATTAAATGGCTTAAAAACTACCTACTGTAAAGAAAAGTATAAACCGAACTGGCAAAGAAGACTCGAAAATAGACTTAGAGAACTACGAAGTAATATCAGTAAAATCACACATTTTATGAATGGTAATACAAGCAACAAACTTACACAACAAGTTAAACAGATCATTGAACAATACAAAATTCACTCAACACACGAATCCCCAAACACACGTCTCGAACAAACATTAGACACACTTAAACAAAAATTAGCTCTTACCTCAGGACGGTTACGTAGGTATAACGCATGCACTTTAAGAAAAGAACAAAACAAACAATTCCGAAATAACGAAAAACAATTTTACCGTAATATTAGGAATGAAACCCTCAATACACAAGAAACACCAGACACACATACCTCACCGAACAAAGATGATTTAGAAGATTTCTGGGCTGGAATTTGGGAAAGACCAGCAGAACATGACAGAGAAGCGAAGTGGATACAAAATGAAGTTCACCATAATGACACCAATACTGAAACAATGTTATTTGACAATGTCCATGTAGATATTTTTGAAAAAGTAATCTATAAACTTCATAACTGGAAAGCACCGGGGTCAGACTTTATTCACAGTTACTGGTATAAGAAATTTACATACATCCATCCATATCTCCTCAACTTTATTAATAATTTCATCCGTGACCCGGACTCAATGCCAAGCTATATAACATCAGGAATCACTGTCATGATCCCCAAAGATCATAATGACCTTCAAAACCCCGCAAAATACCGACCAATTACTTGTTTACAAACATTGTATAAGATCATAACATCTTGTATAGCCGAACTCATGTACAACCACGTCAATGACAACAACATACTAACGGAACAACAGAAAGGATGTCGCAAGTTCTGCCAAGGTTGTAAGGAACAGTTAGTTATAGATTCTGTAGTTTTAACACAAGTACAAAAATCTAAATCAAATTTATACACTACCTACATCGACTATAAAAAGGCATACGATTCAGTACCACACTCATGGTTAGTACAGGTTTTAGAAATATATAAAATTAATCCGATTTTAATAAATTTTTTAGAAAAAGCTATGGCGACATGGACCACTCGACTAAAATTAACAAACGGTAACGAAACAATAGAATCTAACCCAATTAAAATACAACGAGGGATATTCCAAGGGGATGCCCTCAGCCCCTTGTGGTTCTGTCTCGCGCTTAACCCACTCTCCAACATGTTGAATGATAGTTCACTTGGATATCCCCTCCCACTTACAGAAACAGACGGACAGACAAATACGATGATTAACCACCTTCTATATATGGACGACATAAAACTCTACGCCAACACCGAAAATCAATTAAATGAGTTAATAAAGCTAGTAGAACAGTTTACTATTGATATTAGGATGGAGTTCGGACTAGATAAGTGTAACATTAATTCAGTGCAAGAGGGTAAAAACTATCAACATTATTACACAATGCAAACTGGAAAACAGATAAAACCATTGGATGAGTATAGTACGTATAAATATTTAGGATATAATCAAGCACAGCAAATACTACACAAAGAAACTAAACTTAACTTAACACATCAATTCCGCCACCGATTAAATAGTATTCTCAAATCACACTTGTACTCAAAAAACACAATAAAAGCAATAAACACATATGCCATACCAATACTTACATACTCATTTGGAATAATAAACTGGAGTAAATCAGACTTAAAGAACTTACAACGCATTATTAACACTACTATGACCAAACACCGTAAACATCACCCAAGATCATGTATTCAAAGACTAGTTTTACCGAGAAAAGAAGGAGGGAGAGGCCTCATAGATATATCCGATTTACACAATAAACAAATAAAAAACCTGAGGTGTTATTTTTTCAACAGGATGAATGTATCAGAGCTTCATAAATCAATTGTACAAAATGACAAAAAACTAACCCCACTGAACCTGCACAACCAAACTACACAAACTAACGAAACAGCAACAGACAATAACACAAAGATTAGTGATTGGGCCAGAAAATCTCTACATGGGAGACATCGCCAAGATTTGTGCCATCCACTTGTCGACAAAGAGGCGTCGAACTCGTGGCTCAGTCGAGGTGAAATGTTCCCAGAGACGGAAGGCTTCATGCTAGCCATTCAAGATCAGGTGATTGAGACCAAAAACTATCAAAAATACATAATAAAAAATGCAGTATCCGACACATGTAGAAAATGTAATAGTTTACCAGAAACCATCCAGCACATCACAGGAGCATGTAAATCTATAGCCCAGACCGATTACAAACATAGGCATGACCAAGTAGCTAATATCATACATCAAAATCTTGCTCTCCAATTTAATTTCATAGATACCACACAGCCGTATTATAAATATATACCGGAGCCTGTCCTTGAGAACAGCACCACAAAACTTTACTTTGACAGAGCTATCCTAACAGACCGCACTATCCACTATAACAGACCAGATATCACACTGGTTGATAAAACTAACAAAACTGCTCTGCTCATCGATATCGCCATCCCAAATACCCATAACCTACAGAATACAATAGCTGAAAAATTAACCAAGTACACCGAATTAAAAGACGAAATTAGTAGAATATGGCACCTTCAAAAAGTAACAATTGTACCCATAGTTCTTTCTGCAACTGGAGTCATACCGAAGCAACTACACCAATCCCTTAAAACTCTAAATCTGTCACCGTATATTTACAGCTTACTCCAAAAAGCAGTAATTTTAAATACTTGTCGCTTGGTTAGAAAATTTTTACAGACAGATATCAACCCCTCGATAAACAGACCTATTACACAAACCCCTACTCAGCATCAAGTGCCAATGCAACGCAATGAACCCAATGTGCTAGTAAGCGAAAGATTAACAATAAATTCCCCTGATATGCACTTGGCTTAGGCCCGTGCATATCAATATACCGGTTTTTTTCTTTGAAAGCCGAGAAAATAAAAGAAAAGAAAATAATAATAATATTAATTTACAAAACATGTCAAACTGCAAACATAAGATTATAATATCTACCTACTCTATTATTACAGAAATGTCAAATGAATTAATAATAAAAGTTTTAAATGTTGGATGAAATAGTTGTCATAAAAATAAATCAAATAATAAAGTATATAATATCAATAAAAGGAGATTGAGGATATATTAATCAAATTTATCATTAAGGTATTCTTCGACCATATAATAACCCTTTTTAGCAATAATAATTTTAATTTTGCAAAGAAGTTTTTATTGTTTTCTTCCATTCTTAACTCTTTTGGCAGTTTATTATATATTTTAATTGCGCTCACGTAAGGGCCATTGCTAAACATAGCTAGATTACAAATCCTGTGATGATCCAGTGGTTAAGGCGTTTACCTGTAGACCCGGGGGTCGAGGGTTCGATTCCCAAGAGAAGCATACTTTGTTTAGTTGTTTCCAGTTTGGTTGGGAAATTGCAGGTTTGAATCACCTGATTGTCTGACAAAAAGATGATTCCGTGCTTTCTAATCTGAGGCACATCTGAGGCTATACTAACGCAACTAAATCCCCTAAATCACCCTCTGTCCTTGAGAAGTGCGGTTTAATCGACCCTGACCTTCAAGGTCGAGGGTAAAAAGGCTACTGCATATCCATACTTACATATCCATACTAATCCATACGTCCATACTATCCATCCATACTTCCATACTAATATTATAAATACGAAAGTCTGTCTGTCTGTCACCTCTTCACGGCTAAACTGCTGGACCGATTGTGATGAAATTTGGTATGGATATAGTTATGCACTAGGAGTCAAACATAGCCTACTTTCGGGCGCGATATAACCGAGGCGCACGCGGGCGCAGCCGCGGGCAACAGCTAGTTCACTTATAAATGCTTATAAGCAAAAAAGTATCAGTTAATTTCTTAACTATGGTATTGGCTACCTCCGTGACGTAATGGTTAACATGCCTGTCCCTACCCAAGAGGTCCCAGGTTCAATCCACGGACTGGTCAAGACGAAAAATGGTATTTTTCTGATTGGCCTGGGTCTTGGATGTTTATTTATTGTTGAGTTAGTATCTTATAACACTGAGAGAGGCCGAGCCACGATGCCACGATTGTGGCGAGGCTCAGGACACCGCTCAACACGTTTTGGAGCGGTGTCCTAGGTGGATCCGGCAGCGCCAGGAGCTGGCCGCCGCGCTTGGCGGGACGGACCTGTCGCTCCCGAGTGTCGTCAACGCGATGCTCGAGAGCGACAGAGCTTGGACGGCAATGGCCTCCTTCTGCGAGACCGTTATGTCGCAGAGGGAGGCCGAGGAAGGGGACCGCGAGGACGACCCCCTCGCGGACCCGTTTCGGAGGCGGAGAGCGGGGGTGCGACGCAGGCGCTACCTAGCGCGCCTGGAAGCGCCCCCATAAGAGTGGGACTGGAACACGGTCCCACCCGGCGGCAGAGGTCCTCCAGGTGTCGGAGGGCCTCTGAGAGTGGTGAGTCCGGTCTCTGATGAGAGACCGGCCAGTCGCTGAGGCGTCTTGTGCTAGTTAGATCCGAGGCGCCTCCATGCAAAGCGGCCGATGGCACCCGCAGGGGTTTAGTGGGTAGTCTGGGCCGACTAGCCCAGAGCCCAGGAGTCCCACACTCCGTGCGTAAAAGCATTCCCCTGCGAAATCAAAAAAAAAAAAAAAAAGTATCTTATAACACTAGCCTCGAACTTACTTTGGGACTAGCGCAATCTGTTGAATCTGTGAGATTTATACCTACTTAAATATAATTTACTAGCGACCCGCCCCGGCTTCGCATGAGCATAAAAACCATCCGCTTGAATCACTCTATTTATTAAAATAACCGTATCAAAATCCGTTGCGTAGTTTTAAAAGATTTAAGCATACATAGGGATATAGGTACTGAGAAAGCGACTTTGTTTTATACTATGTAGTGACAGTGATATGTGTGTGTTGGCTACAATCCGAATATATTTTCCTATTTTTGGCTACAATCATAGTTTACTTACATTTTTCAATAATTTCTTTTTAATTAATAAATGAATACATAAAAAAAAAAAAATTTTTTGAATAAACGAAGGCTTAATTTTCGATTCGAACACAAAGAAATAGAAAAAACCCGCCAAAACAATACTTTAAAAAAAATAAAACAACCAAAGAGCTTTCAAACCCAAATACGGATTTTTAAAAATAAGTTAACGACTTTCGCAACCCTGTCACAATAAAATGTTTCGCGAATTTGGAAGCGCGCACAAGGTTTATCGCGATTGTTTATTGGGACATGGTTGTATCTGATTCTTGGACAGGCAAGTTACCATATGGGGTATACTTACAGAAATCTGCTAGGTATTGGGCACACGGCTGCTTGTAGCTGAATTAAAATGCAAATTGTTGAGGAAAACATGACGCCTTTTTTTTTAATACCACTAGCTTTCGCCCGCGGCTTCGCTCGCGTCAATTTCCCGCGGGAGCAGTGCTTTTTCCAGGGATGAAACGTCCTATGTCCTTCTCAATACTTCTACCTATGTGTATGCGAAATTTCAGGAAGATTGGTTCAGTAGATAGGGCGTGAAAGCGTAACAAACAAACAAACTCACTTTCAAATATTAGTTAGTTAGGATTTTTTCCGGTGGTATTCTAAGCTTACGCTCGGATACACTTTAACTAAGTAATACATAAAATTGTTTCTGTTCCTTTCAACGCTTTTTAACCGACTTCAAAAAAAAGGAGGAGGTTCTCAATTCGTCGGTATGTTTTTTTTTTATGTTACCGGATTTCTCGAAGACGGCTGGACCGATTTGAAAATTTTTTTTTAGTTCGAGAGGGTGTACTTTTCAATTGGTCCCATATTCAGCAGGTCAGGATCTGATGATGGGATCATGGAGAAATCGAGGGAACTCTTCAAGTTTTGTATTGAACATGGGTATTTTTTCATATATTCCATGTTAGTAAGGTGAGACGTAGGTGAGACAATGCTGGAAAATTTAACCCACTCTCAAAAATGCAACGTATTTGCAACTTTTTGATTGTAATTCTTGCTCGATTACTCAGACCAATGATTGATTTGTAAAATTCTTTTTTTTTTAGAAAGGGTATACTTACTAGATGGTTCAATAGTCATCAGATCAGGATCTGATGATGGAATCATAGAGTTATCGAGGGAACTCTTCCAAGTTTTATTGCGATTTGGGTATTTTTTTATATATTCCATGTCAGTAAGGTGAGACGACGCTGATGACGTTTACCCGACTTTCCAAAATGCAAAGTGCTTACAACTTTTTAGTTATAGTTATAAGGTTTTGGGTATTCAAAACTAAAAAGTGAAAAATAATTGTTTTTGCCAAAAAAACGAAACCGACTCCAATTTCTGAACTAAAAAGGATGAAATAATTAATAAATTGTTGTTTAAATATGCTTCATGAGTATCAAACATTTTAACAAATTTGAAGTCGGCGCCGGTTTTTTTAGAGGGGCGAAGACGCGAGCAAAAGCTAGTTAATAAATATACTTTCAATAATAAGCAATGAGTCATGTTGGAGGCGTCACTTATGTCATACAAAACTTGTTTGCTTTCATACTTCAGGTATAGAGTAGATACGTACAAGAGAACAAGCTACTTCTTCGTCGCGTCGTCGTCGTGTAAATGTCTGTTTTTTATGTTTTTTTTTTACCCGACTGCGCCAGATGGAAGTTTATGTTTTTCAAGAATACTCTTGAAGAACATAACAAGCCAAGCCAAACAAATATACATACGTATATATGTATGTACGCTCTGCAACCTGAAAGCAGTGCCGTAAAAAGGGCGGTGCCACCGGTGCCCAGGTACAGGGCGTAGTTGTAGAAGCTCCGCTAGGGCGCAGAAAATTTGTATTATCTAAAAAAAACAAGGTTGCAATTATAGAAGCTCGCACAGGGCGCAGAAAAGGTAATTTACGGCTCTGCCTGAAAGGCTTGACGGATTTTAACTTGAGAGGTGTCACGTATTTTCTGTGAGAATAATGAAATGAAATGAAATAAATATATTGAGCTTGTACTCTATTGAATGCCTACTCTGTGTTTCAGCTGTTAGACAATCTGTAACAGACCGTTTAATAAATGTGGCTAATTAGTATGAATACTGGAAAAACCTATGAAAAATATTGGTTTGTTTTGGACATTAGTCTGTGTACCCCTAGATTGTATATAGGTAAGTACTACGTACGTAGACGCTAGCGATTGCGTTAGGATTTTGTATGGAATTTCTCAGTTGCCTTATTATCCGCCGCGCCTACCACCATCTCTTAAAACTATGCAAAGTAAGGGAGATGTCGCCTTACATCATGTATTGCGCTGTCTCGCTTACTCACTGGAACTTGCATGATTTTAAGAGACGGTAGTAACCCCCCTGGTATGACATACAAAATCGCTAACGAAGTCCCTAGCGTCTACGTTTATAAAAAATTCATAATAGCTGAACTATATATGAATAATAACAAAATAGAATCGATACAACTTATACCTAACCTACTTAAGTATGTAGGTATATATCACATGTTATTCAGAACCTACAACCGCACAGCAGTCATCATTTGTTTTCTACTTTATTTTGGCCTTGACATATTTAATCTTACTAAGGCCTGACCACGCACTGACCTATATATTAAAAAAATTGTGTCTATACAATATAGATTACTAGCGACCCGCCCCGGCTTCGCATAGGCATAACAACCTTCCTCTTGAATCATTCTATCTATTAAAAAAAACACATCAAAATCCGTTGCGTAGTTTTAAAGATTTAAGCATACATAGGGATTAGGGATATAGGGACAGAGAAAGCGACTGTTTTATACTATTTATTTATTTATCATGACTGGGGTGGGTCGCTACGTAGCTAGTAAATAATATAGGTATGAATTAAATAAACTATTGATGAGTTGAATTGAATGGTCAATGGCCCTAACAAATATGGTGTAAAATAATGGCTTTGCTGAACTAGCGGCTCACAAATTAAACGGTTCTGCCAAAAATAGACGGTATTGATTTTATCTCTGTGTCTAGTAGGTATCTGCCCAGAATATTTCTTTTTTGATTTTATTTTTTCAGACAATATTTACTTACAATGAGGTTAACTGAGTGGCTCTAGCTTGGCGCCAAATAATCCTGATTTATTCATTTTATTTTCTAAATCGTGACTAGATAAATAGGCAAGTACCTATTATAGTTAGATACTTAGGTACTTTGTGGTTTTGCCTTCCCCTTTGAGTGCCTTTGAGTGAAATTAAGTACCTAATTAATTAAATAAATACAGATAAAAGCTATCCAGTCTGGCGTGAGAAAAAAACATTATTTTGTTAGTGGCCAGTACTTTCGTGATTAAAAATATAACCGAATTAAGTTTATGACAGAAGGGGTGCCACTATAACCCGGGTGTGTCAACACTGTGTAAAATGAATTGCTTTTAGTCCCACTACCTTTTAAAAATAACCGAATGACCGCATTTAGAAATACTAAGCCAGACATGCAGAAGGGAACCAAATAAAAGAACGTTTGCTATAAAAAAACATCAAAAGACGAGCTTCTTTGATATCAAAATGCCAGTTTTGTAAGTTTTGTATTCAATTAGGGAAGCGTCTTTATTTAATTTTTTATTTTTATTTTGTCTATGAAACTTATTTTTTTACACTAAGAATAAGTGTAGTGTATCAATTGAAATGGCATACTCATATTTCAGGGAAATCTAATTCGAACAATTAAAAATTTACAAAACCAAATAATAAAACCAAATAATTTACAAACATCTTCAAAATATCCACTAAATTTACCAATTGGTTACTTAATAAACCTTACAAGAATAAACTCTTCGTCGTTAGAATAAATATAGTTAATTATTTATACACCATATTTAAAAGGAGTAAAATCATATTTATTCAATAAATATTTCCTCGAAATCGGTATTAATTGAAGCGTAGGTATGTAGTAGTATGATTTCTTATTCGACTCTATATATGGACTATAAATTATCATGACTGCATCCATGTTATTTTATTTAATCGAACTCCAGATATCTCATTGAACGAGTACCTACTGACTTAATTCAGTAAGGTGCATCAGCCCACAAACTAAAATAACTTAAAAAAAAATACAAACAATCACTCATTCACATCCAGAGTAGAGAAACCTATATAAATATGTTTAAATTTTTGACATTAATATTTCGGTTTTATCTACAAACTATATCAATTGCTCTATTTTGTTGAGTGGTTTAAAAGTTTGAAGGTGTTCAGAGCGCAATGGACATTCAAATCATAAAAATTCTCGATTCGATTGATTTGAAGTACGCTGCAAGTAAAGCTAATGGACCAATCAGAGAGCACCGACGGCAAATGGCGCGGAGGCGACGCTCTCCTCAAAAATCCCCACCGACAGCGAACACTGATCAAATCTGCGAGTTGTGTGGCGCGAGAGACGCGTATAGTGTTTAAGTAATTTATTCAAATTTTACGAAACAAAAATGAGGGAAATCGTGCACCTTCAAGCTGGCCAGTGCGGAAACCAGATCGGAGCTAAGGTAAATATTAATCAAAATAAATAATAATCCTATAATGGTACACTAAGTATGTACCTACTGAGTAACGGTCGGTAACGGTCCGAGCTAGCTTACCATGGAATTCAATGATAATTTAAATGTTTCGTACTATTTTATTAGCCCCACTCTCTTTTGTTAGTGTCTTTGCAGTTTCTGTGGGTTTCCTTTGCATTGACGGCGAAAGGAGGTCGTCGTCTAGTCTATGCTACACAATGATGTGTTGCATAGTTCCATTCTATTTGAAAATGGAATTCCGAATTTGAATTTTCATTGTTCACCGCGCTGTCATTCTTTCGCAGGGTTGTCACACCCCTCGTTCAGTCTGTCGAGTAATGTTTACATTTTTATATAGTTTTATTGACGTTACACACTATATTTACATCTTATTAATTTCATTACAATAATTTTATTTCATAGATGAGTAGAATTAAATATGCGAATGAAATGTTTAAAAGTATAAACCAAAAATAATTTAATTCAAGATAAATTTAGGTATTACGAAATTATTATCTAACCTTACCAATAAGTTGTCACTGTTGTCAGCATGATGTCATCTTACAAGTAAATTGTCTATTATTTAATGATATAAAATTGATTGCTGATCTCCTTGGATCGAATACAAGGTGTTTTTCATCGAATGAGTCAATTGATTGACCATTAATTATTATTAGAGCTGTTACCAAGGTAACTTAGGTACGATATAGTATTCTGCATAGTATTTAATTGGAGGACTTAGTGTAATGTAAAGACTAGCTTTAGGCTATTTTTCTAATTTGTGACTTAGTGTTTCCAATTGATTGTTACCTTTCAATAGAAAGTATTGGTTTAGTAATATGTTTACAAATTTAAAATATTGTGTAAAAAGTGTAGCTACATTACTTAGGCTTAAAACCTATAATGAGCAATTAGAAAATACCGATTGTCATGTAAATAGCGCATAATTAACTTTCATAACAAAGCCACTGTGAAAGGTTCTGCATTGACAATTTTCCATTTACTTTTCCATCGCCATTTATGTTTTACCCTCCCTCGGGAAGAAGGATTATGTTCTTGGGTGTATGTATGATACAAAATTTTATCTTCATAAATACCGGAGGAACTTCATCACTTAAATTAGAAATTTGGTCTTTATTAAACTATCTCAATTAGGTATTTAGTTGTCAGTTGTTTTTACTACTGAAATGACTAGACTATGTTATTCAAACATTAGCTATTATAGTTATATATATTTCTGTACGCATTATTACTCAGAAACATGAATCACGAGAATTTTCTTCGGATGAGACGCACTCAAGCTGAATCAATAGTGTGAGGATATTTTAAAACCTTGAAACTCATAGCATTTACAAGATTTTAACAAACTCAAGAACTTTGTATTCCCATTTAGTTCCAAATTAGCTCAGTCAATCTAAAGACATACACATTAATAAAAAAAATCTGTAAAAATGTTATTTAATTGGATAATTGTTACTCTTTGATACTAAAAACTACATCATCGACATTTCAGCGGCAGGCTGTCCACAGCTGGATATAGACTACGAATACTCAGGCTTAAGCCTACTTTTTAAGTCCACAATGATAATAGTATCATAAAGGTCTACTGATAGTCCCACAGCTAGGTATAGATATAGTTAATATCAGTAGAGCGACTACAATTGCCTGCGCTGATACAACTATTTCCCTTATTATCCCAATTCACTATATTTTGTATTATTCTATCTGGATCAATCTACTGAACAGTCATCCGAAATATTGAAATTTAATACCATTAGTTCATTTAAGTACTTTCTCATATATGACGTAGAAACGTTTACTGTTATGTCTGACAGTCTACAATTTCAAATACGAGGCCATATTTAGACAATAAATTAGAGTTCGTACATCGTCACGCTCAATTTCCCGTGAGCACCGACCGAAACAATGACTAAAATGTGATGACTTCAGCTGTAATCATGATTTGAATTTGATAAATCTAGCGTGAGTCAGTATTAGCGTTGATGCTGAAAAAATTTTAGCTGTTTTATTCACTGAAGCTGTATTTCAACCCAACCGATCCAGAAGGGATATTTTTCTTCGTCATAATTAGCTGTTAGAGAAATCTCTAAGGTTTAGTTTCTGAAGACATTTCATATATCGTATCAAACAGGACACTGCGATTCTCAATTGAATAAATGGTTGCTCGTACTAGGAAATATACGTGATTAGAATACTCTTTTAAGTATGTTTGCCACGTAACATGCAACACTTCACGGAAGTCTGCATTTTAATGTCTTAATGCCTGCATTACTCGTTAAGCTTCATCTAATGAGAATCATTTCTCTCTCATGTGCACATTCAATTCAATTATATCCCTTATAGGGACATGTAATATAATAATTGTTATGAATGAGACAGATTTGATTGATTTAATTGAATCCCTGATAGAGCACATAAATTCGCAACCCAAAATATCTGAACGGCAAAAAGTTGTTGGTAATAGCTATATAGTTTCCATGACCATAGAAATAAGCTGTATCTTATCATGTTACTACATTTGGCTAGATATAAGGTCGTAAGATTAGAGAGGACGTTGACCCTACGGTCGACGCCCGCCTGCCGCTTATAAATAACTGGGACTGCACTCACTTTAAAACAGCAATATTTTAGTCGGAAACCGTTAAGGAGCGGTTTAATGCGTGTTTCGAAATCACTGCGGCACGCACAAAACACCCATTGTCGAGGGTTTCCCTAGCAAGTTGTACGTACGCCTTTCGCACGCTACTTTCATCTTGTCTACCTGCTATCTAGTTGCGAACAGAAAGTCTCGTACAACCCAATCACCTTTCACTTTTTGTTGTTACTAAAAATCATTATTCTATCATGATGTTTTGAAAGTACTTACATATTCGACCTCTCTAGATTGTCCTAATATTGATCACGAAAATCTTCAGTAGGCGGTCGAATCGAAGGCCTTAAACGAGATCTGGTATTAGTCATTTTACCATAAATGTCTATGTCAAGCGAAGCACGGAGGCCTTACCCACACAAACACACCCACGACTTGCAGTATGACATCATGCTGCCTTTCGTATCCTCGTTTGAATTTTAATGTTCTTCAAACACGTCAGACTCTAAACAGCTGAGCCTTTTGTTGATTATTGGCAAGGATTTCACTCAATTTGCGAATTACGTAAGCACTTAAACTCGAAACAGATCCATTATTATAAGACGGCCATATTTGCATTCGACTGACCATATGGCAAACGAAAATCAGGCCATGGATTACAAGAAGCATCGAAAAATTGAATGCTAATGAGTACTGAACGGGTTGAGACATTCTCTACATATATGGTGAGATAAACGAAGACGTGGGCGGCGCCCGTCGTCAAGGCGACATTGTACTCGTTCGTAATAACTTATGCCATTGTCTTGCGTAATCCTCCGAAGCTGTAGTTCCATTAAACTTTATTATGTATCCTGTACTCGCGCAGTTTATCGAGTCGAGTTAATAGATCTTACGAAGGAAGTCGCGTCGCATGATATAGTTCGGAGTTAGATTCTACTTTCCTAAGATGAGGACTGTTACAAACCGGTTTGAAAGTAGCGCCGGGATCGCTTACAATTGAACGTGGAGAAACGGAGCTTTCGTGTTGGAATCTTAATGGAGTGCATTCCTCTTTCATTCGCGAGTTGTTTCACTGCATTTCGTAATGTTTGTCTTTTCTTTCGCAGTTCTGGGAGATCATTTCTGATGAGCATGGCATCGACCCCACTGGCGCTTACCATGGAGACTCCGACTTGCAGTTGGAGCGCATCAACGTATACTACAATGAGGCTTCCGGAGGCAAATATGTTCCCCGTGCTATCCTTGTCGACCTCGAGCCTGGAACCATGGATTCCGTACGCTCTGGCCCCTTCGGACAAATCTTCCGCCCAGATAACTTTGTATTCGGACAGTCTGGAGCTGGAAACAACTGGGCCAAAGGACATTACACCGAGGGAGCTGAGCTGGTTGACTCAGTTCTTGACGTAGTCCGCAAAGAATCAGAATCGTGCGATTGCCTGCAGGGCTTCCAGCTCACACACTCCCTTGGTGGCGGTACCGGCTCCGGTATGGGAACCCTTCTCATCTCCAAAATCCGTGAAGAGTACCCCGACAGAATTATGAACACCTACTCAGTCGTCCCCTCGCCCAAAGTATCAGACACAGTCGTAGAACCATACAACGCCACACTCTCAGTTCACCAACTCGTAGAAAACACAGACGAAACATACTGTATCGATAACGAGGCACTGTATGACATCTGCTTCCGCACCCTCAAACTATCCACACCCACCTATGGTGATCTCAACCATTTAGTCTCCCTTACAATGTCTGGTGTAACCACCTGCCTTAGGTTCCCTGGTCAATTGAACGCTGACCTCCGTAAATTAGCAGTAAACATGGTTCCTTTCCCACGTCTTCACTTCTTCATGCCTGGTTTTGCTCCTCTCACCTCCCGCGGAAGCAGGCAATACCGTGCCCTTACAGTGCCAGAGCTCACCCAACAAATGTTCGACGCCAAGAACATGATGGCGGCGTGCGACCCGCGCCACGGGCGATACCTCACCGTCGCTGCCATCTTCCGCGGTCGCATGTCCATGAAGGAAGTAGACGAGCAGATGCTCAACATCCAAAACAAGAACTCATCCTACTTCGTCGAATGGATCCCCAACAACGTGAAGACCGCCGTGTGCGACATCCCACCTCGTGGTCTCAAGATGGCCGCCACCTTCATAGGCAACTCGACCGCCATCCAAGAGCTGTTCAAGCGTATCTCGGAACAGTTCACCGCTATGTTCAGGCGCAAGGCTTTCTTGCACTGGTACACGGGCGAGGGCATGGACGAGATGGAGTTCACCGAGGCGGAGAGCAACATGAACGACCTGGTCTCCGAATACCAGCAGTACCAGGAGGCCACCGCCGACGAGGACGCAGAATTCGACGAAGAAGCGGAACAGGAGATCGAAGACCATCACTAATCACTGCCAGCGCGGAGGCGCAAAACAAAAAACATGCCATTATATCTCGAGTTACTTTAAAATTAAGTAACATTAATGATTCCTATACAGCGTATTGAAAAGACATGCTTTCTAACTCTTAACAGAATGCACAACTAAAAAACTGCCGGTCATGATATTAATGACTTGAAAGCATTTGTATCAGTTAAGTACATTCCTCTTCGTTTCTGAATGCCTCTTCGAGAGCAAGATCTGACGTTGTAAAAAGCAGATCTATTAGACATTCTTTGTGTACCGATCTATGTAGTATAGTTTGGTTGTGCTATAGCTGCCAAACGTGAATAATTTTTAAAGGCTTCAATAACCGAAGTTGTATTATTATAAAAATTGTTTGAAACAATAATTTAATGTATATAATAAAGATATTTATTTATACCTGTTTCTTTTATTAGTAACCTTAGATGAGATAACCGTAAAACAAGTTATCTATTGGAAAAACAACTTAATGTCCATCATAAATTAATCTACAATATAGTTCTTTATCAAAGCCCTTCAAGATTATTATCTTAATTTACATTTTATTAGTAAACATTCCTCATTTAATCCTTACATTGACGATAATCGTAAATTGGAATCATCATAATCTTTGAGAATTTGAAATATAAAGACCTATTTGCCGATAAATGTTAAAAATAGCATGCGATATACAATTTTACATGTTATTAAACAAAATTCTTGTAGATAGATCATTAGTTTACACAGCAGTAACAATAAATGACACATACTCGTATAGCAAATGGCTGACATGCGTGCAAATTGCTTTGTAAGTCTAGCAACAGTAATGATTCTGAAGACCATGAAGTGTAGTTACAAAACCAGAAATGAAAAAAATCTTCGTCTTATCGATTTGACTATAGCTAATTATATTTGAGAAGACCAAAGTTCTGCTACTTAAAAGGCGTTGTCAGTGGCACGCGTGCGTGATTGGGCAAAGATGTACCATGATCCCAAGCGCTAAAGTAATACGGCTAAGGGTGCAATTGGGACAACACTAAGATAAAGATAAAGACATAAATTTATATAAGATCCAGCGCATCCGACATATCATGGCCAAAATACACCTGACATCATTCGCCTTGTGGCTATATTTAGAAATGCACTTATATTGTGTTGTGCGTGACCTCAGATAGTCCCTGTTAGCCAGTTTTGAGCTATGTCCCCACAATAACGTGTAGGTCTTGTTATGCAGTGGTGTGATACCGTGATAACCATGATGTCATGCCCTCATTCGTCATCAGCTTATGTCACTGCGAGTAAACAAGGTAGAGTATGTAGATCATGAATTTATTGGAAATGACAGTGATGATATTTATAGCACTACTTGTAAATTTAATTAGGTCATATTTAATGAATCGATACTTAGTACAAGCTATTTATTTTATTTTACTGCTTTTTATAAGATTATGTTGTCTAAAAAGCATACGGCCAACCAAAATGGTCACTAAAGTACTGTTGTAAATGCTTTTTTTGCTAATGTCGGCATTGAAGACCGAGGTCAGCTAAAAACGATGTCATCTTCTTTGGTTCCTCAATTTGCACTCAAGGTATATTGTAAGGCTTGGTATAAAAAGAAAATTTTGAGTTATTTTCCTTTAATTAGGCCTCCTATGACTAAAATTTCTTCGAAATCGATTTAGTATGTAAGACGTGAAAACTTAAATTTGCCGTCGGCTTGTATTCTATAAATACGACCCCAAATATAGATATTGATATACGTATTAGGTACTTATTCGTTGTATCTTCTTAGAGCAACATAGCTTCTGTACAGGAGGCCGTGTTTCCCGAAGAGTATTACAGATTAAAGAATGCCATACTAGCAGTAATATAAGAGAGTCTAAAATAGGCCATGACAAATAATAGGAATGTTATCAAAAGTAACAATAGACTAGACATGGCTGAGGCGAAGACAATGAAGTGTGATAGACAAATAGGTACGCCCAGCAAGCCAGCAGTGGGCGGGCTTGTAGTGATAATGAATGAAACTATATTCGGTAACAAATACATAGATAAGAATACTTATGTAAATGCCATTGAGTCCAAATAGCTATTTTGATTCGAGAAAAAAAAATGGTTTTGAGCCTATCTATGATTTGAATCTCTTTTTTAAATCCATACTTCCATACTAATATTATAAATGCGATTAGATTATTTCTTAGGATGAATAGGAACTTAACTATATCATTATCAATTTATGTCTTACATTATCTTCGTCATCATGGCCCCACTATTTTCCTATTTAGGGTCATATGTTGACATTCTTACATGCTATATGTATATTGTTAGATTAGTTATTATATATTTGTAAGCTTAAGCGTTCTTAATTGGCAAGGAAAGAGAGCGGCTGTAATAAATAAATAAATATATAGGGACAAATCACACAGATTGAGTTAGCCTCAAAGTAAGTTCGAGACTTGTGTTATGGGATACTAACTCAACGATACTATATTTTATAACAAATACATATATAGATAAACATCCAAGACCCAGGTCAATCAGAAAAAGATCATTTTTCATCTTGACCTGACCGGGGATCGAACCCGGAACCTCCTGAGTAGCGGTCAGGCATGTTAACCATTACGCCACAGAGGTCGTCAATATCTCAATTAATATAGTAAGAAAATAAGAAAGTCAAACGGAACCTAGTCAAATTCAAAATTCAAATTCAAATTGTTTATTTTCAATATAGGATATTCTTATCACTTATTGACGTCAATTGTTACTTATTTTAAGTTTACCACCACTTCCAAAGCGCAAGTGGAGAAGAAGTGGCGCCACAAACTCCACAGCAGCATTTTCTTCAAAAACGTCAATTCACAAAGCGACACCCATATTGGATGGCATTCGAGACTTAAGTTAATTGACGTGTCTATCAAGTAGACTGGCGTATTCATAAAATCACACTTGCCAATGGTCATACATTCATCAAAGCTGAGCACATTTTTTTTATTTTATTTCGTACAAATACAAATCGTTAGGTACAATATTTCCTATCACGATGCTATCATAATCTTTCTCAAGATCTACCGTTGCATATTGACTTGACTTACATGAATGCATATCTTTGTATTGTATTTTTTAAGTGTTTATTTCTCTTTAAAATATTTAAATTAATTTAAGACATGATTCTCATCTTTATAAGTTTGTCTAATTCAAACTTCTTTTAAACCCTGAAATTTTAGCTTGTGATGCTTAAAAAAAATCATGGAACATATGATGAAATTATTTATCAATAAAGAAGTGAAATATATATATGTGGGATAAACTACTTATTTCTTAATTTTCTGTCATATAGCAACACTAGTAAATGATGTTTTTGGTGGTTATGGTTACGAGATTCACAGAGAAGATGTCAGATTTATGTACGCAAGATTTGTCTGTAACGAAATAAGTTGTTTTAATTTAAAGACGTTGTGATTTACCTGGATTTTGAAAATATCCTAATATATTTGTAAAAAATAAGCACGTACTTACATACTTCAAATAGCAACTTGGAATTCGGATCAGCAAAATAACTTGCGCATATACAACCCTAAAGTTTATTTTGACATTTATTTTTTTAAAATGGAGCGCACAGCGTGCCTTCAATTAGTTACAGGAAATCAATAGTGATGGCACACTATAACCAATCCATATTGCTTATACCTACACGAGGTGATGGGTTGCTAGCCGCATCGCAATGTGACCGATTCCCTCAGTTGACTTACAACCTGCGCGGGAAGAGAAGCAGCTGGCAGCTGGTACATTCATTCTATTCTTTTCTGTCTCTCTCAGACCAGCAAGGAAATGAACATGTAAATATTTGCGTAAAAAATCATTGGTGTACGATTAATTGAATTGATAACCGGCTTACACAACCAACGATTCCGTTTTTAGCGAAGACGGATGATGGGTTGAGAAAGTTATCTGACTCATGGCTTACGAAACGGTTCATTCATTCATACCTAGTAAGCTTACATATATAAATCTTTATACCTAAATAAAATCGGCCAAGTGCGAGTGACCCTGAGGGTTCCGTACTACAACACGCTCGCTTCGCTTTCCTTTAATTGGTTTGCAAATTAATTTTCTTTATTTATTTCTTTTTCTTTAAATAAAACATCATAGTTTTTAGAATAATTAATTAATAAGTGCTGTAGGTATATTATTTCTTCGTAAAATTTCATGATTCTGGTTCAACGGAAAGTACCCCATTCCCATATCAAATCGCAAAATTTACGAAAACGGTCATATCTTTTAACACATTGACGTGTAATTGTGATTATTTTACCGCTAAAAAAAGACCGTAGGCCTGAGTATAATGTTAAGAATTTCAACTTGATACGATCTTCAGGAAAAAAAAGTTTGACAGACCAATAAACAAACGGACACGTTTATGGGTTCAATTTTTTGCCTTTTGAGGCACGGAACCCTAAAAATACTATATGCAGCAAAGAAATTGGCAATTTCTTTAGAATATATATTTTTTTTTTTGAATAGTTTTTACGGCCATGGAATCTAGTCCTTTAAGGCCTTTCTTGAATTTATTAATCTTCTTCAGTCCTACTTAAGTCAGTCGAGTCAAAAAGTCGTCAGTAATCAAGTCCAGTCAAGTAAGTAAGTCTAGTCAGAGTCAGATGGCTAAGTGAAGCGGTGGAAAAATTTCACTTAGCTATATCATGGAGATTTTGGTGACAAAGATAAAAAGTCACGTAATCGACACTGTATCACTTCCCAACACTCACGCTTGTTCACGAACACTTTGCGAATAATAATCCACCAATATTATGCATAAACACTCGAAAAAACCTAAGTTTTGGAAATTAAATACAGCGCGGACATAGCGACAGTTTACTTTCCCTCCAAAAACTCTCCTTTAGAATATATAAAAACTTACCATAGACCTTCATACAAAGGTCGTCTATTGCTCTCTGCTTGTGTATAGGTACCTCACTATTAACTATTTCTGCCGCCAAAACAGCAGCTTAAATTGTTGTTTTTGAAAGGTGAGAGGCATTTGTAGTAGCCAAATAGTGCAATGGTGTATCTTAAGGCCACGAGTTGACAATGAGCGGGCGACACCCTCAAAGATTGGTGGCGAATTCCACCAATGAAAGTATTCACAAATCAAGGGTTCACGATAGGCAGGCGGCGGAACAAAAATAATGCTGTTTAAGAGTGGATGGAGTACATACATACATACATATAATCACGTCTTTATCCCATACGGGGTAGACAGAGCCTAGATCCATAAGACCTTAGGCCACGTTTAGCATAATGGTAGTTGAAACAGGAAATCAATAGTAATGGGTTGCTAGCCGCATCGCCTATGAGCATGATTTCCCAATTCGGCGATTCCCTCAGACGACTTTTACGGCTTGCGCGGGAAGCGAAGCAGCTGGTACATTCTATGTTTTTCTTTTTCTCCCAGATCAGCATGGAAGAGTGGATGGAGTACTCAAGTAAAATGCAGATTAACATACATACACCCACAGAATTTGACAATAAATCATACTAGCGACCCACCCCGGCTTCGCATGGGCATAAAAACCTTCCTCTTGTATCACTCTATCTATTAAATAAACTGCATAAAATCCGATGCGTAGTTTTAAAGATTTAAGCATACAAAGGGACAAAGGGGCAGAAAAAGCGACTTTGTTTTATACTATGTAGTGATAGTAATGATGATAGTGACACCGCATAGGTACCTACATACCTACCTACAAGAAAGTTTTCTATGGAAGTAAATTGATTCTATTGTCCTATATTCGGCGTTTACGACTTAGGAAGAGAGGTCCTATAAAATGATTAGTTTGTTTGAACGTAAATCCTACTATAAAATATGTATTTTAAGTACCTAAGTACACACCCAAAAAATGCAGTATTTTTACGCTATCACACAGTCAAGTAGTGGACTATTTTCTCTCTCTCTCTCTCTTTCATCATAACGCCTTTCCGGGTTTTCAGCTGGTTGCTACGGAGTCGGAGCCGGTCTTCGGTATCCTCATCCTTGGTTGAGAGACAATTAGCACGTGAATTCAGCTAACCCGGTTAAATGTAATGATGAATGAATATAATAGGGAAAAGCAATTGTACTTATTTGTTTATTGCCGATGCCGACCGACCGGCATCAGTCCGGCACCCGGCACCGACAGTATTACCAACCTATGAAACCAAACACCTGTTATTAGTTTCTTTATTTTATGCATGTAAAATGAAAATAATTACATTCAAACAATATAAATTGAAATAAAAAGTGTTAATTTCATTAATCACATAAAGAAACAATTTCCAAATGAAAATTAAAATTTATTATTTGAGAAACGAGGTCACCGTCGATTTTATTATGTTGGCAACAGCGACGCCATCATGGCGGCTGCAACCAATAGGAAGCCGTTGTAGAATTAGGGCTGGGACCATATCGATATTAGTTCAAATCGATGAAAAAGAGATTGATAAGTTTATTAACGAAGGTGAATATAAGTTAATTTATTATACATATTTTTTTGTAACTAGTATGTTGAAGTAAAGTAATACTAATTCCTTAATACTTAATAAGTTAATTAATTTAATATTGAGCTAATATTTGAACGTGCCCGTACATGCGTGCGTATATGTCGCTTATTATTTTTTACAGAATCAGTAAAGCATAAAATTTGTTTGACTATAAATTCTGTTTCTCCCAAATGTTGACTGATAAACAATGGTCATAGTATTATGTCCACCAATTGTAAGAGTATTTTGTACGAATGAAACAATAACGTTTTAATGAATAATTAAAAATGTTTTATAAGATATTGAAAAGCGTTTTTTAGATTGCTTGCTTGCTCATGGAGTAGTTTGCAAGGTCCATCGACTATTTATAAGTTGGCGTTACTAAAGCGACTTAATAAATAGACTATACAGGTACTTCACGAGCCTATAATAAATCTAAAATATTATTAAACTAGCGACACGCCCTGGCTTCACATGGGCATGAAAACCTTTCTCTTGAATCACTCTTTCTATTAAAAAAAACTGCATCAAAATCCGTTGCGTAGTTTTAGATTTAAGCATACAAAGGGATATAGGGACAGAAAAAGTGACTTTGTTTTATACTATGTAGTGATACTGATGAAGTAATAGTGATGTAGTGATAGTGAAGTGATGAAGTAAGCTATTACATACCAGGTAAGATCTTTTTGTCAAAAGACAATAAATAAAAATCATGACTCAATTTTTATACTTGTTTTGAAGTATATATTAAAATTATTATATTTAATAAACAAAGCAAAGAGGCTAAACATGAAAAGAAAGCAAGGAACGTAAGTAAATTATAAGTAGTACATTACAAGGAACGTTGGTCCCTGTTGTTACCCTGTTATATGTATCTCTAGATGGCAGTCATTAGACTGTGTCAGATGGGCAACTTGTTTAAAATCTGACAGTGTTTGCCTCCAACGACGGATCATGGCATAGATGATCCTATTGGTCATTTAAATAAATCAGAAAGAAAATCTTGTTTTCAACGACTATTTAGTGAATTAATTTTTCATTTTGATTAATTATTTGTTAAATGTAAAGAACAGAGCTAAATGACGCATTGCGACATTTTTTATCGACAGGTGCCCGGAACACGATTCACATCACTATCCAAACGCAGCTTTTGTGGTTCGTACAAAACGGAACAAGATTATTCTTCAAGCAACCACGAAAGTACGTGGTGCGTGCGGAGCAGAAATATTTAGTGTTAAGTAATTTATTAAGTTTTAAATTCAACAAAATGAGGGAAATCGTACACATTCAGGCCGGACAGTGCGGCAACCAGATCGGTGCTAAGGTAATCACGATTTTCTTTTGTTTTCATCAAAGTAATTTTTTTCGTTTTCCGTTAGCTTAGCGGCCGGCATTTTGTGACGCCTCAATACTCGTGCAAATTTGTTCTCAATATGACTTTTACGATTAATAATCGCGTTTTAGCCTATTCCAGTAATATTCTTATGTGGAAAGTATTCAAATTCCGATTTTTACATGATATTGAACGTTGGGTGTGGTCTGGTCACATTGATCCGGCCGGCTCGTTCTACATAACAATTTTCTTTGTCATTTGCATATTTTTTTAACTATGTGGCACTGGTGGCATGTTAAAATATCGGAATTTGTGATAAAACTATGTTTTTTTAACCACTTTGAGATTTTGTGTTGTGTATTGATCGGTGTAGAGTTCCTACATCCATCTACTTAAGTAGGTATTCACCTAATTCCACGTGTTCTTTTGTCATTTGCTGGTAGATTTATCTGATATTATGACATGACGTACAGATGTGCCTATTGCGTTCGGATCGAATTTAAGAATCCATGATTTTTCCAATAAGAAAGAGTACTTAATTAGATTGGAACCCTATTTTACCTAACTGGCAAAGAGGATCATGAGATAGGATAACCACTGAAACCATATTAATATTTTATTCGTAAAAACCGTAACCATAAATAAATAATACGGTTAGAGTAATAAGTACAGTAGCCTTGACAGTATCAGTCTCTTTATTTGCAATTTTTCTTATCAGATAACGTTCGACAATACATAGATAGCAGGATACAAATGCATTTTTTGAACAATGTCCCACCAAAAATATCCGTTACATTCCAAAGGGCACGCTTGATTTTGAACCGTTCAAGGCCTATTCCCGCGTCCCATGATAAGGGTCGCGGCAACCAATAGTAGAGCGGAGTTTTGTAACGTTCGAAATTCGAGCTATAATAAGTAGGTACCTATTGTAGTTAGGAAAAAATAACCGTTGTGCCAGATGTTTTAGAAACAATTTTTTTGGCTTGATTTAAAAAAAACATAGGTTTCGTCCATAAATTGAAAAAACCGCTTTTATACGATTTTATTAATGATAACAGGCATGAGTTTATTAAAAAAAATATTGTTGAAGCCTCAAAAATGCAAATTTGATCATTCCCTGCCTGCCTACATAAAAGGGCCTGTGGTTTTAATCATAGACCATAGACTTATAACAATAAGGAGTAGGCGAAACAATAGCCTGTTTATGACAAGTAGGTAGGTAGGTAATTTATTAGTGGTAGACTGTATATGTACCTACTATGAGACCTAGGTGATTAATACAGGAATCTAGTTTGTCAGATATTCTAATACCTAGATGTAGGTAGGTACGTAGAAGTTTATTTTTTAGTATAAAAGGAAAAAAATACCTAAATCGATAGGTGCCTACCTAGATGTAGTAGGTATGTTTTACTAGGTTTGATTTTGATTGTACTTGGTGGGTAGGTAGGTACTACTATACATTTAGGAAATTAAGTAGTCATTACTTAATTTCCTAAATGTACAGTAACCACAGAGGATATAGGTACCTACCTAGATAGATAGTAGGTACCTACCTACGTAGATAAACAAAAAACCTTAGATAAGCTTGCGTAACAACTGTCATTGTCATTTGTTTTTTTTGCTAAGTTGGTCGATTATAAACTTGCAACAAAAAAAAAAATGAAAAAATACAGTAAAATGGAAGTGGTTCTAATCCAAATGTGCTTTGAAGGACTATACTGTAATTTATTATGTGCATTAAAATTTATAACAAACAAACTGATGAAATTCAGTCTTACAATTGGCTAAATGTCCCAAATTTCCAATGTTTACCTGGAAGTTAGGTAACTTATCTTCCAAGTTTTTTTTTTTTACTTTTTTATATGGGACTTTTAAACCTGGTATAAATCAGTTGTAGTCACTACATAGGTAAAAAACAAAGTAGGTAGCTTTCTCTGTCCCGATATCCCTATGTAGGTATGCTTAAATCTTTATTTTATTTTCTATGAAATATATAGGTATTGTACAATCAGTACCACAGAACAGATAAATTAAAATAAATAAATTCTGTGATCAGTACAATGAAATATCACTACGTGACAGTGCTATTTAATTTAGCTAATAAATTACTTGTATGTAGTACTGGCCACACTTGCCCGAGTAAATAAATATTTAAAAAAAACTCGTAAAATGTAGGGGCGCAGGACTGCTTGCTCACAGCAGTATTGGAATTTAAACCACAGAATAACAAGAATAGTTTATTAGTCATTTCCAGTGTAACTAGCCTAGTACGTACATGCTCATCAAAGTTTATCTGGGCATAAACTGGTAGTTTAGGTGGAACATGTGTTGTCTATTTCAGCTAACACGGAAGAGCGGTCAATGAACTCGCCGCTGTCATGCGCCGCGGGTTTCCTTCCTCTATCATAGATAATTAACCTTTTTTGCAAATTTTTCTTTGCATATTCTAACACTGGCAGTTTTGAGATTTTTTCTTTTAAAACTTGTTACCTGCCAGTTACATTAATCGTATTTTTTTATATATTATCTGAACATGTATCTGGCCGGTATCATAACAGGGACGCATGGAAGAAAAGAGGGGACACAGGTAGGAAAAAAATGTATCTGGACATATAAAATTGCAAGCTTCTCGTACCTACCTCATTCCAATTTAGTAGCTAATAGGGTATAGACAAATTAATTGGATAATGACGTAAATCCAATTAGCCAGTAGTTCAATTAATCGTATGTTTTGTTAAACGGTTTAAACTTTTTCATTGACACAATTCCTAATCCAATTAAAGAATAATTGATTGTTTTTAATTAACGAAAATAATATGTAGGTAGTTTTAATTTGTCAAACTGTAAAAAACTATGCCTATAAACCGGCTGCCTGCCTGACGCCAATTACCTTCCTATGCTATGCTGCTGTTAGTAGAATCTGCTACCAGTCTTAGGAAAAACCACTATCTCTTAGTCTCTTGTCGTGGTGATGTATTATTATACCTTTTCCCAAGATTCAATCTATAATATCCATAAGATACTGAAGAATGTTTTAACCGGGTCAGTTTTAAAGTTATAAGCGTTCAAACAAACAAACGCTTAGTTTAATTATATTTGTATAGATGCATTTCAACACGGAAGTCATATATTTCTCCTTTGCTGTCGAAATCCGTGTATTAGGTAGGTATTTTGTTGGCGCAGCGCCAAGAAAAAGGGGGTGATGTCATGGGTTTTAAGATATCCGGAAAACTACTATCAATAATTTGTGAAGTAGCCAGAAAAATAATTTTATAACGTAAGTAGGTACAAATAAAACCGGTCAAGCGCGAGTCGATATCGTGCATCGTACATACGAATCCCACCTCGAGTTCCTGTAACATATACTAACAACTAGCTTGTTGCCCGGGGCTCCGTTCCCGTTTTAATTCCGGTATAAAATATAGCCTATGTGTTATTCCAGGGTCTAAGCAATTTATTTTTTTCGTTGTTCGGCTGAAGAATGGTCGATGTCAGTACCTACCTCTAGTACGAGATTTTATAAACGCAGCCGTTAGCGACTGCGTCGATTCTGCTAACGTTAAGTCAAAATCGTGTCAAAATAGTGTTTCTATTGTAGTGGTTTTTACACGCTATTTACAAGAATTATGACAGTATGATGTGACGTAAATGTAGTGTGGGGTGTGACCATCAGCAGTGATATAAAAAATATACATTTCTTGTAACTAGTGTGTAAAAAAGCACTTCTATTGAAACACTTTTTAGACACGATTGTGACTTAACGTTAGCAGAATCGACGCCCTGAGCCCCTAGTATGAGTTTTTCTTAACGTAGACGCTAGCTACTGCGTTAGCGATTTAGTATGGCAAACCTGTACAGCGCCTCTGGCGGATAGTAAGGCAACTAAGAAATTCCCATACAAAATCCTAACGCAGTCGCTAGCGTCTGCGTTAAAACTCATACTAGGGGCACTGTAGTGTCCCGGCGGATAGTAAGGCAACTAAGTATATAAGATAGTAAAATCCCATACAAAATCCCTAACGCAGTCGCTAGTCTGCGTTTATAAAATCTCATACCTACTAGAGGTACAGGCAGCAAGCAAGCAATCTTAAAAATAATAAAGAGGAAAGATATCGCGTTTTATTCTTATACATTCTGTTGTCAACTGGGTTAAATTTTCTATCGACCACCCAGCAAAAGAGCTATAAATACACTATATCTAACTTAGATATAAGCAGATTAATTGTATCTACTTTGGTCAAAAACCGATAATACCATTTGTATCAAATTCGTAGGATGGATGAGTCGGCATGGAGTCATTTTGAGGTGAAAATGCCCAATAGAGGAAAATTTTGTTTTAATATTAGTATTTTTAAGCGTGAGAGTACTGCCTCTGGTGTCTAGTGGTTAATACGTTTGCCTGAAGACCTGGAGGTCGTGGGTTCAAATTCCACGGAAAGCTTACTTTATTGTTTCCAGTTTGGTTAGGACATTGCAGGCTTGAATCACTTGAAAGATGATTCCGTGCTTCGGAAGGCATGTTAAGGTGTTAGTCCCGACTTTCATTATAATATGGTATTCGTTAAAGAAACCACGTCAGAGGCAGAGAGGTTTTCAAGAGCTCTTACAAATGGGTGTACAGGGTCGGTTGGCCTAACATAGCAGCAGTTCACCCCGGTCTCGCCCGGGGTACATACATAGCCTATGTCACTCAGTGAATGTAGCTCTCCAATGGTGAAATATTTTTTGAAATCGGCACAGTAGTTTTTGAGTTTATTCATTACAAACGACACACAAAAACAAATCTTTCCTAGAAATGGATAGTATTAATAAAGTCACTTAATCTCCGTGTCATATTCAATTCAGTTGATGTTCACATAAAAAATGCTTTCTAAAATTTCTTTCAAAGCAGATATGACGCATCGCTTTTGTAATCTCAATATGGAGCTCGCGGACTAACAATTGATCGTATCTCTGCATAGAAAGCGCGATTGAGATTTCATCGGCTTATTCGTGTTAATGGTTGATTAGGTGTGTCTATACTCAGCGGGAACACATGGTTTTTTGATATAGGTCTTTCCGTGATATACATCTATATAATTAGGGCTATCATTGGTGAAACAACTGAAATTAGTTCCGTATTATTTTCAGAGTTATCGATTTTTGAAAAAAATCCTCTAGCCAGCGGGCAACTTTTTTTCTATGAAAGTGATCAAGTTAAAATATGGTTATATTATTAGGGCTATGCTAACTTTATATATAAATGATAAAAAAAATATAGATTTCATTCATCAAAACTGAAATATTCCGTCACGAAAAAAAACTCTAGTCAGCGGGAAACTTAATACATACGCAACATACAGCATTAGAAAACAATCCTCAATTAGTGCTATTCCCGTGTATATTTTGTATAATCTTGCTTTTTGGATACCGCTTTCAGAAGTGCAGATATATACCTAAGGTGGTTTTCTTGCTGATACATATACTTCGTGAGATCATCCATATAAGCGGAACAGTATAATAGCCAACTAAAAATCCACTCCTACCGATGAATCAAATTTAGCTTTACCCTTTTTACCCGACTACGGCAAAGCCAAAAAGTAGGGTAATGTTTTGGCAGTCTGTATGTATTTGTGTATGTATGTATGAATGTATGTATGTATTGGTTAAAAATATTATAATTCAAGTTTTATTATTGGTTGATGACGATTTACATGGTAAATATTTTGTATATAAACTTCGCATTTTTGTCAATAAACATTCCATTCCATTCTATTCTAATCTTCTGAATTGGAGTTTTAAGAGTTTTTTTTAAGTTTATAAATTTTAAGAGCGGAATCAGTCCTTGATACCGATAAACTTTCCCCATTGACATATACCGTGATATGAAAAGATTTTTATTTACTCCATAGAAACTCGGATTAGCTACTTGGGCAGATTTTACGGGTGGACACTTTTTTTTCATATTTCAATGTATTCCTTGGGGAAAGTTGATCAGTAACATGGGCGCGGGGTGAGCCCTTAAAATGGTTTCAGTATTTTTACACGACTGCTCAAACAAAGGAGCGTATTGTTTTAGAGATCATGTATGTATGTAAGTATGTATGTACGTAAGTAGGTTAGTTTATTTTTTCCATCATAACTTCTAAGCGGCTGAACCGATTTGGATGAGTGGGGTATCATTAGAATCCTTGCGTCCCCACGAGTGACATAGGCTATATATTTTTTAGGATGGCAGTCGTGTTTTTTTTAAACTCGTTTTTTACACGTTAAAATAGATATAAACGTAAACCTGCACTTCTGAAAGCGGTATCCAAAAAGCAAGATTATACAAAATATACATGGGAATAGCACTAATTGAGGATTGTTTTCTAATGCTGTATGTTGCGTATGTATTAAGTTTCCCGCTGACTAGATTTTTTTTTCGTGACGGAATATTTCAGTTTTGATGAATGAAATCTATATTTTTTTATCATTTATATATAAAGTTAGCATAGCCCTAATTATATAACCATATTTTAACTTGATCACTTTCATAGAAAAAAAGTTGCCCGCTGGCTAGAGGATTTTTTTCAAAAATCGATAACTCTGAAAATAATACGGAACTAATTTCAGTTGTTTCACCAATGATAGCCCTAATTATATAGATGTATATCACGGAAAGACCTATATCAAAAGACCATGTGTTCCCGCTGAGTATAGACACACGTTGATTAGAGTAGGGATCGGCAATCTGGTTGAAATAATGAACCGGCTAACTTTTCTGTCCGTACATTTTAACGCGTTTTTTTCCCAGCTGCGCCGTTTCACCCGTATCATCGATAAAATATTTTTAGTAATATTTTATCGATGCCCGTATTTACCCAAACGCTTCTAGTTTTGATGGAAGAGATTGCACTAGCGATAAGGCCGTCTATTGACTTGCATCTTGTCACAGACAGTTATTTCATCAATCAATGTATATATTTTATGTAGTGCGATATACACTTACATAATTAGTTCATCTCAATCGACCTCCATTTTCATCCCCGTTCAGGTAGAGATGAAAAATGATTTTTTTCTGATTGGTCTGCGTCTTGGATGTTTTTCTTTATAATGAATTTGTTATAAAATATCGTTGAGTTAGTATCCCATAACACAAGTCTCGAACTTACTTTTGGGCTAACTCGATCTGTGTGATTTGTCCCTATATATTTATTTATTTAATTTACCAAGTTAAGGACAGTTTTTGGGTTTTAAAAATACCAGTTTTCATCCCTGTGATGCGAGAACACCGCACCAACTTACTATGCTTATTATGTTCCAAAAATGTCGCCGAGAAACCCCGACCTGGGGCCTGATTTATGTTCTGACAGAGCTCGTATAAGAAACTTGTCCAGCGCTCTCCTCATATATGGCGCTGTTGCATAAGCCACGAAAGCGGGCGGCCCTCGAATCGCTTTTTGCCTCAATTATGTTTATTCTCCTCCATAAAAGGTGTCGTGACTTCATTCGGCATAGTTGTGTTAACTGAAAGATCGATAGCGACCTCGTAAAAATTGAAATGTGGACGTGTTTGCGAACGCTGTCGCTAAGCTACGGTGACTCATCTGAATGCACGCACGCGGTGTCATTCCGTGAAGCCTCTTAATAAACGCACGGTTAGGCTTATTATTAGTTTTTTTTTACATATATTCATAAAGAATTTCTTTGTTACAGTTCTGGGAGATCATCTCTGACGAGCACGGCATCGACCCCACCGGCGCCTACCATGGCGACTCCGACTTGCAGTTGGAACGCATCAATGTATATTACAATGAGGCTTCCGGCGGCAAATACGTCCCCAGAGCCATCCTAGTCGATCTTGAGCCCGGCACAATGGACTCGGTTCGCTCTGGACCCTTCGGACAGATCTTCCGTCCGGATAACTTCGTTTTCGGACAGTCCGGAGCCGGTAACAACTGGGCTAAGGGACACTACACCGAGGGTGCCGAACTCGTCGACTCAGTCTTAGACGTCGTAAGGAAAGAAGCAGAGTCATGCGACTGCCTCCAAGGATTCCAACTCACACACTCACTCGGAGGCGGCACCGGTTCCGGTATGGGCACACTCCTCATCTCCAAAATCAGAGAAGAATACCCTGACAGAATCATGAACACATACTCAGTCGTACCCTCGCCCAAAGTATCAGACACAGTCGTAGAACCATACAATGCCACACTTTCAGTTCACCAGCTAGTAGAAAACACAGACGAAACATACTGCATTGACAACGAGGCTCTCTATGACATCTGCTTCCGCACGCTCAAGCTATCCACTCCCACGTACGGCGACTTGAACCACCTCGTGTCGCTCACCATGTCCGGCGTGACGACGTGCCTGCGGTTCCCCGGCCAGCTGAATGCGGATCTCCGCAAGCTGGCCGTGAACATGGTGCCGTTCCCACGTCTCCACTTCTTCATGCCGGGCTTCGCGCCGCTCACATCTCGCGGCAGCCAGCAGTACCGCGCCCTTACCGTGCCAGAGCTCACCCAACAGATGTTCGACGCCAAGAACATGATGGCGGCGTGCGACCCGCGCCACGGACGGTACCTCACCGTAGCCGCCATCTTCCGTGGCCGCATGTCCATGAAGGAGGTCGACGAGCAGATGCTCAACATCCAGAACAAGAACTCATCGTACTTCGTCGAATGGATCCCCAACAACGTGAAGACTGCCGTGTGCGACATCCCGCCACGCGGTCTCAAGATGGCCGCCACCTTCATAGGCAACTCGACCGCCATCCAAGAGCTGTTCAAGCGTATCTCGGAACAGTTCACCGCTATGTTCAGGCGCAAGGCTTTCTTGCACTGGTACACGGGCGAGGGCATGGACGAGATGGAGTTCACCGAGGCGGAAAGCAACATGAACGACCTGGTCTCCGAATACCAGCAGTACCAGGAGGCCACCGCCGACGAGGACGCAGAATTCGACGAGGAGGCGGAACAGGAGATCGAGGACAACTAAACAGATCCTCCGCCCCCCCCCCAGTCACTGTAACCCCTCCCACTGCGTTCCGCCTCACGGAATGTAGCATTTACTTTGCTTAGTAATTTTTTACATGTAATTTGTAAAATCTGGACTCATTTAGTTTACTAGGGAGTATTTCGTTACAGTAACAAGCTTGCGTTAACATTCCCAGTGTTTTTCCTTAACCGAAGTGCTGCTCTTGGTTGTTTACATCGTAAACAGAAACCATGCCGACGTACGCCCTTCGACTAACCACCCGGTGCTGTGAATACACTGATGACACAAAGGAAAGATCTTTTTTTGATAAGGCTGAACTAAGTTTTTTAACATCTAAGTTTAATTTTTATATGTAACCAGTGTGATAATTCACATAACGTCAGCTTTTTGGTACCTAAAAAGCTGATGTCGTACAATTTTTCGAAGTCGATCAAAGTTTTTAATTATTATATTCAAGCTGGTGAATAATAAACTAAATGATTTTATACATATCTTTTATTTCCTGTAATTTAATCCTTTTGTTTCCTGGGCTAGTTGGGAGATGCTACGAATCCTGTATTGGGTCTTTTTATTGAATTTTCCATGGTGTAATGAAGTGTAATCTCATACTGGCTTTTGACACCATCAAGTTTTTTCAGTATAGATGACGTCACAATATTGATACTTATTTGGCTGGCCTATCGATAAAGAAATAAACTTGGAATCAAAATCATTTAAAAATAACTACCTAATTCTGTAACAGGTAGCTATTTTGTTTATTTTTGATTGCAACAGTATATTTATGACCAGAAACAAAATTCAAAAGAACAAAAAATACCGATTTTGAAACATTGTCATACATTTTGGAAAAAGAAATGTGACGTCATTAGTGCTTAGGGTGTGTGCTATGCTTTGATCGCACACGAAAATCATTCGATATAAGTACCTACCTATACCTATATATTTGGTTTCGGGGGTCAAATTTTTACTGTAGTTAGAAATCAATGAGCCTTAAAGGGTCGGTCGGAGAATCATCCCACGGAGGATAATAGATGTAATTTTTCTTTGGAGAACCCTACGTGAAATAATTTGGCATAGGATTATTTATAAAAATAATCCAATAAAACAAAATTTTAGAAGTTAGGTACTTAGGTAGGTTCCTAAATAGAAATATATTTATTAAAAATGTTATAACTAAATAATAACTTAGGATATAAAATAACTAACTATGTATTAACTTAGTTTATAAATCTAATTTCCATTATTTTACGTCTAACCACAGATTAGATTATAGAATGCTCTAACCTACTAATACCCAAAGAAAAAGAAGCCATTATCATTCCAAGTTATCTTTCATACCAAACTGACATACTTTTATATGTTCCGTAATTATGTCTACGGTTTCATCGTTTATTCTGCCGGCATCTCGCAAAATATTTGCTAAATTGGTCAGTGTAAAAAGCGGCATTACTCGGACGCCATTTGCTTTTAGCACACTAGCGCCACCTTGTTCCCTGTCGAGAACTATAACAGCATTAGTGACTGTCAAACCTTCCTCGCGCAGCGCGCTTACTGTTTCTAGTAAACTGCCGCCAGATGTCACGACGTCTTCGACGACCAAGCATTCTTGATATTTTTTGTAGACTCCTTCTATCATTTTTTTTGTAGCGTATAGTTTTGTTTCTTTTCTTTTCATGATCATGGGTGTTCCTGCGTTGACTGACATGACGGCTGCAAGTGGTAGGGCGGCGTAAGGCACGCCACACAACAGTTCGTAGGTTATTTCCGAAGCCAGCCGTTGTAGATGTTCCGCAACCGCCAACTAAAAATAATTGAAATAAAGTTACTTCCTACTTTGAGAGAACACGATTAGGGTCAGTTAGAACGTTATTTGGGGATTAATATTGAATTTAGGCAAAGACGCAGAATACCTAATAGTATCTACTAACGTACAGAGTAGATTATTATACCAAATACCTATTAACGTTAGCACAATTTTTTTTATAGAATATCTCAGGGAATAACAATATGCAAAAAATAATCTGTAATATGAACCGACATAATAATATGAAAAAATACTACACAGAGGATAGTACTATGTATAAATAATTAAAAATATAGGTACCTATATTTTAAACAATAATTTACAGATAAGTATTAAGGTTAAATTATACACTTACTTAGGTACCTACTTATAGGAAAAAGGAAAAAACTATCAAAATGTCCAACAAATTCTTTGAGGGTCACCAAGCCCTTGATCTTTGCTCCTTATATCGAAATAATATCTAGGTATTTTTATTATTAATCAATTAGATACATAATTAATTAACAACAGATCATCCAAGCATATACCTACCTAAATAAATAACCATAGACAAAAATGTAAGTAGGTAATGTAATAAAGTGTATTTCGACGGCAGCCCCGGGCGGCAGTTTCAGGGGGCGTCAAAACAATAATGAAATGTATGTAAATAAAAAAAAATGCCTAGCATGCGGCGTACGTTGATCATTTAATTGTTCGCAATATTTTCGAGATTTTACGAAATTTATCTAAAACTTTGAGTAGAGATATTATGATTTTGCCTTTTTGTAGAATTACAGAACAGAAAATAATCTATACCAAAAGCTGAAGTTTATTTTAACGCTTATAACTTTAGAAATACTGGTCGGATTTGATAAATTCTTTCTGCATAGCCTGATTCTTGGGAAAGTTTACAGTCTATTTACATATACACCACACACCACACCACAGATAGTAATTTTATTAAAGTTATTGAGCTGAAATTTGGTATCGTTTGAAATTTGGTTTCTGCCTCCGTAGTCCAGTGGTTAAAGCGTTTACCTGTTGACCCGTCGTGGGTTCGATTCCCACGGGAAGCATACTTTGTTTAGCTGTTTCCAGTTTGGTTAGGACATAACAGGCTTGTATCACCTAACTGTCTGATAATAAAGATGATTCCGTGCTTCGTTGGTCCCGGCTGCCATCTAGTAGTCACCTAGACAAAGAACCTCGTCAGAGGCCGAGAAGCGGTTCCGAAGGACTCTGACAAGCCTGTGTGCATGGTCGAATGACCGTGTCACCTACACGAAATGATGATGATGATGGGGGGTTACTATACTGTCTCTTAAAACCATGTAAGAATGAGTGAGTAAGCGAGACAGCGCAATACATGAAGCGAAATTCTCTCACTCAATCGTTCTTGCATGGTTTTAAGAGATGGTAGTAGGCCACCTGTGGTACACACACTTATCCTGAAATAAAGCATAAGCTAGCTTACCATAATTCTAGGATGTGACACGATGACCCGAAGGTCAAAATACACCGGCGTCCGCCTCCCGACCTTGGCCTCAAAGTCGCCAAGGCGTACGGCCCCAGCGTCGAACAGCTGTACCGCCAAGTCTTCCAATGTACTCATCCTGTGGGCAAAGACAAATATTACATTACTAGCGACCCGCCCCGGCTTCGCATGGGCATAAAAACCTTCCTCTTGGATAACTCTATTAAAAAAACCGCATCAAAATCCGTTGCGTAGTTTTAAAGATTTAAGCCTACAAAGAGACATAGGGACAGAGAAAGCGACTTTGTTTTACACTATGTAGTGATGACAACGTTGTCAGCCTTCTTGAGATCTGATCGAATTTGAAACTGTTATAAATGTAGAACTATTGGTCGGATTTGATAAATTCTTTCTGTATATGATAGCCTCATTCTTGAGGAAGGTAATAGGCCTGTAGTACTATTACTAATTCTGTGCCTATAGTATAGACCATACTAGCTTTTGCCCGCGGCTTCACCCCGGTGAACTTCCCTCGAGAACAGTGCTTTTTCCCGGGATGAAACCATTGAAACCCTATGTCCTTCTCCTGGTTCTCAGCTACCTACACACCAATTTCCAGCTAAATCAGTTCAGCCGTTCTTGAGTTATAAATACTCGTAGTGTAACTAACACGACTTTCTTTTATATAATACTAGCTGTTGCCCGCGGCTCCGCCCGCGTGGGATTCGGTTATATCGCGCCCAAAAGTAGCCTATGTTTGACCTCAGGTCGTTAACTACATTCCTACCAAATTTCATCACATTCGGTCCAGCAGTTTAGCCGTGAAGAGGTGACAGACAGACAGACAGACTTTCGCATTTATAATATTAGTATGGATAGATACCTAGATAGATATAGTAAGTCTACATCGGGTGAAATGAACAGTTAGTAAACTGTTTCCCGAAGTTTTATAGTAGTGTAGTACTCTACATGAGTACAATAAAGTTATGTATGTCATGTTTCTGTGTGTGGGTCTGGTTTTCCTGTAAAAAGAGTTACGGAGGTCAGACGGCAGTCGCTCCATTGTAATAACCAGTTCCACCAAATCAGGGCCATGATTAATAGCGTACCCTGGGCTCTGAAGCGTAAGCTGTAGATGCAACCGGGAAACACGCTCGGACGATGAAGAAGTACAATAAAGTTAATAATACAAATATATTTAGCCTATTACTAGCTGTTGCCCGCGGCTCCGCCCGCATGTAGGTCGCTTTTCGCGTAACTTGTGGAAACTACAACTAACCAGACCTATAGTTCAATCTATAGTATCCTATTCCCGTGCCAATTTTATAAAGCCATTACATTGCTACGATATCAAACTGAAAATATTAACATTCATACCATCACATCTTTGTCTCTAAAAGAGTAGACGCAGCCTATTACAGGACCTAAAAGCCACTCCCAAAGTTAAAGTGGGCGTGAAAAGTGGAGAAAATCTCAATAAAAAGTGATAAGTTCGTTAAATTAAACCTTACGACACGACCGTATGTTCCGTCAAACAACAACTGAACTGACATGCTGATTTGATTATTTTTTAAACCAAAGCCAAACCAAACCAACCAATCAATTCAAATAGCTTACAATACAAGACGACCGATAAACAAACCAACCAATAGAACTAAATCAACAACCAAATTTTTTTTTTGATAATTCAATTTAATTGCCGTAAGGAAAATTTTCAATCTGCTATACCATATGCGAAAAAATAATTAAAATAAAGTCAGCGCCATCTATTGATATTTTATGTAACTAAATTATACGCCCACATACATTCAATGTGTTATTTTATTAAAATTTAATAGAGACTGCAGTGTGTTTTTTCTCTTTATTGATATCGATAAAACAAAGTAGAAATTCTAGCTTTATCTAAATTAAATACGTTTATGTTAACCGCATTCAACTCTGTTTAAAAGTTTTGAAGCAGTGCTAGAAGTAAACTTCAACTGACCATAACTTCTTTTTCCCTTAACCGATTTTGACGAAACAAAGTTTTGACAACGCTCCTAATTATATGTAACCCACCTGTGAAAACCGCGTTCAAATCTGTTGAGTAGTTTTGAAGTTATAATGTACCAGATAGACAAAAATTCCAAAAATGTTTTTTTTTTTGGTTTCTGTTTCTCTTCTTTAATCGCTCCGTATCAGTTTTTTAGAAAAATATTTAATGTATAGACACTCGATTTTTACTGTCCTATTATTTGTATAGATAGATAAGTACAAAATACTGATATATTAACGGACTTAACGCTAAGAGCGTTCTCTACCAGTCAACCATTTGATTAATCTTCTTCTTCAATGTCGTCAATGACAAACTATTAGATTTGATTTGGTTGGGGTTGCGATAGGTATCGTTTATCCGGAAATAAATTTGCAAATGAATTTATTCGTTCCTTATAAAAATTTAAAAAAAAAAAATTCTAGAAAACAAAATAAAAAACGAAAACAGAAAATTATTGTTTGTGGCAGGATTCGATCCAGCTACTTCCAGCTATTTCTTGAAACATTTCTTTATTAAAATATTAAAAGTAAAAATATGTATAGAATTCTAAAAAACTAATACAAAACGAAAAAAAAGTAAGTAAAAAAAAGTCATGTTTAGCAGGATTAGAACCCTCTATTCAAAAAAATAATCCGCGACCTCTACCGATAGGCCAACATGCGTTGTTAGTAATTGGCGAAATTTCAAATGGAATTTGTCTTTAGGTACGCAAATTCATTCCCTTTTTTGGATGTACGGGTTGAAATTGTGAACAACCCTTGTACTAAGTTTCCTAATTTTAAGTTTCCTATGTTTGTATTTAAGTGTACATGAATTAAATAAATAAATAAACACTTTCTTATGTGGGCAGTATATAGTATAATGAAGATACTAACCAAATTTCACGTTTATGGCTTTTATAGTTTCGGTTTTGTGATGATAAATTAATTAACCTCCCCCTTTTTACCCCTTTAGAGGTTGGATTTCAAAAAACGCTGAAACACGCCATTAGTTATTTTTGTTTAGAAGCATTCTTGCCAAGTTTCAAGTACATCAGTGAAGATTTTAATTTTTTATTTAAACAAACTTTGCCTTCAATTTTAACTCTTTTAGGGGTCTAATTTTGAAAAATCCTTTCTTATCTGAGCACTACGTATTAACATAAAACTTCGGTCCAAATTTCAAGTTTATAGCTTTTATGGTTTAGGCTGGGCGTTGATTTATCAATTGCCCTTGTTCTTTTATATATATAGAAATAGAAATTATAACTAATTAGAAATGAATACAAATATTCTTAAAGACCTACAATTTATTTGAGAAACCTTACAATATATTTAAGATATGCAACTAACTTATGGAAAATAACACAAAGATTTACCTATTTTCAAACTACTATTCGAAATCCGGAATCAGGAAAAATACTTTTCAAATTTAAATTAAACGAATCAATGCGTAGCCCAAAACGCAGACATTAAACTATACATACATACGATATAACGCCGCAATTACCACTCCATACTCCAATCAATTCCAATTTTATTTTGTTTTATATTTAGCAGGTACCAAATCGTCTAAACACACAATCAAATCGTTATTAAAGCAAAAACATTTTTTTTTATTTATTTTGAAATCTTTTTTTTTTTTATGACGGACCTACAATATTAGCTTCGATGAGCTTTAATATTTACAGCGGGACAGTTTGAGGCGAGGGCTTGACGCCACTCAGCCTTTTCAGCAAAAGCGCAAGGGGCTCCCAGTTGGGACGAACCTCGGCCATGGACTTTGCCTTTGAGCAATGGCGAGCGATGCAAACTCGCGAGCGATGCAAACGCTCATTGCCTTAAGGGCCTTTGAAATCTCAATTACTACACATGATGATTAAATGCGAACGACAAACCATATCGACTTTTAAAATGTATGGTGGCGCCATCTATTGACACATATCTGAACTCATAATATTAACAAATAAATAAAACCTTTGCACTCTTTCTTCTATTATGTATTGTATCCTATTACAATATGTTGTGTACATACAATACAATACAATACAAAATATTATACCAAGACATTTTCAATTTTAATTCCATGTATCTCACTTCAAAAATGATAAAGTTTCATAGAAACTGGCAACCCCTATTTCACCCCTATAGGGATGTAATTTTCAAAATCAGATTGATGCATTATTATTTTTTACCAATTACAAATTCAAACTAAAAATTTCATGTGTCTCACTTCAATAATGACAAAGTTTCATACAAAATGGCAACCCCTATTTCACCCCTTTAGGAATGTAATTTTCAAAATCAGATTGATGCATTATTATTTTTTACCAATTACAAATTCAAACTAAAAATTTCATGTGTCTCACTTCAATAATGACAAAGTTTCATACAAAATGGCAACCCCTATTTCACCCCTTTAGGAATGTAATTTTCAAAATCTGATTGGTGCATTATTATTTTTTACCAACTTCAAATGTAATTTAATAATTTCATGTATCTCACTTCAAAAATGACGAAGTTTCATACAAACTGGCAACCCCTTTTTCACCCCTTTAGGGATAAAATTCCCAAAAGTCCTTTCTAAGCGGACGTCACCTAGTCACAATCTACCTTACTGACAAATTTCATCTTCATCGGCTCAGCAGTTTTGGAGATTTCGTGATGAGTGAGTGAGTGTTTTTCGCTTTTATATATATAGATTACCTTCCCTTCCCCAAGAGCACGGCCAAGAGTCAGGCTCTCAAGTGATATTGAAACCTGACCTAAATTCGTAGAAGCGATAATTAGTTGTTTGTAAGTATGCATATTTACCTAACAATATTATCTTAGTGTATTTATAATTAATACGAACTTATGTAAATATTATGTCTGATAAAGAGAAAGTACATTCAACAATTACCGGTCAGTTGATAAGAAAATTTCAAATCAAACTCTTTTATCAAAGCGTTTCCCCGTTTGCATCCTCAGATATGACTGAAATAATTTTCATCATTTTTAGGGTTCCGAACCTCAAAAGGAAAAAAAGGGAACCCTTACGTGTTTGTGTACCTTGGGATTTACGCGAGCGAATCAGCGGTTAAAATCTAGTTAGGTATAAAAATAAAATTAAAATAAAGCAATAAGTATATCATTTCATAAATATTAATGCGTCACCAACGAATAACACTATTTAGAATGCGGATGCGTGGAATTTTCGAGATTTTTATTTCTACTAATCAAAACATTAGGTATGCATAAATTAACAGCTAGTGATTTTCCTACTGTAATGAATGGACATAGGTACTGACCGTACGAGGTTCGATTCGAAGCAAAGTGATCGATGTTTACAAACACCGAACAAACAACCTTTCGCAGTATCGAGACATCGGACGATGAAGGCTTCGCCAACATTATTGGCGATGTATTAATTGACGAAGTAAAGTGTTTTGCATACACATAGGGAACCCGTCTGTTATCGTCGTTATCGCTAAGAGGCAGTCGTTAGGCTTTAATGGCTTTAGGCAGCCTGAAAATTCAGACAGTGTTGGCCACAAACCCATTCTTTGTTTGGTTTCCCTGTTAATTAAGGCAACACTGACTTAGTCTGCGTGGAATTTTACAAAAAATTGTTGTTAGATTAGCAGTGTACTACACATTTTTCGAAAAGCAAAGTAGTATTATTTCTTGCTACATCAACTATCTGCCAATAAAATAAAAATATAATAAAACTAGCGACCTGCCCCGGCTTCACATGGGCATAAAAACCTTCCTCTTGAATCACTCTATATCTATTAAAAAAAAACCTCATTAAAATCCGTTGCGTAGTTTTAAAGATTTAGGCTTACAAAGGGATATAGAGACAGAGAAAGCGTCTTTGTTTTATACTATGTAGTGATAGTGACAAATTCATAAAGAAATGGCAGGTCAATTAAAAAAAAAACAATTTATTTAGATAAACTTAAATCATAGAAATACGAAAATAACTAAGTAAATAAATAAACACCTTTGTAATTTTCTAACTAAATTATTGATTTTACACCATAGTATATATTGTTATTGAAGAGCAGAATCTCCTAACACAGGTAAACTTTTACTTAAAAAGAGATTTAAATAATGAATTTGTTTAATCATTTTGTTGGGTATTTGTATTTTGCATATTCAATTACCTTTCTTAATTACTGAGTTATCAAATCCATTTTTTTTTAATCCGTCGCTTATATCCATCGCACAACACAAATAAAAAAATAACTTACTTTAAAAATAATCCAATAAAAATGTAGACAATTACATTTCACATCAAAAATTCCTTCACTTTCACATTTATTTATTTTAAGAAATTAATAAATTGTTTATTATTAAGAGACTGTCGCACGACCAGTTTCCATTCAACTCTGACAGATAGACGTTATCGACTTGAGATACTTATATAAATACTATAATGTCTGCCGGTTTATATATATTTTAAACACATTATGCTAATGAGATGAACTATGGATGAATTGCTAGTATAAGATTTTATAAAGGAGGATTTTGTATGGAATTTCTTAGCTGCCTTACTATCCGCCAGGGGGGCTGTACAATCGCTAAAGCACTCGCTAGCGTCGCGTTTGTAAAATCTCATACTAGGGGTAAGATAATAATTATACAGTGGTGTAGCTAGCGCAGGTGAGTCAAGGGCTCCAGGAGTGGGTCATTGTAGGGGTCAGTTTTGATTATATTTGATAGACGTTGATAAAAATGATTTATTAGGTTTTTATCAAAATAATGTTTATAATCTTAAATATCATAGGTATAGAATAATTGTATTAAAAAAATTCAAAAATCAAAGTTATAGATTGTTATTTTGATTTTTTATTTCGTAGGAAATTTTAAATATGTACTTATAAAAGAATCAAACATGGGTTTTTCAAAAGGCTGAAGGAATAACAATACATTAGTATGAAAGAAAGCTGAATAGTTTGTTTGTTTAACTTTAAACGCTTATAACTTAGAACTTCTGGTTGGAATTATTATTATATTTTAACTTTATTCAGGTTCAAAGCTTTAGTTCTTTTACTCATACGAACATATCATTATAGTACCTCTAGCATAAGATATAAACGCAGACGCTAGCGACTGCGTTAGGATTTTGTATGGAATTTCTTAGTTGCCTTACAAGTATCCGCCAGGGGCGCTGTACAGTGTCATACAAAATCGCTAAAGCAGCCGCTAGCGTCTGCATTTACAAAATCTTATAGGTACTAGGTGCACAGGTTATAAAAGGTCATCAACCAGCTAAATCGGTCGAAATATCGTAAATTTGTAAAAATAGGTAAACCAACAACATTTTTCTGTTTGTTTATACCAATACTGCGTCAAGAAGCCAATGACCTAAATCGAAGATTGTCGATGCGTGAACCTTTTTAAGTGAAAGGCGAATACAATTTATGCAAAATAAATGAAATTATCATCATCATATATTGTAGCAAGATGCATGTGCGCTGCACCACTAACAAGTAAATTATTTAATATCATATTCTTGCTTTGCAATATAAATGTACACTATTCTTACAAGAATACACATAGCTTACATATAATACACATATAGCTTAAGAGCTATTTAAAGCTACCTGTATGTTTTGACCCCTAATTGAGCCCCTAAGTATACCTAAATTGGGCTCAATGTATAAAATTCAGGTCTAGTCAAATACACAAGTAGCTTTCACTGGATTGGACCTTAGTGTTCCCCTTCAAAATTCCTGAATGTGACCTCGTATAACCCCCTAGTTCGAATGATGATGATAACGTTCTAAGAAAACACCCTTCATTTCGATCAGGTGGCTTACTATCATCTCTTAAAACCACACAAGAACGAGTGAGTAAGCGAGGCAGCGCAATACATGATGTAAGGCGACATCTCCCTTACTAAATCGTTCTCGCATGGTTTTTAGAGATGGTAGAAGGCCACCAGGGGTTAAAAATGTTAAAATGTGACAACTTAAGTTGCTATGGCACAGAATATATATGGCTTTAGATTACACATATCCTGGAATTTAAGGAATGCCTCCTCTTTTAGAAATCGAGTCATCGTCTGGTTGGCACGACGCCAATCTTATCTAAAGACAAGGAATATTCCTATTTTGTCTGTAAAAAAAATTACTTTAGAATGCATGCATTTAGAGTAATATATTATTTAACTAGCTGTTGCCCGCGGCTCCGCCTGCGTTTTACTCGGTTATATCGCGCTAAAGAAGCTAACGTATGACTCCCAGGTCTTTTACTAATCCGTGCTATATTCACACCAAATTTAATCAAAATCGTTACAGCGGTTTAGCCGTGAAAGAAACAGACAGACAGATAAAGACAGCGCTGTGCTGGCTCGACGTCGCAGTAAACGATATGCGTACTAATGGTCTCACAACTAAGGATGCGGAAGACCGGGCGAAGTGGAGGAGGAAAAGAAGGAAAGCGGTCCCTGGGCTCTGAAGCAATCAGCTGAGGAAGCAAACGGCAAAGCGCTAAGATGAGAGAGAAAGAGAGAGAGACAGATAGCCTTTTGCATCCATACTAATATTATAAATGCGAAAGTCTGTCTGTCTGTCTGTCACCTCTTTACGGCTAAACTGCTGGACCGATTGTGATGAAATTTGGTAGGGATGTAGTTAACGACCTGAAGTCAAACATAGGCTACTTTTGTGCGCGATATAACCGAGTCTCACGCGGGGCGAAGCCGCGGGGAACAGCTAGTTTATAATATGGAAGTATGAATATGGATAATAATGTATGGGTACGGTCCTAAATTTGGCGGGCAATAGAGCGACTGCCGTCTGACCTCCTTAGCCCTTTTTACAGGGGAGTTCCCTATGTGTATGCGAAACACTTTTATTTCATGATACATTGCCAACTTTACTGCGAAGCCTTCATAGTGCGATGTTTCGACACTGCGAAAGGTTGTTTGTTCGGTGTTTGTAAACATCGATCACTTTGCTCCGATAACTTTTTTTTTAACTTTTTTTTTATCGATGTAGTTAATTTTACTTTTTGACCGATTTCAAAAAGGTTATCAACTCGTCAGAATGTTTTTTATTTTTATTTTTTATGTTAACATAAATCATAATCCAACTGATATTTATTATAAACTAGCGACATGCCCCGGCTTCGCATGGACATTAAAACCTTCCTCTTGAATCACTGTATTAAAAAAATCGCTTCAAAATCCGTTGCGTAGTTTTAAAGGTTTAAGTATATATAGGGACAGAGAAAGCAACTTTGTTTTATACTATGTAGTGATAGTGATGTGAAAGTGAGTTACATTTGTTTGTTTGTAACTCTTCACGCCCTATCTACTGAACCAATCTTCCTGAAATTTCGTATACACATAGCTAGGAGTATTGAGAAGGACATAGACATTCATCCCGGGAAAAAGCACTGTTCCCGATATTCACGCGGGTGAAGCCGCGGGCGAAAGCTAGTATACAATAAAAAAATAAATAAAATAATGAAAGTGTTTCGCATACATAGGGACTTACAGGGAAACCAGACCAATAAACTTAATTATGCATTTGTGATATTTCTTTCATGTTGGTCTTGGTATGATAACCTTTAGTAGGTATGTATGATGATAAATGTATGTATTGGTATGACATATAAACTTGTCTATATGTCATATACATAGATCAATGTCTCTGAGTCATAGACACTGTTTAAATGAAATTTTTTATAAGTACCTACATACATCCCAACTATCTCAACCAGAGGCCTTGCCTTGGCGGGGCCCCGTATAAATATTGGGGGCCTTATAGAAAGAGTAAATATGATATAAAATAATCAAAAATTATTCGAATAAAAAAATATTATATTAGGTGTATAATGAAATAGCATTTTCTTCTGGAGTTTAACTGCTTTTTTCCCATTTGAGTGATTTTACCACACCAAAAATATTAAGGGTAGTCTTCTCACACACAGTCGAGTGAAATTCCCCTGACAAAACAAGCTTGGGGGCAACTCACCGATGTGTGAGATTATGAATATGTGAGTAGCAGTCTAAGTCAGATTACTTACTAAAGAAAAAAAATTTGATAAAACTAAAAGAAATATTTGTTTTAATTATCTATCTGTGACTTTTTCCAAAATTTTACGCGGGAAAAATCTTTTTGCTTACGCGTGTTAGGGGCCCCGTATAATTAATACGGCAGATACGGCGGTAGCTACGCCCCTGGTCCTAACTCAACATCATCTTAGCGTTTTCCCGGTCGCATCCTCAGCCGGTTGCCCAGGGTCTGCTTTCCTACTTTTTCTACTCCATTTCCAAGCCAAACTAGTGACACGTTTTTCGTGCGCTATGCCACTTCTTGTAAATATTTCTAAGTTCTGTGCTTCACGCCTTAGTGAACCAATCTTCCTGAAATTTCGCATACAGATAGCTAGTAGTTTTGAGAAGGACATAGGGTAACTTTCATCCCGGGAAAAAGCACTGTTACCGAGGGAAGTTCATGCCAGCGAAGCTGCGGGCGAAAGCTAGTCCCAACTAATACATGCAAAAGTGAGTTTATACAAGGTGGATACAATGCGATATGTATGCAAAGTTTCATGAAGATTGGTGCAGTAGATAGGGCGTGAAAGCGTAACAAACAAACAAACAAACAAACAAACAAACAGTATGCGTATGGTGTTGTTCAGATTGCACAATATTTGATTTCTTTGCGAAAATTGTGAGTAATGCCTTGATTTATATGTTATTATTGTGCCCTGTAGGTCACTTAACTACATCTCCAACCAGCGTTTGCCTTTAGACCCGTGTGTCGTGGGTTCGATTCCCACGGGAAGCACACTTTGCTTAGTCGTTTCCTGTTTGGTTAGGATTTGCAGGCTTGAATCACCTGATTGAACATCCATGCTGGTCTGGGAGAAAAAGAAAAACATAGAATGTACCAGCTGCTTCTCTTCCCGCGAAAGCCGTAAAAGTCGTCTGAGGGAATCGCCGAATGGGGAAATCATGACATAGGCGATGCGGCTAGCAACCCATCACTATTGATTTCCTGTTTCAACTACCATTATGCTAAACGTGGTCTAAGGTCTTATGGCTCTAGGCTCTGTCTACCCCGCATGGGATAAAGACGTGAATATATGTATGTATGAATTACCTGATTGCCTGATAATAAAGATGATTCCGTGCTTCGGAAGGCACGTTAAGCCGTTAGTCCCGGTTACCTGGTGGTAGTCGTTAAAGGATCCACGACAGAGGCCGAGAGGCGGTTCCGAAGAACTGTGACACGAGGGTGGTCAATTGACCGTGTCGCCTACACGAAATTATGATGATTACTAGTCATTGTTGGTTAGGATTATTGATATATTTTAGGTCCCAGAATTTCTTTCGTGTGGAGATCCTTAGTTGCTTTACTATCCGCCAGGGGCGCTTTACAGATTTTGCATATGAAATTGCAAGCTGTACCCCTAGTAAGATTTTATAAACGCAGACGCTAGCGACTCCGTTAGGATTTTCTAAGGAGTTTCTTAGTTGCCGTTCTATCCGTCAGGGGCGCTGTACAGGTTTGCCATACAAAATCGCTAACGCAGTCGCTAGCTATTTAGTAAAATCTGTGTGATCTGTGTCGCGTTTATAAAATCACATACTAGGGGCACAGGCCTCTGTAAAAACTTTCACGGCTGAAACATTTCGAATTTAAAAACAAAACGGTTATGTTCAGCGACAACCCTAATTACAACGTCAAATTGACAGCAAAATTGGCGGGATCATTGTTTGGCAGCAATTATTGAAAATGGAACGAGTTGCGGTACTCAGATTAGGCACTTTATTCTTGTCTAGACCACAGATTAAAGACAAAATGATGCCTCCGTGGTCCGATTAAGGTTTATAGTTGATCTGTTGTAGACCCGGGGTCGTAGATTTGATGATTACGGGAAGCTTACTTTGCTAGTTGTTTCCAGTTTGGTTAGGTCACTGCAGGCTCGAATCACCTGAATGTCTGAATATAAAGGTGATTCCGTGCTTCGGAAGGTGCCCGGCCGCCATCTGTTACATAGTCTTAAAAGGAACCACGTCAGACTCCGACGTGGTTTCTTTAAGAGTCGAGTTCTTTGGTACCGCATCTCGGCCTCTGGCGGTCAGAGGCCGAGAGGCTGTTCCGAAGAATAAAAACCTGCCATGGGTTTCCCAAAGTGACTCAATATTTTTTTAAATATTTTTTTATTATTTATTTATTTATCTCAATTTAACACTGTCATTAGTTAGTTACCAATCCAAAAGCGTAAATCAAAATACATACTTAGGTAGGAGTATAGAAGATTCTTCAGGGTTGGCAACGCGCTCGTGACACTCACTTGTTGCATCCATAGGCTAATGTAACCACTTTCATAGGCTTGTTTGCCTTGTCATTCAGTTGCTAGTGATAGTTAAGCATTCTTTAATCTGTGGACAGTAGTAGTATAACAAAATCACATTATCGCTATCACTACATACATAGTATAAAACAGTCGCTTTCTCTGTCCCTATGTCCCTTTGTATGCTTAAATCTTTAAAACTACGCAACGGATTTTGATGCGGTTTTTTTAACAGATAGAGTGATTCAAGAGGAAGGTTTTTATGCCCACGCCAAGCCGGGGCGGGTCGCTAGTCAATATTATAAAGGCAAAAGTTTGCGAGTGTGTATGTTTGTTACTCTTTCACAGGAAAACGGCTGAACCGATTTGGCTGAAATTTGAAATGGAGATTGCTTAGACCCTAGAACAACACATTTTGGCTATATATTATCCCGCAATTCCCACAGGAGGCAACAGCTAGTAGAAACTAAAAACTATGAACTACTATATATTATTATACTTCCATGCTGGTCTGGGAGAAAAAGAAAAACATAGAATGTACCAGCTGCTTCTCTTCCCGCGCAAGCCGTAAAAGTCGTCTGAGGGAATCGCCGAATGGGGAAATCATGTCATAGGCGATGCGGCTAGCAACCCATCACTATTGATTTCCTGTTTCAACTACCATTATGATAAACGTGGCCTAAGGTCATATTGCTCTAGGCTCTGTCTACCCCGTATGGGAAAAAGACTTGATTATATATATGCATGTATGTATGTATGAACTATTATTATTTTGTGACTATAGCCAAGTCTCTGGAGGTAGAAATCTTCAAAAGGTGAAGTGAAACCGGCACAATTGCATTTGCCGGCACTGAACGTAATTAGCGTAGAATTAATTTATGGTTTCATTTCATCGTGTCGGCTCGGCAGTTATGGTGAATCATACTGGGTTGCCAGCTACAATTTTAAATTACCCTTAGAACGAGGTAATTTGATGTAGGTAGTCGCTCAATGAAATGGTGCAATTGTCTAAAATTTTTATAATAACTGTTTCCGTGGTTTCTTAGTCAAGGCGTTTGCCTGAAAACCTGGGGGTCGTGGGTTCGATTCCCACGGGAAGCATACTTTGTTACTAAATAAAGTACATAACAGTTAAAATAAGTGAAGTTTGTTAGTAAACAACTATGTTTCCAGTTTGGTTAAGACAATGCAGGCTTAAGTCATATGATTGTCTCATTAAATTAAGCTGATTCTTTGCTTTGGAATGGACGTTATACGTATTGTTAACATATTTTTTTATCAACCTTACCTTCATCTATAAAGTTGCTAAAATAATAAAGAAAGTACACTACGGGAGGCAGCTAGTTAAAGTATAATACCTAAATGCTACTACCACACTTGGATATTCGCATATTTGCCAAAATATTGGGCAATGTAGGCAAATAACGCAAAAGTTTTGTCAAATATACCGTCCACACAAACCTACCGTCAAATATACAGTCCACAATATCCAAGTGAGGTGGTAGCAAAAGTGTGTACCTAACAAAAGTTTTCCTCCATTCTTGGTAAACGTTGACTAGCTGGTCACCCCACACCCCAAGCATAGCAGTCGTTCACCAGTCACCGTTCCTTTACTTCATTTCTCTCGCCATTAGTCGCCAGTGGTGTACGTAGCGGGAGGGCTCTGTACACGTTTTAGCGGCAAACAGTACTGTCCAGTTAAAATAATTTTATAAAAAAAAAATACACAATGAGGGAAATAGTGCATCTTCAAGCTGGACAGTGCGGAAACCAGATCGGAGCAAAAGTAAGTGCCTTTTGAGTTTCGAATCTGTCAATTTTGACAGTTATATTTAAATGTATTTTTACGATTTTTGTTATTGTGTGGTTTTAAATTATAAAATAATCGTGGGATATGCTTTTTTTAGTTATTATTTAGGCGAATATAATTCATGACTACTTATGTAGGTCAATTTTTAAACTAAAATACATACCTACATAACTGCTGAACACGATAAACTTACCATCGTCAACATTTTTTAAATAAGTATACTAAACAATTTTATGTGCTTTGCACATAATATCTCTGTTTATTATTATTTTACCTAGTAGGTAGGTAGATACCACTTTTTTAACAGGAAGAATATATAGCTATACTTAGTCATTACCCAAGTTTATACTTTTTGCTGCAGTAAATGTACCTAACTCGACTAAATTAGCCCCTTGTAAAGTATTGAAATGTGTGAATGAACCGTAATAACTGTTAATTATAACGGTTTATAATTTAATACTTTCCTGAGTACATACTCGGGCATTTTATCAACAAATTATCAGCAAAAAAAAAACAAGAGACGGGAGAACATCTGATTCTGTCAAGTTTACCATCGACAATTCGTTTTGACGTTTTACTTTCATCAAATTTTTTTTGTATTTTTTTATTCGTCTGCTTTCACTGGCCAGTGCTCAAGTGTTACATTGCGATTGTTCTTCTTTATTTTATTGGAGCATACCAAACCGATATGCTTTCTAACGGAATCGGATTGGCAGACATTCGGTTTTTAAAATTAGATTTTTGTAGTTATGGCGGAAAATCGTATTATTTCTGTCATTTAAATAAAATTAAGTATTATAGTTAGTCATTATCAAAATTCAAAAAGTTATTTATCCATTCTTCTTTATTGTTTTTTATTTTCTAAAATTTATATTTTAAAAGATTTTGAACATTTTTTACATTTAACTAGAGGTAATTACTAACTCATAATGCAAAAAACCATCTGACGGATGCTGAAAAACGAGATTTTTTTTTCCTAAATAGCTATATTTTCCTACTTATTTCATGCTTGCTTATCCTATTACTTACGTACCTACCTACCTATTATATTTGTATACTCATATTTATTTTCATAAGTGCCTTTTTTTTTTGTAAATAATTTTTTTTATAAGGCCAGTGTGAATATAATGACAATTAACCAACGTTTTGTTATCTTTATATGGAAAGAGATATTGTTTGCTAAATAGTTCGATTCCTGACTGTGTTTTAATTCATTTGTTAGTCATTTTTGTTGAGTCAATTTGCAATGCATGCTTTTGAAACAAAGATACCTTATAACACCTTGGTACAATGGTAATGGTAAACAGAAAAAGTGCAAGCGGACTCGCGGGCAACTAGTAGCTCATGTGCTATTAACTCCAGTGTTCTTCGCGATATTTTCCAAAAACAGGGCTTCAAAACTCCGAAGCAACCAGCCAGCAACTGGGACAGCGCTAAGAGCTAAAGAGACATACACGGTTGAATAAATATTTGCATAAATACTTATGAAAATCATGCATGCATTCTATTTATACATTAAACAATGTTACGGTAAAATTTTTGCTCCCAATTTTTAAAAAAACTCAATAGCTGCTTCTCATATTATTTATTACGCACACGTACGACTAGGTCATCTTAAAGGAAAGGTTCAACTAAAACAATGTCAAAGTATTTATGTGATTATTTCGAAGCGACAAATCGTACAGCTAAATTCTTGCCTGAAATAATTGCAGTTGTCCTCAAAATTTAGTACTTTCTGAAAAATGGCCGACTGACCGTTATCAACCGTTATTTCAAGAACTTTCAAATATGGAATCTATACGCGACTATATTCAGTAATGATTGAACGAACGGTTGATCCGTATCAATTAGACAAAATCGAATTTAGAACGCACGAAATGGAATTGATCGTCTGAAAATTAATTGCAGGTCGTGAGACTCCATTTGTTCTTATTTTAAAACATTTCTAGTGGGTTTTGTCTACATGAAGAAGAAATAATAATTAATAGGTACATACTAGATTACTAAGTGTGCAGATTGCGGGAGCTTATTTCGTACAAAAAGCCGTTACAAAAACAAAAGATAACGACATTAAATTATTATTGATAAAAAGGTCTTTGCCCGACGATATCTTTAGTTTTTAGCCGTTACCATGATTTTAGATAGAGTTTAACTATTTGGTCAAATTATGAATCAGACAAGACAAGACGCAGTACCTACCTGTACTTACCTAACAAATTAATATGCAGACGTTGTTGGTATTTCGAGAACACATTATGATAGGTAATTTTAAATTAAAAATATGTCAAACAAAAACAAAATCTTATAAAATACTTTGGTAGAGTTTTGAAGGTCGGAGTTGGACAGCAAAATTCTACTAAACTACTGTCTGTAGGTAAGTGCACTTTGCACTTTCGACATGTAGGTACCTAACAAGTTTTATAAAACAGATCTTAAAACATACAGAATCTTTTTGCCAACTTGATGATTTTTGGGCATATTACATTCATCAGATCAAATTTAAAAAATCAAGTGCTCGTAATTCGAATTGCTAAATCGTGATTCATGTCAGGGAGGGAAGTGTCTACTTGCGCACAGAATATAAAACACGGCAACGGCCTTTTTTAACTATGGTCATGTCATGGGCCATTGTTTCCATCGTTTATGTCACAGATGACGAATATCCGGCCGATTTTCGTCTTTACGGCCAGTCTTATTTGGGTAATTAACATTTTAAATTTCCAAATAAGGCTCTTTGAATTGACTTTTATATGGCAATCCCCTGTTTGTTTTTTAGTATTCTACTTATCTTGTTTTTTTAAATATTTATACTAGTCAGTATCGAAATTATTGTTTGTGGTCCAATCAATCCTCCTTTTAGAAGCGATTTATTGTTCTCGTTTTGATAAGGATTTTGTTAAATCTGTTTTACATACGTTATATTTATTTGTATAGATTAGATACCTATATAAAATCAAAGATGTCGGTGGAATAATCATCTTACTTTCTAAAACGAAGATAACCTACTTACAATAATATTTTCCTATCGATAAGTTTAAGTCTATTAGTCTATAGTAACTATGTTTCAATAGTTTAATCAAGGACGATGCGCACACGCATCAAACATACATTTTACAATTCTTGCTTCTGTTTAGTGAGAAACAGGCCAGCGTGCAATACAGACGCGTACATTATTGAATTTTGCAGTTTTTCCTCCAAACTCCCATTTTTTGTGGTAAGTCCTTTTATCTTTTGTCTTTAAAAAAAATTGTAATAACTGATATGTGGATAACACTGTAACACTGCATTGGTGTCGAATAAACAGTGTTGCCAACATTATTGTCGGTCACAAACGATTTATTAACAATACCACGCCACCAACACTCTCCTTACAATACTATCTACCACCTTAGCGTTTTCCCGGTTGCTTCCTCAGCTGGCTGCTTCGGAGTCCAGGGTTCGGTTTTGAGCATTAGACCGCATTTCCTAGCCTAGCAAGCATCATTATGTACCTAATAGCATTGAGTATTGAGTAGCCTTACAACACCTGGACTTGGGTTTGAGTAAATTGAAACTTTCGAATCATTAGCAACCGTTATCTATTCTGTGTCATAAGTAACAAATCAAAATAACAGAGGTTTTAGGGCCATCAGATCGCCTAATTATCAAAATGGCGTCAGACTCATACAACCTTCCCCAATAATCAGACTATCGTATGCAAAAAGAGTTTTTCAATTCGGACCAGTTGTTCTAAATGTATATTAGCACGATATTAGCGTTTAAACAAACTCCTAGGTTTATTACATTAAAATAGATTTTATTGTATTGTAATGCTATTTCATTATAATAAGGAAATAACGAAAAGGTGTTATTTTCCTTAAACCTTATCAATAGTAATGACATGTTTCCAACTAACAATAAATATTTACTATTTATAGCTAACCAAACAAGATATCACGTCAAAGACCGAGAGGGGGTTTCGAAGTGACACCAGGGTGTCCATGGTCAATCACTCTGCTTAAGTTTTAGTTGACGACTTTGTTTTTGACGATGTTTTACGACCTCTGGGGCTTTATGATTAACATATCTGTCCGCTGCCCAATAGGTCCCGGGTTCGATCCCCAATTAAGCCAAGATGAGAAATGATATTTTTTTTGATTGGCCTGGTTCTTGGATGTTTATATCTATATATAAATCCAGTCTGTCTGTCTGTCTGTCTGTCTGTCTGTCTGTCTGTCTGTCTGTCTGTCTGTCTGTCACCTCTTCACGGCTAAACTGCTGGACCGATTGTGATGAAATTTGGTAGGGATGTAGTTAATGACCTGAGGTCAAACATAGGCTACTTTTGGGCGCGATATAACCGAGTCCCACGAGGGGCGAAGCTTAACTACATCCCTACTAAATTTCATAACAATCGGTCCAGCAGTTTAGCCGTGAATAGGTGACAGATAGACAGACAGACTTTCGCATTTATAATATTAGTATGGATACAGATTGCCGGTAATATAAGTACGATAATTATCTCTGAATCACAAATACCATGAAATGGCAATGAAAGTTCAGTCTAGTGAGACCACAGACTAAATCCGTTCGTAGAAGTAGAATCGATTCGTGAATCATGTTTACTTTTTGTTCGGTCTTGTTTTGATCAAATATGATTCAGATACTTAGCTTATCTTTTTTATACATAAGTATACAAAACAACTATAATATTATGTTGTTTGGTTGTTAACGTTATGAAAAACAAAAATAATGTTTTTCGTGGAAACCTTCTATTTTTCTCATCTTAGCGGTTTCCTGGTTACATAATATGCTTCCGGATTTCTTATTACATATATTGTATTTGCGTATGGTATAAGTGTAATTGAAGGGGTTCCTTTTGGATCTTGCAAAAGCTACGCGCCACCCTACTACCATTACTCTGAGACTTTTTATTAGCCTAAATTAAGAAAAAAAAAACAAAAATATAAAACTGTGCAAAACATACCTCGTGTGTTCATAAGTTTTGAGACAAACTTTGTACTTAAAAATAAAATAAAATATTACTGACATCTATTTATTTCTTTTTCCAATTTTGAATTTGGAATGTTAACTTTTAATTTCTTTGATTTTTAAATTAATTTCTTTCAAATTTGTCGTGATATAGGAAACAAAAGAATTATGTGCGGCCGTGATTTCGCTATTTAAGGTGGGGAAAAAAATAATAAAGATTTCCCGTGAGGTGAAAAATTTTGGTGTGAGCCGTAACTTCGTGTATTACACTATTAAACGATACAAGGAGTCAAGTTCTTTGCAAGATAGCCAAAGGAGTGGTCAGCCACGCTCTGTAAGGACGCCTGCGAACATCAATATCATCCGAGAGCGACTTTGCTGAAATCCATGTCGCACTCGGTAGAAACTCGCGCTTCAGACTTAAATTTCGCGCGTTCATTCAACTGAATACTGAAATATGATCTTAAGGTAAAGGCGTATAGCCGCAGAAAAGTTCACTTCTTAAACGATCGCCTTCGTAAATTGCGACGCGAATGTTGTCCAATGCTGATAAGGAGACACGATGCGAGGAAGATACTCTTCACCGATGAGAAAATCATTACTGTCGAAGAAAAGTTTAACCGACAAAACAATAAAGTGTATACCAAAAGTAGCAAGGATGTTCCAGCTTCAGCACGGAATGTTTCGCGAACTCACCATTCGGCTAGTGTGATGGTATGGTGGGGAGTTTCGTATAAAGGTGTCACTCCGCTCCATTTATGCCAACAAGCCGTCAAGGTGAAAGCCAAGAATTATCAAAGTCACATTTTAGAGCCTGTTGTGAAATCTCTGTCACATAGTTTATTTCACAACAAGGATTGAGTTTTCCAGCAAGACTCGGCGCCATGCCTTAAGGCAAAAACCACCCAAGCTTCGTTGAAGGCAAATGTGCCCGGCCTTCATCGCGGCGAACGAATGGCCTTCCTCCAGCCCATCTCAACCCGCTAGATTATTTTTTATAGACTGAATTAATAGAGCTCAGGGCCTGCTGAAAGTCCCACCCAAACTTGGAGTCACTGAAGCGAACCCTTGTCCGAGAAGCAAAGCCAATTTCGCTGGAAAAGATTCGTGCCGTCATTGATGACTGGCCAAATCGTCTAAGGGCCTGTATTAAAAACAAGGGTGGTCATTTTGAATAATAATTATATTTTATTGTTGATTATTATCTACTTAATGTTTACTAAAATTTTTTGAAATATAAGTTTATTATTAAAAAAGTTATGCAACTTTTAGTTCGTCTCAAAACTTATGCACACACGAGGTAATTAATATAAATTAAGAAAGCATTTGGTCACCCCTTTCTGTCAGGTCGGCAGCAGCTAGGTACCCAACTATTTCGTAAAAAGAATTGAGCGTCATTTTTTTTATATTTTTAGATACCATTTCACCGTAACAAAATGCATTTAAGTTATAATTCCAGAACATCACATTTGAATTTGACACATAATAAACACAGCCGCTCGTTGGCAACTGGCCAGCTTCCAAATTCGAATGTTTGGGTGTTCCTCTTCCTGACGTCTTTACGACGTTTCCATCGGTCAAATGAACCGGGAAGTATCTTTTTTTAACTAGTTTTTTGAATTAGTAGGTTTATGGATAATTAAAATTAATTAGGTATAAAGGTCAGACATGGATCTAACTAACGCCTCGAAGTTTCAAAACGCAGACGCTAGCGAGCGACGCGACTGCGTTAGCAGTTTTTGTATGACAAATCTGGTGGCTCAAGATCCAGTGAGTAAGGGAGATGTCGCCTTACATCATGTATTGCGCTATCTCGCTTACTCACTGGATCTTGCATGGTTTTAAGAGACGGTAGTAACCCCCCTGCACTGTCAGCGTCCTCGGCGAATAGTAGGTATGTATGTAAGCCGTTAAGATTTTGTATGGAATTCCTTGTACGCAGTCGCTAGCCTCTGCGTTTATGAATTCTCTTGGTAGACACAAGACACAAGAGGTGTTGTTAACAATTAGTATACCGTAATTTTTTTTAACTAGCATTTATTAAGTTTGATTGAGTGTTCGTGGCCATGAGATAGATACTGCGCAGCGCCTAAAAATTCTACCTATTCCAAGTGTTCAAAATGCTTTTTCGAGCTCAGCGCTGCTAGCTACCTCTAGTCTGAGACAATTTTGAGAAATTCTACCTAAAATTCGATCAATGGTACAAAATATCCTTGAACTGTCGCAGCTGCAATGAGCCGTAAGGTTCAAGGCTACTGTGGCGGCTAGTCAATTTGCAAGAGAGTGCAGACATTGTCAACTGTGCCCGTGTTTGTCACGTCACGCGATATTTTTTGTTTGCTCCGCAGTGGAGGGTAAAAAATAAGGAAGTTATGGCATTACCAAGGATTCGGCATTTTTATGTGTGCTTCTCGTCAAGCACAGATCATCAAGCCTCGTTTGAAATGCAATGAATATTTTTGGTGAAATCCGCCACCCTGTCGTAGACTTAGGTGACAAGTCGTAGAAAGGCACAAATAATTTTAGACCTCTGTTTATCCCTTAGTCGCCTTTTACGATATACACGGGAAGTAGGGATTGGTCTTTTCTTTAGCCGAAAACCACACACTTATGTCATTTTGGAAATTCTTTGGGGTTGTGGAGCCTGCGGATGAAATGAAAAGGTTATTGTATTGCTTTTGTCATAAGTATCTGTATTATTTGCATACGTAAGTATGTAAGTAAGCATACGGTCCACCTCACGGAAATGAATGATTTGGCATATTTGGCAGATTTAGCTGACGTACCTTTCAACTACAGTTAAATTACCCAAATTGGGGTAATTGGCGGTAATTTGCGGCATGTCTTATTGTCTTCACTGGTCAATAACCTCTGAGCTTTGGGGATTATAAAATTACTAGTTGTTGTCAACGGCTTCACAGGCGTTGTACTTTTATACATAATTAATAACACTAGGTCCACTAGCAAATATGAAATGCAATAAATAAAATGAAATTGAAAAAAAAATTGAAATAGCTGTTGTCCTTGTTCGTCCGCGTGGAATTTCATGCATTACTTAAGGTAACTATTTTTTAGGTTTAATTTTATTGCCAGGAACCCTAATTGTTTTTCTAAAATAAAAATACCGCCTAAGTTTCAACTTATAACGATTACTATCTGCCAGTGAAAATTTCGTCTAAATCGAAAAAAAATACAGTTTTTTTCAATAATAAGCACGTTCAAAAAATTGACATTTTCAAAGAAGATGGCTAAATTGAAGTATGGATGACTGCCCCGGTATTATTTTAAATGTATATAAATGGCGCATAGTGATAAATAATGTTGACTAAATGTATAATTGACATAGTGTTAAAAATACCACGTACTTAAAAGCTACATAGTTATACTGTGACTTATAATAGACCTAGGTATTTTAAATGTGTATAGAATCATAGCGGTCAATGTCATGGGCGTTTTATGTTACTTATTAATTTATTATTGCTTTCTAATGTTTTTTCCATCCGTGGTCAAAACAAAATAATAAATCCTCCATTTATATGGCTCAATATCTAGACGATTAAAATCTATGATTAAAAATGTCTTCCAGTTTTTGCAATGCAGGGAGCGCGCGCGTCAGGGCAATAACCTCGTCTGGGCGCCATGATTGCAAATCTGCGGTCTGTACTGTATGACTTTTTCTGATGACTGTACTAACTTCCGTTTCTTGAATTCCTTTATGATTTTGTCACTAAATCTAGGCAAGGGGTAGCTCAGTCATAAAAAAAATAATATTTCGTTGGTTATGTAAGTATTCTTCGGTCTAGTCGGTATGATAACTTGGGAAGCAGACCCAAAGGCTCCTTTACTTATTTTTATATTTATTACCATTATTTTACCATTCTCCACCCACTGCTGCTGAGTCTAGGTCTATCCCATCCTCCGTGTGGTCTCATGACTTCGCTAGCCACGTCGGTTGATTTTTGTAGTATTTTTATTATTCTCTTTAAAATAATTAAATTTACTTTAGTTGAGGAAACCGATCTATTTAAATTTACTGATATGGAATTTGTTTTTTTTTTACCACCTATCCTTTGAACTCTATTTTAAGAGTTCTTTATGTGCATCCATGAATTGTTCATTTATTTATTGTCTATCGTCCACCGTGTACAATTTCTTATCGCATATTACCATTGTTTTTTCTACGTGTTCCATCAATTTATGAATTTGAAATGTCCAACTCATATTTTGTATCTAATAAAAGCTAGAAAATATAAATAAAATTAGAAGCTTTATTATTTGAATTCAGAATACAAAAATAGGACCGGCTTGGAAATTTGAATTTAAATTTTAGAATGGGTGTGTACATTTTTTAATTTATTTTTCCTTTTCTTTTTCACGTCGTCGTATTATCATCACTCGATCTAGATCCAACCGATAGCTGAGACGACTCATATTACCTATTTCAAACACAAAACAAGCATGATGGTCTAAAGTGGCTGTCTATGTAAACATTCCACAGCTATTACCGTTAGTGAAGAAACCGAGCTGGATTCCAGCACAGTTAAAATATCTGACTACGTTAAATTTTAACCAGTAAAGTTATGGAAGATTGCTCTAAGCACATAGTACCTGTTTAAAAACAAATTCTTATGAGTAGTTTTGTTTTCTCACGTAGCTTCGCTTTTTAATTTAACAAGATTTTTTTAACTTTGCGTATGTAAAATTTTTGTGATTGGATTTATTTTTTGCAATAAGATTTTTCAGAAAATAAGTGTAACTAACTGTAAGTGTTCTGTTGGCCACTGTTATTTTAGTATGAAAATACAAAAGTACTTGATAGATTAACGAGATCAATATTTTTTCTCGCTAGCACTCCGTCATCAACATCTGGCGTTTGTCTATGACTTCCCGGCTTACATTACACACATAAAATGAATCATTCCTTTTAAAACACATTCAAGTACTCGTATAAACGCTGACAGCCATATCCTTCCATGTCCTTAATCTATCTTATAAAATTGTAAACGAACAGACAGACTCCTTTGATCAGTATCATGTTTCTATGCCAGATATGGCAACACTCCCGGACTGGCCGAAAATAAGATGCAGTCGGTTGCATGTCAACGGCCACCACGGGATGCAATAAGAAAAAGTTGTAGTTCTATTTTCAAATTGCAGTGGAGAGCTGTCTCCGAGATGGCATGTTTAAACGAAAAAGAACGTTCTGAGTAAAAGTATTTTGAGCTTGGAAATTGTATGAGATTCAGAAATTTATATTTGAATACAGTCTTTGTTACACATTCTGACCATACATTATTGTAATAGTATACACAAACGACTCAGATTCCATTCATATAGGTAGAATCGAAGTTGGCCAACCCATTTTAAAATTTAAATGCATATCGTCATTAGAAAATAACCGCATTCATATTTCACACCGATGAAAAATAAAATAAAAACGCGCCAGCCAGTACAGTTAGCAAATGCAAAATTTACGGTTCGCGCTTTTTTGTGTCAGTGTTGCCAGCCGATGCTGCTTAGACTCTCTCAATATATTAGGTATCTACACTTCTTATTCTGTGACAATTGATTTCACTAAGGTTAAAGGTTCACAATGGCATTGATTTCTTTTTCTATTTTAATAAGGGCTTACGAAGCGTTTAAAATTAAAATGACATTGAAATCGAAGAAGTTATTATGGAAGTGGGTCGCACCGCAAGCACTTTTTGCTAAATTTATTTATAAATGACGTCTATCATTTTTAATTAGCTCGCGGTTTGGCTTTGTGGTCATGGTAATACTGTTTTCGGTTACTTTTTTATGGATTTCATAGTTGCGGTGATATAAGTTCAATTTAGTATATTACTGAATTTTCAGTGAATATTTTGAACTAATACAACGCAAAGAATAATCACGAGGTCAAAGTTCGCGGCGAACTACTACTCTATACTAAAATAATAAAACAAAAATTTTAATATCAAATCCAACCCCTCACCAGTTCTAGCTAGCCATTCAAACAGCGGTTTTATCGATTGTCCATATTACCGGACCATCGGAGCCCTCTTTTCCTGGTATCGGTATCGGTCATCGTCTGGGCTTCCCTAATTACTGACAGCACTGAACAATGGTTTACAGTAACATGATATATAGGTACATTATCGATCTAGTCTAGTCTAGGGCCTAAGTGAATACTTCATGCGACTTATGTTTTTTATTTAGTTGTTGATTATAAAAATATACAATTATATATATGTACAATGAATGTTCCTCGGGGTTTACCCGCCCGCGGTGGGACTATAGACCCAAAAAATCGTAAACTGTGATAAAAAAGAATGTTTTGGACATACTTCTTTATTATATAATCTACTTGATCAGTGGCAGTAAAAACTAAAGAACAGCTGGTTAAAAATAAATTATAAATAAGTAAAATAAATAAATAAATAGGGACAAATCACACAGATTGAGTTAGCCCCTAAGTAAGTCCAAGACTGTTTTGAGATACTAACTCAACGATAATATATTTTATAACAAATACAATATAGATAAACATCCAAGACCCAATCATGAAATAAAATGAAACTTTACTTTCAGATAACTGTGAATAGTATGTTAGTATTAAAAAAGAGAACTTAATTATCTAGGTTATGCCAAGTACTGAATTAAGTCGCAGACACAGAAACATTTTGGGGAACCTAAGCCTCAAGTGAAGTATGCCCCAAGTAAAACTAACTTCGACGGAGATATCAATTAAAATGCTATCGTCTCCTTGAGTGTCAGAAAAAACTAAATACTTACGTACAATGTAGTAATGTAAGTAAAAATACAGAAAACTTTACCAAAGGGCCGACGCCCGTATTAGATCTGATTGTGAAGCAATCAGAACCAATCTGAGACTATTGTTGTTCTATTGAGTAATCACGTGACGGCTCATGTTACTGTGTGTTAACTGGATTAAAGTGCTTTAAACTTATTGAAAACTAATCTTATTGATGTCATCTTATGGATTGTCAAATAATCTAAAATAAAAATAATATAAATTGTTATTTTTCCTTTTATTTTCTCTGCTTTTAAAGAAAAACCGGTATACTGATATGCACGGACCTAAGCCAAGTGCATATCAGGGATTATTATTATTATTTACTGGTTTCGAGTCCCATAGAAGTTGAATTTTTAAATGTTTCAACCATTGGTGGTCATGACAACTCCCTAAAACCAAATATAAGTACTCATAAAATCAATCCACACTCCTAAACTAATAGTAAAACAAAATCTATGCAATTTTAATCATCAATTTTTTTTACTAGGTCAAGTTATTAAAAATATATTATAATTTCAAACCTAATTACAGTCTAGTCTATGTTTTAGTGTTCTCTTCCGTTCACCACGTAGCGATGTCAACAACCTGTGTCATTTGTCACGAAATTGATGTCGTCGACCCGATATTTACCCTGAAGTAGGGTAATAGTTGCCCGTACAGGCAACCCTATTATTTATTCATATTTTTTCGAATTTCGAACATTCGATTTTTTAAGGTTTTTGGCGCGGTGTTCATAATTTGAAATTCTATATAGTAATGCTAGCAATGCGAAAGAGAATGTTTGTCTCATAAAGCAATTCGGACTTCCGGCAGTCTGTGGTTTCCTTTCCATGAATTGCCTGGTTGTCCGAAGGTACGTCAAGCTATTGCATTGGTCTCGGCTGCCATCTGGTGTTTGTTAAACCAAGTTGTTTCGAAAATCTCTGACACCAGCGTGTGCAGGGTCAACTGACATTGTAATTGTTATCCACATTAATTGTTCATGTTGTTAAAACGTTCATTTTTAGATGAAACTGGAATATGTGTTGGGAACTACTAGGTCCTACCTAATTACATAATTTACCCTCGACCTAAGTACATTATTTATCTATATTTTAGTGAAAGTAGGGTAAAATACAAATAAAAATATCAATATATTTACAATTTTTGTGATCAGCTGCCATTTGTATATATGTAGACGATATTTTTGTCAGGGTTAGTTTAAAATTTTATAGCTTACTAGCTCATCCCCGCGGCTTCGCCCCGCGTGGGACTCTGTTATATCGCGCCCAAAAGTAGCCTATGTTTGACCTCGGGTCGTTAACTACATCCCTACCAAATTTCATCATAATCGGTCCAGCAGTTTAGCCGTGAAGAGGTGACAGACAGACAGACTTTCGCATTTATAATATTAGTATGGATATGGATAGTTTAGTTAAGTTTGTTGTTTTTAGGACTATTTTAAGGTTATTTATTTTTTTGTAGAAATAAATATATACTAAATATGTACTACTTAAATAATTATAGCATTAATTCGAAATACTTTTATGGGAAAAATATAAATATAGATGCTTGATACACAAATACATGATTAAAAACTATTTCATCATTATCCTAGCGTTTTCCCTGTTGCATCCCAAGCCTAGCTTAGGAGCTGCATCGTCAACTCAACATCGCAATATGAAGGCTTCGCAGTAAAGTTAGCGATGTATCAATTTACGAAATAAAGTGTTTCGCATACACATATGGAACTCGACTTATTTATATTCCTCCGTGAAGTACTTAAAACATTAACTAAGATTCGTTCATTATTTTTATGATCGTCACCTTAGGAATGCTGTTTTTGGAACCCACCACTTAACTAATAACCAGTTACTTAATTGTTATTGTAACTAACAACTAAACTAATCAGCGCACCGCGTTTCATATGTAGTTACCTACTTATTTCGATATCAGAGTGAAGTGTAACCACTGTGCCACGGCACGGTCTGTGCTTTGACTGTTGATTATAGATTTATTATATTACTAATTGTTTATAATACCTAAGTGAAATTTTATTTAAAAAAAATAAAATAAAATTAGTATAAATAATATAAGTTACGACAAAGAATTTTGAATCGCGCGCTGTCTACGCTATTTTTTTTTTATCTATGTGTTATAAAAAATAGCGGATTTGTCCTGCTTGAGCTTGTGTGTCCTGTATGTAGGTATTATTCTTTTGGTTTTGTGATATTTTTATGGTGCATTCATTATTATTGGGTTGGGTTGATGGTTGTTGGGAAGTGGTACTAACTACTTAGTGACTTCATTCTTTGTCAGCAAAATCTCAAAATTTTTTGCAGTGAAATATTTCCTCCGCTTCACTTCTTCACATAGACTAAATTTGACTACCTACACTTGACTACTGACTACTTTCAAGATTATTTCCCTCGTTTTACTTACAACTAAATATTATATGTCGTCCGCCCTCGTCCGTAAAAAAGACATAAAAAATCCCGTCTGACTTTAAAAATGACATCATCTTCCCAAGTTACAAAGAATTATTTTAGGACATGTCTTGACATGTCACCCTACACATATGTCCCATTGTCAATGCCCGCCGCGCTTGAAGGTTAAAAACAATAAATAAAGACTGGGATATGCCCTTGGTTTTGTTATGTCAAAGAGCGGGTGGAGAGGAGGAACATGAGTGGAATGCAGGCAGCCATTTTATTTATTTATTTTTAACTTTATTTTACAAAATACAATTTGTATCACTCAAAAGGCGGACTTAAGCTTAGCATTGTCTAACAGTCAACTTTTCAGAAATTTTATTTTTAAAAGCATCTTGTTTCCATGTTAAAGGGTACCTAAGGGAAGTCAGACGCACAGATAGGGAGGCTCAAGATAGAAACGCCAGCAGTGGTGATTGACAACCAATCCAATAGCTAGGCCGCGCTCGCCGTCATCGTAGCTCGAATTCGAAACACGCATGGCGCTTGGCTATCAGGGCTCGGAAACCTGGTTAAAATAAAAAAACCAGCTCGTTTTCTGCCCATACATTTTTACAGCGACCGCTAGCGTTACGGTTCCGCTCAACCGGTATTTCCCCAACCCAAACGGTCTTAACCAGGTATTTATGACTCTAAAATCGACTCTACTTATTTACCAGGTTAAAGACCGTTATTTTTGGGTCTATAAAATACCGGTTCCGAGCCCTGCTCGTGGGTACTTTTTTTTTTTTGATGTGGATTTAGTCCACAATATGGCAATCAAACATATGTATAGCTTATTTTTGCCAGTATCAAGTTTTAGATAAATGTTCTTCATTTTGTCGAGTCACAGTCAAGTTAAGGCAGTAGTCATGTCTAGTCAAGTTAGTCAAGGGCTAAGTGAAGCGGTGGAAGTTTCACTTAGCTTTATCTTGGGAGATTTTGGTGACAAGGATTAAAGTCACTTATACGACATCGTACCACTTCCCAACACTCACGCTTGTTCACGAACACTTAGCGAATAATAATCCACCTTTATTGTGCACAAATACTCGAAAAAACACAAATATTAGAAAATAAATACAATGACGATAACTGAGCGACTTTAGCTTGGCGCCAAAACCCTCGTGGGTACTTATTTTGAAACAATGTGTGACGATAACCCTCATTTGTTACAGTTCTGGGAGATCATATCCGAAGAGCACGGGATCGACCCCGCTGGCGTGTACAAAGGCACCAGCGACCTACAATTGGAGCGGATATCTGTCTACTACAATGAGGCCTCTGGTAAGATTCTAAATAAATAAATAAATATATAGGGACAAATCACACAGATTGAGTTAGCCCCAAAGCAAGTTCGAGACTAGTGTTATGGGTTATGGGATATTAACTCAACGATACTATATTTTATAACAAATACCTACATATATAGATAAACATCCAAGACCCCAGGTCAATAAGAAAAAGATCATTTTTCATCTTGACCTGACCGGGGATCGAATCTAGCTAGATAAATAAATCGATCGGACACCTACCGACCTGGGGGGATTACTACCGTCTCTTAAAACCATGCAAGATCCAGTGAGTAAGAGAGACAGCGCGATACATGATGTAAGGCGACATCCCCCTTACTCACTGGAACTTGCATTGTTTTAAGAGACGATAGTAACCCCCCAGATGGTCAGATGACCTAAAGAAGATCGCAGGCAGGCGCTGGATGCAGGCCGCGATAACCGGTCATTTCGGAAATCCTTCGGGGAGGCCTATGTCCAGCAGTGGACAGCCTGCGGGTGAAATGTGATAAATAAATAAATATAAGGACAAATCACACAAATTGAGTTAGCAAGTTTGAAACTTGTTTTATGGACGAAGTGGACGAGTAAAAGCAGGAAAGCGGACCCTGGGCTCCGAAGCAATCAGCTAAGGAAGCAACCAGGAAAACGCTAAGAAGAGAGAGAGATAAAGTACCTAATTAAGATGATGATGTCCTCCTCGTCGAGTTCTGATGACGTCGACCTCAAGACAAAATTTCATTTCTATACCCCTAGTAGGTATGATATTTTATAAACGCAGACGCTAGCGACTGCCTTAGGTTTTTGTATGGAATTTCCTATTTCATAGTTGTATTAGTATTCGTAAGAAGCGCTGCCACAACGCAGTCGTCGCTAGCGTCTGCGTTTATAAAATCTCATACTAAGGGCTAATACAATTAAATAATTGAATGAATGATATTTTTATCACAAATAACAAAGACTCATCTTGTTCATTTTGTCACTGTAGACATATTTTAATGAAGTCATCATACGAGGTCAAGCGGCAAGGATTAGCTGAATCAATAATTCTTCTTCAGGGGTCAAAGAACCCTATCACTTGTAGCAATTGTCGTGATAATTGTTATGACTGGTGTCGCAATGTGTCAGGATTTTCAACCGATTGCAACAAGGAGGTTCTCATTTAGGTTCTTTATCACTGTCATGCATCGATCCTCCAAATGGCAATAATAACATTCATATTTTTGACCCTTACAAAGTTCATTTAATTCGGTTAAATAGTTGGTTTTTTTATCAAAAAAAAAAAAAGAAAAAGTATATACCTACGACAATTTTCTTCCCCTCCAAAAATCCCCCAATAACTCGTTTTTTTACATAGATGAAAAAAAAAAATTGCGTCACTTATAGGACCGCGCGCGATTCGAACTTCTTTGCTATTATTATTATTTAAATACTTTTTACGGCCATGGAAACTATTCCTTTAAGGCCTTACTTCAATTTATTAATCTTCTTCAGTCCTACTTTAGTCAAGTCAGTAGTCTAATCTAGTCAAGTGAGTAATTCTAGTCAGTCAGATGGCTAAGTGAAGCGGTGGAAAAATTTCACTTAGCTTTAACTTGGAGATTTTGGTGACAAAGATAAAAGTCATGTAATCGACACTGTATCACTTCCCAACACGTTTGTTCGCGAACACTTTGCGAATAATAATCCACCAATATTAAGCACAAATAGTCGAAAAAACCTGTTTTAGAAATTAAATACAGCGCCGACATAGCGACAGTTTACTTTCCCTCCAAAAACTTCGAACTTCTTTGCTTTATTAGGTACGTAGACAACAAAATCTGCATCCTCGGTTTTTTTTTTTTTAATTTTTCGTTCTTGGCTAACCGCAGCCCGACGCACCTAACTGTCTAGGTAGGTACTGTTATACAATTACTATTCATAATTCCGGCTGTCTGTACATGCACGGAAACTTATTAATATTATGGTCTAGAATTCTAGATGTAACGCTTAGTATGCAAATAATAATGCAGTTTTTTGTATTTACACTATTTTTAGTTTAAACTTCGTTTAGTGACTGGTTAATTGTTAGATGTTGGTTTGTGTGTGATGGTCTAAAATTTCCTCTAGAACGAAGACATGAGCACAAGATTTTTAATTCGTAATAATTGTATTTATATTCCTGGAATGGAGGACGGGAATGGAGCATTCGTTGTGCATTCAGTCGACCATTGTCCGTACAATCTGAGATCACACAAAGAATGATTGTTTATTCAATAGCGGTTTGTTTAATGTAAATTAATAGCATATAATGTATGTATGTAACAACTTACTTTCCAGGCTATTTATTTGCACTTACTTAGTTATTTTAGTTATTTAATTAATTGTTTAATTTAGTAGGTACCTACTTACTTCCTTATTGTGTAAGTACTTAAACCACTTTTTTGGATGTATAATTTTTGTAAATACTTCGATTGTCTATGCCTATTACTGATTATGTGCCGTAGGTACTACTTACCTATATTATTTATTCTGTTCTTGATTATTTTCTAAATAAGCTAAATCCATATTTATATTATAAATGCGAAAGTCTGTCTGTCTGTCTGTCTGTCACCTCTTCACGGCTAAACTGCTAGACCGATTGTGATGAAATTTGGTAGGGATGTAGTTAACGACCTGAGGTCAAACATAGGCTACTTTTGGGCGCGATATAACCGAGTCCCACGCGGGGCGAAGTCGCGGGGAACAGCTAGTAGAGTTATGTACCTAGCCTGATAGGGGGACCAACTACCTATTGGCAGTGGATTTATCGATATTTTTTTCTATACCCAATGAAATGAAAAATTAAAAAAATAATTACCAATTTTTTTACATGTCTGGCATCTGTGGTACAAGTATTTTTTTTAAATTCTATTTTTTTTATAACATGGACTTATGAAAATATAATAAGAACAGACATTGAGGTTTTGATTTTTAGCATAGAACAGACAAGAGATAGGTACTTACATACGAGTATTGTAATTTAAATAATTATATGAAAGATCTCGTCTTACCCACTGAGTAAGTATCTTTTCATTAGTGATAGCATAATAAGAGCAGTAGGTAAATTATCTAAATTGTGATAAATCTGCTAACGTTATCGTTCGCCACAAACGGAGCATGTGGAACCCATTAGTTATGATTAGAAACCTTGGTAGTTCTTTTCTAGCTCATACGAAATAAGCTCTTTAATTAAATTGTAATTAAAAATCGGAGCACCTAACGACGCCTTTTCGCAAGAAGTATTTAATCATTCGAACTATCTCAATTATTTATTTTTAAGTTAATGGAAAATGTGTTGCACTTTCCCACAATACCCGACAATAATTTTTACCTAGAACACACATAAGGCGGTATTTCATTGTTATAAAAATGCTTGTTGTTAACGATTAGACTTTAAACGAGTATTATAAATAAATGAAACAAATCTTTTAGAGCAATTTCTAAATCGATCGTGATATCAGCATTAAAACTGCTGCATTGAGTAGAATCAAAACTAAAGACAGACGCGGATAGCGAATACAATTTATAGTTAAAAATAAATATTTCATTTAATTTCTTTGCTTGAGGATCATAGTGTAAAATACTGATTTTGAACTTTATTGTCAACAGTTGCGACGGCGGAGAACGGGGGCAAGTACGTCCCCCGCGCCATCCTCCTCGACTTGGAGCCCGGCACAATGGACGCCGTCCGCTCCGGCACATACGGCCAACTCTTCCGGCCGGACAACTTCGTATTCGGACAGTCCGGTGCCGGCAACAACTGGGCCAAGGGACACTACACAGAGGGTGCCGAACTCGTCGACGCAGTACTAGACGTCGTCCGCAAGGAATGCGAAAACTGCGACTGTCTTCAAGGCTTTCAACTCACACACTCTCTCGGAGGTGGCACCGGTTCCGGTATGGGCACACTCCTCATCTCCAAAATTAGAGAAGAATACCCCGACAGAATCATGAACACATACTCGGTTGTACCTTCGCCCAAAGTCTCAGATACAGTCGTAGAACCTTATAATGCCGTCCTTTCTATTCATCAGCTAGTCGAAAATACAGATGAAACCTATTGCATAGACAACGAAGCCCTCTACGACATCTGCTATAGAACACTCAAAGTACCAAACCCAACTTATGGAGATTTGAATCATTTGGTTTCTCTCACCATGTCCGGCGTGACGACGTGCCTGCGGTTCCCCGGCCAGCTGAATGCGGATCTCCGCAAGCTGGCCGTGAACATGGTGCCGTTCCCACGTCTCCACTTCTTCATGCCGGGTTTCGCGCCGCTCACATCTCGCGGCAGCCAGCAGTACCGCGCCCTTACCGTGCCAGAGCTCACCCAACAGATGTTCGACGCCAAGAACATGATGGCGGCGTGCGACCCGCGCCACGGACGGTACCTCACCGTAGCCGCCATCTTCCGTGGCCGCATGTCCATGAAGGAGGTCGACGAGCAGATGTTGTCCATTCAAAACAAGAACAGCAGCTTCTTCGTCGAATGGATTCCTAACAATGTGAAGACTGCCGTTTGTGATATTCCTCCTAAGGGACTGAAGATGTCTTCAACCTTCATCGGTAACACCACAGCTATACAGGAGCTATTCAAGAGGATATCGGAACAATTCACCGCTATGTTCAGGCGCAAGGCTTTCTTGCACTGGTACACGGGCGAGGGCATGGACGAGATGGAGTTTAATGAGGCTGAGAGCAACGTGAATGATCTCGTCTCCGAATATCAGCAATACCAGGAAGCGACTGCCGAGGATGACACAGAGTTTGATCAGGAAGACTTGGAGGAGTTGGCGCAAGATGAACAGCACGACTAGATCAGAGATTTTCGAGACTGAGTGGCCTTACTATGACAAAAAGTAAACAAAACAGCTGGTGATACTGTTAGGTACATTAAAATATAACGCGTCGGGCGTAAGCGGTTATTTTTAAGACATTGTCTGCTCTATGCAATAAGTGTCTATGAACGTTTAAATATTTTTGTCACTTCAACTGTCACTTTGACAGATTATTGTCTTAAAAATAGCATCGTCATCGTAGTAAGGAAAACAAAATTTAAATCTTTTCCTACATGGAAATAATCTCATTTATTTTATGGTCGACTTTATATATTTATCAGAATTAGAGGCTAAGCGGAGTGCATATTTCCAATTTCAACTAAGTATACGATCTCGCACTGAGTTTTGTCAAATAGATTTGATAAAGTTTGGAGTGTAATGTGCAGATTTAAGTATTATTATTCGAAGTCTGTTTTTAAAAATTTGAATAGATGATTTAGAAGTCAGACATTGACATCGATAAGGAACGTACCAATTTGTGCATTTCTTAGCTTAAGTTATTATAATGTCTTGTATGCTTTTTATATATTAATTTATAATTAAATGTTTTAAACAAAATCTTTTTTTCTTTTATACCATAACACCCCGTTAATTTTTTGGTCAGAGTGATTCTAGGTTGAATGCGTGTATAGTCTTAAAAAAATAACTTTTCTTTTTAAATCCTATATTTTGGCGCTAGAAACTACTTTTTCTATAAGGTATTTCAAACTTGCTCGTACAAAGTTTCGGCACTTGTTTGCATTTAATTTCTGAATAAAATTTACAATTTGGTCTAGCTAGTTTTGTTAACTGTATATAATATTACTTTAAATACAGCTAAAAATAAAAGAAACAAATATAGACAAATATTTATTTTATTTTCTTCATAATTCCGACGCGATGTAGGTAAGTCTACGTGAGCTTATGACTAGCTTAACATAATATTTACAAATAGCCTGAATTTATTGAGTGAAACTACGATTAATACAAGTAATTTACGAGTATGTTACCCCCTTATTCATAAAAACAAACGTCTGCCCCTTTTTTTAAATGTGTTATGGCTTTCGTCGAGGAAGGCCAGGAGATCTTATGCCAGGAATTTTACCTTCTAGAATAAGTCTTAGAAATTCAAACTGGGGTCCCCGTTGTATGTGACCAAAGAAAGCAACTGGAGTGAGTATTTTTGATATGTATGACTCACTCAAAACCGGTGAGTCGAATGATTATCGTTCGAGTCACTTGTTATGTCGCATGAAAATCATTCGAAAACGAACGATAATCATTCGACTCAGCGATCTTGCTATGTCATACTTCTCAAAAATAGCACTTCTGGCCGTGGTATGTGGCTGTCCTCGACGAAAGTGGTTTAAAAGATTGGACCGGACTTCAATACAACCAACTGAAAATAGCGGCCCATAGCCGCGAGGGTTTTTGTTTACTGACCTCCAAACTTCAATTCGAAGATGGAACCCCATGATCATGTTTTGGCTCTATTTTTCACTTTTTAGTTAAAATGGGCTAACTAATAATGTAAATTTTTATGAATAAGGGGTTTAGACTATAGCCTGCCTCTAAGACGGGTGAAAAATAGGGCAATGACTTAAGCGATATATACATCATCACTAATATGATAAATATGAAGAGTTTATAACTTTAGAACTACTGGTGGATTACCACCATCTCTTAAAACCATGCAAGAACGATTGAGTAAGGGAGATGTCCCAGTACATCATGTATTGCACTGTCTCGCTTACTCACTGGATCTAGCATGGTTTTAAGAGATGGTAGTAAGCTCAGATCACAGTAAGCCACCTGGTCGAATTTGAAAAATTGTTTTTGCGTATGATAGCCCGGTTGTTAGAAAATGTTATAGGCTATAGTACATACACAGCACGGGCGAGTGAAACCTCGGGGAACAGCTAGTTTGCAATAAAAACATACGACTTGCTTTTACACATAATTTAGAGATTCTTTAAAATGCAATATTTAATTTTTGTACCGACCTTTTTAGCAAATTAGCCCTTTTTATGACGATACCTTGGTGAACAGCGCCACCATCATTTAAAAATCATTATTCACTGAAAACACAAGTTATCAAAAATCCGTCTTATGTAATTAACGTTCTGGATCTGAAGTTAATTTGAAACATATTAAAATATAGTTCCCTATAGTTACAAATTGCAAAACTGTTGAAAGTGGCCACTTTTAGCAGTTTTGTAATTTGTAAATATCCAGAACCTTAATTACATAACACGGATTTTTGATAACTTGTGTTGTCAGTGAATAATGATTTTTAAATGATGGTGGCGCTAGTGTTCACCGAGGTATCATCTTAAAGCTAGTGCCAACCGCTTGGCATTTTAAGAATTAGGTATTTATCGACTAAGCCCTAAAATAGACGTATTTGTTTAATAAATTTATGGGTCATTGTCCTATCCCCACCTTTCCTTAAATTAAGTTTACAAAAACGAAGGCAATTTAGCTGTTACATCATTCACAGCTACATATAAGAGTATTTTGAGGTAATTCGTACAAACGTTTATTTTTCCCACAACGCCATCTAGCGGGAGAATTTCAAAACATGCAGTCTTATTGCACGACTATATCTTGGTAGAAAAGCAGCAATAATAGTGAAACATATCCAAAAGTCGTATTATGTATACGTACTTTCGACGTTAAATTATATGCAGATAGGTACCTGCATATAATTTACACTCCTTCAAACTTACTTTTACTGCTACAAATTATTTTCTAGAACGCCATCTAGCGGAGAATTTCTAGTCAGGCAGTCTTATTGTTCGAAGCAGCAAAAAATACTTTATTGTATCAAATAGACGTGCGTCTGTCACGTATAATAAGCGCAGTTTTAGTTTGAACGCAAAAATATATGCTAATATCTCTAACAAATTCTTCAAAACGCCATCTAGCGGAGAACTGAACATCTTACTGACACATACACAAATTCAAATGAGGCAATTCCAACAAAATTTTTAAAAAAATGGTCTTGCAATTAAATAATAATAAACCTTACTTGCAGGACAATATTTCGAAATAGAAGCAGCAAAAAATAATTATAATATATCGACCTCGCTCTTAATTGGGACACAAAAGGTACGTACCCCATAATAATATACTTTCTGTTACAAAACGTTTCATAACACATGAGAACACACAAACATTAGTTAATACTATATCTACACACGATCAAACATACAATATGGTATAATATGGCAACATAATAATAAACGCAAAAACTATTCAATTGAAATTAACAATATTCATAGTTATCAAAAACTGTGAATTTTGACATAACATTTGTCTTAAAAATAATTCTCAATAATAAATGATTATAAAAAAAAATGCATCGATCGAAAATACAAATATTTCAAATAAAAAATGATTTTATACATAGTTTTTACTGAAATAGTAACGTTTTGTGCCACAACACTACCGGACATGGCGATAAGGGGCGGCGGCCATTATTCTCGTTCGGACTTCATCTCTTACCTTAGCCTTTTTGCTAAACAAATAAATCAGTTTCTCACAAGTTAGCGCCTTTTTAAAATACAGCGGGGTTACTACAGTCTATTAAAACCATGCAAGATCCAGTGAGTAAGCGAGACAGCGCGATACAAGATGTAATGCGACATCCCCCTCATTATCTGGATCTTGCGTGGTTTTAAGATACGATGGTAAGCCACCAGTCCACACACATATAATCTTAACAAATGGTCCTTCGAGCCGGATGATGATTTAATTACGATTTACCGATACATTTTTGGGGTAGAGTATTAACTTTATTTAGACCATTTAGACTTACTTTAGATTTGATTTGACGACCTCCGTGGCGTAACGGTTAACATGCCTGACCGCTCAAGAGGTCCCGGGTTCGATCCCCGATCAGGTCAAGATGAAAAATGGTATTTTTCTGATTGGCCTGGGTCTTGGATGTTTATCTTTATATGTATTTGTTATAAAATATAGTATCGTTAAGTTAGTATCCCATATCTTACTTTGGGGCTAACAATCTGTATGCTTGTCTCTATATATTTAGATAAAACTTAGACTAACACAAACAAAAATAAATTCCGTCAAAGTCACAGTTTTTCTAAATCTTATTTACAAATTCATTTATAATAATTAAACTATTATAAAACACTAACTTACTTCGGCACTTTTCGGTTAAGTAAATAACACAATACACTATTTACAAAAGTAGGCACTTAAAAATACGTCAGCCATTTTGTTTTGCGGAAAATTGACAATCATATCTTCATACATAATACAAATGATTTCGATAAGTGTCCAGTTTATAAGTCGTTATTGGAAATTTTCGATGGCGCTAGGACCCAAACCGAATGTAAATGTCATTAAGACTATTCTGGTGAACACTAGCGCCACCATCAGTTAAAAATCATTATTTACTGAAAACACAACTTATCAAAAATCCGTCTTATGTAGTTAAGGGGATCTGAAGTTAATTTTAAACATATTTTAACAGTGAATAATGATTTATAAATGATGGTGGCGCTTGTGTCCACGGAAACATCTTAAAATAACAAACTTATTGCTACATAATAAGATTCAGAATCCAAAAACAATAGCACTTGTGCTTTTATTGGATACTTTTTATTTATGGAGATATTTCTTCTTAAGAAGATTCTTCTTATTTCTTCTTAGAGAGATATTTCTTCTTAAATTCAAAATTAGATTAAGTATGGCAAATACAATTTTATTTCATAAAGGCTAGCTTTACACATGTAAGTTTTACTCAAGTGAGTAATTCAGTAATAAACGTACAATTTTGTAAATGTAAATTGTTGTCATTTATAACACTAACAAGTGTAAAGCGGACAAACCCGAGTGCACCAACGTATGTTATGTACGCCACCCCCTTTTGATTTGTTTAAATTCGAAATTTGAATTTCAAATTGTTTTTTTTTTTAAATACTTTATACGGCCATGGAAACTAGTCCCTTAAGGCCTTTCTTCAATTTATTAATCTTCTTCAGTCCTACTTTAGTCAATTCAAGTCAAACAGTCAAGTTAGTAGTCTAATCTAGTCAAGTGAGTCAGAGCCAGATAGCCAAGTGAAGCGGTGGAAAAAATTCACTTAGCTATAACTTGGAGATTCTGGTGACAAAGATAAAAAGTCACGTAATCGACACTGTATCACTTCCCAACACTCACGCTTATTCACGAACACTTTGCGAATAATAATCCACCAATATTATGCACAAATACTCGAAAAACCCTAAGTATTGGAAATTAAATACAGCGCGGACATAGCGACAGTTTACTTTCCCTCCAAAAACTCATTTCGAACTGGCTGGCGTGAAATTAACCAATTTTTTCTCTCTGTCTAATAAACATGACTGAATATGATGCTGCTACCTTGGCTATTGTTATTCGCCTATTTGACCATGTGAGGACGGTATATTTGCCAAAACTTTTGCGTTATTTGCCTACTTTGCCTATTCGTCGAATATTTTGGCAAATATTCGACGTGGCAAATTTTTATGATTCGGACAATTCGGACAATTGTCATACATTGAAACACTCGTACATAACCTCAATTCAAAAATATGTAATTAACATGAAATAAAAAACACGCTATTTGTTTAAACGGCTGGGCGTCGATTATGCTAACGTTAAGTCATAATCGTGTCAAAATAGTGTTTCAATTGTAGTGCTTTTTTATACACTAGCTACAAGTAATGTATTTTTTTTTTATATCACTGCTGATGTTCACACCACACACTACATTCACATCACATCATACTGTCATAATTCTTGTAAATAGTGTGTAAAAAGCACTACAATTGAAACACTATTTTGACACGATTTTTACTTAACGTTAGCAGAATCGACACCCAGATATATATTACAACTACGATTCCACGATCACAAATCGATCTTGCACTGCCCGCCATTGCTCAAAGGCAAAGCCCAGCCGAAAAGGCTGAGTGGCGTCAAGCTCTTACCTCAAACAGTCACGCTGTCAATATTAACCCCCGTTTGTTAAGCCTATTTTAGTTAAAATGTGTTTCGTCTCGTTCTTTCACACGAAGTGTCAGGTAAGAGAGAAAGAGCCAAAACATATTTTAGTTAAAATGAAACATTTCTTAATACGGTTAAGCTCTTAGAAGCTAATATTGTTAGTCCTGTACAAAAAAAAAATCACAATCAATGGTTTGGATATAGTTGGTAAACTCGGGCCTAAGAAACGCAAACGAAGGCTCAAACGCCTTGAAACCCACAACAAATGAACAACAAAGTGCCTATTCTTACAATCATGGCAGTGCATTACCCTTCTAGAACGGCTTTTTGACCAGATGGCCTACTCATCATTCATCATTTCAGCCGCTGGTCGTCCACTGCTGGACGTAGGCCTCCCCCAAGGATTTCCAGAACGACCGGTTGGAAGCGGCCTGCATCCAGCGTCCGCCTGCGACCTTCTTTAGGTCATCTGGTGGCCTACTACCGTCTCTTAAAACCATGCAAGATTCAGTGAGTAAGCGAGACAGCGCAATACATGATGTAAGGCGACATCTCACTCACTCAATCGTTCTTGCATGGTTTTAAGAGATGGTGGTGAGCCACCAGAACTAACATAATTTTATTATTTCAGGCAATTCAAAGGAGATAAGATTAAGACGATACCTCGGTGAACACTAGGCGCCACCATCAACTAAAAATCATTATTCACTGAAAACACAAGTTATCATAAATCCGTGTAATATTGCTTAAAACGGCCACTTTTAACAGTTTTGCAATTTGCAACTATAGGGACCTATATTTTAATATGTTTAAAATTAACTTCAGATCCAGAACCTTAATAACATAACAGGGATTTTTGATAACTTGTGTTTTCAGTGAACAATGATTGTTAGTTGATGGTGGCGCTAGTGTTCACCGTGGTATCATATTAATCAAAATGTAATTCACACTGAAACCTCATTATCCTCGTTCAGATGTATTGAATTGTCGTTGGCTGCCAATTTTAATAGAGTCTTCTTTATACGCAAAGCCGGGAGGCGGACCGATGCGTTTTGATGCCAGCATTCGCGCATTAGGCTCGCCAACCCTACCATTGTCTGGAAACAAATAAATAAGATGAATATTCACATTTCACAATAAGTAAGAACACGTACGAATGAAAAATATATATATCTACTAGCTGTTCCCCGCGGCTCCGCCCGCGTGGGACTCGGTTATATCGCGCCCAAAAGTAGCCTATGTTTGACCTCAGGTCGTTAACTAAATCCCTACCAAATTTCACCACAATCGGTCCAGCAGTTTAGCCGTGAAGAGGTGACAGACAGACTTTTGCATTTATAATATTAGTATGAATTAGCGACCCGCCCCGGCTTCGCACAGTTGCAATATTATAGGTTTTGCTTGCATAATAACCTTCCTTTTGAATCACTCTATCTATTAATAACAACCGTATTAAAATCCGTTGCGTAGTTTCGAAGATTTAAGCATACATAGGGACAGACAGCGGAATCAGGCTATCATATGCACCAGCAGTGGACAGCCATCTTTATCTTTACATAGTATAAAACAAAGTCGCTTTCTCTGTCCCTATATCCCTATGTATGCTTAAATCTAAAACTGCGCAACAGATTTTAATGCGGTTTTTTTAATAGAAAGAGTGATTCAAGAGGAAGGTTTTTATGCCAATGCGAAGCCGAGGCGGGTCGCTAGTATCTCAATAAAACTCACTGGATGATCGTCACAGGTATATATAGGCCTACACACATAGTAAAATGACCTCTAAAACACACAAAATACACTATACTAGCTGTTGCCCGCGGCTCCGCCCGCGTGGGACTCGGTTATATCGCGCCCAAAAGTAGCCTATGTTTGACCTCAGGTCGTTAACTAAATCCCTACCAATTTTCATCACAATCGGTCCAGCAGTTTAGCCGTGAAGAAGTGACAGACAGACAGACTTTCGCATTTATAATATTAGTATGGATATGTTATAAAATATATTATTGTTGAGTTAGTACCCCATAAGTCTCGAACTTACTTCGTGGCTGACTCGACCTGTGTGATTTCTCCCTATATATCTATTTATTTGTCAATATATATAGGTCTTGGATGTTTATCTATATATGTATTTGTTATAAAATATATTATCGTTGAGTTAGTATCCCATGACACAAGTCTCGAACTTACTTCGTGGCTGACTCGACCTGTGTGATTTGTCCCTATATATCTATTTATTTGTCAATATATATAGGTCTTGGATGTTTATCTATATATGTATTTGTTATAAAATATATTATCGTTGAGTTAGTATCCCATGACACAAGTCAACTTACTTCGTGGCTGACTCGACCTGTGTGATTTGTCCCTATATATCTATTTATTTGTCAATATATATAGGTATTGGATGTTTATCTATATATGTATTTGTTACAAAATATATTATCGTTGAGTTAGTATCCCATAACACAAGTCTCGAACTTACTTCGTGGCTGACTCGACCTGCGACCTGTGTGATTTGTCCCTATATATCTATTTATTTATGGGTAGTATTTAAACGGAAATCAATAAAAACAATTTTTGTATGCAAAAATAACCTAAATACATATCAAAATTACTGATTGCACAGCAAAATTTGTTTTGCTTCTGTCACCAAGTCTGACACTCGCTCGCTTCGCTCGCTCGCTCACTGTTAAGGTCACTGTATAACCATAACCTAACCTACCTTCTGTCACAAAGTCGTCTTTTGACCGTTAGTTGCTTCTGTCACCAAGTTTTTAATTTAATTAAAAGTAAAATAATTTATTTGATATACAGAAATTGATGGGTGATTATTTATTTGATGTGCAATTAATAATATCCCTTTATTTATTTGTCAATAAAAAACTCACCGGATGGTCGTCATCGACGGGCTCAGGCCTGGCCCCGTCTGTGCACACAATTTTCTTCATCTCGTCGAAGCTCGGGTCGCTCGGCACCAGCCCGCAGTAAGGCGGGCGGTGCTCCCGCGGCGAGGGCAGCACCCGCCGCGACACCTCCCACAGGACTAATGCGAACGCGTACACGTCGCATTTCAGGAACGACTCGAAGCATTCCAGGTTTATGCTGGAAATATTAGGACATGTTCAAATCCCATTACCTTTCTGCCTTGTCCTAATTTGCTTTGTATCTGCTCAGTTATTTATTGAGATACTAGCTGTTCCCCGTGGCTCCGCCCCGCGTGGGACTCGGTTATATCGCGCCCAAAAGTAGCCTATGTTTGACCTCAGGTCGTAAACTACATCCCTACCAAATTTCATCACAATCGGTCCAGCAGTTTAGCCGTGAAGAGGTGACAGACAGACAGACAGACAGATAGACAGACAGATACATAGACAGACAGACTTTCGCATTTATAATATTAGTATGGATATGGATTTATGTATGCTCTTATTTATATGTATTATATATATTTATATGTATATATATATTTATATGTATATATATATATTTTTTATGTATGTATTTATGTTTGTTTTATTTATTTTTATTTAGTATGTGTAGGTTATATTATATTATTTTATATTTACATCTTTATTTTATTTATATCTTTGTGTGTATATTTATTTACGTATATATACTGCGCCTTCGCCTTTTGATTTGTCTTGGTTTTGTTTTCCATCCACCCTAAGGTTGACTGGAAGAGATTGCATTAGCGATAAGTCCGCCTTTGTACTTTACCTAGCTTTTAACAAAATTATGTATACATTTGTTTGGTGCAATAAAGAGTTTTTCTATTCTATTCTATTCTATTCTATTCTATTCTATTCTCTGCTTGACCCAAAGGTTGACTGTTAGATAATGCTTTTAGCATTAAGTTCGCCTATTGTGCTATACAACTGCATTTTGTACAATAAAGTTTAAATAAATAAATAGGCTACTTGACTCTTCGATGCATAAAATATTATTTCTTACAGTATTTGACCGACTAAACCGAAATATATCGATCCCCGCTAAGAAAAATGTAAGATGGCATATAATTTCAATTTCAAATTTACTTAAAATCCGTTTATAAATAAGGTGCATGTTTAGATGACTGCTGGATTTAGGTCAGCAGTAACAATTTGTGACTAAAGCGACTTATAAAAAATACCATATTCTTTCAATGCAAAATCAGTCTTATTTCTTAACAAATAAGAGCTACTTACCTCTAGTAGAAAATCTGCATGTTAAGATGACTGCTTGACTAAGGCATAATAAGTTATAATTAATGACTAAAGCGACTTCAATGCATATTAATTCAGGTTTTGTGTAAAAACTAGCCGATTTTATATCTTCTTGCTTCCTTGAGGAAAAACCTACTTAATTCCCCGAGAAACAAGAGTGACTTACCTTTGATCCAACAATCTTGTGGTATTCTTCGGCCAATTTCTTTATCTTCTTACTTCATTGAAGAAAAACCAACTCAATTCCCTGAGAAATAATAGTGACTTACCTCTGATCCAGCATCTCCGGACTCATATATCTCTTGGTTCCCTGCCTCGGGTTGTGATGGAGTTTGGAAGCCACGTGAGCCCGAGTGACCGCTAGGCCGAGGTCAGCGATGCAACATTCACCGTTCACTTTTATCAGTATGTTCTTCGTTTTTATATCTCTATGGGCTATTGCTGGTTTGCCCTGTAGAAAAATAAGTTATCTATATAATGTGGACTCAAATCAACTGCAAATATCTTAAGGGCAAATTCAGACCACAATACTGAACAACTTTTCTAAATAAACTCGTGTCAAAATATGAAATTATTTTTTTTCACTCTCCATACTTAACCAGATCAGCTGATTCTCAATTTGTATGGGAGGTTAAAAATCTTTTTTCGTATTTCGATATAAGTTTATTTGGAAAAGTTGTTCAGTTTAGTGGTCCGAATCTGCCCTTATAATATTTGCAGTTGATTAGAGTCCACCTTGTATACATTGTATAAAGTTGCCTAAACTGTGTCTGTATGTGAGCGCAAAACTTAAAAACTAACAAACGGATTTATATGCGGCTTTCACTAATAGATAGAGTGATTCCCGGGGAAGGTTTTAAGTATATAAAACTTAACGGGTTTTATATAAATTTAGTTGAATATGTGGGATAGATGATCAGTTGTAAAATATTTATGCGCGGCGCATGCTTATTTCGTTCTTATATTGGCACCGTGTATTGTTATTGATCGTTTTTGTTTTTATATTTTTGACGGACCTGAATAAGAGTCTTGATCGCTTGTGAATAGTGTATAAAAAGCACTACAATTGAAACACTATTTTGATACGATTGTGTCTCAACGTTAGCAGAATCGACGTCCTGGGTGTTTGGTCGATTGACCATGACACATACATGAAAAGATGATTTAGTTAAGTTTTTTTTGGAGGGAAAGTAAACTGTCGCTATGTTTGATTTCCAAAACTTAGGTATTTTCGAGTATTTGTGCATAATATTGGCGGATTATTATTCGCAGTGTTCGTGAACAAGCGTGAGTGTTGGGAAGTGATACAGTGTCAATTACGTGACTTTTTATCTTTGTCACCAAAATCTCCAAGTTATAGCTAAGTGAAATTTTTCCACCGCTTCACTTGTCCATCTGACTCTGACTAGACTTACTTACTTGACTGTACTAGACTACTGACTCGACTGACTAAAGTAGGACTGAAGAAGATAAATAAATTCAAGAAATGCCTTAAAGTACTAGTTTCCATGGCCGTAAAAACTATAAAAAAAAAAAAATTACTGACCTGCGTGCCATGTATCTCCGTGTGTAGATGCAGTAACCCGTTGATAGCTGATAGACATATGACCATCATTTGATGCCTCGTTAACGTGCTCCTGTTGAGATGTTCGTACAACGAGCCCAACGGATGGAAATGGGTGATGAGCCATAACTGCGAACAAGATATAGGATTAATAGTACATTACTGTCGAGGCCACAAATGAAGCCATTTAAGGTCGAGTTATATTGCAAGTGCTTTTAAATTACGAGGATTATTAATGTTAAAAATACGAGAACGTAAATTGCTTGTATAGTACTTTACTTTCTCTGAAATCCTATACCAAATTTTAAAATGGCGCCAACAACAAGCAAACTTTCACTGTGTTCTTCTTTTGAAACTTTTTGAAATGTTCATACATATTTTTAAACGATAAAAGATTAATGGTTAGTACCAACCTAATAGACGTGTCCAGCAATTTATTAACGACCGCTAGAATAGGTTCTTTGGAAGGCTGGCCATGCGGAGTGAAACTAAAAAACCTAATGTATGAAAACGTGTACATCAAAAAACCTCCATTAGCGGCCAGCAATGTATTTTTTTTATTACATTATTGTCTTAGGCCAGCAATGAGTCTATTGACGTATTTTTTTTTTAACAATGAAGCTATTTCCCAACAAGAGGAAGTAAAATTGTTTATTTATTTATTTGAATAAATAAATAATTTAAACCTTGAACTCAACAGGTGTTTTAAATTACCAGGTTAATTTTGGGTCTTCAAAATACTGGATCCAAGCCCCGCTGGTCACATTTGAAAAACTATTTATGCATTTAGCAACTAACTACTACTTTTGAGTACGTTTTAACATTTATTCAATTCTATATTACCTTGAATCACCTGATTGTTTGAAAATAAAGATGATTCCGTATTGTTGCGAAATTACAATAAATAAATAAAAATAAAATAAATAAAAATTTCTTTATTCAGACAAATAGTCCATTGAGTGTTAGTAAAGTAATTAAAAATCTTAAAAACTATGTTAGTACATTAAATGCCACGCTACAAATAATGCCACGCCATGATATTTAGTGACCATCAGTGGACATATTTGTGTTGGACGTGAATAACTAACTACTCAGTGTCTTCAGGCGTTTCCTTCTCTAAATTACGAACCCCCAGCTCGTAACAGTATTAAGCCGTTGGTCCCGGCTGCCATCTGGTAGTCTTTAAATGAACCACGTCAGAGGCAATGGAAATCTCTAGTCTCTGCCTACCCCTACGGGAGACAGGCGTGATGATATGTATGTATGTATGTACGTCAGAGGCCGAGAGGCGGTTCCTAAGAACTCTGTCTCCAGGGCGTGCATGGTCTATTGACCGAAATGACGATGATATATGTACCTGAGTACAGCTGCCGCGGCTGGTCATATCGCTGCCGATGTAAGCCAGTATGTTCTCGTGTCGGAGCAGGACGGTGCTATATATCTCCGTCTCCCTCCTCCAGCTGGCCTCGTCCCTGGAGAAGAATATCTTCACGGCCACGCTGTCCCCGTACCAGGATCCTCGCCATACTTCCCCGTAACGACCCTGGGGACAAATTAATTGATAAATGAATAAATTACCTCATTATAGCACCATATAAAAAAAATATATATATTGTAAAACAAAAAAAATTGCAATAACAGTTCTTTTTCCATTTCAATGTATATACATACATACATAAATATAATCACGTCTTTATCCCATACGGGGTAGACAGAGCCTAGAGCCATAAGACCTTAGGCCACGTTTAGCATAATGGTAGTTGAAACAGGAGATCAATAGTGATGGGTTGCCAGCCGCATCGCCTTTGTCATGATTTCCCCATTCGGCGATTCCCTCAGACGACTTTTACGGCTTGCGCGGGAAGAGAAGCAGCTGGTACATTCTATGTTTTTCTTTTTCTCCCAGATAAGCATGGAAGTATGTTTATATATGTTACTGTGAATGCCCGAACTACGGTAAATCCTAAGACTTTCGAGTAAAACCTAAGATTTACCAACTCTCAATGGTAAAAGCACGAACGATTTAGCATAAGCAGATTGTATAACAAATACATAGAAGTATTGTGAAGGACATAGGGTACCTTTCATCCCGGGAAAAAGCGCTGTTCCCGCGGGCAAAGCCACAGGCAAAAGCTAGTATTAGTATAGATGAAGCAACATGAAAATCTAACAGTGTTGGCCATTAACACATCATGTTCTTATTGTTCTGGTTTCCCTGTAAAAAGGGTTATAAAAGACTGTCGCATTCCATTGTAATAACCAGTGCCACCAAATCTGGAACCATGATTAAAAGCGTACTCTGAACTCGGAAACAACAAACTGTAGATGCAGAAACACACACGGATGAAGAAAAAGAACCTACGTATAGGGTTGCCAGGTGTTAGGATAAAGCAGGACATACGTAGGATTTTTGATTGCTTGTCCGGCCAAAATAAGGGGCATCCGGCCTGTTAGGATTTAGGTAGGATTTTTCAATTTCGAAATTCGCGCGCGGAAAATCGAGTATCGGCGCGACGCGGGGCGCGCGCTCCCGAGAACAGCCGACCGAAAAATGTGAGGCGTCCGGATTTTTCGACCGAATGTTAGGACAAAAAAAAATTAGTTTTACACTTTTTATAAAAAAATGGACAAAAAAAACAAGATGTCCGGATTTTTTACCCAAATGTCAGGACAAACTCACAGGTCTGTCCGGCTTTTGCGTCTGAGGACCTGGCAACCCTACCCACGTACCTTCCCAACGCAGTCAATCAGCGAGACTTGCTTGGCCAGCGTCCGCTGAACCATTAAAGTCAGTCCGGAGCCCGAGCCACTTGTAACGGAGCACTCCAGGTATTCACGGAGAGTTGAATCACCCGCTTCAACACCATTTTGTGAGCCCTCCACGCCTGGGAATTTGGCTACGGAACCCTAAAAATGAAATAACTAAAGAATCTATGTACCTTTCCAACGCAGTCAATCAGCCTTGCTTGGCCAGCGTCCGCTGAACCATTAAAGGCAGTCCGGAGCCCGAGCCGCTTGTAATGGAACACTCCAGGTATTCACGGAGAGTTGAATCACCCGCTTCAACACCATTTTGTGAGCCTTCCACGCCTGGGAATTTGGCTACGGAACCCTAAAAATGAAATAACTAAAGAATCTACATACCTTCCCAACGCAGTCAATCAGCGAGACTTGCTTGACCAGCGTCCGCTGAACCATCAAAGACAGTCCGGAGCCCGAGCCACTTGTAACGGAGCACTCCAGGTATTCACGGAGAGTTGAATCACCAGCTTCAACACCATTTTGTGAGCCCTCCACGCCTGGGAATTTGGCTACGGAACCCTAAAAATGAAATAACTAAAGAATCTACATACCTTCCCAACGCAGTCAATCAGCGAGACTTGCTTGGCCAGCGTCCGCTGAACCATTAAAGGCAGTCCAGAGCCCGAGCCACTTGTAACGGAGCACTCCAGGTATTCACGGAGAGTTGAGTCTCCAGCTGCAACGGCACGAAGACCTCCACCATTTTGGGAGCCTTCCACACCTGGGAATTAACGAATAAACACCTTATTTCACCACTTAAGACGATACCTTGGTGAACACTAGCGCCACCATCAGTTAAAAATCATTATTCACTGAAAACACAAGTTATCAAAAATCCGTCTTATGTAATTAAGGTGCTAGATCTGAAGTTAATTTTAATCATATTAAATTATAGTTCCCTATAGTTACAAATTGCAATATTGCTTAAAACAGCCACTTCTAACACTTACTTTTTACACCAAGGTATCATCTTAAGAGGATAGACTTAACTACATTTGGCCCCATATAAACGTATCAGAATAGAAACGGTTTATTTTAATTGCCACAGACACTAAAACAATGATAAAAAAAGGCTTAAACTAATACAAGTAACACAAAAAGTAATTTGTGTGCTGCAGCAAGGCAAAATGGTTTTCTTTTTGGCGCCAAGCTAAAGTCACAGTTATCGTCATTGTATTTATTTTCTAATATTTGTGTTCTTTTCGAGTATTTGTGCATAATAAAGGTGGATTATTATTCGCTAAGTGTTCGTGAACAAGCGTGAGTGTTGGGAAGTGGTACAATGTCGTATAAGTGACTTTAATCCTTGTCACCAAAATCTTCCAAGGTAATAATACTAAGTGAAACTTCCACCGCTTCACTTAGCCCTTGACTAACTTGACTAGACTTGACTACTCTTGACTCTATGACTCAACTAAAAGAAGAACATTCAAATAAAACTTGATACTGGCAAAAATAAGCTATAAGTTTGATTGCCATATTGTGGACTAGCTGTTTCCCGCGGCTTCGCCCCGCGTGGTACTCGGTTATATCGCGCCCAAAAGTAGCCTATGTTTGACCTCAGGTCGTTAACTACATCCCTACCAAATTTCATCACAATCGGTCCAGCAGTTTAGCCGTGAAAAGCTGACAGACAGACAGACAGACTTTCGCATTTATAATATTAGTATGGATATGGATTATTGCCACATCAAAAAAAAAAAGGCCATAACTCAGTGATCTTACTGCACGTTAGTACAGAAACACTGATATTCAGTTATTGCCGTCAAATCCTTACCCTGTTTTCCCACTGGATAATGTCTCTAGGGTAATCGTTTTTGTACACAACACAGGCTCGTAAAACTGGGGGGAACAGCAAGTTATAAATACCTTCAAAATAAGTACTAGTGACGTGCGGACTGTACATGCTGCTCGGGAAATAGTTGGAGTCAGCGCCCAACTTGTGGAGAGCGGCGCGGGACACGCGCAGTCTGGAAACAAACAATTTCAATAGTAGACACTTTTATATACAATACTAGCGACCCGCCCAGGCTTCGCATGAGTGGAATATAAACCTTCCTCTTGAATTATTCTATCCATATAGTTATAAAAATTTGACTAAACTAAAAAATATTTAGGACAAGAGATAAGGGCAGAGAGAGAAAAAGAGAGAGAGAGGAGAGAGAGAAAGAGAGAGATAGGACAGAGAGAGAAGGAGAGAGAGAGAAGGAGAGAGAGAGAAGGAGAGAGAGAGAAAGACAAGGAGAGAGAAGGACAAAGAGAAAGACAGAAAAAGAAAGACAGGGAGAAAGGAGAGAGAGAAGGACAAAGAGAAAGACAGAGAGAGAAGGACAGAGAGAAAGAGAAGGACAGAACGATATAAGGACAGATAGATAGAAAGACAAAGAGAGAAGGACACAAAGATATAAGAGCAGAGAGACACACTCACCGATGGCTCCTCCTCAGCACAAATATGGCCATAGCGAGTATAGCGCCGAGCACCGCCGCCGCCGCCGCCACGCTGCCCCACAGCCCCGCGCCCGCCGGCGGCTCCCCCGCGGGCTCCGCCAGCGGCGGCAGCGAGGGGAAGCCGCCGTCGTTGCACATGTCGCCGCGGCAGCACGTTATGTTGAGCTGGCCCGCGTGACGCTTGCGTGGACTTGAAAAGTTATCATTCATTTATCACTGGCTGTTCCCAGCGGCTCCGCCCCGCGTGGTTCTCGGTTATATCGCGCCCAAAAGTTTGATGCCTCAGGTCGTTAACTACATCCCTACCAAATTTCATCACAATCGGTCCAGCTGTTTAACCGTGAAGAGGTGACAGACAGACAGACAAAAAGACTTTCGCATTTATAATATTACTAGCTGTTGACCGCGGCTCTGCCCGCGTGCGCCTCGATTATATCGCGCCCGAAAGTAGGCTATGTTTGACTCCTAGTGCATAACTATATCCATAACAAATTTCATCACAATCGATCCTGCAGTTTAACCGTGAAGAAGTGACAGACAGACAGACAGACTTTCGCATTTATAATATTAGTATGGATATGGATTTCGAGTAGGCGTCGCGGTCAATCGACCATGCGCACCCTAGTGTCAGAGTTCTTCGGAACCGTCTCTCGGCCTCTGACGTGGTCCCTTTAACGACTACTAGATGACAGCCGGGACTAACGGCTTAACGTGCTTTCCGAAGCACGGAATCATTTTTATTATCAGACAATCAGGTGATTCAAGCCTGCAATGTCCTAACCAAACTGGAAACAACTAAACAAAGTATGCTTCCCGTGGGAATCGAACCCACGACCCACGGGTCTACAGGCAAACGCCTTAACCACTGGACCACGGAGGCAGTTATCATTTACTTATTAAATAAAGACACTGTTAACTAGCTATCTAGGGCAATTTATACAGGTTTATCAGACTGATCATTCCCGTCGTCCCCCACATTATTTGACACTACTGGTGGCCAACGGGAATGATTTACAAAATTTGTTTCCCGTAAAGTAATACGTAAAGTATTCCCGTTGGCAACCATTATTTAATTAGTCAAATACAATTTTTTTTTACACAAATTACTTTGTTTTTTAAATATTACTTTACCTCAGCACTACTTTAAAACACAAAGTCGTGTTTGAAAGTAGTGTTGTTTGTGTTGTTTCATGAAAATCGGTTCAATAGAAATAAAGCAATCGTCATTTGAATAAACTCAAGGCATGAGTTTGCCTGCAAATATACAGAAATTACGAACAAAAGCACCAATTTGGATAAAAAAAATTGTGTTGGTTATTGTCACGACAAACTTTATACCAAAGAAAACGGGAATTTCTAAAATGCCTGTTGGAATAAAATTTCGAGAACTAATCCCGAAAAAATCCCATTATTTTTTATACGAAGTTTATCATGACAATAACTATAACATAAAAAACGAATTATCCAATTTAGGGCATCCGTTCGAATAAAAAATTAATTCCCGCGGTAATTTCGGCACATTATCCCGAAATATCGAAGCGAAGACCACGCGCACGATGTCGCGGGCAACAGCTAGCGCCCTGAACAAAACAAACACCCCCAGAAGATCCTTAACACTCTCACTTACCCTTTCTGAGCCCTATTAGTCCGACATATTAACTGGTAATGGTCGCTTTTCTGTGTGCACCCTCGGGAATGCTGGAGGCGCCCGTCCAGCGCCCGCACTGATGACTTGAAGCAGTATAACGCGTCATGGCAGAAATGCTCCTCCGAACCGCCTTCAAGGCAGTCTGATGACTCGCATTGATAGCATTTGTACCTGCAATTGTAACAATAATAATACTAGTGGTTCTGTGAACAGTAGACCTCGCGAACCTCCGTTAACCCCCTTTCCCCATTCTGGTCAGACGGTTCAAATCTATATATATAAAAATCAATTTCTGTTCGTTAGTCTCGCTAAAACTTGAGAATGGCTGGACCGATTTGGCTAATTTTGGTCTTGAAATATTTGTGGAAGTTCAGGGAAGGTTTAAACGGTGAGTAAAGTGCAGGTTCAGGCGGTACGAAGTTCGCCGGGACAGCTAGTAAATATATAAAAATATTTTTTCCCCCCATTTTCCCTTCAATCAAAAAAAGCTCTCGATAAAAAATTGCAAATAAATCAAGGAACTCGTGGGCCAAGTTTCATTATGATCCGTTGAGAAATGCGACCTCTAGCCCGGAACAAACAGACATCCGGACAATAGCAAAATTTGCCAGTCTCGAAATGTAGACTCTCGCTCGGTCAATAATCTACAGCTGGTGTAGTACCTAACGATATCATTAGACGCCTTGTCCAATTAGATTTGCCCAAATTCACATATGTAACCTTACAAAAAAGCTGGCATACTGAACACCTGTAGAATAGTCCGAAAATTCCTTCAATTAGATTCAAATAATTCCAATCATTAAACTGTTTAAAAACTATCCGCCGTATTAAGAAATGTTTGATAAGCCCATTTTAACTAAAATATGTTTTGGCTCTTTCTCTCTTACCTGACACTTCATGTGAAAGAACGGGGTATACGGGGGTATATGTTAGAACTTGGCTATCAGCCTGTGCTCTCGCTGCATATACCAGGCCACGCCTGAGCACAATTTGTGAAAATACAAAAATAGATAATGTTGTTAATGATAAAGAAAATAAAGCTTATTATGTTTGTTGAAATTAAATCACTTTATTTTTTAACCCCCGACGGATAAAAGGTGTTATAAGTCTAACTGATTCTTGGAGAAGGTTATAAGACACATTGTACCCTATTTATTGCAAATAAGGGTTATCTTATCTTAAGATTCAAGACGCTTTGTTTGCTATTTTACTCGTATAGGCAGTATATACACGCCACAGGCGAGTGAACCCGCGAGAAATAGCTAGTTCCCCACGCTATATTGTTTTGGAGTCTTGCATAATCATCATTTTAACCGCAGGCTGTTCACTGCTGGACATAGACCTCCCCCAAGGATGTCCAATATGACCGGGTGAAAGCAGCTTGCATCCAGCATCCTTGCCTGCGACCTTCAGGTCATCTGACCATCTGGTCGGTGGGTGATCGATGCTGCGCTTACCGGTGAGTGGTCGCCATTCGAGAATCTTTTTGCCAGTGACGTGCACAGACATTTTCCTTAGGGTAGGCAATAACCTACCTAGACCAGAACTATTTTTATTTTAATCTACACTTATAATTTAGGTATAGGTAGGTATTTGAGTTACAACTAAAAAAGGTAACGAGCAAGAAGATAAAATATATTAATCATGTAGGTACCTACTTAGGCCCTGAAAAATTTCAAGACGGCCGCCTTAACCTCTGCACTCCTGTGGGAGTTTTGGAAAAGCATAGCAATCATATTAATTTGAAAATAATATTAAATAATTTGTTGTTAGCTTACCCTTCACTTCAACTAAATCCAATCAATCCCGGTTGATAACATCCATTTATTATTATTGCCATTTTTCGTCAAATGAAAGGTTACTTAGCACGTCATTTTATAGTTTTTATAAACAAACACTCGGTTTACAACAATCACTTGAAAATTTTAAACTACAACTGAGTAAATTTATTAACAACAAAAGTGATATTTTTTCACCTCATTGTAAACAATGCACAATGCAATTATCAATTAATTAAACATTCAAAATAAACAAATGCATGCAAGCAAAACAAACATTGTTGATTTCGATACGGAAATAAAAATATAACCCTACGGAATTGGGAATGTCATCTTGTTTCTATAAAGTCTTCAAGTCTACGCGTTTTTAAATTTGCAGCATTACTCGTTTAATATCCAATAGACACAGTTATCATGTTGCTGCAATTGATCGTAATCACTTATCAGATTTAAGTATGTGTACCGCGTAATTCTAATTGGCCGTAACAAAAGTGAGAGCGAGATGGAATGTCATCTCATAGCATTTTGTTTCATCTATAGTGGAGGTCTTAAATTTACTCACACATTCGTGATTTAGCGCATATGTGTCTGTTCATGTAAGTTTTTTACTTGCACTACTACACAAGCAAAAGCACATCTATACATAGTGATTTCTTAGTGGGAGTAGTAAACTTCAGACGTTATACTAAAAAGCTGGCCTAGCCTAGCAGCGCCTACGGGCCGGCGCGCCGCGTGTTCGCGCGAATTCAAAGATGGCGTTGTAAAGATAATTCAATATATTATGGAGAAAAAATATTTATTATTTATTTTTGATTACATATTTTTTAAATTATTTAGTACAAAAGTACAGGGTAGGCAACGTCTAAACGTCTTTATGATATGCACGCCACTGCTTTTTGCCCCATCGGCCATTAGTTACAAGCACTTACCAAATTACTTTGCGTGCTTCCGTTACCAGTCATTCAAATTACTGCCGACCGGCGCCCCCCCACTTTTAGACCCAGCATAATTAAAAAATAACAATTAAATAAATAGCATAATTTGATGTATTTTTGGTAAGTACTTGTAACTTTGACTTCTGCAAAGTAAACCTGAATCTATTAAATAGCCATTAGTTCTTTGCGCTATGTTCCACACCTACTGGCACTTCAAAGAGCTAATCCTCTTGCATTATAATAATGATAAATGCAATATTACCTCTTCTGAAACTTTCCTCTCCTATTTGAAAGCATTGAAATTAAAAAGACAAATTTGATTGAAAATTCATAGTTGACAAGAAATTGAGCCAAGATATAACTAAATCAAAATAGCTAAAACTAAAAATAACTATACTTGAACTATACTAATTAAGGTGATACCTCGATGAACACTAGCGCCACCGTCATTTAAAAATCATTACTCACTGAAAACACAAGTTATCAAAAATCCCTCTGCTGTAATTAAGGTTCTGGATCTGAAGTTAATTTCAAACATATTAAATTATTTAATTATAATTCCCGATAGTTACAAATTGCATTATTGCTTAAAACGGCCACTTTGAGCAGTTTTGCAATTTGTAACTATATGGAACTATAATTTAATAATTAAATATAATTAAAATGAACTTCAGATCCAGAACCATAATTATAGCAGAGGGATTTTTGATAACTTGTGTTTTCAGTGAGTAATGATTTTTAAATGACGGAGGCGCTAGTGTTCACCGAGGTATCACCTTAAGAGTAAGTTGTTCAAGTTAAAGTTTCTTTTTGACATGCTTGACCATTACAAAGGAGGCCCCGGGTTCCATCCCCAGTCAGGTCAAGATGAAAAATGATCTTTTTCTGATTGGCCTGGGTCTTAGATGTTTATATATACAACTAGCTTTCGCCCGCGGCTTCACCTGCGCATGAATTTCCTTCGGGAACAGTGCTTTTTCCCGGGACTTCTAGTTATGTGTATGCGAAATTCCAGAAAGATTGGTTAGTAGAAAGGGCGTAAAGAGATAACAAACAAATTCACTTTCGCATTTATAATATTACTAGCTGTTCCCCGCGGCTTCGCCCTGCGTGGTACTCGGTTATATCGCGCCCAAAAGTATCTTATGTTTGACCTCAGGTCGTTAACTACATCCCTACCAAATTTCATCACAATCGGTCCAGCGGTTTAGCCGTGAAGAGGTGACAGACAGACAGACAGACAGACAGACTTTCGCATTTATAATATTAGTATGGATTTAGGATTCCCATAACACAAGTCTCGAACTTACTTTGGGGCTAAATCAATATGTGTGATTTGTCCCTATATCCTATCCTACTAATTTTACTTCTTTCTCTACTTTTATAAATGCGAGAGTTTGGAGATTGCTTAGACCCTGAAACAACACATAGGCTATATTTTATCCCAGAATTCCCACGGGTGCGAAGCCCCAGGCAATGGCTAGTATTTTATTCTTCTTTGCCTTATCCCACTTTCTTTTGTGGAATCAACACAGTTCTCTTCATTTGTTAGCCATTTCCTGCATCACGCCTTTCCTGGTATTTCTTTCACCCAAGTTCACACAATCCATCCATTTTTTTTATGGGAAATAATATATTCCACTAAGTTTGTATGTTTGTTATTTTATCATGCTCAAATGGCTTATGAAATTTGGTATGGAAGATTAACACATAAGGATACTTTTTACTCCAAAAAGTAGGCATTTCTCATAGGTTTGGTTAAAAATGGCGCTTTACAAAGTAGATGGCGCTGCTGTATATGATAAACCGCAGGATGTTATGGTACCGCAAGGTGCAGGTACTAAGTATATATGGGGATACAAAATTCATTAGGTAGTATTATATATTTTTTAAATAATTGAGTGAAACTGCAAGGAATAGCTAGTTTTTAATTTAACAGACTAGCTTTCACCTGCGGCTTTGCATGCATTAATGTCGATCACTCGGGAACCATACTTTCTTCTGGGATCAAAGATACCCTATGTATGTTTCCGTATCCATGCCAATGTCTATGCAAAATTTCGTGAATATAAGTTCAGTAGCTTTTGCGTGATAGCGTAACAAACTCACTTTTGCATTTATAATATAATTTAGATTACCAAGATGCAGTAAATCAGTTTTTTTTTTTACCTAGGATGGTGTACCATCATCTGATCGAGGGACACGTGATCCTCTGGCCCCGGTACATCGGGTCCATGTGTGGTTTGTGTTGCTGCATCGTCGTTCAAGCTGCCCAAGCCTGGCAAACCTGTAAATAAAGAAGTGGAAAATTTTATTTATTTATTCAACTACATCTACCTTTACAGAACAAGTCTATTGCGAAAGAGAAGCCTTACAATATATATTTTGTAACAAATTATCATTAACTAGCTGTTCCCCACGGTTTCACTCCCCATTAGTGTGTATGTACTATAATAGCCTATAACCTTTCCCAAGAAATACAAAAAGAATTTTACAAATCCATTCAGTTTTCAAGTTATAAGCGTTCAAACAAACAAACTCTTTAGCTTTATTATATTAGTATAGATGATATACATGTGAATTCACTTAAAGTGCAACAAAACAGGTCGACATCATTGGTCACGACGTTAAGTGTACGCACTGCTCCCATCAGTGGAGCTTCTTTCATCAAGTTGGTCCGTGCATACGTATTATTCTCATAGTCACATGTTTGATCTCTCGTCATCTTAGAGCTTTCCCGGTTGCTCCATCAGCTGATTGTTTTGGAGACGGATTTTATGAAATCATATGTTTTGGTAAACCTTGGTCATTTCAGTGACCAAGGTTCAGACCTTCAGATCTGGACTTATAATCCAACAGAAGCAAAATAACAGGCTGATTTAGACCCAGAACATTGACATACATTACTAGAGCTTAACAGAGGTATACCTACTTCTGTAAGTCTACTACAAAATTTTTATAAAAGTAATGATAATAAAAGTCCCAAGCTGTACTGCGAGTCTATCAAATCTAGGAGATGGGACGTTGTTTACTCTTTTTTTTTTCATTTACCAAAAGCTTTGGACGTGATTTGTACTGTTGAAGGGTGAAACATTGGTTAATGTAATGAAAATAACAATTAATTGGATGTTAGTTTTCGCCAACCATAATAATATTTTACTAAAGCGAATACTAAGTAAAAACATGACATGAAAACAGAGCATTCTTGAAGATAAAAAGAAAAACAATAATAGATTCATGTTGGTCAAGTGCGGAAGCTAACATTTTTCAGCTTTGGTAATATCGTAGGGCTTTGAAACTTATAACTGATAAGGGTTATTATTTACTTTACAAGAAAAAGTGACTATTTCAATGATATCTTACCGTAGCAAGCACTTATCACTAAAAATGTGAACAGATATCCAAATATGACAGCGTCCGCCATTCTTCGTTCATCATAACAATGCACTTTTTGATGTCAAATGTATTGTATATTATTTCGATTCAGATTGAGATTAATCCAATTTTGATATATATAACCAAAGTAAATTATAATTATTTTATGATAATATTATCTTAATGCTGAATTAATTTTATTTAAAGAAAACTATTAAAAATCATATATTTTAATCGGAACTGGAAATAGCTACACCTACAGATACGGTAGGGCTTACCGTTACTCGTTACTTTAACACATAGAATCTTATCAATAATGGGTGTAACCACGAACTCTTTAAGCAGGTGACCTACTATAATCTCTTAAAACCATGCAAGTTCCAGTGAGTAAGCGAGACAGTGCGATACAATATGTAATGCGGCATCCCCCTAACTTGATCTTGCATGGTTTTAAGAGATGGTGCTAAGGGTCCAGGCCCGAAACGAATGAGTAAGCGAGATGGTGCAATACATGATGTACAGGACATCTTGCGTACTCACTCATTTTGGGTCTGCTCAAACAGTTCATGGTAACTAACTCCCATAGTGGGAATTGTGAAAATCACGAAATAGAAAAAGTATTGAACTGTCTCGCTCGCTTACTAAATGGTTCTTGGGTAATAATAAAAATTGCTAGTCCCTGCCTATCCCTACCCTACAGGCATGATTATATGTACATGTAATACTGTTCTGTCATAGTTCATAGTAAGTAAATATACCAAAATGATACGTCAATAATTCACAACATTTCAATTTTTATAGTTAGGTACCTCAAATGGTTAACTATTTTGAAGTTTATGTTTTAATAACACCGTAAAAAAATTTCGACCATTTTTATCACTTATTTATCGAAATATTCCCAAAAAACTTTGTGCAGTCCCAATGGCGGATTAACGTCGTGTATACCTTTGCGCATTTATACAGTATAATTAAAAAATTGAGGTGTCAAATGTCATTGTCAAATCAAATAAAGAGATAGTCTGTGGTTTGAAAATGCCTATCATCCTCCTCCTATCACCTTAGATCACGTACCTATAGATGTACAAATAGCATGGCCGCACATGAGACAGAAGATGGACTTTCCTATTTCGCCATTTCATTTTCGCAGTAAATGACAAATCATAACTACATCTATATTATTTTCTAAATCTATGTTATCACCACTAGCAACCGAAAAAAACAAACGTCAATCGTAACAATGTCAATTTCATTATTTTAATTTTTTTTAACTCGTGTAGGTAAAGGTAATGGGTTTTGTTATCCTCTAAAGCATTTTTTTGAATTTACAAAATTTTAAAAATATTTTTCTTTAACTTAGATCTAAAATATCACAAAAAGAAAAAATACGTGTTTCCTAGTTTTCGAAATACTATTTACTGAGCATAAGAAAACAAATGGCGAAAAATAATGAAATGTCAATTTACTTATTTGATTTTATAAAATGATGAAATAATTATAAAAGATTGTAGGAAATGGCTCCATTATGTATAATTTAGCTCGTGTTGTTTTAAGAATACAGAACCAAAGCAACACAGCGTTAATTCCATAAAATATGTCGGTGGTTTCTCGTCAGTGCTTGGTAAATTTTTTTAAAACAACTAATGGTACGGGTGGTACGGGTACTGCCTACTTTGTACATCCACTAATTAGTTTTTCCATGGTTAAATTGAGTGGTAACAATTGTTTTATATGGTAAATATAATTAAACTGGGTAGGTATTGTTAATTATTTCGTTATTTTTTATCAGATTTAACTTTAACTGAGTTAATGATATTTTGACAATATCTAGATATAACGTTATCAGATTTAACGATAACTTCAGCCCTGTTTGTGCGTTTAGTTTTCTATTTTGAACACATTAACAAAAAATCTTTGCATTGAAGCTTAGGTTGATAGAACTAGTTTCATTTTTACATCAATTCAATATAAATATAGAATTGCATACTTTTTACTTGTTTGTAGCTAAAAAAACATTTTTTTTTGATTTACATATTGAGATAAAAAGTTGCCAGCATATTTTTTTACCAGCTCAAACCGAACGCAATATCAAATCAAACAAATATTTCAAAAACAAAACGGCCGACTGACTGTCTGATTGTTTATTTATTTTCGTTGGACAATTTTATTTACGTGTTTATGCTAAGTAATCTTACAAATTTATCCTATTTTGACGAAGATTTAATCAGCGCTTCATAACAGTGTACCACCAAGTATGCCGCGAACGAAAAAGCCAACAAAACAACAAGGGAAATTAGCAGAGGAGGATGATGCTTTGAAGAAAATAAACAAATATGGTAAGTACGCATTGTTCTATAAACCGTTTTAATGTGTTTCCAGCTGCCTCATCTATTTAGCTTACCAGTTTATCCGGCTTATTTGAATAGTAACTTTTCATTGTGATCATTTTTATTTCTTACCACGTGAGACCGTTTTCATTTCGGAACACTGAGAAACTAACATCCCGTCATCTATCTATAAGGTGTAACCGTGTAATATAATAGCTCGAGGTAGGTTAAGCATTAAGATACCCACCTAGTACCTATGTACTGGCACAGAAACCTTAATGTTACTGGTACTGGGCGTGTGAGACTGATATTGTCATGGCTAGCTTTCTCAACGCATGATAATCGCCTAATATTTTAGATATTTGCTAGGTGCTCCCTGCGGTTTCACCCACCTGTATCCATACTTCCATACTAATATTATAAATGCGAAAGTCTGTCTGTCACCTCTTCACGGCTAAACTGTTGGACCGATTGTGATGAAATTTGGTATGGATGTGTTCCAACAAACCAATGCTTCAGCTTTAGTAATTAGTATTAATTAATGGTATTAATTAATGCCTCACCCTCTTAATCATAAAAATTAAGAAACACTTGTTAAGCTTTTGTAGGCAATTAAGCCATCAGCTGGGCCCTATCCCAGCTGATGGTAAGCGGTCACTGTAGACGCTGGACGCCAGCAACACCAGGTGTGTCAGATGCGCACTGCTGACCCTGGAGGAATGTTTTATAATATCAGTATGGAAGTATCGATATTCAATTTCAATTTCAAAGCCTTATTTGCTGTTACCAGCGTGTCCCTGTGACACATAGGCCTCCTCCAGACCTTTCCATGTTTCCCTATCTCTAGCTAATCTGGCCCACAAAGGTCCTGCAGCATGTCTCAGGTCCTCTGACTGAAGTATGGATATAATATTTAGTCAATTTTGATTCCAGTGATTGACCAAAAGAAAAAAATTGACCAACGTGCCAACATGGAGCTCCGGAACCTGGAGATAACCTTCAAGATACTCCTTGGGTCCATAAGCCCTAAATACCTGCAAATGACTGTGGGACAATTGGTATGAATACACAAAACAATTTTTAAAGTACTTACAGATTTCATAGCAAACTAGCAGTCCACCCCATCTTCGCCCGTGGTACATACATAGCCTATGTCACTCAAGGTGAATGTAGCTTTTCAATGGTAAAAGAATTTTTGAAATCAGCACAGTAGTTTTTGAGTTTATTTATTACAAACACACATAAAAATAAAAATCTTTCCTCTTTATAAGTATAAAAAAATACAAATCTTTCCTCTTTATAATATTAGTATAGATACATATATGTTTAAACAAAGTTCCAAGACCCAGGTCAATAAAAAAAGATCATTTTTCTTTTTGAACTGACCGGGGATCGAACCCAGGACCTATTAAGTAGCGGTTGGACATTTTAAATTTTATGCCATGGAAGTTGTCAAGATATATTATGGTATCGTTGAGTTAGTATACTACAACACAAGTCTCGAACTTTCTTTCGGGCTGAAACAGTGTGATTTGTCCAGATATATTTTCAAAATGGCACCATCTGCGGTATGTATCCTTGCGGTGGTATCATTGGTCACCATATCAATAGCTTCAAATTCAAATTCATTTATTACTTGTAAACATGTTGTATAGTAAGGTTTTACAAATCACTATTAGAAACAAACATGCCTAACCATTAGCTTGACAGTCACATTAATGGCCGCTTAAAACATTTTCAGAGGAACGAGCTCCATCTTAAAGAGGTGACAAACACAAGAAGAACTCGCAACTCGACCCGTTCGGCGTCTCACGATGACGGTAATAAATAAAATATTATTTATTTCAGGATTTTTAGACCCATAATGTCAAAAAAATTAAGTTAAAAGAACTTTGTTGCCTTTTCACGCCCTATCTACTGAAACAATCTTCCTGAAATTTCGCATACACATCGCTTGGAGTATTGAGAAGGACATAGGGTACCTTAATTAGGCGAAATTTACGCAGGCGAAGCTGCGCGCGAATGCTAGTAAAATATATATATTTCAGATATCTTAGACGCAATATGTCAAAAAAAAAAATTTGTATGCATTTTATTGTAGGCTTTTGTTTTTATTACTTTTTATTTTTTTTGTTACAAACAAACAAAAAAAAAACAATAGACAATAAACAAACACCACAATTCAATAAATAAAAAATAAAGGCTATTTTTATTATCTGCTACCTATATATTCCGTGATTATCATACAAATATTCAACCGCCATACAAAGACGCGCCGTACTATATTTCATTGTACTCTAATACGGTCCTACACATACTGGGACATATTAACGCCATCTATCAATCACTTGAGATACTATAGTTCTAAATCTGATAACTTTATAAAGCATCAGTTTGTGGGTAGGATGACAATTTAATAATTCATACTTTTTTGCCAAAAATGAGCGGGATTTTAACTTTTTTTTCTTCTTTATTATGCTTTTTTTTTTTAACAATCATAAATCGAACAAAGTTTCAATTTTTGACTAAATTGAATATTTTCACTCCTTGTAGCGCTACCTATGGGCAAGAAAAAGAACTAAACCTTTTTCTTTGGCAATGAGAGCGCCATGATATATTACAAAACCTACCTATCTACCATAGGCAATCCTCATGATATGACAAATATATCAGATACTTCTTTTCGTCTGTCTCTCTCCATCACACATATCATAAACTAACAATCACCATTTTTCCACTAACCGGGTGCTTTCCGGGGCAGGCTATCTCACGGAGAACTCATCGCACGGCTCCGGAGAGAAGGGAACCAAGAAGTTCGGTGAGTACGCTGTTGAGCTTGCTATGAGGCTGTCGTATCTTCTACATTGTATCATTTTAAGGTTTCTCAGTAGTTCCATTGAAATTGTTTATTTAAGGTACACACTACATTGTACTGACAATTAAAATGATTTTTGTCTATTTCTAGAAGAAAATTGTTTCCTTTGTATAATACATACGCAAGGGAAGTTTACTTAAGAGGGTTGTTGCATTTTTTCAAAAGTTGTTGCCTTTTCACTCACACATTTTAAGAAATCTTAACTTCTTCTAATATTATAAATGCGAAAGTGAGTTTGTTCGTTTGTTACGCTTTCACGCCCTATCTACTGCACCAATCTTCCTGAAATTTCGCATACACATAGATAGAAGTATTGAGAAGGACATAGGATACCTTTCATCCCGAGCACGTTTCCCGTGGGAGGGAAAATCACGCGGGCGATGCCGCGGGTGAGAGCTAGTAATGAATAAATTGTAATTGTTCATTACATTTTTCGTTTACATTGTTTTATAAAATTATTGTCCTCTTATTTCTAGATTTTAACACTACTTCAGACATTGAGGCAAAAATGAATGATAGTCTGATTATAAATACTTGGTAGATGAAGACGCATCAGCTGTAACACTGCCTGTCTAAAACTAAATAAACTCTTTATTCATTCTTTCATGCTGGTCTGGGAGAAAAAAAGCTGCGTCTCTTCCCGCGCAGTTCGTAAAACTCGACTAAACTTTAGAATGGAGGAATCATGACATTAGGCAATGCGGCTAGCAACCTATCACTATTGATTTCCTGTTTCAATTACCATTATGCTAAACGTGGCCTAAGGTCTTATGGCTCTAGACTCTGTCTACCCCGTGTGGGATTAAGACGTGATTATATGTATGTACGTAATTTCCCCAGCCGTCCCTTCCTCGACTAGTCGCTCAACCGGTCGTCGCTCGAGATCCGCCGATGCTTCGGTCAGGAAGCCTCCAGCCACGGCCTCCAAGACAATACAGCGACGTCGCAGTCGCTCCGTGTATAGGACACCTGCTTATAACAAGAATGCGATGGTCAACTACCCCGCAATCACTCCGAAGGTAAGATAGAATGGTCTAGAAAGTTCCAGAATAGGTTAGTCACTAGTCTTCACAGTAAAATGACTCTTGTTGCGACACAGTAAAGTGCAATTTAGGAAGGCACTTACACCGTGTATAGGACACCTGTTAATAACAAGAATGCAGTAGTTAACTACCCCGCAATCACTCCAAAGGTAAGATAGAATGATCTAGAAAGTTCCAGAAGTAATAATAATAGAAGTGATAATAGTAAAAGTTTATAAATATGGATTTTTCTTGATTATCGTCAAAGCAGTCATTTTTATCGTAAAATTATCTCTTATCCTATACTATTAAACGAGCAATATTTTTATGTATATATGATAGCCCAGTGGTTAAGACAACTACTTTGTACTCGGTGCTCGGTGGTTCCAGGTTCAAATCCCAACTAAAGAAAGTTTTGTTTTTCTTTGTTTTGTTTTTTGTTTGTTTTGAAGTATAAAAGTATTAAATCAGTATAAATCGCGCATATGTTATTTTAAAATGGCTTGAAAGAATTCCGTTATAACGTTTTAAAATATTTTCCTAAGAAACATTATAGTTTTAAATCACAAGTCATCCAAGTATAACCATTTTCTTAGGATTCCGTCATCAGAACCCGTTGAAACTAATATGGGACCAACTAGACGGTCCAACCTTTCAGACAAAAAAATGAATTTCAAATCGGTTCACGCGTCTTTGAGAAATCGAGTAACAAACATTAAAAAAAAAGATTCCGACGAATTGATAACCTCCTCCTTTTTTGAAGTCGGTTAAAAATTGAATGACAAATTCTACCACTGACCCAAAGGAAATACTTACCAATCCACGGAGTAAATAGTGTACCCAGTGTACCTACCAATTCAAATAGGACTGAAACGTGGAAAGTACTTAAGGAATGCAACTAACAACGGTTGACGCTAGATGGCGGTAATCTATTTACTAAAAAAAGTAGAACGCGCTATCGTTGTGCTTTCACAAAAAGTGATTGTGTTTTCCATATATACCACCACCTACTAACTGTTTCCCGCAGCTCCACCTGCGACTAAAAGTAGCCTATGTTTGTCCCCGAGTCTTCAACTAAATCCATTAATATGGATAGATACCATAACTACCGAGCGGAGCTCCTCGGCCGTTAATTATGTTTTGAGCATAAAACCAACCGGAGTAGCCACCGACAGGCGACTCCCTCTGCCAAATGTGTATGACCGCCGGTCGTAGGTACTGCTAGTAAGCAGTATATATAGCACACAAGTATGTGTGCGTGTATTCTTTGCTTGTGTTGGATACTTTTATCAAATGTGTGCGAGGCGACATAATCTAATAATGCATTAGTGTTTGTACTTACTGTATGTGTGTACCGCGCGCAAAATGTGGCAGACACGTTAGAAATAAGTGCGCTTGTCGTCTCCAGTTAGTTTAATACTCAACTTTACTCACTTCTGACTTGATGTAGTGTTTGAATGTCAAAATTTACCAAACTAAACCTTTTAGAGTCGAGTTTTCTGTTTTTGATTATTAATTATTATTTACATGCTGGTCTGGGAGAAAAAGAAAAACATAGAATGTACCAGCTGCTTCTCTTCCCGCGCAAGCCGTAAAAGTCGTCTGAGGGAATCGCCGAATGGGGAAATCATGACATAGGCGATGCGGCTAGCAACCCATCACTATTGATTTCCTGTTTTAACTACCATTATGCTAAACGTGGCCTAAGGTCTTATGGCCCTAGGCTCTTTCTACCCCGCATGGGATAAAGACGTGATTATATGTATGTATGTATTATTATTTTCTAAACCCTTTAAAACCTATCTATTATTTATTATTAATCATATTTTTTTTAAATAAAGGTGACACCACACACGCCGCTGACAATCCTGCGGCAGCCGCGCCAGGGCGAGATGGTGGTCTCCATGTCAGGCTCGCCGGTTATGGTGCCGACGTGTTATACGTAAGTTTTATTTAATCACTAGCTGTTGCCCGTGCGCCTCGGTTATATCGCTCCCGACTGTACCTAGGTTATGTTTGACTCCTAGTGCACAACTATATGTTTGACGACCTCCGTGGCGTAAGGGTTAACATGCCTGACCGCTACTCAGGAGGTCCCGGGTTCGATTCCCGGTCAGGTCAAGATGAAAAATGATCTTTTTTTGATGGACCTGGGTCTTGGATGTTTATCTATATATGTATTTGTTATAAAATATATTATCGTTGAGTTAGTATCCCATGACACAAGTCTCGAACTTACTTTGGGGCTAACTCGATCTGTGTGAATTGTCCCTATTTATTTATTTATATTTTTATAGCTATATCCATACCAATTTTCATCACAATCGGTCCAGCAGTTTAGCCGTGAAGAGGTGACAGACAGACAGACAGACTTTCGCATTTATAATATTAGTATGGATCAACAGTTCGTGTAGGTGACACAGTCATGTTAGTACTGTTATTTAGCCTCGAACCTAATTTGGGGCTGACTGATATCTGACCTCTGGTTCTTAACTAAATCACAATCAAATTTCATCAAAATCGGTTCAGCTGTTTAGCCATGAAATCCTAACAGACAGATTTTCGCATTAATGATCCCAACTATAACAACTATCCAACCAATATTATAAATGCAAAAGTGAGTTTGTTAATTTATTTGTCACGCTTTCACGCCCTAACTACTTAACCAATCTGACCTGAAATTTTATATACACATAGTTAGAAGTATTGAGAAGGACATATGATATCTTTAATCCCGGAAAAAAGCGCTGTTCCCGTGGGAAATGCACGCGGGCGAAGCTGCTGGCGAAACCTAGTAGTAGTATATTTTCCGGGCTCTGAAGCCACACATGAGGGTACAACGGAAAAACGCAAAAAAATTTCAAATTCGTAATAAACAGTTTTGTCGAAATTTCCAGAATGCAACCCGAAGAGAAAGCAAACTGCAATATACTTCTACAAGACGGTACAATGCTGTCTTTACAGCCGAAACAACTCCAACAAACGCAGGACTACATACCCTACTCATTAATGGATGCCAGTGTCTTAAACCAGCTAAAGATCCTGAGGGAAAACCTGGATAAGGTTGTCAGGTGTGGTGAGAAGAAAGTTGCAAAATAACATATTGATATTAATTAGATATAGTGTCGAAAAGTCTTTGATAAAGTGTCTTGTGTTGGAAAATTTTCAAGTTATTAAGCATTTTCCCGCGGTTTTACTCGTCCGTGGCGTGTATGTACTATCCTATAAACTTCCGCAAGATTCTAATATGCATATAGAATTTTTCAAATCCGACCAATAATTATAAAGTTATAAGCGTTCAAACAGACAAATTCTTCACCTTTTACTTTACTAGTATAGATATAACATTAACCCATTGTGTAACATCTTGCTACTTGTTTAGAAATGTTATAATGTTCGGTCACGGCTGTTATCGGTAGATGGCAGTCGTTAGGCTATGTCAGATGCCTTTAGGCAGCCTGATAAATCTGACAGTGTTGGCCACTAACACACCCGGGTCATGTTCCTGTGGGTCTGGTTTCCCTGGATAAAAGGGTTACGGAGGTCAGGTGGCTTACCACCATCTCTTAAAACTATGCAAGAACGATTGAGTAAGCGAGACAGCGTAATACATGATGTAAGGCGACATCTCCTTTACGGCAGTCGCTCCATTGTAATAACCAGTACCGCTTATCTAGGACCTTTAGTGATTACCCTAACCTACACCTGAGGAAAAACGCTCGGATGAATTAGATAGATATACATTTTAAGGCCATTAGACACTTTATCATTGATATTTTAAGTATTGACTGATTTTTTGTATGAATGTTGTGTACTTGATTATGTATTACATCAATTATTAATGTTATGGCTGATAATGTTCGTTTGACAATAATTAAAATGTGGACCAATAATCGGTTTTATTTTATTCTCCAATATTGAGTTTATTTATTTAACTTTATTGCAAAAATACAATAGGGGGTCTTAATGCTAAAAGCATTATCTAAATTAATGTATAAGGCCAAGGCTTGTACAGTACTTTTATTCCTCTAAATAGAAAACAACGTCCTGTCAAATTTTACATCGGTGCAAACAAAAAACCAGTGCTCGCCATGTTTCTTTTACAAATTTTTGAAATCATCATATATAGCAATAAAAGATCCAAATGATTGGTGCCAACCTAACAAAAGTGTCCAGCAATTTCTATTACCGACCGCTAGAATAGATTTTTTTTGTAGGTTGGTCATTGGAAAACTAAAGAGTTAAACTTTTCAAATAATGTATCTTTTACTGAGCAAGAGAAACAAAAAGCACCTTAAAAAGCAAGAAGAATATGGTCATATCTCTTACATGTCATTAGAGGCCACTAAAGAAATAATTCTGTCAGACTGGTGGCGGATTCTGTCATCAGGCATTCCCAAGGAGGCTTGACGTCAAACAGGTGCCGTTCGGCTATGACAATAATGCCAAAGCTATTGTCTTTCGGACTCGTCTCCGTAAGCCATACGTCTGGGATGCAACCTGGTTAGCGCTAAGATGATATTTACCGAATTGCCAGCTAACGATACAAATAAAACAACCAAATAATATAACTCATTTATAATATCAAATTCACAATTAAATAAAGCATTCAGTATAAGTCCTCCTATAAGTCTCCACACTTATATATCGAAAACAACCAAATGTTATAAGGGTGTAATTATTGCCATTAGCATCGCGACACCGGCCAAAGGAGAAACGACCTTATTACAATGTCATAAAGGTTTTTTCGACCTTCCGATTCCGCATCTATTAGTGTGTGTGAAGGGGGGGGGGGATTTTTTTTTGATGTGGATATAATCCACAATATGGCAATCAAACAAAGCTTAATTTTGCCAGTATCAAGTTTATAGATAAATGTTCTTCATTTTGTCGAGTCACAGTCAAGTCAAGTCAGTAGTCATGTCTAGTCAAGTTAGTCAAGGGCTAAGTGAAGCGGTGGAAGTTTCACTTAGCTTTATCGGGGGGGGGGGGGGATTGGGACGTTGGCACAGAATTAGTAATAGTACTACGTAACGTTGGTTGGAACGATTTATCGATGTACCTATGCAGCGATGGGCGTCGTCCGTCGCACGCGATTGGTTCGTTGGCTTCCCGTGTTGCGCAAGTTTACCCCCTCCTCTCCCCTCCGACGTTCGTTTTTATGACGCAACCTGTACCTCACCGCGCGCAGTATGTTGCCGACTTATTCACGTAGAAATAAGTGCGCGTGGCGTCTCCTGTTGGTTTGATGCTCTTAAGGAACAACTAAATCGCTGAGCCCTGCTGTTTCCACCACGTGGATAGAACAGCTGTATCATTATTACACAGTGGATTTTCAACTTGAACGGTTTTTGAATCGAATGCCACTGCATATAAGTATTAAATAATATTGTATTTTAGCCTAATTAAACGGCCATGCTCTGCTCTCTTACCATAATTTTGTACCACATTTAAAATTCAAAACATTAAAAAGGTATTAAGCTTAGTATCCATGTTTTCCGAGAGTCTGTTCTACTTCCTTCACGTATTTCTCAGCTACCTTCTGTTCTCTCATGGCCGCCACCTGGAATCACAAACATTCAATCACATCGGTCTCGGCGCCGAATACAACTTTGTCACGTAGGTTGACACACACACACACACATTAGTTGCAGATATTAGATATTTTCCCCACTTATACCCCCAGAGCTTTTTCACAGCTCAACCGATATTCATTAAACATATTATTTTGTAATGTGCACGTGAAGCGCTTTCATTTGAGACCCCACTCGAGTATATTTTTGCAGACATTCGGTGATTCTTCCCCACATTCACCCCCACAACATCGACACATATTTCGATAAGAAAGGTAAATCTACTCTCCATTAAATAAAATTGTAGTGTCAGTTTATAATATTAAAAAAAACCGCTTTTTACTAAATGCACATGGATATTTTATACAATTTTTGTCTTTCTGTCTACTAGTTTGTTCCGGCTAATCTGAAATAGCTGGACCGATTTTGATAGGACTCACTGGCACATAGCTGACATAATAAGGAGTAACTTAGGCTAATTTGATTATAGAATTTTTTTTCGTAAACAGCAATCTGTACAATAACTTGTTTGTTAAATTCCACGCGAACGAAGTCGCGGGCACAGCCAGAAGACAAAAATATTGGTATATATAACTAGCTGACCCGGCGAATTTCGTACCGCCTGAACGCACTTTTCTCACCGTTTAAACCTTCCCTCAACTTCCACAAATATTTCAAGACCAAAATTAGCCAAATCGGCCCAGCCATTCTCGAGTTTTAGCGAGACTAACGAACAGCAATTGATTTTAATATATATAGAGATCCTTTAGTGATTCATTACCTTTTGCTTGATGACCCGTCTCTCGTATTTATCCTGCTGTTCTAATTCCATGCGCAAAGCCACGCCTTCATTGTGTATCTTCTCGCGCAGTTCGGCCCTGGATTACACAATAAATAAAATAACCTCCTTTTTTTGAAGTCGGTTTTTAAAATAAATCTCCTAAAACCATGCAAGATCCAGTGAGAAAGGGAGCTATGTCGCCTTACATCATGTATTGCGCTGTCCCGCTTACTCACTGGATCTTGCATCGTTTTAAGGCCACTGTGCATCAGGGGAATACCGTAAAAGCTATTAGCTTTATTCTTCATGGAATGCAAGCATGAAAAACATATGAAGTATAGTTCAAAGATCAAAATAAATGATTACATTAAAATATTTAAAAAAAAAAAGAATTTAAACCTAGCTAAATAAAATAGCAAAAAAGCTATATCCAGAAAAGGTTTCGTCGCGAATTACTTGATATCTTCAGCGACAACAACCAATTTTATTACGTCTATAAAAAGAATAACATAATGACCCAGAGGTATACCTAAAAAAATTACAATATTTAGTCATAATTATTGAAATATTAAATTAAAACTGAAAAATTTCACCCGAAATGGCATTGAACAGAGACTAGTGACAGGCCAACCCAGTATCGCCACTTTCAACATTATTTCATCACGAGTACGTACTATAATCGCACTTCACTCCTCTTAAATACCTAAGCCTACATATATACAGAGATAATAGTAGTAACCCAGTAGATGAAACGTGAAGAGGTAACAAACAAACAAACTCACTATTGCATTTTAAATATTAGTTAGGCAGTTAGGAATGGATATACGATAGTGCGCGTCAAGCGACGGCGAGTGCGCGGCCATGTTTGGATTGATCGCCATTATTGGCATTTCTGTCTTGAGCTCCGTGCTTCGGAAAGCTCGTTAAGCCGTTGGTCCCGGCTGTTATCGGTAGATGGCAGTCGTTAGGCTATGTCAGATGCCTTAAGGCAGCCTGAAAAATCTGACAGTGTTGGCCACTAACACACCCGGGTAATGTTCCTGTTGGTCTGGTTTCCCTGTAAAAGGGTTACGGAGGTCAGACAGCAATCGCTCCATTGTAATAACCAGTACCGCCAAATCAGAACCATGATTAAGGTGATACCTCGGTGAACACTAGCGCCACCGTCATTTAAAAATCATTACTCACTGAAAACACAAGTTATCAAAAATCCCTCTGCTGTAATTATGGTCCTGGATCTGCAGTTAATTTTAAACATATTCAATTATTAAATTATAGTTCCATATAGTTACAAATTGCAAAACTGCTAAAAGTGGCCGTTTTAAGCAATAATGCAATTTGTAACTATAGGGAATTATAATTTGATAATTTAATATATTTAAAGTTAACTTCAGATCCAGAACCTTAATTACAGCAGAGGGATTTTTGATAACTTGTGTTTTCAGTGAGTAATGATTTTTAAATGACGGTGGCGCTAGTGTTCACCGAGGTATCACCTTAATAGCGTACCCCGGGCTCTGAAGCGTAAGCTGAAGATGCAACGCTCGGATGAAGAAGTTAGGAATGGATATGATTAGAATTTCCTCCGATTTATACTTATACTTACTAACTTGAAAATTCTCAAACCCTAAGTAAAGGGCAAATATAAAATTGTTTTTTGTCGGGGTTACAATAGTTTTACATAATAATAGGTATGTGTGTGAGTAAATATGTCGATGTAGTTATATGGTACAGAATTTTCATATTATTTTCTCACGGTTTAGGTGAAATATGTATGTATGTGTGTCTTACCTGGCGCGTTCCTTGTCGTTGATCTGTTTCATTATTTCCTGACGATGTTTCTCAATGCGTGCTTTGCGTTTGTCCTCCAACTGGAAGGAGAACATACATACATATAATCACGTATTTATCCCATACGGGGTAGACAGAGCCTAGAGCCATAAGACCTTAGGCCACGTTTTGCATAATGGTAGTTGAAACAGGAAATCAATAGTGATGGGTTGCTAGCCGCATCGCCTATGTCATGATTTCCCCATTCGGCGATTCCCTCAGACGACTTTTACGGCTTGCGCGGGAAGAGAAGCAGCTGGTACATTCTGTTTTTCTTTTTCTCCCAGACCAACATGGAAGGAGAAACACGTGTAAATAACACTTAAAGTATTAAACCATAAGGTTTATATTTGCGTGTGTGTTTTTAATTAACACCCTTTTTTTATTAGCTTCACATGAAACTAAGAAAATCTTGGAATCTTAATTTGACCCACTTCCCGTGCCCCTAGTATGAGTTTTTCTTAACGCAGACGCTAGCAATTTAGTATGGCAAACCTGTATAGCGCCTCTAGCGGATAGTAAGGCAACTATTACATAACATAACAATTGACGTCAATAAGTGATAAGAATATCCTATATTGAAAATAAACAATTTGAATTTGAATTTGAAACTAAGAAATTCCATATAAAATCCTAACGCAGTCGCTAGCGTCTGCGTTTAGAAAAACTCATACTAGGGGTACAGTTAAAGTATTAAACCATACGGTTTGTAATTGCGTGTGCGTTTTTTAACTAAAGTATGTAAAAAAAATCTTGGAATCTTAATTTGAGTAAAAATATACAATAAGGAAATTACAATCATAGGTAATACAATAGGCGCCCTTATCGCTAATGCAATCTCTTTCAGACGACCTAAATATAAAGTGATAGATAGAGTGGTTCAAGAGGAAGGTTTATATGTATAATACATGTACTTATTATATATAGCTAACTGCCTCCGTGGTCCAGTGGTTAAGGCGTTTGCCTGTAGACCCGGGGGTCGAGGGTTTAATTCCCACGGGAAGCATACTATGTTTAGTTGTTTCCAGTTTGGTTAGGACATTGCAGGCTTGAATCACCTGATTGTCTGACAAAAAGATGATTCCGTGCTTCGGAAGGCACGTTAAGCCGTTGATCCCGGCTGCCATCTGGTAGTCGTTAAAGGAACCATGTCAGAGGCCGAGAGGCGGTTCCGCAGAACTCTGACACCAGGGTGTGCATGGTCGATTGACCATGACACCTACACGAAATGAATGAATTATATATAGCATTGCACCCGTGCAAAGCCGGGACGAGTCGCTAGTAAGTAAAGAAATGCATAGTCTATGGATTATAAAGATAACTTACAACTTTCTCCTTCGCAATGAACTCCTCGTTCTGCCTAGCGGCGTTGTTGAAGCTCTGCTCGTCTTTGGCGATCTCTCGAGCGATGAGACGATGGATGTCTGTTATCTGATAATAACATAATAATATAAATAAATATACAAGGTGGACTCAAATCAACTGCAAATATTTTAAGGGCAGATTCAGACCACTAAACTGAACAACTTTTCAAGAAAGTTTTTACCTCACATATAAATTGAGAATCAGCTGATCTGGGGGTCTAAAAACGCCACTTTGAACAATTCATCGAATCTGTAGCAATTCCTTCATTTTTTGTAAAATAGCCAAATAAACTTTGCAAATGCCTCTTCAAAAAAATTGAAAGAAATAGGAATTACCTAAAGAATTGCTTAGGAATTCGTAATATGAATTCGATTCGATGAATTGATAAAGTGGCGTTTTAAGACCTACTGGAGCTGTATGAAGAGTAAAAAATAATAATTTCATATTTTGATAAGTTTTTTTGGTAAAGTTGTTCAGTATAATCTATACTTCATACTAATATTATAGAGGAAAGCTTTTTTTGTGTATATGTTTGTAATGAATAAACTTTAAAATTAATCGGCTGATTTTAAAAATTCCTTCACTATTGGAAAGCTACATTCACCCTGACTTATGCTATGTTTGTGCCATGGGCAAAGCCGAGGTTAACTGCTCTTAAAAATTATGCATGTATTATATTTGCGATTGTGTGTGTATATGTTTGTTACTCTTTCATAAGGAAATGTGCTGAACTTTTATTTACTTTTTAATTTTTTATAAATTATTTCATATTCTATTTGCATCTTATTTTCTTCTCTTTGGCGGTCAAAATAACGCCAACGCTTCTTAAAAAAAAGCCTTACCTGTTGGACCCTGGCTTCGTGTAATTGCCTCATCTCCTTGTTCCTCTTGATGGCCGCCTCTCTCTCCTTCCGTCTGTACTCTCTCTCCACGTCCTCCTGTATCTTCAGGTTGCGGATCCTTTCCAACTCTTCTTTCAACTCTTGTTCGGCCTGAAGAAGAAGAAAAAATCTATATATATAGAAGAAAGTCGTGATAGTTACACATTTTATAACTCAAAAATGGCTGAACTGATTTGGCTGAAAATTGGTGGGGAGATAACTTCGAACCAAGAGAAGGACATAGGGACATAGACATCTTCTATCATCCCGGGAATAAGAACTGTTCCCGAGGTCTACATCTCGATGTCAGACACTGGGTGTGGTCTACATCTCGATGTCAGACACTGGGTGTGGTCTACATCTCGATGTCAGTAACTGGGTGTAGTCCACATTTCGATGTCAGACACGTGGTGTGGTCCACATCTCGATGTCAGTAACTGGGTGTGGTCCACATCTCGATGTCAGACACTGGGTGTGGTCCACATCTCGATGTCAGTAACTGGGTGTGGTCCACATCTCGATGTCAGTAACTGGGTGTGGTCTACATCTCGATGTCAGACACTGGGTGTGGTCTACATCTCGATGTCAGACACTGGGTGTGGTCTACATCTCGATGTCAGTAACTGGGTGTGGTCCACATTTCGATGTCAGACACGTGGTGTGGTCCACATTTCGATGTCAGTAACTGGGTGTGGTCCACATCTCGATGTCAGACACTGGGTGTGGTCCACATCTCGATGTCAGTAACTGGGTGTGGTCCACATCTCAATGTCAGTAACTGGGTGTGGTCCACATCTCGATGTCAGACACTGGGTGTGGTCCCGTCTCGATGTCAGTAACTGGGTGTGGTCCACATCTCGATGTCAGTAACTGGGTGTGGTCCACATCTCGATGTCAGTAACTGGGTGTGGTCTACATATCGATGTCAGTAACTGGGTGTGGTCCACATCTCGATGTCAGACACTGGGTGTGGTCCACATCTCGATGTCAGACACTGGGTGTGGTCTAAATCTCGATGTCAGACACTGGGTGTGGTCCATATCTCGATGCCAGACACTGGGTGTGGTCTACATCTCGGAGTCAGACACTGGGTGTGGTCTAAATCTCGATGTCTGACACTGGGTGTGGTCCACATCTCGATGTCAGACATTGGGTGTGGTCTATATCTCGATGTCAGTTACTGGGTGTGGTCCACATCTCTATGCCAGACACTGGGTGTGGTCTACATCTCGATGTCAGACACTGGGTGTGGTCCACATCTCGATGTCAGTAACTGGGTGTGGTCCACATCTCGATGTCAGACGGGGTGTGGTCCACATCTCGATTTCAGAACTGGGTGTGGTCCACATCTCGATGTCAGACGGGGTGTGGTCCACATCTCGATTTCAGAACTGGGTGTGGTCCACATCTCGATGTCAGTAACTGGGTGTGGTCCACATCTGGATGTCAGACGGGGTGTGGTCCACATCTCGATGTCAGACACGGGGTGTGGTCCACATCTCGATGTCAGACACGGGGTGTGGTCCACATCTCGATGTCAGTAACTGGGTGTGGTCCACATATCGATGTCAGTAACTGGGTGTGGTCCACATATCGATGTCAGTAACTGGGTGTGGTCCACATCTCGATGTCAGACACTGGGTGTGGTCCACATCTCGATGTCAGACGGGGTGTGGTCCACATCTCGATGTCAGTAACTGGGTGTGGTCCACATCTCGATGTCAGTAACTGGGTGTGGTCTACATCTCGATGTCAGACACTGGGTGTGGTCCCGTCTCGATGTCAGTAACTGGGTGTGGTTCACATCTCGATGTCAGTAACTGGGTGTGGTCCACATCTCGATGTCAGTAACTGGGTGTGGTCTACATATCGATGTCAGTAACTGGGTGTGGTCCACATCTCGATGTCAGACACTGGGTGTGGTCCACATCTCGATGTCAGACACTGGGTGTGGTCCACATCTCGATGTCAGACATTGGGTGTGGTCTATATCTCGATGTCAGTTACTGGCTGTGGTCCACATCTCGATGCCAGACACTGGGTGTGGTCCACATCTCGATGTCAGACACGGGGTGTGGTCCACATCTCGATGTCAGTAACTGGGTGTGGTCCACATCTCGATGTCAGACACTGGGTGTGGTCCACATCTCGATGTCAGACACTGGGTGTGGTCCACATCTCGATGTCAGTAACTGGGTGTGGTCCATATATCGATGTCAGACGGGGTGTGGTCCACATCTCGATTTCAGACGGGGTGTGGTCCACATCTCGATTTCAGACACTGGGTGTGGTCCACATCTCATGTCATACACTGGGTGTGGTCTACATCTCGATGTCAGACACGGGGTGTGGTCTACATCTCGATGTCAGTAACTGGGTGTGGTCTACATATCGATGTCAGACACTGGGTGTGGTCCACATCTCGATGTCAGACACTGGGTGTGGTCTAAATCTCGATGTCAGACACTGGGTGTGATCCACATCTCGATGCCAGACACTGGGTGTGGTCTTCATCTCGGAGTCAGACACTGGGTGTGGTCCACATCTCGTTGTCAGACATTGGGTGTGGTCTATATCTCGATGTCAGTTACTGGGTGTGGTCCACATCTCGATGCCAGACACTGGGTGTGGTCTACATCTCGATGTAAGTCACTGGGTGTGGTTTAAATCTCGATGTCAGACACTGGGTGTGGTCCACATCTCGATGCCAGACACTGGGTGTGGTCTACATTTCGGAGTCAGACACTGGGTGTGGTCTTAATCTCGATGTCTGACACTGGGTGTGGTCCACATCTCGATGTCAGACATTGGGTGTGGTCTATATCTCGATGTCAGTAACTAGGTGTGGTCCACATCCCGATGTCAGAAACTGGGTGTGGTCCACATCTCGATGTAAGAAACTGGGTGTGGACCACATCTTGATGTCAGACACTGGGTGTGGTCTACATGTCGGAGTCAGACACTGGGTGTGGTCTACGCTCGATGTCAGTAATTGGGTGTGGTCGACATCTTGACGTCAGACACTGGGTGTGGTCTACGCTCGATGTTAGTAACTGGGTGTGGTCGACATCTCGACGTCAGACACTGGGTGTGGTCCACATCAAAATCTAGAAGTCTATTAAAATTAAACTGAGTGACGATTTTTGGTACGGTTATAGTTATTGATAGGGCCCCATAAAAAGAATTTGCCACGGGCCCCAGATGGTATAATTGCGTCACTGGTTTGACAATTACCTTTTGCGCCTTAGCAATATGGTCGATGCCCTTCTGCTTAGCAGCTTTGACAGCGTCAGCCTCGGCTTTGTTCCTGGCCTCTCGTTCGTGTTTCTGCTTGATAAAGTTGCTGATGCGCAGGTCCATGATACGCTCCTCCTCGTTTTGGAGCTGCTTGTAGTACAGGAGCTCGGCGTTGCCTGGTGAAGATCAAAATTGACAAATTACCAGAGATCTGGTGCCTTACTATCAGTAAAAACCATGCAAGAACGATTAATTAAGGGGGATGTCACCTTACATCATGTATTGCGTTGTCTCGCTTACTCACTCGTTCTTGCATGGTTTATAGGGAAGGTAGAACCCCCCTGGAGCCTTACTATTATCTCTAAAAACCATGCAAGAACGATTGAGTAAGGGAGATGTCGCCTTACATCATGTATTGCGCTGTCCCGCTTACTCACTCGAACTTGCATGGTTTTAAGAGATGGTAGTAAGCCACCAGAACTGTAAAATATTCTTTCTCTGTTCTGTGGTATGTACCTTGATCCAGTATCTCCTTCAACTTCGCCTGCCTGCCATGCTTCTCCTTCAGTTTCTGAGCTTCGTCGATTTGCATCGCGATGTTGGCCTGGTTCACCCGGATGCTCTCCTCTTCGATCCTCTCGGCTTCCATTATCTGATGGAAAATATTTAAGATATCCAGTTGTTCCAGAGGTCATCGTCACCATTTCAGCCGCAGGCTATCCACTGCTGGATATAGGCCTCCCCCAAGGATTTCCAAAATGACCGGTTGTCGCGGTAAAAGAAGATAGTATGAATTTTACGTATGCGGTATGGGAGTATGAGCGGTAGAAAATGCGAGAAATTGTATGAATCCAGGATAAGATAGCATTCTTCAACTCTATTGGAGGTATATGAATTTTAAAAAAAAGTGGCAAACAGGTTCAAAGGTTTACCCCATCTACCGGTTAATTAGGAATCCTTGCTACTGAACGGTAGATGGGGTTTCACGAACCTTAGCAGTCTCATGAGACTTGATCTGCTCCTTCAAGGCGGCCAGGTTGTGCAGCCGGAGCTGGTGACGCCTCTCCTCCTCATTCTCCGCCCTCTGGACGGCCGCTTGCCTGTTCTCCTCCATTATCGCGTCCAAGCTGTAAAGAAACATTAACTTTATGTCTCTGTGGTCCAGTGGAAAAAGAAGATATCTTGGGTCTCTCTGGTTCGGTGGAAAAAGGATACCTTGGCAACGGAACATCTGAGAGTGGACTTTAACAGACTAATCGTTAGTTGAAGAGACAGACTACAGCTGAAATGTAGATGGTTGCCTGCCAACGTTTATTTGAAACAAATGTACCTTAATAACTGCCTCCACTGGATTTGTCTTTAGACCAGGGGTAGAGGGAGGATTCCCACTGGAAGCATACTTTGTTTTGTTGTTTCCAGTTTGGTTAGGACATTTGTAGACTTGAATCACCAGTTGATTCCGTGCCTCGGAAGGCACGTTAAGCCGTTGGTCCCGGCTGCCATCTGGTAGTCGTTAAAGAAACAGAGGCCGAGAGGCGGTTCCGAAGAACTCTGAGACCAGGGTGTGCATGGTCGATTGACCATGACACCTACACGAAATGAATGACTGATCTAAATACAATAGCATTAAAACAGAAGTACAACGGCAGACTTATACCAGAAAGGGATCTCTTACAGTCAACCAGCGAGTGAGAGAGAGAGGATGCTTATAAGGAGGGCAGAAGAACCATATACTATTATAGAGGAATTATGTTCGTATAAAAGAAAGAAGACCTACCGTCTCTCCTCCTCGTCCAACTCCTTCTTAATGAGCTCTTTCTCCCCGATCTGAGCGTCACGGATTGCGTGGCACTTGGAGGCCAATATAATCCTGTTACATAGACGAGGTCCCTGCATGTTGTCTGCTCGCAGCACTGAGGAAGAGATGGAGAAGAGACGAGTAATAAATAATCGTTTGAAAAGAATAATTTATTTATTTATTAAAACTTTATATCCATAAGTACAAAACACTTATACAATTATAAAACATTCCGAGGAATTAGAACCTCCTCCTTTTTTTTGAAGTCGATTAAAAAGCATTCTCTACCAGGCAAACATTGTCATTATCATCATTTCGTGTGGGTTTAAGGGTCAGTCGACCATGCAAAACTTGGTGTCAGAGTTCTTTGGAACCGCCTCTGAGCCTCTGATGTGGTTTCTTTAACGACGTCCAGGTGGTCTATTACCATCTCTTAAAACCATGCAAGTTCCAGTGAGTAAGCGAGACAGCGCGATACAAGAAGTAATGCGACATCCCTCTTACTCACTAGATCTTGCATGGTTTTAAGAGATGGAGGTAGGTCACCAGATTTTTAATCTGGTGACCTTAGCCTTTTGATGCACGAAATCATCTGAATTTGAATGAAATCATGTGATCGCGTCTGGCAGGATCGCCATGAATTAAAAAGTTCCTTCATGGCGACCCTGCCAGGCGCGATCACATGATTTCATTGGAATTAGAAACTTAGGCTACGAGTGCAAATACGATTCTACTAATTTATTCATAGTAACAAATGCTATTTGTACTTCTTTTATATTCATTTCCATCTTAAGGTGTATGTTACAAGGTCAGTTGACCCTGCATACTTAGTATCTAGCTTTTAAGATTCCCGAGATAGACAGCTGACAAACAGACGAGTGTTTATGAACGTGCTAAGTTACGAGATTTTGAACATTAAAGTTTAATCCTCACTAAGATCGATAGAAAACCCATTATCTAAGATTAATTTTTAGCAAATAACGATTAGAGATTATGTACTATAGCAGTGGGAATAGGGACCGTTTTTGTCAGACATACCGTGCCAGGCACTTACTTTCAGCTCTTGACAACGTATGGGCTGCCTGGTCCGGCCCCTCCAGCTCAGGGTCAGCAGTCCCTCCAGCTGTCTCAGCTCCGGGCTGCGGCATTAGGCATTCTTTCAGGTGCTGTTTTCGCGCCTCCGACTCTTTAGCTGCTTTTTGGATGGCAGCCTCCTGCGCGTGCATCGCTTTGAGCTGTTCTTCTTGGGAAACGATCTGAGAATAATAGTTATTAATAGTTTTGCTAAGTCTACTTCGTAATAAGAAATCAAGGATAAGTAAAGTAAGAAGGCACCTATATTATTAAATGAAATGAAATAAAAAAAATGCGTTTTGACAATTTTTTGGGACTTGCTAGTAGGTAAGGACCTAGTCTCTGAAGCGACCAGCTGGGAATGCAACTGGGAAATGGCTAAGATGAGGCTTTTACGCATACATAGGTGTTTGGCCTTGCACAGCTAATATCAAGGAAGAAAAATTCGAAACTACGACCACCGCCTATCAATAATATAGTAGCAAAAACGCAACCACGTATTTTTTTTCGTTAAGGCGCTTACCCTTGCTTGCTTGAGAAGCCGATCGTAATCCTCCTTATTCATCACTGTAGGGTAGTAGTTGGTTTGTTGCCTTGGGACTAGCAGTTTTCTCCAGCCTCCTATCTGAGGCACCATGGTGTACTCCCAATTTGGAATCTCGCATTTGTGAATCGGTCGTTTTGTTAGTGGGAATTTTAAACGACAATCTGACGGTCTATAATGTTAAAATTTAGGTTAATAAGAAGAGAGATTATATTATACTAGCTGTTCCCGCGGTTTCACTTGCCCTTGGTGTGTATGTATCTTCTCCAGGAATCAAGCTGTCATATTTTTCAAATCCGACCAGCAGTTCCCAAGTTATAAGCGTTCAAACAAACAAACAATCACTTCAGCTTTCTAATATTATAGTATAGATTCAAAGTAGGACCTATTTGAAGTATACCATCTTTATTAAATTTTATTTAAGGGGATCACGATGAACTATTCAGTTCACAGGGATTTCCTGGGGGATCGGTCTGGAGATCTTGGTGGACGAAGTGAAGTGATCTTACCCCATAATTGCGACACCATTCAGTAAGGTTTCGCACTTTAGTTATTCGCAATTTCGTGTGTCGCATTTCCGTGGTTCGTAGTTTGGTGATTTCGCAACTACATGTGGTTGGTATGATAGGTATATAGTGAAATGCCGTGTAATGTATACTTACCTGTGAAGCTGGTAGCATCCCGGGTCGCTGCCCTTGCTGATGCAGTGATATTTGATCCCCTCATGGGGATTCTTAGTAGGTTGTACTTTCGGCATTGTAAACTAGGAAAAATAATAATAAAAAACCGTCTTTATTTTCTTTATATCTCTATGATTATTGATGATTGTTGTTACTTGGCAACGTAACAAATATTCATAGAGTACGTTAGCAACAACCTTTGAGCAACACGTATTCCACGGTGGCCGTGTTGCTCGAAGGCAACAACTCGTCAAGTTGACCCAAGTTGACCAAAAGTTGACGGTCAACATTGATGGTGGTGACCTTCTGGGATAAAATAATAAAACATGAAATTTTTAACCTATATTTATTATTTACGATTTTAATAGGTATCTGTAATTTATTCATTCATTTTACATTATTTGCTTTCATAAAAAATTATGATTTCCTTGGCTGTGTTATCTTCAAGTCGTGAGTACTTGTGAGTTGATAAGACTACAATTAAAAAGCGAGGTCATAAGATTGCCAGATTGTATAATTCTCCACAATTTTTGGCAGTATCGATAAATTGTCCCATTCATTTCATAACAAAAACAAAAAAAAAACCGTAGCTTAAGAATGTATTCAGTCTTGTTTGTAATGTTTTTAAACAGGTACTTTGTGAACCGTTTTGTTCCATGAATGACATCAAGGAAACAAATCAGTTGTTAGTTATTATTCATGTAGTCCTATAGATATTAACCCGCTTATACATAATGTTACCACTTGGTTAGGTAAGCCGTAGCTAGTAGGTATTGAATCGAAACCTGACTCTGAAAAAAACTCAAAACTGCTTAATTACAAAAAAATAATAATAATAAAAAGAGGTCGCCTTACGTCATGTAGTGCGATGTGACTTGTGCCTGTGAGTAATTGCGACAACTCGCTTACGCTCTCGTTTTGCACAAGCTTCAACCGTGTGCTTCCTTTAACAGACCATACTAGGGGGTTCTGGGTCGAGAAAGTAATTTCTATATTATTGACTTTTTCGAATTCAAATTCTTTATTCTCAATATAGGAGATTCTTATCACTTATTTTTAAAATTAGAATTTTTTTTTTTTTTTTTTTAGAATACTTTTACGGCCATGGAAGCTAGTCCTTTAAGGCCTTTCTTGAATTTATTAATCTTCTTCAGTCCTACTTAAGTCAGTCAAGTCAAAAAGTCAAGTCAGTAGTCTAGTCCAGTCAAGTAAGTAAGTCTAGTCAGAGTCAGATGGCTAAGTGAAGCGGTGGAAAAATTTCACTTAGCTATAACATGGAGATTTTGATGACAAAGATAAAAAGTCACGTAATCGACACTGTACCACTTCCCAACACTCACGCTTGTTCCCGAACACTTTGTGAATAATAATCCACCAATATTAAGCACAAATACTCGAAAAAACCTAAGTTTTGGAAATTAAATACAGCGCAGACATAGCGACAGTTTACTTTCCCTCCAAAAACTCTAGAATTTATTAGGCAGACAGTCAAAAACAATATTCAGCAAAGTATTTGGAAAATAAAATTTTATATGTGGTAACATTATACAGTTATGTCATCATCACATCTGTCAAGTCAAACGAAATAAAAAATCGAGAGCAAGATTCAAAGTTGGATATTGTTTATCAATTTTTATTAAATAAAAAATATATATTCGTGATGCTGTATGTTTTATCAAACGATAATTATTGTTGTTTCCTTACGCTGGATCACTCTACACTGTTTCTTAATTTAGGAAAAGGATAATTTTCTGTGTTGACATTGTGACAAACTTTACATATTATTTTAACTCTAATTAATTACAATTCTAAACCATGGAGTCTGCCGAGAAGCCGAAATCTAGAAAATCTGAATATATAGCACCTTTACTGGTGAGTTTTCATTCAGTTTTTTGTATTTCTATTTGTCTCAGAAACTAACCAAACTAACCTCTCATTTTATTTTTCAATTGATTATACTTTTCACTGCTTTTCTGCTTATAAAACGGTACTATACAAAGCAGTTTGCTGGGAGAGTCAGTCAGGGTTGGCCTTCGTTTACATAAACTTATTAGCTTGATTTATTTCGAGCCCCGGGTAACAGCTAGTTGTCAACATAAATTTAGAGTCAATGAAAGTTGTTACATTCTCTGTCTTTTTCGTTCATTAGGCTGGAGCAATAGCAGGCATTTCGGTGGATGTTGCTCTATATCCCCTGGACACCCTGAAGACTCGGCTTCAGAGTGAGAAGGGCTTCCAGAAGGCTGGGGGCTTCCGAGGTGTATACAGAGGTATAATGTTTATGCATGGGTGTTTGTGTTTATGTGGGTATGTACAGTCGGCTGCAGAGAAATCTGACTCCCATACCACAAGTATCACTATTGAAAGGGGGTCATATTTCTCTGCAGCTCACTGTACAATATCTTATAACCTTCCCCAAGAATCAGGTATCATATACAGAAATAATGTTTCAAATCCGACTAAACTAGTGGATCTAAAGTTGTTATATGCACTCAAACAGAGCTTTTCTCGAGATGACAGGTACCCTATGTCCTTGTCAATACTCCTAGCTATGTGTATGCGAAATTTCAGGAAGATCGGTTCAGTAGAGAAAAGTGGGGAAGAACAACCGAATGTCTGCAAATATACTTGAGTGGGTTCTCAAATGAAAGCCCACCACATGTACATTACAAAATGATATGTTTAATGAAAATCGGTTGAGCTGTTACAAAGCTCTGGGGGTGTAAGTGGGGAAAATACCTAATGTCTGCAAATAATATGTGGGGGGTAAATCAGTCGTCACCACTAAAAAGAAAAAGTGTAGTGGGTTTTTTTGAATTCCTTTTGAAGTACGGAACCCTGAAAAGTGAAACTTGGACTGTCAAGCTATCTCTGTCTTGGGACGTTACCAGGAGCTGTTTATGAAGATTTTTCTTTGTCAGGACTCCTGACTGTAGCGACGAGCTCGATGCCCACAACGGCGCTGTTCTTCACGTCATACGAGACCACGAAGAAGGCTGTCTCACCCCTGTTACCAGTGCAGTATGCTCCGGTCGCTAATATGTTCGCTGCTAGTATCGGTGAAGTGGTACGTCATGTTTTCCACTTTAAAAAAGTTTATTTTATTTAAAAAATAAATAATTTCAAATTTTAAATTAACTTTTTTTATAAAAAGTTTTTTTATACATCTGCCTTTTTATATATCGGCTTAATGGTTTTAAAGTTGTGTGGATTGCTTAAGGCTCCTCCTTAGGTCTAATTAGCGCCACTTCCCAAAAAACATAATTTCTCTTTCTATACATAAGCGAGCTTATCAGAACTCGCGCAAGTTTTTTGCTAGTATCCCTAACTTAAATCAGAACCTCGAAAGTCATTGAAATACTATCCGCTTTGGTTTCCTCTGTAGTGTCAAATGTGTCAAATGTAGCCGGAAAAAAAAGGAAAATTAAAAAAAAAAATTGTTTCCAGTTTTGTTAGTACGAGAATAATACTAGTTTGTGTTTATGGAAAAAAATATAGTTGTGTACATACAGATAGAAAAGAGTTAAGCCCCATGGTGTAATATGGTTATAAAATATGTATTTAAAAATTTGGGTCACTCATATCTCATATCTTATCAAGATTTATGATTCATTTGTCTTAGGTAGGTAGGTATATATTTCATCATAATATACTAGCTTTCGCCCGCGTGACTTTCCCACGGTAACAGTGCTTTTTCCCGGGATGAACGGTATTCTATGTCCATCTCAATACTTCTATCTATGTGTATGCGAAATTTCAGGAAGATTGGTGCAGTAGATAGAGCGTGAAAGCGTAACAAAGAAACAAACAAACTCACTTTCGCATTTATAATATTAGGATAAGATATAATTGTGCAATGTCAGCCTCAAGACCTAAAAAAAAACAATGAAACATAGGCGTGATATATGCACTTGAGGAGGTCGATAGCCTAAATGATCATGCGCGTCAAGCGACGGCAAGCCCGTCCCGACTTGGATTAATCACCAGTCTTAGCATTTCTAGTTTGTATGTTTGTTACCTCTTCACGCCAAATCTCTGGGCCAATTTTTATGAAATTTGATATAGAAATAACACATAGGATACTTTTTATACATATACATACATATATTCACGTCTTTATCCCATACGGGGGAGCCTAGAGCCATAAGACCTTAGACCACGTTTAGCATAATGTTAGTTGAAACAGGAAATCAATAGTGATGGGTTGCTAGCCGCATCGCCTATGTCATGATTTCCCCATTCGGCGATTCCCTCAGACGACTTTTACGGCTTGCGCGGGAAGAGAAGCAGCTGGTACATTCTATGTTTTTCTTTTTCTCCCAGACCAACATGGAAGAGTATACGCGATTTTTGTAGTTTTCGTCAAAAACTCTTTATGATCAATGGCGCTTTATAAATAAATGAATATAATAAGTATTTGTTCGTTTTCAGTTGGCGTGTGTTATAAGGGTGCCGACAGAAATAGCGAAACAAAGAAAGCAGACGCACGCAGGCATCGCAAAGAGAAGCAGCGTGTCCATACTTTTGGAGGTTTTTGAATATGAATTTTAAACTTTTTCTTTTTGTTGTGGAATTACAATACAATACAATATAAAACCCTCTATTGCACATAGAATACAGGAAATAGGTTAACAAGAACTTAAATATAAAACGCAAAAGGCGGCCTTATCGCTAAAAGCTTAATATACAATATGGCAATCAAACTTATTTTTGCCAGTATCAAGTTTTATTTGAATGTTCTTCATGTACTTCATTTAGTCAAGTCGCAGAGTTAAGTCTAGTCAGAAGTCATGTCTAGTCAAGTTAGTCAGAGGGCTAAGCGAAGCGGTGGAAGATCTTATATATATCTTTTATACTTAGCTTTATCTTGGGAGATTTTGGTGACAAGGATTAAAGTCACTTATACGGCATTCTACAACTACCCAACACTCACGCTTGTTCACGAACACTTAGCGAATAATAATCCACCACTATTATGCACAAATACTCGAAAAAACATAAATTTTGAAAAATAAATACAACACCGATATTTTGTCTTTTACCTTCCCGCCAAAACTCAGGTAACTTCATATTCAATCCAAAATCAAATTTTTGACATTATTATTTGACATAATGTCAAAAATTCTTTCACTATTGGAAAGCTAGATTCACCGAGTGACATAGGCTATGTATATACCACGGGCGAAGTCGGGGTGGATTGGTAGTTTATATGTTTATTTTCTCTTTTATCCCCCAGGCGTACAAAACAGAAGGCCTGAGTAAAGGCTTATACCGCGGCTTCTTCTCCACTGTGGCCAGAGATCTGCCGTTCAGTTTCATCGAGCTGCCTGTATGGGAACTATTGAAGACTAGTGTCAGGAACCATAATGATGGGAAAATAAGCAGTTTTCAGGTAAATATTTGATAGAAGATACTTGGGCTTCATAAGAAAGCTCAAAGTCGCCTTGTGAATCACAAGTACGCCTCGCTTGCCTTCTCGGCCAGAGGCCAGCTTCTGTCTTCTAGGTCTTTGAGTTTGTCTCAGTTTCAGTTTTTCTCTTCGCCCAAAGAGCTATGGAGAGAGTTATGCTCGGTGTTTCCTTTCGAGACTGAATCAGAAATGAGGAGATCCATAGGAGAACAAAGGTTGCTGGCATAGCCCAGCGGATTAGCTCTTTGAAAACACAAGTTATCAAAAATCCGTCTTATGTAATTAACGTTCTAGATCTGAATTTAATTTTAAAGATATTAAATTATAGTTCGATATAGTTACAAATTGCAAAACTGTTTAAAGTGGTCGTTTTAAGCAATATTGCAATTTGTAAATATAGGGAACTATAGTATAATAATTACATAAGACGGGTTTTTGATAACCTGTGTTTTCAGTGAATAATGATTTTTAAATGATGGTGGCGCTAGTGTTCACCAAGGTATCGTCTTAAGATAAAACGGCCTGAAATAAAACTGGGATAATACTTAAGTGATGAAGTATTTCTTATCAGGGCTCGGAATCGGTATTTTGAAGACCCAAAAATAACGGTCTTCAACCTGGTAAACAAGGGGGTCGATTTAAGGAGCCTAAATACCTGGCTAAGACAGTTATTTTTGGGGAAATACCGGTTGACCGGAACCGTAACGCTAGCGGTCGCTGTAGAAATGTATGGGCAGAAAAACGAGCTGGTTTTTTATTTTAACCAGGTTTCCGAGCCCTGTTTGTTTTGTATTTTATTTTAACCGACTTCAAAAAAGGAGGAGGTTCTCAATTCGCCGGTATGTTTTTTTTTTTATGTTACCGGATTTCTCAAAGACGGGTGGACCGATTTGAGAAATTTGAAGTTGGTGCCAGTTTTACGAATTCCTTGACTAGCTACTGGCTCGTTAATTAGCATATTTTATTAAAAGAATCTGCACCGACTTCAGATTTATTAAACACTAGCTGTTCCCCGCGGCTTCGCCCCGCGTGGGAGTCGGTTATATCGCGCCCAAAAGTAGCCTATGTTTGACCTCAGGTCGTTAACTACATCCCCTCCAAATTTCATCACAATCGGTCCAGCAGTTTAGCCGTGAAGAGGTGACAGACAGACAGACAGACAGATAGACAGACAGACAGACAGACTTTCGCATTTATAATATTAGTATGGAAGTATGGATTAGTATGGATATGGATTAGTATGGATTTTGATATGAAGCATATTTAAGCAACAATGTGTTGATTATTTCATCCTTTTTAGTTCAGGAATTGGAGTCGGTTTCGTTTTTTTGGCAAACACAATTATTAAAGCGCAATAATCTTCAAATTAACGGATGTAGGTATTATTTTGATTTGATGTTTTATTTCCAGAGTGCATTATGCGGTTCCGTAGCCGGCGGTTTCGCAGCCGCCGTTACAACACCTTTAGACCTCGCAAAAACTAGAATAATGCTTGCCGAGGACTACACCGTCACTCGTAAATTACGAATTATGCCCGTACTAACTGATATATACTTCGAATCGGGCTTGAGAGGCTTGTTTGCTGGAGTAGCCCCGAGAATGACCGCTTTCATGTTGGGTGGTTTCTTTTTCTTCGGCGCTTATGATCATTGTAAGGCGTTTGTTGAGGAAAAACTTGATGGGAGCTAGTTTTAGGAAAGTATTGTTTCCTAAAACCGTATAAGTAAGGTACTGACTCTGACACCAGGGTGTGCATAATCGATTGACCGTGTCACCTATACGAAATGGTGATGATTGTGGTTAGTTCCTAAAACAAACGTTAAGTATGGCGCCACTGTCTCTGTTAGTATCTGAAAATAACTAGACATTACGAAATGGGACTAAGGGACTGGTTCTGATAAGTTCTTGAAAAAAAACGCTATGTGTGGTGATTAGTTTACGGTTGTCAAAATGAATTGTTGAAATTGGTTTCTTAACCAACCGCTAGGTATGGCGCCACTGTTGCTCAGTTTCTAAAAATGGTCACTAAATATGGCGCCACTGTTGTGATTAGTTCCTATAATAACCGCTAGGTGTCACCGTGGATCTTATTACTTATTAGTTTCTAATGGCGTTACTAAATAATTTTAAAGAGATTCGGTAATATTGTGGTTTTATAGGGGTTTTGTGTATGTATCTTTTTATGTACAAATAATATATTGTTAAGTTTTTATTTCATTGTAGAATACCTACTGTTGTTAATGTTTTAAATTAATTTTTGTTAAATAATATAGTTATTTTTTTTTATTAATTTTTAATATTTTGACATACCAGTTATATTCATAGTTATTCGAAAGCGCAAAACTGAATATTAGCATAACACATTTTTTTATTACTTAGGTATTTGCTTTTTATATATTGACCTTGTTAAACCTATGGCTTTACAAAATTAGAATAATTAATTAGTTTTGTTATAAATTATATGATTGTTTTTAAAATATACATAATTTTTTTTTTGTATTTTCTTACGTTAGTTTTTTGTCTCTAAAATAAAGAGACTGAAGCAAATATAAATTTAATCAACCCGTTAGAATTATTATCTATGCCGTGAACATATACGATGTAAAATTATTATCATATTGGGGTTAAATTGCTGGGCAAAAGCTTCCCTATGGTATGAAGACTAGGGTGTATGTTTGTTAATAACGCCAGATCATCTGACTGCATTTAATTGAATTTTGTCAATAATTACATGCCCAATCTGAAATAGGACACAAGTTTTTGAGCCAATTATAATATTTATTATTTATTATTTTTGTTTCGTGTTAATAATAACAAAAGTGCCTTTAAATAAACTTTATTATACCTCCAAGATATGTGTATTCAATAACATTTTTTTATACAACTATTATATAACTATACTGCTTATATTATACTCTTTACATAGATATACACTCTTATTAATTAAACTACGTAATTTTTACATAGGGAGCTAAATTGTGACAATCTAAAAAATAAGGTGGACACAAATCAACTGCAAATATTTTAAGGGCAGATTCAGACCACTATACTAAAAATTTTTTCAAATAAACATATCTAAATACGAAAAATTTTGATCTCCCATATATTCCCATAAATTGAGAAACATCTGATCTAGTTTAAAATAAAGAGCAAAAATTCGTATTATGATAAAAGTTTATTTGGAAAAGTTGTTCAGTATAGTGGTCTGTATCTGCCCTTAAAGTATTTGCAGTTGATTTGTGTCCACCTTATATAATATAGTTATTAGTTTTTTGGGTGCGATCAATTAAATATACTTTTAAAAGTTAATATATTGACTTTATAGATCGATCACAACCAAAATTATAATTATTAGACATTTGAAAATACTATAAACTTATGAAAATTTATATTTTTTGTTTACAATTCAACTTCTAGTATAGTGATAAAGTTCAGATATATCATAATAAAAAAATAATACTCTGTTTTAATAACCGTACTACACTTATGGACAGCTGTGACGTACTATAGCAAAAGCCAAACACCCCTCTGTCAAAGTATAAGCCGAATCGGCATATGCAATGTATTAGTGTGTTTAATCTGTACACAAATAATTTTCTGTTTTGTTTCATTTTTTATTGTGTAATTGTCATTATAGTCAGGTGACAGTATAAGTTTTGTATGTAGGTGTGCAGAACTGAATTTGTGTGTATTGCCCCCCTCAAAAAACGCCAATTTATCGGAATATACTTTTACTAGAAAGATCACTAACTAAATGTCCTTTTTAAACACTTTCGGATGAGCCGTCGCCTAATTATTTGACGAGGGGTCATTTTATCATCGGAGGAAAAAATTGCGGATGATTTGTCACCTAACAATTTTAAAAGGGTGACGAATCGTCTTTGGAGGAGATTTTTTGCGGATCAATTGTCACCTAAGTCTAGTTAAATAGCGCTTCTCCCTTCCGGCACGGAAGCCGTGTTGCTCAAAGGGATTTCTTCATTACAATTTCAATACTACATACATACATATAATTATGTATTTATCCCACACGGGTTAGACAGAGCCTAAGGCAGACCTTAGACCACGTTAAGCATGATGATTCAATACTTCATACATATGACAATATCAGAAAAACTTCTAAACTAGTGACATTATTTTGTGATGCTATTTATCACACACGCGCCTATATAATAGTGAAATTTGATCTTACTTATACCCCCGGTTTAAAAACGTTTGTTAACCCCATTTTAACAAAAAATATGTTTTCTCTTTCTCTCTTACCGAAATTTCATGTTAAAGAAAGAGACAAAACACAGTTCTTCAGCTAAAATGGGCTTAAAAATACAGGGAATAGACATTCATTTAATACGATATAAATATAATAACTTTAATAAGTATCTGTCATAACACGCCTATCGTCACATATTTCCCCTAAGGCAAGATTTCAATAATAGACCTTATATGTGACAAAAAAATTTGTATTGGGTTTAAGAAACTTTACTAAGTGCTTGGAATGATGGGTCGATTGACCATGTAAACTCTAATGTCAGTGTTTCTAAATCGCCTCAGACTTTAGTCGGGGATTGCAACCGGTATTAAGACATAAAAATAACGGTATTTAACCTGGTAAATATATATAGCGGCCGATTTTAGGGTCCTAATACCTGGTTAAGACCGTTATTTTGGGAGAAATACCGGTTGAGCGGAACCGTAATGCTAGCGGTCGCTGTAGAAATGTATGGGCAGAAAAACGAGCTGGTTTTATTCTAACCAGGTTACCGAGCCCTGAATAGAGTATCCACATTATTATAAAATGCGTTTTTGATTAAATACATGACAATAAGCGTGTTCTCCGGGTCATGTTCCTGTGGGTCTGGTTTCCATGTAAAAAGGGTTACGGAGGTCAGACGGCAGTCGCTACATAGTAATAACCAGTTCCGCCAAATCAGGACCATGATTAATACCGTACCCCGGGGCTCTGAAGCGTAAGCTGAAGATGTAACCGGGAGACACGCTCGGACGAAGAGAAGCGTGTGATCCGTTATAAAGATCGAACAAGAAAAAAAAAAATTAACAAGTAAAACTGACCACATCTTTGCTAGTATAAAAGATGTGACAATTAAAAAATAGGCTTTATTTTAATGGACGGAATATACAATTTACATTGTACAGTTAACAACACATTAAATGTTCTAAAACGGCTCTTATTTCTTCTATTTTAAGTTCATTATTTGCTGCTGAATGTACGAAGACAAAGGGAAATAAGTGAAAAACAGAATATTCCATATTTGTATTACTGAACTATTGGGAGCGAGTGGATAAACGGTTTTAAGGCGAATATAAGTAACAAGATAGAATTTTTAGTATTTCTTATATTATGGTAGAAGATATGCTTTGGAATATCATAGCCGAAGTCCCAAATCTAATTATATATTTAGGAACCCAAATATATAATAGTAACATAGCCAAGGAGTATTAATTATATAATTAAATTATTCATATGACAAATAAATATATATTTTAAGTCGGAAAGAGCTGATCGGTTATTTTAGACTTTGTATAGCGTTGTCTCTCACTAAGTACTATGTAACTTTTTGACGTTATTCGCTTTCAAACAGTACTTAACACGTGCGAGAGGGAAAACGCGTTTTGAAACCTAATAAAACAAATACCACAATTATTTAAAGACTCAAACCCATTTTAGAAACTAATTAACAGATGACAGTCGGTGTCAATAGATGGCGTTCTACTCTAGGGTAAACTTTATATTTTGCCGATAATGATATTAAAAACCAAATTAAAATACCGACCTAAAAATAGTGAATTTATCACAAACAAAAATAATTTCCTGTCTTATTACATTTGTAAATTACATCGCAGTTCACAATATAAGGAAACCACTTTCAATGCCTTACCAAAAGATGGCGTAATATATGATTATTTTGAAATAACATACGACGCAAGTGCTTTCAAAAATAAACCAATAGATGGCGTTGCAAGTTATCTGAAAATGACATTGCTGGTATGCGATCCGCGATGCGAGCTATTATCCCTTGCCGTGTGCCGCCTGAATGGATTCCAAGATGGCGCCCGGCGGGCTGAAGACCTCGCCGTCACGGCCGTGGAACCGCTTGATGCGGTCGACGCTGCTGATACTGAGCCTTGGTTAGAGTTTGACTGCCTCGTGGTTTCTGGTGATGCCTGGAAGATAATGTTTAGGTATTTTCACGTCATTCCTTTTTGGGAATTTGACAGAGCCTCATTTTTAACAATTATCGCACTTATCCGACTTTTATTTGCTTTTAGTTTTACAAAAGTGATGACAATTTTTTTAAATGTTTTTACGGCACTGGATACAAGTCCTTTTCAGTCGAAGAAACAAGGCTTTATGCCTTTCTTGTATTTATTAATCTTCGGTCCTACTTTAGACAAGTCAAATCAAAAAGTCACAATTTAATATAGTGCCAAGTAAAAGACAAAAATTTAACATAAAACTGCTAAAAGTGGCCGTTTTAAGCAATAATGCAATTTGTAACTATAGGGAATTATAATTTAATAATTTAATATGTTAAAAATTAACTTCAGATCCAGTGCCCCTAGTATGAGTTTTTCTTAACGCAGACGCTAGCGACCGCGTAAGGATTTTGTATGGAATTTCTTAGTTACCTTACTATCCGCCAGAGGCGCTGTACAGGTTTGCCATACTAAATCGCTAACGCAGTCGCTAGCGTCTGCGTTAGGAAAAACTCATACTAGGGGCACTGAATCTTAATTACATGAGACGGATTTTTGATAACTTGTGTTTTTAGTGAATAATGATTTTTAACTGATGGTGGCAAGGTATCGTCTTACCCCCGTATTAAGAAACCCATTTTAACTAAAATATGTTTTGCCTCTTTCTCTCTTACCTGACACTTCATGTGAAAGAACGAGACGCAAGACATTTTAGCTAAAATGGGCTTAACAAACGTTTCTTAATACGGGGGTTAATATAGAACCTTATTAGTGGCTCATGTGTTTTATATCACAGTTAATTTACTATTGCAATATTATTATAGCTGTTGGTCTTCCTATAAATCCATACTAATATTATAAATGCGAAAGTCTGTCTGTCTGTCTGTCTGTCTGTCTGTGTGTCTGTCTGTGTGTCTGTCTGTCACCTCTTCACGGCTAAACTGCTGGACCGATTGTGATGAAATTTGGTAGGGATGTAGTTAACTACCTGAGGTCAAACATAGGCTACTTTTGGGCGCGATATAACCGAGTCCCACGCGGGGCGAAGCCGCGGGGAACAGCTAGTAAATAAATAAAGCAGGCCGCTTTCAACCGGTCATTTTGGAAATCCTTGGGGGAGGCCTATGTCCAGCAGTGGACAGTCTGCGGCTGAAATGATGATAAAATAAATAAACCTTACCTTCAAACAGCTTTTATCCATGGGTGTGGCTAGTCTCATGGTGAGCGTGTCCCCGCTCTGCTGTATGAGACGCACCACTTCCTCGTGTGAACTCCACTTTACATCCTTATCTCCTATGGAGATTATGAAGTCGCCTTCGCGCATTCCACCAATCTAAAAATTTGGTCTTTATATTACTCGAAATTACTCGATGATAAATGACAGTGGTAGCGAATAGCATGGACGGGTCTATACATACATACACTTACATATACATGAAATGTGGTCCGCCGTGAACCTATATTTAGAATTGATTTATTTCAATTGTTATTATTTAAAAAAAAAATCTATATTTTAGAAACATAGGATATGACAAATTACTAACAAATATGGACTTTTTATATAAAACCAAAATTGTCTGAAATATATTCAATTGAATAAGAAAGCTCAAGGTCGCCCAAAGAGTCATGGAGAGAGCTATGCTCGGTGTTTCCCTTCGAGACCGAATCAGAAATGAGGAGATCCATAGGAGAACAAAGGTTGCTGACATAGCCCAGCGGATTAGCTCTTTGAAGTGGCAGTGGGCGGGGCACATAGCGCGACGAACCTATGACTGATGGGACAGGAAGGTTCTTAATAAGCGACCATGCACCAACTAGATGGTCAGGTGACCTGAAGAAGGTCGTAGGCAGGCGCTGGATGCAGGCCACGACAACCGGTAATTTTGGAAATCCTTGGGGGGGGCCAATGTCCAGCAGTGGACAGCCTGCGGCTGAAATGATGATGATGTTAATGTATTCTAGCCGTATTGTATAAGTGCCGAATTATATAAGGTGAATTTAAATCAACTGCAAATATTTTAAAGGCAGATTCAGACCACTAAACTGAACAACTTTCCCAAATAAACTTATGTCGAAATACGAAAAAATTTTTGTGACCTCCCATACAAATTGAAAATCAGCTGATCTAGTTTAGTATGGAGAGTGAAAAATAAAATTTCGTATTTCGATATAAGTTTATTTGGAAAAGTTGTTCAGTATAGTGGTCAGTATCTGCCCTTAAAATATTTGCAGTTGATTTAAACTCACCTTATATAATAGAAATTGAATGTTTACCTCAGCCAAAGAATTAGGTTCCACAGCAGCAATGATGACCGGCGCGTCTCCTCTCACAGAAAACCCAAAACCCTCATCATCCCCTTTAGAAGACACATTATATTCACTCGCCACCCTTCTCAAATCACTCTTCCTTTTCTCCCTTCCATTCTTAACCTTCCCATTAACACATTCCAACTTGAACCCATCAATTTTACCCCTATAATCATATTTAGTTTCATAATCTAAAACTTTTGGATGATAATCATAATTATTATTATTATAACTATTAATATAAACTCCATTTTGTTTCATAACTCTATGAAGTTCATATTCATCTGCATATTTTTCATCGCTTCTAATTATTTGATTGTAATAAGCGGTGTTATCTTCTGATCTATCGCGTTTTTCGTTGGGTTTTTTAATTCCGTTTCTTTCTTCGTAGTCTTCGATTTTGTCGTTGCGTTTTTCCTTTCTCGAGTTGCGTTTGTGTTTTTGTAATTGGACGAGTCTTGGCGCGCTCCAATGTCTTTTGGCTGAGAATACGGCTATGGGGCCGAGGGATTTGAACAGGTCTTCAACGCGATGTTGGGCAAAGTCTGGTGGTGTGAGGGCTAGTTGGAATTTTGATGAAGCTGCAAATGAAACATTTTTGTTAGTTACTTTAAGGTTTTTAAATATTTATCTGTTTTCATCATTATTGTTTATTAGCTTTCGCTCGCGGATTCGCTCGCGTTAATTTTCCACAGGAAGAGTGCTTTTTCCCCGGGATGAAAGGTAATCTGTCCTTCTCAATACTCCTAGTTATGTGTATGCGAAAATTCAGTAGATAGGATGTGAAAGCGTAACTAACAAACTCACTTTCACATTTATAATATTAGTAGGATATTTATTTAAACTTTATTGTACAAATTACAGTTGTATAGCACAATAGGCGAACTTAATATACGTAAACTTAAGATACATACATGAAAATTAATAAGCTAAATAAATTGGATAATGTTGAATTACTAACATAGTTTTTAAAAACTGTTACTAACACTGACTATGGATGGACTCTGTCCGAAATAAAGATAATTAATATATTATTATTATAGACTAGCATTTGCCCGCGGCTTCGCCCGCGTGTATTTCCCTCGGGAACAATGTTTTTTCCGGGATGAAAGGTACCCTATGTCCTTTTCAATACTTCTAACTATGCATATGCGAAATTTCAGGAAGATTGGTTCAGTAGATAGAGTGTGAAGTATGCCTTCACGCTCACACACAAACCAACTCACTTTCTCATTTATAATATTAGTATGAAGTATGTTAAACAATAAACATCCAAGACCGAAGCTAATCAGAAAAATACCATCTTGACCTAACCGGGGATTGAACAAGGGACCCTGAGTAACGCCACGGAGGTCGTCGAGGTAATACTCACGCAGTATGTGTGGCGCGTCGATGAGGTCCGTGAAGTCGGGCTCGGCGCCGGCGCACGCCGCGCGCTCCCCGCGCTCCCCGCGCTCCCCGCGCTCGCGCGCCGCCCGCTCGAGCTGCGCGCGCACCGCTCGCGACAACGCTTCCTTGTCGCGCAACTCACTGAAATAGTACATTCACACCCATATTCTTAAACGTTTCCTCAAACTCCACTCATCCTCACTCGCCCTCAATGGTATTCATAGTTGACACTAGCTTCCTCACCTTAAGGAAATTACTCAATGGAGGTGAGGAACGAACTGTCAAAATATAAGGTTGGTCAAGAGGTACCTTAAGGAAGCCTCGAACGTTTCGTTTAACGAAAAGTAGGTGCATTTATTGAGGACCAGATTTAAAAGAACTTGTACCCACTGTAATAAGTTCTTTGTGTATTAAGTATTTTGTTGTTTTATAATAAATCTATGCCAGTAAGCTACAATTGAAAAAGAAACGATGTCAAAAACTCTCTTTACGTCAAAAAGTTAAGCGGTTTACCAACATACAGAAATGAAACAGAACGTCATTCCTTGACTCATCCTCGCTGGAGTTTGCTCAAGGAAACAATTAAGAATACCGTTTTCAAGGAAAGTTGGAGGACTTCCTTGAGGCGTCCTCGAATGAGGTTGAGTGGAGGCGACCTATGAGGCAACGTTTGAGAATATGGGTGAGACGATACCTCGGTGAACACTAGCGCCACCATCTTTAAAAATAATTATTCACTGAAAACACAAGTTATCAAAAATCCCTGTTATGTAATTAAGGTTCTGGATCTGAAGTTAATTTTAAACATATTTAATTATTAAATTGTAGTTCCTTATAGTTATAAATTGCAAAACTGCTAAAAGTGACCGTTTTAAGCAATATTGCAATTTGTTACTATAGGGAACTATAATTTAATATGTTTAAAATTAACTTCAGATCCAGAACCTTAACTACATAACAGGGATTTTTGATAACTTGTGTTTTCAGTGAATAATGATTTTTAATTGATAGTGGCGCTAGTGTCCATCGAGGTATCGTCTTAAAACCATATAAGATCCAGTGAGTAAGCGAGACAGCGCAATACATGATATAAGGCGACAACTCCCTCACTCAATCGTTCTTGCATGATTTTAAGAGATGGTGGTAGCCACAAGAAATGAAGCAATTTACGGTCGAGTTATATTGCAAGTGCTTTTAAAAGGACGAGGCATAGCCGACGCCTTTTAAAAATACGAAGACGTAAATTGCAATTTCGGCCGGGGCGTGTACGATACATTTCTTCCTCTGATTTTCTCTAGAGACGAAACAACATCGTATGAAATTTAGACGCTAGCGACTGCGTTAGGATTTTGTATGGAATTTCTTAGTTGCCTTACTATCCGCCAGAGGCGCTGTGTTAGCGATTTAGTATGGCAAACCTGTAGGTTTGCAATACTAAATCGCTAACGCAGTCGGTAGCGTCTGCGTTAAGAAAAACTCATACTAGGAGCGTTGCTTCGATTTTTTTTTTCAAATTTTTGGAAAGTTCATACATATTTTTAAACGATAAAAGAACTAATGGTTAGTAGATACCAACCTAACAAAAGTACAAAAGTGTCCAGCAATTTCCATAAACGACCGCTAGAATAGGGTTTTTTTGTAGGCTGGCCAGAGTGAAACTAAAAAACCTAATGATATTAAAAACCTCCAAAAGCGGCCGGCGATGATTTTTTTTTAAATACCTTGTTGTCTTTAGGCCAGCAATATCTTTGACGTATTGTTTTTTTTTAATAATGAATCTATTTCCGAGCAAGAGGAAGAAAAAGTACCTACATTACAGACAAATATCTATATTTGCATGCCTGTATGCAGGTAAAATACATGTTCTATTCCATTATGATCGGACCTCTATTTACTGTATTTACGTTCAAATAAATGATACAAGATCTATGTAAAAGTTGATCAGTATAGTGGTCTGAATCTGCCCTTAAATTATTTGCAGTTGATTTGTGTCCACCTTATATACTGTCTTTAAGTTTAGTATTAACCTAATGAATGGACCTTAGAGCAGCGTATCCTGATCTGGAGGAATATAGGCACTTCTCACCAGGTGATGTTCTGAAGTTTATGCAGTCCTTCTTTAGAAATCCCGGTGTGGATGAGTAAGGAATTGGGTAAGTACAAAAGAACCCAAAGGTTCGACGTGCTTCCTGTGATTTGGGACCCCAAACAAGATAAGATAGTAAATAACCTATTAAAATCAAGTGGTCATCGAACTCACCGGCACATCCTTTGCAGCCTCAAAGCTTCTTCATAGAGAGCGAGTGCTTCAGCCAGATGTGCTCGCCCCAGAGCCGCTTGGTCCAATTCCTGGTCTTTCTGCAGCGGGGATGTCGCTGAATCTGTTTATAATATTAATATATTGGTTGAGCTAAATAAAACCGTTTAAAAAAAACCGGTCAAGTGCGAGTTGAACTCGCGTGGAGAGGGTTCCGTACAATGCCAATGTCAGTTTTTAAATTCACTTGTGGTATTTCAACTGTTACTTTTCAGATAGTATGTGTTGTATGTGTGTAGTATAGTTACCGTGGTCAACATGTTTTGATGCATGTGTGTGTTGTATGTGTGTAGTATAGTTACCGTGGTCGGCATGTTTTGATGCAAGCGTGTGTTGCGTGTTGTGTGTGTAGTATAGTTACCGTGGTCGGCATGTTTTGATGCAAGCGTGTGTTGCGTGTTGTGTGTGTAGTATAGTTACCGTGGTCGGCATGTTTTGATGCGTGTGTTGCGTGTTGTGTGTGTAGTATAGTTACCGTGGTCGGCATGTTTTGATGCAAGCGTGTGTTGCGTGTTGTGTGTGTAGTATAGTTACCGTGGTCGGCATGTTTTGATGCAAGCGTGTGTTGCGTGTTGTGTGTGTAGTATAGTTACCGTGGTCGGCATGTTTTGATGCGTGTGTTGCGTGTTGTGTGTGTAGTATAGTTACCGTGGTTGGCATGTTTTGATGCAAGTGTGTGTTGCGTGTTGTGTGTGTAGTATAGTTACCGTGGTCGGCATGTTTTGATGCAAGTGTGTGTTGCGTGTTGTGTGTGTAGTGTAGTTACCGTGGTCGGCATGTTTTGATGCAAGCGTGTGTTGCGTGTTGTGTGTGTAGTATAGTTACCGTGGTCGGCATGTTTTGATGCAAGTGTGTGTTGCGTGTTGTGTGTGTAGTATAGTTACCGTGGTCGGCATGTTTTGATGCAAGTGTGTGTTGCGTGTTGTGTGTGTAGTATAGTTACCGTGGTCGGCATGTTTTGATGCAAGTGTGTGTTGCGTGTTGTGTGTGTAGTGTAGTTACCGTGGTCGGCATGTTTTGATGCAAGCGTGTGTTGCGTGTTGTGTGTAGTATAGTTACCGTGGTCGGCATGTTTCGATGCAAGCGTGTTACGGGCTCTTAGCCCTCTCCTTATACATAACATTCCCACGGATCCAACGCCAATTACGAAACCTTTAAGAAGAACATATGAATCACTGTGGAAACTGCTGACACGAAGCCACCCTGGGAGCTTCTTCGGACAAACAGAGCGAGTCGAGAGTCTGAACTATCACCACGCGTCCTGTGACTCCTCGCCGATCAATCGTTGATCGCTAGAGTAAGTCCTGGTCAATCGCTGACTACTAGTTTATAAGTTTTCTGTACTATTCAATTTTTAAAAAACCTCCGCCGACGTCCCGTTGACGTATCTGGCGCAGTCGGTAGGATAGTTCAATTCCCGTGCGTTTCACACTTCGAAAAAGTGCGTGAACTTAGCCAAATCGTTGGCAAGGCGGACTATCTGTTATAGAACCTACGAATTAACGGCGTCGCGAAGGTTAACGCGAGTGAATGGTGAAAGTTTCGTTTGTGGTCATCCGAACATCGATGGTGCAGCCCGAGCAGACTACCATGATCTCTATGTGAGTAGCTTTATATACAGTTCTATTGTTGATTGCTATTCCTTCCCGAATTAGTGCAGAAATTCCCCTAAAAATCTAACTTCGATTTTCAAACTTTAGAATAGATAGAATAGATCAAGAGAAATCCAACTTTGATTTTTCATCATATTAGTTAACCAAAATTAGAGACTTTATTTTTAACTAGCATTATAACATATCATTCAAAATTTTCCATCCAGATAGAGACCGTAATATAAGACCCAACACCAGGGCTTATATACGAGACGATATTAGAAAGTCACGGTTTCATAGAGAATTATTAGAGTCACTATTAGAAGAGGACGACACAGCTATGGCTAACGAAAATAGTCAACAGGCCATGCCTATCATAGATAAGGCAGACCAAATCTGGAAAGCCTTACGCAATGTTCCTGAATTTGACGGCAGTCCTAGTGTTCTTATCAGATTTTTGAATATTTGTGATCAGCTAATATTGAAGTATATCGATCTAGCACCCGGTAACGAGTTAAATAATTCAATTTTGTTAAATGGAATTTTGAACAAAGTAAAGGGAAATGCTTCTAAAATTTTAGTCACGAATGGTATTCCAAATGACTGGAACGGTATACGTCAATCATTAATTAACAGCTTTTCTGATCATAGAGACGAACCGGCATTATATACTGATTTATCAATGTTATCTCAAGGTACCGACACACCTCACATCTTTTATGAGCGCGTGCAACACTTGCTAAGTACCATCATGGCATACGTAGAATTGCACGAAACCATCCCTACTACGGTAGCAGCTAAACGCGAGCTCTATTCTAAATTAGCTCTAAAAACTTTCATGCGCGGATTAAGAGAGCCTATCGGTTCCCGAGTTAGATGTATGCGTCCCGATACATTGCTTAAAGCCTTGGAGTTCGCGCAGGATGAACTAAATGTCATGTACATGCAGAATAAGGTTCCGACCTTGCCTAGCTCATCTACGTCTAGACTTCAACCCTTTCGTAATTTTAACCAAAAACCTATGAACTTCTCGCAAAATAATATTCCTCAATTAAATCACAATAATCAGCCTATGCTATCCTCCTATCAAAGTAATTTCCCCTCAAATAACTCACCCCTAAATCAAGGACATAACGCGTCTAATTTTTCCCCTAATGTAAATTCTAATTTTAGGCCTAATCAATTAGGCCCATCTAGAACTCAACAGATGATGAGAGCTATGCCCTCCAATGTGTCTACAGGTTTTAAGATCCCGCCTAGACCATTTAATAGACCAACTCAACAAAAGTACCCCGTACCAATGAGTGGCATTAGTCACCCCATTGCGAGAGTGCTACCCCCTACTCCACAAAGACAATTAAATCTAAATGAATATGAACCTATTTATGACGGTAGTAATTACTATGACTACGACCCTTACTTCCCTCCCGTAGAAAACGACAACCAACACTATGACTATACAAAATAATCAAGAATTATTAAACAAAATCATGTAATGAATTTATCAAATTATGAAGCTTGGAAATATTCATCAATTTTTTTTTGTTTAAGGTTGTTATAACGCGAGATCAGAGCCTTGTCCCTCAGTCTTCTCAAAAGTAAAAGTTCACTGTAGGATGTACCATTCTCTTCAGCCCATTGTAAACTCTCATGTCGGATTACAGGGGGCGCCGGATTAGACAAGGGCCGGATTATCGGGGGTCCACTGTATATCAAATCATATAAAATTACAGTTCCAGAAGATCTCTTTTCAAAATGCTTATCCCCTGATATTTGGCCGAATAATGCGCAAATAAAGCCCTGGATGTCCTTTCGTAAACCAAGAAGCAACTTTCGAAATGCACAAAATTAACAATATTGTCTGTAGTACTTTAGAAAATACTAACGCCCAACATAACAAATGTAATAACAAAACTTGTGATCTGGATTTTTTCTATCAGAATGTTCGTGGCATTAGAAGCAAATTAGAAGTTTGGAAAACTAATTTAAGATTAATGGAACACGACCTTTTAGCTGTAACAGAAACAAATCTTAACAACACTTTCTCTGACAGTGAAATAATGTGTGGGGGATGGAATGTTGTAAGGCGTGACCGCGGCTCCGCGGGTGGTGGGGTGCTACTCGCTGCTCGTTCCGGTATCACCCTAGAGCGACGCAAGGAGCTCGAAACAGAATGTGGTGAGGACTTATGGGCGTCGTTCGTCGTACAAGGTCATACTGTATATGTATGTGTAGTGTATATTAGCCCTAGTGCAACTGATGATATTTATCTTAACTGGTTTTGTAAAGTCGAAAGCTTTCTAAGTAATCTAAAGGGACACATTATTATACTAGGTGATCTTAATTTAAACAGTGCTACAGTCAATGTCAATAATTATTATTGTTATTTTCTGTCTTATTGTGGTATGAAGGATATGAATGAAATATTTAATGCAATTGGAAGTAAATTAGATGTTGTTCTGGTTCAGGAATGCGCTAATGTTTTACCTGTCTTGGAATCTCAATTTGGCGGCATAGTCAATGTTGATCTCCCTCATCCACCTTTAGAGTTCACTTACAAAATTCAATCAATTCATAACAAAATTATTAAATTAGAGCCCAGTAATATTGATAGGAATAGAGACTGGAACTTTAACAAAGCCGACTATGCAGAAATTATAGAGTTACTCTCGAACGAAACTTGGGAACGTGTGTTAACTGCGAATGATGTGACTGCTGCCACAAATAACTTCTACAATATTATTTATACCATATTTGATCAAACTGTACCTAAAAAAATTAGAAGTAGTAAATATAATAACTGTTATCCGACTTGGTTCACGGCAGATATAATTACAGATTTAAAAAAGAAATTAAAATTACACAGAGACTGGAAAAACAATAAATCCGAGGAATCGCGCATACTTTTTACAAACTTAAGGACAAATCTTAAAAAACGCATCTCTGCAGCATACAAACTTTATATTCAAGGTATGGAAAATAAAATAAAATATAAACCCAAGCTATTTTGGCAGCACATCTCAAACCTAAGGTCTCAGCGTTCATTAAATCCAAACGTATCTCTCAATGGAAATACTTACACTGGTGCAGAGGCAGCAGAAGTCTTTGCAAAATATTTTTCTAGCGTATTTTTACCAGACACGCCAATCTTAGATCCACATAAATCAAAGCCAAGTCTAACCAGCAATTTTGATTCTTGTCAAATTAATATTACCGATTGTAGTGTTAAAGATATTAAATGGGCAATTAATAAATTAAAATCAGAATGTTCTACAGGACCTGATAATATTCCCTCTCAGCTCTTAAAAATATGCCAAGATTTTATCATCATACCATTACAACACATCTTTAATACAGCAATTCATACTGGTAAGTATCCTAATCAATGGAAAATATCTCGTGTTACTCCTATTCCCAAATCAAATGACAATCTATCCGTAGATAACCACAGACCAGTTGCCATACCTTCTGTGCCAGCTAAAGTGTGTGAACGAGTACTTCACAATAAAATTTACAACCAACTACGCACCTTTCTATCTGATGAACAACATGGCTTTAGAGAAGGGCGATCAGTAGATACCAATCTTTTAATAATTGTTAACTACATTTCGAAGGGTATGGATAATGGTAACGAAGTAGATGTAGTATATTTTGATTATCAAAAAGCTTTTGATAGGGTAGACAACGATATCTTACTATCACATTTACAATTCATCGGTTTTACACCAAAATTAGTAACATTGTTTTCAGACTATCTTCGAGATCGCCAACAATTTGTAAAATATGGTTGTTATAACTCCGAACCTTATCACACACGTTCAGGAGTTAGTCAAGGTTCTATATTAGGTCCACTATTGTTTCTCATAATGATAAATAGTTTAGCTAAAACTGTCAAATATGCAAAATGTTTGTTATATGCCGATGATCTGAAGTTATCCTTAGAAATTAAGACTGATACGGATCGTCAATTGTTGCAACAAGATATAAATGCTGTTCAAAGATGGAGTAAACAAAATAAGATGACATTTAATGAAAGAAAATGTTGTGTGATGACATTTGGTAGAAAACAATTCAAAACACATCATACATATGTTTTGAATAATAATAATATTAGTCGTGTTGAATCATATAAAGACCTTGGTGTAAAATTTGATACCAAACTAACTTTTCATGATCACATTTCTGCTTTAGTTAAAGAGAGTTTTAGACGACTTGGTTTCGTTTTACGAAACTCGAGAGACTTTAATAATCCAATTGCAATTAAACTTTTATACTATGCATTGGTTCGCAGCAAACTCGAATCTAGTAGCTCTATATGGAACCCTCATGAAACAACGTACACACTAATGATAGAAAAGGTTCAGAAGGTATTTCTTAGATACCTCTATAAACGTATCTACGGATATTATCCATACCTATATCCCACGTTATTTCTTTTAGGGTCTCTCGGATTAAATTCACTCAGAACCCGTAGAAATATTGGGCAATCGATTATTTGTTTGAAAATCTTGCATAATCTTATTGACGTTCCCGAGCTTCTTAATCATCTTTGTCGCCTGAATGTACCAAACCGATGTTTGGTACAACGCTCATGTCAGCCGCGTAAACTGTTCGCCCCCCCGGGCACACGCACGGTATCACACGAGCAATCTCCTCTGTGTCGCATGCTTACGGACCTTAACGCATTCCTGAATCAGCAACCTGAATGTGATGTGTTTGCTGATGGAGCAAATATAATAGTAAAAAAACTGTTAATATACTGCGAGAACAACGAACCTGACTCGAGTTGTATGTATTAAGTTTTACTAATATGAAAAATGAACATTATAATATTATATAACGGTATATTTAGTTATAAGTTTAGCCTTCTAAGTACTGTAATTGGTGTAAAAAACCGTTGTATTTACTTTTCAATAAATAAATGACTATTACAACTGCGACGAGCCTGAGGAAAATTCTGAAAATACTGAATGCAATGAGGAGGTAAATTTTCCTCTGGACCACAGTACGAACCACCCCAAATAGAACTAAATTTACAGTTAAATAGAAACTTACCTTTTGTACATATCTCTAACCCTCCATTGAAATTGCTTATTGACACGGGCGCAAATCAGTCATTTATTAGCCCTGAAGCAGTGCAAGATTATTTTTCTGACTTTCCTTTAGACTATGACCCATTTGTTGTAACAAATATTCATGCGAGAACATACAATGAATTTTCTATAACCCTTCCATGCTTTCCCGAATTTAAAGATAGAAATCCCATAAAACTATTAGTGTATAGATTTCATCAGTATTTCGATGGCCTAATTGGCCTTGATTTACTCGAACAGTGGCAAGCTAAACTAGACTTTAAAAACCACGTAATTAGGACTAGATTTGCGGAAAATCCAATTCTTATGCATTTATTTCAAACTGTAGTCCCTGCAAAATCGTCTCATGTGGCTAAGATTCCAGTCACAGTAGACAACGGTAATATTTTTATAGAAGGACAAACCATAGGAAATTGCAATATAAATGAATGTGTTTCCACCTCGGAAAACGGGCAAGCCTATATGGAAATTATTAACCCCTTAGACGAAGACGTAACTATCTCATTAAACGCACCAATTTATGCAGAAATTTTTCATGAGCAAACTTTACCTAGACTGACTGACGTCGACCGCATGGACACTCGATTCCGAGAAATCTTATCACATTTACGGACTGGACACCTGAACTCGGAAGAGAACAGTAACTTGTTAAAATTAATCGAAGAATACTCTGACATTTTTTACCTAGAGGGTGAACCACTTACCTTTACAAATAAAATTAAACACCGCATTTTAACAACTGATGAAGTCCCCGTCCACAGCAAAACGTATAGGTATCCGTACATTCATAGACAAGAGGTTAAAACTCAAGTCCAAAAAATGTTAGAACAAGGCATCATTAGACCCTCAACGTCCGCTTGGAGTGCTCCAATCTGGATTGTGCCTAAAAAAGCAGATGCTTCCGGTAAAACCAAGTGGAGACTAGTAGTTGACTTTAGAAAACTTAACGAAAAGACTATAGACGACCGCTACCCCATCCCCAACATCACTGACATACTTGACAAACTTGGCAAATGCCAGTACTTCAGTACTTTAGACCTGACTAGTGGATTTTACCAAGTGGAAATGGACCCCAGGGATATCCACAAGACTGGATTCAGTGTAGCTGACGGAAATGGCCACTATGAGTTCCTGCGTATGCCTATGGGCCTCAAAAATAGCCCATGTACTTTCCAAAGGGTCATGGACAACGTACTAAGAGGTCTCCAACATGTAATTTGTGTAGTTTACCAGGATGACATTTTGGTATTTTCCACCTCACTCCAAGAACACATAGTAAATCTCCGTAAAATCTTTGACAGACTACGTGAATCAAACTTTAAGGTTCAATTAGACAAATCCGAATTTTTACGACATGAAACTGCCTATTTAGGTCACGTTATCACCCCCGACGGTATAAAGCCCAACCCCGACAAAATTAACGCTATCCTAAAGTACCCCATCCCCAAAACAACTAAACAAATAAAAGGATTTTTAGGACTATTAGGCTATTATCGGCGTTTCATTCCCGACTTCGCACGTTTGACTAAACCACTGACTTCATGTTTAAAGAAAGGCGCAAAAATAAACCTAACAGACGACTACATCAAATGTTTCGAGCACTGTAAAACACTTCTAGTTAATGATCCCATATTACAGTACCCAGATTTTACAAAAGATTTTATACTCACCACAGACGCATCTAACGTTGCTCTCGGTGCTATTTTATCCCAAGGGACTGTAGGTTCGGACAGACCCATTGCGTACGCGTCACGCACGTTAAATTCCAGCGAACTTAACTACTCAACTATCGAAAAAGAATTACTCGCGATAGTTTGGGCAGTAAAATATTTTAGGCCGTATTTATTTGGTCGAAAATTTAAAATTATCACAGACCATAAGCCATTGCAATGGCTCATGAATTTAAGAGAACCTAACTCACGCTTAACTAGGTGGCGACTTAAATTATCAGAATACGACTACACAATTATCTACAAAAAAGGCAAAACGAATACAAATGCAGATGCCCTGAGTCGTATAGAAATATATAACGAGGAGGTTATCAGTCTGAGCTCTAGCATTAGTGTAGTTAACTTATCTAGCTCATCTGAGTCTACAATCACTGCCCCAGACGACAGACCCATCATCAGTCAATCATCTACTGATACGGCACCTTCTCTCAAACCCTTAAGTAGCTCTAGTTCTACTCATGACGTACAGGAAAATGCTCAATTAACTTGTAACGCGACTATACATACCTCTCATGAACAGCCTACATTAAATATACCCATTACTGAGGACCCATTAAATAAATATAAAAGACAACTGATTATCAAAATTAGCAATAAACCAATACTAAGCAGGCCGAAAACCACCGTTCCTTTCGAATCATTCAAAAGAACCGTCGTAGAAATTTCTGAGGCAAACCTGGAAGAGCAAATTATATCATTAGTCAAAAAACATATTGACCCTAAACTACATACTGCTATTCTGGTGGAGCCCCTTGATAAAATGTATACAATTGTACCTATCCTTCAGCGTACCTTTAAAAACTCAGCACTAAAATTAACCTTAGTAAAGCGCGAATTACAAAATATTCCCGATTATCTATATCAGCAGGACATAATTTCTAAATATCACTCAGGTAAAACGAACCATAGAGGTATAAATGAAACTCATTTATCTCTTTCTCAGAGATATTATTGGCCCAAATTAAAAGACACCATACAACTTTTCATTAACAACTGTGCAATTTGTAACAGCGCTAAATATGACCGCAATCCCGTACGCCCTGAATATCAAATAGTTCCCCCACCTTCAAAACCTTTCCAATTAATGCATGCGGACATCCTTACAATTGAACAAAATAAATATCTAACAATTATTGACTCCTTTTCCAAATACGCACAGGCATATAGGATTCCAGATTGCACAGCCCCCAACATAGTTAAAACACTGACTCACTTCAGTACGCATCACGGGTTTCCATTGACACTCGTCACAGATAATGGCACGGAATTCACGAACCAAATCGTCGCCGAATTTCTAAAATTACATCAAGTAAAACATCATACAACAGCCGCATACGCACCAAATGAGAACGGCATTATTGAACGATTTCATTCCACCCTTCTCGAACATTTGCGCCTCCTAAAATTGCAACACAAAAATGAACCCACCCTCAGTTTAGTTCCATATGCGTTGATAGCCTATAACAGTTCAGTCCACAGCTTAACTAAGTGTCGACCTTACGAACTCATAAACGGACACTTTGACCCCAGAGACCCAACAGACTTAAATTTGACGGAACGATTAATGCAACAATATTTAAATGAACATCGTGATAGAATGGAAACGGTCTATAACATAATACACGACTCAGCATTGTATTCCCGAGAAGCGATGATGGCAAGACGTAACCTCGGCCGTGAATCCATAATGCAATACAAGGAAGGTCAAGAGGTATTTATTAAAAATCCAGAAGCAGCTAGAAAAAAACTTTCACCACGATACACTGGTGATAAGGTAGTTACCAACCTACCTATACATATCTATACATCGCGTAAACGCGGTCGGGTCGCTAAAGCCAGATTAAAAAGAACAAAGAAAACTAACCCTACCCCGTTGTTGCAGGACCCTGCTACTAACTGCGACTCTGGCCCTAGCCCAACTCGACCTTCTACCAGCAAGGACCATCCGACTTGACAACTTATCGAATGGACCTGGACTATTACCTTTTAAGTTAGGAAAAACTAAATTGATATCTCATGACCACACCTTTCTTCAACAAATCGACATAGGACAAATTCGAGAACAAACTAACTCTTTAAAAATACAACTGACAGACATAACCAACAAACTACCAAATAAGACCCTTGACTATTTTCGGCAACAAATATTGTACTTATTTAATCGACTTGACAAAATCTCTCTTCAGCTTGAAACTTTTGAACCGAAACGAGTCAAACGCGGACTTGTAGATCCATTAGGCACTTTTATTAAAAGTATAACCGGTAACCTTGACCATAACGATGCGATAAAATTCGAAAATGCATTAAATTTACTGCACAAAAATAATCAAGAAATGTCTGTTAACTTAAACAAACATATTAGCTTACACAAAGAAATGATCTTTCAGCAAAATCAAATTTTAAGCAATCTTAGTCAAAATCAGGAGAAGTTGCATAAACTAGTAATTTCGCTATACAATGGCAGAAACAATAATAATGAGTTATTTCATTATATACAACTATCACACATTTTCAACATAATAAGTGAAAATGTGCAAGACTTATCTTTAGAAATCTTTAGGTTAGGAGACATACTTGCACTTTCATACTCTAAAGTGTTGCACCATTCTATTTTAACTAGTAAGGAAATTATTAACATGCTAAGTAAGTTAAAATCCTTATACGGTCAAGATAGGATTCTAGATGTAGAAGTAAGATATTATTATAATCTAATTCGTTTAGGATCATACTATATAGATAATAAGATAGTATTAGTCCTCAAGTTCCCAATTGCATCTTCGTTATCATACGACCTTTACCGTTTGTGCCCAGTTCCTAATCGTAAATCTGAAATTATCCTGCCACCCTTTCCCTACATAGCAATCAACTCTAAAGAATTTGTATACATGGAGGCAGAATGCCCGAAGTCAGATACTTGGTATGTCTGTGAAGAAAAGATAGGCCATCAAACCCGCGCTCAATATGACTGTGTGCATCAACTAATATATCGCCGAGAAGTGGACCCGCAGTGTACACCTACTACAGTCGCACTTACTAAAAAAGCCATGCTAGAACTAGACAGCCAACACTATATTATGTCTTTCCCAAAAACCACAAAGGTTCTACTGTCTTGCGAACAAGAGAAATATCGTATGCTGAAAGGCAGTTACTATGTGACGATCCCTCAGAATTGTAGCATTAAGACTCCAGAACTTTCTATAGTTAACATATATAATAAACTGCGAGGACATGCACTGGAAATAATGGGAGTACCTCAAATCAACTTTAATCTTAAGGAAAGCCTGCCCCGCTTTAATTTAACTACTATTGATCTGAATAAATTACACAATATCCAAAATCAAGTCATGGCACAATCAGGAGTTAATCCCAGTTCATACGATTTCTCAACTTTATATCATACGACTGTACCTGTCTATGGAATTATACTGTTCAGTACGGGCGCACTCGTCATACTTTATTTGCGGTATCGACGAAGCAAACCAACGCTAAAACGCGATGCAACAACTTCATCTTCAGACCTATCCCTAGAGGAAAGAAAGGCCGCAACATTTGCCTTAAACATTGGCAAATAGTTGCTCTGCTAAGGGAGGAGGTGTTACGGGCTCTTAGCCCTCTCCTTATACATAACATTCCCACGGATCCAACGCCAATTACGAAACCTTTAAGAAGAACATATGAATCACTGTGGAAACTGCTGACACGAAGCCACCTGCATGGGAAGCCACCCTGGGAGCTTCTTCGGACAAACAGAGCGAGTCGAGAGTCTGAACTATCACCACGCGTCCTGTGACTCCTCGCCGATCAATCGTTGATCGCTAGAGTAAGTCCTGGTCAATCGCTGACTACTAGTTTTTAAGTTTTCTGTACTATTCAATTTTTAAAAAACCTCCGCCGACGTCCCGTTGACGTATCTAGCGTGTGTTGCGTGTTGTGTGTGTAGTATAGTTACCGTGGTCGGCATGTTTTGATGCAAGTGTGTGTTGCGTGTTATGTGTGTAGTATAGTTACCGTGGTCGGCATGTTTTGATGCGTGTGTTGCGTGTTGTGTGTGTAGTATAGTTACCGTGGTCGGCATGTTTTGATGCAAGTGTGTGTTGCGTGTTGTGTGTGTAGTGTAATTACCGTGGTCGGCATGTTTTGATGCAAGTGTGTGTTGCGTGTTGTGTGTGTAGTATAGTTACCGTGGTCGGCATGTTTCGATGCAAGCGTGTGTTGCGTGTTGTGTGTGTAGTATAGTTACCGTGGTCGGCATGTTTTGATGCGTGTGTTGCGTGTTGTGTGTGTAGTATAGTTACCGTGGTCGGCATGTTTTGATGCAAGTGTGTGTTGCGTGTTGTGTGTGTAGTGTAGTTACCGTGGTCGGCATGTTTCGATGCAAGCGTGTGTTGCGTGTTGTGTGTGTAGTGTAGTTACCGTGGTCGGCATGTTTCGATGCAAGCGTGTGTTGCGTGTTGTGTGTGTAGTATAGTTACCGTGGTCGGCATGTTTCGATGCAAGCGTGTGTTGCGTGTTGTGTGTGTAGTGTAGTTACCGTGGTCGGCATGTTTCGATGCGTGTGTTGCGTGTTGCGTTGTGATGATTACCGTGGTCGGCATGTTTTGATGCAAGCGTGTTGTGTTGTGATAGTTACCATAGTCGGCATGTTTCGATGCAAGCGTGTTGTGATAGTGACCGTGGTCGGTATGTTTTGTCTGTAGTTTTGATACAAGTGTGTGTTGCGTGTTGTGTAGTATAGTTACCGTGGTCGGCATGTTTCGATGCAAGCGTGTTGTGATAGTGACCGAGGTCGGTATGTTTTGTCTGTAGTTTTGATACAAGTGTGTGTTGCGTGTTGTGTAGTATAGTTACCGTGGTCGGCATGTTTCGATGCAAGCGTGTTGTGATAGTGACCGTGGTCGGTATGTTTTGTCTGTAGTTTTGATACAAGTGTGTGTTGCGTGTTGTGTAGTATAGTTACCGTGGTCGGCATGTTTTGATGCAAGCGTGTTGTGTTGTGATAGTTACCATAGTCGGCATGTTTCGATGCAAGCGTGTTGTGATAGTGACCGTGGTCGGTATGTTTTGTCTGTAGTTTTGATACAAGTGTGTGTTGCGTGTTGTGTAGTATAGTTACCGTGGTCGGCATGTTTCGATGCAAGCGTGTTGTGATAGTGACCGTGGTCGGTATGTTTTGTCTGTAGTTTTGATACAAGTGTGTGTTGCGTGTTGTGTAGTATAGTTACCTTGGTCGGCATGTTTCGATGCAAGCGTGTTGTGATAGTGACCGTGGTCGGTATGTTTTGTCTGTAGTTTTGATACAAGTGTGTGTTGCGTGTTGTGTAGTATAGTTACCGTGGTCGGCATGTTTCGATGCAAGCGTGTTGTGATAGTGACCGAGGTCGGTATGTTTTGTCTGTAGTTTTGATACAAGTGTGTGTTGCGTGTTGTGTAGTATAGTTACCGTGGTCGGCATGTTTCGATGCAAGCGTGTTGTGATAGTGACCGTGGTCGGTATGTTTTGTCTGTAGTTTTGATACAAGTGTGTGTTGCGTGTTGTGTAGTATAGTTACCGTGGTCGGCATGTTTCGATGCAAGCGTGTTGTGATAGTGACCGTGGTCGGTATGTTTTGTCTGTAGTTTTGATACAAGTGTGTGTTGCGTGTTGTGTAGTATAGTTACCTTGGTCGGCATGTTTCGATGCAAGCGTGTTGTGATAGTGACCGTGGTCGGTATGTTTTGTCTGTAGTTTTGATACAAGTGTGTGTTGCGTGTTGTGTAGTATAGTTACCTTGGTCGGCATGTTTCGATGCAAGCGTGTTGTGATAGTGACCGTGGTCGGTATGTTTTGTCTGTAGTTTTGATACAAGTGTGTGTTGCGTGTTGTGTAGTATAGTTACCGTGGTCGGCATGTTTTGATGCAAGCGTGTTGTGTTGTGATAGTTACCATAGTCGGCATGTTTCGATGCAAGCGTGTTGTGATAGTGACCGTGGTCGGTATGTTTTGTCTGTAGTTTTGATACAAGTGTGTGTTGCGTGTTGTGTAGTATAGTTACCGTGGTCGGCATGTTTCGATGCAAGCGTGTTGTGATAGTGACCGTGGTCGGTATGTTTTGTCTGTAGTTTTGATACAAGTGTGTGTTGCGTGTTGTGTAGTATAGTTACCGTGGTCGGCATGTTTCGATGCAAGCGTGTTGTGATAGTGACCGTGGTCGGTATGTTTTGTCTGTAGTTTTGATACAAGTGTGTGTTGCGTGTTGTGTAGTATAGTTACCTTGGTCGGCATGTTTCGATGCAAGCGTGTTGTGATAGTGACCGTGGTCGGTATGTTTTGTCTGTAGTTTTGATACAAGTGTGTGTTGCGTGTTGTGTAGTATAGTTACCTTGGTCGGCATGTTTCGATGCAAGCGTGTTGTGATAGTGACCGTGGTCGGTATGTTTTGTCTGTAGTTTTGATACAAGTGTGTGTTGCGTGTTGTGTAGTATAGTTACCGTGGTCGGCATGTTTCGATGCAAGCGTGTTGTGATAGTGACCGTGGTCGGTATGTTTTGTCTGTAGTTTTGATACAAGTGTGTGTTGCGTGTTGTGTAGTATAGTTACCTTGGTCGGCATGTTTCGATGCAAGCGTGTTGTGATAGTGACCGTGGTCGGTATGTTTTGTCTGTAGTTTTGATACAAGTGTGTGTTGCGTGTTGTGTAGTATAGTTACCTTGGTCGGCATGTTTCGATGCAAGCGTGTTGTGATAGTGACCGTGGTCGGTATGTTTTGTCTGTAGTTTTGATACAAGTGTGTGTTGCGTGTTGTGTAGTATAGTTACCGTGGTCGGCATGTTTCGATGCAAGCGTGTTGTGATAGTGACCGTGGTCGGTATGTTTTGTCTGTAGTTTTGATACAAGTGTGTGTTGCGTGTTGTGTAGTATAGTTACCTTGGTCGGCATGTTTCGATGCAAGCGTGTTGTGATAGTGACCGTGGTCGGTATGTTTTGTCTGTAGTTTTGATACAAGTGTGTGTTGCGTGTTGTGTAGTATAGTTACCGTGGTCGGCATGTTTCGATGCAAGCGTGTTGTGATAGTGACCGTGGTCGGTATGTTTTGTCTGTAGTTTTGATACAAGTGTGTGTTGCGTGTTGTGTAGTATAGTTACCTTGGTCGGCATGTTTCGATGCAAGCGTGTTGTGATAGTGACCGTGGTCGGTATGTTTTGTCTGTAGTTTTGATACAAGTGTGTGTTGCGTGTTGTGTAGTATAGCTACCGTGGTCGGCGTAGAGCGCGGCGAGGCGGGCGGGCGCGGGCGCGGCGCGCGCGTGCAGCCAGCCCGCCGCGCAGTACTGGTGCGACAGCGCTGGACGCAGAACGAATGAAGGAATGAATTAATGAATTAATGAACACTTGTTACACACCACCAACAGCACATGTTGAACACCAATTATATTAATACATTATTGGATTGTACAGGAATGAAATAAAAATTAGTGCAAAAGGCGGACTCTATCGCTTATGCAATTGACTAGACCACAAAAAAATTTGATAGTGATTTTTATGTGTTTTTTTCAATGTAATATGCCACTTTAAAGATACAAATTAAACGAAAATATTCTTAACATTGTATATAATTATTTATTTTGTAATTTTAAACATTTATGATGAAGTCACAGTCCATGTCGAATAAGCCAGGAAGTTTAACTCCTTCTGGTATTTATTAAAGTACATTACTATGTCGAGGCCAGAAATAAAACAATTTACGGCCGAGTAATATTGCAAGGCCGGAGCGCACCTGACATTTTGCCAAGTGCTTTTAAAAGGACGAGGCGAAACGAGGGTAGGGATGATGATTTAGATTTTAATTGATAAATAAAAACTACCTTTATAAAACTCAGTCTTGACGTGGACCAGTGAGACCCACGAGTATGGCACGTAGTTTAGCACACCTTCCGATTGCATCTGCAAACAATAAATTAAATAATAATATAATTATATATTGACCGTTGAGTGGTGAAAAAATGCTGTTCGTTCAGCGGCGTAAGAATTTTCTCCATTTTTGAATCTTCATAATATAATTAATTCAAATAAGTAAGCATATTAGTTAGGTTTTTATTTCAATAGGTAAATAAAGTCACAATATTGAATTACTTTATATGTCTAACGCCATCTGTTGTGAGCCCGTAAGCAACTTTAGGTTAGATGTCGCCACTAACCTTGTCATAGAGCTCTCCTGCGCAAGGTCGAGACACAATATGTCGAGGGTATCTAGTCTAGACAATGCTTATGTAAGTATAAAGTATGGTTAAGAAAATGTTCTTCTCAGTGTAAAATTCACCGTTAGCATTTTGAGCCCCTTTGTATATCTATCAAATATACAAAATCTACCAAATCTACCAAACTTACCAAATCACCTACAATATCTACTAACACCAAGTACCTTGTCATACAGCTGGTGGTAGACGTGCGCGAGCTGCACGGTCTCCTGCTCGAGGTCGGAGCACATGTCGAGGGCATTTAGATAATGCTTAGGTACGTATATAGTTTAGTTAAAAAATGTGTTCTCCGAAGTGTAATATTTGCCGTTAGAATTTTGAATCCCTTTGAATATCTTTCAAATATACAAAATATACCAATTCCACCAAATCTACCAAACCTACTAAACCTACCAAACCTACTAAATCTACCAAACCTACCAAATCTACCAAACCTACTAAATCACCTACAGTATCTACTAACAGCACGTACCTTGTCATACAGCTGGTGGTAGACGTGCGCGAGCTGCGCGCTCTCCTGCGCGAGGTCGAGGCACATGTCGAGGTCGCGCCGCAGCTCGCCGCCGTGAGCTTCCCGCGCTTGCAGTTGCAGCTTCTCGAACAGGCACTCGCGAGCTTGCGCCTGGTAGAAACAATTCCATTAGTTTCTTTTCTAGTCTATGAATCTTATCATCATCATTTCGAGTAGGCGTCACGGTCAATCGACCATGCACACCCCGGTGTCAGAGTTCTTCGGAACCGCCTCTCAGCCTCTGACGTGGTTCCTTTAACGACTACCAGATGGCGAGATCAACGGCTTAACGTGCCTTCCGAAGCACGGAATCATCTTTATTATCAGACAATCAGGTGATTCAAGCCTGCAATGCCCTAACCAAAATGGAAACAACTAAACAAAGTATGCTTCCCGTGGGAATCGAACCCACGACCGCCGAATCTACAGGCAAACGTCTTAACCACTGGTCCACGGAGGCAGTTACTTCCTAATGGCTTACCGTCATGAGCAGCGAGGGCCACCGACAGTGCGTTAGTGAAGTATTGTGTATGTATCGTGCCGGCCGCGCGTTCACCGCGTCAATCAATATTGAGCTTTAGATTCATAATCTTAGGTACCTATATAGCTTGATGGCATAATCAATTGACGTAGACTATTAAACAAGTCTAGACAGTTGGAGGGCTCCTATTGACTTACTTTATTTATTCAAATCTTTATTGTATCATAAGTATAAAATTACTAATAATTAATGCTAAGAGAATTCTCTACCAGTCAACCATTGGGAGAAACAGAAAATCTGCGTAAAGTTACAAGGAAAAATAATTTAAAAATAATCAATTTTTTCAACTACTTACCGTCATAAGTGTCCCTAATATCCTAAGTCATAAGTGTCCCTAATGTCCGACGGCGCGTGGGTGAAGTTCTCGTGTATGTATCGCAGAGTGCCGCGCGTTCACCGCGTCAATCAATATTGATCTTTACATTCATAGTCTTCGGTCTCTTTATAACTTGAAGTCATACTCGATTGACATCAATTATGACTTATTTACTTACCGTCATGAGTGTCCCCAACACAAGTAGCGTGTCAGCAGCGAGGTCCACGGACGGCGCGTTCGTGAAATTCTCGTGTATGTATCGCAGCGTGCCGGCAATATAAGTTCGTAGCCTTAAAACGAATGGTAAGGCAAAAACACGCGAACGAGGTGTTTTTAGACCCGTTTTTTAAGTTGATTGTAGAATGTGGATCTTTGAAAATAACACACGTCTCTAATTAGACTAGTTTAATAGCCATAATTTCAGCCTCGTCAACATAACAACGGTTACACTATTTCCTATCGACTTACCATACTTACTTTGTTTGGTTAGGACATTGCAGGCGTGATTCACCTGTCTGATAATAGAGATGATTCCGTGCTTCGGAAGGCACGATAAGCCGTTGGTCCCGGCTGCCATCTGATAGTCGTTAAAGGAACCACGTCAGAGGCCGAAAGACGGTTACGGTTACGGTACCTACACGAAATGATGATAATTCGCTTACCGTCATGAGTGTCCCCAACACAAGTAGCGTGTCAGCAGCGAGATCTACAGACGGTGCGTTCGTGAAGTTCTCGTGTATGTATCGCAGCGTGCCGGCCGCGTGCAATCAATAATGAACTTTTTGTTGACACTTTCAAGTATCTTTACAACTTGATGACATAACGTTGACGTCGAATATAAACTGTCTGATATTTGCTTACCAGATTTCAAGTCTGATCTAGAAGTGACTCGGATACAGCGCTTGCTAGTGTACGCTGTCTTTGCTGGTGTATAGTCATCATTTACGAGAATATTTCTGCCCCATTTGCCATTGATTCTCCGCGTTATGTGCCCCGACCACTGCCACTCTAATGAGCAAATTCGCTTACCGTCATGAGTGTCCCCAACACAAGTAGCGTGTCAGCAGCGAGGTCCACGGACGGCGCGTTGGTGAAGTTCTCTCTCTCTTTATAACTTGAAGTCATACTCGATTGACATCAATTATGACTTATTTACTTACCGTCATGAGTGTCCCCAACACAAGTAGCGTGTCAGCAGCGAGGTCCACGGACGGCGCGTTGGTGAAGTTCTCTCTCTCTTTATAACTTGAAGTCATACTCGATTGACATCAATTATGACTTATTTACTTACCGTCATGAGTGTCCCCAACACAAGTAGCGTGTCAGCAGCGAGGTCCACGGACGGCGCGTTGGTGAAGTTCTCTCTCTCTTTATAACTTGAAGTCATACTCGATTGACATCAATTATGACTTATTTACTTACCGTCATGAGTGTCCCCAACACAAGTAGCGTGTCAGCAGCGAGATCTACAGACGGCGCGTTCGTGAAGTTCTCGTGTATGTATCGCAGCGTGCCGGCCGCGCGCAGCAACGCGTCCACTGCGCCATCAAGACCGGCGCACGAGTGCCGGTCCTGGACATGTTTTATTTATTTTTCTTACTAGCTGTTCCCCGCGGCTTCGCCCCGCGTGGGACTCGGATATATCGCGCCCAAAAGTAGCCTATGTTTGACCTCAGGTCGTTAACTACATCCCTACCAAATTTCATCACAATCGGTCCAGCAGTTTAGCCGTGTAGAGGTGACAGACAGACAGACAGACAGACAGACAGATAGACAGACAGACAGACAGACTTTCGCATTTATAATATTAGTATTAAGTATTATAGTATTAAGTATTATAATATTAGTATGGAAGTATGGAAGTATGGATTTGTCTCAGGCAACAACATGTTATTAACACGTTGGTGGACGGTATTGATAACAATAAAATTTTAAGACTGGGTTGCACCAACTTACTATAACAATAACTGTGTAGTCAAATTCAAATTCAAATTGTTTATTTTCAATATAGGATATTCTTATCACTTTTTGACGTCAATTGTTACTTATTTTAAGTTTACCACCACTTCCAAAGCGCAAGTGGAGAAGAAGTGGCGCCACAAACTCCACAGCAGCATTTTCTTCAAAAACGTCAATTCACAAAATTTGAGTCAAATCAGACGAGTTTACATTTGTAGTCAAAGTACCGGTTAGGTGAAAAATGGGTTGGACCATTTTGTCAATCACCAACCTCCATGCTGGTCTGGGAGAAAAAGAAAAACATATAATGTACCAGCTGCTTCTCATCCCGCTCAAGACGTAAAAGTCGTCTGAGGGAATCGGCGAATGAGCGAATCATGACATAGACGACCCATCACTATTGATTTAACCACCCAAATTGACCGGTTAGCGCTATTGTTATTGTCAACTTATCTGTCAGACGGGTCTAATAACCTCTACGGAAATCATTATACTTGTAACTCAGGTAATTAACTAAGCTACAAACTACGACGGTGCAACCTATGTTGCTTCAACGGTTAAAGTTAACAGTAATGTTACTTTTACATTTGACTTTAACTGTTACGATAACTGGTACTTTGGTGCAACCCACCCTCGTCTATAAAACAATCGAAGTTTTTTAAGTTTATAACAAAAGAATTGTTATAATTATAACGTCTATATAGACGTAGGTAGTGCGTCTAGCAACGTGTTAACAATAGGCCCATATAATATAAACATTATTCTAAAAATCCATATTTATATAAAGTGGACTCAAATCAACTGCAAATATTTTAAGGGCAGATTCGAACCACTAAACTTTACTAACACTCAATGGACTATTTGTCTGAATAAAGAAATTTTTTTTTTATTTTTTTTTTATTCAAACTGAAACAATTTAAACGTTTGTACTAATTAGGGCGAAACATATACAATTCCAAGGTAAATACTGTAAGGTACTGTGCGCTAGTATACATCCTATTTTAAAATGCTTCTGAGGGAATCGCCGAATGGGGAAATCATGACATGGCGATGCGGCTAGCAACCCATCACTATTGATTTCCTGTTTCAACTACCATTATGCTAAACGTGGCCTAAGGTCTTATGGCCCTAGGCTCTGTCTACCCCGTATGGGATAAAGACGTGATTATATGTATGTATGTTTAAAATGCTTTGGAGTACAATTAATATCAAAATATCCACTCAGCTTTTAAGTATTTATCAACGCACCTGTTTCGCACCAATCTGCGTATAAATGCCAGCCATGTTGAATAGAACACACGCTTTCTCAAAAGCCACTGTTCGCTGGCACGACGGGACTCCTGAAAATAACATTCATCTTTTAAACCCGTAAGTTATAAAAAAAAAAATTCTTCTTTCACAACCAGTTACCAAACAGCGAAAGAAAAATTTTCTCTTGTAACTGGTTATGTAAATTCAGTTACCAAAGTGGACGAAGGGGTTTTGATTTACATTCTCACTTTCTAATTTATCAAATTAACCATTATTCATATCATTCTTCTTCATAAACGCTAGCGATTGCGTTAGTTATTTTGTATGGCCTGTACATTAATTCCATACAAAATCCTAAAGCAGTCGCTAGCATCTGCTGTTATAAATCTCATACTAGGAGTACAGGGGGGTTACATTACAACCGTCTCTTAAAACCATGCAAGTTCCAGTAGGAAAGCGAGACAGCGCAATACATGATGTAAGGCGACATCTCCCTCACTGAATCGTTCTTGCATGGTTTTAAGAGATGGTGGTAACTTCCATGCTGGTATAGGAGAGAAAGAAAAACATAGAATGTACCAGCTGCTTCTCTTCCCGCGCAAGCCGTAAAAGTCGTCTGAGGGAATCGCCGAATGGGGAAATCATGACATAGGCGATGCGGCTAGCAACCCATCACTATTGATTTCCTGTTTCAACTATCATCATGCTAAACGTGGTCTAAAGTCTTATGGCTCTTGGCTCTGTCTACCCCACTATGGGATAAAGATGTGATTATATGTATGTACTAGCTGTTCCCCGCGGCTTCGCCCCGCGTGGGACTCGATTATATCGCGCCCAAAAGTAGGTAGCCTATGTTTGACCTCAGGTCGTTAGCTACATCCCTACCAAATTTCATCACAATCGGTCCAGCAGTTTAGCCGTGAAGAGGTGACAGACAGAGAGACAGACAGACAGACAGACTTTCGCATTTATAATATTAGTATGGAAGTATGGATGTATGGTAACTCCCCAGATGCATGATGCAGGGGGGTTACTACCTTCTTTTAAAACCATGCAAGTTCCAGTAGGTAAGCGAGACAGCGCAATACATGATGTAAGGCGACATCTCCTTTACTCACTGGATCTTGCACGGTTTTAAGAAATGGTAGTAACCCCCCAGATCCTACAAAACCATTAAATTTGCAAATGTAAAACTATAACTCACCGGTTAACGAATCGAACCACTCGAAGTAGACCCCCAGCGACCTGTCCGGCGGGAAGAACCGTCGCTCAATGAAGTACAGCTGGTTGTAGTACTTGAAGAGCAGCGCGACGCCCGCCGTCGACCTTACCGGGGTGCGCATTGCCTGAAAATAGAAATACATACATACATATAATCACGTCTTTATCCCATACGGGGTAGACAGAGCCTAGAGCCATAAGACCTTACCTTACCTTAAATAGAAATCACTAGGTACTTAAAAACAAATTGTGTCGTGGGTGTGTTATAAGTAAAGCTGTTTTATGTAATTTTATTATTTTGTGGTGCCATAAAGAGTATTTGTATCATTGTATTGTCCTTTACCTCGGGAATGGGTTTGGCAATTTTAATTTTGTTAATATAACAATTAGATTTGGTATAATTCAATTGCGACTGTATTTATTTTATGTTGTTATTTTAATATATGGATCAATGATGTGGTGATAAACGATTTATTATTTTTTGTGTCGCTTCGTTAGAATACTTTCATGTTTCATCTCAACGTTAAGCCGTTGGCCGGGACCAACTGCGGACTGGCAGTCGTTAAAGGAACCACGTCAGAGGCCGAGAGGCGGTTCCGTAGAACCCTGACAGGGTGTGTATGGTCGATTGGCCGTAACACTTACACGAAATGATGACAATAAAGATCCCCCGTTTGTTAATCCTATTTCAGCTAAAATGTGTTTCGTCTCGTTCTTTCACGTGAAGTGTCGGTTAAGAGAGAAAGAGCCAAAACATATTTAAGTTTAAATGGGCTTATCAACCGTTTCTTAATAAGGGGGTAAGTATATCAATCTATCTATCTCACCTGTCTCATATCCATGAAATCTGAAATGGCGTCTTCGTACGCAGCCGCGTCCTCGCTGTAGTGCTCCAGAATGAAGTCTTTGAATGGCTCCCGGAAATCTACTTCTTTGGTTTCTTTCAGCCCCAAGGGAATCATTGGCATCACGCATTCTTTGCTGCAAATAAAAAAAAAATACATCCTTACAAATCACACATATTGAGCTGGCCCCAAAGTAAGTTCGAGTCTTAGTTATGGGATACTAATAACGATACTATATTTTTTAACAAACACATAAATAGATAAACATCCAAGACCCAGGCCAATCAGAAAAGATCATTTTTCATCTTGACCCGACCGGGAATCGAATCCCAGACCTAAGTATCGGACTGGCATGTTAACCATAACGCCGCGGAGGTCGTCGTTGTCAATGAAACGCACTATTCTGATGTACTAATTTTAAAATTGTTTGCTAGGGATAGAACTAGATGACGTTACTTTATTCGTTCTTAGGCAATGGACCCCTTTCTACGCTTTGTGGTCATGGCATGGTGCGCGGGAAAACAATGGCGGAAACGGAATCTTTACACGCTCTTTCTTAATTTTAATTAGTGGTGCGAACGCATTCATTAATTTTGTTTTTAAACCGTTATGAGAGCACAACGTGAGATATTATGATGGTTGTTCATCTAGAAAGATTAAGCTAAATTAAAACCAAACTAGTAGGTATTTAAAGATGAGTTCGCCTTTGTACGTACCTCATTATTATAATCATACTAGCTGTCCCGGCGAACTCCGTACCGCCTGAAACTGCACTTTACTCACCGTTTAGACCTTCCCTGAACTTCCACAAATATTTCAAGATCAAAATTAGCCAAATCGGTCCAGCCATTCTCAAGTTTTAGCGAGACTAATGAACAACAATTGATTTTTATATATATAGATAACCTCCTGCTATAAAGCCTATATTTTTTTAAATGGAAAAATATTTCTTCATACAAAAGGTATTCCATTCAGGAATACCTTTTGTATGAAGAAATATTTTTCAAATAGATGCAGTGCTTTTGTAGTTAACTTTCCACATATACAAAATTCACATCCTCTTTTTTTATCCATACTTACATAATATATATCTACTAGTTGTTTGCCACGAAAAATGCGAAAGTCTGTGTGTCTATGTGTAGGATACGCTTCCACGGCTAAACCTCTGGACCAATTTTGATGAAAATTGGTATGAATATAGTTAGTCAAACATACTTTTAGGCGCGATACAACCAATTCCCATGCGGGCGGCGCCGCGGGAAACAGATAGTAGAAATATGAAATCGCGGCTGCTATTTCCTAAATCTATGGAGTATGGCAACATTGTAAAACATATATTTTTAATATTATTCATGAGGTGTGGTGTAGTTACACTCCTACATTGCCCCGTCGGCTGTAAGTGGCCCTGATATTAAGTTAATCGCACTATTACTAGACTATGTCATAGGATTGTTATTATTACCCTAACTTACTTGTATGATAGTGTACAGTCGAGTACAGCGCCCCTAACATAAGATCTTATATAAGGTGGACACAATTCAACTGCAAATATTTTAAGGGCAGATACAGACCATTATACTGAACAACTTTTCCAAATAAACTAATATCGAAATACGAAATTTTGTTTAGCACTCTCCATACTAAACTCAATCAGCTGATTCGCAATTTGTATGGGAGGTCATAAATTTTTTTTTCATATCTCGGCATGAGTTTGTCTGGGAAAGTTGTTCAGTTTAGTGGTCTAAATCTGCTCTTTAAATATTTGAAGTTGATTTAAATTCACCTTATATATGCAGACGCTAGCTGCATATATAAAATCTACTGCGTTAGGATTTTGTATGGAATTTAGATAGATAAAAGAATTATTTGCTTTCTGTAACACACAATATACAAGACATTGACTTGACACTAAAAAAATAGACAACCAATTAAAGTAAATCTTAAACCTGTGGGAGGTACAATAAACAAAGTAGTATTTTGTATCTTGGTAAGTATGTTTTTTAGGTATGAAGCGACACTATGTAGCGAGCAAACGAAACACATTGCGATGACTCAACCTATATAAAATAAATATTTGATACATATTATTAACAATTTAAGCAATTATACTGTCAATTATAATTCTTAAAATTGCAGAATTCAGTCACGGTCGCATGTGAATTACAATTATAAATACTGAAATACTTATTTAGTTTTAGACTGAAATTAGTCTCAATTATGTTTGTTTTGAGGTCAAGTTCAAAAACACACAAATATATCAGCAGCAATTAAGCTATTCGTTTTTTTTCACGAAAGTATACTGTTATATGATACTAGTGGTTCCCTACGGTTTTACCCGCCCTTGGTGGGTATATGAACTATATAACCTTCTCCAAAAATCGGGCTATCATATGCAGAATGATTTTTTTTGTAATCCGACCAGTAGTTCTAAAGTACAATTTTATCTTTGTACCAATACTCGCGAGTTAATATACCTATCTATAAGTACCTATTTAATTTATACACGAATCTTGAAACAGTTTTTCACTCCACAGTACATGTAACGAGGTCCTCCTCCCGCCCGCCATTACCGCCATTACTGTCATTATGCATCATTCATTTTTTTTTTTAATGTTTCGGCTTGGAGCCTGGCCCTTTGGCACAGAGTAGAAATTACTATAAAGATAGCCTTCATTATTTATTTACTAAATTTATGTACACTGAAAAATATATATAGGCACAGATTAAGAAAACTATTCAAGTAAAGATATTCAACCGCCATACAAAGAATCCTCCTATACTTTAAGACATATTAACGCCATCTATTGACCACTGAGACAATGTGATTCTAAATATGAAAAATTATTGAATAAAGCACTGAATCAGTGGTATGTATGTATTATACATACGAGTAAATACATATATAATTTTAAATGTGAAAGTAAGTTTGTTTGTTTTGCTTTCACGGCCTATTTACTCCATCAATCCTTCTGAAATTTCGCATACAAATAGATAAAAGTATTGAGAAGGACATAGGGTACCTTTCATCCCGGGAAAAAAATCACGCGGGCGAAAGATAATTATAGGTACACTAGCTGTTCCCCGCGGTTTCACTCGCCATTAATGTGTATGTACTATAGCCTTTAACCTTCCCCAAGAATCAGGCTTTCATATACAAAAAGAATTTTGCAAATCCGACCAGTAGTTTTCGAGTTAGAGCGTTCAAACAAACAAAAATAAACAAACACTTCAGCTTTATTATATTAGTATATATAAATAATACGTTATTAAAAATGTTCAGCGAGGTATTCAATAAGTGAGTAATTAGAAAACTTCGTCTCTATATGACGTCTACTCTGCAACATGCAAGTTCTGGCCACTTGTAACTTTTTTCGTAATTACAGCATTATGTAAAGTGGTTTCCAAAATAAAATATGACTAACAGACTTTAGTTTTGTAATGTTGTGAAGCGGGTAGGTGAAATGGGTAGGACAAAATTTGATTCACAAATCCTAACTATCCCATCCCAACTAATAATATAAATGCAAAAGTGGGATTGTATGTAGACGACCTCCGTGGCGTAATGGTTAGCATGCCTGACCGCTACTCAGGAGGTCCCGGGTTCACATCTCACACAAAATGAGTTACCTATCCCCAATTTAAGTTCGAGGTTTGTGTACGAGATACTTCTCGTACACAAATCTCGAACTTAAATTGGGGACGTTTGACGTAGTAACGTCAACGATACTATATTGTATAACAAAGATATATATAGATAAACATCCAAGACCCAAGCCAATTAGAAAAAGATCATTTTTCATCTTGACCTGACCGGGGATCGACCCCGGCACCTTCTGAGTAGCGGACATGCCACGGAGCTCGTCTCTAAGATATCTTATGGCGTTTTTCGTCCGAGCGTGTTTCCCGGTTGCATAATCAGTATACGCTTCAGAGCCGCTATTAATCATGGTCCTGATTTGGCGGAACTGGTTATTATAATGAAGCGACTGCCGTCTGACCTCCGTAACCCTTTTTACAGGGAAACCAGACCAACAGGAACATGACCCGGGTGTGTTAGTGGCCAACACTGTCAGATTTATCAGGCTGCCTAAAGGCATCTGACATTGCCTAACGAGTGCCATCTAATCTACCGATAACAGCCGGGACCAACGGCTTAACGTGCTTTATAGGCGTTTTAGCCACATTAGCCACTAAACTAAATCACGTAGGTTGTAAGCAAATAAAAGTGTATACTAATTTTAATTAGATAGTTATTTTATGATTTCCTAGCGACTCGCTCGGCTTCGCATGGGCATAAAAACCTTAATGTTGAATCACTCTATCTATTTAAAAAACCGCCTCAAAATCCGTTGCGTAGTTTTTAAGATTTAAGCATACATAGAGATATAGGTAATAGGTATAGAGAAAGCGACTTTGTTTTATACTATGTAGTGATATGACAGATCATTAATCAACACCTAACAGGTTTAATGGAATTAATGTGACATAACAACTGTTAATTTATGTTATACTTTATGTAACACTTGTACCCTTTTACTAACGTTTTTATTATTAACTAGACGTGCCCGCGACTTCGACCGAGTGGAATTAAAAAAAATCTATTATTCAGTTCGCATTTTCGAAACAATAAAAAGAAGCCTATGTTACTCCTTTGTTACATTAGCTGAAAGGCCAAGGTGAAAATCGGTCACGAGGTAGGCCGAAACAAACCGACAGACAGACAAAAAATGTAAAAAACGATTTTTTTTGGTATACATATATATATATACCTATTACTAGCTTTTGCCAGCGGCTTGGTCCGCGTGAAATACCCTCGGGAACAGTGCTTTTTCCCGAGATGAAAGATATGCTATGTCCTTCTCTATCATAGAGAGTTTAGAATAGTTTATTATTTAAAAAATATTACTTACTGTGAACTAGATAAAACAGGCAAATAGTTTAGATGAATATTAATATATAATTTAAATTATATCACTAAATAACAAGTTATTTAGGCCACAGTCGGTCCGGTTTTGAATGAAACAAAGTTATTACGTAACTTTTTTTGCGAAAATATTAATCTTTTACAAAATAACTATTAACGAGTATATCTTTATCACAGATCTAATAAAACTAGCTGTTCCTCGTGGTTTTACTCGTATATATATCCAAAGATTGGCACATTTTTTCCAAGTTGACAATCACACTTAGTTCCCGCACAAAACGAACTAACCTATTTACAAATGCAAAAGTAACACAGAATGTTTTTCTTAACAATTAATTATTAATGTCTATAACATTTATACAAATAAAGAAATGATTGATTGATTGATCATGTCATTTTTACTGAGCTGGGCAAATTTAGATGAAGAATCAAACTCCATTACACAAATGCTAATGGCGGGTCCATAACTTTTAAATGAAAGCAGAAGCCACGGTAGCTTGATATTGTACGCATGCTTAGGTCTTAGGCGAATCCTATACTTTATTTGCGGGGAGACAACACTTCCTGGATTGAAAGAAACGGTTTTTATCCCCTTTTTTCCCCCTGCCACCTTACCTGTCGTTCTGGTACAGTTCCACCGAGGAGTTCAGCTCCGCCAGCTGCTCCTTCAGCAGCTGAAGGTTCGAATTGACGAAGCTCAGCTCCAGAGCCACCGTCTCCCGTAACTTGCGGTTTGTTGTGGCCTGAAAATAAGATAAGTTTTTAATTGCTCTTTTTGTTTATTTGTTTGTTTGTTTGTGTGTTTGTTTGTTTGTACAAAACAATAACTTTATTGTACCAAAAAATTGAAAGTAAAAACAAAAGTATACAATTAATAATGAATAAACATAATTGTATTGTCACCAAAATCCAAAGTGTATACAAAATTTCAGATTAATCGGTTGACAGGAAGAGGGTGAAATTTGAATTACTAAATTTGACCCAAGAATAAATAAAACAAACGGGGTGAGCTAAATAAAACCGTTTAAAAACAGAAGTACAATGGCGAGCTTATCCCAGAAAGGGATTTCTTACAGTCAAAAAAAAAGTCTCTTACAGTTTTTCATATACAACTAGCTATTGGCCACGGCTCCGCCCTCGTATTACTTGGTTGTGTCGCGCCAAAAAGTAGCCAGGTCTTGGCCCCCTGTCTTAAACTATATTCATACCAAATTTCATCAAAAGTGGTTAAGCCATGAATGCTATATGATTCGTCTCCCGGCGGGAGATAGTTTTACAAGATCAACCAAACATAATAACACCCAATAAAATCATTGATACTAATCAATCTTCGAAACAACCACTCGGACTTGACGTGGTTTCTTTAAGGAACACCAGATGGCAGCCGGGACCAACGGCTTAACGTGCCTTCCGAAGCACGGAATCATCTATATTTTCAGACAGTCAGGTAATTCAAGACTTAATGTCCGAACTAAATTGGACACAACCAAACAAAATGTCCATCTATTCATATCTGGGTCGATTACGAGGCCGATTGACCCTCAACACCTTGGTGCTAAAAAAAACTAGACTAGTGAATAAATTATTCTGAAAATATTCTCTCATTATTCTGAAAATATTCTCTCAATCTCACTCTTTTATTCAGCAATAATATTTTTTTATACTGTTGTCTGTTGTATGAGTGCTTTCCCTACAATCCTACAGGTACAAATAAAATGACTCTGACATACGGACAGAAAGACATGATGAATCTATAAGGTGAGTTTTTGGAGGGAAAGTAAACTGTCGCTTTGTGCGCGCTGTATTTAATTTCCAAAACTTAGGTTTTATCGAGTATTTGTGCATAATATTAAAATGTTAGTGAACAAGCGTGAGTGTTAAAGTGTTTTAGTGGGAAGTGGTACAGTGTCGAATAAGTGACTTTTATATTTGTCACCAAAATCTCCATATTATAGCTAAGTGAAATTTTTCCACTGCTTCATCTAGCCATCTGACTAGACTTACTTATTTGACTGGACTGGACTATACTACTGACTTGACTTTTTGACTTTGACTAAAGTAGGACTGAAGAAGATTAATAAATTCAAAACAGGCCCTAAAGGACTAGTTTCCAAGGCCGTAAAAAGCATGAAAAATAAAATCTCTAAGGTTTCCGATTTTGCCATTTGGCTGCGGAACCCTATAAAGTCAATAACCCTTTGGAAATTACAAGTAGGTATAACACCAACCAACAGTTGACACGTAAGCATGTAATGATCGTCGAGACAATACAAAGAAAGCATTGTTTCTTATATTTGGTTATCTATTTATGGATGAGCAAACCGCACAAACTTTTTAAGAAGTTTCTATGGCAGTATGACGTAGAAACTACGAACACTAAAATAAATCACGCAATAACGTAATTACCAAATTAAGAGTTCTTAAAAATTTCGGAAAACTATATCTTTTTTGTCAGTGCAAAATTTATCGGAAATTCTGACATTTATAAATCGGAGTCAAAGCTTAAGGAAGGTAGCTATTGGTTGCAACCTGTGACTTTGTTTTATCTTGTAGGGAATAAGGACTAGATGATAATATGCAAAATTTGACACTGGTTTTTGCAACGAACACGCTCGATAAGTAAGAAAGGAAGTAAGTAGTAGCAGTTAACTTCAATAAATAATGGAACATGTAACAGCGAATTTATCCTATGAAAAGATCACTTAAAGATTATGTAAATGATAATTTTGATTTACATTCATCGTTATTTCGTCATTGATACATTGTGATGATAGATTGGCTGATACAGTTCGAAGCCAAGCAAATTGATGAAAAATAATTATGATGCGGACTGAGAAAAGAAGATATAACTTCAAAAACTTTGCCAAGTAAGTAAAATACCAATAGTACAGTGTATACATACACTGTGTCGAATCTAGAAGAGATAGCAGAGTAACCTAAAGAAGAAAAAAACAGGAGATTAAAAAGGAAATATCGCTTTTCGATATGCCGTAAACCGGGTAAAGTGGAGGAGGAAAAGCAAAAAAGCGGACCCAAGATTAAAAGCAGTCAGTTGAGAAAGCAACCGGGAAAGTGCTAAAATGAGAGAGATTAAGAAATTGTTTGTTTGTAATAACTTTATTGTACAAAGGCGGACTTATCCTAGAAAGGGATATCTTACAGTCAACCAGTGTTGTAAGGCCAATCCTTAAACAGATAATCGAAGTCAGTGGTCAGCGATGTGTGACTCCCCACGTTCGGTGACCTGACCTTGTGGGAGTCACAGTCACAGGTCGAAGACTTTTTGGAAAACAGTATACTGTATCTCTTGTATAATCCATCCTTCCATACTAATCCATACTTCCATACTAATATTATAAATGCGAAAGTCTGTCTGTCTGTCTGTCACCTCTTCACAGCTAAACTGAATGACCGATTGTGATGAAATTTGGTATGGATATAGTTATGCACTAGGAGTCAATCCATACTAATATTATAAATGCGAAAGTCTGTCTGTCTGTCTGTCATCTCTTCACGGCTAAACTGCTGGACCGATTGTGATGAAATTTGGTATGGATATAGTTATGCACTAGGCGTCAAACATAGGCTACTTTTGGGCGCGATATAACCGACGCGCACGCGGGCAGAGCCGCGGGCAACAGCTAGTTGTAGAATAAACGCTCGTACAGCGCACTCTCCCGAGATTCGGCTCGTATAACCGAGAGGTTGGTTGAGCCGTGGGAGGTGGAGGGAGTGTATCTCTTGTATGAGATTTTATAAACGCAGACGCTAGCGACTGCGTCAGGGTTTAGGAGTACTGCATAGACGTTGGTTACAATAAAAATGAATAAATTTATATTTATACCCTGTTGGTATTTAGGATAAATGAAAAATATTTATTAAAAAGGTAAAAATGAAATTTGAATTCAGTTTTTGTTATATTTTTGAATATTTTGTTTTGTTATTTAAGTTTTTGTTATTATCTAAAATAAATTGGTTTGCCAATTTTTTTTTGGCTTTTTCAGCTAAAGCCGCTGCATATATGCACTAGCTGTATGTCCCGGTTTCACTCGGTTATCTAGATCTAGCCAATGTTACTCACAGATAATGTAGCGTACTGTAAGAATTATTAAAATCGGTCAAGTCGTTTTTGAGTTAATTCATTACAAACCAAAAATCAAATCTACAAATCTTTCTCTTTATAATATTAGCGTTATTAAAAAAAAACATATTTATGACGCATCAAATATATTACAACTAGCTTACGCCCGCGGCTTCGCCCGCATGAATTTCCTTCGAGAACAGTGCTTTCTTGCGGGATAAAGGTACCCTATGTAATTCTCAATATTCCTAGCTATGTATATGAGAAATTTCAGGAAGATTGGTTCATAGTATGGTGTATAGGGCGGTAGATAAGGCTTGAAGAGGAAACAAATAAACAAACTCACTTTTGTATTTATAATATTAGTTAGGATTTCACTAACCATAACATAATATTATGATAAGCTGCGTTATGAGGGCATTGCCTCATTATAATGACGCGTAGAGAAAATAGTTAACATAATAATGACAAATAATGTCCACTTTCACTCATTAAGCTCACCATAATAGGTGGTAACCATAGATAAAAAAAAATTCCTAGATCGAGCGCGATTTCATACGTCTATTACCAACAAACTATTTGTGGAAGACAAAGAAGTTCGAATCGCGCGCGATGGAGGATATATTTTTTTTTTTAATCTATGGTGGAAGATAAATATTCCTTGTATAAATAAGTAAACGAGAGTTTTGGCGTTAAGCTAAAGTCGCTCAGTTATCGTCATTGTATTTATTTTCTAATATTTGTGTTTTTTTCGAGTATTTGTGCATAATAAAGGTGGATTATTATTCGTGTTCGTAGGTGTTCGTGAACAAGCGTGAGTGTTGGGAAGTGGTACAATGTCGTATAAGTGACTTTAATCCTTGTCACCAAAATCTCCCAAGATAAAGCTAAGTGAAACTTCCACCGCTTCACTTAGCCCTTGACTAACTTGACTAGACATGACTACTGACTTGACTTGACTGGGACTTGACAAAATGAAGAACATTTATCTAAAACTTGATACTGGCAAAAATAAACTATGTTTGATTGTCATAATGTGGTTTCTATACACATTTAAAAAAAAGTATTTAAACAATTTTTTTAGAGTTTCTTTAAAATGTCAAAATGAAACTCTCTGTCTTATTAATAAACCAGTTTTAAGTACCGCTTAACTGTACACAAAGGTTTAAAGCAGTTTTAGTAAAAATACTTATTAATAAACCCAGTTTAAGGATAGAATAACATAACCTTAACCTAGTTTCAACCTTAAAGTAATGTTATACCTAGGAACCATTAGGTTTAGCGACAGATTAAGGACAATCGAACCCAATATTTTTTTTCACTCTCCATACTAAACTAGACTTCTCAATTTGTATGGGAGGTCAAAATTTTTTTTTCGTATTTCGATATGAGATTATTTGGAAAAGTTGTTCAGTATAGTGGTCTGTATCTGCCCTTAAAATATTTGCAGTTGATTTGTGTCCACCTTATATATGTATTTGTTATAAAATATAGTATCGTTGAGTTAGTATCCCATAACACAAGTCTCAAACTTACTTTGGGGCTAACTCAATCTGTGTGTTTTGTCCTTATATATTTATTTATTTAATTCTTGATTTGAGCTTAGGTATAAAGGAAAGCGTACCTTAAATAGATTCTCCGCTCCAGCCCGCAATCTGAGTTCTTTGTTGATTTCCTGGTTGAGTTGACATCGTCTGGTCTGCAGCCGCCCTCTGCATGTGGCGACCCTCGGGTCTGAACCCTGAAACAATGGCAAAATACCATCATTATTGATAGACCTTCATAAAGTTGTATATAAAATCTCGTCAGATGGTGCTGCTTCACCGTACGGCAGTATGTATTATAATCAACACGCGGTCCGCAAATTTTCTTTTTTTAATCTATGTTTATAATAATAGGTATTGAAATCGTAACTGTTCTCACAACTTTTCAAAAAGAGCGGGAATATGCATTAATGACAGAGATTCAAACCCAGAACGTCATCCGACGATACACTTTTAATTTTTTTTGTAAATAGTTTTTAGTGGCCAGTTTTTTTTAAATATTCGTTATGTCCAGCGACCATGATCCCACCTGATGTTAAATGTAGATGTGAGATTCGTTAAAACCTTGAAAAGTCTAGAATTTATGGTGGCAACCTTTGACAGCGATATCAACTCCAAAAACTTTTTTCTCAATTCTCTTTGATGCTAATCCATTTTATTTTGTTCCGAGTTTAATATTAAATGTCATTTTGAGCAATAAACTTTCAGCAAGCAGGTAATACCTGAGTATATTTGTCAATCGATTGCATACAAGATCGCCTTTCACTCCATCCAAGATTCTAATTAAAATGCTCAAACAACCAATTAAAATACTTGTCTCGTACATGCAGAGTTACAGATAAAAAATCTGCGTGTGTGATGCTGTCATTTGTATGAATATTCTTGGTTATATTATGGTAATCAATCATAGATTAAAAAAAAAAATTGCCTGAAATCGCGCGTGATTTGAAATTCTTTGATGGTAATACTTGGTAGTTAAAAAGGTAGAAAGAAAGAAAGAAAGATAGTCGCCGCCACGTCTATTCTGAAAATTGACGCTTTATTATCAGGGGCTCTTCTATGGTCTCTTAAAACCATGCAAGATCCAGGGGATTAAGGGGGATGTCGCCTTACATCATGTATTGCGCTGTCTCGCTTACTCACTGGAACTTGCATGGTTTTTAGAGATGATAGTTGGCCACCAGAGTAGACGTGGCGGCGGTGGCGACTCGACGCAATGGGACTCGACATCGAGGGAACAAATAATAAATTTATTGATTATCATATTGTGTGAGTTGAAAAGTTCGGTGACCGTGCACATCCTAGTGTCAGAACTGCATCTCGTCGGCAAACACTTAACCATTGCTCCATAGAAGCAGTCAAGTTCAAGTTATTGATTTGACGACCTTCGTGGCATAATGGTTTACATGCCTGACCGCTACTCAGGAGGTCCCGGGTTCGATCCCCGGTCAGGTCAAGATGAAAAATGATCTTTTTCTGATTGACCTGGGTCTTGGATGTTTATCTATATATGTATTTGTTATAAAATATAGTATCGTTGAGTTAGTATCCCATAACACAAGTCTCGAACTTACTTTGGGGCTAACTCAATCTGTGTGATTTGTCCCTATATATTTATTTATTTATTAAGGTTTTAATTAAAATCTCCTCTATACATATAAAAATGGTTGACCTGTTAGTCTCACATTACTGGACCGATCGGTTAGGGGAAACTCGCATGATTTTGAACGCCGAAATAATTAAATTTTGGCCAGTTTTCCCCTAAACCGGACCAATTTGGCTATTTTGGTTATAAAACAATATTCGTAGAAGTCTAAAGAGGTTGAAAAGGAGAAAAAACATAAATAAATCTCAAGTAGTTAAATGGCGGTACGAAATTCGTGGAAGAAGCTTTCCGTATGATTGTAAGTATACTAATGTAATTTAAAAAACATATCTATGCCTATATGGTCGAGTTGAGAAACCTCCTCCTTTTTTGAAGTCGGTTAAAAAAGTAGGTATTTTTAATGAAACCGAAAACCACTGATGTTCTCAGTTTAAATAAAAACCGGCCAATAAAATTTATTTATTAAAGACTAGCTGTTCCCCGCGGTTTCGCCCCGCGTGGGACTCGGTTATATCGCGCCCAAAAGTAGCCTATGTTTGACCTCAGGTCGTTAACTACATCCCTACCAAATTTCATCACAATCGGTCCAGCAGTTTGGCCGTGAAGAGGTGACAGACAGACAGACTTTCGCATTTATAAATTTTATAATATTAGTATGGATTTCTAAACAACCCTACCGTATAAAGGAATGCAGTCCGCGCGTGCGCCGAATGGCATCCATTACATTTCAAATGTAATTGTCGTAGTGTTACAAATCTGTTCTAAATATAGGTGGCGCTGTAATCTATTGCATGTCGAAGACTTGCGTGCTTCACTGTCGATTTCGTAGGCGCGATTTCGTTACATTGTCCTTAAGGGCCGCTGACAACGCCTTGTTAATGGCGGTGTTTTGGTCTTCACAAATATAATTGTCAGTCGACTCGCTAAGAAGAAAAGGGACAAAATATAATACTACTAGCTGTTCCCCGCGGCTTCGCCCCGCGTGAGACTCGGTTATATCGCGCCCAAAAGTAGCCTATGTTTGACCTCAGTTCTTTAACTACATCCCTACCAAATTTCCTCAAAATCGGTCAAGCAGTTTAGCCGTGAAGAGGTGACAGACAGACAGACAGACAGACAGACAGACAAACAGACAGACAGACAGACTTTCGCATTTATAATATTAGTATGGAAGTATGGAAGTATGGATATGGATGAGATCAAACAAATTAAAAATTCTTCGATTTTGTTATCTGGTTTACCATTAAGTAATAGGTTAATAATACACACTTCCCTCCACCTCCCACGTCTCTACCAACCTCTCGGTGATACGAGCCGAATCTCGGGAGAGTGCGCTGTACTAGCATTTCGCATCTCTTTCCAGTCGCACCTGCTTGATCTCCCTACAAGTTCTCTATAGTGTCACCTATCTATGCAATCATTGCATTTTAATAACTCTCCCCCATCCTTAGGGGGCTTACGTTCACAAGTACGCGTCAGCTTAATAATACAGTGCACTTAGTGTGAGCTTTTCTTAACGCAGACGCTAGCAACTGCGTTAGCGATTTTGTACGGCAGACCTGTAAAGCGCCTCTGGCGGATAGTAAGGCAACTAAGAAATTCCATACAAAATCCTAACGCAGTCCCTAGCGTTTGCGTTAAGAAAAACTTACACTATGGGGCACAGAAATATAAAAAATAAAACTATTAAGTTTTGTTGTATCTCATTTTGTCTAACAATACCGGAGGTTTGCCGAAGCCGTGTGTGTTGCCTGAAGAATAACACCTACTGTTTTATTTATTTCAAGGGTTATCAGTAAGGTGAATATTATATCTAGGAACTAAATTAAAAACTAAATACAAGCTTAAATAAACAAAAACATAATTATTGAAAACACAAAATTATCAGTCTTCATTTTACTATTAATACTATCCATAGATAACAGAATGCGACAGAGCAAATTCTGATTTTAAATTAGTATAGATTGCAAATGTTTTGCGGCTTTGAAGGGTAAAATGATTTCATGTACTGCCAGCCTTCTAGACTCACACAACACATCGCACATGCGTATGACATGACTTTGTATAACAAAACACATGAAAACATTATTCTTGAATAAAACTATTAATACAAAAGACATCAACGCGCTCAACCCCTGAAAGTACACATAGATAAATAATTAAAGTTTTTTTATTTAGTTCCCTATATTATTTTCACTGTGGTTTTTTTCCAAAGATGTAGAAATAGAGATGTATATTAAATATGATTTGTCATTTGGAGCAAACAAGAGATGGTGAAATAGGAAAGTCCATATGAAAACGATAAGGATCAAAGATACATTTTCTGTCTTTGTCAGCGTACCCGTTTTTCATTGTTTGGGGCCTACTTGAACGCCATACAAACACTTAGGCCAAACAAACAGAGAAATTCTTTGTTTTTTGTAATAAGTGCGTTTTAAAGACAAATATTCGTTTTAAATAGTATGATTGGTGTTCGTGCAATGGTGGATTGTGATATTTGGCCGGCGAGAGGGAAATATTCACGAAATTGGGTATGACCATCTGTCTCATGTGCGGCCACGCTATTTAGGAATCTAGTAGTATATGATCTAAGGTTTTTTCACATAGTAATACATTTATAACTAAGATTGATAAAATGATAAACTTTAAGACTTAATTTTTGTACCTCGTACGTCGACATTATTCAAAAGAAGTTTGCACAAAACCATAGACAACAGAATACTATCCCATTTATCCCACTAATAATATCCCAACTAATAACCCCAACTAACCTATACTTCACTTCACTAAAACTATCACTACATAGTATAAAACAAAGTCGCTTTCTCTGACCCTATATCCCTTTGTATGCTTAAATCTTTAATGCTATTTTGATGCGGTTTTTTTCAATAGATAGAGGTGATTCAAGAGAAAGGTTTTTATGCCCATGCGAAGCTAGGGCGGGTCGCTAGTATATTATAAATAGGAAAAATTTGATTGTTTGTTTCTTTGTTAGGCTTCGAACGAAACTACGAATAGGAGAATATAAGATTTTTTCATATCGGTCCAATATGAATCGCCGAATGGGGAAATCATGACATAGGCGATGCGGCTAGCAACCCATCACTATTGATTTCCTGTTTCAACTAACATTATGCTAAACGTGGTCTAAGGTCTTATGGCTCTAGGCTCTGTCTACCCCGCATGGGATAAAGACGTGAATATATGTATGTATGAAAAAATATTTCACCGTTGGAAAGACTTACCCCGGATGACATATGCTGTGTGTACAACGGGCAAAGCAATGGTGGACTGCTAGTCTTTTATAAGAGCGATAGTTTGTATGTTTGTGATTCTTCACGCTGAAACGACTGGGCGAATTTTTATGAAATTTTGTATGAAAGTAGCTGATACCTTGGATATTTCACATAGAAAACATAGGGTATTTTTTATTCCGATACGTACGCTTTTCACGTAGTTTAACAACTAACACTGCAGGGTGCAGCTAGTACTGAATAATAAAGAAAAACAAAACATCAAATATACCTATGGAAAGCCGGTAAAAAATATACTTAGCAGTTTTAATTCCTAATAGAAAAACAATAAAAAAAAAACAATTATAAAATGGCAACTTCTTAAAACAAATACCGAAATTGAATTATAAAAAGTAAAACCCGAATTCACTTTCTTTCCAAAATCAAATTTAATATCATCAAACCGCATCACGTTCTTATTTCGAATATAAACGAACCAAAATGGTGGTGGAATGAAGAATGTGGCAGCGTAAGCGCATCGCGTTTAGAAAATAACGAGTGTACAGAATCTTTCTGAATTTTTATTACAATTTAGTTGATAAATAGGCTTACGGCCCGCCTGGTAGTATGTGGTCAAAATACCAAAAAGTGAATTTGGTACAGATAGCTCAGTCATCAAATTAAATTTGTTTTCTAATATTTTTACGTCATCGAAATAAAATATGGTATTGGTTTAAACACTGGTATCCGTTCGGAACAGAAAATAATTAAAATTCAAAGTAATAAATTACAAAAAATACCCACGTAATTTTTTTCACTTCTGTCTCCCGGAGTGCCACTGTTTTTTAATTAATAATAAAATACATTTATTTTTCTCCAAAAATATGGTATACATAAAATATTTAAAATTTAAACTTGTTTTCGCTAGTCTTACTTGGCTTGAGGGTTACCTATTCTATACCCTCGTTAATTTGTACCCGCGTACAATAAACTACATGCGACGTGATTTGGTTTTAAAGAATAAGAGCTTTGTTTTATGGGACTGTTTTGTCATATAGATTGTAATAGTATTTTTTTCTTACTAAACACCCAAGTGGTCACTGGTGGCCGCGTAATTTAATGAAATCTTTTGAGATGGAAGTGGTGACGAGGAACTCTGATACCAGGGTATGCATGGTAGATTCAACGTGACACCTAAACGAAATGAATGAATTAATGAATGGGCTTTTTTGTTCACATCTATCGAACCAAAAATAGCGAGATCGTATTATTATTTTTATTAAGGTGATACCTCGGTGAACACTAGCGCCACCGTCATTTAAAAATCATTACTCACTGAAAACACAAGTTTTCAAAAACCCCTCTGCTGTAATTATGGTTCTGGATCTGAAGTTAATTTTAATCATATTCAATTATTAAATTATCCATACTAATATTATAAATGCGAAAGTCTGTCTGTCGGTCTGTCTGTCTGTCTATCTGTCTGTCACCTCTTCACGGCTAAACTGCTGGACCGATTGTGATGAAATTTGGTAGGGATGTAGTTAACGACCTGAGGTCAAACATAGGCTACTTTTGGGCGCGATATAACCGAGTCCCACGGGGGGCGAAGCCGCGGGGAACAGCTAGTAGTTCCATATAGTTACAAATTGCAAAACTGCTAAGAGTGGCCGTTTTAAACAATAATGCAATTTGTAACTATAGGGAATTATAATTTAATATGTTTAAAATTAACTTCAGATCCAGAACCATAATTACAGCAGAGGGATTTTTGATAACTTGTGTTTTCAGTGAGTAATGATTTTTAAATGACGGTGGCGCTAGTGTTCACCGAGGTATCACCTTAACGCAAAATACCCAAAATTTTCATTGTTAGTATTTTTCGTATGTGGTATTTAAACGTCGAAATACTATAAACATAGAGCCCATCCATAAACATCGAAGTCTACAGACCATAGACATCATTTCCTAGCATTGAAATTGCTAATACTTCCACATCGGTTGCTGGTATCTTCTCGTTCGCTAGGTATTCAGAGCAGCAATTTTTTTTCAAATAACAGTATAGATTGCTTGCTGGTCTGGTAATTCGTTTCAAAGAATCGTTTACGCGGTTTCCGAGTCAGTGGACTGTGTAAACATAAGTGTTTTTGTAATAAAACTGTCTCTTATTAGGTGGTCTGCGAGGTCAATCGATTCTTTACACCGTAGTGTTAGAGGTATAAAACCTTACGGGCCTTTGAGGCTACCTGTTGACGAAAACTGTCCGCATAAAACGGCTTACAATGTGCCTCCCCAAGCGCAGTATTACGTTTATTTTCAAACAATCAGGTTCATTAATTCATTTCGTGTATGTCACGGTGAATCGACCACGCACACCCTGGTTTCAGAGTTCTTCGGAACCGCCTCTCGGGCTCTGGCGTAGTTCCTTTAACGACTACCAGATGGCAGCCGGGACCAACGGCTTAACATGCCATTCGAAGCACGGAATCATCGTTATTGTCAGATAACAAGGTGATTCGAGCCTAAACAAAACAAAGTATGCTTTCCATGCAATTCAAATCTACAAACCCCGGGTTATAAAGCCAATGTCTTAACTACTAAACCATTGGTCCCTTAGTCGCCATTCACGACATTCACGAGGAAGAGAGAAAGGGAATCATAATAACACTCGCTGGTTAACTGTGAGAGATCCCTTTCTGGGATAAGTCCGCCATTGTACTTCTGTTTTTAACTGTATGCTTTTGTATTTACTTTCTATTTTTTGGTAAAATACAGTATTACAAACAAACACGTCATTTTCTATCTGATCAGAAATAAACCCTAATAAATAACAAACCTCGTTTCGCTTCGGGGGCTAAAATTAAACATCCCGAAATTCCAAAAACCACAAAAATACACGTTCCCATAACAAATGGCTGTCTGAAGATGAGCGATAGCTCAAAACCGGTCAAATTATTTATAATGAGTTTTTAAGTAAGCATTTATGGGCGACGCGTGACTTGTAGGGACCTTCCAAGAACTTCTGGATTCATTCTTCGTTTGTCCCACTAATAAATTTCTTAGTTAGTCCCAAACATTATGCTTCCTTCGTCCCGATGTACAATTTTTATTATTTTATTCCTAGTTGGTCCCACTTTGCATTCCTTGTTCGACCCGTTGTTTTTTATAAGTAATTTTCTTTCTAAATAATATAGGTTTTTGTTTGTTGTTCCTTCAAAATACTTGTTTGTTAGCTGTACCTTTAAAGTACCTTCTTGTGAACTGGGACAAACCGGGAATATAAAAGTGACTGGGACAAACGAATCATTTTTTGAAATGTGGGACAAAATTTCAGGACGAACGAAGAATAAACCAACTTCTGATACCTGTTTTTGTCTTGTAAGATTTTGAGGAGTATTGATATGAACATTTTTGAAATGCTGTTTACTCATATGTACGTGTATATCTATCTTTATTTGCTCGTAGCTACTAAACGAATAGCTTGTTTATAAAGAAATCTCTTAGACTCAAGAGAGAACGAGAAGAAAAGGCTAACAGTTCTTTGTTTAATATAACGAAGTAGAAACTTCAAAAAACAATCAATACATACATAATATTATCACGCCTGTCTCCCGCGGGGATGGACAGAAACTAGAGATTTCCATTGGCTACGATCCTTACATACCTCTCTCGCTTCCTCCAGACTCGTCACTCTCGTCATACACGTTCGCCGATTTCGGGTACTCCTAATATCTATTTTTTAAAAGGTCTGCGATTTGGTCGCTATATGTCGAGGCGACCCTGACCGACTCTCCTAGTCAACTCTGCTTTGTATATACCTTTCGTCAGTCTCCTTTCTTCTATCCTCCTTACATATTCAAAAGATCTCAACATCCCAACAGTCAATAAGTAAGGAAGGAATGTATGTGCAAACTAATGGTGGCGGACATGCTGGGGCTAACAGTAATGTGTGTTATAATAAGTGTTTGTAACTTTGACTTCCGCAAAGTAACACCTGAATCTATTAAAAAGTCAAGTACTTACTTTGAAATCGAATAAAAACCAACAAGCTAGCAAACAAGTCAAGTGCAGCTTAGCAAGTCCAGTAATAATTATAAGTTGGTAGTGGGTACTGGCTCGGCCGGGTATCGAACTGTGGGTCAACCTAACGGGACTCACTTCCCGGTACCACTGGGGGACCCTACTACTGGCGTTCAAGGTACTACAAGGTAAATAAAATTTATATTTTATTGATGATAGCTGATCCCGCGGTTTCACTCGCCATTAGTGTGTATGTACTAGCCTATAACCTTCCCCAAGAATCAGGCTTTCATATACAAAAAGAATTTTGCAAATCCGACCAGTAGTTTTCGAGTTCTAAGCGTTCAAACAAACTAACTCTTCTGCTTTATAATATTAATATAGATTTACGAGTTTGATATCCTAACTGGGTGTTCGTAACGATAGCGCATGTTAAACGACGGCGAGTGCGGCCTAGGTTGGATTGGTCGCCAAAAGTGGCACTGCTTCATGAAAAGGGTGATGGCATGATATGCCTTTGGTTCTGGTTGTTATTACTACATGGCAGATGTTCGGCTGAGTCAATACATTAGGTAGCCTAAAAATTTGACAGTAAATAAAAAAGAAACCAGAAAAATGCTTATTTTCAGACAATAAAATCCATAAAGTGGGTTAGTTAGTAGATAATATTATTTTTAAAACATTATCCCAATCATGTTTTGCGAATGCGAATCTGTGAAGTCGGTGCATGCTAGAAGTGGAAATTGTTATAATTTCATATGTTTACCTACTTACTGTACTATTAATATGTATAATATATCCATACTAATATTATAAATGCGAAAGTCTGTCTGTCTGTCTGTCTGTCTGTCTGTCTGTCTGTCTGTCTGTCTGTCACCTCTTCACGGCTAAACCGCTGGACCGATTGTGATGAAATTTGGTAGGGATGTAGTTAACGACCTGAGGTCAAACATAGGCTACTTTTGGGCGCGATATAACCGAGTCACACGCGGGGCGAAGCCGCGGGGAACAGCTAGTATATATATATATAAAAATGAAACCCGTTTTCCGTTGTCACGACATAGCATGAAAACGGCTTGACCGATTTGGCAGTTTTTTTTTTTGTAGTTTTCTAATATTCTGTACAAGGTTCTTACGGAAAAAAATATTAAGAAAGGCGGTACGAAGTTCGCCGGGTCAGCTAGTTCACAATAAATATTGAAGTTTTGTATAATATAACTGTACATACTATCATCACGCCTTTCTCCCGCAGGGGTAGGCAGAGACTAGTCTTCCATTGGCTACGATCTTTCCAGACCTCCCTCGCTTCTTCCATACCTACTCTTCTCTCATCATACACGCTAGCTTCAAACTTTTAACTTTACTAGTTTACTAACATAAAATCTAGTTATTAATAAATATTGTGATTACGTACTAGAAAGTAAAATAAATGTGCTTTGAAATAAGATGACAATCAACAACATGTTATTTTTTAAACCAAAAATAATAATACCGAATAAGATATAATGAAGAATTTGCCTAAACTTACAAATAGAAAAATAAAAATAAAAACTAATAATACGTAATACTATTACGAACTTATTTTTTGTATTATATGTATTGATTTTAATGATTGTGTATGGCAATGCATTCTGGCAAATAAAGGTTGATTAATTATTGATCTCACACAGGTGAAGCCGCGAGCAGATACACTTTCTGATTAATGACATCTTGGTCAGGACCATAAAAAGCGAAAGTACTTAAAACACGAACGAAGAATATTAACACCAAATTACGACAAATTGTCACTTGTAATTCACGTTTGCGACTGAAACTCGTTCGAGTTAAATAATGTATGAGATTGGCGCCATTGGTAGGGGCCCACGTAAGATTGCAATTTCTAAGTGAAATGGAGAAAATACTATAGATTTGTTTTTAGTACCTTTGAGTTAAATTATTGTGATTGTTTTTGACAAAATATTAAGGTTGAATGTGTAATATATTTTTTTCCTGAAGCTCCTTTTATTCCGTTTAAATATAACAGAGATAGAGTATCATATGTTCATACTCAGTTTAGTTTTTTCCAGTTTGTAGAACTGTACTTATGTGTATTTTCCCCACGCAAAAAAACCCCAGGGCAGGGGGCTTAACCAGTCATAATTCAAAACGTTGACGAAGATCGAAAGGAACAAAATGTATGGTATTGACATAAAATTGACCATGTGACTATGCGCTTCTTATGTCATTCCCGTATATTTCGATCGTGTTGAACTTCGAATTTTTACTTTGGCTAAGCATCCAGCCCCCGTAGCCAATTGACAATTTCAAAACGCTAACGAATGTCGACAAGAACAAAATGTATGGGATTGACATAAGCTGCGGTAAATCACGTGGTCAATCTTATGTCAATCCTATACATTTTGTTCTTGTCGTACCTCGTTAACGTTTTGCGATTGTGACTTTGGCTAAGCCCCTTGATGTATTGGAATAAATAGTAAAATATCGTTAAGGCTATGTACTATATACTCCATTTCAGGCTCGGGCGAAGGCTACCGTTGTATAAAAAAAAAAACATTCCGACGAATTGAGAACCTCCTCCTTTTTTTGAGTCGGTTAAAAAATTATCCATCCTTGGCTAGAAAACCTCAATTTTTTAAGTCAAATACAATAAAACGAAGCTCAAGACTGATCGAAAACTCACTGGACCATGCAACTCACGCGCAACATCCCCCAATTTGGTTCAGAAACACGCAATGATTGTAAGATGTTTCAACACGAACGCTCATCATTCAACTTGAAGAATGGAGACCTTGGATGTGATGTGATTTAGCAAATTGCAGAATTACAGAGAAGATAATGACAATTCATCAAACATAGATAAGAGCGGTTAAGTAACCATGGTGTTAGGGCAACACGACCCGCCCCGGCTTCGCATGGGCATAAAAACCTTCCTCTTGAATCACTCTATCTATTTAAAAAAACCGCATCAAAATCCGTTGCGTAGTTTTAAAGATTTAAGTATACAAAGGGACAGGGACAGAGAAAGCGACTTTGTTTTATACTATGTAGTCAAAGAAGTTCGAATCGCGCTGTCTCTGTGACGCAATTCTTTTTTTTTATCTATGTATGTAGTGATAGTGATAGGCAGAGGGGGGGGTCGCCTGTCAGTGTCTACTCCGGTAAATTTAATGCTCTAAGAATTAAGTTTAGCTTATGAATACCGGGATTGTGGCTATTGGAAAAAATATTTATATTTGTTCCGGATAGGTATTTATGGCGGCGTCGACAGCCGCGGCTGTTGGCCGTGCCTCTCGGGAGAACGAATCTGGTAAACCAGGCGCCGATGACGCGAGCTATACGAACCCTTAACCTCATGGCGAACGATGTAGACTTGTTCTCCTGTTCTCTGAGTGAATTCACAAAGGTAGCATTATACATTATTTGCTATAGACAGTAATGTAATTCTTTATTTGTTTTATTGTTTTTATATTTTTATATCGCAGCTATTGTATTGGGATCTTCCTGTGATGATAGATGTAAGGTGAATAAATAAATAAATAAATATATTAACATTTCAAAAAAATAGGTTAGATAAAATAAACTGACGCCATTTTAAAGGCCAGGGTCGTATTTAATGGCCGACTTTTAAAAAAGATTTATTACTTCCTTACACAATGAATACTTGTTGACATTAGTCAAAAAAAGAAGAAATACAGACTCAGTCTGTTATTATTATTTTTGTTAATAGGTAACTCGTGTAATAAAATAACTTTCCCCAATTGTGTTTTTCAATATTCACACTTTAAGTCGCCAAAATAAGCGGAATCATTACCAAATGGATGTAAATATTCTTAATAATAACTTTTTTTTTGTCAATGGGAACACATGTTTGCGCTTAATCTAGTTTAAGAAATGGTAATGCAATTAATTCATTGCTTAAAACGGACACTTTTAACAGTTATGCAATTTGCAACTATAGAGAACTATACTTCAATAATTCAATATGTTTAAAATTTACTTCAGATCCAGAATCTTATTTACATAATACAGATTTTCGATAACTTGTGTTTTCGGTGAATAATGATTTTTAAATGATGGTGGCGCTAGTGTTCACCGAGGTATCGTCTTAATTGTGGCTTAAGTATTATTTATTTCATAACTAGCTGTTCTCCGCGGCTTCGCCCCGCGTGGGACTTGGTTATATCGCGCCCAAAAGTAGCCTATGTTTGACCTCAGGTCTTTAACTACATCCCTACCAAATTTCATCACAATCGGTCCAGCAGTTTAGCCGTGAAGAGGTGACAGACAGACAGACAGACAGACAGACAGACAGACTTTCGCATTTACAATATTAGTATGGATGGAAGTATGGATGACCTAGCGATAATAAATCGGCGCCATAAGTTTTTCTTCTTTTTTACAACTTTTTTTTTACGAGAATTGTGCATTAGGTTTTTAAACAAGAACCAAACATAATATCGTAATTTCATATTATTTGTTGGTCCAATAAATGGTAATTATTCCATTTTAAGAGGCTTTCTGAACAAGTTTGTTCGACATTTAGATAATTATAATAGTATTAGACAGCAGGTGTAAGAAATAAGGTCAAATGTAATCATATTGTGACTACAATTATGTTCATTTAATATGACATTACATATCCATACTATCCATACTAATATTATAAATGCGAAAGTCTGTCTGTCTGTCTGTCTGTCACCTCTTCACGGCTAAACTGCTGGACCGATTGTGATGAAATTTGGTAGGGATGTAGTTAATGACCTGAGGTCTAACATAGGCTACTTTTGGGCGCGATATAACTGAGTCCCACGCCGGGCGAAGCCGCGGGGAACAGCTAGTATTATATAAAGGCAATTTTTAACTCGCGAGTTTTACTTACACACTAGCTGTTGCCCGCGGCTCCGCTTGGGACTCGTTTATATCACGCCCAAAAGTATTATTTGAGCCCTGGTCCTTAACTACATCCATACCAAAATTCATCAAAATCCGTTCAGCGGTTTAGCCGTGAAAGCGTAACAGACAGATAGACTTTCGCATTTATAATAATACTAGCGACCCGCCTTCGCATGGGCATAAAAACCTTCCTCGTAATCACTATCTATTAAAAAAAACCGCAACAAATTCCGTTGCGTAGTTTTAAAGATTTAAGCATACAAAGGGACATAGAGACAGAGAAAGCGACTTTGTTTTATACTATGTAGTGATTGTGATAGTGTGGAAGAATGGATGGATTTGTATAAAATTAAACATCCAAAACCCAGATATATTTAAAAAACATTTTTTTTTATCTTGACCTGACCGGGGATCGCACCCGAAAGTGTAGCAGTCAGCAGTCTGACATACATACATATAATCACGTCTTTATCCCATACGGGGTAGACGGAGCCTAGAGCCATAAGACCTTAGGCCACGTTTAGCATAATGGTAGTTGAAACAGGAAATCAATAGTGATGGGTTGCTAGCCGCATCGCCTATGTCATGATTTCCCCATTCGGCGATTCCCTCAGACGACTTTTACGGCTTGCGCGGGAAGAGAAGCAGCTGGTACATTCTATGTTTTTCTTTTTCTCCCAGACCAGCATGGAAGAATCTCCCAGACCAGCATGGAAGACCAGCAGTCTGACATAATGACCATTAGACCATAGAGGTCGTCAAGAAAGAAATACACATACGTATTACACTCTCGAAAACACAATCCGACTTTGTTATAGTCGGTTAAAATTGATCCGCGACAGTTAAGCGGTTTTATAACCTCCCCCAAGGAACCCTATAAATAATTGCATAACGAGTGACAATTTTCTCGACTAAGCTTGATAATTACGGTCCCGAGGTGACCGGTGTAACTGCATACCTCTTTTATTGCAGTAGGTTATGTAATAGGACATTTACCCCACAGCACAGGGCTCAGATCTGAGGAGTTCATATTATCACAGATTACAGAATAAAATCCATGGATATGGATTTTATACTAATATCCATATTTCCATATCCATACTTCCATATCCATGCTTCCATATCCATACTAATATTATAAATGCGAAAGTCTGTCTGTCTGTCTGTCTATCACTCTTCACGGTTAAACTGCTGGACCGATTGTGATGAAATTTGGTATGGATATAGTTATGCACTAGGAGTCAAACATAGCCTACTTTCGGGCGTGATTTAACCGAGGCGCACGCGGGCGGTGCCGCGGGCAACAGCTAGTATTAGTATAAATGCTCAACCTTGTGATTTGTAGACTTTGTATCAATCAATCAATCAAATTATTTATTTGCGTATAAAACAAGCATGTGTTTTTAAAGAGAACTGCTATACACTACCTTTCGACATGCAAATTAGTAGTATGTAAAGTGAAATAAATATAATATAATAATGTAATATATAATATAATCCATATCCATATCAATACTTCCATACTAATATTATAAATGCGAAAGTCTGTCTGTCTGTCTGTCACCTCTTCACGGCTAAACTGCTGGACCGATTGTGATGAAATTTGGTAGGGATGTAGTTAAAGACCTGAGGTCAAACATAGGCTACTTTTGGGCGCGATATAACCGAGTCCCACGCGGGGCGAAGCCGCGGGGAACAGCTAGTAATATTATAAATGCGAAAGTCTGTCTGTCTGTCTGTCACCTCTTCACGGCTAAACTACTACACCGATTGTGATGAAATTTGGTAGGGATTTAGTTAACGATCTAAGGTCAAACAAAGGCTATTTTTGGGCGCGATATAACTGACTCCCACGCGGGGCGAAGCCGCGGGGAACAGCTAGTTATCCATAATAATTACAATGCGATGTCAAATAATGTTAATCAAATTAATCTATTACAATAATACATATAAATACCTACACTTTGTCGTTATTTCGAGAAGTAATACACCTTACCCCTAGTAAAAGATTTTATAAACGCAGACGCTAGGGACCGCGTTAGCGATTTTGTATGACAAACTTGTACAGCGCCCCTAGCGGATAGTAAGGCAACTAAGAAATTCCATACAAAATCCTCAGTCGCGTCTGCGTTTATGAAATATCATACTGGGGGTACAGGATAGATAATGTGTCATTGGCTAAAACGCTAAAAACTATATAAAAAGTAACATCCACGGCTGAGGAGTTAAGGGCATTGCCAGATCACTATTTGTGCATAGGTGTCACGGTCAATCGACCAGGTATACCTTGGGGCCAGTTCTTCGGAACCGCCTCTCGACCTCTGACGTGATTCTTTAAAGACTACCAGACCCTGGATAAACGGCCTTACAAAGCACGGAATCATATTATATTATCTACAATCAGGTGACTCACGCCTGCAACCAAATTGGAATGACAGTATGTCTAACCATATTGGAAAACACTAAAAGTATTATGCTACCTCGAAATCGAACCCGTGACCCCTGGGCCTACAGTCAAATGCCTTAAGATGAGACCTTGGTGAACACTAGCGCCATCAACTAAAAATCATCATTCACTGAAATCACAAGTTATCAAAAATCACTGTTATGTAATTAAGGTTCTGGATCTGAAGTTAATTTATATTATAGTTCCATATATTTACAAATTGCAAAACTGCTAAAAGTGGCCGTCTTAAACAATATTGCAATTTGTAACTATTGGGAACTATAATTTAATATGTTTAAAATTAACTTCAGCTCCAGAACCTTAATTACATAAGACGAATTTTTGATAACTTGTGTTTTCAGTGAATGATGATTTTTTAATGATGGTGGCGCTAGTGTTCACCGAGGTACATTAAGCACTAGACCACAGAGCAGTTTTTTTTTCTTTTTCTTATAATGGAGTGCGGACTTCCTAGCTCAACAAATGCACTAATCTGCAATTCGATGGCCGTTGCAGTTACAGTCACGCGCCGCTGCACCCGCGGTCAACTGGAAACACTTCCTTATATGTTCTTTGGTTACAAAGTAATAACAACTTAACACGTTGGCGGACGCACTACGTCTATAGACGTTATAACAATTAAACTTCTATTGTGTTTTCTAAACCGTCCGCCAACGTGTCAAGTATACTCTTAACGTTATCCCGGTTATGTTTTGCGGGACATTTTTTATTTATAAGTATTTTTTTTTTTGTTAGGGCTTTTAGTTTGTAGTATAGTTAAGGTTTTGTTTTTAAGGGTTGATATTTAATATATTATGTAAACCGGTTACATACATATATTTTTAAATTTTAATTGATCTATAATTTTGTTTATTTTACAGCGGTAAGGGATCGTGGGCCTGAGTATGATATAAATTTCAACTTAATACCTTCAGGCGTTAATCAGAAAAAAAAAGTTTATTAAGTAAATAAATTCATTTATTTCGAACCTTGTCCATATATTGTTAATAAATACAATGTTACATCCTATGTTAGTATCATATATCTTAACCTAAATATTTTCCTGGCCAATTGTGAGATCACGAGACATACGCATGCGCGTTTAAAGGTGCCGTTTTTGCATTTTGAGGAACCCTAAAAAAGTCTTTGAAGCCTGTGAATCACTTAAACGTTTACAAACCAACAGTTTTAGATATTGTCGCACTTTTATTTAGTCTGTCAATATACGAATATTCGGTCCTGCTGTCAAAATGTCAAAATTATAATACGTAGGTACTTTTCCTCAAGGTGTTTGCAAAACGGCCTTGCTATACACATTTTACAAAACTATGAACAAATTAGATTAATCTGAAATAGTTACTCTTATAGTAAGCAAAATAACAAAAGAGCATGATTACAAAGTAACAGTTAAATTACGTTATGTCGTTAACGTAACAGTTATTGTTTTAATCTCGAAACTGACGAGTTAATTCTGAGTGAAATATTTCGAAAGTGTCACAGACTAATTCGGCGACATAGTGTAAGAATATAGCCACAGAACGACGACAGAATAACAGACAGCGTGCTTCGGAAGGCACGTCAAGCCGTTGGTCCCGGCTGCCATCTGGTAGTCGTTAAAGGAACCACGTCAGAGGCCGACAGGCGGTTCCGAAGAACTCTGACACCAGTGTGTGCATGGTCGATTGACCGTGACGCCTACTCGAAGTGATGATGATGACGACAACAGAAAGATGTTTTAAAAAATTGCGAGGAGCGCGCCATTTTGTAATTCTATGTTCTATGCACAGAATCACTACATAGTATAAAACAAAGTCGCTTTGTCTGTCCCTATGTCCCTTTGTTAATTTGCTTTCTTTCTTACTTAAATATCTAAAACTACGCAACCGATTTTGAAGCTGTTTTTTTATAGATAGAGGGATTATAATATTCGTTAATAGTTTAGTTTTATAGAGTTTATTCCAACCAAAACACATTACAATTATAATTAATCAATATATAAATCACCATCACTTCACTACATAGTATAAAACAAAGTCGTTTTTTCTGTCCCTATGTCCTTATGTATGCTTAAATCTTTTAAAGTACGCAACGGATTTTGATGCGGTTTTTTTTACTAGATAGAGTGATTCAAGAGGAAGGTTTTTATGCCCGTGTGAAGCCAGGGCGGGTCGCTAGTAGATAATATTACGAACGACATAGCTTAACACATTAGCTGATACACGACTGCTATAGCATTTATAACAATAAAAATTTTATTGTGTTTTCAAAAACGTCCGCGAACGTGTTAAGATGAAACAGACTACGTAAGAATAAACCCCTCACTTAGTATTGAAAGAAATAAAAAAATCTGTAAATAACTTATTTGACAAGTCGCTAGGAGTTTTGGCGGGAAAGTAAAAGCCACAACATGCCGATGTTTTATTTATTTTCCAACAACTATGTTTTTCGAGTATTTGTGCATAATAATGGTGGATTATTTGCTAATTCCGACTTTTATATATAATTTATATATAAATATCGAAATTATATAAATAAATAAAATCCCTGTTTTAAATTTAAAAACGTCCAGGAGAACTGTGCAATATTTATTGTTATTTCATTGCCATAATAATATTCTTTAGTTTATTAAGGTACCTGTTAAGGTGGTCTATTTAATAGTTTGCTCATTAAACTTTTATAGCGGTTTAAAACTTTTTATCTTGTACCTAATATTGATTAAAAAACGAATTTATTAATTGTTAGATGATATGGGTATTTATGAAAGAACGTTTGTGTTTTTCTTTAAATACAATACGAACTAAAATATATTTTTTTTATTCAAACATAAAGGTACATATTACATACATGGTGGACTCAAATCAACTGCAAAAAATTTAAGGGCGGATTCAGACCACAAAACTGAACAACTTTTCCAAATAAACGTAAATAGAAATACGAAAAAAAATTTTTGACCTCCCATACAAATTGAGAATCAGCTGATCTGTTGAAGTATGGAGTGAAAAAAAAAATTTTCATATTTTGACATAAGTTTATTTGGAAAAGTTGTTCAGTATAGTGGTCTGAATCTACCCTTAAAATATTTGCAGTTGATTTGAGTACACCTTATATATAATTGAATAACGTAAGAAAGATATAATAATCGAAAGATTTACGTTGGCTACACACTAGGCAAAAATGATCATTTGCAGTACTCGCTGAAACAAACTCCCATTGGAGGTCAAGACGTCGTCCTCACTACATTCCTTCAAATTTAGGATTAGGGAATACTTCGAGCGTTCGGACTTGAGTTGATTTATAGTATAGGTTAAGAGTAACTTTTGTGTTGTAATTAGTTTATAATTTCATATGTGTATCTTTGCGATGTACCCTCTTTAATACCCATGTACTCTTTTTCCTTTATTATACAGGTTGACTGGAAGAGATCCCTGTTAGGGATAAGTCCGCCTTTTGTTGTGTTCTATGTTGTATTATCAATGTTCTTTCTGTACAATAAAGTTTTTACATACATATATACATACTCTGGTAAAAAATTGATTGTACCTAACCGGCTCAATTAAATTGACTTAGATTTTTCTGACAGTGTTCCAAAACAATTTATTACAGTGTATAAGATTTTATAAACGCACACGCCAGCGACTGTGTTAGCGATTTAGTATGACAAACCTGTACAGCGCCTCTGGCGGACAGTAAGGCAACTAAGAAATTCCATACAAAATCCTAATGTACTTAGTTGATAGCGTCTGCGTTTATAAAATCTCATACTAAGGGTACAGTACGTAAGCAAAGACACAGGTTATTGACCTATGGCTATACTTACCTATTAACGAAGGGTACTTAAGGTTGTTAATTTGATAGTTTAAATAAAAAAATAGCAAAAGTTATAGTTACTATGCTAAGGGTAATAATGGGTAAAAATGTATTGAATAAATATACTAATAAAAAAAATTGAAAACCTATACAGAAAATTTGAGTTGGCACAGAATATAGTTTCGAATTAATGCGTGAATCCGATTTTTCGTTAGACCGGTGCCAGTTATAATTATAATCTGTGCCTGTGCTGTGCGTAGACATTTTTTTTTTCTTTTCGGTCAGCAACCATCCCTGAGTCTATTAACTATGCGGCCAACAAGTTCAGTTTTGAATTTGATTTTGGAACACGCTAACAAGCGAAATCGAGTTAGAGTAATTACCTTTGCTGAGGTCACACAACAATCGACGCATTCGATTTTCAATCGGAAGCGGTCACGGGCCAGCGACTCGATTACGTAACTCCGCAACCGATCGGTTATGTAAACGAGTCGATATTGAGAGATTTACGAGTTATAATTCCAATATTTTATCTGTGAATTATTTGTAGCTTTTATGGTGGTTTATTTATGGATCAAAAAACATTATTCGGATTTGTTAAATGCAAGTCAGTAGAAAGATATTTTTTTTTTATTGATTTTGTAAAATGCATCAATATGCTCTACCATGATATAAATTTTCGACTTTTATCTTTATATACTTACCAATTTATTTAATAATAACCTCATATATTATGTAGATGGCATAATTTGATTATAATATTCAAAATTTGTGCTTCGAGTTTCAAGTTTCGAGAAACAATATTTTCTTCTATGTAGGTTCCAATACAGAAAATAAGTAGGTAAGTCAAACACAACGTTTCTTTTTTGGCTATTTTGTAAAATAGTATTAAGTAACGCGCACTAATGTACAGTAAATATTTACTATTAGTTTAGGAAAAGGATATTGCAAAAACATTCAATACTCATATAGATAACATATTACACATATAAAGTAACAATTTGCATGTTCAATTACATCAAAAAGTACAATAAGAGAAGGATGCTAACAGCAGGATATTGGGCAAGTGTTGCCAACCGTAAAATTGTATAACTTCCGTCAATATCTTCATCACTATTATTAAATTGATTTATTTTTTTAATTTGAATAAAGCCGTCTGTCTATATTATATCTATAACTAGCTGTTGCCCGGGGCTCCGCTCCCGTGGGAATTCCGGGATAAAATACAGCCTATATGTTGTCCAGGGTCTAAGCAATCTCCATTCCAAATTTTTGCCAAATCCGTTCAGCCGTTCTTGTGTTATAAATTGTGTAAATAACACGACTTTCTTTTATATATATACGAATAATAAAAAATGATATAAGATAAGATAAGATTATATCAAACCAGGTGATACAGATTTCTTAATTAGAGCTGAAAATAAGTGTCGAATTTTGTTTTGAGGTCGGTTTTGAGACTTTTGAGTGTAAGTGAGAGAGTCCCAGGAGCTCTCAAAATCTTAATTTGTGCGAAAACGAGTTGATCTGATCGTATCGCAGTTAGTTTTTTTTTATGTAGAGTTGTGTAACTAGCTCTTTTTTATTGAGGATGAGTGAGGACCTCATTTTACCTCGATAAAGAGAAGAGATAAAATAAACGCAGACCACAGTGAGTAGTGAGGGAGTCGTGCGTTTCATTGGATTTTCGCACGGAATGGACATCCCTCATTTATCGTGAGGTATCGACATCGACTCATTAACTAATCTGTTGCATGTGGTGTTTATCTGTGCCTAACAATGCAATGCCTCAAAAAAGTGAGGAGCTAAATAAGGTTCGAAATTGTAAAACGAGGGAGGCCTCCCTCATTCTGTCGTGACGAGTTACTCAAATGAGGTACCTTATGGGTTCTACCACAGATCAGGATAATATCAAGGGATTATTTCTACTTCACAGCGCGTTGAAATCTTTTGTTTTGAGAATCTTACTGACTTTTACTAGCACAGGAGCAAAACGTCTCTTTCGTAAAATGTCTCTTTCGCAAAATGTCTTTTTTGCAGAATGTCTCTTTCACAAAATGTCGCGTCAGGGACTTAATAATTAAATTTTGATTTTCGAAGCAAAATCATTTATACAAATTATAGAGCAATTATGAAGTCAAAATTTTCGTACATAGCTCTGTATATACGGTCGAATTGAGAAACCTCCTCCTTTTTTGAAGTCAGTTAAAAATAAAAATAATTCGTCGGAATGTTTTAAATTTTAAAAGATCAAAGGAATCGGTGTTCCTTTTATCTTTTTTCCCGACAGTTCTTCTAGTTCAGGTATACAGTTAAAAAAAACAGTCACACGATGCACTGATAAATGTTGTATGGGAAACAATGTGTTAAATACGCAATGGATGTGTCTTTTCCGTTAATTAGCAGGTTAAAGTCTTAATTGTAAGGTTAGATAGAATTAGAACATAGTTTATTTATTTATTACAACTTCTTGTAAACAGTAAAATATGGACACGAAAAAAAAATCACTACATAGTTTTAAACAAATCTTTAAAACTACGCAACGGATTTTGATGCGGTTCTTTACTTTAATATATAGAGTGATTCAAGAGGAAGGTTTTTATGCCCATGCAAATCCGGGACGGGTCGCTAGTAGAATAAACAACATTAGTACAAGGGCGCTGCTTATTTCTAAAGAAATCACTTCAAGCAGACCCCAAGTTCTTTTTTATTTATTCCCTAGTTGTGCTGTGACTTCGTTCACGTGGAATTCAACAAAAATGGTTCAACACGCAGAATTAACGGAAAAAGTTTAATATTAAAGAAGCCTAAGTTACTACTTAAGTTTTTTTATGGCACTTTTTTTTAAATCTATGATTATAATAATAGCGCAAAATGGGAGAATATATAATCAAAAGTAGTTAACGTAATCGTAACGTTAATAAGAGATGATTAATAAATATTAACGTAAAAACGTGGTTCTTTTAACGACTACCAGATGGCAGCCGAATTCATCAGCTTAACGTGCCTTCCGAAGCACGGAATCATCTTTACTGTCAGACAATAAGATTATTGAAGCCTGCGATGTCCTAACCTAACCAAACTGGAAACAACTAAACAAAGTATGCTTCCCGTGGGAATCGAACGCATGACCCTCGGGTCAGGCAAACGCCTTAACCACTGGACTACTGAAGCGGTGAACCACCAGATAACACAGAGGACAGTGTGCCTTCAGAAGCATACAAACAAAGCTCCAAGTAAATGCCATACAATTTCCATACAATTTCTAATTACGCGGGGAAAGTGACCACCGAGACTATGGCGGTTGGTTGCTAGCATAAACAGCTTTCTAGACGAAGGGATAAACAGACGGATAGGTTTTATGTTTATTGTAGATATTTGAGATGTATTTTAAGCTTAGGGATTTAGAATTTCTGGCAGATAGATTTCCCATCTTCTTCTTCCTATATATGGAGAGTGACGGGAGCGATAGGTATATTCTCGACCGCCACAAAGAGAAGATCTTCCCGCCAGGCCGGGTGTGATCCCTGGGGAACCGCGGCTCCGACGATGTCTTGTCGGAGGTTGTATTTATGCTCCAATCCGTAGAAACTTTGTAAGCGCGATTTAGACTTTCATAGTAAATTTGATATTTTGTATGCAATTTCAATTATCTTGCTTGTAACGCCATCTGTTGTTACGCCATTTACTGAAAAAACACAAGTTATCAAAAATCCGTTTTATGTAATTAATGTTCTGTGTCTGAAGTTAATTTGAAACATATTAAATTATTAAGGTATAGTTACAAATTACAAAACTGTTAAAAGTGGCCGTTTTAAGCAATATTGCAATTTGCAACTATAGGGAACTATAATTTAATAATTGAACATGTTTAAAATTAACTTCAGATCCAGAACCTTAATTACATAACACGGATTTTTAATAACTTGTGTTTTCAGTGAAAACTGCCTCATTTCTTCAGCCTTCATCCATACTATCCATATACTAATATTATAAATGCGAAAGTCTGTCTGTCTGTCTGACACCTCTTCACGGCGAAACTACTGGATCGATTGTGATGAAATTTAGTAGGGATGTACTTAACGACCTGAGGTCAAACATAGGCTACTTTTGGGCGCGATATAACCGAGTCCCACGCGGGCGGAGCCGCGGGCAACAGCTAGTTTCCTATAAAACACGAAATGACAAAATCGTTCACAAAACCGACAAAATATTAGTGTAACTACCAATACAACCAGTTGTAACACAAACCATAACAATGTCACCGTGTCGATACGATTAATCGAATAATATCGATACAACGCAATCGATTTCTACAGCTAGCGTGCATATTTTCAACTAATTGTTCGAAATACCAAATTATTGCTTTCGTAAAATTATTCTTGAATCATATTACATTGCGTTATGATTTAAATTCGCTTTTTATGTGAATGGTGGTAATATATCCAATGAAATGTCGATTTTTCGTGAAGAATGCTATAATAGTACTATATTAGATGTAATTTGAACGATGTGCGTGAGTTTAAATAATCTAGGGTATAATTGTTCTAATGATTTACGCAACTGCACAAGTTTCACTGCAATAATCGATATAATTTATAATTTACATTCTTATAATAATCATTCATTCATTTCGTGTAGGTGTCACGGTCAATCAACCACACATACCTTGGTGTGAAGCACGGAATCATTTCTATTGTCAGACAATCATTTATAGGTATAATTATGATTTCCGCGTTGTATTTATTTTCCAAAATGTGTGTTTTTCGTGTATTTGTGCATAATAATGGTGGATTATTATTCGCTAAGTGTTCGTGAACAAGCGTGTGTTGGGAAGTGGTACAGTGCCGTATAAGTAACTTTAATATTTGTCACCAAAATCTTCAAGATAATTCTGAGTGAAATTTTTAAACCGTTTCACTTAGCCCTATGACTAGAATTACTATACTGCCTAGGCGTGACTACTGACTTGACTAAATGAAAAAGATCAATAAATTGAATTAGGTACAAAATGAATAAGGTTGTTTCCCCTTATTCATTGAAAGAAACAAACGTATGTTAAGCCCATTTTAACTAAAATATGTTTTGGCCCTTTCTCTCTTAGCGAAATTTCCCGTAAAAGAAAGAGCCAAAACACATTTTAGTTAAAACGGGATTAACAAACGTAACAAAATTAACAATTTTTATGAATAAGGGGAAAGAGTTTATTTATTGTAGATAAATTTAACAAATTAAGTGTGTATATAGATAGTAGTTAAGTTTGTATAATAATTGTAAATTTATATTAAATTACACTAAGGCTTATATTATAACAAATTAATATAATAACAAAACTACAAACTAATAAATGCTATTTAAAAAAATAAAACTTACATTCTAAAATTAAAAAAAAAAAATAAAAAAAATTATGAAGAAGTTTTATTGCCACAACAAAGACAAATAAAAGATAAGCCAGCATTCTGGTCACGAGTTGTCTCCTTATCCTTCCTCGACTTATCTAAACATTTCAAAAGCATGACTTCCAACATTTTTCTTTTTTTTATTCTTCTTCTTCATCACGGTCCCTCAATGCTGAGGATCGTGACCACATATGTGTTTCCAGAGTGCGCGGCAGCACTACGGACCGCATTATATATGCTGCCTCCAGCAGCTCTCCTCACGCTGTCCACCCATCTCGCTGGAGGCTGGCTGCCTCTGTGGTCCAGTGGTTAAGGCGTTTGCCTGTAGACCCGGGGGTCGTGGGTTCAATACCCTCAGGAAGCATACTTTGTTTAGCTGTTTCCAGTTTGGTTAGGACATTGCAGGCCTGAATCACATGATTGTCTGATAATAAGATGATGCCGTGCTCCGTGCCGTGTCCCAGCTGCCATCTAGTAGTCGTTAAAGGAATCACGTCAGAGGCCGAGAGGCGGTTCCCATAAAACTGACACCAGGGTGTGCATAGTCGATTGACCGAGTCACCTACACGAAATGATGATGATGATGGAGGCTTTCCTCTGGAGCGTTTTCCATCTATGTTTTTATTCCAAGTCTGCAGAAATAAAGTCACAGTTTACCAAAACCGTGAAGTGAACGTCTTGGTCTGATAACCACATCGGAATTCGGTCGAGAGAAAACGTTTTCTGTCTCTCTCGCACGTGTTGTGATAGTTTTTCATCATTGTATAAAATTGTAAAAGGAAAATGTTTTTCGTTATCTGACTAGTGTATTGTAAGAGGATTTTTTTTAGTTTTTTTTTTTAATCTTGCGGTAGATTCATGATAATTATTGGGACAACAAAAGCAATCTCTAGATTTGCCACATAGAGTTCAAAATTTTAGAATTTTTAAGTCAGTATTTACTGAGATAATAAATAATATGTAAAAATATCGTCGTGTCCTTCCATCTCCAAGGAATTGAGTCAATAGTATATATTTTTTTTTATTTCCCTATGCAAAACAGACTTAATTTGATCTCACAATAAATAGCGCTCCACTTCCCTTAAAAATTTTTTTTGAAACAACTGATTTAAAATTATTTTTTTCTATAATATATATATGTCGTTAATTTTTTTTCTTAAATCTATTGAAAAAGCAAATAAAAGTGGTACTTTTTACCGATTTAAAATCGCGGGTAAAAGGTAGTCTTAAAATAAAATTATCTTTTAGTTATGGTTAATTACGAAAAGGTACCTAACCTACCCTAACTTACCCTAAGGTTGGCTGGAGGAAATTGCATCAGCGACAAGTCCGCCTTTGTACACATTGTTTGTATTTGTATTCAACATGTATAATTTGTATGATAATGGTACAATAAAGAGTATATCTATCTATCTTTATATCAACGACAAATGTTTTTGAGCCTTTTTAACAGTCTTCAATTGCGTTAAGACATTAAAATATTTCAACCAATTAGCGGTTGAAAAATTGCTTTAAATAAATTCAGCATCGATTTCGATATATTAAGATGCTGTATTCAAACAAACTCGACGATACAGTCTGTCATGTCATTTACAAATTTTTGTCTTCTTTCTATATTTTCTTTCTTTCATTACTTATTTTCACCACGGTTTAAAGGGTCGGTTGGCCATGTAACTCACCCGATACGATTATATTTTTTTTGTTATAAATTTAGAAAATTGTGGCTTAGCGGCTTAAATTTCATATTTTAGTTTTTGAGAGTAGTTTTTTTTTTTGTTTGGTGTGGCTATAATCCACATTATGGCAATCAAACTTATAGCTTATTTTTGCCAGTATCAAGTTTTATATAAATTTTCTTCACTTTGTCGAGTCACAGAGTCAAGTTAGTCAAGGGCTAAGTGAAGCGGTGGAAGTTTCACTTAGCATTATCTTGGGAGATTTTGGTGACAAGGATTAAAGTCACTTATACGACATTGTACCACTTCCCAACACTCACGCTTGTTCACGAACTATTAGCGAATAATAATCCACCTTTATTATGCACAAATACTCGAAAAAAACATAAATATTAGAAAATAAATACAATGACGATAACTGAGTGACTTTAGCTTGGCGCCAAAACCGAGAGTAGAGTTGGCAAACTTCCTACTTTTTTTTCTTTGAAAAAGAATCTCAATTTCATCTTAATATTACAGCCGTACAGCCAAAGATTGAAAAAGAAAATTTGCTAGACCGCGCGGGATTCCAAATTCTTTGCGTACAGCCCTCTTAACATTTAAATACATATAAAAGCAAACGTGACAGATTGACAGTTCGATAAGAGACGTTGCGTGCGGAAACTAGTTTGTGAGCGCCAACACAAATTAAAAATAGTAGAGAAGAATGCTAAGATGTAGAGAGCTCGATAGCTGAGCTGGTGGCTTACTGTCACCTTTGAAAACCATGCAAGATCCAGTGAGTAAGCAAGACAGCGCAATACATGATGTAAGGCGACATCTCCCTTACTCAATCAGTCTTGCATGGTTTTAAGAGTTTTAAGAGTGGTAAGCCACCTGATGGCTTACTGACATCTCTAAAAACCATCCAAAAACGAGTGAGTAAGCTAGACGGCGCAAGACATGATCTAAGGCGACATTTCCCTTACAAAATCGTTCTTCCATGGTTTTTAGAGGTGATAGTAAGCCACCTGAACTGTCATGGATAAATCGTCACTTGTAGCATTAAAATTTCTATATTGAGCTGCTCCGTGCTTCAAAAAAATTAAACCTTTGGTGGTAGCTGTTATCGGTAGATAACTTTCATTAGGTTGTGTCAATCTTTAGGCAGCCAGTAAAATCTGACATTATCCACTAACACAACGGCATCATCATCCCTTGTAAAAAGGGTTACCGAGTTCAGACAGCTATAGCATTGGTTATTAACCAGTGCTGATATATCAAAAACCATGATTTGAGCGTACCCTGTGCTCTGATGCGTAAATTTAAAATGTAACTATGAAACAAAATTTAAATTACGAATGTTATAAGTTCGCAAAAAAGGAGACACAAAGCCTGGATCTTTTTTATTTAAATCTTTGACTCACTTAAAATCAGTGTATTAAATGTGCAAAAACCATAGATTAAAGAATTTGCCTCGCGTCAAACGCGATTTGAAATTCTTTGGCGAAAACGGATGGTTTTGATGACCACTGCTTGAAAATCATTTGAAATAAAAATCGAAGAAAAAATGCCTCCAAAATGTGCTAATAAAAACAAATGAAAATCATCGAATTTGATTAACGCAAAAATAAAAAAAATAGAGCCCTATATTTTACACAGTATCACATCTATGTAGTTTTTATTTTGTAGCACGCGAAGCCGGGTCGCAGGTAATTGTTTCAACCAATTAACATCTGGTCGTGATAAGAGGTGTTATATTTTTTTTATTATTTGTTTTGTAGGTGTCTTGTCACAGACTATGTACGAGTAAAGTGTCCTTTCAGTGTGGCGTGAGATTGCAAATGCTAGCTCTCACAGAAAGAGAGGGAGTGGTCTATTTCTGACTATCATACGTCGTAATAAGGCTAAAAAATTATCACTACATAGTATAAAACAAAGTAGCTTTCTCTGTCCCTACGTATGCTTAAATCTTTAAAACTACGCAACGGATTTCGATACGGTTTTTTTTAGTAAATAGAGTGATTCAAGAGAAATGTTTTATGCCCATGCGAAGCTGGGGCGGGTCGCTAGTTATATATATATAAAAAAACAAAGTCGTGTTTATTAAGTACACAATTTATAACTCAAGAACGGCTGAACTAATTTGGCTAAAAATAGTATCCTTCTCCTGGTTCTCAATTATCTATTGAGAACCAGGAGAAGGATACTATTTTTTATACTTCTTACTAAAAGATAAATCTATCCTTTTAGTCCTTAAACCGTGACCAATCGCTGGAATTTATACATTAAAAAATATATCAAGATATGAATAAAATACAGACCATTTCATTCACGATTCGCATAATTAAAATATTTCGTAAACAGTGAAGTCAATGATCTCAATGGGACGGAGACTTGGTAACCCAAATACTAGTACCGCTACGTCTTCCGGTCCATTCGGCTGGTAATGACTATTTTGTTACGGTAATGTGGATATTACTAATATGAAGACTTTTAAGAGGATAGAATATGTTTTCTTTATACAAACGTATAACTCTGTTTTCCCTTTGGATAATGTCTCTTAGATAATGTGCCTACGTTTATTTATTTATTTATTAATTACCAAAGAAAATATGTCTTGGAAAAATTTTAAAATTACCCTGTTTTTGGAAGAGATTGCATTAGCGATAAGGCCGCCTATTGTGTGTATGTAATTCCTTTATTGTATATTTTTACTGGTGCAAAAAAGAATGTTTGTCATACCAATTTATTATGAAATACCAATATATTTCAAAAAGTTTAGAAAAACGTACGAGATAGACCTCTTTGTGTGCAAAATAGTGGAGTTTTCTGAAATATTTATTTTGATTTTATTTACTTACTAGCCGTTGCCCGGTGCTCCGCTCCCGTGGGAATTCCGAAATAAAATATAATCTGTGTGTTGTTTCAAGGTCTAAGCAATCTCCATTCCAAATTTCAGCCAAATCAGTTCAGCCGTTCTTGAGTTACAATTTCAGCCAAATCAGTTCAGCCGTTCTTGAGTTACAACTAGTGTAACTAAATCGATTTTTTTATACATTTATTTATTTATTACTAGCTGTTGCCTGCGGCTCCGCCCGCGTGGGACTCGGTCATATCGCGTCCAAAAGTAGCCTATGTTTGACCTCAGGTCGTTAACTACATCCCTACCAAATTTCATCACAATCGGTCCAGCAGTTTAGCCGTGAAGAGGTGACAGACAGACAGACAGACAGACAGACAGACAGACAGACAGACTTTCGCATTTATAATATTAGTATGGATATGGATGTACTAGCTGTTCCCCGCGGCTTCGCCCCGCGTGGGACTCGGTTATATCGCGCCCAAAAGTAGCCTATGTTTGACCTCAGATCGTTAACTACATCCCTACCAAATTTCATCACAATCGGTACAGCAGTTTAGCCGTGAAGAGGTGACAGACAGACAGACAGACAGACAGACTTTCGCATTTATAATATTAGTATGGATATGGATGTACTAGCTGTTCCCCGCGGCTTCGCCCCGCGTGGGACTCGGTTATATCGCGCCCAAAAGTAGCCTATGTTTGACCTCAGATCGTTAACTACATCCCTACCAAATTTCATCACAATCGGTACAGCAGTTTAGCCGTGAAGAGGTGACAGACAGACAGACAGACAGACAGACTTTCGCATTTATAATATTAGTATGGATATATATTTATTAATCTTGACCACAAAATATCTCCGATTGGCTACTATGCTGCTACCTCCACACTCATCACTTTCGTCATATACAGAACTAATACAAAACAGATGTAGTATTTTTCATTGCTCAAAGGCTTTTATATCAGATGGCTTGACAATTATCTCGATGACATATTACTATAGGTCGTGACCACTATATTATTGATGTATGTTATGACTTATGTACATATTATATGAGGCAAGATACCTCTCTCTTCCTCCGTTTACATAAATATGTTTCAACACTGCCTTCCGTGGTTATTTGTATAGTAAATTTACACTAATGCCCTACACTTAAACTAATGCTTTGTATGGGATTTGCTTGCTTATTTTGTCTTGTTTGTTTGTTATATTAGTATACATGCTGTCTTTCTCATTTTATTTAATAATTAGGTTTGCTCCGCGGCTTCCAACCGGCGATGTGTATAATCAACTATCCAAAAATTACATATAAGTAAATAAATACAAACAATAGGCTTGTGTCCATTAAGAATAAATATAATGGATAGGGGTTTATAATGATTAATTATATTATGGAGAAAATAACAAACAATTTTAATTATTAAAAACGTTAAAGATGAATAATATTTTTTAAACATAAATTTCGTAAAATTAAACCTTTAGTCACGTGACAGTGAACACCAATCAGAAAGCGTTACGTCACGCCGTGCGAAACTCCATCTTGTCTTTGACGTTTCGAGTATCACTACCGGTTCTTGATAAAATTTTGGTTTTTAACAACTAATATCAAGTTGATACAGTTTTTGCTAATTATAATTTGAAAGAATTAACCATGGTATCTGGATTCAGCAAAGCAGACAGTAATAATTTGCCCAGAATCGCTGCCGTTATGCTTGGAAATTTTTTCGCGTCGAACAGTAACTTTTGCTCATCTGAATTTCGCAATGTTAAAACTTCCTTGTAAGTATAAAATATTTATTATAAACTTAAATGCTATGTGATATTTCAGTTCGGTACACAAGAATTTAATGTTGTGACGTACATTTTGCAAGGTACTATTTACTATTTTACTGTTCCCTTCATATGATACTCCATATAATTAGTCATATCATTTGGCAACTAGAATAATAAAAAGAGTATGTTTGTAACATTAATTAGAAAACTAAAATGAAACGTTCACTCCTAAAAGTGAAACAACTTAACCTGAACTCATGTATTTATTATTTAGAAAATAGGGATTCTACAAAACACATCTAGTTTGCTCGAATTAAGTAATAGATTGTATTGTGTGAAATACTTAATCAAAATGATCTTCACAAAAATACATTCTTGAACCTGTTGATAACGTTTGTTTGTTTGTAATATCTTTATTGCTTTAAAATACATAGTAAATAGAACTTTATTAAAATCAGAAGACAATGGCGGGCTTATCCCAGGAAGGGATCTCTTAGCATAAAGTATGATCTCTAAAGTATGAGCATCATCTCTTCTTGCAAGTTTTAGCCACTTTTTCCGTATTTCTCCATTGTTTGGAACATATATAAATAACTTGTTTGGCGTTTTTATAGTCGTGCTATCACACTGGGGCACTATACAGTACTTATAATATGAGAAATTTATTTTTAAACGATTAAATCTAGCTATAACGTACGAAGACATGATCGCTCTTTGGTTTGTTTCGCACGGCGTGACGTCATTCAAGACGCCATGACAGTCTTGTGCGTTTTGGAACCAAATTGAAAAATGGTTTTTTAAAACGCGAAATTTATAATGTAAACGCTCGATTAAAAATAAATAAACCATTTTTTTTCGATAAAATGCCTAATAAGCTAAAATATTAAGCAGTTATTGAAATTTTGTCAACTAGCCTATTGCTTATTTTGTAAGGATAAATCAGCCCTATCTTTTTATTATATTAGATATACTTTATTTGTGAATATTAACCCAGATAAACTTACAATACTTCTACCGGTTAAATCCATTATGTATATAAAAAAAAAAAACAAATTAATTAATATCATTAATCTACAAGATACGCGCGCATAACGTGCCCCTTCTATATTGGGTAAAAATCAAATGAAAAGCTCCATTCTATTGACAGTTTTGATAAAAAAACATCAACATTATGATAGAACTAAGTTACTTCGCAATAAACAACCCCTGTATCTTGTCACATAAATCTAGATTTTATTTATCATCTTATATCCACTGTATTTAATGTCAGGACGAGTCGATGTCCTGTTGCGTTTCCTGGCTGTCCGAGAGCCTTAAAAACAAAAAATCTATGGAGTAGCTTTGTACTTCTCCCTTATGGGCGTCTTTTGTAAGGAGGGTGATATTTAGAACTCACTCCAAACTATAAATGAGTAATGATTTCTTATGTTTTCGCGATTATTACACATTAAATTAAAATATTTTAAATAAGTATAAATAAGTAAGCAATAAACGCGATAGAAAACCGTATAAAATAGTTTAATTTAATGTATAAATGAGTATTTAAAGCAAGTAACTTAAGTATTACTAACATAGGTTAAGTTAAACTAACATTATTATGGATCCAGTTATCTGAAATAAAAGATTTTTATTTTTATTTATTTTATTATTTATTTGTAATGGAATTTATTTTCGGTTGTGAGTAGGTCTTCTTTTTTCATGTTTAGAAACGCGCACGTATCTCTGGTGTTGTAGGAACCCATTATATATGGTATACTAGCTGTTGCCCGCGGCTCCGCCCGCGTGGGACTCAGTTATATCGCGCCCAAAAGTAGCCTATGTTTGGCCTCAGGTCGTTAACTACATCCCTACCAAATTTCATCACAATCGGTCCAGCAGTTTAGCCGTGAAGAGGTGACAGACAGACAGACAGACAGACTTTCGCATTTATAATATTAGTATGGATATATGTATAGCGTATATGGTAACCACTTTACATCAAGGGTGTTGTGTGACTTTTTGCCTACTAAATGGTATAAAAAAACGTCTTAATATATTTAGGTTGGCTGAAAGAAGGCATTTGCGATAAGCGCCATTGTAATCATTAATTTATAAGCTGTTTCAGTTATTTTTGAGGATTCCGGCATGTAAACGCAAAATATTCATGCACATTCTATATTAAAGCACATTAATTCAATTATATATAGTTAAATGTTTCAAAGCTCACAACAACTTGTCTATGCTATGTCCCTAATATGACCTAAGGTTTTGAATATTTTCGATGTTTAAGTCGTAGTATACTTTTATGTGGCTTACTATTACCTCTACAAAATCCAAAACGAATAAGCGAGATAGCCCAATAGATGGTGTAAGGCGACATATTATTTCCCTTACTCAAGCGTTATTGCATGGTTTTTTAAGATAACAGTGAGTCAAGCCTCCTGGCCGCCATTTGGCGTGAGAGGCTAAGAGATTCCGAAAATATCACTTATATAAATTTGGTCACAATCACTGTCTATCGTTTTTGCACATTTTGGTGTCAGTGATATTGAAAGACAGTTTTAAATTCTATACCTAGATTTGTAACTGATACGATGAATGAATGAATAAATAACATGAAAATTGTAATGGGATCACGTCTCCACGCCTTTTTTCTCGGGTCATTGCACCTGTTATATAACGCATACAATCAGACGAGCTGCACTTATCGCAAAATTATCAGGAATAGATCTTAATTAATATCTAACTATCCAACTAGTTTTTCACCCGGTTTTTCTTGTACAAATTAATACATTGAGTAATTTATTTGTTGCCTAGCTTGACTAACATCGGGTGTTTTGATATCAAAAATCTACTATATACATGTATGTTCTTCTTCAAGGGAGAACCTTTCTCTGTGCCACATTTATATCAAAATCGTTTTAGTAGTTATAATAGCATGCCTATACATGCCTGTAAAGGCTTAGTAAAATAAAAAAATCCATACTAATATTATAAATGCGAAAGTCTGTCTGTCTGTCTGTCTGTCTGTCACCTCTTCATGGCTAAACTGCTGGACCGATTGTGATGAAATTTGGTAGGGATGTAGTTAACGACCAGAGGTACTTTTGGGCGCGATATAACCGAGTCCCACGCGAGGCGAAGCCGCGGGAAACAGCAAGTGAATATATATATATAGACAAATCACACAGATCAAGTTAGCCCTAAAGCAAAGAAGTTCGAATCGGTCTCTCTACTGACGCAATTTTTTTTAAATCTATGCCCCAAAGTAAGTTTGAGACTTGTGTTATGGGATACTAACTCAACGATTCTATATTATAGTAATTTTGCCCAAATATGACATACCCAATTTACAATGTAAACTCATACTGCAAATAAATATGATTTGAGATGAGTAGAGCGAAAAAGGAAAAAGGCGAAAGCTTTGAGGGATCCGTACACAATATATCCGTCAATCTGTCATTATTTCGTGAGTCGTCTTAGAGCAACACGGCCTTCGCACGGAAGACGTGTTGCTCGAAGTGAGTCGTGGATAGAGACTCGAAATATTAACAGATTAAATTCAAATTTATATTGCCGCTACAAAATAGATAAGTAATAAAAATTTATTGACGTGCATAGATTTAGAAAATGGCAGCCGTAGTATTATATTTAGTATTATTAATAATAATTCTACTTAAATTTTTCAAATGGGTAACTGACATAGCACATCGGATTAGCTCGTTAAAGTGGCAATGGGCGGGGCATATAGCGCGAAGAACTGATGGCCGTTAGGGCAGAAAGGATCTGGAATGGCGACCAACGTACTGGCAAGCGTAGCGTGGGACATCCACCTACTAGACGGTCCGACGACCTTATTAAGGTCGCAGGAAGACGCTGGATGCGGGCCGCTTCAGATCGGTCCCATTGGAAATATATGAGAGAGGCCTATGTCCAGCAGTGGCATCTTAACGGTTTTTCGGTTGCATCCTCAGCTTATTGTTTTGAAGTGTCCAGTTTCTATTAGTGTCCAATATGCTACTGATACAAAACGGATTAGACTTACATACATACATATCATCACGCCTATCTCCCGTAGGGGTAAGCAGAGACTAGAAATTTCCATTGGCTGCGATCCTTACATACCTACAATCGCTACCTCCGCACTTATCACTCTCGTCATACACGCTCGCCGATTTAGTCCTAATCTCTCTCTCTCATTTTAGCGCTTTCCCGGTTTCTTCCTCAGCCCGTCCATTTCGGGAACTCCTAATGTCTCCCTTTTTCAAGAGCTCTGCGATATGGACTTTGCGGATTAGACTTGACCGTAATTTTTTTTAAAAGGGATCGTAATAGTAAAACCAATAAAAAACAAATCGAATTTTCTAGAAACTGTACAGGAGTACATAACAACCAATAAATATTTGATAGACGGGCAACCGAACAATACTCCCATAAAGTCAATTCTTAGAATGACAGCATTTCGAATGAATCAAGTTATAAGAATTCGAAGATGGCAGCCGGGAAATTATATAACTTTATATTAGTCACGGCGAAGAAAGTTTTGCGAGTGACAACGGGACAAAACACTAGTTTATTATTGCCGTAATAGATTGTAATCATAAAAGGTGTGTAAAGAGAAATTTGACGTCAGAGATTATGATTTTGCGAGTCAAACGAGCGTGGCCTTGCTTGGATTGGTCGCCAAAGGCAACATTTCTATAGTGAGTTCCTACGGCCTTTGGCATATCTCTTATGACTGTTTCTTAAGATGCCTCACATATCCATACTAATATTATAAATGCGAAAGTCTGTCTGTCTGTCTGTCTGTCACCTCTTCACGGCTAAACGGATGGACCGATTGGGATGAAATTTGGTAGGGATGTAGTTAACGACCTGAGGTCAAACATGGGCTACTTTTGGGCGCGATATAACCGAGTCCCACGCGGGCGGAGCCGCGGGGAAGAGCTAGTATATGTATATGTAAGGCATCTTACGATACAGCCTGTAAAAATTTAAGTGTTAGTCACTAACACATCTGAATAAGACCCTAGGTCTGGTTTCCCTGTATAAAAGGGTTATAGAGGTCAGACGACAGTTTCACTAATAACCAGCAGTACCGACAAATCTAAGACCATGTTTAAAGCTGACGGCTCTATAGAGTAGCTAAAGAAGCAACTTGAAAAACATTTGTTTTCATTCCAGTTAGAAATAATAGTATACGAACCGAAACGAAAATTTGTTTGTTACCTACCTTAATACAGCCTGAAAAATTTCACACTATTCTGTGCTTCGAGGTCTGTTAACACTAGATAGCTATCGTAAGGCTTTGTTAAATGCCTTTATACAGCATGCAAGTCTGATTAAGTTTTGTCTCACTTGTTCCATTATAAAAGTCAAAGGAACTACTGGGAAAAAAAAATCTCACTAGTTCCATGAAACTATTTGCCAATGGAACTAGTGAGAATGATCGAAAAATAATCAGTGTTGACCACTAAGACATCAATGTTTACTGGTCCGATTTCCCTGTAAAAAGGGTTACGGAGGTCAGACGGCAGTCGTTCTATTGTAATAACCGGTACCGCCAAAATCTGGAACCATGATAAAAAGCGGACCCTAGGCTGTGAACCGTAAGCTGAAGCTTGGATAATGTCTAGACCACGGAGTTTAAAATACGATTAATATAATGTTTCTTACCATAAGAACAGCTGCCATTTTCATCATTTTGCCAATATACTGATGACACTGTTTTCTCTGTTTATCCTCACTGATACACAGACACTCAGACACTCATTATAGTTGTGTTATTATAGTTTTATCTTTAGAAAAGTGAAATTAGTTAGAAGCATTTAATGAAACACATAATATTTATTTTTCGATTTTAAATTAAAACAATTTAAATTAATTAATTAATAACAATGACAATTTTACAATTTTACTCAAGTTTTTTTTAGACTGTTATATTAAGACTGAGTATTTTGTAATAAAATTTAATGAACAATATTAATTGATTTTGTACTTAATCGTTAGTAAACTAGTAAAGTTAAAAGTTTGAAGCTAGCGTGTATGATGAGAGAAGAGTATGGAAGAAGCGAGGGAGGTCTGGAAAGATCGTAGCCAATGGAAGACTAGTCTCTGCCTAAAAGTCAGCCAAATCGGTCAAGCCGTTTTCATGGTATGTCGTGACAATGGAAAACGGGTTTCATTTTTATATATATAGATAAACAATTTCATTAAATTTTTTACTTAAGTAAGTAGGTACCTATTTGTTAAAAAAATAAGCTTTCTAAAAATACTATTTACTAGCTTTCGCCCGCGTGAATTTCCCTCGGGAACAGTGCTTTTTTTTCGGGATGAAAGGTATCCTATGTCCTTCTCAATATTTCTAGTTGTATGTGAAATTTCCGGAAAATTTATGCATTAGATAGGGCGTGAAAGTGTTATAAACAAACAAACAAACTCACTTTCGCATTTATAATATTAGTTAGGAAAAATATAAAAAAAATATATAAATATTAAAAATTATAAATTATGAAAATTGTATCTCGTATATATTAGATTTTTATGATATGTGTTCATTGTACATTCTGTAGCAAATAATTTGTTATGTAAATAAATTAATTTTATTAGTTTTAATTATGTATTCGGTCGTTTGTGCAATAAATTTTGTCTCGAATCAGTTTTTTGTGCCAAAGTTATGCGGTAACCAAATACATACAATTATATTAATACCAAAAATTCTGTATTCCATAAAATAAAACAAAATTTAGCTTTCGTCAAACTGCGCACGACTGTATTCAAATTAAAATATGCCAAAAATATAAAGTAAATTTTTGCAACAAATTTTCAGTCCGCTAAGTAATATAAATTAATCAAAATCATGACATGGTAACTGTCATTTTCGGGCCCGCCAAACTTGACAGAGGAAAGTTAAGAATTTCACAAGTACCAATAAAAAAGTGAACTGGATTGGATGGTACACATGAAAAGAAAGTACGGTCGGTCCGGTCGGTTGTGCGAGAAAAAAAAATGCCTCCATAGTTTCACTGTTTTTTTTTTTTTTTTTTGTTAATGGATGGTAATTTCGGCAAGTCCATTTGAATTTTTATGATTAAGTTGGCATTATGTTAATTCTATTCAGTTTTTGTTACAGATTTTTAATTTGTAATGTAGGGTAGGGTAGGTATATTTTTATTACATTTTTATTACACTTTTTGCCTTTTGTTATTTGTAAGTTAAACAATTTTAATATATTGTATTATTATATTTAATATCTTGTTCCAGATCAAATTCACATCTTGTTAGTATCCTTAATCCATGTAAGTAGGTATAATGAATGCCATAAACAATGCTGACAGTATTTAGAACATAACCAATGTAGGTAGGTTACCTACTTACTCAAAAAAAGGAGTAGTGGTCAATTTCTTTGTCAAATAACAGTTTTTCTATAATGCATTGCCACCTATAACCCTAAAGAAAAAAGATTTTTTATTACTTAGATGATAATCTAAATTTAAATATTGTATGTATTTATAATTAATTATGGATTGTAATTGTCTTAAGTTTTCGATAAATGCTTCTATTAATCCAATTTTTTCAAACAATTTCTTACCACTAAAACTATAAACACAAACACAAATTCACCTCAAATCCCTTTGGTCATCACATAGCACAGACACTTCACAATAGTTTTTATTCGTATTTTAAATTTGAATTTCGATCGTCAAACGTGCGCGGCTCGCCGAGTGACGGTGCGGACTGTGTGCGCTGGCGCAAGAATACTGTTGTATTTGTTAAGGCAAAGGTGGTTCTTGCATCTTATTTTTTTCGATCTTATTATATCTTATTATTATGTTTTTTACTTTGTTTAGGATGATAATTTTAAGAGCAGCACAGAATTATCAATGAAAATATGTAAATTTCATATTTCATATTAAATTATATGTATGCGAATTCCCCAGGGAAACGGACTTGGGCCCAGACAGAAGCTAGGAAACATAACATCCCGCTAATATACCATTTGTTATTTCTCTATCCAATCCCACTTTCCATTCCACTATCCTATCCTATAACACTTCCCACTATTACCCGAATTCCCACTGGATGTACGAATGTTTATTACTCGTTCACGCAAAAACGGATAAACGAATTTATATAGGATTTGGAACTCATGTAGTTTATAACCTGAATTAACAAAGTTTTGTTTAGTATGATCTCCTTTACCCTTTTGCTGGGAAACCAGACCACTATTGGTCATGTTTTTATGAAAATCCCAACTAATATTATAAATGCGAAAGTGAGTTTGTGTATTTGTAACCTCTTCACGGCCTATCTTTTGAACCAATCTTCCTGAAATTTCGCATATACATATCTGGGAGTATTAAGAAGGACCTTTCATCCCGGGAAGCACTATTCCCGTGGGAAATTCACGCGAGCTAAGCCGTGGGCGAAAGCTAGTAAGATATAATGTTGACAAAGTAGAAGGTGGGACTTCCCCTTAAGAGGATGCGCCACCCAGCGGCCGAACGCGGAAGTGTGGCCGGCGACCGGCGACCGTTGTCAGTAAACACCTACCAGGCGGTAACGGTGAATGGTGTTTTATAAAGTATCCGATTGCATCTGGTTGGTATGCGATAATTAGTTGAGGTGCCTATTGAAATAATGTTTTTTAGCCATTGGAGCCCGAACATACTTATAGATTTTAATAGCTGTTGCCCGCGACTTCGTACGGGTTGGCTTCGTTCTCGTACCTGTTCCGGGAATTAAGGAAATGAATGCCCAATTTCCCCTTTTTTATACAAAGTTTGTCATGACAATAATCAACATAAATAAAAGAATATCCAATTTGGTGCATTCGTTCAAAATGCTATAACTGCAAATGACGTTAACTTTTATTTTAATGAACCGATTTTGATGAAACAATCTTTAAATGTTTTGCTAAGTCAAAACAAAACAATTAGTTAGTTTTAAGTAAATCTGTTAAATACTTTCTGATATAAGCGTGATCATACATACAGACAGACAAATACAAATAAAAATAAATACATTATGTCAACGAAAGGGATCCCGTTTGGGATATAACCGGGAAAACGCTTAGATGTTAATGTAGAACACTGTAATCATAATACTATAATGTATAATTTAGTCATGCTTGCGTGAATAATGTTTATAAATCATAGCATTACTGGTTTGGTATTCAGATGCATCACGCTTATGATATGCGATCTTAGCCGTATAGTCACTAGAGGTTACCAAATAAAATAAATAATAACATTAAATAAAAACCACGTCACAATTTGTTTTTAACCGACTTAAAAAAAAAGATGAGGTTCTCAATTCATCGGAATGTTAATATATATATATATATATATATATATTTTATGTATGTTACCGGATTACTCGAAGACGGCTGGACCGATTTGAAAGATTTTTTTATGTTCGAGAAATTGGTTTTCCAATTAGTCCAATACTCAGCAGGTCAGGATCTGATGATGGGATCATGGAGAAATTGAGGGAACTTTTCAATTTTTATATTGGGCATGGGTATTTTTTGATAATTTTTTAAATTTGATAACGAAAAAGCACTGTTCGCGAGGAATATTCACGCAGGCGAAGCCGCGGGCAACAGCTAGTATACATGTTTAAGGTGGATTCAAATCAACTGCAAATACTTTAAAGGGAGATTCAGACCACTAAATTGAACAACTTTTCCAAATAAACTTAGTCGAAGTACGAAAACAAATTTTTTACCTCCCATACAAATTGAGAATCTGATCTGGAGAGTGAAAAAAATAATTTCATATTTTGATTATAAGTTTATTGGGAAAAGTTGTTCAGTATAGTGGTCTGAATCTACCCTTAAAATATTTGCAGTTGATTTGAGTTCACCTTATATATATATACTAGCTGTAGCCCGCGGCTTCGCCTGCGTGAATATTCCTCGAGAACATAGAGTGCTCTTTCCGAAGACGTTAAACACGACGGGGCGGTGCATCGAAACTGTATAACCGTTAACATGTCCAATACACATACTTATATGTTAAGTCTTAGTAACGTTATATGTCGAATTTGCTATTGTATGTGAAATGGAATGCGGTAATGTTACGGATGGAAGATGATACGGTAAGTATACATAGTATATGCTATGTAGGTTATATATAAATCTCTCTTTCGTCATAGCGTATTCCTAGTCGTATCCTCAGTTTAGTTAGTAGGTAACACCGTGGTATTTTTTTTATCCCTGTACCACAAGTATGAGTTTTTCTTAACGCAGACACTAGCAACTGCGTTAGGATTTTGTATGGAATTTCTTAGTTGCCTTACTATCCGCCAGAGGCGCTGTACAGGTTTGCCATACTAAATCGCTAACGCAGTCGCTAGTGTCTGCGTAAAGAAAAACTCATACTAGGAGCACTGGTCCTGTCTCGTGATCTGAGGGTCCTGTCTATGAGTGTATTTATTATTCATACGGAATTTCATCAAAATATAACTTTCGCGTTTAAATATAATATTAAGTATGGTTTTTTTTATTTTTTTACTAGGTATCACTATCACTACATAGTATAAAACAAAGTCGCTTTCTCTATCCCTATATCACGGATTTTGATGCTAGTATGTTTGTATGTAATGTATATACATACAAAGATATATTATATAATATATACAAAGAACAATACCAAAGTAATGGATAGAATGGATTATGATGTCGTATCGAAATATAGGGTTTCAATAAAGATGTTTTTTGTAAATATTTCGATTTTTTATACTTTTCGTGACTATCTATATATATATATTTTCGTGACGTATTATGAATTATAGAAAAATTTTATTTAAAAATTTAAATTTCTTTGTAGAGTTAAAGTTTAAGACAGCACGAATTAACCATATCTAATTTTAGCAAGAAATAACACGGTTATTACCAATAAAAGCGTACGCTTTAACACGAATGCAAAATATATTTTACGACACACTAAAAATATACAGAGAATAAAAATAATACGTAATTTAACAGCGCAAAACCTCGCCTCTTTAACGCGCACCAAAATGGCCATAATAAAATCATTATATACTCTTAAAATTAGTACTTTTAACAATAAAAACAAGACGGAATAAACCACAGGCGATACAAATACCATAATTACTAGACACGTCTGTCATAGTCGGTAAAAAAGTTAAATGTCGGTTACCAAAGTGTTACTTGTGGATCGTTTATGAGATTTAAAAAATAAATAATGGCCTGCAAGTTTCATTTTCTAGTTTTGTTGAATACATACACTTTGTAATAGTAACCGACTTTTAAAGGGAGGTAGTTTGTGCTACTTTGTGCAGTTTGAATTTAACTAACTTATGCTGTTCCTCTGTCTATATGTCTTTCAACGGGTTGAAAAATGAACTATATCTCTATAAAAAGTGAAAATTTCAGTTCATTCGTAAAAAGATAGTCTTTGAATTAATTTGTTTTTTGCCAAAAAGTAAAAGAATTTAATGTGTTACCTCAACCACAGAAATAACATAATAATCACCGACTGAACTGAGTTATCGTATTGTCTTATTCAAGTTTTAAAACTCCTGATGAATTTATGTAAGCAATTGCGTGCGTAAGATTTTGCTTCATAAATAGTCACAGGGCTATGCAGGCTGTGACCAACGATTACCACAGACTGCCACTTAAATTATTCTTCCAGTCTTCCAGGACCTTACGACTGAAATTTTTATATTTCAGAAAACTGAAACTATGACTTCAGTCCGTGATACTGGACAACTAACTACATCAAAACTGAAAAATAATTAAATAGTGAATATGAAATCTTGAAAGTCGATTTACTATCATCACTACATAGTATAAAACAAAGTCGCTTTCTCTGTCCCTATGTCCCTTTGTATGCTTAAATCTTTAAAACTACGCAACGGATTTTGATGCGGTTTTTTAAATAGATAAAGTGATTCAAGAGGAAGGTTTTTATGCCCATGCGAAGCCGGGGCGGGTCGCTAGTGTTGTATAATTGGACCTCCAATTTCCCGGAATTTCACAAGAGGAAATCCCGAGCAACAACGTGTACCAATGTATGTAAGCTCTTTGTACATATATTGAGCACATTTGCACATATATAAACACGTCTGGGTGTTTACCATGCTCATGTCAAGGATTACAACATAACAAATTACCTTTCAAATGCACAAGTACTTGATCGTATCTCTAAATGTGATGATATTTGGTTGTATGATTGAACTTGTTATCTACTTTGAAGCCTCAAAATTACTAATCATAATTTTATACAGTGTGATGTCTATTACATCCATACTATCCATATCCTTACTAATATTATAAATGCGAAAGTCTGTCTGTCTGTCACCTCTTCACGGCTAAACTGCTGGACCGATTGTGAAATTTGGTATGGATATAGTTATGCACTAGGAGTCAAACATAGCCTACTTTCGCGCGCGATATAACCGAGGCGCACGCGGGCGGAGCTGCGGGCAACAGCTAGTTTATTTATATACCTATACCCGGGTCAGTTTTGTTTTTACGTAAGGTTAAAATACCAACTAATATTATAAATGCGAAAGTGAGTTATTTGTTTCGTTGTTAACTCTTCTATCTACTGAACCAATCTTCCTGAAACTTCGCATACACATAGCTGGGAGAATTGAGAGACATAGGGTACCTTTTATCCCGGGAAAAAGCACTGTTCCCGAGGGAAATTCATGCCGGCGATAGCTAGTAAACAAATAAATATGCACTGGTCCTAAGGTTGGCTGGAAGAAATTGCATTAGCGATAAGTCCGCCTTTGTACTAATTTTTATCTTTGATCCTGTACAATCCAATGATGTATTTTTGTAATTGGTGCAATAAAGTGTTTATTCATTTATTCATTCACTGGTCCAAATCTGCCATAACACACATAAAAAAAAATTTCAAACCCTAAGTTGAAGCCTATTCGATGCGAACAAACAAACAATTGAATCTTCCTCTTTAATATTAGTAGCAATTACTCACTACATAGTATAAAACAAAGTCGCTTTCTCTGTCCCTATGTCTCTTTGTATGCTTAAATCTTTAAAACTACGCAACGGATTTTGATGCGGTTTTTTTTTAACGGATAAGTGATTCAAGAGAAAGGTTTTTATGCCCATGCGAAGCCGGGGCGGGTCGCTAGTAGATAATAATAGTACTTAAAGACAAATAAACTTGGCCCCAATCATCGGTTTTTGGTTATCCCAATAACAAGTCTTATGCGTCTATTGTGTATAAAAAACCTGAAATTATATATAGAATGCTATACTAGGATAAATGATAGAGCATGTATCATCACGACCTTGACACGTAAGCGACGCGCGTCCCAGAGACCCTGCGGCCTACGACCTCTATGGGAATGGTCTGGCATTATACAACGTACGAGTATGGTTTGCTGATAGCGGTGAGCCGCTCATCTACATAGGTACTCTCGTATAATTTACTTCGCAGAAAATTCCCGCGGGAATTTCCGGGGAATCCCCGTTTTTTATACAAAGTTTGTAGAATAGTAGCGAATTTCGGGAACAATTCCCGAAATTCCCACGGGCCCTCAGCTACACACAGCTCGGGCTACAGCTGGTATATTATAAACACTACAGTTAGTGTTTATAACATACCAGCTGTAGCCCGCGACTTCGTGCGCGTGGGCTTCGCTCTCATTCCCGCGGGAATTCCCCGGAAACCGCATTTTCTTTTATACAAAGTTTGTCATGTCATTAACCAACACAAAAAAATAATTATTGGTGCGTTCGAAATTGCTATAATTATATATTTGCAGGCAAACATGCCTTGAGTACATTCAAATGACGAAAACTTTTTTTTAATGAACCGATTTCGATGAAACAATCTTTAGATGTTCTTCCGAGTTAAATGAAAGTTTTAAGCAAATCGGTTCAGTACTTTCGGAGATAAGCGTGATCATACATACAGACAGATAGACAAAAAATTCAACAAAAACTATTCTTGGCTTTCCATTATTGTCCTTCTATCCATTTCAGTCAAAATTACTAAATGTACAAACAAAATATTTTTACTGTTTTATTATACTTATAGATTAATGGCCGGACTGGATGTAATGCTAGAACTTGTTGTCTTAATATTACTATTAGTTACTATTAGTATTATAAGAAATAATCAAACTGATGATAAAATTAATGGAGAAGAAATCTTGATGTCAAAAAAAAATCTTCCATGCTGGTCTGGGAGAAAAAGAAAAACATAGAATGTACCAGCTGCTTCTCTTCCCGCGCAAGCCGTGAAAGTCATCTGAGGGAATCGCCGAATGGGGAAATCATGACATAGGCGATGCGGCTAGCAACCCATCACTATTGATTGCCTGTTTCAACTACCATTATGCTAAACGTGGCCTAATAGGTCTTATGACCCTAGGCTCTGTCTACCCCGCATGGGATAAAGACGTGATTATATGTATGTATGTAAATCTTGATGTGAAAAACAGAGTGACTAATATAACATGTATCTTCTTGGAAAGTATTAATTCCTGCCTGAGGCATAGAAATTGCAAGAAATAGCAAATTAGCATTAAAATTCATAAGCTTCCGATAGATGTCGTGTTTTTATTGCCTATGCATATCACTGCATATTAGGTCTGTTATCCATCGAAGGCTGATTTGCTGAGATATATTGCTGTTTGCCCGCGGCTCCGCCTGCGTAGAACTCTGTTATACTGCGCCCAAAAGGGCGTCGTGTCTGCTAACGATGTCACAATCGTTACAAAATAGTGTTTCAATTGTAGTGCTTTTTACACACTACTTAAAAAATTATGACAGCATAATGTGGTGTGAATGTAGTGTGTGGTGTAATCAGCAGTGATATAAAAAATATACATTTCTTGTAACTAGTGTGTAAAAAGCAGTACAATTGAAACACTATTTTGACACGATTGTGACTTAACGTTAGCAGAATCGACACCCTGTGCCCCTAGTATGAGTTTTTCTAAACGCAGAAGCTAGCGACTGCGTAAGCAATTTTGTATGAAAAACCTGTACAGCGCCTCTGGCGTAAAGAAGGGTAACTAAGAAATTCCATACAAAATCCTAACGCAGTCGCTAGGCGTCTGCGTTCAGAAAAACTTATACTAGGGGTACTGTTCCTTAACTCAAATCGGTCCAGCCATTCTCAAGATTTAGCAAGGCTAAAGAATAGCAATTGATTTTTGTATATGAGATGATATTATAGCTAAACACTACATCACATACCTAATGGTACGAACTCTTCGTCACTTGTGGGTGGTCAGTTTAGCATACAATGCCTGCAGTAATTGCTGTGCGTCGGATGACCCACTACGGCCATGTACTACACACTTAGTTTAGGCGGTATAAATAAACATACATCATAATCTGGGCGTCGATTCTGCTAACGTTAAGTCACAATCGTGTCAAAATAGTGTTTCAATTGTAGTGCTTTTTACACACTATTTACAAGAATTATGACAGTATGATGTGATTTGAATGTAGTGTGTGGTGTGACGATCAGCAGTGATATAAAAAAATATATACATTTCTTCTAACTTGTGTGTAAAAAGCACTACAATTGAAACACAATTTTGACACGATTGTGATTAACGTTAGCAGAATCGACGCCCTGGTAGAGAATGCTCTTAGCATTAAGTCCGCCAATTGTATCTTTTTCATAGTATAAAACAAAATCGCTTTTCGCTGTCTGCCCCTTTGTATGCATAAATCTTCGAAATAAAATAAATAATAAATAAATAAATATATAGGGACAAATCACACAGACTGAGCTAGCCCCAAAGTAAGTTCGAGACTTGTGTTATGGGATACTAACTCAACGATACTATATTTGTTAACAAATACATATATAGATAAACATCCAAGACCCATGTCAATCAGAAAAAGATCATTTTTCATCTTGACCTGACCGGGGATCGAACCCGGGACCTCCTGAGTAACGGTCAGGCATTACGCCACGGAGGTCGTCAAAAATTATGCAACGGATTTTGATGCGGTTTAGTTTAATAGATAGAGTGATTCGAGAGGAAGGTTTTTATGTAAGTTAAACCTATAATATTGCACCTGTGCTAAGTCGGGGCGGGTCGCTAGTACTTAAATAAATAAATATATTAGGCGGACACAAATCAACTGCAAATGTTTTAACGGCAGAACATATCGAAATACGGAAACATGAAAAATGAGTAAAAAAAGAATTGTATTTCGATAAGTTTATTGGGAAAAGTTGTTCAGTTTATTGGTCTGAACCTGCCCGTAAAATATTTGCAGTTGATTTGAGTCCACCTTATATACGGACAAATCACACAGATTGAGTTAGTCCCAAATGAATTCATTAGTTAGTATCCCATGACTATACTATATTATGGGATACTAACTAACGAACGATATTATTATATTTTAAAACATTAAAGACCCAGGCAATTAAGAAAAATATAATTTTTCATCTTAAGACGATACCTTGGAGAACACTAGCGCCACCATCAGTTAAAATCATTAGTCACTGAAAACACAAGTTATCAAAAATCCGTCTTACGTATTAGGGTTCTGGACGTTAATTTTAAACATATTAAATTATTAAATGATGTTCCCTATATTTACAAATTGCAATAAGTATTGGTTAAAACGGCCACTTTTAACAGTTTTGCATTTTATAACTATAGTGAACTATAATTTAATAAGTTTGAAACTAACTTCAGATCCAGAACCTTAATATAAACATAAGACGGATTTTTGATAACTTGTGTTTTCAGTAAATAATGATTTTTAACTGATAGTGGCGCTAGTGTTCACCAAGGTATCATCTTGTAACCAACACGATATGTTGTTGATTGTTGGTATATCTTATTATCTATTTTATTTTTGTACTAGCGACCCGACCCAGCTTCGCATGGGCATAAAAACCTTCCTCTTGAATCACTCTATCTAATTAAAAAAAAAACGCATCAAAATCCGTTGCGTAGTAGATTTAAGTATACATAGGGACATAGAGACAGACAAAGCGACTTTGTTTTATACTATGTAGTGATGTATGTATATACGTACAAAAGACATCAACGCGTTCATAATTTCACATCTTCCTCTCATTTTTATATTCTCCTTTCATTCTTGACATTAACTTTAAAACTTAATAAATTTGAAAGTTTAATATGAATTCATTCACATTTTGTGGGTTACAATTTTAAATATCATTGAAGTAATACGGTACCTACCAAATTTCGACTCGATAGATATGAAGGGTACCTAGTTAGATTCCCTTATCAACTATTAAAGAGCTGATGATCTTCAAACGGCGAACAGATTTTCATGAAACACCCGGGATAAAATTATCTATGACACAAAAAAAAAACTAAACGAAAATCGGTTCATCAGTTTGGGAGCTACGATACCACAGACAGATACACAGATACATAGACAGACACGTTAAACTTATAACACCCTCTCTTTTTGCGTTGGGGAAATGGTAGACTTATACAATTTCATAGTTTTTTGAAATTGTATAAGTCTACTAATTTCCCCCGTTTCACGCAGAATTATCCGACAATTTCAAGATAGTTTTGATTTTAATAATAATGGCTATAAAACCTTAACAACGATTGTCATGCTTCGCTCAACACCTATTTTGTATCTTCATAAAAAAGACCATCTTGCAATACATTACGTTTTCAATATACTATAACTTTACGTTTCCTTTGCAATTCCGCAATGAATTCAAAACATAAAGAACTTTTCGATTTCGTTGCATCAAAACTATTTAAAATCATTCCAAAATTGAAAAGGAGTTTGTATCAGAATTGTGCAATGTAAAGTGAGATTTATGTACGTAAGATAAGGTTTGATTTTAGATGGTGTAAGTAAGATAAGTTCATAGGCTTGGCTGTTGCATATAGTCGATTGAGGTCAGATACTAAATAAGCGACACGAATGAATGGCATTCTTGATGCTGGTGCGGGCGCGATGGTAGAAATTAGATGGAGCCTTATTATATCTAATGGTATGAATGCAAGGACGTTGCAATGCTATTGGCTGGTTAACCTTTCTTTCGAATTCGAAATTCGAAAATTATTTAGATAGTTTTATAATTGAATTTTAAAAAGACTGGCTGGCAAAGAATTTGGTATCGCTCGCGGTCGGCAAATTTATTTAATCTGTGCTGGGAGGTTTTGGCGCCAAGCTAAAGTCGCTCAGTTATCGTCATTGTATTTATTTTCTAATATTTGTGTTTTTTCGATTATTTGTGCATAATAATGGTGGATTATTATTTGTTAAGTGTTCGTGAACAAGCGTGAGTGTCGGAAAGTGGTACAATGTCGTATAAGTAACTAATCCTTGTCACCAAATTTCCCAAGATAAAGCTAAGTGAAATTCTACCACCGCTTCACTTAGCCCTTGACTAACTTGACTAGACATGACTACTGACTTGACTTGACTGTGACTCGACAAAATGAAGAACATTTATCTAAGACTTGATACTGGCAAAAATAAGCTATACGTTTGATTGCCATATTGTGGATTATATCCACATCAAAAAAAAAAAGATGAAGACAATACTTCACTGTCTTATTTATTTTCTAAAATTTATGTTTTTTCGAGCATTTGTACATAATAAAGGTGGATTATTATTCGCTAAGTGTTCGTGAACAAGTGTGAGTGTTGGAAAGAGGTGCAATGTCGTTTAAGTGACTTTGATCCTTGTCACCAAAATCTGCAAGATAATGCTAAGTGAAATTCTTCCACCGCTTCACTTTGCCCTCTAACTTGACTAACTTGACTAGATATGACCAAATGAAGAAGTTGAAGAACATTCAAAAGAAACTTGATTCTAGCAAAAATAAGCTATAAGTTTGATTGCCATTTCGTGGTTTAACGCCACAACAAAAAAAAAAAATTACGCTTAACACAGATGTGTTGCTGAAAATTCGAAATTTTGTGATATTTATTTTTTATATTTTACGGTCCTGCAATCGAGGAATACGATTCCTGGATACGAGGCATTTTTTCATTTAATTTCCATCTTCTGAATCAGATATTCAACGGCTACTTCGATTTATAGTGTACTAATAAATACGTAGAGTCCTCCTCTGTGGTCCTTCCCATACTGAGACATATTAACGCCATCTATCGATCGCTTGAGACACTGTGATTCTAAATCCTATATCTATTTTTTTGAACAAACCTTGTTATTCTGGAAAGCCGTAGACTTGTATATCTAATTTAGTATAAAAAAAAGGCACAGGGAAAGTGAACCATTTAATTAAAAACAAATGTCTGTTTGTCCATTGCAATTAAAACAACCAATTTGGCAATTTTCATTACACTTTCCCATAAAATGAGGTAATTTAGAACAATAGTGTTGACCAAATATGTTCATTGTTTGATAACTTTCACTGAAGCATGTTTCTTGGTGGAAAATACCAACATTCCGCGTCAAAATGGCCGCTTCATTTCTACAGGTTGGTAGTACAATGGGCTACAAAATAAACTTCTAATCTTGACAGCTTATTGTGCCTTACTATCTGTTTCTCGCGGCTCCACGGTGAAATCGCGCTCAAAATTAGCCTTTGCGTGACATCTGGTCTTTTACTATATCCATATCAAATTTCATCAAAATCGGTTCAGCGGTTTAGCCGTGAAAGCTTTATAGACAGACGGACTTTCGCACATAATATTACTAGCGACCAGCCCCGGCTTCGCGTGGGCAAGGTTTACCTTCCTAAAAAACCAATCTATCTTTTAAAAAAAACCGCATCAAAATCCGTAGCGTAGTTTTACAGATTTAAGCATACATAAGGATATAGGGACAGAGAAAGCGACTTGGTTTTTGATTATGCAGTGATAGTGAAGTATGGATGGAATGATGTATGCTTTCCGTGAGAATTGGACCCACGACCTCCGGCTCTCAGGCAAACCACTGGACCACAGAGGCAGTTGACATGTATATTTGTATATTTGTGAGATATTTCTAAACATACGCAACATCAACCTAAATGGAAATGTTGTCAAGCCTGCGCTCGCGCCGGAATGCGGTCCGAGTGTACTTGTCCACTGCACTTTTACTTGCATGCCGACCAGTACTAGGAAATGGACATAACTGAGATATCTTATGGTGTGTGCTTAGGGTTGCAGTACACTTAGTTTTTTTTTTTTCATTTGTGCATTTTTTTTATATAGTTACGTTGGCAGTTAACTCATCGTTATCATAGTTAATTCAAAATTTTGCACTACCTCTTATCTTTCTCTGCATCACTCATTTGGTTGACTGGTAGATAAAGCCTCACCCCCGCATTAAGAAACCTTTGTTAAGCCCATGTTAGCTAAAATTTGCTGCGTCTCTTTCTTTCGCATGAAGTGTCAGGTAAGAGAAAAAGAGACAAGACATATTTTAGTTAAAATGGGCTTAAAAAACGTAAATTAAATTAATAATACGCCGCGCGGTCACCGTTGCCTATTTACGTTCATGACACCTTGATAGTGTCACTTGCACGTTGCCAACGTGTTGCTTAAGATGTTTTCCTACAGTAATCAATTATATCACTCTCTCACACTATTGCAAATCAAAGTAAGAAACTTGATATCTGTGATTTTCCAACTATGATGAAAGCTGTCTGGCTTTACCTACTTTGAAAGTAGTCTGTCATGAGTTTACCAATAAGTTAAACACCACTTTCGCTTAAAAAAACTGTAAAAAACAGGTTAATTTTCCATTTTACCTAAAAATAGCTGTCTAAGAATACTAGACTCTAGATATAGCAAGTATATTCTCTTTCATGCTGGTCTGGGAGAAAAAGAAAAACATAGAATGTACCAGCTTCTTCTCTTCCCGCGCAAGCCGTAAATGTTGTTTGAGGGAATCGCCGAATGGGGAAATCATGACATAGGCGATGCGGCTAGCAACCCATCACTATTGATTTCCTGTTTCAACTACCAATATTGTAAACGTGGCCTAAGGTCTTATGGCTCTAGGCTCTGTCTACCCCGTATGAGATAAAGACGTGATTATATGTATGTATATTTTTTTCTTTAATGTAGACGCCATAGTTTTAGCAATTTTTATTAACTTATAATAGACGCAACTGCGTTAAAAACAATTGATTTCGATTTTTTATTTTGAAGCATATTAAAAATCGGCCAGTCTGATTGAATTCTTATTTTGAAATGTGTTTTGAAATCTGCACATTTCCTAAATACACCAAATTGAACTATTCATTTGAAAATGGAGCAAGAGTCACTTTTGCCTGCGGCGTCGTCAGCGAGAAGTTCCCTAGGGAGCAGTGCTTTTTCCGGGATGAAATGTACCTTATGTCCTTTGAAATACTTCTAACTATGTGTATACGAAATTTAAGGAAGACTGGGTCAGTAGATAGGGGGTGAAAGCGTAACAAACAAATAAATAAACTCACTTTTTTATTTATAATATTAGTTGGATTTATCTGACCTCCTTCACGCAGTTCCTTGTCACATCCTTGGGAGACTATGGGTAAAAGCAAGTATATAATTTTACATCGTAAAACGCCAAGGACGTTAAAGGCCAAATATATTTTGGTCCCTCCGGTAGCGAAAGGATTAAAAATTACAAATTTATTGGATGTCTGATAAATATACATATTAGAGTTTGAATAAAGCCGGATGCTACACAACCACAGATAATAATATGACATGCCTCAGTTTTACATTCGTCCGTAGAGACCAGATAAGATTTATCAATCGATCACTAAGTGCCAAGTGATTGCTTAAGTGATTAGTGCCACAATGGAGCCGATAGGAGAGGTCGACGTCCCAGTTCACTGGGTTCTGTTGACAACGCTCTGTGAGAACTCTTTGAACTGAATTAACCATTTAGCCTTAATTGAATCATGTTTTAACTTTGCTCGGGTTCTAGATACACAATCGTTGCAAGCGATTTTTAAAATATTTTTTTTTTCTAATCTTTATTTGTTCCAAATTTAAATTTGAATTCCATGAATTATTCGATCAAAATACGACTAATTTGTCGCCATATATCACCGGTAGGTAGGTGTTTCATTTTCGTCATTTTGCCATGTTATGTGAAAATAGATGCGTACCATTCATTTTCGATTAATCCTCGATATATATAGACTATACAATTTATCTCTGTGGATTAATCTCTGTTATTTGTGAATTTATGCATCAAAATATAGATAGACGCACCAGTATCAAATGGTTCTTGATATGTAGTATTATATAATCTGTAGTTTTACAATTGCACTAACCAAGTTAACCTAAAAAAGAAAATCATATTAGCGAATCGACTGGAGGGTCTGAAAACCATGCAAGATCCAGTGAGTAAGCGAGACAGCGCAATACATCAGGTAAGGCGACATCTCATCTCCCTTACTCAAATAGGTAGGTCTGAGAAGGTTGTAAGCCACCTGATGAGGCATATCAGGGGCTTCGTACAAATCCCTGCTGTATAACCGTGAAATTTAACTTACCCGCACAAATGGATTTTTCTTTGGCAATTCTGCGTCAACTTCGTCCCTGGACTCGTCATCTTCCGGAGAATTGACTCTCACGCAGGTTTTGTGTATGGTCTGAGGTTCACCCATAGTCGGCATCGGCACTCATCATACACACACTCCCGAAACTTATAAACACTTCCTTCTTTATTTCCCAAATCACCAAATTCGCAATTTGAAATCACTAATTCCACTTTTAATAATCACTTTTGATAATAGAATCTATTTGAAGTTACTTAATTCCACTTTCAAAACAATCATATTAGAATTAGAAACAAATACACGAACACAATGTTTGAATTTGAAATCGTTCGATTTTTAAACACTCACGGCTGTTGGTGACAGCTATTTTGCACCCGATCTGAAACAAAAATGTGGCTGTGAGATTACGATTCGCGACACCTTGCCTAATGGCTAATATTTAAACACTGATGTCATTATTTGTATAGACTGTATTGTTTGAGTTTGATAACGTTGTTGTGCTCTTAGTTGAGTAATTTCTGATTGTAAAAGATAACAGAATTGGGTTATTAATTCATTATCTTTTTATCATTTTTGTAGATTTATTTGCGGTGTAATTAATGATTTTTTTTAATATATGTAAACAATGAATAAGTAATCTAGACAATGAAAGAGGTACAAATCTACTAAGTAGGTACATCACCTTTTTATTCAACGATTTCATCATAGAAGACATTTTTTATTTAGCAGAATTAAAAATATATTGCTTAAATAGTAAATGTGCAATATAAATTAGAAATATAAAACATTCAGTTTTAACGCTTCAGCCCACTTGATTAAAAAGTGGATACTTAAATATAGTTAGTCACGTTGAAAGAATTTAATTAGGCGGATTCCGTTTTGTCATAGTGATTAAATAATGAATACCTAAATGCATCCATACGAGGGACAGATAAAATAATTATTGTGGTTTAAGGTACAATTAAAAAGCTGCAGTAATACCACAGAATTAGTAAAAATGTAAATTAAATAAGACAAATAATAACTAATCAAAAACGTAAATAAATTTATTTTATTTTTTATCATATTATCATGGATTTAGTTACATTAATAAGGAAAATACTTATGACACTCCTGCCTGGCGCTGCAGGCGTCCATACTCTATAGGCTACGGTAACCACTTACTACTACCACAGATTACTGAATTCTATACTAGTTTATTTAATATTGATTTTTTTCAATCCTTGTAGCGCCGCCTATTTGCAAGAAAAAGAACTAAAGCTCTATCTAAGGCAATGGGCGCACATGATATCTACTACTTATCAGTTAGGTTGTAGGAATGTTAGCCTATAAATTGTATCAAAATCATCATCATCATTTCGAGTAGGCGTCACGATCAATCGACCATGAATACCCTGGAGTCAGAGTTCTTCGGAACCGCCTCTCGGCCTCTGACGTGTTAACGACTACCAGATACCAGCCGGGACCAACGGCTTAACGTGCCTTCCGAAGTACGGAATCATCTTTATTATCAAAATCATGAAAGCATATATAAAAGTAAATACTTTCATATTGTAATCCCACATCACAACACCCTCATTAGTTAATAACAAGTGGGCACTGGTGTTTAGTCACAGCGCCTGCGCATACAGATTGACATTGACGAGTTAGAAAGATGGTTGTTACCTATCATGTCGCAGGCAGTGTGACACGGGCATTGTTTGAATTGGCAGATTTTATGTTTCAGTCAGCGGATTAGATCAATTTTTTCTTGTCGACATTCGTTAACGTGATTGTGAATTTGGCTAAGCCCCCTCAAATATGAAACATTCTGTTGGTGAACCGTCCATATGAGGAAGATTCCGACGGCGAATTACTCAAAAACGAATCGTCCTGTTGGTGAACAGTCCAAAGGAGAAACAACTGTCGGAGAAAGCTGGTACAATCCCCTGTGTGTGCTGGACCTACCCTCTCTATGCAGACATGAAATGCAACACCCAAGAGGCCATACATCGGACCCAGAATAAATCTGACTGGAAGTTACTAACTGCTGCCAATTTGGGTTATGGTGGTCTCGACCGACTCAACTATGAGGAAGGAAGAAGATTCTGTGAGCCAATGGGTTAATTTTTCAGATATTTAGCCATTTCTACAAATGCCCGAGAGTTTACTTTCACTGCAGCGAGGCACGCTCTGATTCCCGCGCTTTTCTATACGAGGTCGCATCAGTTGAAGGCTAGTATCTATTGCTGATTGAATTACAAGCGAAGATTGGTGTATTAGTTGCACGAAGCAAATACATAGAGGAGCTGGCCTATTGCTCTTTCCCTTAGAAACACAGGGTCTCCTAGTTACGGGGTATGAGGTATCCCCAATATCATTTGGAAAGCCATCTATTAGTGAATAGACGAACTAAAATAATCACGCTGCTATCACAAAGGTCGTTATCGATAAAAGTTCTGTCTCTCGTCACTAGATGTCAAGGCCATGGATGGCTATTTGGTCTGCCACTTAAGAATAGACCACTCCATCTTTCGCCTTGGGGTTCGTGATTAATACCGCCTATTGTATTACTGTGTTTGTAATTTCTTAATTGTATATTTTTCACCATCATCATCATAACAGCTGCAGGCTGTCCACTGCTGGACATAGCCCCCCCCCCAAGGATTTCCAATTATAGTAGTATAAGTAAATTTTTACTGGTGCAATTAAGAATTTTGTCTTGTCATCAGGCGACTAAGAAAATGTGAAGAGATTGCTGGATAGCTCTCTACGTATAGAGGTTTCTCAGCTGTGCTTTCTGCATCTAGTCATATCGTACATGATTCTGTCTGATGTTCCACACTCTAGCTAGCGTGTTCAGGATGATCTCGTATGTCAAACGACATCGAGAGCGGGCTTAATTTAGATTGGTCGCCACTAGTGAAATTCTAACTTGAGCTCTTCCATCTTCAGAAGGCATATTAAGCCGTTGGATTGGGCTGTTTTTGCTAGATGGCAGTCGTAAGGCTATGTCAGATGCCTTTAGGCAGCCTGAAAAATCTGACAGTGTTGGCCACTAACACACCAGGACCATGTTCCTGGGCCGGTTTTCCTTTAAAATGGGTCATAGTATATAGGTCATCATGATTAAAGTGTACGCTGAGGTACAATTACGATTCAAGGCTTTGAGTTCGACCATTGACCAGTGTCATTATAAATTACGTTGTTGCTAAAAAAAACTTAATTGGCGCGAAAACTATTAAAAAACTAAACCAACTCTTTTACAACACCATAAACCATAGACTATTAATATGTAAAGGTTAAAACAACGACATAAATAATGCAATTCCATGCCTTATCTCAAGGTAACACAGTCTGTAATTGGATGTCACGTGAGGTCAATCGAATTTTCCGAGTAATTTTCCTTGTAATATTTTCCTTGGAAAAAACTTAGCATTCTTGTATCGAATTCTTGGTATAATTATTACCTTAGCTTAGTAAGTAAGAGTACATCAAACAATCGTGTCTAGCATTGATTTTGAGGAGGTCGATAATCTAGACCGCGCGCGTATTCGTAACGATAACGCGCGTCAAGCGACGGCGAGTGCGCGCTGCTTGGCTTGGTCGCCATTAGTGGCATTTTCTATCACCTTGTTTTCCGAAGCACGGAGGAACTGACGATAAATAAATAAATATATAGGGAGAAATCACACAGATTGAGTTAGCCCCAAAGTAAGTTCGAGACTTGTGTTATGGGATACTAACTCAACGATACTATATTTTATAACAAATACATATATAGATATACATCCAAGACCCAGGTCAAACAGGAATAGATAATTTTTATCTTGAACTGACCGGGCATCAAACCCGGGACCTCGTGAGTAGCGGTCTGGGGGCCGATTCTGCTAACGTTAAATCACAATCGTGTCAAAATAGTGTTTCAATGGTAGTGCTTTTTTACACACTAGTTACAAGAAATGTATATTTTTTTTATATCACTTTTGATGATCACACCACACACTAAATTCACATCACATCATACTGTCATAACTCTTGTAAATAGTGTGTAAAAAGCACTACTATTGAAACACTATTTTGATACGATTTTGTCTTAACGTTAGCAGAATCGACGCCCAGGCATGTTAACCATTACGCCACGATCAATCCAATTTAGGTTGCACTCGCCGTCGCTTAACACGCACTATCGTTACGATACACGCATGCCCACTAGGCCCTTGAGCTCCTCGATGTTATCATCATCTCGTGTAGTTGACATGGTCAATCGCCCATGCACACCCTGGTGTCAGAGTTCTTCGAAACCGCCTCTCAGTTTCTGACGTGGTTCATAACGACTACCAGATGGCAGATGGGACCAACGTCTTGACGTGCCTTCCGAAGCACGGAATCATCTTTATTATCAGACAATCAGGTGATTCACGCCTGCAATGTGCTAACCAAACTGGAAATAACTAAACAAAGTATGCTTCCCGTGGAAATAGAACCCAAGACCTCCGGGTCTACCGGCAAACGTCTTAACCACTTGACAACGGAGACCTCGATGTAATAATCACTACATAGTATAAAACAAAGTCGCTATCTCTGTCCCTATGTCCCATTGTATGCTTAAATCCTTAAAACTACGCAACTGATTTTGTTGCGGTTTTTTTAATAGATAGAGTGATTCAAGGGGAAGGTTTTTATGCCCATGCGAAGCTGGGGCGGGACGCTAGTTATGATGATAAAATGAAGTTTCCTTCAATTATTTCCTTATTTGACTTTCTGACAACCTACGGACGACCTTGAGACGACCCACCACCGACCATACTAAATGCGGGCATTCAAATTGATTTGGTAGAGCATTTACTAATAATGACCAAATTAGTACAATTGAGTCAGATGCTTTCAGATAGCTTGGATAATCTGGTTTCAGTGTTGTCCACTAACTGCCTCCGTGGTCCAGTGGTTAAGGAATTTGCCTGTACACCAGAGGGTCGTGGGTTCGAATCCCACGGGAAGCATACTTTGTTTAGTTGTTTCCAGTTTGGTTAGGACATTGCAGGCTTGAATCACCTGATTGTCTGATAATAAAGATGATTCCGTGCTTCGAAAGGCACGTTAAGCCGTTGGTCCCGGCTGCCATTTGGTAGTCGTTAACTCATCATTTCGAGTGGGCGTCACGGTCAATCGACCATGCACACCCTGGTATCAGAGTTCTTCGAAACCGCCTCTTGGCCTCTGACGTGGTTCATTTATTTAACGTCCTGGAATTGGCAGCACCGACACCTTAACGTGCCTATTGAAGCACAGAATAACAGGTACCACGCGGGTGGAGCCGCGGGCGACAGCTAACACAGAATAGTACCGACACCGAACGCTATTCAGCCGATAATACAACATGTTATGTGTTTGTCCGTGACAAAGCAACGCGGAAACCAGTAATTTTACCCATCACTATCAAAACCAAGGTCGAATACATTACGGAGAGAATACTGTGGAAATAGTTTTCATTTTGCCTTTTAACTACAGATCGTCAACAAAGAAATCCTATCATTTCGTGCGGATTACAAGGTCTATCGACCATGTACGCCCTGGTTTAAGAATTCTTCGAAAACGTCTCTTGGCCTCTGATGTGGTTCCTTTAACAACTACTTTTGTTTAATGATTTCTTATGTTTTCGCGATTGTTACACATTAAATTAAACTATTTTATACGGTTTTCTATCGCGTTTATTGCTTACTTATTTATACCTAATACCTCATGGTCGCAGGCAGACTGAGCTCTGTAAAGTGCTTGAAACGTTAGGTATAAATAAGTAAGCAATAAACGCGATAGAAAACCGTATAAAATAGTTTAATTTACTTTTGTTTAATACATTAATCACGTCTCATACGGGGTAGACATAGCTTAGGGTCATAACACCTAAGACCATGTTTAACATAATATATAAACTACAACTGCCTACGTGGTCAAGTTGTTAAGGCGCTTATAGACCCAGGAGCCGTGGGTTCGATTCTCAAGGGAAACATACTTTGTTTAGTTGTTTTCAGTTTGGTTAGGACATTGCAGGCTTGAATCACCATATTGTCTGATTGTAAAGATGATTCCGTGCTTCGGAAGGCACGTAAGCCGTTGATCCCGGCCGACACCTGAGAGTCGTTAAAGGAACCACGTCAGAGGCCGAGAAGCGGTTAAAAAGAACTCTGACACCGTGTGCATGGTCAATTGACCGTGACTACATCAAATGATGATGAAAAACCCTCGTTTCTAAGATTTCTAAACATCCCTTGACAATAATTGAAAACAAACAAGATTTTGCAAAACCATTGTCGTCCAAAGCCGTGTTATGGGAACCAATTGGTATTGTTTCTCAGGAATAGCTTTATTTAGGTTCGTGTAGACAAAATGTGTTGTTCTCTTAAGCATAAACCATCGCTGTGTCTCATTATTGTCTGAAAATATAAATAAACTTGTTGTTCGCCACGGTTTCTCTCGCCCGTGGTGTTTGTACAATCGGCCATATAGATAATATAATGTACCTACCTCAGATAATAGGGACTAATCAGGTGATTCACGCCTGCAATGTCCTAACCAATCTGGAAACAACTAAACAAAGTAAGTCCCGTGGGAAGCGAGCCCACTACCCCCGAGTCTACAGGCAAACGCCTTAACTACTGGACCACTGAGTCAGTTAAACCTACCACAGGTTAATATTATAAGCGCGAAAGTTTGTATAGATGCTTGTTACTCTTTCACAGGAAAACTGCTGAACCGATTTGGCTGAAATTTGGAATGGAGATTGCTTATACCCTGGAACAACACATAGGCTGTATTTTATTCCGGAATTCCCACGGGAGTGGAGCCCCGGGCAACAGCTTGTATAATATAACTAGAAACCACGTTCAGCATTTAACATGGCTGTATTATGAATGGAAATTCTAATCAGAAAAACGAATTAAAAGTCTTTATATCGGTTGTCGGCTAACTGTACGCACACAGTTAGGTGCGAGTGAGACAGGGATATTATGTGTTTGTGTTAGAGCGAGAGGGGAGAGGTGATCAATTTGTGCATGGCCAAGTGGAGTGTGAAGGATTAGGGTTGTCACTGAGTAGGTTTTTTTTAATATTTATTGATTTTGGTAAAGGCAGTTAATGTTAAACTTTTAAACAGTGAAATAAATGCGAAAGGAAGATTGTATATTTGTTTTTACATCTTCAAGCCTTATCTACTGACTATTTTTCATTTTATTTGTAATTATAGTATGTACTAATATATTTACCATAGATATTTACCTTTCTATTGAACTAATCTTGAAATTGCGCATACTTATAGTTACAATAACTGAAAAAGGCATCTATAGGGTACAAGCTATAAGGTAAAGTGGGTAAAAGTTAGCTAAATATATTATTGCTATATTTTATTGATTCTTAAAATATATATTTATTTTATTTATATTAACCAGTTTGGTTAAAACATTGCAGGCTTGAATCACCCGACTATCTGATAATAAGACACGTTAAGCCGTTGGCGCCTTTTGGTAGTCTTTAAAGGTTCCGAAGAACTGACCGTGGTCGATTGACCGTGTTACCTATTCGAAATGATGATGATTTATATTAAAAACTAGCGACCCGCCCCGGTTTCGCACGGGCATAAAAACCTTCCTCTCGAATCACTATCTATTAAAAAAAACCGCTTCAAAATCCGTTGCGTAGTTTTAAAGATTTAAGCATACATAGGGACATAGTGACAGAGAAAGCGACTTTGTTTTATACTATGTAGTGATAATACTTTCCTGATACTAAATGAACATTTAAATCTTTGAATGCCGCAATTGCAGACACAATAGTTGTTCAATTGTTTGTCGGTCACCGGTGGGCCGTTTGGCGTTCAAAGTATTAATATGTTTATTGTATTAGGTTTTTTTAAGCTACGCTAGCCACAAGTGAAACAAAATTCTGTAACTTAAAACTGACAGCCCTAGATGTAAGTCCGATCGTGCATGACGCATCGTCCACGACACACAAACCATGCATATGCCATAAGCACTATTTCCTGCACTTGTATGGTAGCTATGTACGGAAGATGGTCGGTTTTTGTTTACTTAAACGTGCACTCATACTATTGTGATGTGTTCCCAACTTTCCATAGCCTATGAAAAAGATTTAAGTAGTGCCTTTTCTTGCTAAATCAATATATATTTATATGGACAAATCACACAGATTGAGTTAGTCCCTTAGCCCCAAACTATAAGTTCGAGACTTGTGTTATGGGATACTAACTCAACGATAATATATTTTTATAACAAAAATAATAATAATTTTTTTTTCGTTTATATTTTTGTACGTAAAATCTAAATCTGCAAATATTAGTCGAAGTTTTAGGTTAATTTTTATACTTTTTTACTGTTAATAAATATTATAGATAAACATCCAAGACTCAGGTCAATCAGAAAAAGATAATTTTTCATCTTGACCTGACCGGGGATCGAACCCAGGACCACCAATACATAGTTTAATTTAATTGAGATAAGCATAGATTTAAAAAAAATAAGGACCGCGCGCGAAATTCTATGGTTACGGAGGTCAGACGGCAATCGCTTCATTTTTATAATTAAACCATTTATAAAAAAAATGTTATTTCGTGTAGGTGACACAGTCAATAGACCATGCGCACATTGCGCACCTTGTTAGAGTTCTTCGGAACCGCCTCTCGGCCTTTGACGTGGTGTTCCTACGATTATCACATGGCAGCCGTGATCAAAGGACCATGATTAAATCGTACCCTGTGCTCTGCAGCGTAGCTGAGGATGCAACTAGGAAACGCGCTCGGATGAAGATGATTTCAATCTACCCCGGTTGTACACATGTGAATAGATACGTTTGTGTATGTAAGTTTGTATATATATATATATATACACTAGCTGTTCCCCGCGGCTTCGCCCCGCGTGGGACTCGGTTATATCGCGCCCAAAAGTAGCCTATGTTTGACCTCAGGTCGTTAACTACATCCCTACCAAATTTCATCACAATCGGTCCAGCAGTTTAGCCGTGAAGAGGTGACAGACAGACAGACAGACAGACAGACAGACAGACAGACAGACAGACAGACAGACAGACTTTCGTATTTATAATATTAGTAATGTTTATATAACCGTCGACCAGGTATTATTCATTGCTGAACCTGGCTTATCGTTTCCCATGATTCGTGATCGACAGTCACGGAATTGACACACGTTAGTGTGGGCGCTGATGTTTTAACCGACTGCTCGAATGAGAGTAATGTTTTAAGTGCAATACATCATAAAAAAAAATCATTGCACCATTAAAATTTAATGATTACTATGTGGCATTAAGTACATATATTGTAAATATTATTTTTCTGTGCAATATTGATTTAAATTCTCTCTCTCATCTTAGCGCTTTCCCGGTTGCTTCCTCAGCTGACTGTTTCGGAGTCCCCTTCGGCAACCTTAGCTGTAAGACCATTTGCTCGTTTGATAGTAATGTAATAAATGCCACTAATGGCCACCAACTAAGGATTTCTTTAAAATCCTAGCGTTCGTGAGATTAGCACGTTCAAATAAACAAGCTTTTCAGTCTTATTTATATATACTCGTACTAAACTTACTGTTCCTCGCGGGTTCACATGCCCGTGGAGTAGTGTACCTATATAACCTTTCCCAATGTTCAGACTATCAATGGCAGAAATATATATTTTTTAATTCGGCCTACGTTCTAAAGTTATAAGCGTTCAAACTAACAAATTCCAGTTTTACTATAAAATATAGGTTATTTACATATGAGGAACCGACGGATTGAGAACCTCCTTTTTGAAGTCGGTTAATAAATCAATTAAGATTTACTCGTTATCATAATTAAATATATCTCCGCAACGTCAATACATAAATGGCCATAATACGTAGGAAAACCAGTTAAATCAGCACTAAACCGCATCAAACTGCTTCAAACCGGTTTCGTCTATGTCTTTTATAATGAGATAAACATATTAGCATTGTTCTTGCCGCCTTGAACTGTGTAAAAACTGCCTAGTATGTGGATTCAAACCCGGATGGGCTTTTTATGATGAGCTGTCAATTATACGTGGATTTCGAGGGATTATAATATTCGTTAACAATTTAGTTTTATAGAGTTTATTCCAACCAAAACACATCACTACATAGTATAAAACAAAGTCGCTTTCTCTGTCCCTATATCCCTATGTATGCTTAAATCTTTATAATTACGTAACGGATTTTGATGCGGTTTTTTTAATAGATAGAGTGATTCAAGAGGAAGGTTTTTATGCCCATGCGAAGCCGGGGCGGGTCGCTAGTTATAATAAATAAATATATAAATAATCTTATAAATAAAACACTTCTTCAATCGCGCTGCATCCAGGCAGTGTGTCCAGAATACTAGCAGCATTTCCCCGCTGGAATGCTAGGCTTATACACTAAGCAAAGAAAATACCCGCTTTAGAGTCTCCAGTAGCTTCGATGAGACGCGTTGAGATGTCATTTATTTTTTTGGCTTCAGGGCCTCAGGTACCCATTGTCTCCACTGAATATCGTCTGCAATGTCCTATCCAAACCAAACTGGAAAAAACTAAACAAAGTATTCTCCCGGGAGAATCGAACCCACGACCCCCGGGTCTACAGACCTTAGGCTTACCCTCTAAACCACGGAGGCAGTTAGATTACCTATCAGAAGGGATTACGTCTCCAAGAGTCTATCAATCAACCGTTAACCGACTGCGTACATAATAAGCGTAATAATGTCAAGTCATGGTACATGAATATTACCTTGCTACTGTAATGCTTGAAGGTCGTGGCTTTAAAGGTAGATGTTGTTTGTCCTACGAATATCCATACTAATATTATAAATGCGAAAGTCTGTCTGTCTGTCACCTCTTCACGGCTAAACTGCTGGATCAATTGTGATGATATTTGGTAGGGATGTAGTTAACGACCTGATGTCAAACATAGGCTACTTTTGGGCGCGATATAAACGAGTCCCACGCGGGGCGGAGCCGCGGGGAACAGCTAGTTGAACTATATACAGGGTATTTATACTGCGCCAACGTCTTTTACTAATAATTTTCCATCCACCCTAAGGTTGACTGGAATAGATTGCTTTAGCGATAAGTCCGCCTTTGCGCCTCATTCTTTTAAGTTAAGCTGTATTATGTAATTTTATTATTTTGTGGTTCAATAAAGAGTATTTGTATTTTATTGTAGCAGGGTTCGAGAGCTCGATAGACTAGCGCGGCGTGCGTGCTCGTAACGATAGCGCGCGTCAAGCGACGCGAGTGTGCGGCCGGCGGATTGGTCGCCATTAGTGGCATTTCTATCTGGAGCTACTCCGTGCTTCGGAAGGCACGTTTAGCTGTTGGTCCCGGCTGTTATCGATAGATGGCAGTCGTTAGGCTATGTCGGATGCCTTTAGGCAGCCTGAAAAATCTGACAGTGTTGGCCACAACACACCCGTATCATGTTCCTGTGGGTCTGGTTTCCCTGGATAAAAGGGTTACGGAGGTCAGACCGCAGTCGCTTTATTGTAATAAACAGTTCCACCAAATCAGGACCACGATGTATGTACCACGGGCGAAGCCGGAGTGGACTGCTAATCACTACATAGTATACAAAGTCGCTTCCCTAGGTATGTCCCTATGTAGGTATGCTTAGATCTTTGAAACTACGTAACGGAAATTGATGCGGTTTTTTTAATAGATAGAGTGAGTCAAGGGGGTGGTTCATATGTATAATATATGTATTATATAGCATTTCACCCGTGCGAAGCCGGGGCGGGTCACTAGTTAAAAATATTTTCCTTTTCACATAACTACTAGCTAGCTACATACAAGCCGTACGATTTGCTCTGCTATGTTAAGCACACGACTACATGCTGTTATGTAGAAAGCTGAGTTTTCTACCACTTACTATTTATAACGGAAATACTATTGCTAACTACTTTCCAGCGGCTTTGCTTGTTTTTTTTATCTCTACCATCTGGAAACTCAAATAAATAGAAAACTACAGTGTGCCAGCGATACCTATTATATTAGTATTGTCGTTAATTTGATGGGTAGTATGCGTAAATAGTAAACTGCCTCTGTAGACCCGGGGGTAGTGGGTTCGATTCCCAATGGAAGCATACTTTGTTTAATTGTTTCCAATTTGGTTAGGTAGTGCATTGCAATTTGCAGTTCAGGCTTGAATCACCTGATTGTCTGATAATAAAGATGGTTCAGTTCATCGGAAAGCACTTAAAACCGTTCGTCCCGGCTGCCATCTGGTATTCAGAGGAACCACATCAGAGGCCGAGAGGCGGTTTCGAAGAACTGACACCAGGGTGGGCATGGTCGATTGATGGTGTCGCATACACGAAAAGATAATGAGTCTTCTTCCTCGTCCGAGCGTGTTTCCCGGTTGCATCTTCAGCTTCGCTTCAGAGCCCAGGGTACGCTATTAATCATGGTCCTGATTTGGCGGAACTGGTAATTACAGTGGAGCGACCGCCGTCTGACCTCCGTAAGCCTTTTTACAGGGAAATCAGACCCATAGGACATGATCCGGGTGTTTTATTGGCTAACACTGGCAGATTTTTCAGGCTGCCTAAAGGCATCTGACATAGCCTAACGACTGCCATCTAGCAATAACAGCCGGGACCAACGGCTTAACGTGTCTTCCGAAGCACGGAGGAGCTCGAGATAGAAATGCCACTAATGGCGACCAATCCAAACATGGCCGCGCACTCGCCGTCGCCGTCGCTTGACGCGCACTATCGTTACGATAACGCGCGCTGCGCTAGGATACGAGCTCCTCAAATGAAACGAAGTGATAATGAGTATGCATAAATAATTAGTACACTATAGAAATTGGCGTGTTTCTTTGTATGGCACCCGGGAGACAGATAGGAGGGGACTACTGGGAAAAATCGGTTGAACATATGTAGGTAGTTTAATATTCTGTGATCTTCTATACCTACTTACCCACAATGTACCTATACCTACTCTGAGCAATAACAATATATCCAGGCACGAATATGAGACAAGTTTTGAAGTAACGACACTCACATTATTAGCTTAGTACACATTGTCAAGGATTATTAGCATAAGTTGGTGAGAAAAAATAATATAAAAGCCTGTTAAATGAAGAAGTGTACACAATACATAATGTAGGCATATTTATTTAAAACTAGCTGTTGCCCGGGGCTCCGCTTCCGTTGTAATTCCAGGATAAAATATTGCCTATGTGTTATATTCCAGTAGCAGACTGCTACTATCCTACTTCCTATTCTATCTTACTAATATTATAAACGCGAGTTTGTATGGATGTTTGTTTCTCTTTCACAGGAAAACGTCTGAACCAATTTGGCTGAAATTTGGAATGGAGATTGCTTAGATCCTGGTAGTGACTCTGAAAGCGACTCCGTTATATCGCGCTTAAATGTAGCCTATGTTAGGCCTCCATTCTTAAATTATATCTACCTATAATATACCAACTTTCATTAAAATCGGTACAACGAATTAACCGTAAAAGCATAACAGACAGATTTTCGCATTTATATTTTACTAGCTGTTCCCCGCGGCTTCGCCCCGCGTGGGACTCGGTTATATCGCGCCCAAAAGTAGCCTATGTTTGACCTCAGGTCGTTAACTACATCCCTACCAAATTTCATTACAATCGGTCCAGCAGTTTAGCCGTGAAGAGGTGACAGACAGACAGACAGACAGACAGACAGACAGACAGACTTCGCATTTATAATATTAGTATGGATAGTATTAGTATGGATGTAGGTAGAGGTAGGTACTTATTGATTTTTTTTTTCGTTTCATATTTTAGTTGTAAGTAAGTTATAATGTACACATAGCTGTACTTAAGTACTTAGATCAAATAAATTATTTACTTATACAAGGAAAATTCGACCGAATTCGATTTAGGGTTTCCTAGTGCATCAGAGTCCAGGGTGCGCTTTAAATCAAGGTTCTAGACTTGACCGTAAAGGTTGTTACTGGACTTTGGACCTCTATTATTCCCTTATTCGCCTTTTACGACACCTACGGGAAGAAAGGAGGTGCTCTGTTCTTCAGAAATAAAACCGAAGATTTTTGCCTTATGAGTTAGGTACTAGGAAAATCTAGGTATATCACAAGTACGGAGGTGGCTTAATGAAATGCTTACGTTAGTTATCTACCTACCTACATAAGAAAACCTAGGAATGTCAACTGCGCACATAGGTTATAAGTAGGTACTTATTCTGCGAGTAGCTGAACGTTTGCCTCGCAAACTATTTAACAACAAACCTTTTGTTATCAGCCATTATCTAAAGATTAAAAACGTTCACAAAAATCCACCATGACATTTTCGAACACCATTAAACAATCAAAAATTCCACAAACAAATCACATCACTATAGAACTGAAACACAACTGGCAGGATAGAAAAAAAAAGTACGAAATTCAAAATTTGACAGTCGAAAAGTTGTGCGCGTTTTGGCGCGAAAACGCGTAACTTCTACACGTCAAATGCAAGGCACGCCGAGCGCGCGACTGAATTTCCATTGCGTTTCGTCGCCGCTACTGCGATTTAAAGTTACAACCATTTTCCATGTACTTTTCGAGGTTTACTCCATACATTACTGCTTTAGCTTAATCAGTAAATCTAAATTAGCTTACTAGACTAGCAATGGATACGAATAAAGTGTTTAAATTTTGTCATGTTTAATTGTTTGACGAATCAATCACCTGTCGTAAAGTCATTTTGATAAATATCTTGATTAGTTTTGCCGAATTCCTAATGAATTTACTTTGATTGTCTTACTTTGAAGGTTACGTCATGCGATGGTCTATGTACCTTGCTGACGTCATTAGTTGTAGTTGATAATGGAAATAGTTGGTTCTAATAGGCGTAACTTTACAAGTTACTTGATATTATGAGAAAACTATCTCAATCTGAGAAAGACTAGAGATTTCCATTGGCTACGATCTCCTCCACACTCATCACTCGTGTCATACTTTTTACTTTTTTTAATGTGTCTTAAAAAAAACAACCAGTACAGTCATCTGCATTTAATCATCGCTATGGGACAGAATTTTTCAATTTTCATTATTATTTATTATATAGTAGGTATATAATATGATGAAAAATATGCCTTTTCGAAATTTCACATTTCTCATATTATTTCTATAAGATTTAGTTTTGATATGCTTAATTTCGCATTTAAAAGCAATTCATAGCAGAGATTTTTTTTTGTAAAATTAATGTAATGTAATTAATGTCCAACAATACAACGAATGAATGAACAATCATTCAATTTTAAAAGTAAAATCTCTGGTTTTAGTCTCTGCTATGTATAGTTTTTATTTTTTATTTTATTGAGATACCGTTCCAAAAATGTATTCAAATATTTGTGCGTGGTAAAGATCTAGCATATAAGTATAATGTTCACTAACTATTAATTAATTTTAATCTTTAATTTATGTACGAAGATACGCTTGGTTACTATGAGCAAAAGTTGTTTATAATTCAATTATTTACACATGTAAATAACGGAACAATTTTTTTTAAGTCAATAATATTAAACTAAAGAAATTTACTTACACAAAATAGTCTTTACAATTTAAAAAAGAAAATGAATGTTTATATTTTTTTTTGGTGAAAATATTTTATAATCATGTTTTTAATTAATTAATTACTTAGTAACTTTAAGTAAAAAATAATTAGATAACATTAAAATTTATTTGTCTAATTTATATCTATTGCTAAACTTTGGCAAAGCGTTTTATTTACAATTTTCAGTATACTAAATACAAGTAAAGTATTTATTTAATGATATGAAAATCATTTTAGTAACAGTTTACCCTAATCATGCTTCTTATTGCTAGATACGCCTGTGGTGTAGCGTAGGATAAATTAAAAACAAACGTATTTTTATTACGTACGATGTTTCTATTATTTTCTAATATGCATTAGAAAATATTGTTATTGACAGAATTATTTTAATAAAAAAATATTAATTTATTTTAATATTTTTTTACTTTTAAATTAAATTTAAAATTGAAATCACTGTGTAGGTATTTGCTTCGTGATTGAAACTAATTAATATTAACAAATTTTGTAAATATTAATTAGTTTTAGTTTAATTAATATGTATATTTATGAGTTAACAACTTCATTAAATTTATATGCATTTAAAATTACTTTCCCGCCAAAAGAGTTGTTTAGATTATTTTTTCGCATTCAAATATTTTTTATTAGCATCACTATGTTGCAAAATATATACAATATATAAACATGACATATGACATATTTTTTGAGTTTGTTTAATACGCCTAAAAATAATAAGATGACAGTAATACAAACCATAGATTAAAAAATGCCTGACAGCACGCGATTTTTTATTTTATGGCAAATACCCTCTTCTACCAGTGTGCTTTAAATCTGCCAACGGCGATTTTGAAACATACAATTTTTTAGATTTTCAGTAGTGTTGTTTCTAGTTAGTTACTTTTATAGCTATTGTTTTAAGTAATTATATGGTTTATATACGTTTAGTGTGTTTCGCTGACCAGCATATTTTTTATTTACCATTTTCTAATTTGTTTATCTTTGTCCAGAAAATTTACAGCTGTTTCACGCAAAATTTTGACAACTAAATCAAAAACAGTCTTTAAAAAAAATCTAATATAAGTACATAATATTATATTAAAGTACCAATTCTTATTCTTATACTCAAATAATTGATAAAGTCTCTTTAAACAGATCAAATCCTTAGTTTAATATCTATACATACTCGTATATACTAGATAAAATAACAAACTTATGAGTTTCATGTAAATAAATAATTTCATTTCATTTTTTGGTAACTAAGTATATACGTCCTTTGAAACAATTTTCATATTAGATAGGTGCTAGGTGCCACCTGTCATTTTTTATATAGTACGAAGTTTAAGAAAAAAATTGAAATATTACATAGTTACAAAATTGACATTTTTTTTTGGATATTCGGTAAAATCAAATGACAGAAGTTATGCCATGAATTTGTGATAAAATAAGATAAAGCATACTATTGTGTCCTTTAATTTGCAAATGACAAAATTATATTCTAACAAGAAATAAGATTGATCTAAAATTCTTTAAATTACTATAAGGTATAAAACATTGTATTAGTTATGTGGCGATACTTTAGGTATATCAAATACAAAGATACATATAACTTTATATGAATAAATATTTAAGACCCAGAGGTTAAACGAAAACATTAATAGTTATTCTGACATGACACCTGACCCCAAAAATCTACACTTTTGAACAATGAAAACTAACTACTTATAAAATTTTATATAACAAATAGCAACAGTAACTTATTTTAAAATTGTAATATAAAACATTACTTAATTGTTTTTTGTATAATTATTTATGTTTCTCTCAAATTATTATAACGACTTTTTTTTCAATAATTATAAAAGAAAAATTATTTAGCCAGTAGACTTTTTGGGACAAAAAAATACCAGGTATTTACAACGAAAGGTATTAGAAAAAAACTCATATTTTTAATTTTTATAATTATAAAGTTACCATGTAGGTATGTAAAATTGCAAGTCATCATCATAATTTCACGTCCACTGTTGGACATAGGCCAATAAAATTTCATATGGCTGGCCCTAAGATTCTTTAAAATACTTAAGTAAAAGTAGGTATACCTTTTTTTTATGCTACTTACGAGTGTTAGGAATGTGTCGCGTCACTACAGACAGACAGACAGATTTTAGCATTTATAATATTAGTATGGAAATATTAAGTAAAGCATTTTGGTTTTGATAAGTAGGAAATCCTACAACACTCCTAATGATGAAAACCATAAATACACTAATTTGAAACTAGTAATTATCTCAAAGTTTCTCTCCTCAATAGTCTATTGACTCTTGTTATCCTATTTTTATAACTCTCAATAGGAACCCTTCGAAACAATTTTGAGGCTGCTATTCGCGTCATGGCCGCTTGGTAACTTTCCGGAGACAAAATGGCGGGCGTTTCGCGCGTTTTCAAGATGTCCGCCGTCGGCAAGATGGCGCCGTCTGATAACATTGCGTCAATGTCTCCATTCAACATGGCGACAGTGTCAGATGATGTGAAGTTATTGATCGGAGTGCAGAGTGGGATAGCATTCGACCACTTTCTGTTCCTGTGAAATATACGCAAGATTGATGAAATTAAGTCTTGTATGAGAAGTGTCTAAATATAGAATAAAGAATTTAAATAGTTGCCTTGGTATAGCTTTAAAAACTCTGAAACCAGGTAGCCAGGGCTGTAATCTTCTAACTCACTCTCTAGTCCAAAGCAGGTATTTTGATAGGATTTTTGAAGTCAGATTTTCAAGGCTAGAGTGAATAGAATATTAATGTGCCAGCGAGCTCCATCTTAGACCGCATCTGCATTTAACATCAGGTGGGATCGTGGTCAATCGCTGAACATTGATATTAAAAAAAAAAAAAAAAGTTACATAGCCAAATTATATAATTAATATTTACTTCTGGACAATAATTTAAAAAAAATTGTTAAGAGAACAGATTATAAAATGAACTTAAATGTACCCATGTCTGACATAAAATAAATGAATTATGAATTATAAGAAAAAAAATGTTACTTGAGGCATCTCAGCATCGGAGCCCCTTTCAGCCTGTACCCTGGCTCACACGTAAAGGTGACCGTCTCCCCGATCTTGTAGTAGAACTTGACCGACGACATCCTACCAGATATCGTGGTGCCAGGGTAAGTGCATGCTTGGGCACCTGAGGGAAGACGTGTCTAATCAATCAATCAATTTATTTGCTCAAAATGTATATTATACACTGAAAAAAAAAATGTTTTACCTAACTACTTCGGCTATTTGAGAAAATAACCAAAGTTTGGCAAAATACTTGATTTAACAAAAGTGATTTACAAAAAAAGACAAAAAGTTTGGTTACATGCTGCAAAGAGTAATGTACTTAGTCACTTTTTTGTGCTACAGATTGACGAAAGTTTAGTTGTGTATAAATAATTAAGTATTTTTTTCAGTATACAGGGCGTTACATAAAAATATTTCAAATACATTTTACATTTGTTAGAGGTAGATTTGCTAGATTAAAGTAAGTAAATAAATGAATAAACACTATATGAACCAATTAAATAAATACATCATTGTATTGTAGCATCTGGGTTAAAATGCCAAATCTAGCTTTTTACTAAATGAACAAACTTTTCTCAATTTTTCAACAAATTTTCCTTACTCTTTGCCATTTCTTACCAATCGGCTTATTTTTCGAGTGTACAATGAACAGTATTACCCTAAGTGCCATTGGAAAAATAAAGTTCTTTGAGACCTAGAAGCCCTGGAAAATGCTGACTGCCAAGAAGTGACATGGAATAAACGGAATAACCTGTGGCAACACAATTTATAACAACATAATTTTATGTAAGTAGCAAGTTGCTACTTACTATAGCAGCGGAAGAAGAGAGTGTTGCTACTAGCAACTCTCTTCTCTTTTGCTGCTATTCAATCTCTGTGTGACCCAGAAGGGTCATAGAAATCCGGCCCATTTTCCCCAATACCATATGCTTTTGCTTATTCTTGCCAGTCCTCATTTTAAACAGCTTCCTAAAAACTCCCTGCTTGAAAAAAACATGAAAGAGAATTACGACAGAAATTTTGATACCTATTTAAAAAAGAGAGTACTTACAAGTGGGTGGTTTGTCGCTCCACCGGCCGCTGTCCTGACACACCAGTATGGGTCTCCCGTGCAGCGTGTGCTCAGGGTTGCAGTGGAACTGCAGCACGTCACCAGCTCGGTATGGTGCCCTGCCCAGCACGTAGCCAGACTGCGGTGGGGGTAATGCTGGACAGGACACCTCTGGAGAAGAATACACATTGTGAGAATTTTTTTTGACCTTTCTAAAAAGTGACCCGGCTTTTTAATGAGTTCTTCTTGGGGACACCCGAGCTTCTGAGAGGCTTGCGCGGAGATATTGATCCAACATATAGAAGCCTTTCGAAAAAGTTGATATTATGGGATGCTCCTGTCAAAAATATAGAGCCATGAATTGTTCTCGACAGCAGGAGCAGCTAATGAATGATTGAACTTCCGTGCAGCGTGTGCTCAGGGTTGCAGTGGAACTGCAGCACGTCATCAGCTCGGTATAGCACGTAGCCAGATTGCGGTGGGGGTAACGCTGGACAGGACACCTCTGGAGAAATATCATTATCATCACATGGGGTGCCCTCGAATTGAAGTTTGGGAGGTCAGCAAATGAAAACGATCGCGGCTATGGCCCGCAATTTTTAGTCCGGTCCAATCCTTTATCTCATCAAACTACTTTCGTCGAGGACGGCTAGAAGATCTTTGGCCAGGAAATCTAGCAATGGATTTTGTGAAAAAAAAGGTATTTACCGCTATAACCCCTAAAAGTGACCCTGACGAATATTATTTTGAAGATCAGTGGTCTTTATGCTCCAGAGTTTTGAGAGGCTTGCGCGGGGATACTGATCTAAGATGTAGAAGCCTTTTGGAGAAGTTGATATTATGTGGTGCTCCTGCCAAAACATAGAGCCATGAATAGTTCTCGACTGGAGGAACTATTTCTAATGAATTATCGCACAACGAATAGTTCAAATCTGTTCTTTGGTTCAAATTGTTCATTCGTCGCTTGTGTAAGTACTTGTTTTTAGAGAATTTCATATTATGTGATGTTATTGCCAAAACCCATCATCATCATCATTTTAGCCTCAGGTTGTCCGTAACTGGACATAGTCCTCCCTAAAGGATTTCCAAAACGACCGGTTAGAAGCGGTCGAAACCCGTTCCGGGATATATCAATCAGTACATCACTATCGCTACATAGTATAAAACAAAGTCGCTTTCTCTGTCCCTATGTCCCTACGTATGCTTAAATCTTTAAAACTACGCAACGGATTTTGATGCGGTTTTTTTAATATATAGAGTGATTCAAGAGGAATCTTTTAATGGTCATGGTACTGACGTGCCGGCTGGCAATTTACAGTCAACGGAAATGAACACTATGGAAATTTACGGAAATATTCCCAATTTTACCAAGGAATGTGGAAACTTTCCCAAAGTTGCCGTACTCATTTGGCGATTCCCGGAATATTTCCAAAGTTCCCGGGGAAAGTTTCCAATATTCCCGGCAACGGCACATCACTATCACGCGAACGGGCCGCTAGTATGGCACAGTCCTACCTCTGCAGATAGGGTAGGGCTTCGCCCAGTCGGCGGCGGGCAGACAGACTGTCTCGGCGGGCCCGCGGAGCGCCCAGCCCGCCGGACACGCGAACGCGGCGCGCCCCCCCACGCCGCGCGACACCACCGCCACGCGCGGCCGCCGCTCGCCCTCGCGCAGCGGCGCGTCGTGGATCACCTCGCCGCATTCCACACCTAGGTGAAAAATATTATCCCCCGTTGACCCGGCGAACTCCGTGCCACCTGGTGGCCTACTATCGTCTCTAAAAACCATGCAAGTTCCAGTGAGTAAGCGAGACAGCGCAATACATGATGTAAGGCGACATCTTTACTCGCCGGAACTTGCATGGTTTTAAGAGATGGTAGTAAAAAGTAGTTAAAACTTCCCTGAACTACCACAAATATTTCAAAACCTTCTTCTTCTTTTGCTGCCCCTTCATTACTGGAGGTTAGCTGTCAGCTCTTTAAATCGCGCCTTATCTGTAGCGAGCCTGAACTGCTGTTCTACTGTTCTAATGCCAATCAACACGCGAAGGAAAGTGAGTCTTCATCACTTCATCAAAGATCTATCTGTTTAAGCAAGCCCAAAACGAGCGAGTTCGTAAAAGATGGCGCAACGCAATCAATACATAATGAAAAGCAATATCTCGCTTACTCACATCCAAATAGAATATTATAAATGCAAAAGTGAGTTTGTATATTTGTTTGTTACCTCTTAACGCCCTATCTACTGAAACAATCATCCTGAAATTTCGCATACACATAACTAAGAGTATTGAGAAGGACAAGCACTGTTCCCGACGAAAGTTCATGCGGGCGAAGCCGCGGGCAAAAGCTTGTTTAGTTAGTTACGTGTTAAGTTTATGGAGGGTAAAAAGAGTTGACACTTACTTTCACACACCGGCAACGGAGCGCTCCAATTCCCAGAAGCCCTGCACACCAAGGTGTGCGCTCCGAGCAGAGCGTTCCCGTTGGCGCAGTGGAACCTCACCTCCGTGCCGAGGCGGGTGCCCAGCCCGCTGGCGACCAGGCCTCGCCGGATCGGCAGCGGGGGGCAGTGCACATCTGGAATCGTCATTCTTGTTCGTTGACGATCGCCGTGGCGTAATGGTAACATTAGGGTTATTACGGATGGCAAAATTTAGACATCCGTGGATGCAGATGCGGATGCGGATCATTAGAAGTTCACAACCGCGGATGCGGATGATTCGATGCGGATGCGGATGTGATGCAAATGCGGATTTTGGGATTGTAAAAGAATAATTATTTAACTTTTAAGTACATACTTATCTAAAAATCAAATTAATTTTAACTTTTTATTTATTTAATCATATTTTACAACAAAATTGAATCTGCATCCGTTAAAACTCCGCATTGATTAATGCGGTTATGAATGCGGATGCAGATGTCTGACTTAATGCGAATATTCCACATTTGCGGATGCGGATGCGAATATTTATAACATCCCTGGTTCACATGCCTGTCAGCTATTCATGAGGTCCCGGGTTTAATCCCCGGTCAGATTAGGGTAAAAAATAATAATTTTCTGATTGGCCTGGGTCTTGAATGTTTATCTATATTCTATGGTTTATTTCTTATATAATATAGTATCGTTGAGTTATTATCCCATAACACAAGTCTCGAACTTACTTTGGGGCTAGCTCAATCTGTGTAATTTGTCCCTAGATATTTATGTTCCTATCGTATCAACGTTTATATTAACTAAGCCATCCTTACAGTTATTCGTATGATCTTTGAGATGAGGATATTTATTTATCATCATCATCATTTTAAGAGCTATGCTCTTGTCGGTGGAGTTTGTCAGATTTCGAGCCCAATGATTAGACTCGGTGTGATGAAACTGCTATTCCTCATTTCTCTTATGTACAAGAAACAAAGCAGCTATAGCATGAAAATATGTGAGCTAATAGACTAAGTAGAAAGTTATGACTAACCTTCAACGATAATTTCCACTTGATGGCTCTGCCTTGCAGGAGTTTCACAGCGATATATACCAGAATCTTCTTTCTCAGCACTCATTATGCTTAGTCGATACTCTAACTGGCTATCGCGCCCAGGGTCAGTAGTCCAGCCTTCTGGATATTTGCGGTCCACGCTTTAAAAAAAGAAGAAACATTTCTGTCAGTCTTTTCTTAAAGATGGATTTTTTCCGATAATAGACTTTCCACATCTTGTAGATGTTATAAAAGATGATTAAGAGATGACTTAATTTCCCTCCATCCCTCGTTTGATGGACTATCAAGAAAAATAGTCATAAAAGTTGACGTAATAGCTAATTCCGCACAATATTCTTTGATACCCCCCGGAAAGATCAGATAAAAACCTACGTAGCTCTTAGACAATAAATTACTTATATTTTTTGTATTTTATCACCTGGTGTACTTACTCAGGATAATGATGCGTGACATTCCATTTTGGATTCCCAAATCGCCTCATCCACAAGCACTCCATATGCAGCATAGTGCCAGGGTACACCAGAAGTTTGCCATCGTTGGTCTGCGCTATCGGACCCAGGGAATGCCGGAATAGTATCGTGGGTGGTTTTTCCACTGGAACAAATAAAGATACTTGGCAACTTACATTCAAAATTTTCGATTATTTTAAGCAAACAATATATTTATGACGTTGTATTAGCGATAAGTCCGCCTTTGTACTAATTTTTATCTTAAATCAATAAAGTGATTATTTATTCATTATCAACCAGAGTTAAATTAAATGTCGGGATTCATAGATTTATTTCGATCTATACCCACTGTTTTCTTTTGAGCTATCGTATCTGAGCAGATTAAATAAATACATGATTTTAAGCATCCTCAGTATTGAAGTAATACAAACACTCATACCGTAATCAAGCCGACAGCCTTATCCTAGAGAAGCAACTCTAAATTTTAAAACAAGGAAAGTGGAATATGTAATTCCACTTTCCTTGCTTGCAGTAAGTATATGCTTGATACAAACATGACTATATTGTTTCCCCGCAAAGGTAGTAGTAAGAACTACTTACTAGCATAGTCATTTTCCTGGTTGAGTCCAAAACACGAGGGTTTACTTCCATCCCAAGACCCGCCAATGCATTTTCTTGCTTGAGATCCAGTCATCGCATATTTTCCAATGTCGCTACACCTAAAAGCACATTGTTAAAAATAAAATAAGTACCTCATCATCTTTTCACCCCAGTGTAAGTTCACTGTTGGACTTAGGCCTCTCATAAAGATTGAGAAATATTATTTCGTGATAAGATTACAGCCTTGAAAAATCTCAGTGGCACTAAATTACAAAGATGACTTCTTACATTAAGGCAATTACCACTCAAAGAACAATTGATTGAAAAGTAATTAATTGAAGTCAAAGGCGGTTTGGAAAAATAGCTTCAGACAAATAATATATAAAAATGATATGTATTTTTTTGTACTTTTTCGTTAATATCTTTACCTGGAGATGATCACAGATCCAGCAGGAAATTCAACAGTTTCAGTGATTTCCAAGTCGTTGAAAAAAGAAACGACGTGCGGTTCTTCATTTCTGAATGTGCAACTGTTATTATTTAACAGTTCCTCATTTTGAGCCTCAATTTCCTCTGGAAATAATTCAATTTATAATCAAATTTAGGTAGTTGAAGATGTATTAGAAATTTCTAGTATCAGGATTTTTAAATAACTTTCTATCTTCAATCGTAGTTACAGATTTTTGAATTTTGAAATAGAAGACATTAAATAAGAAATTTAGATATTCTCACAAGCATAATGACGTTAACAAACGCTTATATTTTAAAACATCTATACACTTAAAAATAGCAAGATAAGAGAAACTGACAATTAAAAAAAAGGCTTCGTGTAATATTAAGAATAGAATTAAAACTAAATCTTACCACAGTTGAAGCTCTTCCCGACCCAGTTTCCTTGTTCGCAAATAAGCTTCCAAGTGGTCTTCTCTCCCATAATGGATGCAATACATCTGAAGGTGATCTCCGTGCCGTGAGGGTAGCCTTCCACACCCATTGTACCATTTACTTCAGTTCCGTCGCGGTATATCAATGTCCCTTGAACCCTGAACATTTGGACGGAATTTTCTTACAGATAAAAATATTGCATACATATCCTACCTATAAGAAAATTTATAAAATTTAGAATTATAACCAAATTAAATTAAACTATTTTATACGGTTTTCTATCGCGTTTATTGCTTACTTATTTATACCTAACGTTTCAAGCACTTTACAGAGCTCATGGTCGCAGGCAGACATGTCTGTAATAATGACATAAGTAAGCAATAAACGCGATAGAAAACCGTATAAAATAGTTTAATTTAATGTGTAACAATCGCGAAAACATAAGAAATCATTATTATAACCAAATTCTAAGAAAATTCTTGTTAGTCACCGTTTACAGGAATCAATATAACAAATTTCATTACAGTTATAAAGGCTTGCGCTCTCTGATCAACAAAACGATAATCGGAATTATGTATTTAACAAAAATGTAATTCAACAACGATTAATAAAAAATATATCTTATTAGCAGACAAAATACACAGTTCTAGATGAAATTTAACTTGCACAGATCGGTTCTAAATAAAATTATTAAAGAGGGTTTCATCATTATTTTGACGTATTCAAATATTAGACATAAATAAAAATTGGTAATTAAAGACTAGAACGGCATGCACTAAACATTGAAAACTTTCGACAAAACATCGAGCAACAAAAACAAAGCTCGCCCAAGACATAAAAAGCCAACCATGGCCAATCAAACAGCTTTTTCAACAGACATACATAAAAAGTTGTATGTGTGTACCTAAACAAACTAAGCCCTGCCATCTGAGGATTTGAAACCTAATATAATAATGAACATGGAAAAATCCCTAAAAACAACAACATTGTAAAGAAATCAAAATTTCGAAGTGAAATTTTGATAGAGATGAAGATTTAGTTAATGAGAATGAAACTATTTGTGTTGGTGATGATTGTTTTAATGCTGATGATGAAGAAAATGACGGAGTTTAAAGAAGCAAAAGTCCGAACCTAGAAGGCTCTCACCAGGGCTTCGCATCCCTGACCGCTTGTGTTCCTTTCAGTCTATCCAGCCAGCAAATAAGAAATGCACGTTCTTTGCAAAATCATTATTTTTTGTAACTTATGTGTCAACTTTAAGTAGTAGTTTTTTTCTGAACAAGTTAAACTCTCACAGAGTTTTTGCCTTTATTTGAATCGTTAAAGTTGATTAAGCGAAAAGATATGGAGAATTGAACTTGCTTTTTATGCCGCATATAATTTCACGAGACAGTAGCAAATAAAAGTAAAATACAAAGAAAAACAAACCGATTGTGAATGCAGCTAAATACCACTGAAGACTTTAATAGTATAACGTTTTGGGATCGAGGACGACAAAATCACAAATACGGACACCAATAAAGTTGATATAAATGTGGTAACTGCATGAGATGTTTGGTAAAATGATAATGTAAAAATAACGAAACACACGAAAGCTACAATGAAAGCGCATCAAAATTAAAATTATAAATATATGTTGATACTTTCGCTAGTTCAGAGTATAATTTAAATGGTTATTTGTACAATAATATATCACTAATACTGTTCAATTCATAGTTGCAAGGTTTTTAAATTTGAGAGCAAAAATATACTGAATTTATATTCAGTAAACAATTACAAACAATTCGAAACATTTACAATTCGATCACTTTTTATTTTCATTGCAATGGTTACTTCTTTCTCTATAGTACTCATCTTTAGAGTATTTACATCTTTTGTGAATCTAATTGTTTTATATGTTTACCTTGCAGGTGGTCCACAATCTGTGATGGTTTTTCCGTCTAAGTCAGGTTCCAATTCTGATATATCTTCTCTGACGATGTCAGATCCACTTTGAAATTCGGATGTAGGACGTGGTCTTGACAGATTAGCTGTAATATTATGATTAAAAATTATCGATTAGAATTTAGTACGTGAACTATATTTATTTTCATTCAGTAAGTAGGTATATTAAATAGTTACTGAGTAGATAAAATACAATCAAATAGACATGGTTTCTCATAGAAATATTTTTCCAACTTGGACATTGTTAAATGTTAATTGACCATTATAAATTAAAATTTTGTAATGGGTTCTTCAAGAAACTGGAATAAACTGTTATTGAAGACAATCAATAAATAAAAATAGATCATAATTAGATTAAGAATAAGTGAATACTGTAGCCGAAAAACCTCTGCAACACCAAAAGTAGCACGAGCAGACTCTAAATGAATCTTTCGTTGAAAAAAAAAAACAGGAAACTCATCAACTTACCCAAAGGTCTGCAAAAATCGTGCACAGTCGGCTGTAGCCTTCCCAAATGACAGTTGAGCGTGGCGGGTGGAGATCTACCAGGTTCGCAGGCAATGTTCACTGATGATGCATGAGCCACCGTCAGGCCTGCTCGATAACCTGCTTCGTAGGTAGCTCCGTGGAGTAAAGGCAGTTCACATGGTGCTGAAACATAAATGTACATATCTAATCGATCCAACTAACTAGTGAGACAAGTATAATTAAATTTTGTCTCACTTGTTCCATTATAAAAGTCAATGGAACTAAAAATTTCTCACTTGTTCAATGGAACTAGTGAGAATAATCCAACTATTTGACTATTGGATCGCTGTCAAGATAAGAAATACCCTAGTACCCGCAGTCATCATCCCCGCTAGGTATATCAAATAACCATTTGATATAATGGGGATGATGACTGGGTACAAAAAATATTAAGGAAGTATTGTAATGTCTCTCATTTAGATTATCCAAAATAATAAATTGATTTTTCCAACTTCCCAACTAATATTATAAATTAAATTAAACTATTTATACGGTTTTCTATCGCGTTTATTGCTTACTTATTTATACCTAACGTTTCAAGCACTTTACAGAGCTCATGGTCGCAGGCAGACTAAGTTGCCATTCGACTGCGACCATGAGCTCTGTAAAGTGCTTGAAACGTTAGGTATAAATAAGTAAGCAATAAACGCGATAGAAAACCGTATAAATAGTTTAATTTAATGTGATACGATAAGATAAGATAATCCTTTATTTGCAATAAATAGGGTACAATGTGATGTTCATAATAACAATTTAGAGTCCTTAACCTATTTAGCCATTGTCCACAGCATGCAAAAATTCATACAAATTGATAAAAATAAAAACATCCATTAATTCATAAGTAGGTAGTTAAGTACATATAATTGCAAACAAAACTAATCTATGCATCGTCATTTAGAAATATGTAACAATCGCGAAAACATAAGAAATCATTAATATTATAAAGTGAGTTTGTATATTTGTTTGTTTGTTATCTCTTCACGCTTTATCTACTGAACCAATCTGCTTGAATCTTCGCATACACATAGTTAGGAGTACTGAGAAGGACATATGGTACCTTTCATCCCGGGAAAAAGTACTGTTCCCGAAGTTTGGGTGAAGCCGCGGGCGAAAGCTAGTGATATGATAAATTGTAAAACTACAATTATCACCTCCTCATTTATTAGTAAAAAGAAAAAGAGATGGCCTCTTTTGTTTTTCACTACCTACTCTACGTAATACCATAGGTACCGATAAAAAAAATATCTGAATATTGTATGAATTATCTAATGGATCCTGACAAATTATGAATATATGATGTGAATATTATAAAGCTGATACCTGCAACACACTCCGGCATACTTGTCACTGCCCATTCCCCAAGCCAACAGCGGAGATTCGTAGGGCCCTGGACATTGTACCTGATGGAAAAATTATTTTTTTTTAATCGTCCCTAATATTAACTTTGAAAGTAATAAAAATTGAGGGAAAAGAAGAGTTCAGAATTGTGAACACAATATCTAGTCACAAAATAAGCATCACCCTCGTACGCAAGGTTATGTTCATTTCTGTGAGAAAATTTCACCTTAAGTTTTCTGTCTACACGAATTTAGTAAATAAATATGTAATAGCTTATGTAGCTGTGTTACTTTTACTAATAAGGGGCGTGGTGATTATAATCTATATATATATATATATAAAAGAAAGTCGTGTTAGTTACTCCACTTATAACTCAAGAACGGCTGAACCGATTTAGCTGAAAATTGTCAGGGAGGTAGTTTAGAGCCAGAAGAAGGACATAGGATACTTTTTATCCCGGGAAGCCCACGCGGGCGAAGCCGCGGGCAAAAGCTAGTTATTATATAAAAATCGGAGAAACTTATACATAAACTAGCTGACCCCGCAAACGTTGTTTTGCTATATAAATTATTTCTAAGTAATTTAAGGGTAAACAACCCTTATCACTTATGAATGGGTATGAAAAATAGTAGCCGACTCTAAGACCTACTGAATATGCATATAAAAATTGGTAAAAATCAGTAAAGCCGTTTCGAAGGAGTAAAATAACTAACACTGTGACACAGGAATTTTATATATAAGAAGATAGAGAAGACATACTTATGGGCATATTCTGCAGACAAAATGATAATGGTGCCTATTGGATAATCTGAATTTATGACCGTATAAGCTATAGATGATTCAAATGTAAATACTCACCCATATTCACATGAAAAATGCACAACTTGGCCATTCGGAACAGGATCAGTCTCATTCAGCTCCTTTTCCTCGCCGTGTCCGATTCCTGGAGTTCCCAGGACTTGACTAGCGGTCATAGGATGTCCAGTGTCGGCTGCCATTGTATATATACCGTATTCAGTTGATGGGACGTGACAAGGCACTAAAAGTCGATAGGTAGGATTAATTGTCATTCGGATGATGGCAATTTTTAAAGAAGTTGTACATTGGTAATGTAGAACAGTTCCTCCCTCAGGAACCTATTTTAGGAACTAGTATCCTAACAAAATATCAAAAAAATATTTATTTTTGTTGTATTAAGTAATAAAAGTTAAAATCTAAATGTTAGTTTATTTAAAAATTAGTAAATATTTTTTTTATATGACTACAAATTTTTTTTTTAAGAAATGAAATGTCTGTCCGCTTATAAATATTCCTAACAGCGTTATGTACTGCAAAAATGTTGTGTCCGAATTAAGACGACAAAAAAATCTAAATGTAACTCCAAGTCGTGAGTCAAATTTTGTTTGATTGCTTTGTCCTAAATCATATATTAAAAAAACGCCATTTCCAAATTCTATGTCCTAAATTAACGTTTCGAACAAACTACTAATCTTATTTAATTATACAACATTAAAAATTAAGGTAGAACGTACAGATTTCACACTTAGGTTTCTCTGGTTTCCATCGCCCTCTCACACATTTTGCAGTTGCGTTTGTTTCTAAATTTAATCCGTAGCCTTTTCCGCACGCCACTCGAACGATTGTTCCTAAAACAAATGGATCTTGTTAACCGATAATAAAGAAATTTAAATTTGAATATTTTCCAAAATTACAACACACTTAGATGCAATAACTCCACATTCAAATTCAATTTTGATTGTACCAGCTTTCTCCGACAGTTGTTTCTCCTTTGGACTGATCACCAACAGGAAGATTCGTTTTTGAGTAATTCGCCGTCGGAATCTTTCTCATATGGACGTTTCACCAACAGAATGTTTCACATTTGAGAGTTTCCTCGACATGACTTTTCTCCTATGGACTGTTCTACGACAGAATCTTTCATCTTCTGAGGTTTTGTCTACAGAATGATTCACATGTACAGTGTTTCGACGACAGGAGTTTACTCCCAAAGATTAAAAGGTTCAAATTTACCTTTACAGATACTTTTTAACCGACTTCAAAAAAAGGAGGAGGTTCTCAATTCGTCGGAATGTTTTATTTTATTTTTTATGTATGTTACCGGATTACACGAAGACGGCTGGACCGATTTGAAAAATTTTTTTTTTGTTCGAATCGTACATGTGAATCATTCTGTAGACAAAACCTCAGAAGATGAAAGATTCTGTCGTAGAACAGTCCATAGGAGAAAATGATGATGATCATGTCGAGGAAACTCTCAAATGTGAAACATTCTGTTGGTGAAACGTCCATATGAGAAAGATTCCGACGGCGAATTACTCAAAAACGAATCGTCCTGTTGGTGATCAGTCCAAAGGAGAAACAACTGTCGGGGAATGCTGGTACAATCCAATTTGTTTATTTTCAATATAGGACATTCTTATCACTTATTGACATCAACCATTACTTAAATTAAGTTTACCACCACTTCCAAAGCGCAAGTGGAGAAAAAGCGGCGCCACAAACTCCCACTGCAGCACATGAGAAAGTTAAAAAAATTGGAAAAGGAGAAGACAACACTGATAAGGAAAATGGTAAGCTTAATATGTAATTAGCACTTAAAACAATTGTAATGATTATTTTTAAGTACGTAGTGTTAAGAAATATTCGGACACTGTAAGACAACACATTAACACTTTCGCGGACAGTAAGCGAGATAATAATAACAGTTAATTGTTAACTTAATCGAGATACGTTACTATCAGCGAAAGTGTTAAGGAATACGGCGAGACCTAAATAAAATACTAAGAAAAAAATACCTTACCTGAGCTAAAAGTATTATTGGGATCTCTTCCATACTTTACAATTTCAATGTTAACGTACGGTTCGCTCTCTATGGGTTCACAAGGACTCTTAGGCCGACCTTTCTTGCCTTTCTCAGTTTGGTTGCCATCCTGTCTTCCTTCAACTACTTCCTTATTATCAGTTGGTTGACCTTCTTCACTGGATGATTCTTGTTGAAATTGTTGATTTCGTCTACCACCACCTTTTCCTTCTCTACCTCTGTTAAGGAACAAGTAAACCAATTTATTAAGTTTAGTACGTGCATCTCATATTATTACTACATACAAAACTTTGTAAAAAATTGTTTGTAATAACTATATCGTACTAAAACAAAAGCATAGAAATCAAACAAAAGTATAATGGCGGACTTATCCCAGAAAGGGATCTCTTACAGTACTAAATCTATTAGAAAAGCATTTATTAAACTAAAATTTGTACTTGATACTGTCTTGTTTATGTGTCTTGGGTACTTGTCGGATTTATATGTGTTTTATAGTATTTTTAAGTCGTACTCACGTTTTTGGTACAGTGGCTGTTGTTTGATTAAGTCTATCTGTTTTCCTACTAGTCCTTTTATCACGTTTATCTAAAATATTGTCCACTTCAGTGGAATTAGTATTAGTATACTGCAAAGGTATCACCGCCATTTCTTGGCTATAAATAGGTACAGTCTCATTTTCTGCTCGAGTTTCTAACGGTATCACTTTTAAATAATTAATATTTACTTCATTTATTAACCCTAATTCTTTTCCTATTGGGGCTACAGTGTATACTTCAGTATCAACTTCTTCAAAATGTATATCCCTTTTTCTTCTTATCTTTGTAAAAACATCAACAGTTTTTGTTGTCAACTCAACAGCACTTTCTGCTTCTAACTCAATATCTAATTCCTTCTTAATCTCTTCACTTGTTTTAGAATTTAAGAACCTTTTTCTTCTCTTATCAAAATATCTTTCGAAATAATCGTGTTTTAATTTATCAATATTATGAGCACTTCCTGGTTCACTCGCTTCGTGATCTGTAAATAGTCCTCCTTTTAACACCGTAACATGAGAGAGATCATCAACTTCTTCAGAATCTGTATAGGCTGCTACGTCTTCATGACTTATCACTTCATCTTCTTCTGGCTCATACACTGGTTGGTAAGAATACATCCTATGTCCTATAGGTTCCCCATGAACATTGTAAACTGTATATACAGCTGTAGGAAAATTCTCTTCATCAGAACTAGTAAATTCACCAGGTGTCATATCTTCTTCAACATCGGCATCTAATTTCTTCATCAATTTAAAATTCGCGTGTCTCAATGTAGGTTTTTGTGTGTTATGGTTATATTTATCGTATAACTGGTCTACATATTGTTGATTTGGGTCAGATTGTCGTCGTAAATTATTGTAGTACTGTCTAAGATATGCTGATCTTCTGTGACGTATTTCTGGCTCTGTGATAGATCTTCTTCTTCGACTCCATCGTATCCGAGGATGTTGGTAAAGGGTACACCTGAAAATAAAAAATTGTATGAATTTATTTATCCTTAGCGTATTTAGTTCGGGCTATTAGTTAATTTTGATTGATTCCAATTTACCATTTAATAAAAAGAAAAATTACAAATACTCTATTCCCAAAATTTCAAATAGTAAATTTTTTTTATGATAGTTACTTTATTATTTGAATTTATTTGGTAAAATCGTATCAAACGCTACTTACTTCGGTAACTCTTTAGGGCTCCAGTGTCCACCAATGCATGTAGCTCCGGGTGCACCTTCAGATAACACGTACCCTTTTTCACATTCATACATTATTTGTTTATTATTCACCACCTGAAATTTAAAGGAATCTGATTGTTTGTAAAAATGGAATGATGATAGAATGTAGTTCTTGACATTGGTCGTAATTTACTCAACTAACAAGCGAGCCTTCAAGAAGAGCGTAAAAAGATTCCTTCAGAGTAAGTTAATGTATGGGAATAGGGTAAGTACTAAAGGACTCAAAGGTTGGACGTGCTTCCTAAACCTAGGACCCCATAAGAAGATAAGTTAATGTAAAAGAAACTTTACCTTGGCCTACCAGTGAGGACTGACGTGAGCTCGTGTCGAAGGACAGAATTTTGACTTTGACTGGCATTGATTAAAAATCAAAGCCAAAATTCTGTCCTCCGAAAACCTTCAAATTGACTGTATACGACAGGTTTAAAGGCAAGTAGAGAAACCATCACACTATTTTCTCTAAAAAATGAGTATGGAAAAGAAGAAGGTAGACCAAGGCATAGCTATATAGAAATCAAACGTTGTGTCGTACAAGAAATAAAGGAAGTTGCAAATGATAGACAAAAATGAAGGAGCTCCACCGACAAGATTATGATAATGACAGGATTATGATAGTATGTTATTCCATAGATCACCATACTACTAATAGCAATCTATAATCTGTGCTACTAATATGTACAATCCGTGCTTCGGAAGGCACGTTAAGCCGTTAGTCCCGGCTGCCATCTGGTAGTCGTTAAATTAACCACGTAAAGAGGCCGAGAGGCGGTTTCAAAGAACTCTAACACTAGGATGTGCATGGCCGATTAACTGTGTCAACTACACGAATTGATGATGATATTACACACATATAATCACGTCTTTATCCCATACGGGGAAGACAGAGCCTAGGGCCATAAGACCTTAGACCACGTTTAGCATGATGATGATAATAAAAATATACTTGTAATATGTAATTACATACCTTTTTAACATATGGACGGTAGTCGTAAAGTCCCATGTTACCTACTAGTAGGACTTTCCCATTTTCGATGTACCCCGGGAAAGGGCAGAATACTGAAAGAGATTTGGTATGAAATTAAGGCGCTGTGAATTAGATGAATACCTTAACGTCTATTTTTTCGTCACGCAGTAAGTTATTTTTCATGGAATACTAGCATGATAAAAATAACAGTTCAGAGATCAAAATAAATGATGATCACTACATAGTATAAAACAAAGTCGCTTTCTCTGTCCCTATGTCCCTTTGTATACTTAAATCTTTTAAACTACGCAACGGCTTTTGGTGAGTTTTTTTTAATAGATAGTGATTCAAGAGGAAGGTTTTTATGCCCATGCGAAGCATGAAGAAGGGTATTAGTAACAAAATAAAAAACAAAAAACTAACAAAATAAAAAAGCAAAACAATATCATGAACTAGCGTGAGCACTGGGAAGTGGTACAGTGTTGATTACGTTATATTTTTATCTTTGTCACAAAAATCTCCAAATTATAGCTAAGTGAAATTTTTCCACCGCTTCAATTAGACTAGACTACTGACGTGACTTTTTGACTTGACTAAAATAGGACTGAAAAAGGTTAATAAATTCAAGTAAGTCCTTAAAGGACTAGTTTCAATGGCCGTAATAAGTATTAAAAAGAATGAAAAACAGCTATATCCAGAAAATGGTTTTTTCGGAGCTGGCTCAACGTCGCAGTAAACGCTATGCGCGGTAATGGTCTCACAACTATGGATGCCGAAGACTGGGCGAAGTGGAGGAGAAAAAGCCTCGGCTCCAAAGCAAGCGGCTGAGGAAGCAACCGGGAAAGCGCTAAGATAAGAGAGAGAGAGATCTTTTCGGAGCTGAAGGTACAACAAAACATGGTGATACAGACCTTCTTCACATTTAGGGGCTTCCCCGCTCCAATTCCCAAAGGAGCAGACGACAATAGGGTTCCCCTTTAGCTCGTAGCCATCTTTACAACGGAACCTCGCCTTCATCCCGTGTTCAGTCTTCGGGGCTATCACCATCCCATTGCGAGGGTTCTTCGGCATTTTCTTACACCTGGTTTAAATTAAATAGATATGATTGACAAGAATCTACTGACGACTATGTGGCATAGTGATCATCATGCCAGACTGTTTTCTGGTGGTCCCGGCTTCGATTCTCGGTATGGTGATCTTCACTGGACAGTTTGGAACTCGTTAAATAGACTCAGGCTAGTGTTGGGATTATGCCAAAAAAACAGAGCACAGTGGCGGTTTTCGACTATTGCACAGACTCCTACATAATATACGTTGAGAATCTAGGAGCGGCCAACGAGAGAGCTATTAACGTAGCCACAAACTGGTCAAAATTATTTAATCAGTCCATCCATTTAGACTCGACAAGAGGAAGTGGTAAAAACTGACATATTTTTCAGGCCGCCTAAAGGCATTTGAAACAGCCTTATAACTGCTACCTAGCGATTAAAATCGGAACCAATATTTTAATGTGCCTTCTGAAGCACAGAGGAGCTAGAAATAGAAATGACATACTAGCGGCGACCAATCCAATTTAGGCCGCGCTCACGCCCATTTTCAAGGCAAGGTATAAAATAATGCAAATATATATACCTAGCAGGTTGACATCTAGGGATCTGCGTCCAAGTACCATTGTTGCAAGTCACAGCAGCGTTGTTGGATGGGAACTCATAATCCTTCTCGCAGTCCACCAGGATTATTTCACCTGAAAATTAATAAGAGAACCTTATTGATTCTACCATACCATCAAGTTACAAAACTTCACAGGTTCTCTCCTTTATCCTAACGCATTCCCGGTTATGTCCCAAGCTGAATGCTTTGATCAATAATCAATAATAGTCAATAATCATTATTTTTTTGTAAACAAGTGAAAATAAGGATGGTGCATAAATATTATTATTTGAAGCCCAGAGTTCGCTTTTCTTCTTTTGTATTTTCATAAACTGGATTGAATGCTACATGACTACACGGCATTGTTTCAGCGATATCTCGGTTTAATAGATTCTTCTTCTTTGATGTCATCTGTGGGTCGATAACCACAATGAGATTTGCTTTCTTGAGATAGCCTCTTGGAATAGGGATCGTGCACTTTTTAGTACCTATCATTGGGTTTATCAGATAAAGATTTATAAAAAAGCTATCAAAAGCTACTTACCGTGTTGTACCATAGAGGAGCTGCCGACAATTTGAGTGTTCCCTTCAGTAGTTTCGTTGTCACCTGTCTTGTTTTCGACCAAAACAACTCTGCCTTGCGATACGTGAGGTACTACGCATGGAGCTGTGGATATAACAATGATGTCATCAAAATAGCTGAATATTATCTAAACATTCGAAATTCTCCCAAGGTCCACAATCTGCTATGAACTGTATAGAGATTACTAAACAGTATTCGAGATCGGAAGATGTGATTTTCTGATGATAAAATACTGCTGTCATCGAGCCCAAAGCATCTCGTGTCTCGTTTAGATTTTACTTGATTAGACCTGATTGTTCGATAAAAAATTTGATTGCCTACTAAATTGTATATAAAAAAAATCATTGTTAAAATATTCAAGATGCAGTAGCAAATAATACGCGATGACCTGTACGAAGCCACTGACAAGGCATTGTCCTTAGAAGTTTTGTTTCGCAAATATGATCTACAAAGGGTCTATTCACTTGGTCATTACAAATATAATCTGACAAAGATCGATTCACTAAGAAGAAGCTTGTAATAGTCTTACCCAAGCACTGAGGCAGTGGATGACTCCAGGTGCCATCGTTTTGACAGATCGCAGAGCCGTTTCCCTCCATTTTCATCCCGTCTTGACAACGGAAGATGATCGACGCTCCCAATCCAGTGCCAGACGATATGTTCTCCAGCCAACCGTTCCAGAGCTGGCCAGGGTGGCCGCAGTTGATTTCTGGAAAAACGAAAGTAGCAAAATCAATTTCGATTTGAGTATGCGCAGATATTTATATAATAATCTATACGGAAAAAGAAGACTACAGTATATAGTACCTGACCTAATAAACCATCTGCCGGACACGGTTAAAGCACAAATTACCGTTAAAAATATTAAATACAAACTTAAAAAATACTTTATACAAAGTATACCAATTTAATAATAATAAATTATAAAATAGTAGGTTCTAATAGCATCTACAATAAATCAAATACCTAAATAAGTAAGAACGTTATCAATTGTTAGTTTTGTGCTTATTCTTAATAATAAAAAATCATATATTCACAACTATAAGCCTTACTTACCAATTAAAAACCAAAACATTGAAATTAATGTAGATAAAAAAGCATCATCCCATATTTGAATTGTGTAACCGGTTCTATGTTCGCGCTCGATGCAGGCAAAGGTACTTACCGGCTAGCGACGGCGCGACGACGCAGCGACAATAATTTATACGACATAGGAGGGTAAAAGTGCAACTTATGATGAATGTTTACACACCTGATTATTATATTTCAATTTTTTCTAGCAGTTATAAATTCGATCTAATTGATAAATATTGCATGTAATCAATACATATAATAAGACACTAAAATGCGAGTGTCTGTACATTTAATTTTTTTCAAAAAAACTGATTGAGTTCGATTAAAAAGGAGTAACAGAAACCAAAAAAACAGTTTTTGGAATTTTTGTCTGTCTGTATGTATGTATGTATGTATGTATGTCTGTCTGGTACGTTATAACTTCGAAAATACTCAACGGATTTAAACGCGGTTTTCACAGTTGGATTACATATGATTAGGAGCGTTGTCAAAACTTTGTTTCGTCAAAATCGGTTAAGGGAAAAAGAAGTTATGGTCGATTGAAAATTTACTTCAAACACTGCTTCTAAACTTTTAATGCGTTTACTTACGTTTAATTTAATTTAAATAAGGCTAGGATTTCTACTTTATATTATCCATATCAATAAAGACGAAAACACGCACTGCACCTATTAATTTTAATAAAATAACACATTGAATTTGATCGTAAATTTAGTAACATAAAATTTCAATAGATGGCGCGAATTTGCGTACCTATAGACAAATCCCATTTGAAATTTCGCCAAACTTTAGCGACGTATGTTGGCCTATCGGTAGAGGTCGTAGATCATATTTTTAAGTCGAGGGTTCGAATCCTGCTATAGATGACTTTTTTTTTACTTACTTTCTTTTACTTGCTTTTTTTACTTACTTTTTTTTATTTACTTTTTTTTTCGTTTTGTATTAATTTTTAAGAATTTTTTAATACTTTAGTAAAGAAATGTTTCAAGAAAGTACCTGGATCGAATCCTGTCACAAACAATAATTTTATGATTTCGTGTTTTATTTGTTTTCTAGAATTATTTTCTTACTTTTTTTTATAATTTTGAAAAGAAACAAATAAATTCATTTGCAAATTTATTTCAGGATAAACGATATCGCAACCCCTTACAAATCATATCTAATAGTTTGTCATTGACGACATTGAAAAAGAAGATTAATCAAATGGTTGACTGGTAGAGAACGCTCTTAGCGTTAAGTCCGTTAATATATAAGTACTAGCTGTTCCCCGCGGCTCCGCCCCGCGTGGGAATCGGTTATATCGCGCCCAAAAGTTTATGTTTGACCTCAGGTCGTTAACTACATCCCTACCAAATTTCATCACAATCGGTCCAGCAGTTTAGCCGTGAAGAGGTTACAGACAGACAGACTTTCGCATTTATAGTATTAGTATGGATATGGATTTTGTACTTATCTATCTATCTTTACATATAATCGGACAGTAAAAATTGAATGTCTGTACATTAAATATTTTTCTAAAAAACTGATACGGGGCGATTAAAGAAAGACGTGTAACAGAAACCAAAAAAAACAATTTTTGGAATTTTTGTCTGTCTGTCTTTCTGTATGTCTGGTACGTTATAACTTCAAAACTACTCAACAGATCCGAACGCGGTTTTCACAGGTGGATTACATATACGTTCAACAGTTTTGTCAAAACTTTGTTTCGTCAAAATCGGTTAAGGGAAAAAGAAGTTATGGTCAATTGAAGTTTACTTCTAGCACTGTTTCAAAACTTTTACAGAGTTGAATCCGGTTTACATAAACGTATTTAATATAGATAAAGCTACAATTTCTACTTTGTTTTTATCGATATCAATGAAGACAAAAACACACTGCAGTCTCTATTAAATTTTAAAAAATTAACACATTGAATGTGTGTGGGCGTATAATTTAGTTACATAAAATATCAATAGATGGCGCTGAAGTTAATTTAATTATTTTTTTCTCATACGGTATTATAGCAGATTGAAATTTTTCCAGCAATTAATTCTAATTATTTCAAAAAAATTTTGGTTGTTTATTTAGTTCTATTGGTTGGTTTGTTTATCGGTCGTTTGTTGTATTGTATTGTAAGCTATTTGAATTGATTAGTTGGTTGGTTTGGCTTTGGTTTAAAAAATAATCAAACCAGCAAGTCAGTTCAGTTGTTGTTCGACGGAACATACGGTCGTGTCGTAAGGTCTAATTTAACTAACATAACACTATTTATTGAGTTAGGTTCTAATGACCCTGTAATAGGCTGCGTCTACTCTTTTAGAGAAAAAGATGTGATAGTATGAATGTTAATATTTTTAGTTTGATATCGTAGCAATAGCTAATGGCTTTATAAAATTGGCACGGGAATAGGATACTACTTATAGATTTAACTATAGGTCTGGATAGTTGTAGTTTCCACAGGTTAAGCGAAAAGCGAACTACACGCGGGCGGAGCCGCGGGCAACAGCTAGTCAACAATAAGGCAACTACCGATGCACGGTTAATCTCGAAAGAGATTGTGATTGCATTGTAGAATGAACAAAATTGTATTTGTAAATAATGTGTTTAAGTAAATAAATAAATAAAATTTGGATATCAGCAATTTTTAATACTATCTCAATTGCCAAGAATAAGTACTAGAAGACTTCTCTACATGGGATAAGTCCGTCATTTTATGATCTGTTTCTTGATTTCTTCAATCTTTGATAATGCATATTCATAATGTACAATAAAGTTATTAAAAACAACAACAATAAATTTTGACCACGATTAACCAAGCTTTTAATTTGTTACTTTCCTGGAAATCAGCATTAATCCATACTTCCATACTATTCATACTCCATACTAATATTATTTAATGCGAAAGTCTGTCTGTCTGTCACCTCTTCACGGCTAAACTGCTGGACCGATTGTGATGGAATTTGGTATGGATATAGTTATGCACTAGGAGTCAAACATAGCCTACTTTCGGGCACAATATAACCGAGGCGCACGCGGGTGGAGCCGCGGGCAACAGCGTAAAGTTGAAATATTGTTTATGCAGTTTTCACCACGTCAGTGTCGCCGAAAGAATGCTGACACCAGGGTGTGGATAGTAGACTGACCATGACATCTATACGAAATGATGATGATAAGTAGCAGTTTATCCAATAGTGACCATCTTCTTCATCTTTTCGAGTCACAATCGCTATATGAACTCTATATTGACAATTATTGACAACAAAAGTGACCATGAAATCACAAACAGAATTTACGTAGCATTAATTATGTACCATTTCAACCTCGAAAAGTTTTCTAATCAAAGCTAAGAATTAGACCAAAATTCTTGGCTGAAAATAATCTTAAGTGTAGGTATTAGATTGCCAAGAATCCTTACCTTTACACATAGGCTGTGTTCCAGACCACTTCTTGTCAGCGCCACACCGTCTTGTCGCGTCCCCCACCAGTCGATATCCGTATTTGCATTCGTAAGAAACCACAGAGTTGTAGGCGCACGAAGTGTAAACTGCTTTTCCATGTCGAGGGGCTTCAGGTGGCGGGCACTGCACCTGTGTTACCACTAGATGGCGACACAAGTCATTATAAATAGTTCTGTGTATTGATCATAGATGGCGGTTTTTACTAATTCAGCAAAGGTACGGATAAAGGATATTTTTAAATAGTTTTATTATTTTTTGCATGTATATTTTGGATTTTTTATTTTAAAAGCATTATGTAGTAGGAAAGAGAATCATGCAAAATATACACAGCATGCATGAAATAAAACAATAATTTTATTTTTACCTTTATTTCGCTACAGCATATAAGACAATAAATTAAGAAATTCATTACAATAAATTCTTGCACGTTCAACATGAAATAAAAGGCTTTTCTACATACACAATCTACATTATTTAGCGACATTGGCTATTTAGGCAGTTACGGTATTATTGACATTATTTATTATGATCTTAATAATCTGACTTCTAAATTGAGTCAAGTTAATAGTTGTATAGAATTTGAATAGAACAACAATTCTATGAGACAACATATATTAAGACACACTACTTTATGTAATGAATTGATTCAAACTGTCCCCTTCTCATCTCCTTCTGAGCGGCAGGAAAGGAGAAAAAAGAGTATTTAAATTTCGTTATTATACATTTACTTTTAATGGAAATCCCACACATAGCTTTCTCAATGTAATTTTTAAAAAATGTAAAACTAATTACGTTATTGATAAACTTGAATATCATAATGATACTGCAAATTTAATCAAAACAGTTGATAATAATATAAATTCTATAAAATATATCGATAAATATAAATCAGTACACATGATTACTAAAGATTTGTGTAATGATTTGTATTTTTTTCTAATCGAAAGTGGGAGATCCATTCTATTGCGTCATGACAATGATATTGCTCAAAATGGCAGCCATGATAACAGCCTCAGATAAAAGCATCATGCCACTATTGGTGAAAACTCGGAGACAGTTCGAAGTTCCACATTAATTGGAAAACCATGCAACATTCCAGACGACACTGACCGGCAACTACATTGTCACGAAGCAATGACAAAAATTCGCGAGATTTCAAAATTTCTGAGGAGTTAGCAATGAGTCCGTGGGATATTTGGATATTGTTTAAGCCTATGAGCATGTTCCTGTAAATGATAATGTTTTTTATTACTACATCGGAAAGCATTTTTATAGAAATTAGACGAGCATGAAATTTCAACAACAACATAGGCCAATATAATACTGAGACTATCTTTATTAATTCTAATATTACAAAAATATTAGTTTTGTCGGATACATTGATGATCTTTTTAGATGCGTTTTATCTGCACTTTCTGAAGGAAATACAGCAACTTTAATTGTATTTATTGTTATTGTTACCTAACTTTTTCAATTAAAGACCACACTGACTCATCGCTAACCCAAAGTTTTAGTCCGATATCAATACTTACGGACACAAGTCGGGAGCTCCTTGGGGGCCCAAGCCCCATCCGCTTGGCAATACCGTTCGGCCTTGCCCACAAGCTCGAACCCCTGGCCACATTGGACCACAGCTCGGCAGCCGAAGGTATGACAATCTGCTGTCACCCAGCCGTGGGGAACGTCACCAGGCTCACCACACGAGCGGGCTGAAGAGGAAGAATGTAGGAAATGCTAAAGACGGTATTGAATTTATGTTCCTATGGACTCTACACTGTTATCTTAAGATGACTAAGATATATAACTACATCAGTATTAATCATGGATAATTCTGATGGAAAAAAAGGTAGAAATAACAGTAGCCTTCAAAATATTTAAGATCCAGTGTAGGCAACTGACAGGCGTGATCAAGATTAAAATCATGAGGTTACTCGTTTATTTTGCGGACTTTTAGCTTTAAATCAACCGGCAACAGCACAACAGCCAACAGCAAAAATACTAAATCATCAATTATATAATAATCAAAGAAATTTACAAATACATTAATGCAAGAAGTAGGTCGACCTAGGTATCGCTGGAGTGGTGAATTTGGAAAGGACCTGAAAGCCCTTCAAAAAGCCGACTGACTAGGGAGGGGAGAGCTCTGATGTCGGAGGCCAAGATCCTTATTGGGACGCTGATCCATCGCAGTAGGTAAGTATTTATGAAAAAGGACACCAGTAATAAGTGGCCCATTGTTTTACGCGCAAAAAACGGTTGTATAGATAATCTTTTAAATAAATAGGTAGTACTTACGTTCACAACTGATGTCAGGACCATACCAAGAAGCCTGGTTATCTATAGCCAGACACTTTGCCCTGGGAAACCCGTTGGTGACGTAACCAGTGTGGCAGTTGTATTGTACTGTAGCGTCCAGATCAAAGGTGTTCTGTTCGGGGAGCGCAGAGTGGCGAGCATGCTCAATGGTTGGTGGCTGGAGGCAGTAGACTAAAAGAAGAGAAAGGCAAATGTTAGCTTTGAGTTAGATTCTATAATAGGTACGGAAGTTAGCCCTAATGTAAGTCTCTAACTTACATTAGAGCTAACTCAAACTGTGTGTGTTGTACAATGTACATATATTTATTTATTTAGTTTAGCAATGAATCTTGTTACCCTCTTAAATATATATAATAGTTAATTTGTCTTTAGAAAAATACAAAGGTAACAAAAATTTTATGATGTGTAGAGTAGTAGTAGGTGTCGCCTTGTAGCTCTTATTTAGTCGTCTGAATTCAAGATCTCCAGTTTTATCATTGAGACTTGCTTTTATTTCTAGATAGGTGGAGACATTTTCATAGCATTCTATAATCAGTTCTTATACGAACAAAATTCGTTAATGTATTTTGGGATAACTAAAATAATAATGCCAAATGCATTTAAGGTCTTCTTTGTAGATATCATTTGCAACTATGGACTTCAAAGCAATATACTTGAGCATGGAATCAGAAAAACGACAGATTTATGATGAAAAATCTAATCAAATCTGATAGAAATAGAATCTGTGAATCTGTTTCACAAATATACGTCAGCAATCACTAGTTTTAAAAGGGTTGCCACAAACAATAACTTTGCTATTTGCAATCGTTCGGCTGAAATGAGATCCCGAACGCACGGCCGCGTCTGACCTGCGTAATACCCTCAATTTATCATTTGCTTTACATGTTTTGTATTCATTGATTTTGGATGAGAACGTTGTGTGAGTACACACAAGTCACTAATAATTTGAACTGGAATATTCTGAGGGTATTTCAGATTTCAATATCTCTATATTGAAATCAATCTGTGAGTCTGTCTGTTACCCCTGGGCATGTTCAGTTCTGTTTTACTTACTGTTTTGCTTGCATGCTGGTGGTTGCCCCGCCCACTTGCCATCGGCCTGGCAGCTTCTGCTCTGAAGACCTACCACGTGGTACCCATGAGGACAGGAGTATGCTGCTCTGCAGAAGATGATTTATGATAGAATAATGTTAAGATCTTTATCATTTATACTGTATGCATAAAGCTGAAGAGTTTGTTTGTTCGCAAACTCAAAAACAGCTGGAAGGCTTTCCATCTACTCTGTGAATAAGAGCTTCTCTAAAATGTCTCCACTTTTTTGGTTACATGTCCAAAGAAATCGAGTATCCTCCAAAAACATAATTGTGATCTTATTTCGAGCTGCTGGCGAATGAATATCAATATCACTACGTAGTATAAAACAAAGTCGCTTTCTCTGTCCTTATATCCATATCATATCACATAGAACTAGGAACGCGGCTCTAAGTAAATGACGCAATTTTTTTTTTTAATCTATGTCATATCATATAAGATTTAAGCATACATCTTTAAAACTGCGCAACGGATTTTGATGCGGTTTTTTTTAAATAGATAGAGTGATTCAAGAGGCAGATTTTTATGCCCATGCGAAGCCGGGCCTTTGCGTTCTAATTTCCACTTTAGGATACCACTTACTTGTCACCAAAAAGCCTGCCAGTCAGCTGGACCTCCCCGATCTCTGGCTGTTCCAGTTCCGGGCATTCCCGATCTATAACAACATATTATCACAGATTTCAGAATGCATTTTTTCTACACTTATATTGCAAAGAGGAGTGTTTAAGTTTTTGAGGTAATTTGTATGGTTATGCACAACCTGGTGTCAGAGTTCTTCGAAAACACCTTTCAGCCTGTGACGAGGCTCCTTAAACGACTACCGGATGGCAGCCGGGACCAACGGCTTAGCATGCCTTCCGAAGCACGGAGAAAGATATTTATTTGCGTAGAATAATATGTTTAGTAATTTACATTCCATTCTGGTCCCTTCCAAGCTGGTCTGGGAGAAAAAGAAAAACATAGAATGTACCGGCTGCTCCTCTTCCCGTGCAAGCCGTAAAAGTCGACTGAGGGAATCGGCGAATGGGGGAATCATAACATAGGCGATGCGGCTAGCAACCCATCACTATTGATTTCCTGTTTCAACTAACATTATGCTAAACGTGGTCTGATATCTTTAGGCCCTAGGCTCTATGTACCCCGTACGGGATAAAGACGTGACTATATGTATGTATGTATGTTATTAACATTACGAAATCATCTTTATTATCAGACAATCAGGTAGTTCAAAGCCTTCAATGTCCTAACCAAAACTGGAAACAAGTAAATAAAGTATGCTTTTCAGGAGAGTGGTTGGTAAATTAGATTAACTTAAAAGATACCTATTTTTTGTAGACAGACGAAATTAAATAAGGACTTGTAAAAGTAAGAATTTTGATTGATTGATTATACTTTTACCCAAATGACATAGATTGAACGACAAAGCAATTAAACTTCAAAAACCTTTCTTATACGAAGAATGTCGTCGAGTTAGATGAAATTTTGCGAAACAAATTTTAATTAAACTCCAAAGATGAATGGAAAAATAAATTTGTGTCCCCGAAATGAGAATGGAGATATTAATAAAGGAGTCGAGTGGTGTGCCCTTGTAGGGTGACTAGATAATTTAAAAAAAAATAAGCATTTGGCGTTTTGCTCTTTTTATTCATCGTAGCTCCTTTCCGATTACATTCTAAGCTGTTTGCTTCGCAGTCCAGGGTTCGAAACCCTGGGTTTGCCCTCCTACTTTTTTATACGACTGGGCTCGATCTTTGCCATTTTTGGTGGCGAGGCTATCAGCACTCATATTTATACTACACTAGCGACCCGCCCCGGCTTCGCATGGACACCTTCCTCTTGAATTCAAAATCCGTTGCGTAGTTTTAAAGATTTAAGCATACATAGGGACAGAGAAAGCGACTTCGTTTTATACTATGTAGTGATGGTGATAGTTTAGTAATTAGTGATAGTGACGTTCCAGAGGCCAGACAATTATTTCTAACATAACTTGCCCGTTTCCGTACACGTGACCATACCTTCGTTTACCTAGGTTACCACAAAGACGGGGAGTATCTTAAGAAGTCTTTTGGATTTGGTGTTTTAACTAACGCTATATTTTCTTCTATGTAGTTATACAAAGTTCTGATAAGTCCAAATAAACTCTAGCGTCTGGACACCCTTGCCTCGAGAGAGAAGAATGTCTCGGGGTGGTCTCGGGCGATAAGACTTCAAAATGTTATTATGTATTTTTTATTTGTTTATTTATATATTTTATTTAGTAAATTTTGTCCAAAATTAAAAACAGTATATTAAGTAGGTACAAGCGACCCGCCCTGGCTTAGCATGGACACAAAATCTGTTGCGTAGTTTTAAAGATTTAAGCATACATATGGATATAGGGACAGAGAAAGCGACTTTGTTTTATACTATGTTGTGAAGTGATACGAACACATGTTTATATGTTATCAGTTTGGCATTGTAAACCGTGCTGTACCATAACTAATAGAACCATGACTTAAGCGAACTCCGGGTTCTGAAGCGTACTTCAGAACCCGGAGTTCGCTTAAGTCATGGTTCAAGCGTTTTTTCTAACTGCATCCTTATTACGATAAGGATGCAGTTAGGAAACACGCTCTAATGAGAATGATAATGAGAGCTCAATATTATAAAGACTAATTGCACAATTTTTTTCAGCCCTAGACCCAAATGTATTGTTTCGAAATTACATTAATGCGGCCCAATAGTAAGCAACCACTGACAAAAGTAAGGCGAATCTGACCGTGGAAGCTTATAGCTACATACAGTCGTATACCCGCAATGAAATTTATATATTTTTTTCTTTAGCTGCTTTCAAATAATGACTTAAATCCTGAATATGTGAAAGAAAAGTATAAAAATTAAGTTAAAAAACTATAACCCAACTACGTGGTGTCTAAAATTATGAAACAAGGAAATAATTGAGATAGATATCCAGAAATGCATAGGTACAAAATGGTCATGGTAAAGCCGTGGTCGCACCCACTGTATATATAGTGTATGTATGTCAACAAAGTTTGTTTAAAGGTGTTCCTATCATTCATTTATAATGGGTGCGACCACGGCTTTACAATGACCATTTTGTACCTATGCATTTCTGGATATCTATCTTAATTATTTCCTTGTTTCATCCTTTTTAGACACCACGTAGTTCGGGTTATAGTTTTTTAACTTAATTTTTATTTAATACTTTTCAGTTTCCCGAACGGAAATGACTGGTACCGCGTGAAATATACCTACCACTTTACGAATGAATTTTAAACATTTCTACCTGTATTTTAACTTAAACAATATGAATTATATACATATTTGTAATGTGCTCGCCAAGACCTTTCTTTTGATACCAAACACGTGATGCCTAACTCAGTTTAATTTTTTTTGAGGTTAGAATCTGAGGTTTAAATTCCGTCGGTTGAAATTTTGATACAATTTATATAGCCTATGTTACCCGCGCTATTTTAACGAATTTTTTGACACCTCATTCATTAAAATCGGTCCAGTAGTTTAGGCGCTACGATGGAACATACATACTTACATACATACATAGACTGCCAAAATCATTACCCTTCCTTTTGGCTTCGCCGTAGTCGGGTAAAAAGAATGATATAACGACTTGCAGACTATACAACTTATAAATTTTTGTTTTTAGTTATTTATAAGTAGAAAAGGATATGTTACATTATCTATCAAATATTTTTGTTTATTCTATGAACAAATAAATAAATCACAAAAATAAAAGAACTTAGGTAGGTTCATTTTCTTAGAATTTCGTTGCGCAATACTGGTGGTAGGTAACCTATTCATTCAATTTCTGAAGCTTTGATATCGAAAGGTTTTGAAAGCTCCGTCAAAGTAAGAGTCTCTTAGCTTTTAAGGACTTGCAAGTATGCCAAGGTCTGGATCAAGCTTTTATGGAGCTTCGATATGTAGGTTAAGATAAGAAAGCTTGATTAATCGTTATCTTATAATCACTACATAGTATAAACCAAAGTCGCTTTCTCTGTCCCTGTGTCCCTTTGTATGCTTAAATCTTTTAAACTACGCAATGCATTTATATGCGTTTTTTTAAATAGATAGAGTGATTCAAGAGGAAGGATTATATTTTTGTAATAATATATTTAGTAGTATTTTTTTAACGCAATATTTTGAACGCAATATTACAATATTTCATAACATTTCAACTTGAAACAAGCTCACGATACGAGATCAAAACCTGGATATTTCTCCCGGATATAAATTGACCCGTGTTCCGGATTTCAACGACATTATCCGGCAGGTAATACCGGCCCTATTTTCCGGGTCAAATAACCTTGTGACTTTGTTTTCAACCGATTTTCAAAAAGAAGGTTCTAATTCGGTTGTACGTATACTACAAATTCATGTACCTACACAGAAAAAGAAGATACAAAAACCTAGACTTTAGATATTTAATAGATTCAGGTGTTACTTTGTATAAGTCAAAGTTACAAGTACTTAACAAATTACTTTGCGTGCTTCCGCCACTTCGTAACGTGTACAGACAGTACCTAATGGGTGAAATCGATTATGAATTATTTCAAAACCGGCCGACTATCCCTTGGAAAACCGCCATCTATCGGAGGAAATAAGGGCCGTCATATCGTGAAGGTGATATTCTATTTAGATATTCAAGTCACGGGCTTGCAAATTTTGGGTCACACCACACTGGATCTTATCCGTTATCCAGGTGACCAATCGATATTGGTACCAGATCACCATCATCTCAGCCGCAGGCTGTTCACTGCTGGACATAGGCGTCCCCCAAGGATAGATAGATAGATCAGCCTCGCAACTACGGGAAACGTGAAGGCTGATAAACTGGGAAAACGCTAAGACAAAACACAGAAAATATTTTAAAACCAGTTCAAGTAAAATGGGTTCATTATAAATTGAAGTGCATAACCCTGGAACAACCTTTCCGGAATAACAAACTTGGAGTTTCTAACTTGACAGACTTGGGGCCCTACTATTGGTACCTGTCTATGTCTACTACGCAGTCACTTCCGAAATCACGCAGTCACCTCCAAAATTGAATGTGACGACTATACAATTAGGATCTCTGCTTGACCCAAAGGTTGACTGTTAGATAATGCGCATAGTCTGCCTATCACTACATAGTATAAAACAAAGTCGCTTTCTCTGTCCCTATATTCCTTTGTATGCTTAACTCTTTAAAACTACGCAGCGGATTTTGATGCGGTTTTTTTAATATATAGAGTGATTCAAGAGGGAAAATTTTATGCCCATGCGATGCCGGGGCGGGTCGCTAGTTGTGCTATAAAACTGTATTTTGTACAATAAAGTTTAAGTAAATAAATAAATTTAGGAAGTGACTGCGTAGTGCGTATGTACCATAAATTATAATCTCTATAGATGGAATTAATACTAAGGCCACTGTCATTTTACTTGTTTTTGATATTGACCGAATTTGTTTAAGTATTAATTCGTTTTGTAAGTACAAATTTGTATAATTTATTAGTATAATGTAGGATATTTATTTTACGGACCTTTTGAAGCTGATAGTTGTATAGATAAAAGAAAAAAGTGATAAAATGATGTGAATGTGTGATGTGGTAGTGGTTATTTTTCTAAAAAAATAATCAATCAAAAATTTTTGTTTACCCCTTATTTACTAACAATGATAAAGAAAGAATAAGCCATTATCTTTATCATTAGGGATATTTATGTAAGAGATAATGCAACCAGAGTAACTCATAGTTTAAATAAATAAAACGATATCCATTGGTAGACGTTTTTCGTCCAATCAATTTTAAATTCATCACGACGCGACATCGAATCCTTAGTAGCGCCTCAGCTTTGATAAGTTTCCGACCCCTTATAGAAGAAAAGTAATTTTTACGGACTCGTGTTATTTTACGATTTCTTTCTAAGTAATCATTTTCTCGATTTTGATTACTTTTTTTAATATTTGAGAATTGAGATTGGAAGTTTTATAAAGAGGATATATTTTGATTAAAAATACTCTTGCTCGTTAGTCAGCCCGTATGTCCATCCATACTTCACTATCACTACATCACTACATAGTATTACATACATTTTCATTTTCAGTATAAAACAAAGTCGCTTTCTCTGTCCTTATGTCCCTTTGTATGCTTAAATCTATAAAACTACGTAACGGATTTTGATGCGGTTTTTTTTAATAGATAGAGTGATTCAAGAGGAAGGTTTCTATGACCATGCGAAGCCGGCGGGTCGCTAGTATATTATAAATGCGTCTTCAAGAAATCTTTCTGTCTGTTACGCCTTTACGACTAAACAGCTAGACAGAGTTTGATGAAATTTGATATGGATATAGTTAAAGACCAGGTCTCAAACAAAGGCTACTTTTGGGCGCAAATATATCCGAGTCCCACGCGGGTGGAGCCGCGGGCAACAGCTAGTGATGACTATGACTTCAACCAAAGAATTTCGAATCGCAATTATTTTTTTAAATCTATGGCTTTCTACCTAGAAATACGGCGGTGGATGTCAGGTTCTTTATTTATCTTTATTTCTCTTCAAGTTTTTTTGTACAAGTTGTAAAGTGAGCGAGGTCTGTCGTTTCTCCGAACTACTTTTAAAAGAAAAATGTCGACGTCTCCTAACTTTCCTTTAACAGACAAGTCAAAGTACATTCCAAAGAGACGAACTTGTTCAATGAAAGTCTGAATTTGAAGGACAAAATGACAAAATTGTTCGCTTTGAAAAGAGAGACGGTGAGGGTAGAAATATCAGGACAACCTAAGAGGGCTCTTATACTAACTCGAATGAGTACGTAATTGACTTTTTTATCAATCATTTAATGGGAAGAATTAATTAAAAAATTAATTTCTTACAAAAGTATTTAACGCAAAACTAAAAATCTAAATAAAAAAAAAATAATAGTTTATAGTAGGTAGGTTTCCCATAATATTTAATGGCGTTTGCAACTAGGCTGTAGCTGAAAATCAGAGAATTGCTTTTTTATGTTTTATATTAGAGAAAGTATAATTATAGGTACTGCTGAGTACGTTTGTGAATTTCTGCAACGCACACATGAATCAGACATCGTCCTTAGGCATCATCCTTCATTCATTCAATAATTTTGTGTAGGTGTCATGGTCAATCGACCATGCACACCCTGGTGTCAGAGTTCTTCGGAACCGCCTCTCAGCCTCTGACGTGGTTCAATCATCATTCAACCATCAATTCAATTCATTATCAATTCAATCATCCTAATAGAACGCGAATGCGCGATCATCGTAGATTCGCGCGAATTCTACGATCGTACGAACACGCGATCATACCTACATACATACATACATAAAATCACGTCTTTATCCCATACGGGGTAGACAGAGCCTAGAGCCATAAGACCTTAGGCCACGTTTAGCATAATGGTAGGTAGTTGAAACAGGAAATCAATAGTGATGGGTTGCTAGCCGCATCGCCTATGATTTCCCCATTCGGCGATTCCCTCAGACGACTTTTACGGCTTGCGCGCGAAGAGAAGCAGCTGGTTGCATTCTATGTTTTTCGGTCGCGCGATTGTAATGTAACACCGGTAACAGGCGTGTTCTAGAATATTATTTAATAAGGATAATTTAGAAATAAAGTTAGAAAGGATCCGAAAGCCCTCCAAAAAGCCACTGTGGTGCTGTCTTTTGCCAGACTGGCAAAAGACGGCGCCGAGCAGGGTGCGGTGGAGAGCTCTGGTGTCGGATGCCAAGATCCTTTTTGCATCGCTGAGCCATCGCAGTAAGGATAATTTATTTATTCTGTAAATTATGTCTCAAATTTTGTAAATTGACGTTCTGGAGAAAATGCTGCAGTGGAGTTTGTGGCGCCGCTTCTTCTCCACTTGCGCTTTGGAAGTGGTGGTAGACTTAATTCAAGTAATGATTGACTTCAATAAGTGATAAGAATGTCCTATATCGAGAATAAACAATTTGAATCTGCGGTTTAAAAAATGGGTGTTTAAAAAACACACATTATACCATTTTTTTCCTTCAAAAGTAAAGTTTTTAAAGCGAAATTTAGTGAAAATCATTAGGAAAGTCCGAGTTGGAAACTGGCATCGGAAAGTTATGACTTGGAGTTTTAACAAAATGGCCGGAATACTTGTTTTGGGGGACGAAATCTTTGAAGTTTTTAAATGTTGTTGTAAAATAGCGCTTTGGGGCTCTTTTAACATCTATACTAATATTTTTCCTTACTTATATTATGAATTTCAACCTGTACGTTAACTAGCGACCCACCCCGGCTTCGCATGGGCATCATAACCTTCCTCTTCAATCACACTATCAATCAAAAGAAACCACATCAAAATCCGTTGCGTATTTTTTAAGATTTAAGCATACAAAGGGACATAGGGACAGAGAAAGCGACTTTGTTTTATACTATGTAGTGATGTAGTGATGCGTTCCTTAGTAAAAAGGTTTCACAAACAGACAGACAACAAAGTAAGGGTTCCGTTTTAGTCTTTTGAGGTATGGAACCTTAAAAATCGTCATGATTCTATTTTACAGCAGAAATAATACAAATTATCATAAAGTACATTTACGTATTTACATACGTTCATAAAGTACAGCAGGTGAAATAATAATAAATACTTAATTTTTTTTTAAATTTTATATAGGAAAAGTCACACAGATTGAGCTAGGCCCAAAGTAAGTTGCGAGCACTTGTGTTATGTGATAGTAACTCATCGATAATATATGGTAAAACAAATACATAGATAATTTTTTTTATGTTTGTTTTTTGTTGTAAATTATTAATTGTACAACATTTTGGTCTCTATTTTTATTACTTGTTGATTATATCTTAAATTATATCTTAATACCAAACAAACAAGCACTTTTGCTATCTTTATGCGAAAACATGTAAATGGTCTTTAGTATTATAAATAGCTTTATATTTAGATATATTGACTGTATGTTTTCCGAATAAAATAAAATAAAATAAATAAATAAACATCCAAGACCTATTCCAATCACAAAAAAATACAATTTTTCATTTTAACCTGAACAGGGATAAGACCCGATCCTCTTGAGTAGCGTACAGGTATGTTAACCATTACGCCATGAAAGTCGTCATTACGTCAGGTATTTAAACTTTTTAAACTTGTCTCTTCCATGTTGGTCTAGGAGAAAAAGAAAAACAAAGAATGTACCAGCTGCTTCTCTTCCCGCGCAAGCCTTAAAAGTCGTCTGAGGGAATCGCCGAATGGGGAAATCATGACATAGGCGATGCGGCTAGCAACCCATCACTATTGATTTCCTGTTTCAACTAACATTATGCTAAACGTGGTCTAAGGTCTTATGGCTCTAGGCTCTGTCTACCCCGTATGGGATAAAGACGTGAATATATGTTTGTATGTACGCGTGTGAAATCTCTGGCACAGTCAATCAATAAAAGTCTCAGTAATGTATTGTTTCATTTGATTACACTCGGATTCATTTGTCGCGATCCGGCACGAGGGGGGCAAAAGCAAATCAAATAACATAAAACAGGTCATCGGTTCCCTATCCCGATTCAGGTGGGGGATAGGGTGTCCAGATTTCGCTGAATGCCATATATTAAAAAAATGCCTTAGAGCCGCGCGCGATTCCTAAATGATTTAATGAGTTGACATGACATAAATGTGGCACTGAGATAAAAAAAAAACCGGTCAAGTACGATGTGAACCTGCGTGGAGAGGGTTCCGTACAATGCCAATGTCAGTTTTTAAATTCAATTATGGTATTTCAACTAATTAATACTATCGCCATCTAGTGGTGTTTTAGTGAACTATTTTCCGTGAACGTTTTATATTGAATTTACCACTTGTTTTCAGAGTTCTTGTAGGTTTTCCTGTAGTCTACAGGCAATGAAATATATATCGTATTTTTTTCAAAATTTTATGCCCAGTAGTTTTGGAGATCAGGGGGGGGGGGGGGGAATGGTCAATTTTTGTCTTCTTTCATGAATAAAATAAAAACTATTTACGTTACAATAATAACAAAAATATATTTAAAATCCTCACAACGAGCCCTTTCTTTTGATACATAGAACGGTAAGGTTTGCTAAACTTTATTTTTTATATTCCTAATATAATATAAAATAATTAAAAAAAAAATTACCTTCGTAAATTCTTTATGCAACACGCAAACTTTCTGTTTTTTTATGTAGGCAATCAGGCATACGGCCCACTTGATGGGAAGCGGTAACCGCAGCCTATGACGAATATGACACCCCTGCACACCAGGAGTATTGCGAGCTCACCGCGAACCATGTTGGAATCTATTTACGACCTTCTTGTAGACCCCCGTGATGTAGTCACTCGGGAAAACTATGCCAGGGAGTTCATTCCATAATCTCAGTTCAATGTTGGTTCTGGCAATGGTTGTAAAAAAGCTCTTAGATAAAATTTTAAGTATTTGTGTTTATAGCATCAACAAAAATAATGTTTGAAATTCTAAAGTCCGAAATCAGCCCGCTCATAGACAGGCAGATGTAGAGCCGTGGTTTACTATTTAGGTACTTATTTTTATGCTATGCCCTTTTTTCCCACTTTGTTCTTATCTACCCTAAGGTTGGCTGGGAGAAATTGCATTAGCAATAAATCTGCCTTTGTACGCATTGTTTGTATTTCTGTATGTATAATTTGAATGTTAATGGTACAATAAAAAGTATATCTCATATACCTATGTGTAATAAACTAATGAACCCCCAAAATTACGTATCATGCCGTGCATAATACTATAGACATTATCCACCAATAATATGAAGCTTATCTTGTTTGGAGATCCGGTTAAATCACCCGAACTTTCCAGTAGTGAGTTAACTTATGTTAACTCCGGGTTTACTGATTAAATCTTACCTGGTATTATATCTAATACGATTTGGACCGCCATTTTGTGGGTTTAATATCAACAAAATTTCACCAAAACTACACGGACACGGTTAAGAATACTCATACATGATTGTTTAGTCAATGTTTATTGGTCAAGTCGAGTTTAATGGTGGATTAATTATAAGAATTACTTTTAGGTATATCAATAAACAGTTTTTTTTTATTAACTATGTATTGACAGGTACAATATACTTTTCACGTATAATATTATTTTTGCGATAGTCATATTCCTATAAAACTTGGCCACCCTATCTTATAGAAAATACGAAAAAATATATAGAGTTTACCAGAAATTGGAGATGAATTGAATTGAATGTAAATCCTCCTTGAGTGAGGAAATACCGGACGGTTTCTGAATTGTTTTTCCTTATATTCGATAGTCTTAAATATCGTTTATGTATTTATTCCAAATTCGTGTTCACAGAAATATATAAGTACAAAAATTTATATAATATAGAACGTAAAAGGGTCAATCGTTTTATTAATTGGAGCGAGTATGGAGCTGATGTGCAGGACGTTGCGCATATCGTAGGAGAGCTAGATAGCATTCTATAATACGACCTATATAGACGACCTCTGTGGCGTAATGGTAAACATGACTGACCGCTACTCAGGAGTCCCGGGTTCAATCCCCGGTCAGGTCAAGATGAATGATCTTTTCTGATTGACCCGGATCTTGCATGTTTATCTATATATTTATTTGTTATAAAATATATTATCGTTGAGTTAGTATCCCATAACACAAGTCTCGAACTTACTTTGGGGCTAACTCAATCTGTGTGATTTGTCCTATATATATTTATTTATTTATATAATCTGTGGTAGATAGTTTTCTCGCCAAATACCATGGCAATCTAGCAGACCCATGTTCTCTCTGGAAAATGATGCCATTCAATGGATTCAGAACTTGTGAATAACATTGTTAACATAATGCAGGCCGATTCCATGCGGTCATTTGGGAAATCCTTGAGGGAAACCTATGACCAGCAGTGGACAGCATATGAAACAATTATCATGCCAGTTTCAATCATAAATAATCAAGCTAAAGAATTTGTTTGTTTTAACGGTCTTAACTTTAAAAATACAAGTAGATTTGAAAAAAAAATCTGCATATGACAGCCAGATCCTTAGGGAAGGTTATAGGTATTAATCTAAAGTACATACACACAACGGGAAAAATGAAACAGCGAGGGGGAAGCTTGTATATATATAAAAGATAGTCGCGTTAGGTACTACACTTATAATTCAAGATGTACTGAACCAATCTCTCTTTAATTTTGCATAAGTTTGAAGTATTTCGAAGGACATACTTTTCATCCCGGGAAAAGGCACTGTTCCCAAAGGCGAAGCCGCGGGCAAAAGCGCATTTAGTTAGTTTAAAAACATAACTCTCCTCCTAAGTCGGGTAAAAATACGACCAAATCGAAAACCTCTTTCGAAGAAGTCGGTTGTAAATAAAATAGCAGCATTCGATTCCCAGCGCGCATTTCAAAGCATACAGAATTACTTCAGGAAGATATGTTCTCATACGAGCAAAATGTCAATTTGTACTTTTGACAGCCCTGAAATACTATCGGGAATATGAAGTTCGGAAATATCACAGTAAGAGCGAGACGATGTTTTGACCGAGAGAGCGAAGCGAGCGAGAGTCTCCATTTCGAGTGGCCAATTTTGCTTTCTTCCGGATTTCTGTCTGTCTGTTTGTTCCGGGCTGGATGGAGGCCGCATTTCTGAACGGATCCTAATGAAACTTGGCACAGGTGTACCTTTGTTTTTTTTTAATCATTTGTCTAGAGCTTATTTTGATTGGGGGAAAATAGAGACTAAAAGGGAGAGGTTTTCAAACGTTGTTTACGAACAAATCCTAATAAAACTTGGCGCACTTGTTCCTTGATTTATTTGTTTTTTTTTTTGTCAAGGAAATGGGGGCAAAAAGGGAAGGCAAGGGAGGAAGCTTGCTTGTACAAAAACTAGCCAAGTCTCGATGGAGCTGCTTATTTCTCTTTAAAAAGTAATGAAATCTTTAAGAAAAGCCAAGTATATGGTCTGCGATTTCTTCATTAATATTGTTTGATTTTATGTGACCTATTGAACCATTCTTTATGCACATTTACTTGTTGACACATCCAAGGCAATGGCCAAGTTAGCTTCCCGCTCGACTTGGCGGGTGCACCGCCGTGCCCCCAGATCTTGTAAACACGCTCGAATGAAGAAGTTTAGGTAAAATCCACACGATGTTGCTATATAATTAGTGGTTACCCCAATTAGTAGATTTAAGGAGCACCTAATTGCGTTTGTGAAAAGGGCAACCCTTGAAAGTTAAGGGTTGCGGTTGGGAGTCGCATGTACAATGGGCCATATAGGAAAGTAATACCATCTTAAGTGTAACTAGCTGTTGCCCGCGGCTCAAAAGGCGCAAAAGTAGCCTATGTGTGACCCTTGGTTCTTAACTATATCCTTACCAAATTTCATCAAAATCGGTCCATCGGTTCAGCCGTGAAAGTGTCACAGACAGACTTCCGTATTTGTAATATTCAGTATGGATACGGACGTGGTGTACAGTTAGGAGCAGATAAAACTGACCCATACCGTACCTTTCGTTCCGTAGTGACCAAGGGGTCATGATTAAATAACGCCGACTGTACTTTGATCCTGGAACAGTCAGCAGCTCGTCAAGTTATTAACATTTAAGGAAAATTTGCTTCTATTACATTTGCATAAAGTTAATACAGAGGTACAAAGATTGCCGACATAGCCCGTGGATTAACTCTTTAAATTGCCCGTGAGGAGGGCACATAGCGCGACGAACCGATGGCCGATGGGGCAGAAAAGTTTTCGAATGGCGACCTTCACCGACAAGCGCAAGGTCGGACACCCACCGATCAGATGGTCAGATGACCTGAAGAAGGTCGCAGGCAAGCGCTGGATGCAGGCCGCTTCCAACCGGTCGTTCTGGAAATCCTTGGAGGAGCCTACGGCTGAAATGATGATGAATACAGCAGTGCCCCTAGTATGAGTTTATCTTCGCTATCGCTAGCGTCTGCGTTAGAATTTTGTATGGAATTTCTTAGTTGCCTTACTATCCGCCAGAGGCGCTGTACAGATTTGCCATACTAAATCGCTAACGCAGTCGCTAGCGTCTGCGTTAAGAAAAACTCATACTAGGGGCACGGTAATGGGAATTTAGCAATATATCTTTAGGTCGTATGTACTCGGTATTTATTTTAAAGTTAAAATAAACAACAAAACAAAAGCATGTATTTGAACGAAACAGTTCAATAATGGCGTCGAGATCCGGGGGAACTGGTGTTGTGCTCAACAATTTATTGTCTAAAGTATTTATTCTAGTACGCGCAGATACGGAGTTCGTAACTGCAAGTGTGCAAGATCTTTTGAACTTTCCACACTTAATAGGGCTTGTAAAAGACAAGTGCACTTGTAACAATGTTAATTATTCTGATACAAACATAGGAACATAAAAAAAATTAACAAATAATACCAAAATTATAAGTCAAAAATGCCACCCCGAATCGTACCCGGACCAAAGGTACCCATTATGCTCGCTGCGTTTCCTCTTTGAATTGCAATGGAGAGCCTTTGAATCAGGTACCATCCGGAGCGGTGGTCGTGTCCACAACATTTCAATCGCCGTCCTATCTCACCAACGAAGTGCTTCGCTTCTGAACACCACGGTCCAGTGCCCCTAGTATGAGTTTTTCTTCACGCAGACGCTAGCGACTGCGTTAGCGATTTAGTATGGCAAACCTGTACAGCGCCTCTGGCGGTCGTAAGGCAACTAAGAAATTCCATACAAAATCCTAACGCAGTCGCTAGCGTCTGCGTTAAGAAAAACTCATACTAGGGGCACAGGTTTCAACAGCCACCGGTATGAATTTGTACTGACTTGACAAAATCGAATATTTAGCCATTTTAAGTCCAGCAGCCATATTGGTTTTAAAGTGTACATTAGAAAAGAAGTATGAATGGTAGAAGTGTGGAGGAAATTTTAAGATAAATAGTTTGGTTATGGTAACAAGAGAGTTTATTGCGAAAAACACAAATAAACAGAAATATAAGAAAATAATGAATAAATGTAGATATGAAGTTTAATGGTGGTGAGATATGGTTTATAAAGGAAAAATAAGGTATGAGCACATGCGATGAGAACTGTATGGTTGTACAGAACTCGCGACTGGTAAAGATAGATAGTTAATTGTGTACTGAAATTAAAATAAAACGAAAATTCGAGCGCGGCGTCAATATGCCGACGGAGCGCTCGCGGGCAATCGATGTACGTCATAGACCGTAGCTACATATTCACTGTCTAAAATATAATTTATATAACATACTAGCTGTTTACAAAGGAAACTACAGCATATTGTATTAAAATGATTTTGTAGTTTATAATGTAACTTAAAACGTTGCAATAAAGTTGCGCAGAGATTTCTGATAAGCTCACTTACTAATATATATTTTTTTTGGATTTAGCCATAGTGAGATTCCAGGAACAGCCTTACGCCCGAACCCAATATTCGATCCTAATCCGTTTTTACCTATCCAAGATTGAAATTTCAATCCATATTTGTGTTTGAGTGTGCCAATAACGTATCCACAGATTACAATTACTATCTGTGGACGCAAGCTATCCATGGGAGGTCCAATCCCAGATTGCGGATCGTCCTCTGTTCGAAAATGACAGTTTGTGTGTTGCTATAACCTATCTTACAGTTTTGACGTTTCTTTCGATCGGTGTTTTGATCCAATTTTGCAATCCTAAGTATTTTGGGGTTTTACTGTCGAATCATGGCCAATCCCATACTTTCAAGTAGTGATAGTAGTGATTTGGAGGATCTCATGCTGATTTCAAGCGATGAAGAAGATGCGCCGAGACGTTGTACACGTAGAATGAGAAGAGTGAACTACATGCAAAGTCTCGATGAAGCAGACTTCACTTTTAGGTTTAGGTTATCTCAACCTGCCGTTGAATTGCTATTAAATGAAATAATGCCATTTATACGTGTAATCTCGTCAAGGTAAGTTAAGAAATGCGATACCTTACAAAACACATTATTAAATACATTATATACAAAAGATATATGAGTTTATTATACCTACTTCTTTTATATTTTTTTTATTTAGAACTCAAATTCGTTGCAGAAACTTTGGAGTCTCGCCGTTACATCAACTGCTATTGACGTTACGGTTTTATGCATTAGGCACAATGCTAATATCAGTAGCAGACTTTGTTGGAGTGTCCAAATCCACTGCGAGTAGAATTGTGAGGGACATATCATCAGCCATTGCCAGACTGTATGATAAATACATTTTTGTCCATCAAAATGGTGCTGAGAAATTTTACAGGATAGCTGGATTTCCTCGTGTTTTAGGTGCAATAGATTGCACACATATTCGCATACAATCACCATGTAAGTAAACCTTGTTTTACCTTACCACATTTGTAGTTAAATGATAAAACTTGATTATTAATGGAACAATAAAATATTTACTCAAATAATTATTTCAGGTCATTTGATAGGCGAAGAATTTCGAAATAGAAAAGGTTACTTTTCTATCAATGTACAAGGAGTATGTGATGCAGACTTGAGGCTTATGAATGTTGTGGCTCGGTGGCCAGGGTCTGCACATGATGCCACTATCTTCAATAATTCAACGCTAAGAGGTAATGAATTATATTAATGAGAAAAATATTATATTTAGAAGCAGTAGTAATAATGTAAATGGTGTGAAGTGTATTTTAGTGAGCTTCCTCTTGAAATTTTATTTGACAAAATAAACCTATATAATAACACATTTTATTTAATTTTCTAGCTCAATGTGATGCTGGTCAATTCGGTAACCGTTGGATGCTTGGAGACAGTGCCTATCCAAACAGACCATATTTATTGACACCTCTTCTGAATCCAAGTACAGCTGCTGACAACCGATACAATGAAGCCCATATAAAAACTAGAAATACTATAGAACGGTAATAATTTGTTAATAATATGTACCTTTGACAGATATCTAAATATTAAAGCTAAAGTTTGTTTGTTTGAAATCTAACTTTAGATCCACTCCTACTAAAATTCTTTCTACATATTATATTGAAACAGCAGGGAATGGCTAGTTAAAGAATATTTTTCTTTTATTTTAGGACATTTGGAGTTTGGAAACGTCGTTTCCCTGTCATCAGCCTAACACTGCGTTTATCGTTGCCGAATGTCCATGCATTAATTATAGCAACGGCAGTCCTACACAATATTTGTCGGAACTTCAACATCCAAGAAGTTCCCTCAGAAGTTGAGGTCCCTTTACAACCAGCTGATGATAATGTTGAGGAAAGCGGGCAAGAAGAGTCCGACATTGCCATCACCCACAGAACTGAACTCATCAGTAACTATTTTAGTTAGGTTAAATAAAACTTTTTGTCATAATTCGATGTTTAATATCTTTGCAGACTTTTTAACATAACCAGATTAAATAAAATTATTGTACATAACATTATTTTGTAATTATTATTTCTAACACACACTAAAAAATTTTTCATTTAAATTTTGTATTTGTAACTTAAGTCTATCATTTTGTAATTATAATAGGTATAAAATTATTGTAAAAGGGAAATGGAAATTAACTGTACATAACATTATTTTTTACATACACTCGATATATAAACTTACTTTATCATATAAATTTTCTATTTCTAACTTAAGTTTATCATTTTGTTATTTTATTAGGTATAAAATTATAGTAAAAGGGAAATGGAAATTAACTGTACATAACATTATTTTGTAATTATTATTTCTAACATACACTCAAAATATAAACTAAACTTTATTTTTTAAATTCTCTATTTCTAACTTAAGTTTATCATTTTCTAATTTTAATTTTTCATTGCTTAATAAATAAAATTCCATCTTCTCCTTAACACATTGTTTTTTTATATTAAAATAATCAGCGATGGCAAGGTCTTTTGCAATCTTGCTTGGATGGGGATCCGCCTGCCTTTTCAACTTACCTGTAAAATATTAATATGATTAGATGTAAATAAATGTGGTTATAGCTTCTAACTTCGTACTGCATTTCAAAATTTTATATAACATCTATACTAATATAATAAAGCTGAAGAGTTTGTTTGTTTGAACACTTTATAACTTGAAAACTACTGGGCGGGGAACAGCTAGTGTATTATACAGGCAAAACAAACTTCACTCATGAGATTTTAAGAATTTTATGTTAAAAATAACCATTACCTGATTTTGGAGTGTGAAATGATAGTTTTGGTTTTTCAACCTCCTCCTGCACCACAAACACCTCACACACCTCTGGCAGTGGCCCCACACTACTTCCAGCACTGGGTTTTGGGTCTAAGTAGATGTTGATTACCTCTTCATTTACTCTGGCATCATTGCTACTACCAAAACCTTCACCACAACCATCACCTTCACCACTAACACTACCATCACCATATGTTAAGTCTCTATCTCCACCAAAAGGTACTTCAAAGCCGCTGGCTGTGCTTCCCAGCAGACTTGTGACACGCTCCAATATTTCATCTGGTGGAATATAATCGCCAGCTCCTCCACCAGTCTGCAAAGCATAAAATTCAATGTAATGTTTTTGCTCGGTTCACTCATAAAATTGACACTAAACAATAGTTTATTTCATTATGTCTGAATTCTGCGAGCCAACAGGTTAATATACATTTTGTGTAGACCTGGGCAACTGTAAAGTTAGAAATAAACATTAATAATAATTAGGTACCTGTATGCTATTCATTCTTATTTTCGTGCTGCGTTTACGTGCATTCTTTTTTAAATTCTCCCACTTTAAACGCAGCTGCTGCGGTGTACGACGACAAACTGTGGCCGAGGCATTGAACCGATCTGCTATGCGACTCCACTCTTCATTTTTTAATTTATTGTTGGTAGCATTTGTTGTTTTGCTAGTTATAATTTTGCTGGCTTCTATAAGCTCCAACAAAGCTTTTGTTTCTTCTTTCGTAAGAGGCTTGCCTTTTAACTAAAACATAGATTAATACATTAGTAAGTTATAAAGAAAATTTATATAAAAAAAATATAAGGCGGGAAACGGTGAGCGTTACAACAAAGCGACGCGCGTTTCCTACACAAAATATAAATATACAACAATAGGTATATATTTCAACACAAATGATAAAACTTACCACTTCTCTGCCTTCTGTGTCCATTGTAAATTAAACGTAGTTATATAAAATATGTAATTAAAATGTTTATTCATTTGATGCAAGTGATGCGATTACAAAACAAACAGTGACATGACATCATGACAGTAATTTTTTTTCACTGGTTGGATTGACGCGTGAAAACGTTCCGTTCCGTCATAATATTGAGTCGATTTTTAAAAAACAATACTCAACGAAGCATAATTTTCGATCTTTATCATTTATATATTATTATAACAGTTAGATTTATATATTGTGATGTATTTAAACTTTATTTCGCCTATTTATATCAATAATAATTCCCTTAAACGTATAAACGAGAAACATGCGAAGTTGCGCATAACTGAACGTTAAGGAGGAAAAAGATCGTAAGCTATCCGTGCACAAAAAAAGATTGCAGGGTTCAACTTTTTTATTGAGACAAAGATTGAAGATCGATCCATGGATTGAAATCGATCTCAGATTGAATTCAATCTATGGATTGGGATTAAATATTGGGTTCGGGCGTTAATGGGAGTCATTGCCGGAAAACGCAAAGTGGAGGATGCAAAATTTTATAGCTTAACTCAAGATCATCCGCCAGTGGTCAGATTAGAACATTAGTATACAGATTAATGTTTATAACATTACTAGCGACCCGCCCCGGGTCTGCTGCCCTTCGCATGGGCATAAAACCTTTCTCTTGAATCACTCTATCTATTTAAAAAAACCGCATCAAAATCCGTTGCGTAGTTTTAAAGATAGCATACAAAGGACAGAGGAACAGAGAAAGCGACTTTGTTTTATACTTTTTTGTGATTAAACACAGATACATTAGTAAACAGTGGGTGCCTTAACCATGATCATTTTTGTAGCTTTATTTCCTTGTTTCATACTTTTCAGACACATTTTTAAGGTAGTCGGCTTATAGTTTCGTGTCTCAGGTAAGAATACGAGTTAAATTAATTATAATCTTAGCTTGTGATGAAACAATGTTTGCGCAAATCTTAGATATATATTTCAGGTAAAGTATCTACTCAAAGTTGAGCCCCTTTTCAGTCAACTCAAGCTGTGGATTAAGCTAAGCAAGGATTTACATTTAACCCTTTGTTTAAAATGCGACTTGTTGTTAAATATTCACTGGTTTATTTACTAAACCAACAAATTCTTTGTTTACTTCCACAAAAAAGTTTCTTCTAGTATTTTTATGTTATTAAGTTGGTACTCACTTTTTGTTTATACATATATTGGCATTTTTCATAATTATAGGGGCAAGTAAAACTGCGGGGAACAGCTAGTTATATATAAAAAAAAACAGAAACACACGGGAGATAATTTATAACCGTGATTTTGGAATAAATGTTCCTATCACCCATGATCATTACTCTTAACCCCTAAATATTTCAACAAGGACAATACTTGTAGTTTTAGGGTTATCACATAAAGGCTCCGAAGGGAGGCATTCTACAAAATTGCCCTCATTGAAAAGGTTCTCGAATGGCGACCATGCACTAACCGACCATTGAAGAGCTTTTTGGCCTAACGCGGCGCGCTTGTTCGTAACGATACCGCGTGTCAAGCGACGGCGAGTACGCGGCTATGTTTGGAATGGTCGCCATTTAGTGGCATTTTCTACCTTGAGCTCCTTCGTGCTTCGGATCTTTGAGTTAGTATCCCATAACACAAGTCTCGAACTTACTTTGAGACTAGCTCAATCTGTGTGATTTGTATATTTATTTATTTATTATAAAAAATCATTGGAGATGATTAGGGAAAGCCTAATATAACCAGTGGACTACCTGTGTCTGAATATGTTGAATTAGTATAAGAGCTAGCTCAATCTGTGTGATTTGTCCATAGATTTATTTACTTAATATTTTCTTAAGGAAACAAAACTACAGAAAAACCTATTAAAGCCATAACTGTATTTGGGTCGAGTGTAATAAAGTCTGGAAAACTGTTGACCTTTGGCCCAGCAAAGCATATTATACGTTAAAAGCCCTCTGATTTATGTGAGTAATAAGCAACTGGTGTTGAACATGGAGCTAGTCAATATTTCTCTTGATACATTATGCTACATATATCTACCTGTAGGTAGGTACCGTCGAAAATATATTAACCTATAGGTACCTATACTATTTAAAGGTTTGTGGCGACACTAGCGCCACAACAACTTACTACAAAGACGCTTAACATGGCGTTGAAGCGAGAATCTCAGAGTTGGCTAGTACAAAAAATATATGATAGTGATTTTTATGAGTTTTATCGATTTAATAGATCATTTCAGAGATACAATTTTAAAGAAAAAGTTATTAAAATTATTAGGCAAGGTGAAGAAAAATACTTATTATTCTGGGCATTGGACTCACGCATAAATAGTACTTAAAGCTAATTATTTAAGTACTATTGAATGACTTACCAATTATTATTAAAATTGTAATTTTTTTTTTATTGAATTCTAAGATATATACAGCGATGACGTCACTCCGCGTTGAAACAAAGTATTTAGGCTATGTTTACTAGAATAAAAATATGACAAGGACAGATTATTAAGATTTGACTGGCTTGTGCTTGCAAAATTTCCAAGCATATAGTATACTAGCTGTTTCCCGCGGCTTCGCCCCGCGTGGGGCTCGGTTATATCGCGCCCAAAAGTAGCCTATGTTTGACCTCAGGTCGTTAACGACCTTGGTTTGGTAGGTACCAAATTTCATCACAATCGGTCCAGCAGTTTAGCTGTGAAGAGGTGACAGACAGACAGACAGATACACTTTCGCATTTATAATATTAGTATGGAAGTATGGATAATCCCTATTTTGCCAACTTACAGAAAAAAATTGAGAAACGTCACACGTAAGCGGCTTGTACAATTTATTTGACCTTGTAGTAAATTTTTGACAATAAAGGTCATCGGGTTTTTTGCAACTAACTCAAAAAAAATGCTTAATAAAAAAATCTGATTACCGCACTGTTTAATAAATGCAAAATTTCTACGGATTGGAGCCATATATACAACCTCCGACAAGACATCGTTGGAGCCGCGGTTCCCCAGGCATAACACCCGGCCTGGCGGGAAGATCTTCCCTTTGTGGCGATCGACCATAGCCCTATCGCTAGTATGAGTTTTTCTTAACGCAGACGCTAGCGACTGCGTTAGCGATTAAATGTGGCAAACCTGTACAGCGCCTCTGGCGGATAGTAAGGCAACTAAGAAATTCCATACAAAATCCTAACGCAGACGCTAATTAAAAGAAAAACTCATACTAACTGCACACTGGGGCACTGGGCGGTCGGTGAAGGAATCGAAAAATAGGTATTTGAACAAACTATCGCCGTCGCGCTGCGCCCCCGCAGCGTGTGTTATACAACTGCAGCTCAGCCCGGTTTACCTTAAAAAATTTTGACTAGACCGACTTTCCGTATTACTCTGTTTTCTTTTCCAAAACTGAACCGATTTTTTTTTATTTTTGGTATCAAAATTTAAAGAAAGAGTTATTCTATGCTCCTATTATTTGTTTTTATCTTAAAAACTGTTCAAATTTGTTTTGAAGTCGTCTGATTATGACGGTAAAACAGGGATATTTTTAGGTTTTTTGTAGTCATAGTTCATTTCAAAATTGATTTTTAGAAAAAATAAAATATTAAGAGCATGCCTAGAGTAGAATTAAATTTAATAAAAAAAATCATTGCTCTAGAGGCAGTTTTTAGGAAGAAAATAAGGGAATACATTTGTATGGAAAAATGCAGCTAGGATACGCTCTTAAAGGTTAATATCATCTCAATTATCGTTCAATGGCCTTTGTCTAAGAGTCTTATAGTACATACTATTACTCACCATGAGCGAGTGAAACAGCAGGGAACAACTAGTACAAAAAATACAGACTGGCTACCGAGGTCCAACAGAGCTCTAAAAACGTGGTGGTACTGATTTATTACAGCAATAAGCGTTTGTACAAACTATCAGTTACAGAGGAATGCCAACATAACATTTGTGCTCGCTTAGATAACACAACACGGATCAGTGCCCCTAGTATGAGTTTTTCTTAACGCAGACGCTAGCGACTGCGTTAGCGATTTAGTATGGTATACCTGTACAGCGCCTCTGGCGGATAGTAAGGCAACTAAGAAATTCCATACAAAATTCTAACGCAGTCGCTAGCGTCTGCGTTAAGAAAAACTCATACTAGGGGCACAGTGCTTATACGATTGTAAATAAGCTGGTCAAAGCCATTCGGAATGGCAATTACTGTCTATTTTGAACGAATTGGGATATAATTCAAAAGCAGATTCGTGTAGGTGTCATGATCAATCGACCATGCTCGACCTGGTGTCAGAGTTCTTCGAACCGCCTCTCAGCCTCTGACGAGACTCCTTTAACGACTACCAGATGGCAGCCGGGACCAACGACTTAACGTGTCTTCTGAAGCACGGAATCATCTATATTATCAGACAATTAGGTGGTTCACGCCTGCAATGTCCTAATTAAACTGGAAACAACTAAATAAAGTATGCTTCCCGTGGGAATCGAAGCCGCGAACCCCGGCTCTACAGGTAAACTCCTTAACCACTGGACCACGGAGGCAGTTAATACAACTGAACTAATGAATCCGTTCACTAAAAAATCATTATTTATTAGTGTATTAGTTTAAGAGCTTATTTTAATTACCGTAAGAATTAAGAGCACGCAGATTACGAAGTGAAATCACTTGATTTGAACAATATTTCTAAAACTACTGAATTGATTGCAGGCGTAAAGTTCCACTTATTAATTTTACTTGGTACTTCACTCTAGCAGCACCCGTAGCCAAGTGACAATTTTAAAACCCTAACGAATGTCGACAAGAATAAAATGTATGGGATTGCCATAAGCTGCGGTAAATCACGTATCTTATATCAATCCTATAATCAATAATCATTTATTTTTTGTAAACATGTGAAAATTAGGATGATAAAGACATTGTGACTTTGGCTAAGCACCCAGTGCTTGCATTGTTTAATGTTCCGATTTACAATACAATACAATACAATACAATATAAATACTCATAAGTATAATATTAGTATATACTAATATTATAAATACGAAAGTCTGTCTGTCTGTCACCTCTTCACGGCTAAACTGCTGGACCGATTGTGATGAAATTTGGTAGGGATGTAGTGAACGACCTGAGGTCAAACATACTTTTGGGCGCGATATAACCGAGTCACAAGCGGGGCAGAGCCGCGGGGAATAGCTAGTAAAACAATAAAATGAAACAGCTCACGAAGGCAGACTTATTGCTAAAGCAATCTCTTCCAGTCAACCTAAGGGTGGATTTAAAGGGTTAGAGCAGTGACATTACTGGAGGGTCTTCGTTTATTACGTAACTAGCTGTTGCCCGCGGCTCCGCCCGCGTGGGACTCGGTTATATCGCGCCCTAAAAGTAGCCTATGTTTGACCTCAGGTCGTTAACTACATCCCTACCAAATTTCATCACAATCGGTCCAGCAGTTTAGCCGTGAAGAGGTGACAGACAGACAGACAGACAGACAGACAGACAGACAGAAAGACAGACAGACAGACAGACTTTCGCATTTATAATATTAGTATGGATTAGTATGGATGGATATGGATAAGCTAAGCTAACAACATCTTAAATAGTGAACATATCAATATTATAAATCTGTTATGTTTCAAATAAACAGTATGACTTAATTCAGTATGACTTATCACAAGTATCTATTTAGTAATCTGTGCTATCACCATAACCAATGATCTTTGCAAAAGAAAACTGTTGCTCGTAAGATTCCGGCAGGCGTTAAGTAAAACTTTCTGTATATCTCTTGAGTAATTTACCCAGTTCAGAGCGGGTAAACGGTCACCTTGACCCGGTTTTTGTAGGGTTGTCTCGGGTCGGGAGAAAAGGCTTTTAGGGAGCGTGCAAAATGCCCATTGTTGTCGACCGACTAGGCTAGTGATCGTTTACCATCAAACAAACTTTATGATTATAAAAATAACTAGCTGTTGCCCGGTGCTCCTTTCCTGTGGGAATTCCTGGATAAAATATAGCCTATGTGTTGTTCCAGGGTCTAAGCAATCTGCATTTAAAATTTCAGCCAATTCCTCAGCCGTTCTTGAGTTATAAGTGTTGTAACTGATACAACTTTCTTTTATTTATATACTAGCTGTTCCCCGCGGCTTCGCCCCACGTGGGACTCGGTTATATCGCGCACAAAAGTAGCCTATGTTTGACCTCAGGTCGTTAACTACATCCCTACCAAATTTCATCACAATCGGTCCAGCAGTTTAGCCGTGAAGAGGTGACAGACAGACAGACAGACAGACAGACAGACACGCGTGGGACTCGGTTATATCGCGCCCAAAAGTACCCTATGTTTGACCTCAGGTCGTTAACTACATCCCTACCAAATTTCATCACAATCGGTCCAGCAGTTTAGCCGTGAAGAGGTGACAGACAGACAGACAGACAGACAGACAGACTTTCGCATTTATAATATTAGTATGGAGTATGGATATAGATATAATCTTTTTTTACAACAAAAAAAGAATACAAAATTTAAGATTGTTTTTTTTTTATAATGATTGATATATAAAATTTTAATTTTTAATTTTTTTTAGCTTGTAATAAAGACGTGTGGAGAAAATGTCGATTCTATCTACCTACAGTAGGTACCCCTATAAACGTAGACGCTAGCGACTGCGTTAGAGATTTTTGTATGACAAAGCTGTACAGCGCCCCTGGCGGATAGTAGCAACTAAGAAATTTCATACAAAATCCTACAAGCTACATATGTAGGTAGCGTGTTTGGGCTAAAAAAAGGGACACTGATACATATTATAAGTACAACTAAATTGTTCCTGTATTTGGGAAGGTATTCGCAAGTACATAAATTATGAAAGGGAGACTTATATTATTAGAACTAATACTTAATATTATATACTATTAGAACTTCCCGAAATCTTCAAAAAAGTATGTCGAGAATGATGAGGGAGGTCTATAAGGATCGTAGCCAGTGGAAATCTCAAGTCTCTGTACCCCTGCGGGAGGCAAGCGTGATAATATTGAAATGTATGTATGTACTAAATTAATAACATCGCATATTTATGCTTAACATAAGATTATGAATATCTACGAGCACTTCCTTATTAATTATTCATAAATCCGATTTCCAGAACATAGGTTAGTGTGCTTTGATTTCGGAATATTTCGGTATACCAGAATTCCGGTGAAAATCGAATTCTGCGTGGTAAGACCGCGTTAGAAAATAAGTCTGGGGATTAGGTACCTACAATTGTTGAAATAGGAAGATATAAAATTTTGGAATTGCAGAATTATTTCTTCACTAGCTGTTCCCCGCGGTTTTACTCGCCCTTGGTGTGTATGTACTATAAGCCTATAACCTTCCCCAAGAATCAAGCTATCATATGCAGAAAGAATTTTTCAAATCCGACCAGTAGTTCCCAAGTTATAAGCGTTCAAACAAAAACTCTTCAGCTTTATAATATTAGTATAGATTAAGTATCTAAACACAAATCAATAAAATTGGAGTGTCTGTTTGGAATATTTATATAACCGCTTTTTACTAAAATATCAAATACCAAGTTGTGCAGGGTCAGTTGTAACCCAAACGATATTAATATATTAATGAATGAATCTTGTCAAGAAACTACGAATTTATGGTAGAGATTAAAATTGGCTGTGACAGACAGACGGACGGACGGACAGACAGACGCACGAGTGATCCTATAAGGGTTCCGTTGTACATTTTTGTACGGAACCCTAAAAAAAGAGCAAAAATATAGAAAAAATATATATTTTCTCCATTTTATGAGCTAATACCCAGATGATCTTACAAATTTTAATCTTACACCTTCTGCTTCTTTTCGAAGAAGAAGATCTTACACCGATTTTCGTGACAAAAGTTCACAATACTAAATCAAATCGTTAACGATATAATAGTACTTTATTAGATTAAATCCGTATCAGTAATCGTAATCAGTATATATATATCACACCCGTGCACAAATATAAAGACGAAATACTTTACTCTTTTAAAAAAAAGTATAAAATTTACCAGTCCATATATCAGTGAAAAAGCAATCACTTCCCGTGAATGTAACATGAGCTCACGCACAGAAAACTAAACACCAGCATAAAAGATAGCCTACATTCCGGCTTTTCATCCCAACCCTACTCTCGTCAGGTATTTCCCGGGTTTATTTACTCTATGCTTTTTTTATTTTTATTTTCTGAATGCGATGATATGTTATGTGTAAGTAATATTTTTTTACCCTTATACGGTCAGCTCCTAAACCCGGATAGTCGATGTGATATTCGTATTTGTTTCTTTTTTTTATATACTACTGAGTAGGCAATCAGGCCTACGGCCCTGATGGAAAGTGGTTACCGTAGCCTGCAACACCAGGGGTATCACGAGCGCGATCCCGACCCTGAAGGATTTTTTTCACGCCCTTCTTGAAGGCCCATGTTGTCCTATGTTTATGAACCGCCTACCCCTTTTTTCCACGTTGTTCCTATCCACCCTAAGGTTGGCTGGAAGAAATTGCATTAGCGATAAATCCACCTTTGTATACATTATTTGTATTTGTATCAACATGTATAATTTGTATGTTGATGGTACAATAAAGAGTATATCTATCTATTTATGAGATAGATGGGCCCGACTAGCAACATCCTGGGTTCCAGAAGGCCGTAGACCGAGGTGTTGACCACGCAAGAGATGGCGGGATGACCTGGACAAATTCGAGACTGGCAACAAGCGGCGTGTGACCGGGGCGCGTGGAAGACAAGAGTGGAGGCCTTTGCCCAGCAGTGGGACAATTAAGGCTATTTAAAAAAAAAACATTGTGGTCTTTGCTCAGCAGTAGGGCAACATAGTTAGTAGGAAAATAAAGGAATTAAATAAAAACTAAATATAAACTTAAATGCAAAGAATTTGGAATCGCGCGCGGCGAGACATATTTTTTTAATCTATGCCTAAATAAGTACAAAATAAACTCAAAAAATTTAAGTCAGGTAAAAACATTGATTTCACGTCGACAGCCGCAAGAGAATGTTTAAAAAATGAGCAATTTATTTAAAGTAGACATTTAACTTTGAAATAAGTAAGCTTTGAAGAGCTTCTGAGAGCTTTCTTGGAAGCCGAGCCAGCTTTTAAGTTATTTAGACTTTAAATTGTCTTTGACTAGCCTTTGATGTTCGCGTCGATAATTATTACAGAATTATTTTAATCAGGGATGAAATCCGGTATTTTTGGGCCCAAAAATAATGGTTTTAAAACCTAGTAAACGAAAATGTAGGTCGATTTTAGGTAACTAACCTGGTTAAGACCGATAGTTTTAGGTAAATTCTGGAAGAGCGGGACACTTTGTTTCATTTTATTTTCTTAATGATTTGATTATAAGTATATAATTGTTAATTTGACATGTAGTTAATGTATGCAATGCACTGGCTTGGGTGACATATCCGTATAAATATGGTGGTGGTGGTACAGATTATAAAATGTTCTCTTATATTAGCGACTCATATTCTACTAAGCGCTTTTGTAAGTCACACAAAAATTTCTAAATTATAAGGTCTAATCCATATTATCAAATTTGTCTAGAATTTTTTTTCATTTTTATACCTGCGTATTATTACTATAATCCTGCTTACCTAATCATCCTGTATACCGAATCATCCTGTATATGAAAGGCACACAGCCTTAATCTCTAGATCCATCAAATAAGTCCGCCTGAAATGAGGCCTAATGAGGGCGGGCCTCCTAATTAGGACGTGAAAAATTGCCGTTTCACAGACTGACTTGATTTACAGGGCTAGCAACTATATAAAATTATTATTATGTTTTTGATAAAAAAATATTCTTTAGTTTTCTCCATTTAATTTTTTTAAATTATTGTACCTGTAAAACGGGTACGACATGTTATCAACAATTGTTCGTATATGATCAAGAATATTAAATATTTTTATACTAGCTACATAATGCCGACAAATAATAAAGAAAAAAAATTATAATGAGAATTTAAATACACTTAGTTTAGTCATATTTTCTTATTTATTTGTTTACTTTTATCTTCTTCGCTATGACCTTATTCCATCTACTAGGGGCGACCTTCCTTTTTTACTAAATTTATGTACCTACACAAAAAATATAAATACATGATTTAATTCTTACGAGTATTATACATTTCTTTAAGGCTCGCACCCATTAAACTTAAAAACAAAAGCGACGTGTTCATTCAATGTAAGTGACAACCCTACAGCTTGTCCCCAAGGGAGGGATTTGGACTCATTTAATTCCTAATTGATTAAGTCGCCATTCCCAACTAATTTACCTCTATTAACTAATTTGTCTTTTGGTGGCAACAGAACTCGTAAAGATAACATTCTGGTATCTATTTATCTATTACTAGCGACCCGCCCCGGCTTCGCATGGGCATAAAAACCTTCCCCTTGAATCACTAACTATAAAAAAACCGCATCAAAATCCGTTGCGTAGTTTTAAAGATTTAAGCATACAAAGGGATATAGGGACAGAGAAAGCGACTTTGCTTTATACTATGTAGTGATACTTATTCATGGACTATTAACTCTGAATAAAAGGAAAAAAACTGATAGCGTTTGAAATGTTGTGTACGAGAAGAGTGAAGGAATCAGTTGAAAAGGTAAAAACCTATGAAAAAATTTAGAAAAGTTTAAGAGATAAAAGGACTTTAGGTACTGAAGGAAATTGAGAACAGAAGAGAATAAAAATGTGGAGACATTTGAAACAGCACAGCGATTTCATGCAAAACTAGCTTTGTCCGCGGCTTTTGGTTTGGATAGGTGAGCCCGTTCTTGAGTTATAAAATTACAATGAAAAGTGGCATTGATTTATAGATAAATAAAATAAAAATAAATAAAGAAAATAGTGGTAGTCGAGTCGGATAAGAAAAGGCTAACGCAAGAAGCACCTGGAATCGGCTCCACTACCACTTCTATTATTTTATGTATGTTTATGTATGTATGTAAAAACTTTATTGTACAGAAAGAACATTGATGATACAACATCACAACAAAAGGCGGACATATCGCTAACAGGAATCTCTTCCAGTCAACCTGTATAATAAAGGAAAAAGAGTACATGGGCATTAAAGAGAGATTTTTATTTTATTATTTTGAATTTTCCAAAGCCCAAGTGGAGAAGAAACGGCGCAACAACAATGCAGTGTTTCTCCTAAAAACGTCAATGTACAAATTATATTAATTAAAAAGATATATAAATAGACAAGATCCAACTTCAGAACTTTCTGTCTTATCTACAATCAAAAATAGGATTCATATTTCTGATTGTAGAGGTAGAGAAGATGAGCATTCGCGGGAAAGTTTCAACGAAACGAAACACGAAGTTGGGATGGCGTAACTTTACTTACGCCTATTATAAGGGTTGTCAAGAAATGCCGAGTTACATTAAGCTCAAATTAATTTTAAAACTGTACTAGCGACCCGCCCCGGCTTCGCATGGGCATAAAAACCTTTCTTTTGAATCACTCTATTAAAAAAAACGCATCAAAATCCGTTGCATAGTTTTAAAGATTTAAGTATACAAAAGGACATAGGGACAGAGAAAGCGACTTTGTAGTGATAGTGATAAAGATATAGTGATGATTGTTTCTGTATTGACCTTTTGAAAAATGGACACATTAGGGGTAAATCGGCGAGCGTGTATGACGAGAGTGATGAGTGTGGAGGAGGCGAGAGAGGTATGTAAGGATCGCAGCCAATGGAAATCTCTAGTCTCTACCCCTACGGAAAACAGGCGTGATGATATGTATGTGAATGTTATGTATTGTTTCATCGTGGCTTGAGTTTTATGAAATCTGTTTAAATTCAATAACTGTTTATGAATGCCAAGCTCCAGTTAATTTTTGGCGGTGTTCTTGGCACCAAATAAAATATTTATGTAATGTGTAATGACACTGGTGAAAAACTACTTCGGTCTCACTAGCGCCACTTCCCAAAAAAAAAAAAAATTTTCAGTGATCTTACCAAATATGTTCGCCCAACTTTTTTCCCAGTATCCATAATTTACATTAGACAATCAAATAAAAAAAAAACATTATAGCTTTAAACATTTCTTCCAGACCACCTTGGGTATCGGTGGGTGAAATTCAAGCCATCAAAGATGTCATAAATTAAATATATCAAAAAACGTAAAGTAGGCACGACCCATCCGGATATCAAACCCGGAGTTCCGGGTCGCTCCGGCCTGGGTGTTACCGGAAAACGCCGGTTTAAAAAACGATCCAAGATGTCTTTTGAAATTGAGTTTGTAATAAATGACTACACGACAGAAAAATGTATCGCCGAAATAAGGAAAAAAATCGTTTCATAGATTTATTTTAGGCTTGCTTGCCCACTTTTATTAGGCTTGCTGGAGAATGGGTCACAATTTTTAAAAATTGATATATCACATACATTCTTTCCTATTGTATTGTAAATATTTGTAATTTTCTCTTTATACTATTAAAAAAAGTTCACGACGTACTCTCTAGGGTTGCAGCTCTTAAATGGAACTGGGCAGGACACCTGGCTAGAAGGAACGATGGTAGGTGGAGTAAGGCTGTATCGGAGTGGTACCCTAAATACGGAAAGCGAAGTACTGGACGTCCAGCGGCTAGATGGGTCGATGATATTAGGAAGGTTGCTGGCAACAACTGGATTGCGGTGGCTCACAGTAGGGATACATGGCGTAGACAGAGGGAGGATTATGCCCAGCAGTGGGTTGTAAACAGCTGATGATGATGATGATGATGATGACTATTAAGTAAGCAAACAGGCATACGGCCCACCTGATGTGAAGCGGCAACCGCATCCTATGAGACGCCTGCAACACCAGGAGCATTGAGAGCGCGTTGCCGACCCTGGAGGGATCTTTTCACGCCCTTCTTGAAGACCCCCATGTTGTAGTCACTTGGGAAAACCATGGCAGGGAGTTCATTCCATAATCTCAGTGTACGCGGGACAAAAAGTATAGTTTTTGTGACACTTTTGGCTCAAGATATAAAAACGCATTCTTTCATAGTCTCGACATAGATTAAAAAGAAATTGCCAGACCGCGCGCGATTTCCAAATTTCTATGGTTCTAGAGTATGAGCTCATGAGGTTTTCTTAGGAATTTAGTGGTTTCCCGTTGGATTGAACGCGCCAGAGGAAAGCCTCCAGCGAGATGGGTAGACAGCGTGAGGAGAGGCAGCATATATAATGCGGTCCGTAGTGCTGCCGATCGCGCACTCTGGAAACACATATGTGGTCACGATCCTCAGCATTGAGGGACCGATGAAGAAGTAGAAGAGCTAGTATAGTATTCTTTAATCTGTGGTATAAGGGTGAAATCCCTGATTAATGTCCCTGCCTAGTTATACTGGTGCAATAATGAATTGTCTTGTGTTGGCTTGGTAAAAGTTAGATAAAAATAAAATAGTTTTACTGTACAATAAAGCTACAATAACCATAACGTTATCGGCACAACACAAGCCGAACTAGGTTAAGCACTTACGTTGCCAATTAGTTAACGGACTTAAACCCCCAGGGTATGGCGGCAGGACATGCGAACTATTTGTGCCAAATTGAACTAATTACAACATGTTGCAAATTGTTTTAATTTTGTACTTGTTTAGTACTAGTTAATAATATATATTTTTTGTGTTATATTATTTTATCTAGATTTTTGATTCAATCGAATACTCAATTAATTACTAGTACCTGGGCGACCGAGCTTTGCTCGTTTAAGACAGAAAACTTTTTTGCGTGAAAATATGGGTAAAATTAAATTTCCCGGATATGAAACCTAGCTAGATTATCTTTTTGACTTTGTAAAAACTGATGTTTAAAATTTTAAAGAAATCGTTATAGGGCAGTGTGCAAAAACGCGAGTACAAATAAATTTATATATAAATGCGTGAATGGGGTGTGCATGGTCGATTGACCATGACAACTACACGAAATGAAATGAATGAATGACCAGATTTAAAGATTATATGCTTCTGAAGGCACGTTAAGTTTTTAGTCCCGGCTGCCATCTGGTAGTTGTTCAAGGAACCACGCCAAGGGGCGGTTCCCAAGAACTCTGGCACCAGGGTGTGCACGGTCGATTGACTGTGTTACTTACACGAAAAAATGATTAACGGACGCCAAGACTCACTTTGGTCGCTTAGCCGTCTTAATTAGTTACTTGTATCTTATCTACTTAATTAGGTAATTATTCTACCACTGACCTGGTTTGATACAGGACATACCGCATGCACCATCGCACAGGCATTTCTTCTTCTTACTCTTACAATCTTCATCTGAAGAACACTTCCTTAGACACTTTTGGAGCTGAAACAAAAATAGCTGTTATGGTCTTTGCAAAGAAAGTTTTCAAGTATTGGATCAGGGTACAGTTCTTGTGCAAGTTCTTCTGTACCTTTATTATGAGATTTTACAAACGCAGTCGTAATTTGGTATGACGAACCTGTACTGCGCCCCTGGCGGATAGTTAGGCGACTGCGAAATTCCATTCATACTAGAGGTACTGTACTGTTTTGAAATCCACTGGGTACGTTTTGGACGTAGGGATCAAACCAATAAAGTAGAAGATATGGATTATTGGAATTTTGGATTTTTGAATCTCTATAGTCTATAGTCTTATGGAAGAACTTTAGGTCGGTGGTACCGTCAGTCGTAAGACTGTAGCAGACTGAAAAATCTGTCAGTGTTTGGCCAAAACATCGGATCACGTTCCTGTTAGTCTGGTTTTCCTATAAAAAGGGGTCCAGAGGTCAGACGGCAGTCGCTCCATTGTAATAACCTGTACCGCTATATATATCTTAGACCATCATCATCATATCCTGTAGGTTACACAGTCATTTGACTACATACATCCTGGCATCAGAGTTCTTCGAAGCCAATTTAACAACCACAATTATGGATTTCAGTCGGGACCAACGGCGTACCTTCCGAAGCACGGAATCCTAATCCTAACTTATATTATAAATGCGAAATTTTTGTGTGTTTGTTATCTCTTCACGCTTTATCTACTGAACCAATCTGCTTGAAATTTCGCATACACATAGCTAGGAGTATTGAGAAGTAAGGTACCTTTCATTCCGGGAAAAAGCACTTTCCCGCGGGAAGTTCATGCGGGCGAAGCCGCGGGCGAAGGCTAATCATCTAGCGTCTAAGCGATCAAAGCGTACTTTGGGCTCCGAAACGTAAGCTAAGAACGTAGGTACTGAAAAATAGACTAGAAGATTTTAAAAAAATTTAACTTACCAATAATGTAGCTTGCTCTTCGTCCCTAGGACAATTGGCGGATGGGGAGTTCCGTGGGTTCTTGTAGACCCTACCATCATCATCGACCTCCGACCGACTCTGTGTCGGTGATGGGTCGTCATCATCATCATCGTCATCAGCCGAAGTTGGGCTTGGAAGGGATGATACTGGAACAAGAGACAAAAATTGATGATTTTCCCCCTGTAACTTTTTCAGTTTTTTTGTGTACCTAACTTTTTTGCGCCGCACAGTTTTTTTTTTCTCCCAATGGTTGACTGGTAGAGAATGATTTTAGCATTAAGTCCGCCAACTGTATAAGAATTTTGTACTTATGGAACAATAAAGTTTTAATAAATAAATAAATAAAACGTCCTAATTTAGGATGTCCATTTTTTGACAGTAAGATAGATAGATAAATATGTATAACTAACAATTGCCCGCGTTATAGCCCGAGTGGAACGCGGTTATATCGAGCCCAAAAGTAGCCTGTTTGATCTCCAGGATTTCATCAATATTAGTCTAGCGGTATTAGATCAACAAACTAATTTTACTTGTACTTAGTAATTGTATTTTAATAAAATATTAGTATGGATGTAGAAATACGACAGAGTTGTTCTCAAAAGGCGAGATCTTAGAAAACAGATTTGTTTTTCAAAATTTCCCTTTTTTATTTTTCTAACAACATTTTACAAAATTACTAATATTAAAATACTTAAAAAATTGGCTTTTTAAACAATAGAAATCCTGTCTGAACAATACCTTCCTTATATCAAGTCCCTATAGCATCGAATTAAAGTACCTTTCGCACTAATCCCAACATTGACAGATACCCATAATCCATGTTATCCCCCGGGCCTAAGCGGGATAGGCAGTATCCTACATAAATAACGAAATCCAGGGATCGATTCCCGAAAATTATAGGGTTGTCAGATTTAACTATAATTAGACAAAAATTATACATTATTATTTTATAAAGTCTAGTACTTTACCGCCGCCGACCGCCCCGGCATCGCATGGATATAAAAACCTTCCACTTGAATCACTCTATCTATTAAAAAAGCGCATTAAAATCAGTTGCGTGGTTTTAAAGATTTAAAAATACATAGGGATATAAGGACAGAGAAAGCGACTTTGTTTTATACTATGTAGTGATAGTGATGTAGTGATATTGGTTATTTTTTTGATGCGAAGACATAAACTATTATTTGAAAATTGAAGTTACTTCATAAGCTACTAGCTGTTGCCTGCGGTTTCGCCCGCGTTGGATTCGGTTATATCGCGCCCAAATGTAGCCTATGTTTGACCCCTGGACTTTAACTATATTCATACCAAATTTCTTTAAAAACGGTCCAGCAGTTTAGCCGTGAAAGCGTAACAGATAAACAGACAGAGAGACACATTTATATTATTAGTATGAATGGAATATATCTGTCATGGAAAATCCCGTTAAAATCGGTCTAGTCGTTTGAAAGCTAATCTCTAAAACGAATAGACAAACAAAAGAGTTGCATCTTCAAAACCCAGGGTATGCTATTAATCATGGTCCTGATTTGACGGAACTGGTTATTACAATGCACGAAGCTAATATTACAATGGAGCGACGGCCGTCTGCCCTCCGTAACCCTTTTTACAGGGAAACCAGACCCACAGGAACATGATCCGGGTGCGGGGTGTGTCAGTGGCCAACACTGCCTAAAGGCATCTTACATAGCCTAACGACTACCATCTACCGATAACAGCCGGGACCAACGGCTTTACGTGCCTTCCGAAGCACGGAGGAGCTCAAGATAGAAAAGCCACTAATGGCGACCAATCTAAACATGGCCGCGCGCTCGCCGTCACTTGACGCGTGCTATCGTAACGAACCCACGCGCCGCGCTAGGCTATTGAGCTCCTCACGTTACTAACACGCACGTCACACGATTATCGAGTTTCAACAATTTTCATCAATCAATCAATCGACGCAGGAAAACATTATCCAACGATATTTATTTGGTAAAAAAACAATCCATTCATTACTGTGATATATGTAATGGGAAATGAAAGTCATTACTGGCGAATGTACGTGACAAATTGCTGATTGCGGTGTTAACTGAGATATGCGGAGCGGAATGGGAAATATTAACTTTCACACTGCATTTTTATCAAAATAAAAATTACAGGCTCCCTGAGAGTGTCATCACTTCACTGCATCTTCGGTCAACGCTTATATACATTACATTAAAATTTTTTAAAAAGTCACGACACATTTTGTTTTCATTACTCGAGAATATTTGCAGAAATTCGCTTACCCTCCCCCACAACTTCGAAACGGCTCAACCGATTTTCATCAATATGTCTAAGATCACTCGCCCATAAGTCAGCTTTAACACAAAAAAAAAACAAATTGAAATCGCTTCATCCGTTTGGGAGACATGATGCCTGAGACAGACAGACATGCACGTCAAACCTATAACACCCCTCTTTTTGCATCGGGGGTTAAAACTAGATTAGACAATGTATAAAATCTCCAAACTTAAGCTTCATAAGTGGCTAGTGTGTTTAAGAATATAAATAAATAAATAAAGCGTTGCACAGCTGAATATACCTCATACTTGGTGAGTACTGTTATAAATTATGTGCATGAGGGTGAGAGAGGCAATAAAATAACTAGGATCCATCCGACTCTGGAATGCTTTGCCTGCTGATATATTTAAAGAAATTTCTTCTAAATTTACCTTTAAAAAAAGAGTTCATGCTCACTTCTGTGTGTGAAAGTTCTTTGTGAAAGTTTTCGTAAAAGTATTTATGTAGTTTTATATAATGTATATTTATATACTCGTATGTATGTGCATATATATATATATATTTTTTTTTTTAATATATGTAGATATATAAGTAAGGGTATAAGTATGTATATTTATGTATTGTGTATGTATGTTTACGTAGTTTAGTATGATATGCATTAAAATACCCTTCGTGGTAAATTTGTTTATTTTTAAGTACCTATTTTCCCTTGTAACTTTTTTGCGCCGCACAGTTTTTCTGTTTCTCCTAATGGTTGACTGGTAGAGAATGCTTTTAGCATTAAGTCCGCCAATTGTATAAGTATTTTGTACTTGTGGAACAATAAAGTTTTAATAAATAAATAAATAAATAGGATAGGTAGGTACCTGAGATATGCGGAGCGGAATGGGAATATTAACTTTTAAACAAATGCAGTGCATATCTATCAAATTAAAATTACAGAATTTAGGGCATAAAGCGTTGCAAGGCTGAAAATAGCTCATACTTAAGGAGTGCCTCATTGTTTTAAGTAAAGCTGTTTTATGTAATTTTATAATTGTATTATTTTATGGTGCAATAAAGAGTATTTGTGTTGTATTGTATTGTTCTATTTTAAATACTGTGCAAAAGGGCGGGAGGGGCAATAATTTTTTTTGTGCAAAACATTTAGGCCACGTGTTGGTTTGGTAGCCACCTAGACATACTTAACTGCCTTCGTGGTCCAATGGTTATATGGTATAGCCTTTGCCAGTAGATTCGGTGGTCATGAGTGCGAATCCCAATGGAAGCATACTTTATTTATTTGTTTACAGTTTGGATATTGCAGGCGGCATTGAAGAACTCTGCCACCAGGGTGTGCATGTACGATTGACCGTGACCTACATGAAATGATTATAATGATGATGACGCTCCAAAAACAATAAATAATAAAAATAAAAATAAAAATCGCTACTCGCATCTCAGCTCATACCCATTAGCTCTGTCAGTAATAACACACTACAAGCAGTTTTATTGTGAAACGCAGTGCAGTATATATGAAAATAACAATTTTAAATCTTTTATTTTGTTAAATAAATTTGTAAAATCAATACATATAATAAGACACTAAAATGCGAGTGTCTGTACATTTAATATATTTCAAAAAAACTGATTGAGTGCGATTAAAAAAGAGTAACAGAAACCAAAAAGACAGTTTTTGGAATTTTTGTCTGTCTGTATGTATGTATGTCTGTCTGGTACGTTATAACTTCGAAAATACTCAACGGATTTAAACGCGGTTTTTACAGTTGGATTACATATAATTAGGAGCGTTGTCAAAACTTTGTTTCGTCAAAATCGGTTAAGGGAAAAAGAAGTTATGGTCGATTGAAAATTTACTTCAAACACTGCTTTAAAACTTATAGACAAAACCCATTTGAAATTTCGGCAGTAATAAGCAAAGCATGTTGGCCTATCGGTAGAGGTAGCGGATCTTATTTTTAAGTAGAGGGTTCGAATCCTACTAGACATCACTTCTTTTGTTTTTACCCTTTTTTTGTTTTGTATTAATTTTTTAGAAGTCTATTTTTTTTAAATATTTTAGTAAAGTAATGTTTCGAGAAAGTAGCTGGAATTTTCTGTTTTCGTTTTTTATTTGTTTTCTAGAATTATTTTGTTACTTAGAGAAAGCTCTTAGCGTTAATTCCATTAATATAAAACCATTTTGTACTTATCTATCTATACATATAATAAGACAGTAAAAATCGAGTGTCTGTACATTAAATATTTTTCTTAAAAACCTCTACGGGGCAATTAAAGAAGAGTAATAAAAACAAAAAAAAAAAAACAATATTTGCACTTTTTGTCTGTCTGTCTTTCTGTCTGTGTGGTGCGTTATAATTTCAAAACTACTCAACAGATTTGAACGCTGTTTTCACAGGTGAATTACATATAATTAGGAGCGTTGTAAAATCTTTGTTTCATCAAAATCGGTTAAGGGAAATAGAAGTTATGGCCATTTAAAGTTTACTACAAGCACTGCTTCAAAACTTTTAAACAGTTGAATGCGATTTACATAAACGTATTTAATTTAGATAAAGCTAGAATTTCTACTTATATCAATAAAGACAAAAACACACTGCAGTCTCTATTAAATTTTAATAAAATAACACATTGAATGTTTGTGGGCGTATGATTTAGTTACATAAAATATCAATAGATGGCGCTGACTTTATTTAAGTAAGCCGTAAGCCGCGTAGTCGCGGCGCTCACTCATTTTGTAGGCATTAAGACATCATATTTGGGAAAATAACACTACAAAATCTACTTCAGCTATTTTCACTCTATAAATACTTTATCTAAAGGTTGGTATAAAAAGCAGGACAATAAGTTTATTATTTTAGGATAGTATTGAAAATAAACTTCCAAAGGAGGCAACTTAGATTTTTCTATCGAGCGAATTTTGTCTGATATTGGTACTGTTACTGTAAGCGAATATCACTCTGCTATATCCTCAACTAAAAACATATATTTTTTTCAGAATTTTACGACTGTTTAATACTGATTCCTATTGATTTTAAAAACGGTATTTGAGAAAGAAGTGGCCCTAATATTTAATGATATTGTAGCAATGTAATGGCTTTATAAAATTGGCACGGGAAAAGGTTACAATAGAATTAACTATAGGTCTGGATAGTTGTAGTTTCCACAGGTTACGCGAAAAGCGACCTACACGCGGGCGGAGCCGCGGGCAACAGCTAGTAATAAATAAATTTGTATTGTGACGTCTTGTGATTATTCCTATGTGATAAAATAAACACAATATTTATATAATTTTGTTGGCGGTTCGCGTCTTTCCATTCCCGCCTTCACGACCATGCACCACAGATTATATCTCTCGTGATGACCATAGCTTAGATAGACAGCGCGCGCAACGACAACATGTAGGTATATAGGGAGAAATCACCCAAAGACAGAGTTACAAGTAAGTTCGAGACTTTTGTTATGGGCACTAAGCAAATTGCTTTGTGTTCATGGGATACTAACACAACAATCAATACATATAATAAGACACTAAAATGCGAGTGTCTGTACATTAAATATTTTTCAAAAAGACTGATTGAGTGCGATTAAAAAAGAGTAACAGAAACCAAAAAGACAGTTTTTGGAATTTTTGTCTGTCTGTATGTATGTATGTATGTATGTATGTCTGTCTGGTACGTTATAACTTCGAAAATACTCAACGGATTTAAACGCGGTTTTTACAGTTGGATTACATATAATTAGGAGCGTTGTCAAAACTTTGTTTCGTCAAAATCGGTTAAGGGAAAAAGAAGTTATGGTCGATTGAAAATTTACTTCAAACACTGCAAGTTGCGTACCTATAGACAAAACCCATTTGAAATTTCGGCAGTAACAAGCAAAGCATGTTGGCCTATCGGTAGAGGTCGCAGATCATTTCTTTAAGTAGAGGGTTCGAATCCTGCTAGACATTACTTCTTTTGTTTTTACCCTTTTTTTGTTTTGTATTAATTTTTTAGAAGTCTATTTTTTTAAATATTTTAGTAAAGAAATGTTTCTAGAAAGTAGCTGGATCGAATCCTGCCATAAACAATAATTTTCTGTTTTCGTTTTTTATTTGTTTTCTCGAATTATTTTCTTACTTAGAGAAAGCTCTTAGCGTTAACTCCGTTAATATAAAAGTATTTTGTACTTATCTATCTATACATATAATAAGACAGTAAAAATCGAGTGTCTGTACATTAAATATTTTTCTAAAAAACCTCTACGGGGCAATTAAAGAAGAGTAATAAAAACCAAAAAAACAATTTTTGTCTGTCTGTCTTTCTGTCTGTGTGGTGCGTTATAATTTCAAAACTACTCAACAGATTTGAACGCTGTTTTCACAGGTGAATTACATATAATTAGGAGCGTTGTAAAATCTTTGTTTCATCAAAATCGGTTAAGGGAAATAGAAGTTATGGTCATTTAAAGTTTACTACAAGCACTGCTTTCAAAACTTTTAAACAGTTGAATGCGATTTACATAAACGTATTTAATTTAGATAAAGCTAAAATTTCTACTTATATCAATAAAGACAAAAACACACTGCAGTCTCTATTAAATTTTAATAAAATAACACATTGAATGTTTGTGGGCGTATGATTTAGTTACATAAAATACCAATAGATGGCGCTGACTTTATTTTAATAGCAGATTGAAATTTTTCCTTATTTAAAAAAAATTTGGTTGTTGATTTAGTACTATTGGTTGGTTTGTTTATCGGTCGTTTGTTGTGTTGTATTGTAAGCTATTTGAATTGATTGGTTGGTTTGGGTTGGCTTTGGTTTAAAAAATAATCAAATCAGTGTTTCACGGAACAAACGGTCGTGTCGTAAGGACGAATTTATCTGACTTATCACTATTTATTGAGATTTTCTCCACTTTACACGCCCACTAAAACTTTGGGAGTGGATTTTAGGTCCTAATGACTCTGTAATAGGCTGCGTCTACTCTTTTAGAGACAAAGATTGATAGTATGAATGTTAAGAGCTCCTTCTTCTGAAGGTCCGTTGTCCGTAAGCCGCGTAGTCGCGGCGCTCACTCATTTTGTAGGCATTTAGACATCATATTTGGGAAAATAACACTACAAAATCTACTTCAGCGATTTTCACTATATAAATACTTTATCTAAAGGCTATAACATAAAAGCAGGACAATAAGTTCATTATTTTAGGCATAGTATTGAAAATAAACTTCCAAAGGAGGCAACTTTGATTTTTCTATCGAGCGAATTTTGTCTGATATTGTTACTGTTACTGTAAGCGAATTTCACTCTGCTAGATCCTCAACTAAAAACATATATTTTTTTCAGAATTTTACGACTGTTTAATACTGATTCCTATTGATTTTAAAAACGGTATTTGAGAAAAAAGTGGCCCTAATATTTAACGATATCGTAGCAATGTAATGGCTTTATAAAATTGGCACGGGAAAAGGATACAATAGAATTAACTATAGGTCTGGATAGTTGTAGTTTCCACAGGTTTCGCGAAAAGTGACCTACACGCGGGCGGAGCCGCGGGCAACAGCTAGTACTATATAACGTAACAAATACATATATAAACATCCAAGACCCAGGCCAATCAGAAAAGGATCATTTTTCATCTTGGCCTGACCAGGGAAACCGGAACCTCCTGAGTAATGGTCAGGCATGTTAACCATTATATCATTGTTAACCTTTAATTTTATTTGTATAGTTTTGAATTATAAAGGAACAGGGGAACATACAATACACATACATACTGATCAAAATCATAACCCTCCTTTTGGTTTCGCCGTAGTCGGGTAAAAACAGGAAATAATATTTACCATTATGTACTATATCTACCTACTTTTTGCCGCGTCTACTGAGTGCGTAAGGAATTTACCACACTTCTTTATGTAAGCACTTATTCAATATCTTTTCAATCTACAATACATTAAGTAGATTACATTGTAAATGACACAAAAACTCTCACACAGCATAACATACAATAAAAGATATTACAGAATTGGTTAATAAGTATAGATATTTTAACATTAATAATAGACGAAGATATACAATTTTCAAATTGCCGCCAATTTGTAAAAACAAATGACAATATAATTAAACAGTTCCCAAAACATTTATTTTTTTTAATAGTTTATACGGCCATGGAATCTAGTCCTTTAAGGCCTTACTTGAATTTATTAATCTTCTTCAGTCCTACTTAAGTCAGTCGAGTCAAAAATTAAAGTCAATAGTCAAGTCCAGTCAAGTAAGTAAGTCTAGTCTGAGTCAGATGGCTAAGTGAAACGGTGGAAAAATTTCACTTAGCTATATCATGGAGATTTTGGTGACAAAGATAAAAAGTCACGTAATCGACACTGTATCACTTCCCAACACTCACGCTTGTTCACGAACACTTTGCAAATAATAATCCACCAATATTATGCACAAACACTCGATAAAACCTAAGTTTTGGAAATTAAATACAGCGCGGACATAACGACAGTTTACTTTCCCTCCAAAAACTCAGTTCCCAAAACAGTCCTAATTCGAAATTTAATAACTTTTTTCTCGGATGCTTTTCTTACTGGCCTATTAATTTTTTTTTTCAGTGTCCCAAAATTATATTATGCCAGCATCAGCCAGAAATCTACTAAGACGCCCCAACCCAAACCAAACCAACTTCAGAAGTCACCACTACCATATGTCGTGTACCATACATACATAGTATGAGATTAACGCAGACGCTAGCGACTGCGTTAGAATTTTGTATGAAATTTCTTAGTTACCTTACTATCCGCCAGGGGTGCTGTACAGCACCCGTAGCCAAGTGACAATTTCAAAGCGCTAACGAATGTCGAAAATAACAAAATGTATGGGATTGACATAAGCTGCGGTAAATCACGTGGTCAATCTCATATCAATCCCATACATTTTGTTCTTGTTGTACCTCGTTAACAATTGCTATGCCCCCAGGTTCGTCATACAAAATCGCTAACGCAGTCGCTAGCGTCTGCGTTTATAAAATCTCATACTAGGAGTACAGGGCTTTATTGAGCGAATGTAATTTAGTTTATAAAAAAAAATCAGTATACGACAATAAGATTAAAACTCCTTTCTCTTCTTCAAAACTAATTTTCCTAGTGAATACAATAATTCTGTGATACCTTTATTTTAAATCCAAACGCATCACAATCAGATAAAAACAACACATTGTGCGCATTGCACCTATTTATGTAATTTATAGAGCATTGACTCTTAGTATATCTAGATTATTCTAACTCGATTATATGATATTGAAACCGAAAGATTTATCATTATTTAAGCCTGTATAGCGCACGAAAAACGTGTCACTAGTTTGGCTTGCAAGCCAACGTTTCACACAGAAAAAATGTGCGGGGAATTTGATTGCGACATTTATTGCCACTATTATTGGTCGATAATATTATGTGGCTTTGTTGTAAACTACGTAATACATTTCTAATAAGGTGTGGTAGTTTGCATGTATTAATTGAAGATAAAAAGAGAGAATACGCTGCCACACTGATCCTGGAACTAAATCCGAGTCAAAACATTTCTATTCGGATAATTTCTCTGTTCTGTGCTGGCTGCTTACCTACTCAGTATTATAAAAAAACCTTATATTTTAAAGGTAAATAATTAATCATAAAAAGCTGAAGAAAGCTAACAATTCAAATTCCACAATAATTAAGCTAGATGCGATTCAGAAAACCGGATATTTCTGGTTAGTACCGGTATCATACCAGAAAAATCCGGTTTACTATTCATTAGCTGGATCTTGTGAGATGTTTTATGTCTGTTGTTTTCATTGTTGTAGTGAGAAACGTTAGTAATATTATATATTCTGTGGTAAGAACACTCGAGTTTACAACTTGTATTCTCCTTGTCACCAAAATCTCCCAAGATAAAGCTAAGTGAAACTTCCACCGCTTCACTCAGCCCTTGACTCCTTGTCACCAAAATCTCCCAAGATAAAGCTAAGTCACAGAATTAGTAATAGTACTACGTGAAACTTCCACCGCTTCACTCAGCCCTTGACTAACTTGACTAGACATGACTACTGACTTGATTTGACTGTGACTCGACAAAATGAAGAACATTTATCTAAAACTTGATACTGGCAAAAATAAGCTATATGTTTGATTGCCATATTGTGGATTATAGCCACACCAAAAAAAAAAAACTTGTATTCTGTTGTTGTATCAGGGTTGTTTGTCAAGTTTTTGGAGGGAAAGCAAACTGGTTATTTTTTTCGAGTATTTGTGCAGCAGGAAAGCCATCCAGCTCTTCACAAAACTTATATAGGAAACTAGCGACCCGCTCCAATATTATGGGTTAACCCATAATAATATCACTATATAGTATAAAAAAAAATAAGTAAAAAAACTTTTTAAGTTAAACGGTTTTATGTTAAACATACATTGCAATGTTTAAGATAAATGTACTAAAAACCAAAAAATAATAAAATAGATACAGTCGTGGGAATTATAAACATATGCATAGACTAGACTAAAATAAAACCGTGGGGCACGTCAATTGTCTACAATCGTTGATTAAAATGTTTGTTTTGTAATGTTACACTATAATTAGGCAGTTGTTCAACCGACAACGATGGACGTGTGATAAGTAGGGCTAGAATGTGGAAACAAGCTAGCAATTTTATATAGTATATTGTATTCTGCTTGTTTAGCCCTTTCATTTGATACCCATATTGATGGGATTAATAAAACATAAATTATCCGCCATTTTGTAGCGGCGGCCATCTTGAATTTATAATGATAATGAATAAACACAATTGTATTGTCACCAAAATCCAAAGTGTATACAAAATTTCAGATTAATCGGTTGACAGGAAGAGGGTGAAATTTGAATTACTAAATTTGACCCAATAATAAATAATAAAACAAACGGGGTGAGCTAAATAAAACCGTTTAATAATAACAAAGTCTCTTTCTCAGTCCCTATGTAGCTTAAATCTTTAAAACTACGCAACGGATTTTGATGCGGTTTTTTTAATAGATAGAGTGATTCAAGAGGAAGGTTTTTATGCCCATGCGAAGCTGGAACGGGTCGCTAGTAATACATATAAACCATCCTCTTGAATCACTCTATCTATAAAAAAAAACTGCATCAAAATCCGTTGCGTAGTTTCAAAGATTAAAGCATAAGGGACAGACAGCGGAAAGCGACTTTGTTTAATACTATGTAGTAATTATAATGATGATGGTGTTTCAATTTAATAAACGAAAGTTAACTAGGTTTATATATTATTCCTATTTGTCTCGCCCCTCTGCACGGTCGGCCGAACGCAAAAACGTCAAGGGTGACCCAGCGACCCCTTCTAGCCCAGGAGACAGTAGGACACTAAATATAATGCTGTATTTCAACAAATTTGAAATTTTATGAACAAAAAAAAAATACTTTTTACTACAAAGTGGCTTACAAATCATTATTATTGAGTAATATTTTGTGAAGTAAAGTTTGTTTGTTTGTAATTTCACAACATTGTCATTAACAAACACTTCTTCTCTCCATACTCGCTATACGCGGGGTCGGCATCAGCAAACAAAAAAAAAACATTTTTTTTTTGCCTTTGGTGTTTTTCCAGCGTAATTTGTCCATTGCAACACATAGGCCTTATCCAAAACATGCCAGTTACTTCGAATTTTCGATAGCGTGTCTGACATTGAGTGGGCGTAAGCACTAGCTTTCGCTCGCTTGAATTTCCCTTTGAAACCGTGCTTTTTCCCAAAACGAAAGGTAACCTATGTCCTTTTCGACACTTCTAACTATGTATATGCGAAATTTCAGGAAAATTTGTTCAGTAGATAGGATATTGATAGAAGCGTAACAAACTCCCGGACACATACAATTTGGGTCTTTTCAAGGCTAGAGTGAATCGGCTATTTAATGTGCCAGCGAGCTCCATCTTAGACCGCATCTGCATTTAACATCAGGTGGGATCGTGGGCAATTGCTGGACATTGAGAATATTTAAAAAAAAACTAATAATGTAACAAACCCACTTTTGCATTTATAATATTAGTTGGCATTTCTTAATCGCGCAATTGGTCTACCACAGTTGTAGCATAAATTAGTGAAGTTGTTATAACTTTTGTTGTAACGTACATAAAATTGTCTGCCAGTGTCAATAGGCAGGGCACATAGCGCGCAGAACTGATGGCCATTGGGGCAGAAAGGTTCTGGAGTGGCGAACGCGTGCGAGCAAGCGCAGCGTGTGGGACATCACCTACCACATGGTTTGAAGACCTTATTAAGGTCGCAGAAAGACGCTGGATGCAGGCCACTTTAGATCGGTCCGACTGGATATCTTTGAGGGAAGCCTTTGTCCAGCAGTGGACTTCTTGTAGCTGATATGATGATGATGAAATAAACATCTAGCTCTTAGACTATACCTTATCTGTTAGAAAGCGCCGTCAGAAATGATAGCAAAACCGCTGAATTATGTGCTCCAGTGATAAATTGCAAGTACTCGACCTTTCATCGGCAATTCGAGCCTTAAGTCGTTATAATACGGTTGAAAATTGATGAAAAATCATTTAGAAATATTGAATATGGCATCGTAAAATTAGAATCGAGATGGTTCTTGAATTTAATGTCAGCTGGAGTGGATTACTCGACAGTTTATGGTTTTGGCAGGTGAAGACGGAAGCTCGAGCACAATTCCAAAACGTTAACGAGGTACGACAAGAACAAAATGTATGGGATTGACATAAGATTGACCACGTGATTTAGCGCGGTTTGTGTCAATCCCATACAGCTTTACCAGGCCTACGGCAGGTTCCTTTCAACTGCCTTTTATTCATTCAAGGCAACCCTAATGTCAAAAGGGTATGGTAACCACTTTAAATCAGGTGGGCCGTAAGCCGGTTTGCCTACTCATAGATTTTTTATTATATTCTCAATGTCCAGCGATTAACCACGATCCGAACTGATGTTAAATGCAGATGCGGTCTAAGATGGAGCTCGCTGGCACATTAATAGCCTATTCACCATAGATTTAAAAAAAATGCGTCGGTAGAGAGACCGCGCGCGATTCGAAATTCTTTGCTATTCACTCTAGCCAAAAAATAATGTTCCAAAGTACTTAAAATGAATGAGAGAATATACAAAATAAGGAATCCGCTCAGCCTATTGTAACTTTTGATTTATATTTATCCAAAATTTTACCAAACCATTGTCCTACATAAATATACGACAGCTTAGCCAAAGAGACGTGGGTTTTATTAAAAAGATTACACATTCGTAAGCCGCCCGCGTACGACACATATTTCGTGCGTACAGTGGGCCACAAAAAAGTATACCATTTATGGTGTAAGTATAAAGGTAAAGTTGTATATTTTTGTATGTGACCTACTGTACATTTACGTGAAATGTGTCGCGGACTACGACTGTGTCATTTTTGATAAAATTTATCAAATAGGGACGCAAAAGAATTGAATAAAGGGACTTTGTAAATCTAGGGGATTACCTATGATAAGAAGTGAACAAAACTCTACATTCCAACTTCCTAACTAATATTATAAATGCGAAAGTGAGTTTTTTTGTTTGTTGGTTTGTTTGTTACGCTTTCACGTCCAATCTACTGAACCATTCTTCGTAAAATTTCGCATATACATAATTAGAAGTATTGAGAAGGACTTAGGATACCTTTCGTCCCGGAAAAAGCACTGTTCCCGAGGGAAATTCACGCGATCGAAGCCGGCTGCGCAAGCTAGTTCTAAATGTTTTAAAGCAATATGAAGTCTTTTCTTCAGACTGCTTCTTATTGCTTTTAGTATGGACCTAAATGCTCCATGATTGTCATTATTATAACAGTAATAAAATAGCTGGGGGCTTAGCCAAAGTTATAATCTCAGAACGTTATCGAAGTACGACAATCACAAAATGTATGGGACTGACATAAGATCGGCCACGCGATTTACCGCAGCTTATGTCAATCCCATACATTTTGTTCTTGTCGACATTCCTCGACGTTTTGAAATTGTGACTAGCTACGCCCTCTGTTTATACTTTGTCACCATAGATTAAAAAAAAAATTGCGCGCGCGATTCGAACTTCTTTGTTTGAAACATGAAGGAAAGTGCCGGAAATGGTACACTCGCCGACGATAGCGTGAGTTCACCTAGTGGAACGTACATTGATTGGTACAGTGAGCCACATAAACACATATTATTACCTATTAGATAGTATTACCGTGCGTATACTATCTCAGGTGTAAGTGTTAAGGGTAAAGAGTAAAGAGTAATATTTATAGAGTGGCCAACTGTACGCCTAAAAATGGAGTTGGTATTTTATTTTTAAACTGTCTCCGTGGTCTAGTAGTCTAGGAGTTTGGAGGATATGGTTTCAAATATTGTACTTAAGTTGTTTTTTTTTCTGTCTTAGGACATTGTTGGCTTGAATATGTGATCAATCGTCATTGGGAATGTGGTTGGTGGAATCCATTTCGACGTTTAATACCACAAACGGAAAATGCCAACTCTACGTGAAATCCCAAATACTCATACGGATGTGTATTTAACACATCCGTAAAATACCAACTTCGCGGAATACCACCATTGCTTTACGGGAAATGCCAAATGCTTTAAAAATTATTTAGGATACCAAATACTAAGAATACCAACTTTTTATTGTAGAGTCAATAACCGAATACGAAGAATACCAACTTTTCGGATATAACAACTTGAAAAACAAAGCAAGAGAAGAAATATTGAAACAAAACACACTATTCCAATTTTGTTTAAAAATTAAGGTTATCTATAAAGTTTATAAGAACTAAAATTATGGCTGTCTAATCACTACATAGTATAAAACAAAGTCGCTTTCTCTGTCCCTATGTCCCTTTGTATGCTTAAATATTCAGAACTACGTGACGGATTTTGATGCGGTTTTTTTAATAAATAGAGTGATTCAAGAGGAAGGTTTTATGTCCGCGCGAAGCCGGGGCGGGTCGCTAGTTATCTTTAAAGTCCTTAGAAGATAACTAAAATTATGCAAGTTTGTATACTTACGAGTAATCTTAATAGTTTTGTCAAATAAAATTAGTTTTCAAAACGGTAAATTTCTAACAGGATTTCAATACTGGACATTTTTCTGTCGCATGCACCTTGATTGTATTCGGGTGTGCTCTCTTTGCTAACGGGTAGAGTCCGAATTAAAATTGGGTTATTTTTTATTTCGTATTTTACTGCGAATTTCTTTACAAAATATTGAAAAATATTGGGCCTTTTATTTTATTTTTCTCTTCATCTCCATCTATAACTGCTTGCTTGCTTAATCTGATTTTGACATCATAAATATCAAAATTTAACACAATTCAGTTCCCTAAGTATCAACCACGCTATCCAAAGTAAGAACTAGAAGCTATGGTTTCGTTTGCATGTAGCAATCGCGGACAGTTTTATTAATATTCCAAAAACTACTTAACCGATTTTAATGCACAACGAACTTAAAAATTCTATTGATATTTCCTACATGCCTTTCAAATTTTATCAAAATCGAACCATCGGTTCGGCAGTTATCGCCGTACAAACATACACACATACAGTCAATGTGTTTACGCCCCCAACTCGATGATTTAGAGACCCCTGGTCTCGTGATTTACCGCAGCTTATGTCAATCCCATACATTTTGTTCTTGTCGACATACGTTAGCGTTTTGAAATTGTCACTTGGCTACGAGTGCTTCGCTCGCTCGATCAAAAAGTATCCCAATCATTTCGACTTTTTCGCTGAACTAAATCGCCGACACAGACCCCTCACCTGCACGTAACAATAGAATCTCACGTCAATTAATTCTGCGATACAAACCTTAATATCCTGTTAGCGTCATTGTTTAGTTTTTGTCTCGCCTTCCTTGGAGCTTATGAAAGAGACCGACATAACGCATATTGTTCGGCCATTGTTATTGTGTGAAAGATTTAGGTCATTTTAGTATCTTCGTCCAATCTCATAATTGTTAGCAAATAAATTTATACCTAAATCTTTATCAATATAACACCCTTATTTTTGCCCACTGTTGAGCATTGGGCTTCGATTCATGTACCCCCAATAGGTATATTACATATTTAAAGAGGAGACTTAAAACGCGCCATGCTGTTCTAACACATTTGTCTGAGCTAAAAAAAATACTTTTGGTAACTGGTTTGTTTAGGTGACTGTCTCTGTGATCCAGTGGTTAAGGCGTTTGCCTGTAGACCTGGTGGTCGTAGGTTCGATTCCCACGGGAAGCATACTTTGTTCAGTTGTTTCCAGTTTGGACATTGCTGGCTTGAATAACCTGATTATAAATAAGTGGCAACCAACAGGCAGAAGACAAGAGTAGGCCTTTGCCCAGCAGTGGGACACTTCTAAAATTTAAGAGCTGTGCTCTTGTTGGTGGAGTCTCTTCCAGGTGTCTAACTTCTGCTGGCCTTTTCGATAATGGGACACTAAAGCTTCTAAAAAATTGCTAATTAAGTAGATTCTCTTCCTTCTCCCTTGTGCAACACATTTTAATCCCACATACATTCAATTCATTCATTCATTTAAATTTCTTACGCATTTAAATCTAAATCAATTTTTTTTGCAAAATCCAGACATATTACACAAGTAGCTTTTGCCCGCGGCTTCTCCCATGTGAACTTTTCCCTGAGTGAAAGGTAGGTACCCTATGTCCTTCTCCTGGTTCTAAGCTACCTCCCCACAAATTTTCAGCCAAATCAGTTTAGCCGTTCTTGAGTTATAAATAGTGTAACTAACACGACTTTCTTTTGTATTATATTCATTTGTAACATTTGCATTACCAAGGGTATGTTCCCTAGATCATTCAAGGTCGCTATAGTGCATCCGATTTATAAATCGGGAGAAAGCGATCTTGTTGATAACTACCGCCCTATTTCAATCCTGACGGCCCTTTCTAAGGTCTTGGAACGTATTATCCATAACGCACTAAGCAAGTACTTAGAGCATAATTCCATTCTGTCTGACAACCAATTCGGATTTCGAGCAAACTCCTCCACCTCACAAGCTGTGGAAGCAGTGGTTGATGGTGTAGCCAGGGCATTGGATTCCAGACAGAAATGCATAGTTATGTTCCTGGACTTTAGAAAGGCATTCGACACTGTATCTATTCCACTATTGATTGCTGAACTGGAACGTGTCGGAATCAGAGGTAAACAGATTGACTTGCTCAGGGGTTATCTAACTGAACGTATACAGCGTGTTAAAATCGGAGAGTACACAAGTACTGATCGGGAAGTGACTTATGGAGTCCCGCAGGGTAGTATTCTGGGACCCAGTTTATTTTTGGTATACATGAATGACTTGTGTAACCTCGCACTTCAGAATGGTAGAATAGTATCCTTTGCAGATGACACAGCACTTATTTTCACAGGTTCGTCTTGGTCAGAAACTTATAAAAATGCACAAACGGGCTTTAACAAAGTACAAGAGTGGCTAAACGAAAATTTTTTGACATTAAATATCCAAAAGACAAACTACATTGCCTTTACCATAAGAAACGTTAACCGGCCTAATGCTTCTGAATTTTGTTTAATAGCACACCATCATGGCTCTTCTCGTTTTAATGAAAATTCATGTGATTGCCCCAGACTAGAAAGTAGGAGCTCCACTAAGTATCTTGGAGTAACAATAGACCAGCACTTGAGTTTTGAACCACACATCGTAATTTTGTCTAAACGTATTAGGAAACTCATTTACGTTTTTAAAAAGCTGCGCCATGTATCGGATACAGATGTCCTTCGCATGACTTATTTAGCTTTGTGCCAGTCTATTATCGTTTATTGTATTACATCCTGGGGCGGAGCTTCGAAATCTCATCTACTATTTGTTGAGAGGGCCCAAAGAGCTATATTGAAAGTCAGCACTTTCAAACCTTTTCGATATCCCACAACTAAGCTGTATGAGATTTGTGGAGTTCTTACAGTCAGGCAGCTTTTTATTCAGGCTACTATTATTAACCAACATTCTCGACTCCCCTACTCCCCTCAACCGGCTGTTAGGAATAACAGGCTTAGACTTTCTCCTCCAGAAACGGAAACTGAATTTATAAAAAGGTTTTTTTTACTACCTGGGCCCCTATCTTTATAAAAAAATACATGACCAATTCCCAATATTTGCATTGAATAAGTTTAATTGTAGGAAAGCTATAAATGACTGGCTACAAAAAAAGACATACGATGAAACAGAAGAACTTATGTCATCGGTGTACTAGGCTATTTTGGTTCATCGATCATAACAATAAGTATAATGTCATAAATAAACTATTATAATTAGTAATATACCTAGTTGTCACTCCAAAACGTAGTACCCTTATTAGACCATATAGTCGTACCTCACTGTACCTCACCAAAAATTGTAATTGCGATTACTCATTCATTCATCCATTCAAATCTCATTCTTTCATTTCATACACTCATCAGTAATGTCCATTTATCCATTCATTCACTCATTCACTTACACACTCTCCACCATTTACTTTACTTGTAAAGCTGATTATAGACTTAATTGGAGCGAGTGAGACCTGGCGACCCGTAACACAGGATCTTCGGAACCTAGCACGGGCACCAGTTCTTCGCAATATAACTGTGTAATTCTATTTATATGTAATCTAATTATATGTACTTTTGTGAAGGAAAAAATTAATAAACATTTATTATTATTATTACTTGTATCTCCTTTGAGAATCACGGGTCTATTCACCCCGGACTTTTGAGAGGCTTGCGCGGGGATATTGATCCAACGCGTAGAGGCCCTTTGGAGAAGTTGATGTTATGTGGTGCTCCTGCCAAAACCTGTTCCCAGCTATATCAATAGATGATATATCCATGAACAGGTCTCGGCAGGAGGAGGAACTATTTCTAATGAGTGAAAAGAAAATATGGGTTATGGAAATGAAGTTTGGATGGATAAAAACTGGGCTATTGTCATACAAAATCGGACACCTGCCATAATCATAATAACTGACTTTTTGTGGCAGGTGGTGACTCGCCACTCAGTGGATGGGCCCCCCAAATCAGTCACCGAATTTGGCAACAGAGGGGCAACATTGGAATGAGCGGCTAAGGGTGTCGAGAGGTGCGGCACCGGTTTCACCATCGCGAGGGTCGCCTCGTGAGCGGGTTTCCCCGTTATTACGCCATTACGTGCAATACACTTCCACCCTTCGAGCATATAGCTCTTGCGACTCCACTCTGGCCGGCCGGCTAAGGCAAGCCAGAGGTAGGGGCCTGTCACCTCATCGGTGTCCACTCCGACCCTGGCGAAGGAAGGTCGGAGGCGAGGAGCAGGGGCTTCCCCTGGGAGCACTCAGGACCGCGGTGTCGCCACTCACCAACAGCTCGCCACAAGCTGCCCTGCGTTGACTGACTGCACTGGGAAGGGAACCCAGTGGGCGATGGGGTCGTCACATCCCTACGCCGAGTCATTATTATTATTATTATCTTATATTTTTCCTTCTCAAGCCTTTTTTGACTTGGTATATTAAGCATTTGTGGGGCCAGAGCCAACACAAAGAGGCTGTAAGTACTATATTTTAAATTGCTGATAAAAACTTCCTAACTATTCTGCATGTATTTAAAATTACCGCTTTCTGAATTAGGATGTAAGTAGACGGATGTAGGTCAAGTGAGTGGAGATTTGTGTGAAGTGTCTGTGGCACAACTCCTGTTGTAGAGACGACTATGGGTATGGTTTTTACGGTATTTACTCGCCATTGAGTTTTGATCTCTATTGCAAGGTCAGTGTATTTAGCAATTTTTTCTGTATTAGTGGTTTCAAGGTTGTGTGTGTTACAGACAGCAATATCTATTAAGAAGACAGATTTCGTATTTTTATGTAAGAGAGTTATGTCCGGTCTATTGAAGTGTACAGTTTTATCAGTAAGTATGGTCCTATCCCAATATATTTTATATTCATCGTTTTCTAGAATGCAGTTTGGTTGATATTTATAGTAGGGCACCTTTTCTGTTATTAATTTATATTTGTACGCTAAATTTTGATGAACTATTGCAGCTACTTGGTCATGGCGATGCTTATAATCGGTTTGTACTATTGCTTTGCATGCGCCGGTTATATGCTGGATCGTTTCAGAGGCACTGTGGCATCGTCTGCAAGAATCGGTAGTGAGGTTAACTGAACGGATTATGTGTTTTTGGTAGTTACGAGTGTCTATTATCTGGTCTTGGATAGCAATCATGAAGGCTTCGGTTTCAGGGAATAGCTCGCCGTGCCGTAGCCAGGCGTTTGAAGCTGATTTGTCGACATGTGTTTGCTGTAAGTCCTTCCGGTGTCTTCCATGGAGTGATTTTTGTTGCCACAATGTGATTTTTTCTTTGTCATCTATAATATATTCATTATTTTGCGTATTCTGTGCATGTAAGTTAAGAGGGGTGTATTTTTTGTCTATGTGCATGACTGCCGAGTGTAGATCTGAATGTTGTGCTTGTGTATGAAAATATTTTCTTAGTGTAGCAATCTGTTTGTTGTGTAAATTGGTAAGATCGATAATGCCCCTGCCTCCTTCAGATCGTGGTAGGGTAAGTCGCTGGATACAGGATCGGTATTATTATATAATACTAGCGACCCACCTTGGCTTCGCGTGGGCATAAAAGCCTTCCTCTTAAATAACTCTATCTATTCAAAAAAACCGCATTAATTATGATGCGTTTTTTTTGCGTTGCGTAGTTTTAAAGATTTAAGAATACATACTCGTAGGGACATAGGGACAGAGAAAGCGACTTTGTTTTATACTATGTAGTGAAATAGATTTTATATATACCTATAGATAGATAAGCTTCCTATATATTGGAATCTTTTTGTAAGTTGACAAAGCTGGACGATATTTCAGTACCTTACAAGTAGTTATATCCTGTTACCACATTATATCTCATCCCAACTCCAACATATATTCCAGGCAAAATATTAGCATATTATTATGTTTGTAAGCAAAACCGCAAAGCCGCTGGTACATATATTTCGTTACATATTAGTTCGTGCGGTATGCGCTCCGGCATATAGTAATGGAAACCCATTTATCCTTTGATATATGACACGAGTCAATGTGAAATTTTCCGAAATCAATACTAATATAATAAGCTGAGAAGTTGGGTAATAAAATTTGGTAATCTCCGAAATTCTTGGGAGAGAAGTAGCTTCTAAATGTGGTAGAGACTTTGATTATTTATTCTCAGATCAGATTTGCGGGTTTTTTTTAATTACTCTTAGAGGGCTTGATGATAAAAGTATCATAAAAAATCGGCCAGGCGGACAATAAAGTGATCTTATAAGGGTTCCGTTATTGCCTTTTGAGGAACGGAACCCTGAATCAGATGAAAGAACGTGAAATTATAAAGGTCTTCAAGAATGATGTGAATTGTCGGCAATGCGCTCGCAATGCTCATGATATTGCAGGGTCTCAAGGCTACGGTAACCACTTCCCATGAGGTAGGTCGTATGCCTGTTCTAATGATATTTAAAAAATTATAATAATTAAATTTATTATGGACAGATTAATTCAATTTGCGTTCGTATCAAGTTGAGCGATGTGGTTTGTCAACCAAATGTTATTGAATTATAATATCAAATAGCAAATTGAACTGATTAAATGAAACCAGTATGAACCTAATATCGGCAAATATTTTGGTGAAAAGGCGTTTATCACACTTTACTGAATACGATAATCCGTTACGGTTTTGAGGATAATTTTGATGGTATGTACAATCTGTACATCTTTATCATTACACTAGCTGTTCCCCGCGGTTTCACTCGCCATTAGTGTGTATGTACTATAATAGCCTATAACCTTTCATATACAAAAATAATTTTGCAAATCCGACCAGTAGTTTTCAAGTTATAATCGTTCAAGCAAACTTTTTAGCTTTATTATATTAGTATATTATAGATAGTATAAAAAAAATCGGTTGTCTGTAAAGTCGGTTTACTGACGATAGTTGAACGTGACAACGTCATAAGAAATTCGCTTGCACTTCAAGCCTTAAATGGAACGCCTCAGAGCGAGGTAACGCCGCATTGCGTCATGTTTTCTCGTGCGTGCGTGCAGTCGGCTTCATCGAATTATAAGACGTTGTCACGTCAACAAAGTCGCTTTCCGCGTCTGCCCCTATGCTTAAATCTTCGAAACTATGCAACGGATTTTAATGCGGTTTTTAAAATATAGCGATTCAAGATTAAGGTGATACCTCGGTGAACAGTTAATTTTAAACATATAAAATTATAATTCCATATTTAGTTACAAATTGCATTATTGCTTAAAACGGCCACTTTTAGCAGTTTTGCAATTTGTAACAATATGGAACTATAATTTAATAATTGAATATGATTAAAATAAACTTCAGATCCAGAACCATAATTACAGCAGAGGGATTTTTGATAACTTGTGTTTTCAGTGAGTAATGATATTTAAATGATGGTGGCGCTAGTGTTCACCGAGGTATCACCTTAAGGCGGGTTGCTAGTTATTAATATATATTTTTTTTTATACTTAACACATACTTGACATCTTTTATTATTTGACATTTTAATTTATCAAACAAATAATTCAATATTAAACATATTTAAATTATAAAAATATTTCATTTGAACTGAAAATATTGTAATTACAAATTCAGACAACTATACTGAACAACTTTTCCAAATAAAGAACAATAATAGATCAGATGATTCTCACTCTTTTATCAATCAAAAATAATTTCTCGTTTTATGATATAAGTTTATTTGAAAAACTTGTTGGAGAAATATCGTGATTTGAACTTGCCCTTTCAATATTTGCAGTTAATTTAAATCCAAATATAATTTTAAAAAAAAATACACCGCTTCACTTTCACTTGGCCATTTGACTGACTATATTTATTGGACTAGATTACTGACTTAACTAAAGTGTTAGCGCCCGGTAACATCACGTGACAGATATCTCCCCACTACAGGTAAACCCCTCTTGGCAGTAGTAGTGTCGGGGTGAGTATGAGTGTAACGCTCTCTTCTCCTTGGGTTCGCCGAGCGGTGCAGACGTGTATTGTGCTCTAGTGATTTAACATGGCCTTTATTAGTATTTGATATTGATATGATATTGTTGTTGATAATTTTAGTATGTGTTCAAATGTAACCGTAGTTCAACATAGGTAGGCACGGACGAGGGATTGGTACGCTTCAGGCTGGATCCCTGGTTGGTGCTCCTATCTTTACCGTGATTAGTGCCAAAGCTTAGACATGAATGGGTAATTCGGTCGGATAGCTAATAAAAGTAGGACTGAACAAGATTAATAAATTCAAGAAAGGTCTTAAAGGACTAGTTTCCAGGATCGTAAAAAGTACCTATTATAAAAAAGCTAGCTCGGGTCAGTGTGAGAAAACCCTTATTCTGGTCCGTTGTTAGCCATCGCTTATTTCATTTTGCGACGGTTTAAATATAATTTAGTTCGTTTGTTCGTGGTCGGATTTTAAAACAGTTTTTATTCGGCCAAATGCAGTGTGAATATTGAGAAAAATGTTAACAGTAAAAAGTTGAATTTATAGGAGATTCGGATTAAGCTTTTTAGACTTCGTGTACTTTTTATTTTCCTCCGTACCAACCTTCTTAAACAAAGAGCTCAAGATATAAATGCCATTAGTAGCGACCAATCGAAGTTAGGTCACACTCTATGTCGCTTGACATGCACGATCGTTACAAACACGCATGGCCTGCTAGGATCCTCAGTTAAAAAGCTTAGCATGCGCATACGTAACAATAACGCGGGTAAAGCGACGGCGAGTTCGGCTTAGCTTGGATTAGTAGCCACAGTGGCGTTCTATCTTGAATTCCTTCATGCTTCGAAAGGCACGTAGGTAAAACCGTTGGTCCTAAATGTTATTTTTATTTATTTATTTATTTGAAACACAAAACAAATTGCCACCAATTAATAAACATATATAAGAAACCAAACTTATAATCTAGGTAACAATTCTAAGCATGTGTTTACATAATTACCAAATTATGAGAATATACTCGTACAGAGAGCAAATTAGTAAGCGATTAACAAACAAAGTATCACATGTTACTAGGCAGTTAGAACAACTATTAATTAATTAATTAATCTCTGGTTAGAGGGAGAAAAACATTGTGTTATTGAGACACTGAGATACACTTAAGATATTATCTAGTCATTAGGCTATGTCAGATGCTTTTATGTCCAGTCTATGGCTCATCTTCTGATATACTCCAATTGCCCGGTCTCCTGTACGACTGAAGAATTGGAGTAGGCAAACGACAGAGTGGTCGTGGCTAGATACTGGTCGGAACATATTTAAAATATATATTACTAGCGACCCGCGCCGGCTTCGCATGGGCATAAAAACCTTCCTCTTGACAACAAAATCCGTTGCGTAGTTTTAAAGATTTAAACATATAAAGGGACAGAAAAAGCGACTTTGTTTTATACTATGTAGCGATGTTCATATATAGTACAGCCATTTCGACTCGAAAATAAGAAGATTCCTCAGACAGCCTGAAAAATCTGACTGTATTTCCAACCAACGCACCCGGGTTATATTCATATGCTATTGGTCCAGTTTTCTCGTAAAATATTTCAGAGTTCAGACGGCAGTTAGCTTAACTCTGCCGCTATTTTGTGGACCATGATTAAAAGCGGACCATGCTTTGTAGAAGCAGCTATAAACACGCTCGAAAGATGTTGACTGATAGATTATTCGGAACATCAAAACAATAGTGCAAATATATTCAGAGGTGCACGGATTCACAGTAACATTAGCATATTACACAACCATTTACGTCTAGTCTATGTGTCGAAGCTCTTGCCACGTTAAGATACATGAAGGGTGGGTTGCACCAACTTACTATAACAATAACTGTGTAGTCAAAGTACCGGTTAAGTGAAAAATGGGTTGCACCATTTTGTCAATCGTCATAGCTTTTACGTAACCGCCCAAACTTGACCGGTTAGCGCTAATGTTATTTTATTTATTTTTATTTTATTTATTTGGTACACATACAGACAATTTACAAAAGATCATTTAAAACTAATGTCCAGTAGGTTTTGTTCAAGAAAACCGTCCAAAATTTGTGCACACTGCGTGATTATGAAAAACAAAACTGTTAACTGTTAACTGTTGCTATTGTTATTGTCAACTTATCTGTCAGACGGGTCGAATAACCTCCACGAACGTCATTATACTTGTAACCCATGTAAACTATGCTACAAAATACGACGATGCAACCTATGTCGCTTCAACAGTTATAGTTAGCAGTAATGTTACTGTTACATTTGACTTTAACTGTTACAACAACTGGCACTTTTGTGCAACCCACCCGAAGACTACCACAACTGACAGTAAATACTGCCTTTGTCAATCGACTTCCAAAATGGCCTCCACCCTTCTCAATTAATTTTTGTTTAAAAAGATATACTTTGAATTTGATCCAATAGAAGTTTTATCACATCGGCCCAGTTGTTTTGTTTCGGATTAAGAGAATTTTTTATTTTCATCATCAAGCTGATTGATTGATTGTGGTTCACAGTGTGGATGTGGTGGGTCAAGTAGTTCGTATAGTCAATCGACCCCGTACGCGCTGATGTTGGTGTTTTAACCTTTACCTGCCGAGCCTGGTCTAGTGGTTTGGCTATGGACCCTGAAGTCGGGGTTCGATTACCACGAGAAGCATACTTTGTTTTTATAAGTTCAATATACTGTGACTCTCGAAATAAAACAAGAATGGTGTTCGAATCAATGAATACGCTAAGAATTGAAATTAAATAAATTAAATGTTTATTGATTTCCTTAGATCATTTATTTGATTTCATATGAATCAATTCTATGTAAGTGGAGTGAGTAGTTGATTAAATTTGTTTTTGTCTACTATATTCTACCCTACAATTTATTATGTAGAAAAGGATTCTCTGTAAAGAGGTATAGGTATATATAAATAGACACAAAATCCTTTGTTTGTCTGTATATTACCCTTTACATTAGCATTGGTTTGCCGTCCGTCACAACGAACAATGCCGGGGCGCTTGCGTATTCAAATCCAGCCATTTTGGAGAAACCCCTTACACCATTCGCGAAATACCTATTTATTTAGATAGTTACTGTTTAAATTAATTTATTCAGAATAATCATATATAGTTTTTATATTAATTAGTTTTTTTTAGAATAGAATAGGTATATGTTTCTCTAAACTAAATTAAATATAATAATATACCTAATCGGTTTATTTAATTGCAGTGAGAACCAGTAATATTTTTTTTACATTTATTCAGAATTAATATTTATACGAAAATCCACAAAATTTTTTTGTCAATTTTTCAAACATAACAGTAAATAATCAGCAACATGCTTCGTCAAAATAACTTCAATAAAAAAAAAATACGCAGCAATCTTCGTCAAACTATAAATCTAAAAGTTCGCTCCGCATTACACCGGGCCCAAAAGCACAGAATATATAATAGTACCTATTCCCAAAAGTTCCCAATGTTACACTGGCAGCGTTAGATAAATATTTCTATTTTTAATAGCCATTGTAAAGCTATATTATTATGTCCCACCGCTGGGTATTCTCCTCCCCTTCAGTTATATAAATTTAAATTCTAACTAGCTTTCGACCGCCGCTTCGCCCGCGTGAACTTACCTCGGAAACAGTGCTTTTGCCCGGGATAAAAGTACTATATGTCCTTCTCAATACTTCTAAGTATGTGTTTGCGAAATTTCAGGAAGATTGGTTCAGTTGATGGGACATGTGTAACAAACAAATCAACAAACTCACTTTCACAATATTATATTAGTTTGGTTCTCCAAAATTATACATATATTTAAAAAAAAAAAAAAAAAAATATGTTTTTCAGTACTTCAGTCTATTTGGTTAAGTTTTATTTTAATTGTCCCATATACTGTCCATATTGTAAACAAAAAAAAATTACGTCTTTTTTATATGTAGAGAAGAGTAGATGTTTTTTACGTTACTTTACTCTATTTTATTTTGGAAGATTGAATTTGATTGCTCCTATTAACTGCTAAGTTTTGTCCTCGTTATAGCCGTGTGGGGTAAAGTCAAGTATTTCAATGGACGTCGTTTGGAAGTTATTACAGTAATGGGCGGCGAGTGCCAACTTATAGACAGGAGACATTGTGCAGAAATTAGTTTTTAGCCAACTTTACACTATTTTATTTGCCGACATCTCAACGTATCCAAGTTGTGTTCGTATGGCCATATATAGAATACTACACTAGTACATATATTACCGCCATACAAAGACTTAATTTTGTTATACTAATAGTTTTCCTCATACTGAGACATATTAACGTCATAAAGAACTATAACAGATTGTGGTAGGATGACGATACTCTTGTTCGTAAATAAGAAATAGCGGGAGCTAACTAAGTTTATTTTCTTCATCCCTTGTAGCGCAAAAAAAAAAAATATTTTTCTTAGGCAATGGGATGGGACCACTTGGTATAGCTTTGGAGGATATGCATTGAGTCACATTCCCCCCTATATGTAGACATTAGGATAGTAGTTAATGATGTAGAAGGATACATAGAAAGACAGCAGGCATGACGTTAACTCCGCTTAGTAACTTACGCGAAAAAAGGGTGGTATTATTATCTTAAGCTGGAGAATTTAATATATTAATTGTCCCATCTTACCACAAAGCGCGTTTATAAACATGAATTCATAAATTTAACAATTAAAAAATAAAATAAAAAGTTATTTTCCCCGGACTAGCCAAATGTATCCATAATTCGTTTTGTTCTAAAAACACAGTTTTTTCCAAATCCGCTCTACGAGGGCAGCACATAGAATAATGATGATACAGAAATATCATTTTGCTAATTCTGTGCCATACTGAAATTTAAAGTTTACCTAGTCATATTATCTGTTGAATTTTTTTTAAATTATAGTATATAATTTTTTGGAACACTCAATAGTGGATCGGGATAGCAAGCGCAACGGAGCTATTTCTAAAGCTAAAGAAAAGGAGGACTTTAACAGACTAATCGCTAATCTTTTGAAGAGCGAGACCAATTTTAATTTGAATTTTATCAAACAATTCTTTTTTCATAAAAATTTTGATAAAAATGTACCTAAATCAGGACAGAATTTTTTACGTGATGCTCGAACAAAGAAAAAATGGCCTAAATCGTAGAAAAAAGAGATCTTTATTTCCCGCTGGTTGAAGTGGACAACTGGGACATAAATCGTAGCAATTGTCACCCCTCCTGGTGTCATAGGCGACGATTATTGAGAAAAAAATATCAGTTGTCTCCTCTAGGTCGAATCAGAAGTAAACAGTTGGGACAATTTGTCACCCTGGTGACTATTGGGAAAGAAAAAGTTGTCACCCCAAGGACAGGGCTAGAGGGCATGCTGGGAATAATCGCTATAATTAAATGTTAGAGATAATATTCTTAGCATGATTAAATCCGCCAATTTATTAAGCACTAGCTGTTCCCCGCGGCTCCGCCCCGCGTGGGACTCGGTTATATCGTGCCCAAAAGTAGCCTATGTTTGACCTCAGGTCGTTAACTATATCCCTACCAAATTTCATCACAATCGGTCCAGCAGTTAAGCCGTGAAGAGGTGACAGACAGACAGACAGACTTCCGCATTTATAATATTAGTATGGATATTTTTCTACTTTTTGAGTTGCAGTTCTAAACCCTATATAGTTTATGATGACACGTTTCGTGTCGTGAATCACAGATTTTTGCATTTCATCCGGCTGTTTGTCTGAAAAGCAGAGGTTTGCAAGTTTTACGATTTTTAGGCTGCACAATTTTAATTAAATGTGGCCATATTGTGTAATGTTATACATAATAAATTTTCATTTTTAGTCAGCCAAGAGAGAAATTTCATTTTTGCTTAAGCTCAAGAGAGAGCCACTAACGGCGACCGATCCAAGCATGGCCGCGCACTCGTCGTCGCTTGACGCGCCCTATCGTTACGAACACGCTCGCGCTAGGCTTTTGAGCTCCCTCACACTCTTGCACTATTTGATATAAAATTTAATCGCGTGATGTATTTTATTCGATCGTTCGCCTACAGGCAAGATCAAAATTTTCATCCCATATTTTCCCCCGGGGTTGAAAGAGCTTTTTTGCTTTAAAAGCTCTTTCATTCAATTTAATTTAAAAAATGGCACATTTTTACGTGAATTTCAACGTTCTATGAGTATTTCCGAAATCGGAATCCTCTCTATTTTCTTTTCTACATACATAAAAATCATCACGTCTGTCACATCTGTCTCACATAGATTAGAAGTATTGAGAAGGACATAGGGTACATTTCATCCCGGGTAAAAGCACTGTTTCAGAGGGAAATTCATACTGGCGACAGGCGACAGCTAGTAATATTATAAATGCGAAAGATTGTATGGATGTTTGTTACTCTTTCACAGGAAAACGGCTGAACCGATTTGGCTGAAATTCGGAATGGCGATTGCATAGAACCTGGAACAACACAAAGGCTATATTTTATCCCGGAATTCCCACGGAAGCGGAGCCCCGGGCAACAGATAGTTATGATTAAATGAATAATAATTTCGTAAAGCCTTTTGCGAAACTAGTAATAGAGGAACAGAATTTGGGCATCCGCCAGCGCATTTCTCGCAGTTATCCGATGCATTTTCTGCTCGATTACCCAGCTCGTTAGCCGGTTATCCGGTTATGCAATGCTTGCCTTCAACTAAAGTTGGTATTTCGTTTGATCAAAGATTTTTGAATACCAGGTTAAGGCTCCTCCTTCGGTCTCACTTACGCAAGTCAGTTGCCTTTATGGAGCCTGAAAAATCTGGCACTTATGAATGAATTAATGAATGAACCTTTTATTGCACCAATTACATTAAAAAAAAATACTGCATGACCGGTTCAGTAAAACAATGTGTAATGTATTTTTGTTAATTTTTTGCAATAAAGTATTTTGAAATAAATCAAACACAAAAGTACATAGATTAAAAAAACATTCAACATGGAGACTGCGATTTTGTAATTTTACGCAAAAGAAAATGGTTGAATTTGAAGAATTGTGAATCGTATTGTGTTTTTAGAATTTTTGTAATTCAATTGAGAAAAACAAGCGCTCGAAAAACCTCAGTAAGTTAACTAAGTACAGTCGGCCACTAGAATAGAATACCACCTTACTCTTACACTGACAACTCAGGTAGTTTGCTATCCTGTGTAGCCCACAGTACCTGTAACTATATATTATCTACCTGAAGAAATTAAATAAATTTCCGGATCGTTAAGGAAAATGGCAGCCGTTTCGGAAAATAGCTAAATTTTATGAAAGCCTTTGTATCGTCATTCCTGGCAAAGCTCCAGACTAAAATATCGAGCGTATAGAAGGTGTATTTCAACGGTTTTATTTATTTTATTACCTGCAGACTCTAGTGTCTGAGTTTTTGTAAAACATTTAAACCCGTCAAGAACCTCCAAGTTGGCCTCAGTAAAGGATGGACGTCGTTTTTTATTAGGGAAAAAGATAGCCTAACTACGACTATATAGTTACTAGCTTTCGCCCGCGGCTTCGTCCTCATGAAATTCCCTAGGGAACAGTGCTTTTTCCCAGGATAAAAGGTATCCTATGTCCTTCTCAATACTTCTAGCTATGTGTATGCGAACTTTCAGAAAGATTGGTTCAGTAGATAGGGCGTAAGAGGTAACGAAGAAACAAATATACAAACTAATTTTCACATTTATAATATTAGTTGGGATATAAGAACAGGAGTGCTATGTTTGGAATTTATGACTCACCAAAAATCGGTGAATAGAGTGATTTTATCGTTCGATTCACCGGTTATATCACATGAAATACATTAGAAAACGAACTGTTATCATTCGACTTAACGATTTTACTCTGTATTTCCACTCCAACCTCGATGAAAAGTATTTTTTCCAAATGTTATACATTTAAAACGTTATTTCCACATTATACATTTATACGCTCCCTCACAAAAATTCAGGATGTAGGAACAAAAACAGCAAAACTGAAATGGGACTGGGCAGGACATGTTTGTCGTATGCAAGCAGAAAGGTGGGCAGCAATGACCACTTTTTGGATACTGGACGGCCGGCGAAACAGAGGCAGACCAAGGAGGAGGTGGCGTGACGATCTCGACAACTTTTTGGACAAGTGGCCAGAGGATTCCATGGATAGGGATGAGTGGAGAAGGAGGGGGAAGGCTTTTGTCCAGCAGTGGGAAACATTAAAAGTAGGCTATTAAAAAAAAATACATTTAAAAAATAACACAGGTAGTTTAGTTACTTACATAAAATACTCAAAATTGTTTTAGGAAAATTTGAAGCAAATAAAATGAACAAGAGCAAAATTCTGAAAAAAAATCATTACGCATTTCCAATTTCCACGTAAACGAATTAACAAAATGGCGGAACGAGGAGTCGGCCATTTTGCTGCTGGATGACAGAGCCCGATGGATTGAAACTCGCAATAAAATTGGTGAACGATCACATAAAATAAAATATAAAATAAAATAAAATGGCGTTCATAAAATGCTGAATATTTTATTATTTGCGATAGAAATATTGTTTATTAGGAATAGGAGAAAATCTTTATTATTACATTAATAAAATAAAATAATTATATTTAAATAAAAACAACAAAATAAGTAATACAAAACTTAAAATAAAAATAGTCCTTGCGGCATTGTACCGAAGACGCTGGCAGCATTTCCTCGAGCAGCATTTCTTTATTGTTTATTTATTTATTAAAACTTTATTGTTCCATAAATTTATAATTTATCTTTCTGTATGTGTTTTAGTAATCCACGCGCAACTTTATTGTAAGTACTTTTGTGTAGTTTCCTTTGTAAAAATTAAGTACTATAAACTTTTTGTAAAGATTTCTAAAGCCGATAGTATTTATTGACTTTCGAGGTTACTTTCGAGGTTCGAGGTAATAAAACAAGTATACTAAGCAAAAAAGTGGCGCGAGGATTTCTGATCTTTTCTGATATTACTTACAGAAAGAGAAATTATATTTTTTTTGTCTTTCAAAGTCGCTAGCGCTGGTAGCAGCCTTAAAAATGAACAAATTTATCATAGTAGAGGGTCTTGGGTTTGTTGTTTACTGACTTATGTTTAAACTAGCTTTTGCTCGCGGCTTCGCACGCGTGTATTTTACTCGGAAACAGTGCTTTTTATAGATGTGTACATGAAATTGTTGGAAGATTCCCCTCAATTGGTTCAGTTTATAAACCGTGACGAGGTAACAAAAAAACGTTAGAAACTTGTATTATGAGCTATATTTTGTAACAAATAGATAAATGGATAAACATCCAAGACCCAGACTAATCAGAAGAATTTCATTTTTCATCTTGAACTGACCGGGGATCGAACCCGGGCCCTACTGAGTAGCGAACAGGCATGTTAACCATACGCCACGGAGGTCGAAAGCCCGATTTTTGGGGAAGGTGTTATGAGCTATATTTTAAAACAAATAGATAAATGGATAAACATCCAAGACCCAGGCCATAGTACATACACACCAATGGCGAGTGCATATTTCTTTTTTTATTATTTTAACCAGGTATCCGATCCCTGGTTTTTGTTTTTTGGATAAAAAGATCATTTATAAAACAGAACGGCATACAATTTGCTAGTGACACTACATAAATATTGAGCTTGTTGCAACTTCAGCCATCTATCACAGCCGATACAAAATGGCCGATATTCGGTATTTGAATTTGTGTCAAAGATTATTTTATGAACTTCATTCGAACGTATTTCCCAGTTAACAAAGAATTTCGAATCGCGCGCGTACGAGGTAATTTTTTTTGACGTGACAACGTCTTAAATTAGGTTGCGGCTGGGAGTCACTTATGAAAAAGTGTAACGCTCGGTAACGTTACGATGCGCTCACAATGAGAGCGAGTGAGAGGCACGCGTCCCCTAAGAGCGAGAGAGACAGACTCAAAGTCGTTGTCACGTAAAACTTTCGCCCGTATACCGACTTTACAGGCAACCAATTTTTTTAAATCTATGCCAGTTTATGACTGATATTATAATGAACGCGCATGCTACGCTTAAATAATTTAATTAAATATAAAAAAATAATATAGATGATTGAGTAAATAGTTAAATATGATTAATGTGTATTTCAAGATGAAAAAGTAAAATTTTGCTATATTTTTTAATCAAAAAATAAAATAGCATGTTTAAAATAGATAAATTCCCATTAAATTTGAAGAAATCTTAAAATATCTCTTTGTAAAATTTTAGTATTGAAATTGAAGTAGGTAGTATAATTAAAATAAATTTTTCATATCCTGCGTCAAAATGAATTTTCTTCAAAACTTTATTATAAAAGGATATCACGTTATGTTTTTCAGTGTCAGCTGATCTCTACGCAGTATGAATAACTCTCTCTATTCCGATATATACTCATGTGAATGGGGCGTAGAGCTCAGAAACAACAAATTGTCTACCACCACAGTAAGGCCATCAATCTCAAACCGGATCCGGATAAAGCCGGATATACGAATGCGGTATTAAAGCCTGATGCATCGTATACGCAAGGTTTGAGTTTCTGGGACAATTTTGAATTTACGGTCATCATCACATACATAGGCTCTTGTCGGTGGAGTTCCTTCCATTTTCGTCTATCCTTTGCCAGTTCCTTTATTTCTTGAAACGACACGACGTTTGTATCCCTATGTATGCTTAAATATTTAAAACTACGCAACGGATTTTGATGTGGCTTTTTGAGTGATTCAAGAAGAAGATTTTTATGTCCATGCAAAGCCGGGTCGCTATTTTAGTAATAAAGAGCACGGGCACGTGGAGGGGATGGGAGAAGATCGGGTCAAGAAGGTCCTGTGTACCCTACACAGGATGACCAAGTGGAAAGCAACCAGTCAGTCGTCCTAGGTACCGCTGGGGTGATGAAGTTGGAAAGGACCTGAAAGCCCTCCAAAAAGCCGACTGGCAAGAGGAGGCGCAGGGAGTGGAGAGCTCTGGTGCCAGAGACCAAGATCCTCTTTAGGTCGCTGAGCTATTGCAGTAAGTAAGCATATAAGGTGAATTTAAATCAACTGCAAATATTTTAAGGGCAGATTCAGACCACTAACACAGAATTAGTAATAGTACTACACGCCACTAATCTTAACAACTTTCCCAAATAAACTTATGTAGTAAAATGAAAAAAAAAAAATTGACCTCCCATACAAATTGAGAATCAGCTGATCTAGTTTAGTATGGAGAGCAATAAATTTAGCAATGCTGCCAGCCTTCTGGGCACATTTCCAGTTGATAGTGATGCGGAGGAGTATTTCGATGCGTAGTGTTTTGTATGTTTGTTTTGTTTTTTTTTTTTTCTATGTATATATATTTTAACTTTAAGTGTGTATATAGATAGTTCTTAAGATTGTATAATAATTGTTAATTTGTGTCCATTAAATAAACTTTTCTAGTATGGAGAGTTAAAAATAAAATTTCGTATTTCGGTATAAGTTTATTTGGAAAAGTGGTTGTATAGTGGTCTGAATCTGCTCTTAAAATATTTGCAGTTGATTTGTGTCCACCTTGTATAAATAATCCTTTTCAAAACATTCGTAGATTCCTTTTAAAGCACAAAATAGGTAAGAACACCGCTTCCGATTCCATTAAGTATAATTCTCTCCTAACTTTGAAAGCTTTCAGAATGAGCTTTTCTATTAAAAGTTCTCACTAAAAGGGGACTAAATTTGTGGTTATACAAATGAAAAGCTTAAGTTGGTGAAGTAGACGGATATTCCGGATATGTTTATTGACGTAGGCTCTACAATAAAAAGTTGGTATTCTTAGTATCAAAATCAATTAAATCAAAGGTGGTGTTTTACATTTATGATATTAAACGTTCTTCAGAACATGCTTTTAGCATGTCTGCCAACTGTATAAGTATCAATTATTTTGGACATTAAAGTTTTTAATTAATCTTATATCCATACTTCCATACTAATATTATAAATGCGAAAGTCTGTCTGTCTGTCTGTCTTTCTGTCTGTCACCTCTTCACGGCTAAACTGCCGGATCGATTGTGATGAAATTTGGTAGGGATGTAGTTAACGACCTGAGTTCAAACATAGGCTACTTTTGGGCGCGATATAACCGAGTCGAAGCCGCGGGGAACAGCTAGTAGGTATATAAAAGAAATTCGTGTTAGTCATACAATTTATAACTCAAGAACGGTTGAATTGATTTGGCTGAAATTTGGAATGGAGATTGCTTAGACCCTGGAACAACAGAGGCTATATTTTATCCCGGAATTCAGCGCAGCCCCGGGCAACAGCTAGTAAATAAATATAAATCGCTACGAATGACCGTCAACTCCCCTCCACCAACCATAACTCTACCTAACCCTTCGGTTATACGAGCCAAAAAATCTTATAATTTCATAACTACTGGTCGGATTTGGAAAATTCCTTCTGCATATAGTATTTAGATTTATTCCAGACTAGATGCTAAAGTACACTGCTTCTTGCCAAATTTCATGATTATATGTCAACGAAAAGTACACCATAGGTTGATTTCTATCTAATACACCTTGAAAAAATTAATTTCAAAGAAGTCGGTTACAAACAAGCAAGCAAACATACAGGTGAAGCTAATAAAAGTGTGTTAAAGAGGATAATAGCTCATACAAACATCTAGTCCTACCAATATTATAAACGCGAAAGTTTGTATGTATGTATGTTACTCTTTCACAGGAAAACGGCTGAACCGATTTGGCTGAAATTTGGAATGGAGATTGCTTAGACCCTGGCACAACACATACGCTATATTTTATCCCGAAATTCCAACGGGAGTGGAGCCCCGGCTAGTATGTAAAGAATCGTCTTGAAATGAAAGTCCCTTTTTATATTCCAAATCGACACTTGAATCGAAATGTACCCAAAGTCGGTAATAAAATAAACTATTTTATCGCAAAAAACGCACTTACACCGTATGTAACCTCCATTTTGAGGATCTAGACTGTCGGATAAAGCGGGGCAGTATGTCTTCTGAAGACTTTTTATTTTTCTCTCCAAATCCATGTAAAATAACTTGATAAAATCGACCATAAAACAACTAAAGCTTGAAAAATCTGATACCAGTGTTGGCCACTGACATCTACGAGCAACACGGCCTTCGAAACAAAGCCGTATTGCTCGAAGGACTCATTCATTCAATTCGTGTAGGTGTTCTTCAGAACCGCCTCTCGACCTCTGACGTGGTTTCTTTAACGACTACCAGATGGTAGCCGGGACCAACGGCTTAGCGTGCATCCGAAGCATGGAATCATCTTTTTTGGCAGACAATCAGGTGATTCAAGCTTGCAATGTCCGGGTTTGACGCATACCGTCCCATTCGCATTCGGTCACGAATTCAAAAATGGTCCCATTCGCATTCGGTCCCATTTGCATTCGGTCCCATTCGCATTCGGTCCTATTCGCATTCGGTCCCATTCTCAAAATGGTCAGAACCAGTGGGGGTCACCCCACAGATAAAAGTTGTTTTTAACATTTTCAACCTACAAGTTGAACTTTGGTATTGTTTCAAAAAAGGTAGGCTAGAAATTAAAAACATAGCTTTAAATAATTATGTGTAATGTTCCAAAATCAAAATTCTTACAAATTCAACATAACAATTAAGTATTATGAAAAAATCAACATTCATATGTAAATAAAAAACGTCCTGTTCATTGTAAAAATTATGGTGATATAGGTATTCCAAAATCAAATAATGATGTGTAATGTTCCAAAATCAAAATTCTTACAAATTCAATCGTATGTTTAAAGCTATGTTTTTAATTTCAAGCCTACCTTTTTTTAAACAATACCAAAGTTCAACTTGTAGGTTGAAAATGTTAAAAACAACTTTTATCTGTGGGGTGACCCCCACTGGTTTTGACCATTTTGAGAATGGGACCGAATGCGAATAGGACCGAATGCGAATGGGACCGAATGCGAATGGGACCGAAAGCGAATGGGACCGAATGCGAATGGGACCATTTTTTAATTCGTGACCGAATGCGAATGGGACGGAATGCGTCAAACCCGCAATGTCCTAACCAAACAGGAAACAACTAAACAAAGTACATTTGCTTCTCGTGGGAGTTGAACCCTCGACCCCGGGTCTACAGGCAAACGCATTAACCACTGGATCACGAAGGCATAGGCTCGAAGTACTGACACGCCGGATCAAAATCCATCTAATATTTCAAATGCAAAGGTAAGTCTTTATTTATATGTTAGTTTGTTTATTACCTCTTCACCCCTTATTAAAAAAAAAAAAATGGTTGCCTGTAAAGTCGGTATACGGGCGAAAGTTTTACGTGACAACGACTTTGAGTCTGTCTCTCTCGCTCTTAGGGGACGCGTGCCTCTCACTCGCTCTCATTGTGAGCGCATCGTAACGTTACCGAGCGTTACACTTTTTCATAAGTGAATCCCAGCCGCAACCTAATTTAAGACGTTGTCACGTCAAAACAATTTTCTTGAATTTTCTTTAAATATTGATTTCACCGAATAAGGAAAGGGGATGTTTGCCAAAGCGCCGCCGCTTAATAATGAATATATTTAGATGAATTAAAAATAATATATATTTTTTAAATTAATTAGCTCTTTCTAAAATCTGACTAGTATTCTTTTTCTGCAAAAAAAACCCTTTACTATCCTAGCAGCAAAAAATTTTTTAATACTTGCTACGATAGACTCGCGCTACTTAACACATAGATTTAGGAAATGGCAGATTGATTCGGCCGCGATTTAATTGGTTTAACTTCGCGGTCATATGCATAGACTTGTTTCTATTTTATAATATTTAGAATGGAGTTTTCATAAATTAAGCATCCTTTACCCAAGATAACTGGGTCGTCAGCGAACAGGCCACATAATGGCGCTGGCCGGACCCAAACCTCGTTTTATCGCCCAATCATCTCGGCTCGGTGGGCAGGAATAGAGGGCATAAACTGTGAGTTTCTATCTATGGTCTCTATAGTTTAGAACATAGATTTAGTACCTGTAGATTGGGCTATGGATTGTCATTTGGTGCAAAAGAAAAGAAAGATCAGGACCAAATATTTATTTTTTGTCTTTGTCAGTTGCAATTTTCCCTTAGTCCCATTTCGTAGCTAGATTTCGAAGCTGGCTTCGAAATGGGAAATAAAATTCCCATTTCGAAGTTTGCTTTTCTTTGTTTGGCCAAATAGACGTGAAAGGTATTTTTTAATAAGCGTGTTTACGGCCATTCTCAATTTTGGCATTCTTAGTCTAATTACCACCACCCTTTTAATTTTTTGAACTTATTCATGAAATATGAATGTAGAGAGAATGAATATGAATCAATTGTGAATTTAATCGTATTGGCATTTATTTAGCTTATGTAGTATCCAAGTTATCGGTATCTAAAATATTTGATGGTTGTGACAATTAGAAATTATAATTTTAGCTCATCCCGGTAATTAGAAACTTGAATTTTTCCATATAAGTATATTGAATAATGACCGCTTATGTATTTAAAGAAGATATTTACATATTATATATTAATTTTGTTAAGAAACTATCATATAGAACGCAACAATTCAACATTATAATTAGTTTATAATTGTTTGAGTTTGCTTAAATCTAACGGAAATAACAGCTGTTTTGGTTTTTAATTGACGGTGGCGATAGTGTTCACCGAGGTATCACCTTAAATAACAGCTTTTATATACTTATTTTTAAATTTTTAAACAACAGCAGCGATGGCAATTAGAAAAGTTGTGGCAATAAGCGTCGTGGCTCTTAGAGAGAAACATGATTTTCCAAAAAAAAAGCTACTTAATAAACAGAATTCTCATAAAGACACATCATAATCCATAGAGCCCAGAAATCTGCTTTATTTTCAATAAACAATAATAAGTTAACAATAACTCATAAGTTTTTAATCAAGGCTACATGAATTAGAAAAATCGAAAACCAAAGTCATGGCAATTGGATACTTAGGTGTCTAATTGGCGATTACTCGACACAGCGCACAACCACACTCGACGAGTACCTCGACAACACAGACGGCTCGGGACCTGTGCTATAGTGATGTGCCAGAGATTCTTATTTAGGGATGTGCGCCCTCGATTGCAAGTGGTTTTGGCAATTATTATCCAAGGTCGGACACGTCTTCATTTGATAATTTTGACTAAGAAAGTACTAGTAACTTGTTGTATTTTTAATATGTTGTTAAATATATATTCCTTAATATAAAAAACCTTCTAAAATAACTAAAACTCTTTCTCTGAATAAGTATTAGACAAGTTTCCAAACTGGGAGAGCGCGTGGACACGTCGTGGTAATTTAAGAACAATGTTTTGAAAAAATAATTCTGTTATACTATGCAATATAGAGATATTTTTTAAAGTGCAACACATAGAAATAGTTGTTAACTACTTTACAAAAAAAACAGCACATGATATTATTATGTTTACATGAAAATTTTGCACTGGACGCTCTAAATTAAGCCTTCTGAGAATGGCCGTTTAAAGACAAAGATTCATTTTTAATTAGTAGGTAATTAGTGTTAGTGTACTAGTGGATTCTGTTATTTATCCATATCCATACTAATATTATAAATGCGAAAGTCTGTCTGTCTGTCTGTCTGTCTGTCTGTCTGTCTGTCTGTCTGTCTGTCTGTCTGTCTGTCTGTCACCTCTTCACGGCTAAACTGCTGGACCGATTGTAATGAAATTTGGTAAGGATGTAGTTAACGACCTGAGGTCAAACATAGGCTACTTTTGGGCGCGATATAACCGAGTCCCACGCGGGGCGAAGCCGCGGGGAACAGCTAGTAAATAATAAATAAGTAAATATATAGAGACAAATCACACAGATTAAGTAAGCCCCAAAGTAAGTTCGAGACTTGTGTTATATAAAACTAATATACAAAAACATTGTGTTATATACAAAAACATCCATGACCCAGGCCAATTAGAAAGATTATTTTTCATCTTGACCCGACCGGGGATTGAACCGAGGACCTCCTGAGTAACCTGTAAGGCATTAACATGCCTTACAGCTACTCAGGAAGGCGCGCGCACGGAATAACATTTGATTTTCTGTCTCATCTAGAGGTATTTAATCTGTGGTGTGGAACCTAGAGATAATGGAATAGTTTGCTAAGAGGATAGACTACCTACGTTTCTCCATACTAATGTATTTACCCAGCTCCGGCTCTCGTCTTTGATCAAAGTAAAGCGACATGGTCTATCAGCGCCCTTAGGCTGGGTTGCACCAACTTACTATGTCAATGCTTCCATGTTAATTCTACTACTATAGTTTATTGTCAAACTAGCTATTGCCGGGATAAAATATAGCCTATGAGTTATTCCAGGGTCTAAGCAATCTTCCTTCTAAAATTTCGGCCAAATCGGAAAGAGTAACAAATACGAAATCATTTGTCGCGTTTAGTTTTTTAGCGGCCCTGGCTACCTGGCACCTAGAGCGACCACTCCGGGTCTTTCGTCGTTTCGCACCACAAGCGATTCGAACCGCGGTGAGAATCGCCCAAGAGCCGTTATTGAATGGGTTCTTTCGCACCGCGGTGCGAATCTCCGAATATCTCTTTTTGAATGGGTTCTTTCACACCACGGTTCGAATAAAAAAGTAAGTAGTTTTCTTTTTGAATTGGTGAATTTTGACAAAAATAATGTATTTTAATTACACATCTCATATAGGTGGTACAACCAGGCATAAAATAATAGGACAACCAAAATAATTCTTAAAAAATACAAATTGATATCATTAGCCCACTAAGTTTTTTTTTTATTATGTGAACCGCCGCCTAAGTTTTAAGTTTAGTTTAAGTTTACAAGTTTTATATTTTTATTGATTTTAGACTGTTAGTGATTCAATCTGTGATTATGCCATGTTGAAATTTTATATTTTTTTACAAATATAATAATTAAGTACATACTATCTCGCAAGTTTTTTTTTAGTCACTATTCATTTTTCTTCTTATCTGTACAAATAAATAATTCAAATACTTTAATTTTTAATATGAGTCCAAATCGGAAAGAGAATTGGATCGTTTTGCCCTGTGGTCCAAATCGACCCATTCCAAAAAATACTTTGGGCCTTTCGCACCACTCCAACAACTGCGGTGCGAAAGAACCCATTCAAAAACGGCTCTTGGGCGATTCTCACCGCGGTTCGAATCGCTGGTGGTGCGAAACGACGAAAGACCCACCACTCCTTGGTATTACCCTGTTTTCTCTCTGGATAATGTCTCTAGAGCAATCGCTTTTGTTTTAAAAGTGCAGTTCTACTGAGTGTACACTTACTTCTATTGTAGGCAATCAGATTTTTTGAATCACTACATAGTATAAAACAAAGTCGCTTTCTCTATCTGCTTTTTTAATCTATGGATATAAACAAACTCTTCATAATCGCTAGCCAGAACATTAAAAATAAATGTGTCATTCTCGGGAAAGGTCGACATTTCTCAATTTCCAATAAAAAGTTCGGGGCGACCAATCAACTTCGGGCAATTTTCCCCCCATCTGCCCACGGAAACGACGACTCAGCCAGTTTAAGGTATAAAGGTATTCGTCCACTTGAAAAGATTAGTTATTTTTAATTCTAGTCTATATATATTTATATTTATTTATTTCTTTATGTACACAAAATACGAATATAGGATACAATATAAAACACAATAAGTACAAAGGTACTTCAATAAAGTCAAGTTTGATGATAATGGGATATTTTTCATTTATTCATTCATATCGTGTTGGTTACAAGCTTCATTGACCCTGCATAGTGCATACCCTGAATTAACCTGGTGACATTTTTTCACAACTCTCATTTATTTTTTGATATAATTTTTAAATCACCCTTAGGTAGTTCGTGAGTGTAGAGTTTTACGATAATTAACAACCGTGATAACTTAGTATAATTATTTATTTTTTAAAGTGGTCTTTTACGTGGTTGGTTTTATGTGGACTACGTATAAATTAGTTGATTCATTGTTCTTTGGACATCTACCTTTACTGAAGAATGACAAGGGCTCATTTCGCGGCGCCCAATGACCCGTGACGCTAACTTGGCAACGCTTTTGCTATAACTCATACAAAAAACATAGGGTGGAAACCGGTATTTTAAAAACGCCAAAATAACGGTGATTAACGTTTTCGTCGATAGTCGTCGATTTGTTTGGCGGCAGACTAGAGCTTAGAGTATTTAACCAGCTGGAGACGACACGCGCGTTTGTCAGTGGCCACTCCGGTAAGTTTATTGCTCTAAAGTGGAGAGTAAGGTCTCCAAGCAGATGTCATTTGTACAATGGTGTATCCAGGGATCGGAAACCTATCATAAGTCAGTTCATTTTTAGCCCATACATTTTTTCAGCGAATAGCATTACCGTTTCACTCAACTGGTATTACCCCAAAAATAACGGTATTAACCAGGTAATTTGGACTCTTAAATTGACCGGTACTTTAATTTACCAGGTACTTCAACTGCCGGAGGGAAAAATAGAATTTGGTCGCCGGTGACCGCTAGCGAGCTGAGGCTGGGGCTGAAGCTATAATAACCGTTAATTTTGGGGTCGGTTTCCATCCCTGTAAATCTTAAAATAGCATCTAAATAATCCCTGAGCCTTCAATGTTACGAAAATCATGAAAATACATTTCGAAGGACCTTCAATCTATTGTTAGATGTCTTTTGTTAGAAACTGCTATCCATCAGCTCGTCAGGCCACTACCTACAAATACACAATAGGATGTTTTCCTTTGTTATTGTATTTCTCCTTTCTCGTAAGCGTAAGAATATGATAAACTTTAGATAAGACCTTGAGGAACTATTTAAGAAAGCAATAAGTTATCAAATTAGCTCTCAGAGGACATTTTTTATTATTATTTTGCGGTCAGGATTCAAAACAATAAGCCTTAAATGAATGAATGAATGAATAAACACTTTATTGCACCAATTACAAAAATACTTCATTGGATTGTACAGGATCAAAGATAAAAATTAGTACAAAGGCGGACTTATCGCTAATGCAATTAAGCATAGGTTAAAAAAAATCCTGGTGCGATTTCCAAATCCCATAGCCTATAGAAAGACTCGTAAACATAGATTTAAAAAAATCTAGAGACCTGCGCTCGATTTTCAAATTCTATGCGCGTAAACAAATAACTGTCAAATGCATAGAATTTGAATATCGCGAATTCGCGAGCGGTTCTTCGACTCCAGGCAATTTTTTTTAAATCTTAAGTCAAATGCCATTCTTTTTAATTGATATCCACCGGAAAAGGCAAAAGGATCTCTCAAAGAGCTGCCTCTGTGGTCCAGCGGTAACGTTAGTCTGCATCAAAGACAAGGTCGTGGGTTCAAATCCCACGGAAAGCATCCTTTATTGAATTAAGTTGTATTTTGTTTAGGATATTGCATGCTTGAATCGACTGATTACGTAATACTTACAAAAAATAATTCCGTTAAAAACTGTTTCACACGATATGAACTAGCTGGCAGTAAATTATAGTTTTAAACATAGAAAACTCACAAAGGAAAATTGAAACTTGTATCAATTTAAACCAACCTCATTTAATTTCAAAGAGACAGTCAAACAAAAAATAACACGAATTTGAAAAGCTCCAAAAAACACAACCCAGACTAATTTACATGAAAACGTTGTGAGTTTCATGTTACATTAGAAGTGGCTTGAAATAACGAAGCTACAGAAGTGAACCGTTTTGAAGTTGATATTTGTTGTAATCGCCTTTGATTTTACGCCATCTTCAGGAAGAAATGAGTGATCTATCAGAGTAGTTTGGTTACTTTATATTTTTATAAATATAATGCCTAACCTTAATTTTATATTTTTAGTAGGTACCTACATAATACATAGAGAATCTAAACGTGTAAAAAGAATAAGATATAAACGGACCTTGGGTTTCCAAACTCAAAGATTTGGAATGCAAACTCAACAATCAACACAGTACCCAGAATTTTACTGCCACTTCAAACCGGAACACAACAATTCATTCATTAGAATAGAATGGAATGGAACGAAACGGAATGGAACGGAACGAAACAGAATATAATAAAATATAATAGAATAGAATAAATATTCTTTTTAATGTAGTTAACCAGCAGTTGACCATGATCCCACCCGATACTTAGTAAGTGCAGTGGTTTAAGATAGAGCTCGCTGGTACATCAATTGCCTATTCACTCTGGTCTTAAAAAGACCTCTTCTTCGTCCAAGCGTGTTACCCGATTGCATCTTTAGCTTACGCTTCAGACCCCAGGGTAGGCTATTAGTCGTAAGTTTTGAGTCGTATAAGTTATGGTCCTGATTTGGCGGTACTGGTTATTTAGTCGTAAAAAGACCTATTTCTTTGTAATAAATATTTCAATAAATAGGTACTTTTTATCTATTCACAAACCGAAAGGTACACAGCCCGAAATGCTCTCTTCTGTGCCCTAAATATTTTATTATACCGTTATATTCTGCAGTTGTTGTGTCAGTTAAATTTATTTGGCTGACTTTGCCGCCCTAATTTAAATAAGGAAATTCAAAAGCTTAGTGGGTAAATTGAACTCTCCTAAGAAAACATTATTAGAATTGGGTTTCTAAAAAATATGATAAAACTCTCAACTCTCAAACGCTCCTCGATGATTTCTCATAAGCTATTTCCCATCAATTAAGATACAGGGTGTCATATATTTAAACTTTTAGCGACATTCGCCTAGCAACGCTTGTGTTGACAGTTTGACAATGAAAATATCACTATCACTACATAGTATAAAACAAAGTCGCTTTCTCTGTCCCTATATCCCTTTGTATGCTTAAATCTCTAAAACTATGCAACGGATTTTGATGCGGTTTTTTTTAATAGATGGAGTGATTCAAGAGGACGGTTTTTATGCCCATGCGAAGCCGGGTCGGTCGCTAGTATAATAATAAAATACTTTCAACCAATATGAGTAAACATTTTATCTAATACAGGGTGTTTTAAAAACACTGTGTTTAGATTTCCCATGAGTGTTATATATAGCGAACAGTTACAGTTATTTCCTACTTGTACTTCCGAGTCGTGATTATAGGCGCAACACGCGATTCCGTGTTAGATTTCTTTAGGGTTCTGTTTGTCAAACAGTAAAACGGAGTAAAGAGTAAACAATGGTTACTTTTAAAGGTACAGTGTTACGTGTTGTTTTGTAAACTGTACGAATAGGACCTTACATGTTGGGACCTTAAGAGCCCTAATTTAAATTACGTAGGTATATATATAATAGATTATGTATTTATTTAATTTTTGCAGTTATTTATATTAAGATTTTAACCAAAAACAGTTTAAATTCAAATACTAGAAATTTTCTGGCTTTCTTTTCATACAAAAGTAGTAAATTCCTAGTATTCTAGTGATTGAATACAACTCATATCACACTTGGCCAATTTCTTGATTAGATTTAAAAGCATTGTTCTTCTTTTCCAAAATTTTTAGATTTTACAATAATTAAGGAATATTCCAAAAAATTATTTGTGTGTAAAAATAAACTTCGATAAAGTGATCATAAAATATCTCACTCAAATTGCTATATCAAACATGTTCAATGATATCAAAAATTATTAAATGAACAATATGAAGAAATATTACAATATTTCTATAGCCATATGTAATCATAATAAAATACAACGCAATACAGACAATAAAGAAAATTGTTTTCATCGAATCGCGTGCCAGAAAACACTGGCTGAAAACATACCTGAATTATAAAAAAAAGAACTTACCGACGACTAGCGACACCGCTAAAAAAATGGCCAATAAGACGTTGTATTTCGACATTCTTCAACCAATCACAATGCACAATTTAAAAATCGAATGACATTTTCGCGGACACGCGAGCGGTTTCGACGCGCGGCAAACGCGATCTGGGCTTTTCCCCTCTCCCTGGGAAAGTGGAAAGGGGGATGAATGGGAATCGCTGAAATCGGCTGAAATTAAGGTGCGAATTCGGTTGGCAGATGACCAACCTACGGAAATTATTAAAAGGTATTCATGTTTGAAATTCTCACGGCTCGTTAAGGGAAATCGTTATGTTTTATTAATTTATCAATTTAGATTTTTCTTTCCATTTGATTTTATTCATAGACAACAAAGTATAATGTTATATTATACTTTGACGACATTCGTGTCGTGGTTAACATGCCTGTCCGATACTCAGATGTTTGGGTTTGGTCCCCGGTCAGGTCAAGATTGAAAATGGCCTTTTACTGATTGGCCTGGGTCTTGGATTTTTATCAATATATGTATTTTGTATATGTATTTGTTAAAATATAGTATCGTTGAGTTAGTATCCCGCATAACATAAGTCTCGAATTTACTTTGGCTAGCTCAATCTGTGTGATTTGTCCGTATGTATTTATTTATTATTATTTATTTATATTATAACTAACAAATAAGATTAAATTGATCAATTTATTTAACTTCGCAGTAATTTTCTTAAGTTACATACTGATTTTCTGAAACCTTAACAACAAATTTTAGATCATAGATTAAAAAAAAATTGCCTGGCTTCAAACCGTTATGTTGTTTTAGATTCATCACGACATAGTATATCCTATGTATGTCCCTATGTCCCTTTGTATACTTAAATCTTTAAAACTACGCAACGGTTTTGATGCGTTTTTTTTTAAATAGTGATTAAAGAGGAAGGTTTTTATGCCCATGCGAAGCCGGGGCGGGTCGCTAGTTTTGATATATAAGGTGGACAGAAAAACACTAAAAATAAGTATTTTAATAAGATTCAGACCACTACACTAAACAACTTTTCCAAATAAACAAATACCGAAATACAAAAAAAAATAGGCTTTACATTTATATTTGAAATCATCTGATCTAGTTTTATATATGGAAAAGAGAAAAAAATTTTTTTTCGTATTTCTATATACTTAAGTTTATTTAGAAAAGTTGTTCAGTATAGTAGTCTGAATCTGCCCTTAAAATATTTGCAGATGATTTGTGTCCACATTATACCTATAACAAACACACTACATCGCAGTTGGCCAATTTATTATTATTTATGTATGGATAGTATTCCGTAATCCGTGCTACTATCTGGTACACAAATTCTCTCCGTATCGGTGTATGGAATTGGCAGATAACCACATTGCAATTTGGGAAGGCAATCGAATGTCTACTCCGTAAACTAGCTGTCGAGCAGTGCAGGCTCCTGGAGGTAGGAGTCAGTAGATGTGGCATCTTCATCTATGTTCAGGCAAACTTTCCAACTAATATTATAAATGCGAAAGTTAGTTTGTAGATTTGTGTGTTTGTTTATTTATTCGTTTGTTGTTCACGCTTTATCTACTAAACCAATCTTCCAGAATTTTCGCATACACATAGCTAGGAGTATTGAGAAGGACATAGGGTACCTTTCATCCCGGAAAGGAGCACGAAGCGGGAGAAGCAGCGGGCGAAAGCTAGTATGTTTATATTGTTTGTCTTATATAGCACTGCGTGCGATCCACATTTGCAAAATGACAAAAATCATCACAGTCTCTTAGCCTCTGACGTGGTTCCTTTAACGACTGCCAGATGGCAGCCGGGACCAACGGCTTAACGTGTCTTCCGAAACACGGAATCATCTATATTATCAGAAAATCGGTTGATTCACGCCTGCAATATACTAATCAAACTGGAAACAACTAAATAACTAAGTATGCTCTTCGTGGGAATCGAACTCACGGCCTCCGGGTTTTCAGGTAAACGTCATAACCACCAGACCATAGAGGCAGTAGTAATGTTGATGACTGTTCGATACGAAAAATAAGTGGACAATTCCGACCCTCTTTTTTAAATCTCATCGCCCATTATAGCTCCATGTCCGTATACAATGTTACTATGGCTGGACAAGTCAATACGTGCATCTACTCTGATATAAGTTATCGGTCTATACCTATCTATCATCAAATTTAGATGGCCATATCGTGACGGTGTTTGCTTAAACTCGGAGCAAAATGGAGTAGAGACGCCACGCGCACACACAAAACGTCGTTAGTTTTATCCGTAGAATCAAAAAATAATAATTGCCTGCCGTCAAAGGCCGTCAAATTATTAAAAAAGGCCACTTTTGACACTTTTTGCAAAGGTTTTTAAAGCTGATAGTATTTCAATGACTCGAGGTTCTAATGTAACTTAATACTAGCAAAAAATTGCTCGAGTATTTTTGATAATCTCACTTACAGAAAGTTAAATTATTTTTTCTGTATTTTTAAGGTTGCTAGCGCTGTACCCCTATATAGTATAAGTTTTGCTTAACGCAGACGCTAGCGACTGCGTTAGGTTTTTGTATGGAATTTCTTAGTCGCCTTACTATCCGCCAGAGGTGTTGTTCAGGTTTGCCATACTATATCGCTAACGCAGTCGCTAGCGTCTGCGTTAAGAAAAACTCATACTAGGGGCACAGGTAGCAGCCTAAAATGTCTCTCATGTAGGGAAGGTACATTGTTTCTGTGCCCACTCAACTGAGAGCACAAACATAGGAAAGTTTCCTGAGGATATTTACTCAGGTTAATATGTAAACTATTACACGTTTCATAATTTATGTGAAACTTTGGGCTTAAGCGCTGGTAGCAGCCTTAAATGCTTACGGCATCGGCATAGACAAAAATGATTTGGAGGAACTTGTGACGAAGATCATCATGACGATCTACCATCAACACCAAAAAAAATTCCTTTGAAGAGAAACATACATACATATAATCATGTCTTTATTCCATACGGGATAGACAGAGCCTAGGGCCTTTGAAGAGAAACGCTTGGTGAAAATTGACTATAAAACCAAAGAATTTGGAAATTGCGCGCGGCCCCTTTTTTTTTAAGAAAGAAAGACCTAATCCTTCCTTATACATACATCTTCAATTCTGAAGGCCAAATGTATTGCCAGCCGTGCGATAGGGTATTAAGACCAAAATTGGTCTGGCGAGCCATATAAGAGCTCATGAAATACAAAATACTTAACTTATCTCCAGGGTCGGTCTATTACCTTACATACATAAAAGTAGGTAATCACACCTGTCTCCCGCAAACCTCCTTTGCTGCTTTCATACTCTTCCACACTCATCACTTTAATTTCTTATTGAAGAAAGTTCTGAAAAGCGCCCCTGGCGGATAGTGCGGCAACACAAAATTTTCACATGAAATCTTAACCTCTTGGAAATTCCTTGGTAAGTAAAGGTTCCACCACAAACGTTGACTTTACATCTACGTAGTTTGGGAAAATCCCGATAGATGTCGCTATTGTTCTGCACATATGAATGTAGTGTTGAAAGAATTCTCTAGATGGCTCATATGCGAAAATGTGTTGAAAAGTATCCAAGTTACTTAGCATAGAATTTGGACATCGCGCGCGCAGGCAATTTTTTCTAATCTATGGTCCTAATGATTTCTTCATGAAATTGCTTTAGCGCCGCTGAAAATGTGGTTTTTACGACCTAATTTTAGTTTAAGTTTTGAGGATTGTAAGAATGAGCTAGTTCAGATTATCAGCTTAGGCTGCGTTTCCACTGTCACAATATTCAATAAAAAAATTCCAGCGTTGTGATTGGTTAATTTAGAGTCCGCTCCGCTCATCTCCGCCCAGCTCCGAGTAAATGGTAACGCAGCCTAAAGGCAAATTTCCAAATGAAATATGTATTTTGATAATGCTCAATAATTAATTTATTTTATGTTTTTACAGTTCACACAACAGGATAATAAGGAGAGTCGAGTATAAGGCAGTTGTTGTCCTTGGCAGACATCAGTATGTGGCCGTCTTCCCCCCACGTCTCCCCCCACGAGTTCCTCACCACCCAGTAGGGCTCCCCACCACGGGACCCGTAGCCCACCACCACTACTGCATGATTTATGTGTTTTCCTTCGCTGAAATTAAAAAAAATCTCAAATTAAAAAAAGAAAGAAATAATTTTTACTTCCTCTTGCTCGGAAATAGCTTCATTATTTAAAAAAAAAAACAATACATAAATAGACTCATTGCTGGCCTAAGACAACAATGTAATAAAAAAAATCATTGCTGGCCGCTAATGGAGGTTTTTTATTGTTAGGTAAAAACCTATTCTAGCGGTCGTTAATGGAAATTGCTGGACACTTTTGTTAGGTTGGTACTAACCATTAATTCTTTTATCGTTTAAAAATATGTATGAACATTCCAAAAAGTTTCATAAAAAGAACACAGCGAATACTGACTTGTTGTTGTTTCGTCTTAAGAGGATTTCAGAGAAAGTAAAGTACTATACAAGCCTCGGCCGAAATTGCAATTTACGTCCTAGTATTTTTAAAAGGCCTCGTCTTCGCCTCGTCCCTTTAAAAGCACTTAACATGGCCTCAGCTGCGCTCGGCCTTGCAATATAACTCGGCCGTAAATGGCTTCATTTCTGGCCTCGACAGTAATGTACCTACTATAAAGACGATACCTTGGTGAACGACTTTAAGTGAAAGTGTTAGTGGGACTGTTTCGTGATCTTTAGTTCACAAAATGGTGGGAATAAGAGGCACTGCAAGGGAACAGTCGCCTTCCGCATTGGAGTCTTCTCGAACGACATCGACCGATTACACTAGCGATACCATATTTACTGAAAACACAAGTCATCAAAAATCCGTGTTATGTAATTAAGGTTCTGGATCTGCAGTTAATTTTAAACATATTAAATCATTATAGTTCCCTATAGTTACAATACAAATTGCAAAACTGTTAAAAGTGGCCGTTTAAAGCAATATTGTCTTTCCGATACGAGAGCCGTGTATGTTCAAAGATTATTTCAGTTGCATGATGTCACACTTACCATGACATATCATAGAAAACCCCACTAGAATACAAGGTCATATCATCACTAGAATGGACGGTCACTTCTACTGGGCCGTAGGTGTATAGGGCATATTTGAGGGCATTCACACTATGGGGGGTCACTTGAGTATAACCTTTGATGTGATACGTTTTAGACATATTCTTGATATGGCAGAAGCCGTCCTGGAAGATAAATTCTTTTAAAAGCATGTTTAACCCGTTGGCTCGCTGGAATCCAGACACAATATAAAAACAATTGTTATGTGACACATGGTGGCTACGACCATCTCTTAAAACCATGCAAGATCCAGTGAGTAAGGGAGATGTCGCCTTACATCATGTATTGCGCTGTCCCGCTTACTCACTGGAACTAGCATGGTTTTTAGAGATGATAGTAGGCAACATGTGTGCGCATCCTGAGTGGAAGGTTAACCCGATCAAAACATGACCATCTAGTAGGTAGATTGTGTCTATAATATTTGAGAGCTAGGTGTAACACTTGGCGGTGTAATTCCCAGTTTTTTTCCCTCCCAGAGTATATAATCCATAGATTAAAAAAATTGCCTGCCGTCAAACCGCGCGCCATTTCCTAATCCATCTATACTAAAATAATAAAGCTAAAGAGTTTGTTTGATCGTTTGAACGCTTATAACTTGAAAACTACTGTTCGGATTTGCAAAATTCTTTTTGTATATGAAAGCCTGATTCTTGGGGAAGGTTATAGGCTATAGTACATATACACCAATGGCGAGTGAAACCGCGGGGAACAGCTAGTTCTATGATATAATCACTACGTTTCAGTAATTCCTTTCATTCTTGTCTATGTTCGTATTGTCATCCTTGTCTATGGTCGTATTGTCATTCAGTTTCCTCATGTGACGTACTTCAGGAACTAATCTTTTAACAAAGTAATGTTAAAATTGTTAAACTAGCAATAAGTATTACCTAACTTTGAGTTAACTAAACTTTTAAATTTAAGTTACTCGTACACTTCTTTGAGAAAAGAAATAAAAAAATTTGTTTGTTTATTTGTCTATGTTCGTATTGTCATTCTTGTCTATTCTTGAATATCGTGTATGTAACTACATGTGTGGATCATTTTTATCTATCTCTATTTTCATCTGTATTTTTTAGGCGATAAAAACAACACCTTCATTTTTTTTTATCTTCTAAACCTGACAAGTTTGATACCAAAATAACAGGTTTTTAAACACAATTGTAAAAATTCACCCAAATTTTACTCACTAACCTCGTGCAAGTATCCCCCGTACTCTGCCTCAGTTGGGATGCCATTATCCTTCACATATTTAAAGGCAGCGTCTAAGAAACCTCCATCGCAGCCCATTACTCCATAGCTGTGATTAAAAAAAAAAACAAAAAAGATCATGTACATAGGTGGTGAAATAAAAAATAATAAATAATCATATTCAGCACTCTGTCGTTGGCCTTCTTCAAATCCCAACCGTGAAGGACAAGAGGTGGGTCATTGACTGAACATAGATATCTAGAAGACTAGCGACCCGCCCCTGCTTCGCATGGGCCACAGAATTAGTAATAGTACTACATGGGCATAAAAACCTTCCTCTTGAATCACTTTATCTATTTAAAAAACGCATCAAAATGCATAGTTTTAAAGATTCAAGCATACAAAGGGACATGTAGTAATGATGATAATAAAAGGCAATGTCAGCCATAGCCCATATTTCGAAATTCTAAAGCGAAGTAATTGCGAAAGTCCGACTGTCTATCTCTTTGTCTGTCTGTTACGCTTTCACGGCTAAACTGCTGGACCGATATTGATGACATTTTGTATGAATATAGTTAAGTACGTGTCTATGTTTGACCTAATTTTGGGCGCGAAAGAACCAGGCGGAGCCGCGGGCAACAGCTATTCATTAATATTTGTTTATTCACTTCGATATATCGGGTGCTTATTAAAAATCTACAAATCACCATTATCACAATGCCACAGACAGACAGACACACACAACGGAGAAATTTATAACATCCCTCTTTTTGATCAAGGGTGATACACTTACGGCCAACCACAGTCCAACAGAGACTGCTCGCTCAAGTCCAACTGCACGCATCCTAACTGCTTGATGATGGCCGCTTCCACCGTGGCAGTGGTGGCGAAGGCCCAGCAGGATCCACAAGCAAGCTGGTCTGCAAAGGATTCAGCTATATTTATCTCCAAGAGTTCAAACGTAGACCAAGAGCAAAGTCAATGAGGCAAGAGTCGATGTAATTCGAGAATCACTGCTCCGTAGTTAGCTCCAAATTCTCAGCTCTCTTTCTCTTATTCGACCGCATTCTCAATTGGTTGCACTGCTTTCAATCCTCAGGTTTGAAAAGGCGCTAATAAATTAAATTGCAAAGTAGTCTTCATCATACTAATATTGAGCATAGCTAACTATGCTCAATATATTGGATTCGAGGAGACTCTCAATACCCACCGAAGTCTGGGAAAGTAGGTGGGGTCTAGAATTATTTTGGAGTTAGTTTCTTCTGTAGTCCAGTCCTCAAACTTGTAATGTAACCGAACTATTAAAAATATCGTTACTACATTAATTAGATCATAAGATGAACAAATTTTAGACCAATGAAAGTGGCATTTAAATATTCAATGATGGTCAGATAGTATGAACAGGACTATAATTTAAGTCGCCCAAGGTACTCACTCTTTATTGGTGGTAAATTTCCTTGAATCCTCATATCAAACTCTTCAGGCAGTTCTTCAACGAGCCTCTCAATTTCCTCCAAAGTGTGGGGAAATGGGTGGGTTCCAGGATCATTCGTCTTCGAAGGCAGGGCTCCTGTGAGGGAAACCAGTTCTTCTTCAGTCCAATCTGCGAACTGGTTCAGCTCAAGTTTGTAACCTTTATTTTTACGGTTGTGAGATATGACGCGTCTGTAAGAGAAAAATCGATTTAGGTACTAATATTACATTTTGATATGCAACACATTGTTTTTTAATGTGCATGGTTTACTTTCTCTTTCACTAACTACCATTATCCCGATTAGGTTGGCAACGTGTATGCTACACTCCCACTTTACTGGCGTAAAGAATGGTGTATTTATTGGTCATAGAGAGAGAAATCAAACCTGAATAACTCACCTCCAATTCATTTCAAAAATTTCTTCGCGCATTTCATGTTCATCATTATGGTATAATTTTTTGTGATGATTTTTGTACCTGGAAATTGAATTTAAATTTAAAAGCTTTGCTGTATAAACCCATCATAAAATCCAAAAAAAAACATATCGCCAGTAGCATTTTAAAGGCTAACTTAAGCTTACCTGTTAAATGCAACTTCTACATCAGAAGAAATATAAGGTCTCAAATGCTGTAATCCTTTTTCGATTGAACCATATTGATCAAAATCACATTCTTCGAATTTATCTGAAAAAACATCTTTTATAATCCTACATATCAAAAAAATAGAATAGATTAAGTCTTTATTTGCGTTTACACTCTCTCGTATAGCTTTCAAGATGTTTATCCTCTACAAAAACACAGACAGGCCTAGCCCCAAAGTAAATTTGAAAACGAAAACGTTCTTCCAAAACTTTATGGTCATTCGTCGAATGTTCCACAATCATCAGCACGGATATCCTCCATTGCGACATCGACCCAGCACTTGCTTGGGCTTGCTTCTTTTGCCACGCTTTGAGTATTTTCCACGTATTTTCAAACATAAAGATATATAGCAAAACAAAATCAAGCAGACTTTCTCAGTTAACCTAAATTGGGAGAGAAATATAGATAAAATTAAATAATCACTACATAGTATAAAACAAAGTCGCTTTCTCTGTCTCTATGTCCCTTTTTATGCTTAAATCTTTAAAACTACGCAACTTATTTTGATGCGGTTTTTTTAATAGATAGGGTGATTCAAGAGGAAGGTTTATTCAAAGATAAAGTTATAATTTGGAGAGAAGCGGGAGCGATAGGGACATAGAGGGAATATCTTCTCGCCACCTGGACAGACCAGAGTCGTAGTGTTATAACTTGAGAGCAGGGATGGGAACCGGTATTCTGATGAACCTGGTAATTTAAGACATCGGTCGATTTAAGGGTCCTAAATACCTAGTTAAAGACCATTATTTTTCGGTATATACCGGTTGAGTGGAACCGTAATGCTATGGGGTCGTTGTATAAATGAATGGGCAGACAAATGAACTGGTTTATGGTTCTAACCAGCTTTCAAAGCCCTGCTTGGGTTGTTAGCCAATCCGTTGAAACTCTGCAAGCGCGATTTAGACTTTCATTATAATTTGCTGTCTTTTATGCAATTTCGGTGTTCTAGCTTTGTGACGCTAGTCTATTAATAGTAAAAGAGCTTTGCTTCATACCTTTATCAATATCGAAACTATCTCTGTCCACAGTTGAGTTGAAGTCATAAAATATAATGTTGAGGTGACCCGCCGTTATACCGGTCTTATGTTTGTACTTCAACATCTCCAAGCTAAAAAGGAGAAAATATCCTTTAAAACATACAAAAAAATCACAATTTGACATCCAATATATATATTTTACGAGTAATTTTAAAATCCAACTGGATCTTTGGTAATAAAATTTCAATAAATTGAAAGTATCCTTTCGACCACAAAATAATTTTCGAAATTGGTAAAGTGACAGTGGTATGAAGTCGGAAAACAGTCTTCTCTTTTTCTCATATCTTTTTTTTAATACTATTAAGTAGGAAAACAGGCATACGGCCCACCTGATGGGAAGACGCCTGCAATACCGGAGCATTGCGAGCGCGTTGCCGACCCTGGAGGAATCTTCACGCCTTTCTTGAAGACCCTAATGTCGAAGTCACTTGGGATTGTCATAGCAATACGGGAGTTCATTCCATAATCTCACTGTACGTGGGATAAATTTTCTCTTAAAGTATAATATCTACTTGCTTGCCTTCTCACCTTATTGGAATATCAAAATCCCCTTTCTTACGCGTAGTCACAATATAATGATAATTCGCCTTTTTTTTCGGCGTTTTGGCTTCCCAAATTTCAGTTTCATCTCCATTGTATGTCCCAGAGCCTATAAATAAATCATCAATTAAGCTTAACATAAAAACTAACGAACATACATGTATGGTCATTTTATGTACGAAACCCTAAAAAGATATTTACACAGTCTAGGTTTTTGATCCAATTTGTAAACTTGAGGAAGGAAGGATACAAATCGGGTGTATTGTTATTTTCTATAACTTAGTTAACTAATTAACAGGTTGTCCTGTGAGTGGCGTCAGAAGTTAAAACAGAAGCAGGCAATACATTTTCGCCACGCGGTTGAAAGAAACGAAGATATTACTTCCTCTCCTACGCCGCGCCGGCCGGCGGTCAACTCTCCCTACGTCTGAATTTTCGATCAGGTCACGTGTCCTCCTGAGGCGAGTTCTTCTTCTTCTTTTTGAGTTCTGAGGCGAGTTTAAAATTTTTTACCTATCCCAAAAAGTCCACAACCAAATAAAGAAGGTTTCATTTCAAAAAGTTATACTTACTTATTTTCTCCGCTGGCTTAGCGACCCGAAGTGAATCTTGGAAACCAAAACGCGAGCGCGCTAGTGTTCCATTCGCCTCGATGACTCGCCATTAGATAATAAAACAAAATGTACAGATGGATAATAATAATTACCAACTGAAGACCACTCAAGACCCACTGGTAAGATATTGAAGACCTTGGACTCGCTTTCGTATTCGCAAGTTAGTACCGTGCTCTCCGTGTCTTCCGTAATCGGATGGATCTAAAACATAAAATATAATGTCATCATAATTTTTGAGAACACATTTAGTCCACATGACCCATCCACAGAATGTAAGAAAGTAAGTAAAAACTGTTTTTATTGTACCATAGAATTGCATATGCTACGGGCAACTTGAGAAGTTGAATAGTGTCTTCTCTATCTCTCTTTACCGGTCACTTCTTTAGCTGTCTGCATTCCTGCTTTTTCTCCTCCACATCGCCCGGTCTTCGACATCCTTAGTTGTGAGACCATTAGCACGAATATTGTTTACTGCGACTTCGAGCCAGCACTTTTTAGGCTTGTCCCTTCTACCCGGCCCTGACGGCGGCGGCATGGCTAGACACTTTCCCAACGATCCGTTTAGTTGTTCGGATCCGGATTGGATCGGTCGGAATCACTACATAGTATAAATCTATCCCTATGTCCCTTTGTATGCTTAAATCTTTAAAACTACACCACGGATTTTGAGGCGGTTTTTTTAAATAGATAGAGTGTATCAAGAGGAAGGTTTTTTATGCCCATGCGAAGCCGGCGGGTCGCTAGTACCTGATAAAACACTTACTGTCACCATTTTTCTGAGATCAGCCAAATAATATTTCTTCACAGTGCCGTTATACACATCCATACGAGACCGGTCTAATGTTTCATTGTACCTATAAAACCAATTATCATCAATCTTTGTGGTCTAATGATGTATTTATGTAAATGCAATAGTATTATTCATTCATTAACATGTTACCGGACGGTTTTGAAAACTCAATAGAAGTTTAATTGTTATATAACGTCTATAGACGTAGTGCGTCCGCCAACGTGTTAATTCCAATCAAAGCCTGAAGGCTTACTTTTACCTCTACAAGGTGACAATGGTCACCATGTTAAAAGACCCATTTTAAGATAAACCACTGCTTGATCTGTTATCTTTAAACAAACACTTAACAAATATTACAGAGGAAGTATAGTATCCACTCATAAATTTTTTTAAAATCTAAGTTTACGGAAGAAAGAAAACTTTTTGCGGTGTGAAATTTTTGCTCTGTGGGATCAAATTTCGTTCCTTCACTTACCAAATCTCAAATGGTTCCGAGCCTTCGTTAAAAACGTCAATGATTTCGCCCTTAAAATAATATTCCGTCGGCCATCTTGGACCCGATATGGGTTCTTCAGTACCTGACAAAAAAATAATTATAAAAATGAGGTTTTTTTCTTTGTTAATTAATTCAATGCCTCTGCCCAACTCTTTCTGTTGGGCAAAGACCTAGAGTTTATTAACAAAAAAAATAACCCTGACGATACTAAAAAAAATAATAATAACTAAATAAACGAAATATTGAAACTAAACTAGGTAAGTACACTGCCTTTTAATTTTTTTGTATTTTTGTATAATAACTAGGACCATGATCAAAGCGTACCTTAGACTGAAGTGTAAGCTAAAGATATAAGTTGGAATCACCGAGCGACAAAGGTACTTGAAATATCTTCTTTATCCTAGCGTGTTTCGTTGCATCTTCAACTCACGCTTTAGAGCCCAGGGGCCCAATTCTCACGCAATCGAAGTTCACTTCACAGATTTTCTCCAATTTTTTTCACAATCGAAAAGTTTCGATCGATCAATGCGTTCGATTGAACTTTTTCAATTGTTATTTTTTGAAAAAGCAGAACCTTTTTAAAAAATTGGAGAAAATCGGTGAAGTGAACTTCGATTGCGCGTGAATCGGGCCCAAGAGCTTTTAAAGATACTCCTAGATTTTACGGTACTGGTTATTACAATGACGCAAATGCGACCAAAAAGCTGATCTCCGTAAAAAAATACAGTGAAACCAAACCAAAAGAAAAATTAGTACTTACTTGAAATATAGCCATTAATTATGTTGAGAGATGTAACACAACATATAATTAAACGAAACAAAAGATACTCCATTATGCTCGTAATGTGTTTATAATGAGTATATTTTGGAAAGTATTTCATAAATAAGTCATTAACAGCTTTTATATTGATAAGCAGTGTATTATCTGCGGTTTTAATTAAGTCGTTAGAACAAACAACAAATTAATTAAACACAATCATTATTTGCGAATAGTCATTAGCTTTCGCCCGAACTTTCCGATAATTCGCAAACTTTTGGGAAATTAATTTTATCATTTTTATTATAGGTGAACTGAAAACTCCAATTATTTCAAAAAATACTAATCAACAACACTATTAATCTTATAGCATTAAAGAAAACGGAGATGACACGCGTACCTATTTCTACGCTTAGAATATTAAACGCTGGAGAGGCCACCAACAGGCTACACCCTATGCCAATGTATATGACCGCCGGTCATACTGCTTGTACTTGTGTTCTTGTAGGTATTTATTATATATATATAGATAATTTTGACAAGTGTGTGCGTAAGGACGTATTCGAATAAGGCATTAATGTTAATTAATACAAAACAGCAATAAAGTGTCCATATAGAAAAATTGTAGAAATAAGAACATCTATCGCAGCACAAAAATGACTTAGGCAATCATTTTCTCTATTTTTCTATACGCATCAGCACCAGAAGCCAAGTGACAATTTCAGAACGCTAATGAATGTCGACAAGAACGAAATGAATGTGATTGACATAAGCTGCGTTAAATCACGTGGTAAATCTCATGTCAATCCCATACATTTCGTTCTTGTCGTACCTCGTTAACGTTTTGAGATTGTTACTTTGGCTAAACCCCAAACATGGACGCTGACGGCAAAAAATAAGAGCTAAAATTGAAGCATTTGAAATGTGGTGCTGGAGGAAAATGCTTGGTGTATCATGGATACCGCACTAATGATAATATTAGAACAACTTAATGTCCACGTAAATAAAAAACATACACGTCTAAATTGAGCATTATTGATTTTCGTATGTTTATAATTTGCTTGCTTCATAATGAAGTAATTAGAAAAAAAAATTTTTAATCCCCTCTTACGGCCACTGTAATTTGATTTCTCTTGAATTCATACCGTGTTGGTAGATGACCCTGCATACTGTGGTGGTAGAGAAGTCAATAAACCCTGCAGGCCTTGGTATTAAAATGAAGCACTGCCACTTTATGTAGTTCGTGGAGTACTAACTAGGTCAATTGGCTCCGTACACCTAGGTGCCTAATCTGTTTTTTTAATCCAACAAGTTGGCCCCTGTAAACATATTCGTCGATTTTTGTTTTTTGCAGTACGATCAAAACCATCATCAATATTTGTTTCTTTCGTTCTCTCATCTTTGCGCTTTTCCGGTCTAAAAGGTCATTCATATCAAAATTTGTCAATAGGGATGAAAAAAAAAACAAATCAATAGTACGTGGACTTTATTTACAATTCTTACATCTAGCCGTTTTTTGTTAATTATTAAAAAACCAATAAGCCTCTTATTCAATACACAATATTTCTATATATTTAAATAGCTTGTACTAGATGCCGTCATGGTGAAGCTTTAAAATAGATGACATAATCAACGGATCCTTTAAAATGAATACCCTCATAATGAAGGCGTTACATATAAAATGTGAAAAAGCATAACTTCTAAAAGATGACAAAAAGGGACGTCATTGAGCCAGCAGTTGTTCTCCTGAGCTGACATGAGGGTATATCTGTATATCCGTCTTTTAAAAGTTGAGCCTTTGGAAGATAAGTAAAACTGGTGATATTCACAAAGAATAAGAGTCTAAAAGGTTGAAGGTACATTTAAATGTTGAATACCTTAATGATGAAGGGATATAAAGGATCATTCCTAAACGATAACATAATAAGGGTCATTTAGCAAAAAACAGTTGTTCTCCTGAGCTGACATGAGGATGTACCCGTCTTCGCCCCAGTCCTCGCCCCACGAGTTGCGTACTATCCAGTACAAGTCGCCATCTCGAAGTCCATAACCCACTATCACCACCCCGTGGTTTGGACTGCCGTATTCGCTGTGAAAAGGTTTGGTTTTAGAAAATAATGTAGGTACTTTAAAAACTAAAAAATCGTTATGGAATTTTACGGTGCAGTTGGTTGGTCTGGTTATGAAGTAAAACCACATTATTCAAACTCACAAAATTTGAAAACTATTAGTGACGGTCATGCTGGAACAAACAGCAGTGGGTTATTATTTTTATGACGGCTCCTTGGGAATGATGTTACTGGTGGAACAATCCATTTGTCGGCCAGAGGTACGAGTATGAGGATACAAGGTAAAGAAGATAACTAATAAAGAGGGCGTGAAAATCAAACGGCAAGGTTTTTTTGTTTGTTTGTCGGCTTTGTTTAGAAAAATGAAGATTTACCAATCATCGTCGAAGAACACCCCACTAGAATACAACTTCATGTTTTGGGTGGCCCTGACGCTGACGGCGACTGGCCCAAATTTGTTCAGAGCCAGTTTCACAGAGTTCACGCTGTTTTGGTTGACCTTCCCGAAGCCACGGATCTTGAAGACTGAGGTCAGGTTTTGGATATGGCATTTGCCGTCCTAGAAACAAATCAGGAGTTACCCAACTAACATTTTGGTAATAAGAAATGGTGATAAAACAGTTCCTTAAAAGTAATTTTTGGCAAGCAAGAGTTATACAAAGGTTTTACCAATTGGTGTTAGAGCACTTTCTAACCCCTTACACACCCTTGATTGGACCCATCATTGTTAATGAATGGGTAAAAAGACATGGAACCTAGCTAGATTATTATCTTTTTGACAATGTAAGGATTTATGTTTAAAATTTCAATGAAATCATTAGAGCGGTTTTCGAAAACGCGAATACAAATAAATATATACAAATATTGCTCGTTTAATTGATTAGTTATTTGATTATAGTCATGACCATTGAACAAACAAAAACTAATAGTTAAGAATAACACTAACGTTCTTATTATAGTAACAGAATTAGTTTGCTTAAACTCATGCTATGACTTACTTCCTCTTTATACTCGCCGTAGTCAACTACTGCTGGGATTCCTCTGTCGAAGATGTATTTGAAGACGTCATTCAATGAACCACCCATACAGCCCAAGTTGTTGTACCTGTTTGAGAAATATATATGTTTTTAATAAGGAGTTCGTCCTCCATGGAATAGTGATGACCTTTTTCTTCTCCTTCACAAGTCGATTACCTATTTAAATATTCCCATGGGCCAAAATTGGGCCATTAAGTAAGTCAAATTAGTATTATTTATTTTTAAATTCATTAACACAGAAAAATATAACATAGAATAAAGAATATTAGTACAAAGGTGATGCTTGTTTCTAAAGTTACTATCAGTTATTAGTTACTTATTTGTTAGTTAATTAATTATTCCTTAACAAAAATAAACAATTAACAGAGAATATAATTTTTGCCATTATTAATTAGGTGAGACTGCCTGTCGATTCTATAAGCTTCAAACAACAACTCGCTTCTCACGTCTTGATTCTGTAAGATTTTAGTTTGATCTCGTGTTTTAGTAAATTGTTCTTAAATGTTCGATCAACTAGAGCCGCTCAAAAAGTGATAGCGCGCTCAGGTCCACATTCCTGCATCCAAGACTGTAAGCTATGGCTCCATCGGTCGTGGCTGTGTATGAGGACTGCCCGAATGCCTTATTGGTTACTAGCGACCCGCCCCGGCTTCGCATGGGCATAAAAACCTTCCTCTTGAATCACCCTTATCTATTAGAAAAAACCGTATCATAATCCGTTAAATGAGTTAAGCATACAAAGGGACATAGGGACCGAGAAAGCGACTTTGTTTTATACTATGTAGTGATGAATGAAGTCTTACCCCCAAGCACAGTCCACCAAAGACTGCTCGCTCAGGTCTACATTCCTTCCTCCCAGACCATAAGCGAAGGCTCCTTCTACCGTAGCTGTTGATGAGAACGCCCAGCAAGTCCTATAACAAGGAAAACCTTACCCCCAAGCACAATCCACCAAAGACTGCTTGCTCAGGTCTATATTTCTGCCTCCCAGACCATAAGCGAAGGCTCCTTCTACCGTGGCTGTTGATGAGAACGCCCAGCAAGTCCTATAACAAGGAAAACCTTTCCCCCAAGCACAATCCACCAAAGACTGCTCGCTCAGGTCTACATTCCTTCCACCCAGACCATAAGCGAAGGCTCCTTCTACCGTGGCTGTTGATGAGAACGCCCAGCAAGTCCTATAACAAGGAAAACCTTACCCCCAAGCACAATCCACCAAAGACTGCTCGCTCAGGTCTATATTTCTGCCTCCCAGACCATAAGCGAAAGCTCCTTCTACCGTGGCTGTTGATGAGAACGCCCAGCAAGTCCTATAACAAGGAAAACCTTACCCCCAAGCACAATCCACTAAAGACTGCTCGCTTAGGTCTACATTTCTGCCTCCCAGACCATAAGCGAAGGCTCCTTCTACCGTGGCTGTTGATGAGAACGCCCAGCAAGAACCGCAGCTGCCTTGTTCTATAAAAAGAGTCAGATGTCAGGCACTCGTGCTAGGTATGAGAATATATGAGCGATTTTTTTTTGCCTTATAAGTATTACGTCGCATTGTCGAAACTTTGTAATTTTGAAGTTAACTTTTGTCGAAATAATCTTGTCGTAATTCGAACCGATGGTCGTAGACCCTTCTACATACAAACCAGACTATAGGACAGTGTTAGTGGCCAACACTATCAGATTTTTTAACTACTTAAAGGCATTACTGAAACATAGTTATAAGAAATTCTTAGACTTCTTTATTTTAAAGACCTCTGTCTAGGAAGGAGTATTACAACATGGGGTTTTTCAAAAAGAGCGTAAAAAGATTTCTTAATGGTCGGCAACGCGCACGTGATACCGCTGGTGTTTTAGGCATCCATAGGCTACGTTAACCGCTTCCCATCAGGTGGGCAGTATGCCTGTTTGCCTACTAAATGGTACTTTTTTAAAATATTGAGAACAAATAATTAAGAATCGCGTGGGGGCAAAACTTTTTTTTTTTAATCTAGGGTTGAGAAGAATATTACACTCCACTTACGTTTGACAGGTTGCAAAACTCCTTTCACCCGGAGATCAAACTCATCGGGCAACTGGTCGACCAACTCGTCCACTTCCTTCAGAGTGCTGAATGTGTGGGTGCCCTTGCTGCCAGGGTCCGATGGTCGGATGCCAGTTAGATATCGCAACTCGTCGTCCGTGCGGTCGGCGAATTTGTTTATTGTTAGTTTGTAGCCTAGATTTTTACGATTGTGCTCTACGACTGATCTGAAATTCAGGTAAAAAATCAAAGAATTTGGAATCGTTCGACGCGATGCAAATTAAAAAAAAAAAAATCTTATGCTTAAAAGGCATAGATAAAAAAAAATTGCCTGCCTCGCGATTTTCCAAATTCTTTGTTATAATGTCAAATAATGGAAATTTTTCAATATTCCCAATGACTCTCATGGTATATAAGTCGACTGCTGAAAACCAATAGTGACTAGGTTACCTCCAATTTTTAAGGAATATAGTCTTCCGTAACTCGATTTCTTCATTTCTATAGTCCTTGTTGTGGTGGTGTTTGTAACTGAAAACAAAAATTGTTACTTATAACGTTAGCGTCACACGAGCATTGATATTACGTTATCTGTGCCCCTAGTATGAGTTTTTCTTAACGCAGACGCTAGCGACTGCGTTTGTGATTTAGTATGGCAAACCTGTACAGCGCCTCTGGCGGATAGTAAGGCAACTAAGAAATTCCATACAAAATCCTAACGCAGTCGCTAACGTCTGCGTTAAGAAAACTCGTGCTAGGGGTACTGTTGTTTATTCATTCATTCATAACTGGTTTGTCTATTGCACAGGGTTCCCACTTGCCGATATTTTTAACCCCCGACGCAAAAAGAGGGGTGTTATAAGTTTGACGTGTCTGTCTGTCTGTCTCTGGCATCATAGCTCCCGAACGGATGAAGCGATTGCAATTGAGTTTTTTTTTATTAAAGTTGACTTATGGGCGAGTGTTCTTAGACATGTTTGATGAAAGTCGGTTGAGTCGTTTAGTAGTTGTGGGGATAAATGTGGGGAAGAATCACCGAATGTCTGCAAATATACTCGAGTGGGGTCTCAAATGAAAGTGCGTCACGTGCACATTACAAAATATTATGTTCAATGTATATCGGTTGAGCTGTGAAAAAGCTCTAAGGGGGTATAAGTGGGGAAAATATCTTATATTTGCAAATAATATGTGGGGGGGGGGAGGAAATCAGTCGACCCTCACTACTAAAAACAAATCGTGGGTAACGCACACATTCACACACAGTTCTTCTAAAGAAATAACCTAATTGTAACTATGGCTATTGCCCAGTTTTGGGCTTCCAAGGGTAATTAAGGTGAACCTCGACACGCTAAGAAGAACTATGGCTTACCCAGTAAAAGCCACATCCAAATCCAACGGCACCGCTGGATGCAAGAATCGCATGGTTCTCGTAAAGTCGGATTCAATATCTTCGCATTCATCTTCTGAAAATGACACAACAGTTGTTAGTCTTCATCTTAATAACTGCCTCCGTGGTCCAGTTGCTAAGGCGTTTGCCTGTAGGGCCTGGGGCCGAGGGTTCGATTCCCACGGGAAACATATTTTGTTGTTTGCTTGAATCACTTGATTATCTGATAATGAAGATGATTCCGTGCTTCGGAAGCCACGTTAAGCTGTTGGTCCCGGATGCCATCTGGTAGTAGTTAAAAGAACCACGTCAGAGGCCGAGAGGTAGTTTCGAAGAACCCTGACACCAGGGTGTGCACGGTAGATTGACTGTGACACCTACACGAAGAGTCGTCATTTTTATTTCAGCATTTTCGGCTTTATTTTCCCTTTGTCATTTACGATGTTCAACGTGATAGAATTTCATAGGTTTTTGTAACTAACACACCAGAATTGATCCTATTCGTAAGTATGGTTTCTCTAAATTCTATGTTTTCATTGTCTCTACCACAGAACAGAGAAGTTATCCGTTAAAATTTCTAAATTCGATGGTCCCTACAAAGGAAGAAAAGATCAAGAAGGTGCAACTGGAAGAGTCAAGCAAGTACAGCGCACTCTCCCGAGATTCGGCTCGATTAACCGAAGGGTTGGTAGAGCCATGGGAATTGGAGGGTTGGTCTGATTTCCCTGTAAATATGGTATCCAAAGTCAGACGGCAGTTGCTACATTGTAATAGCTAGTGTAGATAGGCACTGGCTATCACATTGTAGCGACTGCCGTATCTACTTAGGAATCCCAACTAATATAATAAATGCGAAAGTGAGTGTGTTTGTTGTTTGTTATGTTTGTCACGCCTTCACGCTCTATCTACTGAACCAATCTTCACATAGTTATCGCATACACATGGTTAGAAGTATTGAAAAGGACACAGGGTACCTTTCATCCCGGGAAAAGGCACTGTTCCCGAGGGAAATTCACGCAGGCGAAATTATTAGAATGGAGAAACTGCTGTATGCCGTCAGACTTCCATATATATTTTCACAGAGAAACCAGAGAAAAAGTAACATGACCTGGGTGTGTTAGTGGCCAACACTGTCAGAACAATAAGGTTACCTTACCGCCAACAATTTTGAAATCATCAGAGCTGACTGATGATTTGAAGTCGTAATATTCAGTGACAGTGTGATCCATAAGACTGCCGGCGTCTATGTCATACTTTTTCTGGTCAAACCTGTAAATAAATTGAAGATAAATAAATAAATAATAAATATATAAGGACAAATCACACAGGTTGAGAAAGATAGAGATAAGATAGAGGATTTATTAAAGGAAAACAGTACAAATCTCATAGAATTACGAAAACGCGCGGGCTGGTTTTCATGGCATTTTTTTATCTATGCTTGATATTCTTTTTTTCAAGTCTTGTTCTTCACAGCTGAGGGTCGTGACCATAATCCAAATAAGCAGCTTGTATCTTCTAGTCGGATCTATTCTGTGTTACCCAACAAAAGACATTTTCAAAATCGGCAGTCTTTAATGCATGGCCATACTGATACCTCATGGTCCCCTGGACCACTCATGGTTCTCTTCTCTCTCTCTCCACTCTCATCTTAGTGCTTTCCCGTTTGCGTCCTCAGCTGGTGGTGGTGGTGGTGGTCTTAACTTTCATTCACTTTTCTCCTCCACTTCACCTCGTCTTCGGCATCCTTGTACCCCTAACGGTTCTTCATAGTCCCACCGTGCTAATTTATCCCAGCAATGACTAATCTTTGCAACAAACAACAAGTTTTATGCCCAGAAGCTAACTAGGAAAGTTCTGGAACAAAGATGATGATTTTAGTGATGGTGAGAAGGAAAAGGAAAACACTCACGAAACTGGAATATCGACTCCGTTCTCCGTGCGGTACACGAGAAGAGTGTCTTCCATCCGGTACACTCCTTCTATCTCTGTCTGTCTTTTCCACTCTTGCACCACTTTGCCGTTGAGAGTGTAGGCTTCTGAAACAATAGGTGAAGAAAATAAGTACGGTAGGCCACATAGAAAAGTATTTATATCGTTTGAGCTTACGATAGTAAGAGATAAATAAAAAGTAAGTAACATATGGTTGGGTTCAGAAAGTGACTAATATCGAAGTCCTACAAAGAATGGGCAAAAAGTTGGATGTGCTGAATTGTGTCAAAGAGTAAAAGCTGCAATACTTTGGACACGTCATGCGAGGGGAAAGATACCGTATTCTACAGCGCGTAATGCAAGGGATATTCCAGGGTAAACGAAAACCCGGAAGGAAAATAATCTCTTGGCTGAAGAATTTAAGAGATTGGTTTCATTAGAGTACCAGGGCGCCTTTCGTGCAGCAGCTTCAAAAATTATGATAGCCATGATGTCGCCAATCTTCATAAAGAAGCGGCACTATAAAAAGAAGATTAAATATGGTAGAAATTCAGCATTTGTGTTAATTGCCAGAATATTACAAATAGAATCAGGGTCGTGAGAAGTTCAGGCACAAAGTCGGTGTTAAGCAACAAGAGAGGTACTCAACTGGGTTTGGCTCTCAAAATTGAGTAGCGTTTGAGTATTCGGGTGTTAAGCATTTAAATATAGGACAAAAAAACAAATCCCGTTTCAATTTGATATTAGCAGTAGATGCAGTTTTACTTATACCATTTGGGGTTTCTAGGCAATTTTTTTTAGCCTATGTAACTACTATGACTTACAATAATATTTTTAATTATATCCATACCAAATTACATGATGATGATTGAACATGATGAAATTTAGATACAACTCGTACAAAAATTTTAGTTAAAATTGGTAGTGTTTCGTATAAAACATTCATCAGACAAATATATATTCACGTTGAATTTACTCGATTCGGATAATCGACAAGTGTTAGTTTTGGTACATCCCTACCGGGTTTGGACGCGCGTGGCGCCTGAGAGATCAGGCTGTTGCTGACCTTGATCAGATCATGGAGCTCTACAACGAGGTCATCCAGGCTGTCGGGGAACTGGACAGCGGGAGGGCCGAATCAGGAACGTCGGCGTCCCACACGACAGCCGCGGCCCCCACAGGAAAAGGGGTTACAGGCCGCCTCCCCACACTGGACTTGCCGCAATTTAGCGGCAAGGTGGAGGACTGGGTGGCCTTCAAGAATATGTTCACCTCCCTGGTGGATCAACGGGAGGATCTCACAAAGGTCCAGCGGTTGGCCTATTTGTTGACGGCGGTGCGTGGTGAAGCGAAGGCGCTTATCCAGCACCTGCCCCTTGAAGGTGACCAGTACGATACCGCGATGGAGCTGCTGGAATCGCGGTACCAAAACACGCGTCTACTGGCAGACGCGCATGTCAGGCAGCTACTGACACTGCCCAGGGTGACCAGCCGCTCGCAGCTGAGGTCGCAGATACTCCTTCCGGTGAAGGTCGCGACCAACACGTTGCGGCTGCTCGGCCTCCCAGTGGACCAGTGGTCCTATCTGCTCCTGCACTTGGTGCTGGATAAGATTCCAGCCGAGATGCGGGCCCGGTTCGATCGGGAACAAGTAGCTGGGAGTCGGGACCTCCCCACCTTCAACGATCTCCTCCAGTTCCTGGAGTGGGAGGCCAGGGTCGCGGAGACCTCGGTGGAAACGATCCGGAGGACTGCGCCGGAACGCACTCCGCCCGGCTCGGGAACGGGAAGGCCTCAGCAGCGCAGAGGGCCGACGCAGGCCTATGCGGTGACAGCTGGAGCACCAGACACTGGCTGTCTGGGATGTGGGCAGCACCATCGGGAGGTCGACTGCCCACAGTTCATCAAACTGTCCGTAGGACATCGCCGCCGGAGGGCGAGAGAAGGGAGACGCTGCTACGGCTGTCTGGGGGGTCACCAGTACCGGGACTGCCCCAGGGCCACAGCGTGCCCCAGGTGTGGAGGACCACACCATACCCTTCTGTGTAATCGAAGGGACGGCTACCCACCGAGAGTGGAGCGCCCAACGGGCGGGGGCTCCAGAGCATCACCACCTGGAAGTGGTAGGTCATCTGGTCGAGGTTCGCCAAGTGCTGCGTGCGCAGACAGGGTGAACTCCCCAACCCAGGTCGACCAGGAGGGGCCGACGACAGCCACCGGATTGGCTGCAGTCCGGACTCCAGCGGCCCAGGCGCCGCAGTCCCAGGTTATGAAGAGGCCACAATTACCGGCACGGGAGCCGGTGCAGGAGTCAAGGGCGAACCGGTTCTCGCCCCCGCTCCACGAATACCCGAGGCTGGAGTACCACCCCCCGTATCATCGGTACGGGAGGGCGGCGGGATATGCTCCGCCTCAAAGTGCTTATATGTTGCACGCCCTACTGGGCGGGGCCGCCCTCCCCCGCGGGCCAGTACAACGCGTGACTAGCTTGCCACAGTCACCATAAGGCAACAGAACTCCTTACCGTCCTGTTGCCAACTGCGGCGGTCCGCATTTGGTGCCCTCAGGAGGGCTACGTCCGGATACGAGCCCTTTTGGACACAGGGGCCCAGGGTACACTGGTGTCAACTCGGGTTGCTAAGACACTGGGCCTACCCCGACACTCCGTAGTCACGGGAATGAGCGGAGTCGGAGGTAGTGAGGTGCCAGGTGTTACTGGACGACCACACTTCGCATTCTCCGCAGATAAGGATACGAGATGGAGAATTTGGGCTTCGGCGACGGTGCTGGATACCGTCGTGGGCCGTCTCCCTTCTACGGAATTGGCCGAGCAGGAGAGAAGCCAGTTTCCACGTGCCGCCGCCGTGCTGTCACGTGACTTGTATGTTGATGACGTGTGCACGGGCGGGGCTACAATCGAGGAGGCGATCCGGCTGCGGGACGAGCTCATCGCCCTCCTCGTCACTGGAGGATACGAGTTGCGGAAGTGGGTGTCGAATGACCCACGTCTGTTGGAAGGGATCCCGGATGATCACCAACAGAATCCGCACCTCTTTGAGGATCAGGAAAACTCTGAAATGGTTGCTGTACTCGGGATTCAGTACAAACCTGTGGCAGACATCTTCACCTTCCGAGTTGGATTGGATTCCCTGAAGGTTTGGACTGGACGGACATGTCTGTCTACTCTGGCTAGGATGTATGACCCCAATGGCTGGATTTGCCCGGTCCTGTTTGCTGTCAAATGCCCGCTACAGAGACTGTGGACATTGGGTGTCTCGTGGGACGAGCCGCTGGATGGCCGCCCGCTTGATGACTGGTTGGGTCTGGTCACAACGATGGGAGAGCTCAATCAGGTGGCCCTGCCGAGGTGCATTTTGCCCCCGGGTAGGTACCGTGCGAGCTTACATGGCTTCTGTGATGCATCAGAGCGCGGGTTTGCAGCAGTCGTGTACTTAAAGGCCTCAGACTCGGAGGGCCGAGTACAGGTCAGATTGCTACTGGCTAAAAGCAAGGTGGCTCCCATCAAGGCCAGACTCACAATCCCGAAACTGGAGTTATGCGGGGCTCACTTGTTGGCTCGACTCCTCGGCCACGTGAGCAAAGAACTGGCGGCCACGGTAGACATCAGGGATACCTACGCGTGGTCGGATAGCCAAGTGGCATTGGCATGGATACGGGCGGCGCCACACACTCTGGAGGTGTTTGTGGCAAATCGGGTGGCCCAGATACAGGACCTGGACGTTACAGTAATCTGGAGACATGTGCCCGGTGAGCTCAATCCGGCTGATTGTGCCTCACGCGGCTGCACCGCCCCCGAACTCATACGTCATCATCTCTGGTGGGTACCAGAGTGGTTACTGGAACCAGAGTCGACCTGGCCGAGTACACCTGAGCCAGGCCTGGTTGAGGATTTGCCAGGCGTGTTGGTACACGCAGTGACGGCGCAACCCGCGCTGGATCTTGACTGGCTGCTGCGCCGTTACAGCAGCTTGGACAAGCTGTTGGGTGTCACCAGCTGGATGTTGCGGTTCATCCACAATTGTCGCCATCCCCAGCATAAGAGGCTCGCGCCGGTAGCGACCGCTGAGGATCGGCGCATTGCTATGCGTCATCTGGTTCGCCTAGTCCAGGAGGACAGGTTCAAGTCTGAGCTTCAAGCCTTGCACTCGGGACGCGCTAAGTTGAAGGGTGCTGTCGCCAGATTGAACCCATTTATTGATCAGGATGGTCTAATCCGCGTGGGGGGCAGACTCCGGAAGTCGGACCTGTCCTACGGGAGACGCCATCCCTTACTACTTCCCAAGGGCGGGGCCCTTGTCGAGCTCATAATAACACACCGTCATGTTAGCAACGCGCACGCTGGACTAGGTGCGATGTTAGCAATTCTACAAAGGGAATTTTGGATCCTGTCCGCGAGGAGAGCAGTCAGGAGCGTTGTATTCAAATGTGTAGCATGCTACCGGACAAAGGCATCTACCATGCAGCCGCAGATGGGTGATCTGCCGGCTGATCGGGTACAATACACGAGGCCGTGGGTCGGGGTCGGCACGGATCTTGCGGGACCCTTTCTGATAAAGTCAGCCGCGGTCAAGAACAGGAAATTGACCAAGGCATACTTGTGTGTGTTTGTGTGCCTCGCGACCAAGGCGGTGCACTTGGAGGTGGTGTCGGGATTGACCACCGAGGCCTTCGTCGCGGCCCTGGATAGATTCGTTTCAAGGCGTGGAGTGCCGTCCTTGATTCGGTCGGACAACGGAACGAACTATCGGGGTGCTGCAAACTATCTGCGTGACGTCACTGAGTTCCTGGAACAACACAGTGACCAAATTGGTCAGGGCTGTGCCCAACGGGGCATAGAATGGCGGTTTTCGGTACCAGCCTGTCCGCACTGGGGCGGAATATTTGAGGCCGCGGTCAAATCGGCCAAGACACACTTACGGCGAGTAGTGGGGGAGACCACTCTTACGTTTGAAGAGTTGGCCACCATATTCTGTAAGGTGGAAGCCGCTTGAACTCCCGTCCACTATGCCCAGTGTCTCAGGACCCAAATGATATTGACGTGTTGACACCGGGCCATTTCATAATCGGGCAGCCGGTAACTGCCCTCCCAGAGTATCCTTGGCGGGATCAAGGTACTTCTCGGCTATCGCGTTGGCAGATGCTGCAACAGATGAGTCAGGATTTCTGGAGGCGCTGGTCTGCCGAATATCTCCACTTGTTGCAGCAGCGAGTCAAATGGACGGATCATACTAACCCTCCGGTAGAGGGCGACATTGTTTTAATGAAGGAGCCTAATTTGGCCCCCCTGTGCTGGCGGCGAGGCCGCATTTTAAAGTTGATACCAGGCACGGACGGAATCCCTCGAGTTGCCGAGGTTTTGGTAGACGGATCAATTTTGACCCGTGCACTCACTTCATTGGCCCGCCTTCCATCAAACGACTAGTATGGTTTACTAGTGAAATGTCGGGATACATTTCAGGGCGGGGGATGTTTCGGATAAAACATTCATCAGACAAATATATATTCACGTTGAATTTACTCGATTCGGATAATCGACAAGTGTTAGTTTTGGTACATCCCTACCGGGTTTGGACGCGCGTGGCGCCATGACAGTTAGCAGTCTGCATCATCGCGCGGCCGTGGTTAGATGCATTCTCTTTGTTTATTACTTGTGAAGTCTCGGGATAGACTATTCTAATACGATTCGCGTTCAATCTTCGGGAATAATTGCGCATTGATATCGTGAGTGAGGCCCGGTTGCCTAGTGGATAAAAGTTTAAAGCTTATTGACAATTGAACACTCGGTAGTGAAATAACCTGTGTGGAGACCTCCATTCTACCCGAATTCGCCGTGCTTCGCCGGATCGACACCGAATTAATAGGGGATGTGTAGGAATCTCATGAGAAGGGGCTTAAACGGGTTTAATTAATTCGGATTAATAAGCAAGTCACGCCCAAGCGCGTAAGGTACTTTTCTTTTGTTTATTTTTAGTGTTCAGCCTAACTTTTCTATCATACACGCTTCCACTGTCAAATTTAAACATTCTGGTAGCAGAGTTGGCTGAAACAGGTAGCTTATCTAAATTTCATCATAATCGGTCCAGTGATTTATCTGTGAAAGCGTAACAGAGATACTTTTTCCCCCTAGCTGTATGTGTCCCACTGCTGGGCAAAAGCCTCCCTAATTTTCTTCCATGCGTCCCTGTCCTATGCCGCTTCTTTCCAATCCTTTTCGAAGACCCTTAAGTCATCTGACCTTTTTTTTCTTGGCCTTCCTCTTTTTATACCCATCCTCTTGGATCCTGGTTGCTAGTCCATCCAGCTAGTTAATCCAGCCCATCTCTCCGGATGCGTACGGCACACGTGACGTGCGAATATTATAAATGCGTAAGGATCTCTGTATTATTGTGTAAGCATTCATAATAGTCCTATAAGAAGGAAAACCTTACCCCCCCAAGCACAATCCACCAAAGACTACTCGCTCAAGTCTACATTTCTGCCTCCCAGACCATAAACGAAGGCTCCTTCTACCGTGGCTGGTAACATTTTACCAATACTTATAATTGCTTATAACATTTTACCTGTATTATTCATGAACTCAGCATCAGGTAGAAAATCATTGTCTTCATCATCAGAGCTTGTGTACATGCATTCAACTATGTTCATCATATCTTCTGTAGTTATTGTCAAAACCTAACAAAAATAATTTTATTAAACGAAAAATTTAAACTGTTTGAAAAATTTCGAAACCCCACCATCAGGGGGGTTACTACCGTCTCTTAAAATCATGCAAGATTCAGTGAGTAAGCGAGACAGCGCAATACAAGATGTAAGGCGACATCTCCCTTACTCACTGGATCTTGCATGGTGTTAAGAGATGGTGGTAGGCTACCAGAACGGTTTCCCAGTACATAAATGTCCTTTATTGAGAATAAACAATTTAAATTTAAAACAGGTAATACAATAAAAAGAAAACTTAAACAAAAATAATCTAACTTAATAAACTAAACTAAATCTAAAACAAAATAAAACTTATAAACTAAAAATTACCTAAATTGGGCCCCCCTTGGCAGGGTTCCCATCCCGCAGGCAGCATTCCCGCGCTGAATAGCGATGGCTATCCGCTGAGCGAGAAAGCTGCCCGCGCGAGGGTCTCCTGTTGTCTCTTTTAATTGTCTCCCAGTTGTATTGTTACGAAATTAAAATAATAGTGCCACATAGTTGGAATACACTGTGGTTGAGGCCGAGCAACACTGGTTATAGAACATTCTTGTACCATATAAGGACGTATCCCCGCAATCGAACATTCGCCGTGGAACACACTGGATCGATACTCATGAACCTCATGTGTATGACCCCCCAGCTCGTAACCGTATCATCAGTATACGCTGCAAAGCCCATAGGGTATAGTAGCCGGCACATAAATTGGCCACAAAAAGCACATGCGGGGGGCTGCGCACGATAAAATTTGTATATGAAAATTGGCTACTGCTTATTCAAAGTCCTTTCAGTTTTTTTGCCAACTTATACGCCCCAAACTATACGCTTAGGTAAAAAAACATAATGCAGTATAGTGATGTACCGCTGGAGTACTTACTTACCGGGATTATTTTAGTTCACGGGAATATTCTCTTATTAAAATGGAATATTCCCAAAATCACCAAAGGACTTTGGAAACTTTCATAAAATTTCCCAAATTTTTTGCAACTGTTAGAATATTTCCGGGAATATCTTCAAAATTCCCGGAAACGGCAGATCACTAAATGCAGCTAATTTTTGCCTATACATTTTTAATCATGGTCCTAGATTGCCAGTAGGTACTGGTCCCTTACTATCATCTCTAAAAACCATGCAAGATCCAGTGAGTATCGGGGATGTCGCATTACATCATGTATTGCGCTGTCTCGCTCACTCACTGGAACTTGCATGGTTTTTAGAGATGATAGTAGACCTGGTAATAACAATGGTCATAATTACAATCTTATCACAGGGAAAATATTAGCGAATACATGTGCACTGCTCCATAGATAAAGTATGGGGAGCATCACGCAGGTTTGGCCCAGCCACGGAGGATTATACTAAGTGTTATTTCTTTGTGGTTTGGCTGAAGCCTTAAGGTCACTTACTCTGTAAACACCCCCCCTCTCTTCCTCGGAGCTGGCTACGTAATAACTATTAATTTCTCCATCGAACAGCTCCAGACGAGATCGGTTATACTCTGCACTATACCTGTCGACAAGAATTTAGTTGATGTAGGTACAGTGGGCTGCAGAGAAATCTGACCCACTTTCAATAGCGATACTTGTGGCGTGGGGGTCCGATTTTTCTGCAGCCGACTGTACACTATAACTATAGATTAGGGTTGGTACGAATGCCAAAATTTAGACATCCGCGGATGCAGGTGCGGATGCGGATTTTGCGATTTTAAAAGAATAATTATTTAAATTTTAAGTGCATACATAACTGAAAATCAAATAATTTTAACTTTTCATTGATTTAAGCATATTTTTAGAATAAAATTATGTGAATCTGCATCCGTAAAAACTCCGCATTGATTAATGCGGATGCAGATGTCTAAATTAATGCGAATATTCCGCATTTGGAGGTGCGGCCATGCGAATTTTCATAACACCCCTGCTATTAGATGCAACAAAATAGGCAAAACAATAAAACCGATCAAGTGATAGTCGAAATGGAATTTCAATAGTGGAGAAGGAGAGGGGAGGCCGTTGCCCAGCAGTGGGACACATTAATAAATGGGGAAAAAAGTGATGGACTTAAAACGGCAAAAAATTACGCAATGATACTTTATCAGATAAAGGTTAAGACCTACCACATCCTGAAAGGGTGAACCAGGCCCGTATGGATGTCCACCGTCTGTCCTTTGAAGTAGTACTCGCTCGGCCACGTGATGTCCACTGTGGGTTCATCATCTCCTGTAGACGAAAGAAATTGCATATAACCTTTGCATTGACCTAGTTATAAGATTTTATTATATGTATGTTAGTCTGTAAGGTATTTATCATATGGGTCCCTGGCATTAGTACTTATTCTATTTTGTATTAATGTTATCACCTGAAATAAATGATAATTATTATTATAACTACTAAGGTGCCAGAATGTCGTAACTTTTACCTATTACCATAGTACTATTATATATTCTGTGCTATTACTCTTGGCTCAATAAAGTTTGTTAATAAATTAAATATAACTGTGTAAGGACGTTGCCGTCTTACCTCCATAACCGTTTTAACAGAGAAATCAGACCAATAGGAACATGATCCGGGTGTGTTAATGGCCAGCATTAAATTGTTAGAAAGATAAAAATGGTAACCTTAGGTATCTCATAGAAAAAAAAAATTACATCTCCTATTTCTAAGACTTATATCCACGTAAAAAAAAATAAAAGTAATTGAATAAAACGACTAATCAGTAGTCAATACTGTTGATAAATTTTGCTAAGATTGTTTTTGATTAAGTACCATTTGTTTGTTACGTTTTAATAAACTGAAAAAGATCCTGGATGTAAATGCTCTTAATAAAAAAACTTACCTAATAAAACATATGTGGACGAAATTCTAAAGACTAAAAATAATGTGATGAAACCCACTATAACCGCCATTTTGCGCTGCTACAGCTCCCGCGCAAATGTTGATAGCGAAATCATTCCATTATTTAAATTGAAGGAATAAGGCTATCCATAAACTAAGTAAATCTAATTGTTTTTTTTTTCTCCTTTATTTGCCATGTTTATTAAAAATAAAATAAAAGAGTTAGCAATAATCGAGAACAGCTGGTACGATTAAGGATTGAGCTATTTTAAGTTAAAATTCTTAAAGTTGGAAGATGGTAAAAGGATTGTAAATAACACTTACTTCTCAGTCCCACGAATAAATTTAAAAATGTAAACCTATGTAAAAACCGATTCACCATTAAGTTATCCTTGCGCCTGTTTGGTTTGAGAGACGATGTCACATATATACAAATAATAGATACGTCTTACTTAAACCCCAGATTATAAGAATGCTTTACTAGCACTTAAACCATAAATTTAATAAAATGCCTAGCGCGCTCTATTTCGTATTTCTATGTCTTAAACACTCCTAAGCTGGATTGTAACATAACCATGATTAAAAGCGTACCCTTATATACTGAAATGTAAGCTGAAGATGCAACTAAGAACGTTGGATGATCTAAAAGTAAAATTATGGCCTATAACTGCACCCGGCACGAATATATTCAAATTGATGGCTGAAGATACAAACGCTAATTTGAAAAAAAAAATCAACTGTAAACACCCTTACGGTTTTAAAATTTCCGAATTAATCGATAGTTCATTAATTTGCTATAATTATTTTAATCTCATTAACAATATTTCAACACATCATTAATCAACTTAGTAACCTTCTCTAATTATGAACAAAATTATGTACAAAATACAAGCCAATTAACACTTTTGACGGCCGTTAAGTTAACACAAGGGTCACGTTCAAAAAATAAATAGGTAAAATAAATAAATTAATCATCATTTCAGCCGCAGGCCGTCCACTGCTGGACATAGGCCTCCCCCAAATATTTCCAAAATGACCGGTTAGAAGCGGACTGCATCGTATATACCTTTACCGTTGGGCTATGTTAGGCAGCCTGTTAAATCTGACAGTGTTAGCTAGTGGCTACACACACCTCCACCTCCCATGACTACCAACCTCTCGGTTATACGAGCCGAATCTCGGGAGAGTGCGCTGTACTTGCATTTCGCATCTCTTTCCAGTCGCACCTGCTTGATCTCCCTACAAGTTTCCTATAGTGTCGCAGCCTGTAAAATCTGACAGTGTTGGACACTAACACACCCATATCATGTTCCTGTTGCTCTGGTTTCCCTGTAAAAAGGGTTACGGAGGTCAGACGGCAGTCGCTCCATTGTAATAACCAGTACCGCCAAATCAGGATCATGAACAAAGCGCAGGCTTTGAAGCGAAAGTTTAAATGTAATGGGGAAACACAACTGGTTAGCGAATACGGGGTGTGAAGTAATATAGCTCATTAGGTTACCGGGAAAACGCAATGATGTAGCCTTTACGACCTCCGTGGCGTAATGGTTAACATGCCTGACCGCTACTCAGGAGGTCCCGGGTTCGATCCCCGGTCAGGTCAAGATGAAAAATGATCTTTTTCTGATTGACCTGGGTCTTGGATGTTTATCTTTATATGTAATTGTCATAAAATATAGTATCGTTGAGTTAGTATCCCATAACACAAGTCTCGAACTTACTTTGGGGCTAGCTCAATCTGTGTGATTTGTCCCTATATATTTATTTATTTATTTATTTCCCGAGAGAAAAAAATATTTTTGTCTCAGTATGCTTCTGAGTAATTAATATACTAAGTGAGATCCTAGGCACAGAATATATATTAGGTGCTTGGATGAAGTATGCATGGCAAGAGGTGGTGCGGGGTAGAGAAAAGTGAAGAACTCTCTTGTCGGAGGCCAAGATCCACTGAGTTGCTGGGCCATCGCAGTACCTCGATAGTCCAGTGGTTAAGGCGTGGGTTCCATTCCCATGGGAAGCATACTTTATTGTTTCAGGTTTGGTAAGGAAATTGCATTGAATCAACTGATAGTCGTTAAAGGAACCACGACAGAGGCCGAAAGGCGGTTTCGAAAAACTCAGATACCAGGGTGTGCAGGGTCAATTGAGGTTGAATGGTACACGATGCGATCGAAGTAACCTACTTTCTAGCAGTCTAAACAACATTTTAAAAAATCCGTGTCAGTTACGGTAAAGTAAGCGTATTTAAACGATCGTGGCAATTAGTTGAAGCAGACAGGCAGACCAGGGAGCTAAACATGCAGTTTTTGGTGAGTACGCGACTTATTTTTACCAGCTGTTGTCTGCAGGGCTCGGTACCGGTATGTTGAAGACCCAAAAATAACGGTCTTTAAAATGGTATATATGTATAGCGTCGATTTTAGGGTCCTAATATTTTTGGAGAAATACCGGTTAAGCGGAACCGAGCGGTCGCTGTAGAAATGTATGGGCAGAAAAACGAGCTGGTTTTTTTTTATTTTAACCAGGTTTCCGAGCCCTGGTTGTCTGCAGGGTTTGGAACCGGTATTTTAAAGACCCAAAAATAACCTGGTAATTTAAAACACCGTTCGACTTAAGGGTCAAATACCTGGTTGAGTTATTTTTGGGTATATACCGGTTGAGCGGAACCGTAATGTTATGGGTTGCTGCATGTATGGACAGACTAATGAGCTGGTTTATGATTCTAACCAGGTTTCCGGTTAGTCCTGGTTGTCTGTGGTACTGCCTGCGCGTTCGTCCTCCATGGTATTTTTCTTAAATCGCTCAGAAATGTGCTCTTTTCTATTTTATATAATTTTTAGGGTTACGTAGCGAAATGGCAAAAACTGAACCCTTATACATATATTCGTCATGTTCGTCTGTCCGTATGTCACAGTAATTTAAAAATTAAGAAGGTAGGTGTATTCATTGCACCGCTTAAAATATGAATAGTTCGATTTAAAAAAATAAAATTATTAAGGGTAGCATTTTATACATGTACACAAGGGATGATTTTTTTTACATATAGACTGGTGGGTGGTATCGTTGGATAGATCTTTGTAAATGACATAGTTTCCTAAAACAGTTTTCTGATTATATATCTTATATTTTGTGAAATGTTTTAAAGTCGTAAAAAGTCTGGTATAAACGAATACCAAATACATACCTACCTACCTGTTTTAAATAGATTCGCTAAAGATTGAAACTTCAAATTAAAGTTTTCTCACTGTAGACAAAGCCACAGTACACAATTGGTGGGATTGGTAAACCTAGCTTGTTAAAAAGAATAATAATTGCCTTTTGTTTTTATCTATCTATTAAAAATTACTACTATGGTGTGGGCCCATTGGAACATTTATTAATCTCTTGCTTGAATTTTTGCATTTTATTTTTGGTAACCGCTTCCCATTCAAGTGGGCGGTAGGCTTTTTTTCCTATATAATAAACTAGCGACCCGCCCCAGCTTCCCATGGGCATAAAAACCTCCCTCTTGAATCACTATCTATTAAATAAACCGCATCAAAATCCGTTGCGTAGTTTTAAAGATTTAAGCATACAAAGGGACATAGGGACAGAGAAAACGATTTTGTTTTATACTACTATGTAGTGATAGTAGTTAAAAAAAATGAAGTAAGCAATACATATTTCCGTTGATTTTACCTGATATTTATAGCTGACACTGACATACATAAGTTAATTCGCGTATAAAGTTTTAAAATTCCACTAAACATGTTTGTATAATAGACTAGTGTTGTTTTTATAGTCTCGTTATGTGAAACCGTGACCTAGGAATATATAATTTATTAAGCCTACGAAGTCAGTTTTGTTAGGTGAAGGATAATTATATATTTTGGCGGGTTTTTTCCAAAGCAACCTTATATGATTAAAAATAATTTCAAAGGAATCTATATATATATATTCACATTTAGGTGATACCTCGGTGAACACTAGCGCCACCATCATTTAAAAATCATTATTCACTGAAAACACAAGTTATCAAAAATTCGTCTTGTGTAATTAAGGTTCTGGATCTGAAGTTAATTTTAAACATATTAAATTATTAAATTATAATTCTCTACAGTTACAAATTTCATTATTGCTTAAAACGGCCACTTTAAGCAATTTTCAAGTATCACCTTAAATAAAAATTATAGTTTTTTAATAAAATAATAGTAATAACATATAGTATTAGGACATCGTGAGAGGTCTCCACAGGCAATTTTTTTTAATCTATGAGTAATAATCATTGTTACACACTAGTGAATATTTTTTTTATATATTCTCAATGTCCAGCGAAATGTATGTAAAAGATAATAAATTCTCTTCAGGTGGTAATCTCAACACTCTTCGCCTGCCTCTTCCTCGTTGCTTCTAAGGAGCCCCCACGTCAAGTGTACGAACACTCCATATTGGACAAGCTCCACAAACCATGGACAAAGCCGGACAAACCCTCAGAATATCCAAGAAAAGGGGAATATGTATGCAAAGGAAAGATTTGTAAAACCAAAGAGGTTTTATGCGAAGACTGTCAGTTCGCGGTGCCTTTAGATTTTAAATAAATATTATTATTTATAATTTAATTGGTGGTATTTTTATTGGCAAAGTCCAACATTCTAATTATGTGTATTTAAGTATTTAAGTATATAACTGTATTGTACCCCAAGTAAAAATACTTATACAAATATCGGTTTATTAATTAAATTTGGCCATTAGAAAATCATCAATAGTAAATTTCTTTTTGCAGTTGCCACATTTGGATATAGAATTTTTATTTTCTTATTTTCTAGAGATTCGAGTCGGGGACATGTCTTTCGTAATCATATTTACTTAGTTAATTCGTAATTGTCAATATTCAAAACAATTGAAGGATATTAACAAGTTAACGCAATGCCAAACAAATGATTATGCAATAGTCAGCAAAATCAACAGAAAAAGAAATGAAATGTTAATGTTTATGCTCGTAGGCAAGATTGTACACGTTGTTAGAAGTTCTAAACAACATTGTCCTTAGCTTATACTAATAGGTGCAGATTATCTCGTTTTGCAAGAGGCAGTTCATTTCATCGTAACCTCGACTACCGGCGACAGTCTTTACCTAGCTGCCTAACTGTGAACCTACTGCCGTAAAATTAAAAAATATATCTGGCCGAAAACAAATGTTTATTTCCGCGCGCCAAATATTTAAATTTAGAAAATTTGAATCTGTGATCGTGACATTGATATCTTGATATCACAAACTAGGGAGGAGATACTATACTAGTATCTTGGTATTAAATAAAGGCAATACGTACGATCGATGGAAGAACTTTGTACAGCCAATAATGCCGCAATAAAAAGCGGAATTAAATTCAAAAACAGAAAAAAGTTTGTCAACTAAGTATTTTTTTTGTAAAGTTTTAAAGTAGATAGTAGTAAAAATGACTATTTTAAAAGTGATGATAATTATGATTCCTATTTTGAGTTACTCTGGATGTTTAAAACATAGAGCTGATGAAGGATATCCCAAAGGACTCATGTCAGTATGTATGTGTTTTAATTATTTTTTTTGTAACATCCTTTTTGAACTGGCTGAAAGTCATTATGGTTACGATTTTTTTAATTCATTAATCATCTAAATTCAATATTTATAAGATACTAGCTGTTCCCCGCGGCTTCGCCCCGCGTGGGACTCAGTTATATCGCGCCCAAAAGTAGCCTATATTTGACCTCAGGTCGTTAACTACATCCCTACCAAATTTCATCACAATCGGTCCAGCAGTTTAGCCATGACTCTTCATGACAGACAGACAGACAGACTTTCGAATTTATAATATCAGTATGGATATGGAAGTATGGATATAGGCTACCTAGTGAAAATTTGCCGTAGGTACTCACATGTAAATCGGAAAAGTTCATACTTTGTGTTTAAACTCACGAATCCGGAATTACGGCCAAACATGAACCATTATCTGTTTGGCGACCTCAATGACCTAGAGTGGTCGTCATGCCAGGCTGTCACACCAAAGGTCCCGGGTTCGATTTCCGGCATGGATAAAAAAAATTGCCGCGTGCGATTTCCAAATTCTATGATTTCCGGTCAGGTCAAAATGAAAAACTATAGGTATGACAGTTTCTTCATCATTGGCAGTAAAGTAGGTTTAAAAGCTATAGGCCCGTGTAGTTTGGATATACTAACTGACCATTTTAACTGTAATTCTTTTTGGCGGCAAAATAAGCTCAGTATTATATTGTAGAAATTGTCCCCTTCTACAAAATAATACTGACCTTATTTTGCCCCAAAAAGGCTGGCCTGACCACAAAGAATGCCGAAGACTGGGCGAGATGGAATAGAAAAAGTAGAAACGCAGACTATAGGCTCTGAAGCAACCAGCTGAGGTGCAGTAACTACTATTTAACTCAACTAGCGACCCGCCCCGGCATAAAAACATTCTTCTTGTATCACTACTTATTAAAAAAACGCATCAATATCCGTTGCGTAGTTTTAAAGATTTAAGCATACAAAGGGACATAGGGACAGAGACAGCGACTGTTTTATAGGTACTATGTATGTAGTGATAGTGATAATGGGACCACGAATAAAAAAAAACTACCATAAAATATCGGAAACTGCAAAAAAAAATTAAACAATCACTGTTTTTTTTTATTTAGGTGACAAATAATATTGATTATTCATTTTATTTTTCTGTTTTCTTTTTTTTCAATTATGACATTCTTAACATCTGAAAATAAACAATATTTTATTTTCAGATGTTAAGAATCAATTCTTTTTGACATTGTATTTAAATTTATAGGTATCATATTTTTAAAGCTTTAACAATATTTTCAACTGCATGAATGACATTCTGAAAATATCTTAAGTATCACATGCTTCTCACAGTGTTTGTGACCAAACCACAGAATATAATATTTAATACTATTGTATTTAAGCAAACACCTCCGAAACGGCTTGACCGAAGCCGGGGCGGGTCGCTAGCTGCAGTATAAATAATAGGCGGGAAAACCCGCGGGGCTCTATTATATCATATACACACGACCAACCGACCACAATTACTTAACCTCCAAGTATATGGCATTATCTTACTGCCTTCCTGTGCTTATGCAAGGAAATTATAAGATGGCGATACCAATTTCAATATTGAGCTAAAAATCATGATTTATAGCCATACTAGCGACTCGCCCTGGCTTCGCACGGGTGCATACTTATGGGTTATAAGTAAAAACACCGCATCAAAAGCCGTTGCGTAGGTATAGTCACTATCATTATAACTATCACTACATAGTATAAAACAATGTCGCTTTCGCTGTCCCTATGTCTCTTTGTATGCTTAAATCTTTAAAACTAGTACGCAACGGATTTTGTTGCGGGTCGCCAGTTATACCTCGTGTGTGCATAAGTTTTGAGACGATCTAAAAGTTGCATACCTATCTTTTTTAATAATTAATTTATATTTCAAAAAATTTCAGTAAACATTAAGTAGATAATAATCAACAATAAAATATAATTATTATTCAAAATGACCACCCTTGTTTTTAATACAGGCCCTTAGACGATTTGGCCAGTCATCAATGACGGCACGAATCTTTTCCAGCGAAATTGGCTTTGCTTCTCGGACAAGGGTTCGCTTCAGTGACTCCAAGTTTGGGTGGGACTTTCAGCAGGCCCTGAGCTCTAAATCAGTCTATAAAAAATAATCTAGCTGGTTGAGATGGGCTGGAGGAAGGCCATTCGTTCGCCGCGATGAAGGCCGGGCACATTTGCCTTCAACGAAGCTTGGGTGGTTTTTGTCTTATGGGATGGCGCCGAGTCTTGCTGGAAAACTCAATCCTTGTTGTGAAATAAATTATGTACAGAGATTTCACAACAGGCTCTAAAATGTGACTTTGATAATTCTTGGCTTTCACCTTGACGGCTTGTTGGCATAAATGGAGCGGAGTGAGTGACACCTTCATACGAAACTCCCCACCATACCATCACACTAGCCGGATTGTGAGTTCGCGAAACATTCCGTGCTGAAGCTGGTACATCCTTGCTACTTTTGGTATACACTTTATTGTTTTGTCGGTTAAACTTTTCTTCGACAGTAATGATTTTCTCATCGGTGAAGAGTATCTTCCTCGCATCGTGTCTCCTTATCAGCATTGGACAACATTCGCGTCGCAATTTACGATGGCGATCGTTTAAGAAGTGAACTTTCCTGCGGCTATACTCCTTTACCTTAAGATCATATTTCAGTATTCAGTTGAATGAAACGCGCGAAATTTTAGTCTGAAGCGCGAGTTTCTTCCGAGTGCGACATGGATTTCAACAAAGTCGCTCTCGGATGATTTTGATGTTCGCAGGCGTCCCTACAGAGCGTGGCTGACCACTCCTTTGGCTATCTTGCAAAGAACTTGACTCATTGTATCGTTTAATAGTGTAATACACGAAGTTACGGCTCACACCAAAATTTATTTTTTTCCCCACCTTAAATAGCGAAATCATGGCCGCACGTAATTCTTTTGTTTCCCTTATCACGACAAATTTGAAAAAAAAATAATTTAAAAATCATAGAAATTAAAAGTTAACATTCCAAATTCAAAATAGGAAAAAGAAATAAATAGATGTCAGTAATATTTTATTTATTTTTTTAAGTACAAAGTTTGTCTCAAAACTTATGAACACACGAGGTATATATATATTAGGGACAGACATACAGAAAGCTTACATCGTATGTACTCCGTGGGATCCCACGACCTCCAGGTCGTAAGGCAAACGCCTAAACCAAGGGGCAGTCACACGCAATTAGATCTAAGTAAATTAAACTTATTTAAGAGTAAGTTGGGCAATTCGATTCTAAAGGGGCGTGAGAGATGTCAGTTAACTTGTAATTAATCCTAGATTTAAAGATAACAAGTGGTTTAATATGTGAATTGCGTGGTCTAAGTGAGATTGTAGAGACATATCAAGGTAAACTGAAAAAAAAAAATTTACCTAACTTCTTCGGCTATTTGAGAAATAACCAAAGTTTGGCAAGATACTAATGAAGTTAACTTGATTTAAAAAAAGTGATTTACAAAAAAGACAAAAGGATTGGTTACATACTGCAGAGAGTTATGTGGTCACTTTTTTGTGCTATAGATTGACGAAAGTTTGGTTGGGTAGGTAAAAGTAAGTATTATTTCAGTATAACCTCATCTATTTCACTTGGTAGAGACTTTGATAATTATTTTAATTGCTTCTGGGAGGTTACTACCGTCTCTTCAAACCATGCAAGATCCAGTGAGTAAGGGAGATGTCGCCTTACATCATGTATTGCGCTGTCTCGCTTACTCACTGGATCTTGCATGGTTTTAAGAGACTATATAGTAACTCCCCTAGACTGTGGAGTTCAGAAGCGAAGCACTTCGTTGGTGAGATAGGACGGCGATTGAGGTGTTGTGGATACGACCACCGTTCCGGATGGTACCTGATTCAAAGGCTCTCCATAGCAATTCAAAGAGGAAACGTAGCGAGCATAATGGCTGGGTACCTTTGGGCGGGTTCGATTCGGGGTGGCAATTTTGATTGATTATTTTGGTTTTATTTGTTATTTTTTTGTTTGCTAATTATATGGTAAAAAATTTATGAATAAATTTAACAATTTTAATTACTAAAAGCTGATAGCTGTATTTCGCGGTTTCACTCGCAAAGAATTTGGAATCGCGCGCGGCTCGGAAGGCAATTTTTTAAAATCTTTGCTATAGCTACTATACTAGTACAGTTCAACCGCCATAAAATGAAACGCGCGTTTTTAGTGTACACTAATTACTAGTACTACTTAAGATTATACCTCGGTGAACACTAGCGCCACCGTCATTTTAAAATCATTACTCACTGAAAACACAAGTTATCAAAAATCTTAAGGTTCAGTGCCCCTAGTATGAGTTTTTCTTAACGCAGACGCTAGCGACTGCGTTAGGATTTTGTATGGAATTTCTAAGTTGCCTTACTATCCGCCAGAGGCGCTGTAAAGGTTTGCCATACTAAATCGCTAACGCAGTCGCTAGCGTCTGCGTTAAGAAAAACTCATACTAGGGGCACTGGATCTGAAGTTAATTTTAAACATATTAAATTATAACTCCCTATAGTTAAAAATTGCATTATTGCTTAAAACGGCAATTTGTAACTGTATGGAAATATAATTTTATTTAATAACTTGTGTTTTCAGTGAGTAATGATTTTTAAATGGCGGTGGCGCTAGTGTTCACCGAGGTATCACCTTTAAGGAGTCTCCTATACTGAGACATATTAACGCCATCTATCAATCACTTAAGAAATTGTGTTCCTTTATGCGATAAATATTATAATATATTAAATAAAGCACTAAATTTTTTGATAACGATCTTTTTAAAATTTAATATTTTACACTCTTTTTTGCCAAAAATAAGTGATTTTGTTCAATCCTTGTAGCGCCATCTATTAGCAAGAAAATGAATTAAATCGGAAGCACATGCCTTTATTGTACAAAATCAAATACAAACACAATATACGGAAGCATTATTAATCAATCTTTTTTCGACGTTACTTAAATTGCTTTTCGGATTCCTCAGGTCCAGGTTCCACAAAGCCAGCCGAAATCCCCAGCAGTCAACTCAAGTACCTTCAGTTTGTAGTTCAGGGGAAGAACCGCACTAGACGAAAATATAGTTACTGGAGCGCCCAGAAGATGGCGCTGGATCCTAGAATAGATTTTAAGAGGTCAGTATGTCACTTATTTTCTTTATTCTTATAATTATACTAGCTTTTACCCGCGGCTTCACTCGCGTGGAATTAGAAATTTTTTGGTGTACACATACAAATATTCCAGTAATCTCCCTTGGGAACTTGATGCTTTTTCAGGACCAAAAGTAGCCTATGTTACTCTCCATCCTTTCAACTAACTCTATGCCAAAAATCAGGTCGATTGGTTTCTTAGCTACGGCGTGAAGGAAGGACAAACAAACAAACACACTTTCACATTTATAATATTAGTACATATGGATTTCATTATTTCATTTCACAATATTCTAGTGACTTTTGTCAATTTCGTAGGCAAACAGGCATAGGGCCTACCTGATGGGAAGTGGTTACCGTAGCCTGTGGACGCCCTCAATACAAAGGTTGTTACGTATCCGTTGCCGCCTATATCTGTGTCTAGAATCTAGAAATATTTAAAATGTCGTCACTCTATCTATGCTCTACATGTAGGTAATTTTTATTTTTACACATTACGATCTCTGCTTGACCCAAAGGTTGACTGTTAGATAATTCTTTTAGCATTAAGTTCGCCTATTGTGCTATACAACTGTATTTTGTCCAATAAAGTTTAAATAAATAAATAAAATCCTAAGTTAAAATTATAGAAGTTATTTTGGGTAGTTAAAATTGTATTCGCTTATTTATTATTTTATTCTAAAATGGACTTTAATATAACAATGTTAGACTTGTTAATTGACTAACTCTTACTTTTGTGAATGTGGAGTAAGTAAAAGTTTTTTGACTTGGAATAAAGATCATTTAAATTTAGAATATAAAGACTACTTAGTACAAAGAAATTTAATTTTTTTTTTTTAATAGTTTTTACGGCCATGGTAACTAGTCCTTTAAGGCCTTTCTTGAATTTATTAATCTTCCTCAGTCCTACTTAAGTCAGTCAAGTCAAAAAGTCAAGTCAGTAGTCTAGTCCAGTAAAGTAAGTAAGTCTAGTCAGAGTCAGATGGCTAAGTGAAGCGATGGAAAAATTTCACTTAGCTATAACATGGAGAATTTGGTGACAAAGATAAAAAGTCACGTAATCGACACTGTACCACTTCCCAACACTCACGCTTGTTCCCGAACACTGCGAATAATAATCCACCAATATTAAGCACAAATACTCGAAAAAACCTAAGTTTTGGAAATTAAATACAGCGCGGACATAGCGACAGTTTACTTTTCCTCCAAAAACTCAAGAAATTTAAAACGCGCGCGGGTGACGCAATTTTTTTTTTAAATCTATGACTTACCCCCGTATTAAGAAACGTTTGTTAAGCCCATTTAAACTAAAATATGTTTTGTCTCTTTTTCTCTTATCTGACACTTCACGTGAAAAAAGAGACGCAACACATTTTAGCTAACATGGGCTTAATAAAAGTTTCTTAATACGGGGGTTTGTATGAGACTGCACTACGCAAAATCTTATCAAAGATTCTGTCTTTGATAAGATTTTGCGTAGACATTTAAAATATAAGAATGGTGTAAAAGTATCGATTGGATTGACAAGTTAACTACTTAGTATGATAATGGGGTCCATTTTTTAAATTTCCAGAAAGTCACTACTCATAGCCCTGGGCTATCTGGACAGCACCAATTTCCCGATCTCCTCGATGCTCGCCAACGAGTACGAAGCCAGGGGTTATAATATTATTATCGTGGATTACCAAAGATTTGCTACAGTTCACTATTATTTGTAAGTATTCGAAAAACGTTTTGCTACCAAATCGCAGATCTCTTCTTCTAGTTTTAAGGGTTGCGTACCTCAAAAGGCAAAAACGTAACCCTTATAAAATCACTTTGTTGTCCTTCTGACTGTCGCTCTGACTGTCGCTCTGTCTGTCGGTCTGTATGTTGGTCTGTCTGTCGATCTGACTGTTGGTCCGTCTGACGGTCTGTCGGTCGATCTGTCTGTCTGTCTGTCGATCTGTTTGTCTGTCTGTCAGTCAAACTTTTTCTAAGGAACGCATTAACGTATCACGTTGAAATTCATTACATATACCAGTCCTATATCGTGTTTTCTAGTAACCCCTTTTTCCCTAGTAGAGACTTTGATAGTTATAATTACTTTCCCATCCCAACTACCACTATCACTACATAGTACTCGTATAAAACAAAGTCGCTTTCTCTGTCCTTATGTCCCTTTGTATGCTTAAATCTTTAAAACTACGCAACAGATTTTGATGCGGTTTTTTTAATAGATAGAGTGATTCAAGATGAAGGTTTTTATGCCCATGCAAAGCCGGGGCGGGTTGCTAGTTTCCTATAAATAAATCACCATATATTTCTTAATTTACTATTAAGTACTTCTTTAATTACAGAGCAGCACGCCTAATGCGACCAGTTGGGAAACACGTTGCAGAAATCTTAGCGAAATTAGCGCGCCAAGGTCTAGACCCAGCCAAACTAGAGCTCCTAGGGTTCAGCCTAGGCGGCCAGACCGTCAGTTACATCGCCAAAAACTACAAACAAATAACAGGAAAAAATATTTCAAAAATAACCGCTCTGGAACCTTCTGGACCGTGTTTTAGACATCTACCGCCAAATGACAGACTTGATTCCACAGATGCAGATTTCGTAGAAGTACTACATACTAATATTGACGGATTCGGAATGGCCGCTAAAATGGGGCATGTAGATTTTTATGTAAACGGGGGTGAATATCAACCTGCTGATTTGTTAACTTTACCCTGCGCAGCTACTTGTAGCCATTTTAGAATATTACCCATTTGGATCTCAGCTTTGAACAACCCGAAAAGTTTTATTGCTATAAAATGTCATAGTATTCAACAAGCCAGAGATTCTAATTGCTATAATGAAACTTTGGAGACCAATTTGCTGGGTCTAAACGTTAATAAAAGTAACCATGGCGTGTTTTATTTGGCAACTAGTTTGGATTTTCCGTATTATTTGGGAGAGAATGGGTTGAAGGAAGAATATGCGGCGTGGAGAAGAATTACTGATGTTAATGATGGAGATGAGATAGAGGTTTACACATAGTTAAAAAACAAATATTGAATATGCTTATATATTTTATTTAAACCCTTTCCTCATCCACTTTTTAGGGTTCCATATTACAAGAGGCAATAACCTAGTATCCAGGGCCTCTACAAGCAACCAAAAACTAATAGTACAATACCTACTTGGTGTTTGTTAGTTTGGTTAAGACATTGCAGGCTTGAATCACCTGACTGTATGATTATAAATGATTTCGTGCTTAGGAAGGCATGTTTAGTCGTTGGTCCCGGCTCCATCTGGTAGTCGTTAGGGACTACGTCAGAGGCCGAGAGGTGGTTCATAAGAATTCTGACAACCAGGGTGTGCATGGTCGATTGACTGGAACACCTACACGAAATGAATGAATACTTGATGGAAAGTGACATCTCCCTTAATCATTTTTACATCGTTTTTAGGGCCCTCAGTAAATAATAATGAAAAAACAGTCTTACTACAACATGCCTCGGAACTGGAATGACGCCATATACTAAGCATAGAATAGAAGGCCTGATTTCCTGTTTCAACCACGATCATGCTAAACATTAGCCATGTTTAGCATGATCGTGGTTGAAACAGGAAATCAGGTCTATTTAACAGCCCTAAGTTCTGTCTACTAGAGGTGGGTTGGATTAGGTAAAACCCGTACCTGTTCTATCTAATACTAATACCAAAAAATATCCAAATACCTAATCCGAATACCTCTTCCTAATCCCTGCCTTTCGCAGCCAATTCCCAACCTTATGTCATACATCGTAAAGTTCAATATTGTTTCTAACACGATAGTATTAGATCTTCAAAGTATTGTTCCTTAATCTGTGTATTAGATAACATTTCTGGATCGAAGCTCCTAATAGTAACACTGCTGCACTAGCGAATCTAATACACCTAATCCCAGTAATTGTTAATACTTTATTTGCAACAGATTTTTGATCTTATTCTTAAAGTGCGTAAAGGTCATTGTTGTTTAGATGAAAATATTTGATAAAAAAGTGTACCTAATCCATACGTTTAATTCTAGTAGCAAATATTTTTCGCAACCGATTTTTTATCTTATAATAATTAGTTTAAGGGTCAGTGTTCTTTGATGGATGAAAGTATTGGATAGGTACATACCCAATACAAGAGCCGACGAGAATATTCAAAAATCTTCTCAGTCGATTTTGAACTTTACGTCGTATGATTTAAGGATGAATATTGCTTGCATCGAAAAATACCTAATCTGGGGTGCCAAATATTAGGTACGCACTGGTATCGAAAAATACCTAATCCTTATGCCTAATATTCTAATATTTATGCCTCACCTCTACTGTCTACTCTATTGGGGATAAAGACGTGATTATAATGTATGTATATAACGCCTGTACAGCTTTGATCTGCAATGTTGCTTACGAGTATAAGTATATAGGTATTTTTCATAATTCTACAATCAATTTGAATGCTTTTGCAATCGATTTCATGAAAGCGAATAGGTACAAATAAATAGTGGGATTTGGCGAGCATGTTGTTTTACTATATCATACAAAGTATTTTATTCATATAATTTTAAATTAATGATGTTGCTCCCGTTATTTAAATTCGTTGCCTAAAAGTCCAAGAAAGCTGGCATATTATTATCTCTAAAATAAAAGCTTTAGCTTAGTAAGTGAGGACGTGAGACGGCGCAATACATGATGTAAGGCGACATCTCCCTTGCTCAATATTTTTTGCATGGTTTTAAGAGATGATGGTAAGCCACGAGTTCACCCCGCTACTGCCTTGACCTAATTAAGACATTTTACTTTAATGGCAACACCGGCACGCTAATGTCAAAGTTGTCGCAATGACGCAGCTGACAGGAAAGGGAAAAATCCTTGAATTTTCTTCAATCGTTCAAAATGGTGTTTCTAACTCGCGCGTTTCTTTCTAAATAATTTCATTTACGTTTCAAATGAAATGTACAACGATTTCGTGACACACCAGCCAAACTAAATGGCCCAATAAAAATTGTGTTCGTGTAATTTTTTGGTGCGAAATTAATGCGGAAAAATTACAGTGGGTTATCGTAATCAATTTCCTGTGATGTTTGTGATCTGACTGATATTTAGAGTTTCTTACGTAAGTATACCTTTTTATTATTGTTGTTATACACTATAGATTGTAAACTAAATATCCAGGACTTTTATTGCGTTCAGTATTACAGATTTTGTTAAAAACAAGTACAACCTATATCTTTACTACGCCCCCAAATATTGTCTAAAAAATTTCGCATGTATTTAAGTTTTTTCGCGGTTATATTTGTTCTGAACTAATGAATCATATGCTGTGTGCTGTTATGCATTCAAATGTTCGATTTAAAAATACGTGAAGCCGTAGGATTCTATTTTTTCCTTGGCAACTTGGCATTGGCAATATTTTAATGTAGTCGTAATAAATATAGATTAAAATACTTGAGTTGTATCCGTATATCGATAGTTGTATCATGTTTTGATAAAACACTATGCGGATGTGGTTAAATATTTGCTGTTTAACCTCTAATTAGGTTATTTATGACCATCCACATTTTTTGAGTTTCCCCATGAGGGAGGCATAATCGCAATGAGTGACTGAAGCCTTTAAAAATAGATTTTAAAAAACCTCTCATTACATTCATTAAATTTATGGTAATCTATAAACCTTTTAAAAGAACATTCGAAAAATAAGCAGCACCCTTGTACTAATTCACAATTATATACTTATATGTTTTATCCTGTATATTTTTCTGATTAAATGAATTTGGTAAATAAATAAACCTTATCAAAAAAATACTATGTAATTTTATACTATGTATATGCTACAGATCCCTCTTCATTAATCCAGATATCTGGGTCTCTAGTTACTTTAAATAAATTATGTATGTTTAGTAATCCGCCATTACAACGCATGACCTTATCATTACTGTATCTGATAAACTAACAATTAGTAATTTCCTGAAAACAACTCTATCCTTGAAACAATTGACGAAGTTCATTATTATTTTTAAGTTAATAATATGTACTTGCTAACTAAATAATAAATGAACATTCTTCATTTCCTTTACCTTATCTCACTTTGCTATGTGGGGTCGGCACAATATGTAAGTTCCTTCCATTTAGATCTATTTCCAGCCATTTCCTGCATCACACCCCTCCTGGTCATATCCTCTCTCACACAATCCATACTAATATTATAAATGCGAAAGTCTGTCTGTCTGTCTGTCACCTCTTCACGGCTAAACTGCTGGACGGATTGTAATGAAATTTGGTAGGGATGTAGTTAAAGACCTGAGGTCAAACATAGGCTACTTTTGGGCGCGATATAACCAAGTCCCACCCGGGGCTAAGCCGCGGGGAACAGCTAGTCCATAATAAATGAACATTATTATACTATATTGTTAATGATATTCTTATGCATTTTGGTCCAAGTCCATTACACTTATTTTTAAATATTTTTTTAAGCAAAAACACTAGTAAACTACAGACTTTGAAGTACAATACAACAACTCTTGTTATTGTATTGTACTGTAAGGAAACAGGACTATATTGTGCTAGAGGACTAATGTATTTCTAAGTAAATCCTTAAAAATTCCATCCGTAAAAGAAATCCTTTCAAAAATTAACAATACATGACAAGTCCTCATCAAGCATGACATAAAAGGTATTATACTTGTATTTACAAAATATCAAATAGTCATGAATATTCATATAAAGCAAAGGACAAATGTAATTAACATGTTGTATTATTATTTGACATAATACCTTAAAAATAATATTTCTTAAATAGGTACATCATGTCACATACAAATAAACATACATACATACATATAATCACGTCTTAATCCCATACGGGGTAGACAGAGCCTAGGGTCATAAGACCTTAGGCCACGTTTAGCATGATGATAGTTGAAACAGGAAATCAATAGTGATGGGTTGCTAGCCGCATCGCCTATGTCATGATTTCCCTATTCGCCAATTCCCTCAGTCGACTTTTACGGCTTGCGCGGGAAGAGATGCAGCTGGTACATTCTATGTTTTTCTTTTTCTCCCAGACCAGCAAATAAACATAACATTATGTAAACCTACCATGTTCCTTCTTCCTTTGGTGCCATCTTCTATTGAAGGTCGGCAACCATCAATGCGACCTGCACATTTGGTACAGCCGCTCGGAATATCCTGTTCCTGCAAATAAAATATCTTATCTTAAGTCATTGTTATATCAATTCTGACATACCTTCATGTGAAACATACATATAAGAACATAGGGAAACCTGCAATGTCCATAGGCTGAGGTAACCACCTTTTTTAATACTTTTTGGCACTATAGAATCTCACACTAGGTGGCTAAAGCCTCATCATCATCATTTCAGCCGCAGGCTGTCCACTGCTGGACAAAGGCCTCCGCAAAGGATTTCCAAATTGACCGGTTGGAAGCAACCTGCATCCAGTGCCTGCCTGTGACCTTCTTCAGGTCATCTGACCATCTGGTCAAAGGGTGTCGGATGCTGCGCTTGCCGGTGCATAGTCGCCATTCGAGCCCAACCCCATTGACCATCAGTTTAAGCCTCATTTAGGAGCTAGACTCTTGCCAGTGGAGTTCCTTCCATTTATGTCTATCATTTGCCTTAATCTTTGACACGACACGACGTTTGTTTTATTCCTTTATCTGTTCCATATAAATGCCTTGGTCTACCTGGACCCCTTCTTTCTTTTATCTTTCTTTCAGTGATGTTTTTCATAAAATCAAGCCTCAATATAATAGATTAAAAATAAACTTGAAGGATAATGGATGTAATTCATTAGAGGGCATGCTGATGATATCCCATTTTATTTTTTATTTATTTATTTAACTTTATTACACAATTGTAAACGGCGGACTTAAAGCCTGAGGCTTTATCTACCAGTCAACCAAATGAGTGATGAAATCCCATCATGAAAGTAGGAGAGGAATATGTTGAGAATTCGACTTTGGCCAATTTTCCCAATCACATCTGTCTTATATTATTTAGCTAATGCGATATATTTAGAAACTGAGAGTATCAATCAAAAATCGGCATTATGGCGTCATAATGTTGATTTCTATAGTTAGTTACTCATTCCAAACACAAAATAACGATGTACAGAAGAATAACTCGCGTTTGTTCGTTTACTGTCAAAAGTCTAATACCAAAGATTGGTCAAGCGAAGACATGCGACAGCAAACTTGAGAGGTGCCAAGGGTCACCCGGATGGAACGAAGTTCGAGAGAGAGAGAGAGAGAGACAGACAGACAGACAGAGAAACACGCGCACGCAAAAAGTGTCACAGTAAGAAAAATATTAAGACCATTTGTTTTGTCTCTTGGTGTTAGTTTTCCCCCCTTTTGGAACGCGCGATAAGGAACTTCGTTCCAAAAAATACTAGCTTTGACTACGAGTCTACGACCTATTTACCTTCAAACAATTGAGTTTCGCGAGCTAGCGAAGTAACCCCTTAAATTATAGATTTAAAAAAAATGTCTTAGAGCCGCGCGCGATTCCAAATTCTATGCCTGAAATGGTATCTGAAAGGGTGGAATGGTGCAAGCAGCGCCGACCCAAGTTGAAATGGAAAAGTTAGCTACGATTGATATATGATTAATGAATGAATGAATAAACATTTTATTGCATCAATTACATAAATAAATACAACATTGGATGAATTGTTTATTGAATGATTGCGTGACCCTTCCTGGCACGCCCATTATTTTCTTTATTATACTTTTCTGTGCTATTTTTTATTTTATTTTCAAGGTGATCGGAGCAGTTAAGTTGTAGGTGACATCATGGTTGCTTAGATCACTGAGGCTTATGTAGTTCGTTGTCGGTTTTGTAAATTAAGACGTCTAAATGGAAAATACACACTTAAGTATTTATCGTCCTATCATTTTCCCATTTGTGTCTCAAATTGGGTGGTTATCCCACTGCCTCAGGGATCAGATACCTGTTTAAAAATAAAGATTTACTGTTTCGTACTCAAACACAAAAAATAAACGATTTGTATTTAAACTTTCATCTCTCTGTGGAATGCCGGAACTTGCACAAATATTTTAAGATCAAGCCAAAGCCAAGCCAAATCGGTCTAGAGTTTTTCGAGTTTTAGCAAGACTAACGAACAGCAATTGATTTTTATTAGAAAGACTAGCGACCCGCCCCGGCTTCGCATAGGCATAAAAACCTTCCTCTTGAATCACTCTATCTATTAAAAAAAACCGCATTAAAATCCGTTGCGTAGTTTTAAAGATTTTAACATACAAAAGGACATAGGACAGAGAAAGCGACTTTGTTTTATACTAATGTAGTGATGTAGTGAAGTGATAGTAATAACCGTTGATTCTAAAGAAAAGTTATTACAATGGAGCGACTGCCGGGTCGTTACCCTTTTTACAGGGAAACCAAACCAATAGGAACATGATCCGGGTGCGTTAGTGGCCAACCACCAGATTGGCTCTTGCTGACTAAAGGCATCTGACATACATACTCGTAGCCTAGCGGTTTTCATTTAAGGACAACAGCCGGGACCAACGGCTTAACCTGCCTTCATGAAGGAGCTCAAGACAGAAATGCCACTAATGGCGACCAAACCAAACTAGGCTGCACTCTCTGTCGCTTGACGCGCGCTTTCGTTGCGAATAAGCCCAAGCTAGGCTATCGAACTCCTCAATTAAGAGTGCTGTATTGTGTTTGTATGAAAATTATTGATCTATTAGTTCACTCACAATGTACCCAATAGCAGATCGGAATAATCGATTGCTCAGATAGTTTTTTACAGTTTTCGCTGACCTAATTTGGCGTGTGCCATGCGAAACTAGCTTCTTAATATTTTGCGGTATACATATGTAGAGAGATACAATACAAGGAATCCTTTTGATTTTGGCCATGATCATTTATGTTGCTATAGATGCCCATATATTGAGGATATTTTATTAAAATAATCATTTTTTGCGGTCTACTGAACTGATTTGGTGCGAAACTAACAACATTTATAAATAATGTTTTCTACACATCTCTCAACTTGCCTAACAAATTTTACGGGTCAAATATTTATGTTTACTCTTTACAAAGAAATAATAAGAAAATAGGTTTCTTTATTTCATACAAAATCGCATATACTGAACCGCTGGTGCTTGAATTCTAATAGTGCTTGGCCGGTTTGTGATTACAGCTCAGTTAGAAACCTTGGTTTAAAAGTTAATCGAGGTGTATTATAGCGACGTGTCACACAAAACATCTATTTACAACGCAAAAACCACTTCTCTAATCGGTATTTTTGAATAAATAAATAAAAAGCATTCGAAGATTATAAATAAAGCGATTTTGATATTTGTAGTAACCATACGAGGTACGAGACTTCATAACGTACGTATTAAACCCTTTAACTACAAAATCCAGAAATAATAGAAAAACTATTATGTGACTATTGTGCGTGAACCAAAAAAGTGCGCATTGTTTTCTTCACTATAACAATCACTACATAGTATAAAACAAAGTCGCTTTCTCTGTCCCTATGTCCCTTTGTATGCTTAAATCTTTAAAACTACGCAACGGTTTTTGGTGCAGTTTTTTTATAGATAGATTGATTTAAGAGAAAGTTTTTTATGCCCATGCGAAGCCGAAACGAACTTTTACCTTTTTGAAAATCCCAATGATGTCTCTGCCTCTGAATAATATTGATTTCCCAACACACTTCCCAATTAATCACAATTAGGGTTCTTCCATTATTTCAACTGCAGACGTGAGGTATGACGTCATAGTCTGCCTCACGCTGGGTTAACTCAATGGCCAAAGAATGTATTAGCGATATTAGTTTTTTTATGAACAGAGTTTTAGTAAATACTGTTTTGCTTTAGGCACTTTTGTACTATTTTTATTTTTGTACAATCACGCACTCAGGGATAGGGTACGCGAAAGATGGTTGACCGTAGTCTCAAACTTTCTTTGGGGCTAACTCAATCTGTGTAATTTGTCCCTATATATTTTATATTTAAACTAGCGACCCGCCCCGGCTTCGCATGGGCATAAAACCTTCCTCTTGAATCACTCTATCTATTAAAAAAAACCGCATCAAAATCCATTTCGTAGTTTTAAGGATTTAAGCATACAAAGGGATATAGGGACAGAGAAAGCCACTGTGTTTAATACTATGTAGTGATAGTGATGATGTCACTCATTTACACTTCTGATACTTTGAATAGTAGTTTAAATATTCAAAAACGTTAAGTTTTTGAAAATGGTAACTATTATAAATCTGTACAATATTAATGGGAAATATTGCAGCCATCAAAACCAGATAATTTGGAATTGCACCACAGACCGCGGCAACCGGTCCAACGAACGAAACTGGGGTACGGGGCAAGGTCGCTATTTTGTCTTCGATAAGGCTCCGGTTTGACTTGCGACTGATAGCGGAGAACACAAATACTAAAACTGGTCAAGCGCGTGTCGATTTTGCGCACCAAGGGTTCTGTATTAGTTTGTGAGGATATAAAATTAAAAAAAAAAAAAAAAACAAAACAGATAGTCGGTACCTTTATGTTTGCTCGTGTTTCTATCCCACTTTTGTATCTTATTTTCTCAGAACCCACACAACCTGGAAACCCGAAATCGGACACAAAAATTGTTGGGTTTTTATTGAAAAAAAAAAAAAAAAAATTATTCATGTTCAATTTTTTTTTTCATTTCTTCAAATTATTTTATGAAAAAAAAATAATAGCCAAAACTGTTCAATGTTGTCGTAAAAAAATTTATGCCAAATTTAAGTATGACAAATATCGTTCCAATAGCTATATTTATTGCCAATAATATTTTAATTGCGTATTGTTTGTTAATGTTCCTTTCACTGGGTACTCCACGTCGGTAGTAAAGCGTGTTTTGCATATACATAAAATTATACGAGTAGGTATATATATATATCTATATATATACACTTAAATCATTTCGTTTTCGTTCAATAAATCTAACTTCCTAACTAATTTTATAAACGCGAAAGTGAGTTCCTTTATTTGTTACGCTTTCACGCCCTATCTACTGCACCAATCTTCCTCAAATTTCGCATACACATAGCTAGGAGTATTGAGAAGGACATAGAATACCTTTCATCCCGGGAAAAAACACTGTTCTCGTGGGAAATTTACGCGGGCGAAAACTTGTAAGAATGTTTAAATGTTTGTTACTCTTGCACAGGAAAACAGCTGATCCGTTTTATTTGACTGAAATTTGGAATGGATTGCTTAGACCCTGGTACAACACATAGGCTATATTTTATCCCGGAATTCCCACGGGAGCGGAGCTCCGGACAACAGCTTGTTTAGCTATAAATCATATGCTCTTTAGGTAGCTTGAAGAATCTGACACTTACTTTGACGACTTACACAATTGATATTATAAGAAACTAGAGACCCGCCCCTTCTTCGCATGGGCATAAAAACCTTCCTCTTGAATCACTCTATCTATTAAAAAAAAACCGCATCAAAATCCGTTGCGTAGTTTTAAAGATTTAAGCATACCTAGGGTTATAGTATATACATGTACTATGTAGTGATAGTGATAGTGAAGTAAGTACCTACTAGTTCTTTTTAATAAAAATCCAATCAATTGTTTTTCTTTTTAAACGCCTACCAAAACCGATGCCTTACTATAAATGATTGCTATCTAAGTTTTGATATCAATGCACTATCACATGTGATTGATAGTACCTTATCACTACGTGATATATTCTTCTATCTATAGTTCTGAGGAAAAGCGAAAATACGCACGCACGTGCCAATTTATTGTTGTATTTTTATGTAATTATAAATATTTTTTATAAAAAAAATGTTTTCATTTTTTTATTAATTTAAAATGTTTTTAGGTTTTTAAAAATAAAAAAATAAAATGCAGTGTAGTGAAAAGTGTTAAAGAATATTAAAATCGATGTCGACTGGTCCGTGAATAATGTAAACGAAATCGTATCAGTTTTTCGGTGCCAAGTATAGGAATATAATGTGACTGTAGAGCTTTGAATATGAAAAATCCTTTTACTATTGCGAAATTAGGTCGGTTAAATACATTATTTTATGTTTGTACTTCTTGTGATGTATTTCAGAAGATTGGGAGAAAATCGACTGTGACGAACAGACAGACGCAGGTCAGCCTGCACAGCATCGCTCCAGCTATATTTGGGACGGCCGACTAGACTAATTCCTGAAATCTTCCCTCCATTCATCCAAGCAGCCTTTATGATATCTGTTGGGAATGAATTAAATTATATCTTTTTTTGTTTTTTACTCTTTTTTCGGCCAGTGCTGCAAGCTGCCAGTATAATATTTTAATTCTTAACAATATCCTTTTTAGGACGTAGGCCTCCTCCATAAATTTCCATTTCTGTATTTCCCAAGCCACATACAACCAATTGGGGCCCGCATGGCGCATGATATTATACACCCAGCGTAATGCAGGATGGCCTCTACCTCGTGTTTGCCCTTGGTCATCAATCCATGACCTTTCTGGTCCACCGTTCTCGGTCCATCCTTGCTTTATGTCTTATTTATTTAAAACTTTATTGTACAAATTAAAAATAAAGTTTACAAATGGTGGACTTAATTCCATATGGCATTCTCTACCAATCATCCATTAGACCAAGCAGAAAATCTGATTGTCGGCGATTTAAAAATTACATACATATTTTATGATACCGTACGTATAGAAAAAAAATACTAAAATATGTCTTGCCCATTTCCATTTCTGCCTCTTGATAGTGAGTACATCATCCCTGAAATCATCCCTTGCCTTAACATAATCCTGTTTTATTTTAATTCCAGTTGAATTAAGATGGGTGCTGAGCGCGTGTAGCGGCGACATGAGCCAGGGGGGGCTGAAGCACGCCGCCACCGAGTCGCGGCTGGAGAGTAAGCGTGAGTTCCATCATCACGTCTTCATATCATCATCATTTCGTGTAGATGACACACCAAGCACACCCTGGTGTCAGAGCTCTTCGTAACCTTTCGGCCTCTGACGTGGTTCTTTTTGACGACTATCAGATGGCAGTCTGGGACCAACGGCTTAACGTGCCTTCCGATTCCGAAGCATGGATTCATCTTTAAGTGATTCTAATTGGAAACAACTAAACAATGTAATTTGCACAGAACAGAGAAATTATCCGAATAGAAATGTTGTGACGCGGATTTAGTTCCAGGATCAGTGTGGCTAGCGTATTCTCTCTTCTTACTTTCTATTCATACATTAAACCACATCACACATTATTAGAAATGTATTACGTAGTTTACAACAAAGCCACCTAATATTACGTATATTGACCAATAACAGTCGCAATAAAAGACTCAATCAATTTCCCCGTCCGTTTTTTCTGTGTAAAACGTTGGCTTGCAAGCCAAACTAGTGACACGCTTTTCGTGCACTATGCCACTTCTATCTCTAAATTCTGTGATAGTTTGCTTAAGCCTCCAGTTGCATCTGCTCCAGAGCCCAAGGTAGGTACGCCATCTATTAGCGTCAACGAGAACTAATTATTTTTCTTCGGCAATAGGAGCCCTGAGTTACGAGGAATACAAATTACTAGTAATATAGTGATATTCTAGCGTCAAATTACATTTTTAATGTTCGTGACGGCAATAAATAATAGATATAATGAACTGAGGCATATAATTATTCCTGTAGTTAGGTCTAATGTAAATTGTACAGTTTTTATTATTTTGTATTGCAATTTCACTCATTTTTTTTTTAATTTGGTATGAAGGTGCCATTGATTAACACATAGGACACTATTTATCTGGAAAAACATAGGACACTATTTATCTAGAAAAACTCGATTCCCCCATTCCCTTGGTCGACTTTTACAACTTGCGCGGGAAGAGAAGCAGCTGATACATTCTATGTTTTTCTTTTTCACCCAGACCAGCATTAAAGATTAACTGTGATATAAAACAAATAAGCCAGTATAATATAATCCAATCATGTGTTTCGGAGATTAGTCTCAGCCATATTACTATTATTATCCTGGTTCCTCCTCCTCTAGTCATTTGTTCACTACTGAGCGTCGTAATGTGCCCGACCTATCTTCTTTGCGATCTCTTTCCATTTATGGCGATCTTTTGCCCCGTGGATTGCGTTGGAGATCTGGATGTTGAGCTGCTGCTTAATTTGGCCAGACCATCGTATCGGGCTACGTCCTCTGGATCTCCTTCCGTCGATCGACCAGAAGCTTTTCGTTAATCCTACTAGTATAATTAACGCGAAGGTTTGTAAGAATGTATGGATTTTTGGTGGAGGGACATAGGGACAGAGAAAGCGACTTTGTTTTATACTATGCAGTGATAGTGAAGTAGGAAGTAGGATTCTGTGCTGGGACGATGAATCCTGCATACGATTGAACTGACTCCGTTTAAACCTCGGAAAAACGGTTTCAGGGATCTTCGTGCAAGTCATCCAATAATGACTGACGAACATAGTAACATAACGTTAACCATCTCACGTGCATACCAAACAAGACTTCCTCAATCACGGCTGTCGTAAACATTGATTACTCTGCTAAGCTATATAATTTTAGATGGCTATATAAGCGTCAGTCAGTACAGATGGAAGGAAAATTGTTCAAAGTCCATTGAAAAAAATACCGTTTTACCTAACCCTTAGTGTTGTTTTTATACAATTACGTTGGCAGTCAAGCACACGGCCTGTAACCTATTTGCGCTGTATAAGTAGAAGAGTTAATTTGTTTGTTTGTATTATCTTTATTGCTTTAAAATACATAGTAAATGGAATATTATTAAAATCAGAAGACAATGGCGGACTTATCCCAGGAAGGGATTTTTTACTTACATTTGTATGAATACCGTCGGACGGCTCGCTACTTTTACATTTAAATACACACAAAGTAAGTTAAGGTGATACCTCGGTGAACACTAGCGCCACCGTCATTTAAAAATCATTACTCACTGAAAACACAAGTTATCAAAAATCCCTCTGCTATAATTAAGGTTCTGGATCTGAAGTTAATTTGAAACATATTAAATTATTAAATTATAATTCCCTATAGTTACAAATTGCATTATTTCTTAAAACGGCCACTTTTAGCAGTTTTGCAATTTGTAACTATATGGAACTATAATGTAATAATTGAATATGATTAAAATTACCTTCAGATCCAGAACCATAATTACAGCAGAGGGATTTTTGATAACTTGTGTTTTCAGTGAATAATGATTTTAAAATAACGGTGGCGCTAGTGTTCACTGAGGTATCACCTTAAGTGATTGAGAACAAACGAGAAAACATATTGGGACACTTGATACGACATGATGATTTCATGAAAAACATCATTGAAGGAAAGATAACTAATAAAAAGGAAGAAGGGGTCCAGGTAGACCTAATCATAATGGCCCGAAATTAACGTCTTCCTGCGAGCTTAACAAGGTCGTCGGAAGATCTATTAGTTGTATGTCCCATGCAGCGTTTGCTTGTGTACTTTCGTACACAACCAAACAAGGAAAACACAATTTTCCTCTCATGCCTTCACTGCATGAAAACTTTACCTACTACTATTTAATTGTCATGTGACCTAGAATCTACTTCCCTAAGTTTTGGCTTGCCCATAATTTTCTGGCTGGCATTGTGCCCACACCAAATAATAATGCAGACAATTTCAACGTAAACTGTGGCTTTGTTATTGACGTGGGTAAGTAGGCGTTTAATGCTTATTTAGGCCACATTTTCCCTGGTATATATTTTTCTTAGCGGGTTTATTTAGGCAAATTATAAAACCGTCTGTAGATGTCCCGTCCCGTATAGGTAGACTGGAAGAGATGACTTTAGCGATAAGAATAATAAGTTACATATCCTACATCCATCCATGGATTAGATCCACTTCGGATCGCTGTACCAGCGGAGTAGTAGTAGAATATGTCAACTTATTATTCTTATCGCTAAAGTCATCCATGGATTAGAGATCTAATCCATGGATGACTTTAGCGATAAGATCCAATTATGTATTTATGTAATTGGTGCAATAAAGTGTTTATTCATTCATTCATTCATCTTGGCCTTCGAAACGAGAGAGCGCCAATGTTTTCGATTCCTTATTTGGGAGAGATATCAGTAAGAAGTCCAGTCGGGCGCCCCAAATATCGCTGGAGCGATGCTGTGCAGGCTGACCTGCGTGAGATGGGCGCTGTAAACTGGCGAACCATCGCGTAGATTAGAAAACTGACATATTCTGTGTCAATTTAAATTCTTTTATCTGTGCGTATGTATTAGTTTTATTCGAGCAATTTTTAAGGTTTTTGGGGCGGTCAGGTGGTGGTCGCAATATATTTCTATAATTTCCATCCATAGCAGCCTCTATCCTTTTTAGGACGTAGGCCTCCTCCATAAATCTCCATTTCTGTTTATCCCGAGCCACATGATCCAATTGAGGCCTGAATGACGCTTGATATCCACTCAGCGTAATGCAGGATGTCCTCTACCTCGCGTGTTTGCCCATGGTCGCCACTCCATGACCTTTCTAGTCCATCCTTGATATATGTCTGCCCATTTCAATTTCTGCCTCTTGATATTGAGTACAACATCCCTGACTTTTGGTATCTGTCTAATCCGGTCGTTTCGCACCCGATCTGGAGTAATTCTATTATTTAGTCTTCCTCTTTTTATTCAGTACTGGTGAGTTTTCGAAATAAACACAATTTTTCATCCCATCCAGGTGAAAGACGGCGTGGAGCAGCGGGCCGCGCGTCTGTCTTGCGCAGGGCTCCGTCCGACTCGGACTGCTCGGGGGAGACCGCGTCGCTATCCGCGGACAGCGGTGACCGCGCAGTCAGGCCGATCCCGCCGCCAACACGCAGCGGCAAGTCTAGAAGGTTAGTGGGCTTTAGGAGAGATAGTAAGACTTAGGTCTTACTATCTCTCTATATATCTATCGCTATAAGGTTTTAGGGTTTTAACTTGGACTGTTCGGGAGACCGCTTGCGGACAGCGTGGACCGCGCCGTCAGACCGATCCTGCCGCCTACATGCAACGGCAAGTTTAGGAGGTTAGTGGGCTTTAGGAGCTAGATATGATGGATGAGATGGCCTCATAAAAAAGCTCAAGGTCGCACAAAGAGCCATGGAGAGAGCTATGCTCGGTGTTTCCCTTCGAGACCGAATCAGAAATGAGGAGATCCATAGGAGAACAAAGGTTGCTGACATAGCCCAGCGGATTAGTTCTTTGAATTTCAGTGGGCAGGGCATATAGCGCGACGAACTGATGGCCGATGGGGTAGAAAAGTTCTAGAATGTCGTCCACGCACCGGTGAGCGCAGCATCGGACACCCACCGACCAGATGGTCAGATGACCTGCAGATGATGGTCAGAAGGTTGCAGGCAGGTGCTGGATGCAGGCCGCGACATCCGGTCATTTTGGAAATCCTTGGGGGAGGCCTATGTCCAGCATTGCCCAGCCTGCGGCTGAAATGATGATGATGAGGAGATAGATAGTATGACCTTCTAGCTATAAGGTTTTAGGACTTGGACTATTCTGTTTTTGGCGCGTTTGGCAAATATATCAAAATTAGAAAACAGCACTGTTGGGCTAGTGCGGTCTGAGGGATTCGTCTATATTATTTCTTTATTTTCCTCTCAAGCCGACGCCGCGGCAGTGAGTGGGAGGTGCTCGAAGGACTGAAGGACGGGCAGCGTTTCGAGAAGCGGCCGGACGTGTTCAACGGGTACCTTCACAAAAAGCGCAAGTGGCCTCTTAAAGGATGGCACAAGGTGAGAATAAGACGAAAGACTAATTTCATTTAAAATGGGTCGCATTTTAAAAATGAACTTTATTACTTACCAGCTGTTCCCCGCGGCTTCGCCCCGCGTGGGAATCTGTTATATCGCGCCCAAAAGTAGCCTATGTTTGACCTCAGGTCGTTAACTACATCCCTATCAAATTTCATCACAATCGGTCCAGCAGTTTAGCCGTTAAGAGGTGACAGACAGACAGACTTTCGTATTTATAATATTAGTATGGATATGGATTAGTATGGATATAATAAAGGCGTGTGTCAGTTTAGGGTAATTTTTTGAAGACACGAGCAACTGTCGCTTGTTTTTTATGACACTATTATTTTCCTCTTTATAACTGCCTCCGTGGTCCATAGATAGGCGACACTATAGAGAACTTGTAGGGAGATCAAGCAGGTGCGACTGGAAAGAGATGCGAAATGCTAGTACAGCGCACTCTCCCGAGATTCGGCTCGTGTAACCGAGAGGTTGGTAGAGCCATGGGAAGTGGAGGAAGTTTGCCTCCGTGGTCCAGTGGTTTAGGCTTATAGACCCGGGGGTCGTGGGTTTGATTCCCACGGGAAGCATATTTTCTTTAGTTTTTTTCCAGTTTAGTTAGGACATTGCAATCGTAAATCACCTGATTGTCTGACAGTAAAGATGATTCCGTGCTTCGGAAGGCACGTTAAGCCGTTGGTCCCGGCTGCCATCTGGTGGTTCTTAAAGGAACCACGTCAGAGATCGAGAGGCGGTTCCGAAGATCTCTGACACCAGGGTGTGCATACTCGATTGACCGTGTACACGAAATTATGATGACTTTTATTTTCCAGCGTTACTTCGTAGTCGACGGTGGCATTCTAGTGTATGCCAGATCGCCGACAGATGTCGCCCGCGGCCGCCTCCACGGGTCGGTCGATGTCGGCCTGTCGGTGATTTCGGCGAAAGCGAGGCGGCGAAGGATCGATATCGACGCTGACGAATTCATTTACCATCTTAGAGCCAAAACGCCCGATGTTTTCCGCACGTGGCTCAATGTTCTGAAGGCGCATCGGTGAGCTCTTTGGTTTTATGATAGCCTAGTACCTACTTGTTTGAAATAATTCAGTTTTTTGCTAGTTTAAATGAATATATCTATCTACAAGCCACGCTAAAAGTGTTTAGATTAAACATCCGAGGAGTAAATGATTCAATTTTACTGATTTTTTGAAAATATTTACTAATATGAATACTATTGAAGTGTCTGTGTGTAATATTAAAATAACCGCTTTTAACAATGCATATGGATGGATGTGTACACGGTACATATACCAAAATAACATTTTTTACAATTTTTGCCTGTCTGTCTGTTCGCATGGCTGAACAAATTTTGACGAGACTTTCACTAGCAGATAGCTGATGTTTTAATAAGTAACTTAAGATTTTTCTATTATTTTTATCGCAAACTTCAAAAAAAATATTGTTAACTGTCTAAATTCCACGCGAACGGACTCGCGAGCACAGCTGCTTAGGAATAAAGACGTAAATGAAATGTAAAATGGTGAAAGAAATACTTTATTTACAGATTATACCGTCAACATCTTCTAACATTCGGCGCTCGAGAATCTGTCCCCAAAATACACGCCCCACTGGACGACCTACCACAGACTGACAATTCGTCACGTAAGTATTCATTTAGTATAAGTATATTGATTTGTTTTGTTCATGGATAGCATGGCGACTGCAGGTACTATTTGATTTTACTTACGGAACCTTTTTGACGTATTATATCGGGAGTGCTATTTTTGAAATCTATGACTACGGCGAGTCGCATGATTTGTCGATCGACTCACCGGTTATTTCGAATGAAAAACATTCGAAAACACGATAGTTATTAGACTCACCGGTTTTGGTACATTTTAAAAATAACACTCTTGGACATTACGTATACGTAAACAAATATTTTATTCAATACAAATCGCTCCTAATAGCTAGAATCCCAATAAAAGTGAATCTAGTATGTATTTATATTAAAAACGAATTATTGTTTATGCAAAATCTTAAGTTCTTTACTACTAAGTAGGTACAAAGGGTTTACGGCCCACTTGATGGTAAGTGGTTACCGAAGCATACGTCTAAAATAAGATCTCATTATTACTTCTTTAAAACAGTAGTTTTCGAATGGATTTCTATGTCTATCTGTTTTTATACCTTAATTTAGTCAATGGATCAAGTAGTTTCTTTCTCTTTCTTACCTCCTAAAGGTTCCTCTTCTATGAGCATGACGTCTACTGAATCCACATCGACAGAAGAGTTTAGATTGAAATCGTCACAAGAAACATCTATATGTATAAACAATTCCATTAACAAAATGAAAGAATGTCTCCTGAAAAATAGTGATACAAAATCTTCTGCACTGTCCCTGAATATTACTTATTACAACACAAACGATGATAATATAAAAGATAAAATTGTTGATTCCGATTCAAAGTGCAATATAGATTATGACAACAAACATAATTCTGTTCTAAATGTATTAAATTTTGATGTAAATGATACTGAATTAGAATATAAAAATACATCAGATAAAATTCACAATGATGATACGAAGAAAGTAGCACAATTTGAATCTATTTACATGGCGACCGAACTTAGAGAGCGTAGTCGAACAAATATAGATATATTGCGCGAAATCAAAAAGAACACGTTCGAAAAAGAATCATCCTTATTCGGCAATAATAGAGTCGAACCTACCGCAGCATACTTTTTCTTTGCTCGAAAGAAACAATTCAGAGAATTTGATTTTATGAGAAGGAGTAGGAAATCAACGAACTTAGTGAAATACAAAAATATTTTAGAAGAACCCAAGCTACAAAGGCCGTTAAGTAAATGTATGTTGTTAGGAAGGTTTCCTAGAATTAAAATTTCGAAAACTTGTGAGAAAATACTAAACAATTATGACGAAATTTCTAAATTTGATAACTCATCTTTAAACCAATGTGTCACAAGCAACTTTTCATTGAAAAAAGACTCTGTCGAAGTTCTTATGAGTAGTAAGAGATTTAGAAGTACTTCTATTCAAGATACTATGAGCGCATCAGAATACAGCGAAATTGCAGAGAAAATATTACTAGCAATGTTTGAAGACCACAGCCCACGTCCTTCAGGAAGCAGCGACTACGTCAAAATGTATATCAATAAAATTGTCGAAGATTTGTATGATGTCAAACTACATAATGGTGGCATACATCCAGTTAAAGCGTTATTCAGATGTTTGTTAGAGTTTTGGCTAAAGCATAACTCGCAAGGGGCTTTTGAAAATATTACTAAAGATACAAAGTCCAATGGCCCGCAGTCAACCAGTAATTTCGCAGTTGATAAAGAAATATCCAGTATTCGTGTTAGCCTTGCTTCAAGAGGCACACAATATCAACTTGTATGTGGATTAAAACAACCTATGTTGTCTGTGTGTAAGAAGGGCCACGATACTTGCAAACAAATTGGTAAAACGCCTAAAGTAAACAAAGAAAAAATTAAACCATCCGCACACAATCCGAGACGAGATACAGAGAGCTTTGAAAAAGAACGCAGAATACAAGAATTGGAAAAGATTTTAAAGAGTACAGTTTACATATGCGAAAACATACGAAGCATTGAAAGCAGAGAGAAAGATGTTAAAATAACTAAGACTTTATTAGATAATATCGGGACTTTATCTGATAAATCATACCTTGAAAATAGTGACACTACAAATGAGTCTAGTTCGTCAGCTGAAATACCAAAAATTCAGGAGACTATCAATAATCTTATTAGTGACACTAAAATGCCACCTGCCGTTGCTAAAGACTTCTTAAACGCATATCTAGGTGTACTTAACGATACTAGTACAAGTGCAACTGAAAACAGTACGTCACCTTCAGGAGATACTGTAGGGAAACCAGTAGATCAAAAATGCGAAGTTCTAACGGAGGCTGTTGAAAAGAAGTTGTCTAAGAGTATTATTACCGAAAAAAATACTGACAAACAATATTTCAGCAAGGAAAAAAGCAAACTGGTTGATCCAGGGCAACAGTATCTTAAAGATTTGCTTGATAAAGTTACAACAATATTCTCTAAAATTAATATTGACCGTGGACAAAATAACAATGACACTAAATCAAAAGGTGCAAACAAAATTAAGGATGAATTAGGCAGATCCCTTAAAAAGTATCCAGGCAAGAATTTGGTACGTCAAGATTACGATTCTAATTCAGTTGTAATAGATTTATCCAAATACAATTTGGAACATATTTCGATGTTCAATGATCCAGACGCAAAAGGCATTATGTCTATAACGCTAAAGTTAAAAGAAAAACCACGGAATAATGGAGAAACACAAAGAGCTCATTTAAATTTGAAGTTTTCTGACGAGACACTGCAGGCAACTGAAGTTGAATCAAAACCGTGGATAAAAGTATCCAGTAACTCTTCTAGTAAAATTTTTGATACTAGAAAGCGAAATTGTAAACGTAATGTCGTAGATTTAAATCCTAACCTGCATAAAAATGATTTGAAACCTTACTTGAGCAGTTGTGAAATCGGTTCTAAAGCTTATTGTAGAATAGTCCATGAAAGCGAGCATTCTCTTGATTTGTCATTTAAAAGCAGCAAGTACTATCAATATTCGAACAATGAAGAGAAAAACGAAGATCCTCAGTCATGTTATATCATGGCATTTCAAAAGAAAAAGATAACACCGAATCCAATTCAAAATAAGAAAAAAGTAAGATTAAAAGAATGCCATGGACCAATTCTCAATTCTCGTACAAGTTTGCCCACAAAACCAGTAACAAGGTATCCAGATCAATACTCTGTTTTTAAAAATCCTGCACCCAAAATTATTGATGAAAAGTTCATACTTTTACTGTTAGAGAATTTAACATTCCTGTCTAAAGATTTACCTGCACTTTATAAAGATATAAATAGTCTGTACATGAAGCTAAAGAAAAAACATGAAAAGGTTGTTAAAAATTGCACAAATATTCAAGGTCTAAGTTTATTAGGAAAAATATATAATGATAAATACAATCAACCCAACGACATACAGACACAAATCTGTACCACTTCGAAACATCGAAACAATACAATAGAAATAGCAACCGACACCAGTGATCTATTAATAAAAAAACTGACAGCAGAAGCCACTACTAGCGATGTTATAAAGAAACATGCTACAGAAACAACAACCACAAATAATGAGATTAAACTTATAGAAGCTGCGACTAATACTGACGTGGATAAAGAATTAAAAGATATATTCCACAATAAGGACACTAGGGATAAAGAAATACTTACTGATGCGTATATTCTCGAAATCAACTCTATTGATAAGTTCGGCTCTACCAAAAAACGTATTAACTACGATTCCAGCAATTCTTCTCAAATTGCAAATTATGCATCAAGTAGAGACTACAAAGACATTGAAATTGCCGATCATGCCACTTCAAGACAAAATTGGGACAATAACGTTAATACCAAAGACTGCGCTGTAAGCACAATGATCAAATGTATTATAAACGAGGCAGATGATATTCAATACACTGCTAAAAGATTCAGCAACTTTGTGACAAATCTAGAAATTTCTTTGCCGAAGAAATGTAAAAAAGAAAGGATGTATGGAATCAAACGTGATTTGGTGAAAGAGATTCGCTTTTTAACTTCGTCTTTGAAAGTAGCTACACCATCGCAGACGTTACAAGATAAGAATTTCCAAACAGATTGTAACGTATCTCAAATGCTGAATAATATTAATGTAAAGGACATAGATTGTATTAGTGATTCTTCTGAAATAAGACATTGGAGGAGCGAAATAAAGTTGTTGTATAAAAGCAAAAGTGAACCATCTCTCACGTCTGGTTAGCATTATCTTTATTCAATCAACAAAAAAAATAGAATTATGCGTTAAAGTATTTATGTTGTATAAATCTGTGTGCTTGCTACTATCTCTAAAAACAATGCAAGAACGTTTGAGTAAGGGAGATGTCGCTCTACATCATGTATTGCTTCGTCTCGCTTACTCACTCGTTTTGCATGGTTTTTAGAGATGATAGTAAAGCTACCTGCTGTACCTAATATGTAGGATTATAATATAAGTACAATACAATCTTGCGATAAAGTATCTAATATCTGTAGATTATACGAGTATAATAGTTTTTATTTTAGGAATAGGTACAATTTATTTGTTTTATTTAGAATTTTAGATTGCAGTAAGTATTGTATTTCTATGTGATTTGTCTTGAGTATTAGTGCATGGGCTGGTTAAGTTTCAACATTCGAGATGTGAAAATAGTCATATTCAGTGGATGCCGGCTTTAGTCTGTCATTTACATATTTTGTAGTAAAGTTTTGAAAAAAAGTTTAATATTTAAATATAAAAATGCTCACATTCTGCAGAGCGCCGTCCTCACATTCGAATGATCAAACTTAATGATGAGTTTCTATAAAATCTGTCTTCATCTACAACAGGGGGGTCACTACCGTCTCTTAAAACCATGCAAGATACAGTGAGTAAGCGAGACAGCGCATTACATGATGTAAGGCGACATCTCTCTTACTCCATCATTCTTGCATGGTTTCAATAGATGGTGGTAAAGGGCCTGTTCTCTATGCTATCCTGCTACGTTTTTGACTGTATTATGGACTCTTCGAAATTCAAAATTTTATCAATGTAAATTGGTAATCGTAGTTGATATTAAGATTAGCCGTTGACTTATGGGCCCACTGAAGCAAATGTCAAATATTTGGCACTTAAAATTGATTGACTTGCGCCCGAATACTCAAACGTTACTCAACTTTGAGAGCTGCTCAAGTATAACAGCATGATACTTGAGCAGCTCTAAAAATTAAGTAGCGTTTGAGTATTCGGGCGTTGGCCAATTAAACCGATTGAGTCAATTATTTTTGGAATTGAATGATAAGCTGTATTATCTATTAAGGTACAAAAAACTAACTTTTGGATCGAATATTTTTGAGATACAATACAATTTTAGTGAATTCAAATCTTTATCTACACAATTTGGACTGTTACATGACTAACTATCCATTAAATCATAAATTATCAACTCATTTGTTATGCTACCATATATTACCAATCAATTAGGTAACATTTAGTTAGAAATCGCATCAGTATTAGTCTTGTTTCGCAGAGCCCATACGTAGTGTGGTAGTTAGTTGGTTTGTTTTATTTGGTAGGCCTTGTTAGCCCAACCTCCCCGCCGCTCCGGGGACCGCAGGCCGGCTTTGTGACAGGCACTCCTGGAGGAAGATTGGCCGGATGGATCATAGGTATAGTATGATGATGTTACTTCTTGGCAGATATTAGAGAGATATTAATACCCTTACCCAGCGTTACCCTTCCCCGCTACACCCCTGCTCCCCGCTAACGCTGAGCCCCAATCCGGTTGGTTTAATACTTCAAGATCTTAACAGTAAAAGAGACGTGACCAAACTAAAAAAACCGATTTTTATTAAAGGATATATTATATCTGTGTTGTAGTTAGTTGTCCTGGCTTCTATATGTTAGTCGTTAAAGGAACCACGTTACAGGGCCGAAAGGCGGTTTCTCAGAACTCAGAGTGTGCATGGTTGACTGACCGTGTTACTTACACGAAAGTTTAAATATAATCACAGACGAACGCTCGTGGTAGTTGTTTTCTCGACATATATGTTTATGTATGTTTCAGAATCGGGCGGTCCTCTAGAGAATGCGTCGCGGGAGTTAGGACAAGCGCAACTGTCGGTGCAACAGTTGCAGCGACTGCTCGACGCGTTGGAGTTGCAGCAACAAGTACATCACGACACCGACGTAAGTGATGAGTGTATTATCTAGTTTCTTTCAGAATCTGGTTGTTTTCTTAGAGAATTAGGACAAGCGCAACTACGTCACCGACGTGAATGATGATTATGTTATCCAGTAATAGATTTTAGAATATCATTGAAGGAAAGATAGAAGGTAGAAGGGGTCCAGGTAGACCAAGGCATAGTTATATGAAACAATAAAAAGAGAAAACAAACGTCGTGTCGTATCAAGAACTAAAGGAAATTGCTAGAGATAGACAAAAATGGAAGGAACTCCACCGACAAGAGTCTAGCTCTTAAATTTATGATAATGATATTTCAGAATCATTGCGTGTCTTTAAATGAAATCAGACAGACGCAACTGTCGGTGCAACAGTTGCAGCAACAAGTGTACCAATCACGTCACCGTCATGAGTGATGATTATATTAGTACTAGCTTTCGGAACCGGTGGGTCTTTTAAGCAAAAATAAATCTCTCTCATCTTGGCGCGTTCCCGGTCCGCTAGAACTTTAGCAAAAGTCAATATAATATAATCTGTACGATAACATTTAAACCACACAATAATTTTTAGTGATCTTTTCGCCATCATTTACAAAACAATTAGGGAGGTCTATAAGGATCGTAGCCAATGGAAATCTCTAGTCTCTGCCTATCCCTGCGGAAGACAGGCGTATTGATATGTATGAAGTTATCTGATTTAAAATTACTCCCTCAAAAATCGATAGGTGGCGTTAATATGTCTCAGTATAGGGAGACTCTATTAGTACGCCAAAAATCTACCCGTAGGTCGACCGCCTATCTCGATTCACTCCTCTCGTAAAGCATTTCGCTCCGTTTTACGCACAAAAGGCTTAAAAAAAATTTTTTTTTTTGCCAATGTCAACAAAAAAATTTTTTTTAAGCGTTTTAGCGTAAGACGGAGCGGAATGTGGCGAAAGCGATACAAGTAGCCATTACGAGAGGAGAGAATCGAGATCCTACAGTTCTTTTCTATACCGGATGATTATCTGTACTGGCATAGCATTCTGTAATCTATGATAATACTATCGTTGTTTGTGTTACATTTTCAGGTTTGTATTTATAGTAAAGTCGAAGTGGACGTTTTATAAGCAACTTTATTAAAAAATATAACTATTTTATCAAAAGAAAGTATAATGAGACGCAATTATCACTTAAGAAAAGGTACATCGAATTTGTAAGATAAAAATTATATGTATTTTTGTAAATAATACGTATACACAAATGGTAAATTTACTTTAATTAAGTAAGTAATTGTTTAGTTACAAAAAAATTGGGTGATTTTTGTATAGAAAACGTGATTTAGTGTATGTAGGTATTATATTAAAATTATACATACAGCAAAACATTATACTAATTTCGTATTTGTAATCTTCGCTAAAGAAATTTTAGCATGTAATTTCAAAATATAATCGTAGTGTACACAGTGTGGCAGACAGAAAAATTTACAGTCAGCTGCAATTAAATATGACCCCTTTTCAATAGTGATACTTGTGGCCTGGGGGTCAGATTTCTCTGCAGCCGACTGTACCTTTGTAATACACTTTTTTTATGTGGCACTGTACTTATGTAGATTTAGTTTTGTATCGAGGAACTAGTGTTGAAAACAATTTTGATTAGAAATCTAGACTATAGTTTATTTTCTGATTAACACGGGTTCACATCCCGAACTTTTGAGAGGCTTGCGGGGATATTAATCTAACGCGTAAAGGCCCGTAAGTAGTTGATATTATTTGATATCTTCCAAAACCCATTGAATAATTCAATAGATGAACCTCCTCCTGCAGATATACAGGAAGAGGAACTGTTTCTAATTAATAGAAAGAGTTTTGGGTTATAGAGCTGAATTTTGGGTAGACTTAACTGTCGTTTTTTTTTATTATTAAAGTAGGTTTTGCCCGCTCCGCCTGCCTGGGTTATATCGCGGCCAAAAGTAGCCTATTTTTGACCCCTGGTCAACTATATATATATATATATATATATATATACCAAATTTAATCAAAATCGGTCCATCGGTGTAGTCGTAAAAGTGTAACAGACAGACAGACATACTTTCGCATTTGTAATATTAGTATAGATAGATAGATATACTCTTTATTGTACCATTAACATACAAATTATACATGTTGCTACAAATACAAACAATTAGTATGGATTTAATGAATTACATATAAGTAACTAGCTGTTCCCCGCGGCTTCGCCCCGCGTGGGACTCGGTTATATCGCGCCCAAAAGTAGCCTATGTTTGACCTCAGGTCATAAACTACATCCCTACCAAATTTCATCACAATCGGTCTAGCAGTTTAGCCGTGAAGAGGTAACAGACAGACAGACTTTCGCATTTATAATATTAGTATGGATGGATTATTATTAATAATTGCTTAATAAAATAAATATTTCTTGTTTACTTATATTAAACTTATATTTTATTTTGCATACCTAAACAGATTTATTGTGAGGACTTATACTTATTTAACATCTTTTTTTTACACTTTCTATGCAAATAAATATATTCTATTCTACAACAGGTCTCACTAGAGGGCGCTTCGCCGAACGTCAAAAAGGACCGTCGAAAGTTCGGGCTCCGCAAAAAGAAATCTAGTAGCAAATGCGCCTCCGTCGAGCTGACATCGCAGCATATTGACCCGTCCACTTCACATATGGTATGTACCTATCTATACGGCGTTATTTTCTCTTTATCTTCCACGCTGGTCTGGGAGAAAAAGAAAAACATAGAATGTACCAGCTGCTTCTCTTCCCGCGCAAGCCGTAAAAGTCGTCTGAGGGAATCGCCGAATGGGGAAATCATGACATAGGCGATGCGGCTAGCAACCCATCACTATTGATTTCCTGTTTCAACTACCATTATGCTAAACGTGGCCTAAGGTCTTATGGCCCTAGGCTATGTGTACCCCGCATGGGATAAAGACGTGATTATATGTATGTATGTATGTTATTTTCTCCAAAGGAACTAACCGCAATCTATACATTTATTAAAACAGTAAAGATATTTTGTCTGTACATTTGCCGCCGTATTAAGAAACGTTTGATAAGCTCATTTTAACTAAAATATGTTTTGGCTCTTTCTCTCTTACCTGACACTTCATGTGAAAGAACGAGACAAAACACATTTTAACTAAGATAGGCTTAACTAACGTTTCTTAATAGGGAGGTTAGTAATTTAAATGGATAGAGGGACACTTAAAAAGAATGATACTTTTTGTGTTCGTTATTGTCATGATAAACGAAAGGGCACGTGGATTTCAGGATTTCCCGCGGGAATTTTGGGAACGAATCCCGAAATTCCCACGGGAACCGCGACTTCGTGCGCGTAGGCACTCATAAAACCGGAACCACCAGTATAAAATAAAAAATACAGGGTTAAGAGGATAAACTACGGGTTTTCTCTCTGGATATGTCTCTAGAGATTTTTATGTTTCAAATAATCTTAATTTAGTTACTGTAAAGGATTTGTCAATCTGTATAGGTAACTTATTACTAAACCTACCCAGTACTTAGTAGAAGCCCTGATCAGACGGCTACGAAGTATATTTAAAAAAAAAACCTTCAGAGCATAGATATATCCATACTAATATTATAAATGCAAAAGTTTATCTGTCTGTCTGTCTGTCTGTCACCTCTTCACGGCTAAACTGCTGGACCGATTGTGATGAAATTTGGTAGGGATGTAGTTAACGACCTGAGGTCAAACATAGGCTACTTTTTGGCGCGATATAACCGAGTCCCACGCGGGGCGAAGCCGCGGGGAACAGCTAGTTCTTTCATAAAATGCATACCCTATTTTGTGACGGTACATATTGACTCCATTAACTATTTCTCAAATCACACATTTGTAGTCTATCCTCTTAATGCTTTATCTTTGCCAGACAAAACTTATCAACGAAATGAAACTTAATGATTATTTAATTTTTAACCAAAAGATTTTATTTTTTACTAGCTTACGCCCACGGTTTCGCCCGCATCAAATCCCCTCGGGAACAGTGCTTTTTCCCAGGGTAAAAGGTACCCTATGTCCTTCTCAATACTCCTAGCTATGTGTATGCGAAATTTCAGGAAGATTGGTTCAGTAGATAGGGCGTTAAGAAGTAACAAATATACAAACTTACTTTCGCATTTATAATATTAGTTGATTTTTTCTTATTAGGCTCTTTCTGCTCTAACCGCTCCTCCTTCGCCCGGCGGCGGAGCATCGTCTGTGCCCAATTCAGCTGCTTCCTTGCCGATCGGTAAGCAACCTTATTTGTATCAACATAAAGGCTATTTTAATATCTGGAATTCTGTGTTTCTGTCGTAGAGACACCTTATTTCTACAGGTATAATGTTTATTTTGATAATGTATTAAGACTACGGATGTCTTCGGTTAATAGTAATTGTATAGATGTCTTGTTGATTATAGATATAAGGTTCATTTTGTTTTGTGTCGCTGTTAGACGTAGACGTGTTAGTTTAGATGGTTGGAAGATAGGAATTTTTGTACTAGCGAACCGTATTGGCTATACATGGTTGCATTTTAAAAAAGTAAATATGGGATTTTTGAAACGAAGTTCGTTATCGCTCGTTGCGAAAGTGGGGTAGAGGAAAAAATTAAGTCCAAAAGTTGTAACTATAGCACTTTTTGCTATAGTTGTAAGCCGTGCGGCGTGCGCGTGATTCTCTGCCTGTCTCTCTCTCTCTCTCTCATAGAAAGCTTCGTTCCATCCGGGTGTCCCTTGACACCTTATTTAACATTCTACATAAATTGTTACAAAACACCTAATTTGATTTCAATAAACCAGAGGTTTGTAAAGGAATGCAATTGCATTCACATCAAGCAATTACAATTTATAAAAGTGAGCTGGGCAATCACGGCTAATTTATCTAATTGCTTGGTATGTAAAATATAGGTCGTTCCCTTTATATTACTGGAAAAGGTATGAGTGAATTAAATCAAATCCCTTTCAAAGCGAGTTATACTCTTATAAGCCTTTTTGTTTTCAAATTCCTATCATTTAACCAACACTCGAGCTTAATATCGAAGTATGTGGCTCACGAGTAGAGTAGATTTTTATATTAAAACTAACTGTTCCCCGCGGCACCGCCCCGCGTGGGACTTGGTTATATCGCGCCCAAAAGTAGCCTTTGTTTGACCTCAGATCGTTAACTACATCCCTACCAAATTTCATCACAATCGGTCCAGCAGTTTAGCCGTGAAGAGGTGACAGACAGACTTTCGCATTTATAATATTAGTATGGATTAGTTGGGATAAATAGGAACGGGTAAAATACGGGTCCTTAAAAAATTATGAAATGCCTTTTAATTAAACCTAATGGCTTCTCAGCAAAGAAATTACGATTTATAGTCGCACGCTAAACGAGCAGAAACCCATATAAGAAATATGTGCTTCTATTGTGACAATATAGATTTGTTTTGATTTTCTAGTAAGAACAAACAAAATCCTGAAATCCGCATCCCAAGTAACAATCCAGTGTTGTAACACGAAAAAATTCAGCAATATGGCAATATCAAGACAATGCCTAACGTATATAGGTACTTTATACACAATCATGTACTTATATATTATTTAAAAATATGTTTTTGTACACCCGGCCTTTTTAATTTGTGTTATAATGTAAATAAAGAGAATTTTGAAAAACTTATGTCTTTTCAAAGGATTCTACGAAATTGGTAAGTTGTGGATGCATGGCAACACTGAAGCGTTGACGCGTCACACAGATTAAAAATGCACGAATTAAAGGACAAAAGCATGGCTGGCTAATTGTGGTAGCTTTGCCCCATTTCGATAATGCTTTTGGGAATGTGAAGAATTTCTGTAGAGCTAAATAGCTAATTTCATACACAACAAAAGTATAATGTATTTTTAATGAGAGAAAAACATATTTTTGTGCCCCTTCTTTAAAATATAATATCTCAGTAGAATCCTTATAAATCTAATGTAAAATAGGATTCGAGTTTTTTAATTATTTCCGATTTATACTAAAAAAAAAATACTTGTATTTGGGGGTCGTTTTGTAAATATTTCTTCTGACAAATATCTAAATCTTTTTATAAAAAAAAAAAAAACCTAATGAAATTTCTCGTTTTGCCTTCCAGCGTTTCTTTCGACATTTCTGGCCTCCACTTTAGTTCGTAAGACTGTTTTTATTTACGTTTTCCCCCTATTTTTTACCCCTTTTCAAACACCATATCTTGTACATACGCATTACATGAATATACTTAATCATATTGCAGTACATACAATCGCATGTCGCTACTTTCAAAACCAGGTTACAAGGCCAAACGACCCTGCACATCCTAGTGTCGAGTTTTTCGACAAGACAAAACGGGAGGCCTTTGTCCAGCTGATATTTGAGTCTAAAAACAAAATATTGCAAAAATTGTTTACCAAAGCTGCCTGCCAGTTACATCTACTGATTACCAAATAAAATCAGTTATCAACCCTATTATAATGACATTGGGGTAGTATATACAACACACAAAAACCCTCACATAAGTCGTTTTATGTACTGTTATACATACGTTTTATGTCACATGCATAATTTAAAATTATGCGTGCTTGCTTGTGCGTTCGTCATCGCACGTGCTTGCAAACATAGTTTCATGGTTTCGTCACAATTTTCCAACTTTTGAACTGAATTTTCATTTTTAAATTCATTGCTACCTATACTTTATACAAAATTATGTTACTGAAATACTTATTAACTAGCAGTCCACCTCAGCTTCTCCCGTGGTACATACATAGCCTATGTCACCCAGGGTGAATGTAGCATTCCAATGCTAAAATAATTTTTGCAATCGGCACAGTAGTTTGAGTTTATTCATTACATTACAAATACAAAAATACAAATCTTTTATCTTTATAATATTAGTGATATAGATAAATGGAATTAATTTTCAACCAAAAAAATCCGACTGCATTTTAATATATCCAGGCATACAATCAGCAATAAGGACCTTTTGCTTTGAAAACTAGCAGTCGTTTTTAATTGAGCATTATAAATTGCAGTCGATGTGCACCCAAGGACATTTAGCTTCCATAAACTTCTGATCCGTATAGCTTTAAAGCTACATAGAGCGAAAAACATCAATTGTTTCGAAAAACAATCCTCCTTTAGCGGGTCGGGTTAGGAGAATTCATTGAAAAGCATCAAAGAAATAGTACATTACTAGCGACCCGCCCCGGCTTCGCATGGGCATAAAAACCTTCCTCTTGAATCACTCTATCTATTAAAAAACCGCATCAAAATCCGTTGCGTAGTTTTAAAGATTTAAGCATATAAAGGGACATAGGGACAGAGAAAGCGACTTTTTTTATAATATTTAATGAAGTCATTCAGCGAGGAAAGAAAGCGACACATTACCAACTAGTAGGTAAAAAAATTACTTAATACGCTTGAGTTCGAAATCGCACTTTTACCCAAGTGCCGTATAAGTGCTTTATATTATACTAGGAAATTAAATTTACTTATTTTGTCTTACACAAATAAATGATAAATTAAGATAATCTTTTTATTGCAAGCATGAACAGGACATCATTCGACCTTCGTCTATCTTCTTATCTAAGATAAAACCTATCTCAGTTCTCAATTTCATCCCATTACGCATAACACGGTACGACAATGCAAAATAAAATTTATCTTCAAAGCGATAGGGTGTATTTTAAAATAGCAGAGTACTGGGCCATTGTTTCAATATGCTATTGTAAATGTAGCTTGATTATCGATACGTGATCTTATTGATATCGTTAGAAGGTCTAATTTTCAGTAGCGGAAACTCCGCCTTGATTCAGTTACCTAATAATTTATTCATAAACGCAACAGTTTGATTTAGTTATTGCAGTGAATTGATTATATTGATACTCTTTTCTTGATTTATATCGAAAAAGTGATACGGTTTTCGTGGAACCGTTTTTGTTTTATATGGAAATAGTTTTTTTTTGTGAGTTGAATCATTATTACTACAGAAGATTAAATTTGTTACATAAATAAAGAAAAAAAATAAAATTTTAATATCGAGTTTTATAAAGTTGCAGTTGAAAGTAAAATACGACAATTTGTGGACATGTCAAGTGATAGCGGTGGATTTTTGTTGACGTTAGCGAGAATTGTATGTCAATATATATCTAAAACTTTGAGGGAATGCGAAGAGTGTTCGCGACGTAAGTTTCTTATTATTATATTTTTTTGTAGTTTTTTATATTGAATAGTTTATATAGAGCATTTTTTTATTTTAAATCAGTTTCGCGTTTCTACGGATAAATATCGAAGACATTTAGTTTTATTTGAAATCTGATTTGTTTTATTTTTGTTTAAAAAAAATATATATGTTTTTGTTTATTTCGGTAATAGTTTATTTTTATTGCCGCGTGACTTCATATTCTGAGCTGGTTGGTTTTTCCGTTTTATGATATAAAACTGCTGACTTAAGAGAAGTATTATTAATATAGGAAGGACGAAATATACAGATTGATCCACAAACTCATTTATAGATCAGGTTTTTAAAAACAATTATAGGATACAGATTATAAAATAATTCATGTAGAATTATTTTGTAGCTTTAAAACATCAAGTTATAGTTAGTTTTAGGGTCAATCGACCTTGGTATACTAGTAAAATAGATTGCTATTGAAGTTATCTTTATGAATTACATTATTTATTAAGAATTAAATTGCCCTTACCTTTAATTACACGAGAAATTAAAATTGCACTTTTTAATATAATCAACAAAAGTATGGTATTTCCTTTCTAAAAAACATTTTTCTTATTATATTTATAAACTAGCTGTTCCCCGCGGCTTCGCCTCGCGTGGGACTCGGTTATATCGCGCCCAAAAGTAGCCTATGTTTGACCTCAGGTCGTTAACTACATCCCTACCAAATTTCATCACAATCGGTCCAACAGTTTAGCCGTGAAGAGGTGACAGACAGACAGACTTTCGCATTTATAATATTAGTATGGATTAGTATGGATTGTATAACTGTCTTGATAAATTTTCTATGAAATAAACAACGTGTGAAATTTCAACTCTTTAGGGTAATTTGATGACAGACGTCAGGGTGGTAAGTAAAAACTCGAAAGGTAAATACCCAAATAGGTATTTTTTATTACATTACTATTTACTTACACTGTTATTATTTTCTTATTATTTTACTGTCTATAATCATACTACCCAAATTGGGTATTTACCCGAGTATTAATCTACCCGATGTGTGTATTAACCTGGATATTTACCCGGGTAAATGCCCTGGCTTTGGGTATTTACCCAGTAGAAACCCATCTCTAGACAGGATAGGTTTAGCTTAATAAAAGCTTGTAATATAAGAGAAGATAAGAGTATTTTCAAGCGCAGAATCATTTTTATTCACCTATGACATAATTACACTTAAACCATTTTCAAAAACCATGCATGGTTTCTTACTTAATTTTTTGATTTCAGAAAATAAAACCGTTTTATACACACTCAGGACACGTTAGAAATACGCTGGTCAGATATGAGTGTCACTGTCTCATTGACAACGCGTGGGTCAATCGACCCTGCCTCACGGCGTCTGCTGTGGTTTCTTTAACGATCACCGAATGGCAGCCAGGAACAACAGCTTAAAACGTATAAGGTCGCAGGCGGGCGCTAGATGCAGGCCGCTTCCAACCGGTCGTTCTGGAAATCCTTCGTCCAGCAGTGGACAGCCTGGGACTGAAATGATGATGAACAACGGCTTAACGTGCCTTTCAAAGAACAGATGGGTATCACAATCTCTTAAAACCATGCAAGAACGAGTGAGTAATCGAGACAGCGCGATACAAGATGTAAAGCGACGTCTCCCTTACTCAATTGTTCTTGCAAGGCCGTAATAAGTTAGTAGGCCGCCAGAATAATTTTGCTTATCCAACAATCAAGTGCTTTTTAAGCCTGCAATATCCTAAGCAAGTATGGATACAAAATGCCTCCATTACGACTGATAGGTTGAGGTCATGATACGTATGTCAAAGTCAGTTCGCAAATGATTTCAATAATATCTAACCACTTATTGAATTTTTAATCCGGCTGCCATCTGGTGCTTGTTAAAGAAACCACGTCAAAATGACCGAGAATATCCTCGTATTTTCATGTTTATGAATCGACCCATGGCAAGAAAAACGCTGGTTAGATATCTCACGTACAGCTACTCATTATTCGCTTAGTGAGAACACAGCCTTAATCCGCCATATTGTTTTCGTTGCTAAGCAACGCGGACGCTGATTGGTCGATTAAGTCAATACAATTGACAGATACATTCATACTTGACCCGCGCTATTGCTGTTTTGTTTTTTTTCTTCACTACAGTGTAAATTTCAGTTTAGTTAGTAAGATAGTATCGTTTAGCTAGTTTATACTTATTTTGTGTTATAAAGTATTATATGTTACTTAATTTTGATTGTATTTACGACTTTCTCTTATTGTTTCCAGTCATTGTCTCAGTTTAGATTTAAAAATGTAATTCGCATATACCTATATGTAAACTACATCGATGAACAGCAGAACAATAAAGTAATTTGGTATATTCGATAGGAAATTAAATTTCGTCCATTTAGATAGAGTATGACCCCTTTATGTTGTATCTGTATAACTATCGAAATTTTAATACATTTCATCAATTTAAAATTTCTCCTAATGACTTTTAAAATCCTACCATTTTGAAACATGGCAACACTTACAGCATGTGCAGCCGCGCGGCCTCAATCCCTCCCTGGAGCAGAAGCGCTGGCGACAGGAACCAACGCCGGCCCTGCTTCGCTCACCAGCCTAACTCCGGACCATCAGCTGAGAGAAGACTTCACAGTGTTGGCTAAGGATTTGGTGACAAACTTGAAGACTATAGTTTCTACTTTGGTAAGTTTCATGTTTTATATATGCCTTAGTCCCTCCCTGGGGTAGAGATACTCGTAATAGAAACCAAAGGCGGCCCTGTTTCCCTCACCAGCCTGACTCCGGACCATCAGCTGAGAGAAGACTTCACAGTGTTGGCTAAGGATTTGGTGACAAACTTGAAAACTATAGTTTCTACTTTGGTAAGTTTCATGTTTTATATATGCCTTAGTCCCTCCCTGGGGTAGAGATACTCGTAATAGAAACCAAAGGCGGCCCTGTTTCCCTCACCAGCCTGACTCCGGACCATCAGCTGAGAGAAGACTTCACAGTGTTGGCTAAGGATTTGGTGACAAACTTGAAAACTATAGTTTCTACTTTGGTAAGTTTCATGTTTTATATATGCCTTAGTCCCTCCCTGGGGTAGAGATACTCGTAATAGAAACCAAAGGCGGCCCTGTTTCCCTCACCAGCCTGACTCCGGACCATCAGCTGAGAGAAGACTTCACAGTGTTGGCTAAGGATTTGGTGACAAACTTGAAAACTATAGTTTCCACTTTGGTAACTTTCATGTTTTATATAAGCCTTAGTCCCTCACTGGTTTAGAGATACTCGTAATATAAACCAATGGCGGCCCTGATTTCCTCACCAGCCTGACTCTGGACTTAGATGACCATTTTTTCTACTTTTTTACAAAGTTTACTGGGACCTACTTGAAGACTGATGTGGAGATCCTTATTAGACTGGTGGCCAAAGATATGTTGAAGACTGACCTTCCTAGTTTTTGATTTCGCCGATAGATGGCGTTATATCTCAGTAGACATAACGCCATCTATATATGAGTATGGGGACTCTATTAAACGAGTAGGTAGACTAAAAATCGGCCAAAATTCTTTTTATGATGGTTGAATATGTGTAGTTTAGTATTCTGTAATCTGTGTCAAAATAAAGCTGTGTGTAAAGATAGAGCTCGCTGGTGCAATGCTAATTCACTCTAGCCAATTTTAATGAATGTCTTAAAGTAAAAAAACATAAAACATACCGACGAATTGAGAACCTCCTCCTTTTTTTTGAAGTCGGTTAAAAATGAGATTTATATTCATGTTGTTTCGACAGGTATGCGAAAGAGGTCGCCTCCGTGCCGCGATGGAGGCGACGGACAGCGCCGCAGCGCCGCCGGGCGCCATGGTGGCGGCGCTGAGAACTAACCTCACGTCCGCCTTGCAACAGAACTCGGGTAAGATTACATATTTATTTACAAGTTAACTATAGCTGTCTGGAGTTTTGGCGCCAAGCTAAAGTCGCTCAGTTGTCGTCATTGTATTTATTTTCTAATATTTGTGCATAATAAAGGTGGATTATTATTTGCTAAGTGTTCGTGAACAAGCGTGAGTGTTGGGAAGTGGTACAATGTTGTATAAGTGAATTTAATCCTTGTCACCAAAATCTCCCAAAATAATGCTAAGTGAAACTTCCACCGCTTCACTTAGCCCTTGACTAACTTGACTAGACATGACTACTGACTTGACTCTGTGACTCGACAATGGAAGAACATTTATATAAAACTTGATACTGGCAAAAATAAGCTATAAGTTTGATTGCCATTTTGTGGATTATATCACATTGCCACACCAAAAAAAAACTAACTTTCTGTTGTGGTCCAGTGGTTAAGGCCTGCCTGAATGAAGGCCCAGGGATGGTGAGTTTGATTCCCACAGGAAACTTACATCTCCACGATCCCACCTAATGTTACATGATGATCCAGTGTGCCAGTGATCATCATCATTTCAGTCGCAGCCTGTCCACTGCTGGACATAGGCCTCTCCCAAGGATTTCCAGACCGCCCGGTTGTCGCGGCCTGCATCCAGCGCCTGCCTGCGACCTTCCTCAGGTCATCTGACCATCTGGTCGGTGGGCGTCCGATGCTGCGCTTACCGGTGCGTGGTCGCCATTCGAGAATATTTTTGCCCCATCGGCCATCGATTCGTCGCGCTATATACAATCGAAAGATATATTTATGTAATTGATGCAATAACGTGTATATTCATAAATAGGCTACTTGACTCATATCAATTTTGAAGCAACAAATGTTTATTTCTTACAGTATTTGACCCACGAAACCGAAATATATCGATTTCCGCTAAGAAAAATGCAAAATGGCATTATAATTTCAAATTCAAATTTACTTAAAATTCGGAACTGTCTAAACGCGGGCCGGCCATGAACCGCCATGACGTGATGCAATTATTGTGGTAAACTGACGTTTAGACCTATTTTTGACTTCTGTAATTCGTTCAAAGTCATTAATTCGAATGATTATCATTCGACAAAACTGTGGAATCGCATGATTTTCATGCGACTCTGTGGTTCTTGGCGAGAATTTAGGTTTCAAAAATAGCACTTATACATTAATGACGTCACAAAACTCTGCAAAAATGGCCGACGGTGTTTTTGATGGGATTCTAAAAGTGGACTTTTGAAATAAAATTTTGCTGCCTTAGAGGGCTCAGAAAAATATGGAAAAAATACTTTCAATCTAAACAAATAGAGAATAATTATTTTAAACAAAAACAAAATAAAAGTCAACTAGCCTATTCATTTATAATGGACATAAATAATGACAGGTGAAGTGTTGTCCTCAGAATTACGATCGCGGCTGTCTCGCATCCACGACGCATCTGACCTGGCGGAAATATCTACCATGGAGCGCAATGACTCGGTAAGTCACTCAATCCATCTCGCTCTCTCTCTATCTCTGATTCTTCTTCTGCCTTGCATTATTCCCATATAATTTGGAGTCTGCGCTCTGTGAGAAACGTCATCGAGCGGATAAGAACAACACAAATGGAGTATGTAATAAGATTTAATAAATAAAGTAAAAAATTATAGTTTTACGTAATAGACTTTCTTGTTAAGACAGACAGAAAAGGAATGTGTCACATCCAAGAAGAATAAGTAATTCAAAATTTAAAAATATTATCCATAGAGGTTGTTTCTTATAGTACCTTAGTTACCTCTTTCAACACACTCTTTGTAGATACATTTTCGCCACAAGGCTCTAATTTGGGTCATATTCGTTTCAACATTAGCCGCTCGCATATCATTCCGTATAGTCGTCATATATCTATCTATTTGTTTATGAAGCAAAAACTTCTTTAATTGGCGCTGTGCACTTTTTGTGATAAGTAAAAAATGTTAAACTCGCGTCAGGATCACGTGACTGTCAGATTCGTCAGATTTTCATGATTTTGATGATTAAGACTAAGCATCTTCTACTTCTACCAACCTCTCGGTGACACGAGCCGAATCTCGGGAGAGTGCGCTGTACTAGCATTTCGCATCTCTTTCCAGTCGCACCTGCTTGATCTCTTTATTCTTTATTCTTTATTTCGCTTTCATGCATACATTTGATGGGAAAAAATACATGGACCCTTGTAGGGTGTTGCGAAGTCAATAGTGTAGTCTTGTGAGGGTACACAAATATAAAAGATTGCATTTTAATGTCATAAAAAAAAATAATAATAATAATATTAATTTACAAAACATGTCAAACTGCAAACATAAGATTATAATAACTACCTACTCTATTATTACAGATATGTCAAATGAATCAATAATAAAAGTTTTAAATGTTGGATGAAATAGTTGTCATAAAAATAAATTAAATAATAAAGTATATAATATCAATAAAAGGAGATTGAGGATATATTAATCAAATTTTTCATTAAGGTATTCTTCGACCATATAATAACCCTTTTTAAGCAATAATAATTTTAATTTTGCAAAGAAGTTTTTATTGTTTTCTTCCATTCTTAACTCTTTTGGCAGTTTATTATATATTTTAATTGCGCTCACGTAAGGGCCATTGCTAAACATAGCTAGATTACAAATTGGCAGTGCTAGTATATATTTTTATCTTCCTACAAGTTCTCTATAGTGTCGCCTATCTATGCAATCATTGCATTTTAATAACTCTCCCCCATCCTTATCGGGCTTACGTTCACAAGTACGCCTCGCTTGCCTTCTCGGCCTGAGGCCAGCCTCTGTCTTCTAGGTCTTTGAGTTTGGCACAGTTTCAGTTTTTCTCTTCGTCTTCTTTGTCTTCTTGTAGCAGTATTCTTGATGTGCTCCTACTTTTCAAGTTATGCCCCTCTCGAGGCCGCTTCGATTAAGGCTAAGCAGTCAAAAAGTAATGAAATAATAAGGAGGGTGAGTGATCACGGACGCGCTCGCTTTAGTAGATTTTATTTAGACGCAATAAAGCCGTTTATCGCTTGCAACAGTCGTGCGCATTTTATCACGGAAGTAAAGGACGTCAGTTTCAAAACTGTTTTCACTTATAATTGAAAAAATAAACCACATAGACAAATATCCTTTTGTGTATGTTTAGTTCATGCTATTTATTATATGATCGATAAATTTTTGTAATGTAAAAGAGTATAATAAATCAGAAATATAAGATAAATATAAGATAAAAAAAAAATAGTATTGAGCAAAACTAAACAAATCATATAACCGATTGGTGGAAAGATAAATAAAAGTTAAAACAATCATGTGTCCAAAATTGTCTACCTTGATTTTTTTTTTAAATAATTTCAACGGCCATGGAAACTAGTCCTTTAAGACCTTTCTTTAATTTATTAATCTTCTTCAGTCCTACTTAAGTCAACTCAAGTTAAAAGGTCAACTCAGTAGTCTAGTTCAGTCAAGAAAGTAAGTCTAGTCAGAGTCGGATGACTAAGTGAAGCGGTGGAAAAAGAGTCATGGCGAAAGTCCATACATTGTTTGTACGAATAAAAAAATGAAATACAGATAACATAAAATAAATCGAATTAGTAAGAATACATAACTAGTAACATGTTTACCACCACAAAAAAATTCTAAACCCCTTGGTTTCTTTAATATTTATTTTTTTAAAGTCGACCTTTAGCTTCGATTTCATTCGCCATTATTGTCGCAACTGAAACATTTTGTCATCCTGACAGTTGTTAGCATTGTCAAAACGGTATTGATAGTTCATTATGGTAGGTTAGGTTCATAGATTAAGTAGTTGTACCTGTGATTAAGCAATTAATTTTTACTTGGTGAAAAAGTGAGATGGCGAAATAGGGAAGTCCATGAGTAAGAAAAGGACCAACGATATTTTTTATATTTTTGTCTCTGTCAACGTGGCAATTTTTTCTTTGTTTGGCCAATTCGACGCCAAACAAAATCTTACACCGAACTAACAGGGAAATTATTTATTTTTTTTTTATTAAGAAAAATATTCATTTTAAGTAGTAGAATTTGTACGAAAGATATACAAAAAATAAGGGCATTTGTTACATAAATTGTGTGGCTCAGGAACACATTCCAGGGTGCCTACCACCATCTCTTAAAACCATGCAAGGTCCAGTGAGTAAGCGAGATGTCGCCTTACATCATGTATTGCGCTGTCTCACTTACTCATTGGATCTGGACAGCGTAATATATGATGTAACGCGACATCTCTCTTACTCAATCGTTCTTGCATAATTTTAAGAGATGGTAGTAAGCCCCCAGAGGGGTCACTATATACAGTCTCTTAAAACCATGCAAGATCCAGTGAGTAAGTGAGACAGCGCAATACATGATGTAAGGTGACATCTCCCTCACTCAGTCGTTCTTGCATGGTTATTAGAGATGGTGGTAGGCACCATCTCTTAAAGCGTAATACATGATGAAAGGAGATGACGTCTTACTGTGTCACTCTGTCTCGCCTACTCACTCGTTCATGTATGGTTTCAAGAGATGGTAATAAACCATTTGATAGTGAGCCTGCTACAATCGATGAATCTAACATACCATAATGAACTGTCAATATCGCTTTGACAATGCTAACAACTGTCAGGGTGACATATTGTTTCAGTTGCGTTAAAAATGGCGAATGAAAACGAAACTAAAGGTCGACTTTTATAAAATGGAATATTAAAATAACCCCGGGGTTTAAATTTTTTTTGTGGTGGTAAACATCTTACTAGTGAAGTATTCTTACTAATGCGATTTATTTTAAGTTCTCTGTATTTAAATTTTTTATTCGTACAAATTCCGCCATCATTCTTTCCCTTAGCTATTACTTAGAGATTCTGGTGACAAAGATAAAAGTCACGTAATCGCCACTGTACCACTTCCCAACACTCACGCTTGTTTACGAACATTTTGCGAATAATAATCCAACAATATTATGCACAAATACTCGAAAAAACCTAAGTTTTGGAAATTAATACAGCGCGGACATAGTAACAATTTTCATTCGCTCCAAAAACTCCCGTAATCATTGAATTTTGTATTTCATTCTCGGTTTCTGTTTAGAAACATACCAAATTTTGGGAGCCTGGTCTTAATTTCATTTGACAGCAGGTGGTCCGTCAATTCGCGCAGTCTCTGAGCTACAGTTCCTCCTGTGTGTCTGCGTCGGAGTTCTTTGATGCTGAGGAGCACGAAGACGAAGATATTAAAGCGGATACTATTATACAAGCTGATGAGGTACGTCGTCTTCATTATCATTTATATAAAAACTAGCTGTTCCCCGCGGCTTCGCCTTGCGTGGGACTCGGTTATATCACGCTAAAAAGTAGCCTATGTTTGACCTCAGGTCATTAACTACATCCCTACCAAATTTCATCACAATCGGTCCAGCAGTTTAGCCGTGAAGAGGTGACAGACAGACAGACTTTCGCATTTATAATATTAGTATGGATAAGTCGGGTTTTCCTTCCTGACGCTATAACTCCAGAACGCACGAACCGTTTTTGCATTCGTTGGAAAGGTCTCGGGCTCCGTGATGTTTATAGCAAAGAAAATTCAGGAAAAATTCAACAGAAAAGTGGGAAAATCATTTTTCACATACAGCGCCATCTCTGATACATAGTATGTACTACATAAACGAAGCCATCTGGTGGCAAACCGGAGTTCGCCGGGTTTGCTAGTGATTTATATATTTAATTTTTTTTTCAATATGAGCTATCTTGCTTTTTAGGACGGAGACAAATCCAACAAATGACAAATTATCAAAATCAGTCCAGCAGTCGGAAAGGGGTTCACCGGGAAAAACAAAGGCTACATTTTATACCAAATATTACAGGGGTGCGAGGAACCCGGGCGAGAGCTAGTTTTTCCCGGTGAACCCCTTCCAGACTGCTGGACTGATTTTGATAATTTGTCATTTGTGGGTTTTGTCTCCGTCCTGGAAAGCAAGATAGCTAAAATTGAAGAAAAATTTAAATATATAAATCACTAGCAAACCCGGCAAACTCCGTTTTGCCATCAGATGGCTTCGTTTATGTAGTACATACTATGTAACAGAGATGGCGCTGTATGTGAAAAATGATTTTCCCACTTTTCTGTTGAATTTTTCCTGAATTTTTTTTGCTATAAACCTCACGGAGCCCGAGACCTTTCCAACGAATGCAAAAACGGTTCGTGCGTTCTGGAGTTATAGCGTCAGGAAGGAAAACCCGACTTATCCATACTAATATTATAAATGCGAAAGTCTTTCTGTCTGTCTGTCACCTCTTCACGGCTAAACTCCTGGACCGATTGTGATGAAATTTGGTAGGGATGTAGTTAACGACCTGAGGTCAAACATAGGCTACTTTTGGGCGCGATATAACCGAGTCCCACGCGGGCGGAGCCGCGGGGAACAGCTAGTTTTAGATATAAAACAAAAATGCAATTCATTTTTGACCGAGCGAGCAAAGCGAGCGATAGTCTCCATTTCGAGACTGGCAAATTTTGCTTTTGTCCGGATGTCTGTCTGTCTGTCTGTCTGTTTGTTCCGGGCTAGAGGTCGCATTTCTGAACGGATCTTAATGAAACTTGGTACACGTGTTCCTTGATTTATTTGCAATTTTTTGTCGAGAGCGTTTTTTGATTTGAAGGAAAATGGGGGCAAAAATGGGGGAAGTTTGCTATTTGTTATATTGCTTATACCACTGGCCGCATGGTACTTGTTCTTTTACAACTTTGCGCTTTGAATTCGTTTTCGGTCATTTTTTTATTTTTTATTTTTATATGACTGTATATTATGACCGTCTGACCAAAATAGGATAATATGGCAAAATAAAAAATATAGAAAAAATCCTTTTGAGAATATACGAGGGAAAAAATTAACCGAATAAGAAATACCTATATATACTCTATATAGAGTAATAAAAAAAACAAAAAGGGGGTTAACGGATGAGGTTCGCGAGGTCTACTGTTCACAGAACCACTAGTTTATTTTAATTTTAAAAGTGTTTATAATAATAATAATTTATATATTTAATATTTAAAAATGTAAACAAAAAGAGAGAAAGATAAATAAAGGAAATAATAATATAATAAATAATAATAATATTTATTTATTTAAGGTATAAACTCACGTTTATGGCCAGACTTATTATACAAAACAAAATGTTTGGTATCAACAGGCTGGTGTCATAGAACTGGACGGGGATTCCTCGTCAGAAGCGGGGTCCCTGAGCAGCGAGGAAGGATCGGCCAGTTCCGACAACTCTGACGGTGCGAGTGAGTTTTTATATTGGGTTTATATGTCAACACTAGCTATTCCCAGCGGTTTCACTCGCCCCCCGTATGTCTACAGCCTTCTCCAAAAACCAGGCTATCATGTGCAGGAAGAATTTTTGAAATCGGACCAGTAGTTTTAAAGTTAGAAGCGATCAAACAAACAAACGCTTCAGCTTTATATATTAACTAGCGATCCGCCCCGGCTTCGCATGGGTGCAATATTATGGGTTGTACATAAAAACCTTCCTCTTGAATCACTCTATCTATTAAAAAAAAACGCATCAAAATCCGTTGCGTAGTTTCGAAGATTTAAGCATACATAGGGACAGACAGCGGAAAGCGACTTTGTTTTATACTATGTAAAGATAAAGAAAAGAAGTTTAGATTTAAGATTCTTTATTTGTTATATTGGACACCATTATAGATGCAAAAAGTATTTTAAACGTTTAATAACAATGGGTCTTAAACCGTTTTTATTTGTTTAAATTTTTTTAAACCAATTTTTAAAACGATGCGTGTAATGTGTAAGAATAACTAACAAAAATAAAGTTTTCAATTAATATATTTTATTTATACTTTCAAAATAATAATTTGTTAATAAAATAGTAATCATGTGGCACGGTTTTAAACCGTTTTAAATTTATTTAAAATGTTTTAAATTTATTTAAAACTGATAAAATGACGTTGATTGAAAATCGTGTTTTTCGTCTTCGTCTCGTCCTTGATCTATTTGCTGAATAGTATGTTTCCTTAAGACTAAGAAATTACAAAACTGTTAAAAGTGGCCGTTTTGTGCAATATTGCAATTTGTAACTGTAGGGAACTATACTATGTTTAAAATTAACTTTATATCCAGAACCTTAATTACAGAAGGCGGATCTTTGATAACTTGTGTTTTCTGTGAATAATGATTTTTAAATGACGGTGGCGCTAGTGTTCACCGAGGTATCATCTTATAGACTTTTATTTAACTTACCAACAACACCAAAAATGCACATATTCGGAGGCTGGACGCCGTAAAATTAAATGAATTATTATGGCGATTTTAATTGTCAAATGAATGAATGAAAACTTTGAATTCCAGTGCCTTCAGTAGAACAGCCAACCCTCCGTCTCAACCAGAACGGCATATCAGAGTCTAACGGGGCGTGGTCTCGTCGCACTCGCCTCCCTTGTACCAGACCAACCCCTGGTGGTCCCAGTTTGTGGAATCTGCTGTACAAGAACATTGGCAAGGATTTGAGCCAAGTCTCCATGCCCGTCACTATCAACGAGCCATTGAATATGCTGCAGGTAAGTGAAATAGGGAGACTATTATAAACCGAAACTGCCTCTGTGGTCAGTTTAGGCATTTTTTGTAGACCCGGAGGTCGTGGGATCGATTCCCACGGGAAGAATATTTTGTTTAGTCGTTTCCAGTTTGGTTAGGACATTGCAGGCGTGAATCACCTGATTGTCTGATAGTAAAGATGATTCCGTGCTTCGGAAGGCACGTTAAGCCGTTGGTCCCGGCTGCCATCTGGTAGTCGTTAAAGGAACTTTTGATTGAACCTTTTTTGACTAAAACGGCTTACTAAACGTTTATTTTGTATAAATAATTGTAAAACTTTAATATCTTACTATAACTTTGATACAAATTCTTATGTTTTCGCGATTGTTACACATTAAATTAAACTATTTTATACGGTTTTCTATCGCGTTTATTGCTTACTTATTTATACCTAACGTTTCAAGCACTTTACAGAGCTCATGGTCGCAGGCAGACTGAGTTGACATTCGTCTGTGTCATTTGTTTCTGATGTCACAAGAATACAAAACAAATTCTTTCTTTTTCTTCTAGCGTCTATGCGAAGAGCTAGAGTACTCGGAGCTTCTAGACTCGGCCGCGGAATGCGCTAACCCCGTGGAGAGGATGGCCTTAATAGCCGCATTCGCGGTCAGCGCTTACGCCTCGTCTGCTCATCGTGCTGCTTCGAAACCGTTCAACCCCTTATTGGCTGAGACTTACGAGTGCATAAGGGATGATAAGGGCTTCCGATTTATTGCTGAACAGGTATGTATAAGGGTTATCCATTAATTTTATTTATTCATTCTTATATACATCTTTCCATTTACCTTATCCCACTTTCTTATCTGTGGTCGGCACAGTATGTAAGTTCCATTTAGATCTATTTCCAGTAATTTCCTGCGTCGCACCCCTCTTTTCATATCCCTCACACAATTTTTCATTCATTTTATTTCTTCATTTATTCATGTATACATAAAATACGAATAAACCGATCATATATTTTGTTCAACATCAATATTTAATTCCAAGCATATATTTTGTTGAAATTCAAATAAGTGATATTAAAATAAACCATGACCGTAAGCATTGTAGCAGAAGGGGAATTCGCATGTTATTTTTATTTATTTATTTATAGAATAAGACACTGATAGCACTTCTAATACGCTATAACCTAGGGAAACTTACACAGGTTTATGAGATATGTACATTATACATAAAATAAAAATAAAGAGTTTGAGTTTATCAAAGAAAATGTCCACGTCTGGCGAATGAGCAACCAAGGCGTTGAGGAGTACCAAAGCCTGATTCGTTGGCTATTTGAGGTATTACCCAAGCAGACAACATGTACAATGGTTTATCTGGTGCAATGTTATATTAATATCTTTTTGTAGGTTTCCCACCACCCGCCAATATCAGCGTGTCACGCCGAGTCCTCCCGCTGGACGTTTTGGCAAGAAGCGCGCATCAAGACCAAGTTCTGGGGGAAGTCCATGGAGTTCCAGCCGGCCGGCAGGGTTCACGTGAAGCTGGCTACCACCGGCGACCATTACAGTTGGAACAAGGTGACAGAAAGATGGCGGAATTTGTACGAATAAAAAAATTAAATATGGAGAACTTAAAATAAATCGCATTAGTAAGAATACTTCACTAGTAACATGTTTACCACCACAAAAAAAAATTAAACCCCGGGGTTATTTAAATATTCCATTTTATAAAAGTCGACCTTTAGTTTCGTTTTCATTCGCCATTTTTAATGCAACTGAAACATTATGTCACCCTGACAGTTGTTAGCAATGTCAAAGCTATATTGACAGTTCATTACGGTAGGTTAGATTCATCGATTTAGTACCTGGGGGGCTATACCATCTCTTAAAACCATGCAAGATCCAGTTAGTGAATGAGATGTCGCTTTACATGATGTATTGCGCTGTCCCGCTTTCTCACTGGATCTTGCATGGTTTTAAGAGATGGTGGTAAGCCGCCATGTGAAGCTAATAAATAATCGTTACCATCGTTTTAAAGGTGACGACTTGCGTCCACAATCTGTTCGGCGGGCAACGCTGGGTGGACCAGTACGGAGACATGCACATCACCTGCCACGGGACTGACATAACCTGCAAACTTAACTTTGTCAAGGTAACATCATTAGTATTATATTAATATACTAGCTGTTCCCCGCGGCTTCGCCCCGCGCGGGACTCGGTTACATCGCGCCCAAAAGTGGCCTATGTTTGACCTCAGGTCGTTAACTACATCCCTACCAAATTTCATCACAATCGGTCCAGCAGTTTAGCCGTGAAGAGATGACAGACAGACAGACAGACTTTCGCATTTATAATATTAGTATGGATTCACGTATATAAAGTAGCATCTTTATTTCTTTAGAATATCTTTTAGCAGATTCAAAAAAACCCGGCCAAGTGCGAGACAGATTCGCGCACGAAGGGTTGTACACAAAACGGCAAAAAATTACAACCCTACTATCATCATTTTGCGTAGATCTTACTGTCAATCGACCATGCACACCCTACTTAAACATTTATTCGGTTTTTAATATATAAAGTATATATGTTTAAGTCGTTCGGGCTCGTGCCGAATGTTCATTTTTAATTAATTTAATAAAATTGTCAATTTAATTCGTATCGATCGCCCACTCTGGAATCACTATAATTGGGTATGCTAAGTAAAAAAAAATGTTAATATGTTTATAAGTTAATATTTTTATTTGGAACCTAATTTGATTTTTTTTGCTTAAATTATTATTATTAATTTTATATGAATTTTTAAAGTATTATAGTTTATGACGTCATTAACCAAGACGATGTTAACATTATAATAGTATAGTGCCACAGTGTGGTAACAGAAAAAAGGAACGTGCCTTCCTTTTTTGCAATATTTTTACGGCCCTGGACACAAGTCCATTAAGACCTTTCTTGAATTATTAATTTTCTTCAGGGGGGTTACTACCGTCTCCTAAAACCATGCAAGATCCAGTGAGTAAGAGAGATGTCGCCTAACATCATGTATTGCGCTGTCTCGCTCACTGGATCTTGCATGGTTTTAAGAGATGTAACCCCCATGGTTTTAAGAGACGGTAGTAAACCCCCTGGTCCCTTACTATCATCTCTAAAAACCATGCAAGTTCAGGTTTAAAGAGATTATAGTAGTCACCCATGCAAGATCCAGTGAGTAAGCGAGACAGCGCAGTACATGATGTAAGGCGACATCTTGTTTACTCAATCGTTCTTGCATAGTTTTTAAAGATGATAGTAAGCTAACAATCCAACATGCAAGAACAGGTGAGTAAGCGAGACAGCGCAATACATGATGTAAGGCGACATCTTCCTTACTCAAACATTCTTGCATGGTTTTAAGAGATGGTGGTAAGCCACTAGAAACACGTCTTATCGCGTCAACTACTTCTAAACATCAAATCAAAATCAATCGATTGAAAAGGCCTCGGCTTCTCCTCGTCCTTTTAAAAGCACTCGGCAAGGCCTCAGCTGCGCTTCTGCCTTGCAATACAACTCGGCCGTAAATGGCTTCATTTCTGCCCTCGACAGTAATGTATTATTAAATGATGGTGGCGCTAATGTTCACCGAGTTATCGTCTTAAGGTGATATCTCGGTGAACACTAAAATAGAATAGAAAAGAAAAACTCTTTATTGCACCAAACAAATCCATACTTCCATACTAATATTATAAATGCGAAATTCTGTCTGTCTGTCTGTCTGTCTGTCACCTCTTCACGGCTAAACTGCTGGACCGATTGTGATGAAATTTGGTAGGGATGTAGTTAAAAACCTGGAGTCAAACATAGGCTACTTTTGGGCGCGATATAACCGAGTCCCACGCGGGGCGAAGCCGCGGGGAACAGCTAGTGTATACATATTTTTGTTAAAAACTAGGTAATGTACAAAGCACTATCATCATTTAAAAAACATTATTCAATGAAAACACAAGTTATCAAAAATCCCTGTTACGTAAACCCAGGCGAGCTCGTGGTCGAGCACGCGTCACGAGGTGCGCGGCGCGGTGAGCACTAGCAGCACTAGCGGCGGCGCGCGGCTGCGCCTGCAGGGCCGCTGGTCGGAGGCGCTGCTGGCGGGGGAGCCGCCCGCCGCCAGGTGTCTCTGGAGGCCGGGTAACTGTGGCGGCGGCATTTTATCATTATGTTATATTATCATTATTATATCATTGTCATCATTATATTATAATCGTTATATTATCATCATTATATTATAATCATTATATCACCATCATTATATTATTGTTATATCATCAACAATACAATACAAATACTCTTTATTGCACCACAAAATAATAAAATTACACAAAACAGCATAACTTAAAAGAATAAGGCGCAAAGGCGGACTTATCGCTAAAGCAATCTCTTCCAGTCAACCTTAGGGTGGATGGAAAATTATTAGTAAAAGGCATTATCATTATATCATCACCATTGTACCATCATTATATAATAATCATTATGTCATCATCATTATATTATCAGCTTCCTTCTCTCTGTGACGTAATGGTTAACATTTCTGTCAGCACCAGCAGAAGACGATGGTAGGGAAAAATGACAGAGAGCGCATAGTGGGAGGACGCAAAATGTCTTAGCAGAAGAACATCCACCAGTGTAATGGTATTAGAACAGTGAAACAGTTGTTCAGACTCGCCATATAAAACTAAGCAACTAACTAATTTAAGTCCTTCGTCTACACTGGCAACTCAATTTACCTAACCAGTTGAGCTCACAGCTAACCTTCAATAATGAATCGCCACCATAAGAAGGTAACATTGCCAATACTCAACATTACCTTATTTTAGGTGCAATGCCACCAGAACACGAGTTGTACTACGGCTTCACTCGGTTCGCGATGGAACTGAACGAAATGGAACCCGGCATGAGGGATGTGCTACCTTACACAGACACCAGGCTCAGGTAACTAACATCACATACAAACGCAAGTAGTCAACCTCAGCCTGTCCACTGCTGGACGAAGGCCTAGGATTTCCAGAACGACCGGATGTCGCGGCCTGCTTCCAGCGCCTGCCTGCGACCTCCTTCAGGTCGTCTGACCATCTGGTCGGTGGGTGTCCGACGCTGCGCTCGCCGGTGCGTGGTCGACATTCGAGAACCTCTCTGCCCCATCGGCCATCGGTTCGTCGCGCTATGTGCCCACTGCCACTTCAAAGAGCTAATCCGCTGGGCTATGTCAGCAATCTTTGTCCTCCTATGAATCATCATTTCTGATTCGGTTTCGTAGGGAAACACCGAGCATAGCTCTCTCCATGGCAATGCAATTAGTTCAAACATTTAAAACAACATAATTGCTATTTTAGTACATACATATATATCACAAAACAGATAAACTATCCTAATATAAATGTTTTAAATGTGCTAAATGACTCTGTCGTTAATTCCACTGAACTATTTAATAATTTCTACATTTACAAACAAACAGGCATACGGCCCACCTGATGGAAAGCGGTTACCGTAGCTTTTGGACCTGTACCACCAGGAGTGCCACGTGCTTATTGCCGACCATTATTATATTTAATCTGTTCTCAGGCCAGATCAGCGAGCTTTAGAAGAGGGCGATGTGGACGCAGCTGAACAATACAAACATCAGTTGGAGCAAGCTCAGCGAGAGAGGAGGAGGGATGTCGCCAACCACCAGCCTGCTTGGTTCCGGTAACCGCACTCTTTAATCATCATAGTATATAACAAAGTCGCTGTCCCTGTCCCTATGTCCCTTTGTATGCTGTGACACTTGTCTTTTTGGTAAGACAAAAGTCTTTTAAGTAGGACAAAAGTCTTTTAGTAAAACTACTGGTTCAATACAGACAGCAACATATATTATTAGTCTAAAAGAGTGGGTTCGATTTTACATATAAAAAACGACCGAGAATGTTTAACCAGCCTCAAATCACAACCACTGCCCTGGTGGATCCGTGATGGCTTGGCGCAGGCTTCTTTCACGCAGCGTGGCTTAATAGTAGAGGTGAACCCCAAATATTTGGGGGATATCCACATAAATTTAAACGGTAGAAGTAGACAAATTTGCTTGGAATCGGGTTAGGATAAAAATTGAATTAAACCTCAAGAAAATGGCGACACAGCTTACTGTCGTATTCAAGATTTCACGCGACAGTGTTAGCGTCTATGCGTAGCAGTGGCTAGCGGAGGTCTGCCCGTGTCGAGAGCGCGTAGGTAGTGATGTGCGTATACGCCGCTGTACCATAACCGGTATTTAAATAATAGGTTCACTGGTCCATCAAACATAGTATGAGCCCATGATTTCATTATAATTTATTTAATTCAGTCAACTAGATATAGGGAGTATATACAAACCGTTACAATGCGTAAATCTTTAAAACTACGCAACGGATTTTGATGTGTTTTTTTTTAATAGATAGACTGATTCAAGAGATAGATAGATAGATAAATATACACTTTATTGTACCATTATCATACAAATTATACATGTTGAATACAAATACAATGTGTACAAAGGCGGACTTATCGCTGATGCAATTTCTTCGTTTTTATGGCCATGCGAAGCCGGGATGGGTCGCTAGTCATATAATAAAATAGAATAGCATATTTATTTACATAAAATATGGTTACAAAGATGGTACATAAATAATTGATGGTCTACATATCGTCATCATTTCGTGTAGGTGGCCCGGTCAACCGGCCATGCACGCACACCCTGGTGTCAGAGTTCTAGGAAACCGCCTCTAGGACTCTGAAGTGGTTTCTTTAACGACTACCAGATGGCGGCCGGGACCAACGGCTTAACGTGCCTTCCGAAGCACGGAATCATCTTTACTATCAGAAAATCAGGTGATTCAAGTCTGCAATGTCCTAACCAAACTGGAAACAACTAAACAAAGTATGCTTCCCGTGGAAATCGAACCCACGACCCCCGGGTCTACAGGCAAACGCCTTAACCACTGGACTACGAAAGGCAGTTCTCTGTTTAATATCCGGCACAAAAATATGTATTTTTAGAATAAGGTACATATTATATGCTATTGTTAATAACATGTTGTTGCCTGAGACAAATAAATAAATAAAATAAAAATAAGTGAATCCCAGACATAACTATCAATACTAATATTATAAATGCGAAAGTGAGTTTGTTTATTTATTTGTTAACCTTTCACGGCTTTCTACTAAACCAATGTTCCTCAAAGTTTGCATACACATAGTTAGAAGTATTGAGAAGGACATAGGGTACCATTCATCCCTGGAAAAAGCACTGTTCCCGAGGAAAACGCACGCGGGCGAAGCCGCGAGGTAAAGCTAGTAAGTAAAATATAAAGTGTAAAAATGGTGGGCTTAATGCCATATGACATTAAGTACCACTCTCTACTACATACCTATATGAAAAATAGTACATTACTGTCGAGGCCAGAAATGAAGCCATTTACGGCCGAGTTATATTGCAAGATGCAAGTGTTTTTAAGAGGACGAGGCCTGTAAATAGATTAATGGAAAGACAACAAAAGTGTCCAGCAATTCCTATTAACGACCGCTGGAATAGGTTTTTTTTGGTAGGGTGGCCAGAGTGAAACTAAAATACCTAATGTATGAAAACGTGTACATTAAAAAACCTCCATTAGCGGCCACGGCCAGCAATGATTTTCTTTGATGACATTTTTGTTTTTGGACAGCAATGAGTCTATTGACGTATTGTTTTTTTTTTTTAAATAATAAAGCTGTTTCCGAGCAACAGGAAGAAAAAATAATAACATTGTGTTTGTTTGTTACAGCAAATCGTCAGAATTCGGCGAGGAGATGTGGGTGTTCACGGGTGAATATTGGAAGGCGCGCGAGGCTCGCTTCCCCTCACTGCGAGCGCCCAGGATATGGTGACCGCCGCTGCTTACCGTGAGTTATCTCCATTACGTCTCTATTTCCCGATAGTATAACTTTTACAAGCCGTCCGCCGTGGAGCTACTCCGAGGAGCTCGATAGCCTAGCGCCGACCTTTTTACCCGACTGCGCCAGAAGTAAGGTTTTGTTTTTCGATGGTATGTATGTATAAATGTTTGGCCCGCTCTGCAGCCTAAACGACTCGATGAATTTTAGCTTAAGACGTGTCGTTAGACACTGGGTTTAAAAAAAAACTAAAACAAAATGGGGGTATTTTGGCGCCATATTAAAATTTTGGCATTCTTTTAGGTATTTAAATGCAGTCGGGTACTTTGTTTGTTTATTAACTTGTTTAAATTAAGTTCATACAAAATAATGCTAAATATAATATTGTTTTCCTTCCAGCATATTCCTCAGAGCGAGTTGCTCTGCTAGTGGTTGTGTGCCGTCGCTTCCCGCTTCTAGAGCTTAACACGATAATATAGCCTTTATTGTCCTACAATATGTACGGTAGTCTCGAAATATTCGCATGTAGTTAGGTGATGACGCTTGCGTAGACGCTGAAATATGGAATCTACTACTATTTCGTTTATTCCATTTTTGTTACAGCTGAAAAATAGGTTTTATTTCATTGAAGTTAAGGTCGTGATATCTTAGCAAATAATTTGACTACTTACGTTCGAGTTAATCTTAACGTCATTGTTTTAAAGACCCGTTTCGCTTGATTTACAAAAATATGGAATTCACCACTTATTTTGTTTTTTAACAGCCGCAAAATCGTCTTTATTTTATTTCTGTTAAGGTCTTAATCTCTTAGCAATATTAATTTTGTTGAATCTTAACGTCATTGTTATAAAGACCTTTTTTGCTACATGTACGTATGATAGCTTCGAAATGTAATATGCGACGTGACGCAAAAATACATTGATTTTAATTATGTAGCTACAATTAAACAAAATCGTCTTTATTTGTAATATCTTAGGGTTCAAGTACCTTAGCAAATAAACTTGACGATTTCGTTTGGTTGTAACTTAACTTAATTGATATAAAGACCATTTTGCTACGTACCATTAACACACTCGATTTAGCGTCTTTTTTTGATAATACCTGTATAATTTGTTTTTATTTTTAAATGGAATTACTCAAATGGGTTAAAGTAAAACGAAAATTGTTATTAGAAATAAATTTTCCATAATACATCATTTTATATAATGGAACACTTGGTAAGTTTGAATTAAATTCAAATGAATGTACCAGGGCTTGTTTTAACGTTAAAATCTGGTATCGTTACCTCCCAAAAGGACAGGTATCGTTACTTGACAAGCTATCGTTAACTCGGGTAACGTTAATTTATAACAAAATTAACGTTACGTTTTTTACCTACGAACAAAAGTATCAGTACTTCCAAATTTTTTTTTGTTACCACGCCTCTTATCGATACCCACTTTACCGATACCAAAACTAACATAATGGAATTAACGTTAATTACCGCTACTTATAGTGTTAATTTGGTATAGTAACGGTAACAAGCCCTGGAATGTACCCAGTATTTTATTTATTTTATATGATTACATGAAATATAAATCATTTGTTCAGTGTATACGTATAATTAATTATATTTTAGATATAATTTTTACATGAAATGTATTCTCCAGTTTAATTTTAGTATTTTTGTGATTTTTTACCGGTTATGGTATTTCATGTGGTTTTAAGAGAAGACAAGACGAAAATTCTTAATTTCACCAATAAAAATATACAATTAGGAAATTTCAAACATAAATAATAAAATGGCGGCCTTGTCGCTAATGCAATCTCTTTCATACAAAATAAAATATAAAGTGATTGTTGACAAAAAAAAGGTTTTGACAAATGATTTCTTGCTTCGAATTAACTTAGTACAAGTATTCTACCATTAGTACCGTTTAATTTATAAACTAATAATAATAATTTACGTTGGTTAAAAATGATAGGTAGATATTTTTTGTTGTTATTAAATGTTGTACAAATATGATTTCTATTTTTATTTAGTTTAAAAACTAAATTTGTAATAGATATTTGAAAGTCTAGCAAGCGGTGTCACTATGTTTAGATATTGTTTCGCGTTGAAATAAGGTGTGGGATTTTTATATATACCTACCTAAATGTTAAACAAAAAATAAAATTAAGTTACATAGATTAAATACAATAGCCACAAAATAAAAAAATTAAAATAAAATAAATTAAAATCATGTTCAGTTATATTTTCTTGCCATAACCAAGTACAAAGTGGTTAGTTCACCTTATCGACGAGTCTCCGTCTACTCCGTAAGGAAATAAACGTGATTCCGTATGAGTTGTCAAGTGATAAACCGACAATCACATTTTCTGCTTGGTCTAATGGTTGACTGGTAGAGAATGCCATTAAGTCCACCATTTGTACACTTTATTTTTAATTTGTACAATAGTTTTAAATAAATAAATCAATAAGTACAAGTCTCACACTCTTATTGGAAGCGAATAGTATGAATAGTGTAAATTAAAACAGTTTAATAGTTGTTTAACTTTGGTATTGCCATCGCAAAAAAAGTCTATTTTTAAAAATAACAAGCGATTTAAACTATTGAGATTAAATATGTTTTGTCTCATACACAGTCATATTGTGTGGGTTGCGAGGTCTATCGATCCTGCACTCTCTAGTGTGTATAGGTTGCAACCAAAATGTCTTGTACGATTTTCTGTTTTGTCCCAAGGTTTGATTGGCATAAAGTCCACCTGTTGTATTTTTTAAAGCTAAGTTTTAAATAAATATAGGTAATGAAGTGCTAAATTCAATTAATATATTAACGTCTATAATCCAAAATAAAATAAGACAAAACATATTTATTGCGTTTAAAAGTTTGTTATTTTTCACGTGAATGTAACACTGTTTAGTTGATTGCAACAGAGTTCCATTTAGTTCGCGGTATATAAGTTGGCAATAAACTGAAATTACCTTGAATGCGCAGTAGCCGATTCTCATACAAATTTTAACGTGCGCACCCATGGGGATTACTACCATCTCTTAAAACCATGCAAGATCCAGTGAGTAAGGGAGATATCGCCTTACATCATGTATTGCGCTGTATCGCTTACTCACTGGAACTTGCATGGTTTTTAGAGATGATAGTAGGCCACCTGATATCTGGGACCGATCGATTGTTATAATATAACGTTAACACGGGTAACGTTAATTTTCACCCAAACTAACGTTATTTGCTAACAAAAGTATTGTTACGTTGAAACAAGCCCTATCTCCGGCAAATTGCCAGTCCAGCTGCTGCGAAAAGTGGTATATTTTATATGGCCCACTGTACATTTAAGTGATTCCTTACTATACATTTTTTATTTTATTTAATATATATAAAATTTGTAATGTACCGATCCCACATAAATTTGAATAAAAAGGAAAAGATACTTACAAAATTTTAAAATGAGATTTAAAATCTTGTGTTGCCACGTTCAAAAATATTAATGTTGTAAAATATTCGATTTCGTTGGAGGTTTTTTGCGTAGTGTGTTTAAAATAGTGATAGCTTTTACTATGTAAAATTATATAGTGTTGTGGCTGTGAAATGTTTCCATATACGGATGTATAATGATGTATTTTATTTATGAATTATCAGAAATTCTATATATATATTTCTTGCCAAGCAATTGTGAATCTAAGCTTGTATCGAATACAGTCTATTGATATTAAAAAAATACTATCTCGTGTACACCGATTCTAATAAATGATATAGCAATCGCCCCTTTCATTCAAGTATATGACACTGAGCGAGATAGCACGATATGTTACGTCACTTTTTTAAAACAATGAGCATACATAACTCGTACAGTTCTCGCCACTATTCATGAAATAAGTACATCGGTTCTTAAATCATATGTAATAAAGTCTAAAATTGAATACAATTGTTTATATATCCAAACTATTGCCTGTAAAATTACTATGGTTACGCATCTCGGTCGTCTTACTTGTGCGGGAGCTTTGGACTGTATTTAAATTATTAATAAATTATTAAAACAACGTCGGTTCATGGGAAATACTGGATTTAATTACTAGAACTACACACCAGGAGTGCTATTTTTGAAATGTATGACAGCAAAATCGGTGATTTGAATGATTGTCGTTCGTTTTCGAATGATTTTCATGCCGCATAACCGGTGACTCGGACGATAATCATTCGACTCACCGGTCTTGGGTGAGTCTTACAATGTAGGATTGCTCTTTTTGAAATGTCATCTCAAAAACCACACTCCAGCTAGGGACAGAATTGTCGAGAGGAATGAAATGTCAAAGTGACATTAGTATTTTTTATTATTATTGATGATGTATTGCCAACATATTTCAATAGATGTGTTGCTTTTTACGCAGTTTCATGAAAAGTGGTGTAGTGTGACATATTTTCATTTGTATAAAAATAATTTTGTTTTATAAAATACGCTAGGAACAGAATTTTTTTTAAAGGCAAATTGTATGAACTTATTTATTTTTTATTTTGACATGTTATTTTTGTTCTATTTACTATTTTTTAAGGGCTCGGAAACGGTATTTTAAAGACCCAAAAATAACGACCTGGTAAACAAGTGCGATTTTAGGGTCCTAAATACCTGGTTAAAACCGTTATTTTTGGGGAAATACCGGTTGAGCGGAACCGTAATGCTAGCGGTCGCTGTAAAAATGTATGGGCAGAAAAACGAGCTGGTTTTTTTTATTTTAACCAGGTTTCCAAACCCTATTTTAAGTGCATTCTTGTCAATTACGTATAGGGAATGAATTGGCAAAATTACTGGCACATGAATGTTTAATATTGCACAACAATAAAATTGATATTGTTAAAAGTGGTGATGTTTATATTAATAAATTAAGGGTGTTGTGAGCGATCATGGTAGCTTGTGCTCTCATTGCCAAAGAAAAAGATTTAGTTCTTTTTCTTGCTAACAGGTGGCGTGGCAAGGATTGAAAAAAAATGTAGTTAGATCCCGTTTATCGAAACAAGAGCGTGAATTATTAAAACATGATTTTTAAAGTATAGTCATCCTACCACAAACTAATTCAGTGCTTTATTTAATCATTTTCAGAACCACAGTGTCTAAAGTGATCGATAGATGGCGTTAATATGTCTCTGTATGCGGAGTACTCTATCGGTACACTAAAAATCGGCGCGTGTCGTATGACGGTTGAATATTTGTACCAGAATAGTATTCTGTAATCTGTGATGGTAGTAATGAAGTATTTGGACATATGTACACCGCTCCCAATGGTACATAAATTATATTCGAAAAGAAGTTATAAAGTTATTGGCCGAAGACACATTTTTGAAGCAACAGAAATAACTAGCAGCTTATTAGTACCATTACCCCGTCAGTTTTGTGATATTAAAATACGTGTAAAACATTGTTTTTCGTTTTATTTATGTACGTAGCGCCATAAGACAACCCTCTTATTGATATAAATTAACAAACGTTTATTAAACCCATTTTTACTGAAATATGTTTTGTCCCATTCAGTCTTATCGATATTCAAAGTAAAAGAACGAGACAAAACACATTTTTGTTAAATTTGGCTTTAACGTTGTAATTTTAATGAATAAGAGGGTTAGTGTGAGCACTGAAGTATTAAGTACAGTGGACCACGTACAAAAGGTGTCAAGATGGTTTACTGTCACCATGTGGCCCACTGTACAAACGGTGATTTAATACCCTCGTTCGTTGCTCGTTTAGGGTTTTATATATTTAACCTACACCTTGTCTAATTTAAGATGATAATTTTGACTAAGCTAAAAAGAAATACGGATAAAGAAGTGCGACAGACTAACAGAAAAATTCCATTTGGCAGCTATTATTTAAAACCTATATATTTGAAAAAGTAAAGTTATATTATATTTTTTTGATTAAAAGGTTTAACTATTGGTGTCTGGCTAACACAGAATCTAGAATATTTCTGGTATTGCCGTTTTAATTCGGAAAGCTCGCTCGCGTCTAGATTGTTCTAATAAAATATCGCGTGCGCTGGCTGCGTCAGAATCGGAGTGTATGGAGTCAGGAATTTTTGTTTTAAATGGAGTTTGATAGCACATCTTGCACTTTTCCGTACCATGGGATCTTATAGTGATTTTTATATGTAAAATTTGTACGGCATACCTGGCGGTAAGATAACTAAAAAGTTGCATACAAGATGCTAATGTAACCGTACTATCATTTTTCACTATAATCTCTTATAGCAGGCCAGAAACGAGTGAGAGAGTGAGACGGCGCAATACAAGATGTGAGGCGACAATGTCATCTCCCTTGATCGTTCTTGCATGGTTTTTAGAGATGGTCAGCCACCTGTATGGTGAGCCACATACAAAAGTATTAGTAGGTACCTTAGATATGTAAGTGTAAAGTGGTATATTTCGCTCTTTAGCCCACTGGGGGCTACAGTCTCTTAAAACCATGCAAGATCCAGTGAGTAAGCGAGACAGCACAATACATGATGTAAGGTGACATCTCCCTTAATCGTTCTTGCATGGTTTTAAGAGATGTTAGTAAGCCCACTGTACGATATGCTACACTCCACATAAAACAATAAAATTCTACACTACGTTCCTGATGCAGTGGACGCGGTCCTTGCTTACCTTAAGATATCTATGTGTATAGTCCATGTGGATGTAGTTGCTAGAACGTGAGTCTATTATGTATAGATTTGAATCATAATAAATCATTGAGCGTTTTTGCTGACAATGTTTGCTTAATACCAGTTTTTTTTACAGCCCTAGTGGTGATTGCGGTAACTATTTTAAATTAGGTACAGTTCGCGGCATATGTTGTTTATAAATTGAAATAAACTTAAATGCGCAGTAGCCGATTTTCATAAAAATTTTAACGTGCGCAGCTCCTCGCACGTCCCGTTTGTGGCCAACTTATGTGGCGGGTATAATAAGTTGTCATTTTTATCCAAGGCGTCGATTCTGCTAACGTTAAGGTGATACCTCGGTGAACACTAGCGCCACCGTCATTTAAAAATCATTACTCACTGAAAACACAAGTTATCAAAAATCCCTCTGAAGTTAAATATAATCATATTCAATTATTATATTATAGTTCCTTATAGTTACAAATTGCAAAACTGCTAAAAGTGGCCGTTTTAAGCAATATTGCAATTTGTAACTATAGAGAATTATAGTTTAATAATTTAATATGTTTAAAATTAACTTCAGATCCAGAACCTTAATTACAGCAGAGGGATTTTTGATAACTTGTGTTTTCAGTGAGTAATGATTTTTAAATGACGGTGGCGCTAGTGTTCACCGAGGTATCACCTTAAGACAAAATCGTATCAAAATAGTGTTTCAATTGTAGTGCTTTTTACACACTATTTACAAGAGTTATAGACAGTATGATGTGATATGAATGTAGTGTGTGGTGTGATCATCAGCAGTAGTATAAAAAAAATATACATTTCTTGTAACTATTGTGTAAAAAAGCACTACCATTGAAACACTATTTTGACACGATTGTGATTTAACGTTAGCAGAATCGACACCCAGGCGTTATGTTGGGGAAAACCCTGGATTCGCTTAAATGCATTGATTGCCTACATCAAAAATGATTGCCATAAGGTCTAGAAGTGTTTTTCCTTTCAATGGAGTTTACTAACATTTGTTCATTAGTAATACTTTTTGCACAAAAAAAAATTAAAATGTTGGATTTATCCTTGAAAGCGTTCTTTTACAGTCAACCAGGGTGTCGATTCTGCTAACGTTAAATCACAATCGTGTCAAAATACGTGTTTCAATGGTAGTGCTTTTTTACACACTAGTTACAAGAAATGTATATTTTTTTATATCACTTCTGATGGTCACACCACACACTACATTCACATCACATCATACTGTCATAACTCTTGTAAATAGTGTGTAAAAAGCACTACTATTGAAACACTATTTTGATACGATTTTGTCTTAACGTTAGCAGAATCGACGCTCAGCAATGTTTAATTCTATGACCGGCCCCCTGTTTAACGTTAACATACGTTGTTAGATGAGTTGTTTTCTTTGATATTACCAAATATTAATAACAATGCAAACTTTGCTTGTAAAAACTTTCAATAAAATGAGATATATGTATATTAGTTAAGTCATTTTTGCTCCTTTTGGTTGATATACGGGTAAAATGGTTGTAATTTTTTTTTCTTTTTTTTATGGAAAAGGTTCTGGTCAAGTATTGTTACATTTAAAATGATTGACAATAAATTAATTGTTTTATGTGTAAATTTGACGTTATAATTGTTGTTATAAATAAATTAAAACATATTGTATTTGTGAATGGCCGTAATATTAGTTAGTGTTTTGAAAAATTATTAAGTAAATTTTATTTAGTACATAAAGTTTACAATTTTCACGTGTTTGATATTATTATATTAAAATAGAATTCATTATAATGCGTAGGGAACATTTTTATGTTAACTTAACGCGGCTATATTATAAACTTCGGAAAATCAATATTTAATAAACCAATTAATATCTTTTTTTGTTTTATTATTTTTTTGTCAGCCAATATGAACCATAATATTCGTAAATATAAAAGACAAATTTGCATTTTTTATTATTATTATTGAGCTCTTCTATAATTATTTTTCTCTAAGTCTGAGATTACATTGTATCTTAGCATTGCATGAACAAGGTAGATAAGAAATGATTAAACTGGCAACATTGACAGTATAAACCAATCACCCAATCAGAGATCTGCGTTCTATTTTTTAAACCATAATCTATGTTTTATTTAACCAATCGAAGTTACCCATGTTTGCCAAGTTAGGAAATGGAAGTTATTCAATAGTTTTGAACTTTTGTTTATTTAACGATGCTTATAACACAGAAAATGACTTTTTTCTTAAAATTAAGAGTAAATTAAATGTTTGAATTGTAAATTAACTATGTGGTATATTAATGTCAGTAAAATGTAATCTAATAATTTGTTATATTTTAATTTTACTATTTATTACTTATGCAAAAAATAAGTGCCTTTTATATTATTTTTCCAGATACCTAGAAAATGTGTACTTGGTTTGAAAAGGATTAAAAATATCATTTTGTATGTACGTAAGTACTTATTTTCGGTGTCTAGAATTTATACATATATCACCAATACAGAATTAATATTTACTTATCAGGTAATGTGACCTCAAATTCCAACTGAAACTGTTATAAGTATTTTGTTTCCCTTCATCACCTTTATTTTTAAATAACCAACACTTGTATAAACATTTTTGGTAGCCACGAATTTTACCGCCAATTTTCAATTTTTATATACAGAACTTGACACTTGTTTTTTTTTTATATTGTTACGGTTAGCGGCGTGCGTGTGGGCGCTCGCTATACACTTGTGCCCGTTTAATTATAAAGCATTAAAATTGTATGTTATCTTACTAATGAATTTGTTATGTGATTTAGTTTAACACGTATGCTATTAATGAGAAATTATTAAATGAAAACACATTAAATTTGTCTTTTATTTATTGTAGTATTTTACACGGTAGTGTTATGATTTTACGTATGATTAGGTTTGTAATGAATAAACTCAAGAACTACAGCGCCAATTTCAAAAATTATTTCACCTTTGAAACGCTACATACACCCTGAATGACATAGGCTATGTATGTACCACGAGCAAAGCCGGGGTGGACTGCTAGTTCTGTATTAAACGAGACGCTTTTTCGCCTGAGCAACTGCTCAATCTGTACTGTGCTCAAAACTAGCAGACTGGAATACTGCTTATCATCTCTTAAACAAATCGGCTAAGTATCAATTAGCAACAATGGCCACGCTGGATTCAGCGTAGAGTGGACTGTGGCGTAACAGCCCAAGTTGTTAGTGCGCTAGCGACTTACTACCTACCTACTCAATGTGTCATACGCGTAAATTGTCTGCGTTGACCCTACGCATATGCGGACCGTATGCTTTTAATATCCCCCTAATATTGTAAAGGCGAAAGTTTGTATGTTTGTTCTTCATCACGCTCAAACGGCTGGGCCAATTTTCACGTTTGGTTGCCCCTGGCAAATAGTTAAAAAATCGGATTTTCATACAAAATCCTAGCGACCTTTCATTTATATGGTTAGCTCTATAGAACTAGGAATAGCGCGCGAGGTAATTTTTTTAATCTATGGGTTAGCTTTAGCTCTCAAATTTTAGAATATAAGCAATTACCTATAGGTACCTACGTTTGCATAATCTTATGGTAAAAGGATTTCTTTTCTATTAGCCTAGTTTTGATTATGACGATTTATACCAATAGTTAATATGCTCAACTCCACTCATCCTCAATCGACCTCAATGGTTTTCATAGTTGACACTAGCTTCCTCACCTTAAGGTGATACCTCGGTGAACACTAGCGCCACCGTCATTTAAAAATCATTACTCACTGAAAACACAAGTTATCAAAAATCCCTCTGCTGTAATTATGGTTCCGGATCTGAAGTTAATTTTAAACATATTAAATTATAATTCCCTATAGTTACAAATTGCATTATTGTTTAAAACGGCCACTTTTAGCAGTTTTGCAATTTGTAACTTTATGAAACTATAATTTAATAATTGATTATGATTAAAATTAACTTCAGATCCAGAACCATAATTACAACAGAGGGATTTTTGATAACTTGTGTTTTCAGTGAGTAATGATTTTTAAATGACGATGGCGCTAGTGTTCACCGAGGTATCACCTTAAGGAAATTACTCAATATACAAAAGTACTCTGTGTACTCAATGGAGGTGAGGAACGAACTGTCAAATATAAGGTTACTCGAGAGGTACCTTAAGGAACAGTGTTGCCGTTCAACAAAAAACAAAGTCGCCAGACTGACTGGAAAATGTCGCTAGATATAAAAATAAATGACCTAAAAAAATCCGCTAGAAGTCGCTAGATTTCTAAGGGACAGTACCTAGATAATTAATATTGAATTTATAACATAAGTGAGTAATTGAAATGTTTATTCAGTTTAAAAGATAATTAAAGCTATAGGTAACAGATAAAATTATTAAAGGTACAAAAAAATGTCGTCATCTTCGTCGTCAATTTCTGCAGATACTGATGCAGCCAAAGTCGATAGTTCTGATCAATGGTAATTCAGAGTGCTGCCAGTAATTATATGTAAATTAACTTAAGTACCTAATGTGTTATTGTGGTAACCGTAATGTTGTATAGATTATAGTTGTACGATTATAATAATTAATTAGATTAAAAAATAAACATAGATGTGTGAATATTACAGGAAGTCACAAGAAGTAGCTAGATTTTTTTTCTGGGGTCTAAATTGATAAAAAGTCGCTGAACACACCCAAAAATCCCCTAAATCTAGCGACAAAGTCGCTAAAACGGCATCACTGTTAAGGAAGCCTCGAACGTTTCGCTTAACGAAAAGTAGGTGCATTTTTTGAGGACCAGATTTAAGAAAAACTTGTACCTGCTATAATAAGTTCTTTGTGTATTAAGTATTTTATTGTTTTATAATAAATCTATACCTATAAGTTCGTTCCTCACCTCCATTGAGTAATTTCCTTAAGGTGAGGAAGCTAGTGTCAACTATGAATACCATTGAGGTCGAGTGAGGATGAGTGGAGTTTGAGGAAACGTTTGAGAATATGGGAGTAAGAATATGGGTGTCAGTGTAGACTATTCCAGCCTGACAAACTTAATATCACACAGCCAGCACAAGTTTTAAGTATGTACAAAAAACAAAACGCAGAACCTTAAAGCCGTTCAGAAACTAAAGGTCTTGTTTGTGCGTGCGTGCCAATGGTGAAACCAAAAGTCAATTATTTTTATAGTAAAAAAAAATATAGTCCAATTTCTTCTTGTCCGTCCATAACATAATGATGGTCCATAAATATTTATCTTGCTTTTTTCAAAAAGCCTATGCAGTGGAATAATTGACATTTTGACTATTTTTGACATATCATAATACCAGGTTTCTAAACGACACTGAATGATTTGGCAAGTTGAAAGAAAGCATTTTTGCTTTCTTCGTCGTTTGTAAACAATTTATATTTATTTTTACATTTCTTTGTCATTAATTAATAAGCATACCTTTATCTTAATGTATTCATCGAAAGTTATTCAACATAAATAGTGTTTATAAGTAACGGTAAGTTTTGAACTTAGCGCTCGTTAGCGGTCAAAATTATATTTATCTTGTTTATTTTGATTATTGACAAATATTATAGTTATATAAGTGAACATGACGATATTAAGGACGTTATTCAAGTATGCCACTGTATCTAAGCAGATTCCATTGATAATATCAGGTGAATGACCCTTTCCTATTCAGGAGAAATTGTTAAATATCTCATTTCATTTATTAGTGACGTGTAGGTGAATAAGCTTGAATTATATACAGTAAGTAACCTCAAAAATATATTTTTATTGCAATACAAAACTTATTGGTAACTGAAGTTAACAAAATATTAATTTTGTCCCATTTTTAATTGATTTGGAAAACAATAATATTATGAATAGGTATCATAAATAAAAGTGAAAACTCACTGACTCACTTTGTAGTAAACACAAAATCTAACTGGAACTATGAAGCTGAAATTTGGTAGGTAGATATTTTATAGCTAGGATATTTCCGATTAGAATACATTTTCTGAAATTCACACAGTAGCAGAGCCTTAGGTACTGCTAGTATATTGTCTTATAATAAAATTAGTTAATACGCTATGAACCCAGCCGCGAGATGTTATGAGTACCTAGTTATAGATATACAGTCCACTGCTGATTGACAATGTAAAAGCATTTAGTCGCAAATAAATAACCATTAAGAACACACGCATTTTTCTATTATAAAAACCCCTCAAGCAAGAATTGACCTTATCCCTTTTAACATTTGGTCCAAAACGAACCGGATAAATACCAGTGTGAACTAGCATCTGTTACCTACCGAGAGATAAGGATTGAATACCGGTGTGGTCTTGTGCAGCTTTGTTGCAATAAACAATTTACGAGTTATTACTTGGAGGTCGAGTGTCAAAAACTTTTGGAGTTTATGTGATTAGTGGAACTTATACGAAATTGAGAGAACATTTTATCGATTGAGTGAGTTGAACTGTGAGACTTTAAATCAACTGAGTTTTTACGTATATTATTCTACGAGTTATTACAGAGACTGAGTGAGTACCTAAACTGCACATGTACATTGCTTGAGAGGTTTAGTCTGAGTGAGTGTTGACGTTTATATACTAACTATGAAGGCGCTTATATCAATACAAGTGGAGTCATTGAATAATTTGCGGCGAGCAGAAATTAACTTTAAGAAAACTCCTAAAGAAAGACTAAAACAGCCTTATATACAAACTAAATTAGAAATGTTAGAACAACAGTATAAGGAGTTCAAGGAAGTACATAAGTCGATAATATCAAATGCATCTGATGAGCGAAATGAACCATATTTTATCGAGAATATTTATGACAACTTTGAGGAAAATTACGCATCCTATAAAACAATATTACGTGAAAAGATGCAAATATTACCATCAACAATTGGTTACGCAGAGAATCGTAATTGTGACGTCATCAAGTTACCACGCATAAATCTACCAACATTTAGTGGCAAATATGAGGAGTGGCAAATGTTTTATGACATGTTTTTGTCGCTTATACATAATAATAAAAATATTGCACCCGTACAAAAACTACACTATTTGAAGACCAATTTATCTGGAGAAGCACAGAATTTGCTACGTAATTTTTCAACTACTGAGGCAAACTATGAAGAGGCTTGGAAACAATTAGTACGACGTTACAACAATAAAAGATACAACTGTAATGCTATTATGAGAAGTTTATTTGCATCAAAGAAAATAAATACTGAGTCGGCTTGCGCAATAAAAGAACTGGTGGATAACACTTCCACATGCTTGCAATCCTTACAAAATATGGGCATCAATACCAATACGTGGGATACTATTATAGTGTATTTGGTAACATCTAAACTGGACTCTGAATCAGTAAAGTTCTGGGAGCAACAACTTAATAATAAGATGGATGATGAACTACCATCCTGGGAACAACTAAGAGAGTGTCTAGAGTCTAGATTTAGAGCCTTGGAAATGATAAGTACTACTACTACTACTACTGTATCCCGCCCAACACAACCAAATAAATCGACAGCGAAAACTAAGACCTTTCATACATCCGTGGAGAACAACCAGAAGACAAAAGGCGTTAAATGTGCAAAGTGTAACGAAAATCACTTTGTTTATCATTGCAAACAATTCGAGCTGATGACACCAAGAGATAGACAAGACTTCGTACAAACAAATAGACTGTGCTTTAATTGCCTATCACCTACTCACACAGCTATGAAATGTAGACAGTCGAGTTGTAAAAAATGTGGCAGGAGACACCATACGATGTTACATTTTGAGCGAGAAGAGAGACAGACCAACCAGGAGTTAGCAGAGGCACGAACGAGTGGAGTGGTAGCAGCAGCGTCACCAGGAGGCCAGGAGAGAGCAAATGGTTCACGAGGTGACCCACACGTTACTGTAGCGTTTTCCAGAGGAGGCCTTCAACCAGACTGCGTGCTGTTGGCAACGGCAAGAGTTAAGGTATTTAATTCAACTGGTTGTAAATGTACTGTTAGAAGTCTACTGGACCAAGGGTCCCAGGCTTCATTTGTGACTGAGTCTATTGTACAATTACTAGGTCTTACACGCAAACCTGTGAGTGGTTGGGTGTCAGGGCTAGGAGATGGTCGTATGAGTATAAAACATACTGTTTCATTCCGTGTAGAATCACGCCATAATTCTGAGACTTCTATACTTGTAAATGCTTATGTGTTACACTCTCTAACCTCTTTACTTCCAACTTGTAAGATTAGCGTGCCCGAGTGGACAGGCATTGGGAACTTGCCATTAGCTGACCCTTCATACACAATACCAGGTAAAATTGACATTCTACTAGGTGCAGACGTTTACGGAGATATATTGTTAGATGGAATAATAAAAAATCCTGCAGAGAGTTTAATTGCACAAAATACCATTTTTAGATGGATTTTGTCAGGACGAGCATCACGAGCATCTGAACAACAGACAAAGGTAAATTTAAATAGTTTTCATGTACAATTAGGAGAAGATGAGTTATTAAAAAGGTTTTGGGAGATGGAAGACGAGCCTAACAATTTACAGAAGGAGATGACAAAGGAAGAGAAATTGTGTGAGAAATTTTATGACGCAACGACTGTTAGAGATGATGAAGGAAGGTTAGTAGTGAGATTACCTTTTACAACAGAAGATCCTAAGTGCCAATACGGAAGTTCTAGAGAGATATGTGTTAAAAGATTGGAGATATTAGAAAGAAAATTACAGAAAAATCCCAATATGAGAGAAGAGTACAATAAGGTAATGAGTGAGTATTTAAGCCTGAACCACATGAGATTAGTTTCAGAGGATGATCGACAAAATTTACATGCGGTATACCTGCCACACCATGCTGTAGTCAAGGAGCACAAATAAACTAGTCGGGTACGCGTTGTTTACGATGCATCCAGCAAAGGAGCTAACGGTGTTTCATTAAACGACGAGCTACTTATAGGCCCAAAGTTACAGCAGGATCTTAGGCATATTTTAATGAGGTGGAGAAATCATAAGGTTTGTATTGTAGCGGACATTGTAAAAATGTATAGAATGGTTCGGGTGTCCGATGAAGATACTAGGTTCCAGCGAATCGTATGGAGATTTACTTCAGAGGAGCCAATAGAAGATTATGAACTTTTAAGATTGACGTTTGGAACAGCCTGTGCCCCATATTTGGCTGTGAAGTCTTTACATAGGCTTGCAGATTTGGAACAGGCTAAGTATCCATTAGCTTCGAGTATAACTAAACAGGACTACTATATGGATGATTTAATTAGCGGTATGCACAATGAAGAAGATGCCTTCAAGTTGTATGAAGAGATGACGGCAATGCTTGAGTCAGGTGGATTTGAACTTCAAAAATGGAATAGCAATTGTGAGAGTTTACTTAAAAGGATAGGAGTTTCAAGCGAGAAGGAAAATTCCAACCCTGTTAAGCTGAACAAGTCAATTAAAATTCTTGGAGTGAGCTGGAATAGGGAGACTGACTGTTTTGAATATATATTGGACCTACCTAACCACAAGGGTTCAGTCACAAAAAGGCAAGTACTCTCAGACGTTGCAAAACTATACGATCCGCTAGGATATATCGCTCCCGTCGTCGTGGTTGCAAAGATGTTCATCCAACGGCTGTGGAAATCAGGTTTAAAGTGGGATGATAGTTTGAGTGAAGAATTACTGAATGAATGGGAGTCTTATAGGAGCAGTTTGATAGATTTGAGACAATTTACATTACCAAGATGGATAAATGCTACACAAAATACTAAAACTGAGTTGCACGTTTTCTCAGACGCGTCGAGATCGGCCTTTGCAGCTGCAGTGTATGTACGAGTAATAGACACGACAAATACGGTTCACGTACACTTGGTGACTGCAAAAACAAAGGTTGCGCCAGTTGAAAGGGAGGTTTCAATCCCCAGGCTTGAGTTGTTGAGATACTGGAGGTTTCACAAGTCATGAGTATACCTAAAAAGGATTTACATGGTTGGACAGATTCCACAATAATTTTAGCGTGGCTAAAAGGAGGCTCATCTCGCTGGGCAACTTTTGTAAGTAATAGAGTATCTGCAATTTTAAACGTAATGGAATTTGATCAATGGAGCCATGTACCCACTGAATCAAATCCTGCGGACTGTGCATCACGAGGGTTACCTCCCAAGGAGTTAATAGATCATCCACTTTGGCTGAGAGGTCCAAAATGGCTGTCAGTAAATCCATTAGAGTTGCAAGACACTACAATTGAAGATACACACGAAGAGGAAAGAGTTCTAGCTTTAACTGTTTTATCGAATGTTGATCAAAACGAGTTCATTTGGTTACGGTTTTCATCCCTGACGAGATTACTCAGAGTAATGTCTTATTGTAGAAGAGTATTAAATTTAAAGTTTCCGAGAATTGAGCGTGTTAGATTTTCCAAATTTATTACAGTCGATGAATTAAATAAGTCATTATTAGTATGCATTAAACAAGTGCAAGAGTTTGAATTTGAGCCTGAATTAAAACAGTTAAAGACCACAGGATCTGTTTCAAAAAAAAGTAAACTCCGTACTCTTTGCCCTTTTTTGGACAAAAATGGGGTTCTAAGAGTTTCAGGAAGGATAACCCAATCTGACGTATGCTATGATACTAGGCATCCAATAATTATGCCTGCTAAAAATCATTTTAGTAAGTTACTAATTGTTGATGCTCATCACCAAACTAAACATGGCGGTCCACAGATTATGTTGAATTTGCTGAGAACTAAATATTGGATTTTACAAGCTAAGGAAAGAGTCAAGAAGGTTTACAGAGAATGCGTCATTTGTTTGAGGTACACGACGAGAAAGAGAATTCCATTGATGGGTATGTTACCTGAGGTGAGAGTGAAACCGAGTAAACCTTTTAAATCTTCCGGAGTAGATTATTGTGGTCCTGTTAACATAAGATTTTCACCTGGTCGTGGTTCAAAGTCTTATAAGGGGTACATTTGTTTATTCGTCTGCATGGTTACCCGAGCAATTCATTTAGAGGCAGTCACGGACTTAACAGCTAAAGGATTCATTGCAGCATTTAGGCGGTTTACTGCTCGTAGAGGTCATTGTAAGGATTTGTACAGTGACAATGGCACTAATTTTGTTGGGGCAGATAGAGAGATGCGTAATATGTTCAACAGTGCTAAATCACAACTACCCGAAGAGATTGCAGCTCAGCTAACACTGGAACAGACAGCGTGGCATCACATACCGCCGAAAGCAGCAAATTTCGGGGGTTTGTGGGAAGCTGGGGTGCGTAGCACAAAGGCACATTTGCGTAAAGTGGTTGGTAACTGTACGCTTACATATGAGGAGTTAGCGACGGTGTTAGCACAGGTTGAAGCATGTTTAAATTCTCGACCTATATCGTTATTAAGTGATGATCCTAACGACCCTCTTCCTTTGACACCAGGCCATTTTTTGGTTGGCGAGCCATTAATAAACATAGCTGATGAGGATTATTCTAAATGTAATATTGTTGGATTAGATAGATGGCGCTTAACGCAAAAAATTGTAACTAATTTTTGGAATAGATGGTATAAAGAATATTTAGTAACTTTAAATCAAAGACACAAGTGGAATAAAAAATGTACTGAGTTTGATATAGGTGATATTGTATTATTGAAAGATGACAATATACCAGCTGCCAAATGGATTCTAGGTAGAATCATAGAAAAATATCCTGGACCTGACAATATTACTAGAGTTGTTTCAGTGAAGTGTAAATCAGGTATATTTAAGCGGCCTGTTAATAAACTTTGTATTATTACAAAATGAGTTACTTTGCATGTACTCGTAATTTATATTAGTTAAATGTTCTATAAGTATGTTAACAAGGTTGAGGTTTTATTTGGAGATAAAATTTATGGTTTACAAAATTATTCAAATTTCAGTTGATTAGTATGTTCAGATACCTACTAGCTTGAAGTGTGATACACCCCACGGTGGGCGGTATTCTACATGTATTCCTTACATTTAATAGGATAAAACCATGATTTGTTACCGTATTGTTGTTTTTTTTTTTGTGAATTCTATTTGGAGTTGTTGTTTTGTTAATAACAAATTAGTTTATATTTGCTAAGTTAATTCATAGCTGGGTTTTACTAGTAAGATATTATATATATATATAAGATTTAGGTCACATATTGTTTAGTTTGAACGGAAATTTTAAGAACTAAGGTTCTTGGTGGGCGGAATGTCTTATAATAAAATTAGTTAATACGCTATGAACCCAGCCGCGAGATGTTATGAGTACCTAGTTATAGATATACAGTCCACTGCTGATTGACAATGTAAAAGCATTTAGTCGCAAATAAATAACCATTAAGAACACACGCATTTTTCTATTATAAAAACCCCTCAAGCAAGAATCGACCTTATCCCTTTTAACAATATATATATACTAGCTGTTCCTCGCGGCTTCGCCCCGCGTGGGACTCTGTTATATCGCGCCCAAAAGAAGCCTATGTTTGACCTCAGGTTGTTAACTACATCCCTACCAAATTTCATCACAATCGGTCCAGCAGTTTAGCCGTGAAGAGGTGACAGACAGACAGACAGACTTTGGCATTTATAATATTAGTATGGATGGATATGGATTTGCTGATACCAGCATGTTCGTGTGACACATAGGCCTCCTCCAGATTTTACCATGTTTCCCTATCTCTAGCTAATCAGGTCACAAAGGTCCTGCAGCATGTCTCAGGTTGTCCAACCATCTCTTCCTTTGCCTTTTTCTCTTAGCCTTGAAATGTGGAGTCCAGTTAGTCACTGATACAGACCACTCGGACACATTATGTTAGTATAGATGTAGATAAATGGCAGTAATTTTTTCTTTGTAGTACGCACGATGTCTAACGCAACTGTAAACATAAAGTTTCAATGGGGCCTCACGGCTTCAGACCCGGAGCAGCAGCCAGTCCTGATTGTGGGGCAGGTGGCCCATCTCAACTCGCTCACATGGCAGGATGTGAGGTGCAAACTGGAGCCTCGAGTCACTGAGGAGGTAAGGTCTTTGTATAAATTAATGAATTAGTACTTTTTTGATCCAGTAGCTGTTTCTCCTCTGTTTCACTCAGCCTTGGGGTGTATGTACTATAGCCAGCCCCAAGAATCAGGCTATCATATGCAGAAATAATTTTTCTAATACGACCAGTAACTCTTAATTTATAAGTTACTAAACTACCAGTATCTGTTAATTTATTAAGTAAACAAACTTTAGATGTTCTTCCAAGATAATAAAACAATTGGTCAAAGTTTCAAGTAAATTGGTTTAGTACTTTCGGAGATAAGCGTGTTATAATATAGACAGACTTTTTTTACTTTCCATTATTCATTTTAAATGTCCCTCTATCTATTTCAGTCAACATTACTAAATGTGCAGACAAAATATTTTTACTATTTTATTATTATGTATACAAGATTTACTAACTCTCTATTTGAAACCTTATACCTTTTCTCTAGACTTATTAATATATTAGAATTATGTATACATTTGTTTGGTGCAATAAGGTTTTTCTATTTTATTCTATTCTTATTGTACCAATGTTTACCACCAGGCATGGCGTCGAGGCTTGTCGTGCGTGACGTCATCGGCAGGCGACACAGTAGAGTTGTGGCCGCACGCGGCTTCGCTCGCGTCGCTCCCGGTGCGGCGCTCTCGCCACGCCGCCCCGTCTCGCTCTCACGCGCTCGCCAAAATCGTGCGAGCACACCAGAGGACCACTGATGAGTTTGTTGTGGTATGTATCATTGACTTTTATGTACAGAATGCTTGATTGTTACAGTATAAAATATGAAACAAATGATATTGTATAGGCAATTAGAGAGATCGCACCGTAAGGCATTATAAATGAAACAAATGTAAAAAAAAAATCTTACAACTTCAAACATATCTGCTTATAGCGCATATCATCGCTAATTGCAATTAACTAACAGAAAAAAAAGAAAACAAAAAACTTCAAACAACACATTGTGCAAACCATTACAAGATTTTTAAACTTATTATGTCTGTCTTTCTCTTTCGCCCATTGCAATCCATGACAATGTAGTTCTCTTCACTACATAGTATAAAACAAAGTCGCTTTCTCTGCCCTATGTCCCTATGTATGCTTAAATCTTTAAAACTACGCAACGGATTTTGATGCGGTTTTTTTTAATACATAGAGTGATTCAAGAGGAAGGTTTTTATGCCCATGCGAAGCCGGGGTGGGTCGCTAGTGTTATATAATAATTGTGTAGTGCAATGTTATAATGAGTTGAATAAAATTTTGTAGGAAATACAATTTAGTAGGAAAACAAGATATTCATTATCATAGCCCACAGGTAAACTTATTCTATTGGCTGTGAAATGATTGATTTTAAACAAATTTAAACGCATCAGCTGTAACAGCTGCCTGTCTATAAATGAACTAGCAGTTCACCCTGGCTTGGCCTGTGGTACTTTTAATACTTTTAAGTAGGCGAACAGGCATACGGCCCACCAGATGGGAAGCGGTACTTACATTACATAGCCAATGTCACTCAGGGATAAAGCCAGCAGTGGAATGGTATTTCAAATCTTTCCAATAGTTTCGAAATGATGATTTTAGACTCCCATCAGGTGGAGTATTGACTGCATTTCATGCTGGCTCATCATCATATCGAGTAAGAGTCACGGTCAATCGACCATGCACACCTTGGTGTCAGAGTTCTTTGGATCCGCCTCTCGGCCTCTGACGTGGTTCCTTTAACGACTACCAGATTGCAGCCGGGACCAACGGCTTAACGTGCCTTCCGAAACACGGAATCATCTTTATTATCAGACAATTATGCTTCCCGTGAGATTCGAACCCACGACCTCCGGGTCTGCAGGCAAACGTCTCAACCACTGGACCACGGAGGCAGTTATCACGCTGGCTGTGTTCAAAGCTTGATTGGCATGACTTGAATGATCACAGCTGGTGTGCCGTAAAAGCGACGTGTTGGCGAGCGCGACGGCGATCGCCCGCTCGCTGCCGCTGTTCGGCGCGCGCTCGGGCTCCGCGCCGCTCGGCGCAGCCCCGCCGCCGCGAGCGAGACAGCTCACGGTCGAGATACAGCTCGTCAAGCAGGATGGGCAAGGTCGGTGTGTTACCACTTTTTAATGTATATAAGGTGAATTTAAATCAACTGCAAATATTTTAAGGGCAGATTCAGACCACTCAACTGAACAACTTTCCCAAATAAACTTATGTCGAAATATGAAAAAAAAAAATTTGTCCTCGCATACAAATTGAGAATCAGCTGATCTAGTTTAGTATGGAGAGTGAACAATAAAATTTCGTATTTCAATATAAGTTTCTTTGGAAAAGTTGTTAAGTATAGTGGTCTGAATCTGCCCTTAAAATATTTGCAGTTGATTTGTGTCCACCTTATATATTTACTGATTTTTACCAAATCTTATATGAAATTCAGTAGGTCTGAGAATCGACTACTATCTATTTTTCATACCCCTAAGTGATAAGGGTTGTTCACTCTTAAATTACCTAGAAATAATGTATATGGCAAAACAACGTATGCGGGGTCAGCTATAGTATTAGTATAAATATAGATATACTAGCTGTCCCCCCCGGGTTCGCCCCGCGTAGGATTCTGTTATATCGCGCCCAAAAGTAGCCTATGTTTGACCTCAGATCGTTAGCTACATCCCTACCAAATTTCATCACAATTGGTCCAGCAGTTTAGCCGTGAAGAGGTGACAGACAGACTTTCGCATTTATAACATTAGTATGGAAGTGTGGATGCAATATTTCGCATGGTATTCATTAATTTCAGACGGTGAATCTGAAGATGAGTTCTCCGGATCCTTACCAGCTGATCTAGCGGACGCTACGCTATCATCTGAGGAGTTGGCAACGATACAGCACGCCGCCGACGCTACACGCCTCGCTGCCAGGATTGCTGACACTCCTTGCAACATCATGGACGTGGATAAGTTTATTGAGGTCAGTGATTAAGGTGATACCTCGGTGAACACTAGCGCCACCGTCATTTAAAAATCATTACTCACTGAAAACACAAGTTATCAAAAATCCCTCTGCTGTAATTATGGTTCTGGATCTGAAGATAATTTTAATCATATTCAATTATTAAATTATCCATACTAATATTATAAATGCGAAAGTCTGTCTGTCTGTCTGTCTTTCTGTCTGTCTGTCTGTCTGTCTGTCACCTCTTCACGGCTAAACGGATGGACCGATTGTGATGAAATTTGGTAGGGATGTAGTTGACGACCTGAGGTCAAACATAGGCTACTTTTGGGCGCGATATAACCGAGTCCCACGCGGGCGGAGCCGCGGGGAACAGCTAGTAGTTCCATATAGTTACAAATAGCAAAACTGCTAAAAGTGGCCGTTTTAAGCAATAATGCAATTTGTAACTATAGGGAATTATAATTTAATAATTTATTGTGTTGTGATATATATATATGATAATTTGTGTTTTCAGTGAGTAATGATTTTTAAATGACGGTGGCGCTAGTGTTCACCGAGGTATCATGCACCTTAACATCAGACTGCTTGACGTGAATTTTGTTTGAACATAGGCGGACACAAATCGACTGCAAATATTATAAGGGCAGATTCAGACCGCTACACTGAATAACTTTTCCAAATAAACTTGTATCGAAATAAATTCTAATTCTACTTTCTACTAAATTCTCATTCTAAACTAGATCAGCTGATTCTCAATTTGTATGGGAGGTAAAATATTCTTTTCCTGTTTCGATATAAGTTTATTTGGAGAAGTTGTTGGCTTATTTAATAAATTCTTCATTCTTAAAACGCTCGAATGTCACATAAATGATTCTAAAATAATATTTTCACAGGAAGCGTGCGCCGTGGCGAGAGATCTAGACATTCCCGAGCCGACAATAATCCGAGGGGAGGAGCTGAAGGAACGCGGCATGGGAGGGATATACGGCGTCGGGCGGGCGGCCGCGTGCCCGCCTGCCTTACTGGCCTTGAGCTACCTCGCGCCCGCCGCCGCCGAGACTGTGGCCTGGGTCGGCAAGGGCATCGTGTACGACACCGGCGGCCTCAGCATTAAGGCTAGGGTGAGTTTGTCTCGTTTGTCTGCGGTTTCTAGCGGATGGACCACTCCTCTTGTTATATAGGACTGTGGCCTGGGTCGGCAAGGGCATCGTGTACGACACCGGCGGCCTCAGCATTAAGGCTAGGGTGAGTTTGTCTCGTTTGTCTGCGGTTTCTAGCGGATGGACCACTCCTCTTGTTATATAGGACTGTGGCCTGGGTCGGCAAGGGCATCGTGTACGACACCGGCGGCCTCAGCATTAAGGCTAGGGTGAGTTTGTCTCGTTTGTCTGCGGTTTCTAGCGGATGGACCACTCCTCTTGTTATATAGGACTGTGGCCTGGGTCGGCAAGGGCATCGTGTACGACACCGGCGGCCTCAGCATTAAGGCTAGGGTGAGTTTGTCTCGTTTGTCTGCGGTTTCTAGCGGATGGACCACTCCTCTTGTTATATAGGACTGTGGCCTGGGTCGGCAAGGGCATCGTGTACGACACCGGCGGCCTCAGCATTAAGGCTAGGGTGAGTTTGTCTCGTTTGTCTGCGGTTTCTAGCGGATGGACCACTCCTCTTGTTATATAGGACATCGTGTACGACACCGGCGGCCTCAGCATTAAGGCTAGGGTGAGTTTGTCTCGTTTGTCTGCGGTTTCTAGCGGATGGACCACTCCTCTTGTTATATAGGACTGTGGCCTGGGTCGGCAAGGGCATCGTGTACGACACCGGCGGCCTCAGCATTAAGGCTAGGGTGAGTTTGTCTCGTTTGTCTGCGGTTCCTAGCGGATAGACCACTCCTCTTGTTATATAGGACTGTGGCCTGGGTCGGCAAGGGCATCGTGTACGACACCGGCGGCCTCAGCATTAAGGCTAGGGTGAGTTTGTCTCGTTTGTCTGCGGTTTCTAGCGGATGGACCACTCCTCTTGTTATATAGAACTGTGGCCTGGGTCGGCAAGGGCATCGTGTACGACACCGGCGGCCTCAGCATTAAGGCTAGGGTGAGTTTGTCTCGTTTGTCTGCGGTTTCTAGCGGATGGACCACTCCTCTTGTTATATAGGACTGTGGCCTGGGTCGGCAAGGGCATCGTGTACGACACCGGCGGCCTCAGCATTAAGGCTAGGGTGAGTTTGTCTCGTTTGTCTGCGGTTCCTAGCGGATAGACCACTCCTCTTGTTATATAGGACTGTGGCCTGGGTCGGCAAGGGCATCGTGTACGACACCGGCGGCCTCAGCATTAAGGCTAGGGTGAGTTTGTCTCGTTTGTCTGCGGTTTCTAGCGGATAGAGCACTCCTCTTGTTATATAGGACTGTGGCCTGGGTCGGCAAGGGCATCGTGTACGACACCGGCGGCCTCAGCATTAAGGCTAGGGTGAGTTTGTCTCGTTTGTCTGCGGTTTCTAGCGGATAGAGCACTCCTCTTGTTATATAGGACTGTGGCCTGGGTCGGCAAGGGCATCGTGTACGACACCGGCGGCCTCAGCATTAAGGCTAGGGTGAGTTTGTCTCGTTTGTCTGCGGTTTCTAGAGGATAGAGCACTCCTCTTGTTATATAGGACTGTGGCCTGGGTCGGCAAGGGCATCGTGTACGACACCGGCGGCCTCAGCATTAAGGCTAGGGTGAGTTTGTCTCATTTTAAGTATAGACAAGTTCTATTTTCATATGGTACAATAACATTAAATTTAAAAAAAACCCACCACACATTTTTTTTTTAGTGGTGATTGTCGATGCAAAAAAGAGGGGTGTTATAAGTTTGACGTGTCTGTCTGGCTGTCTGTCTTTCATCATAGCTCCCGAACGGATGAAGCGATTTAAATTTATTTTTTTTCGTATTAAAGGTGATTTACGGGCGAGTGTTCTTAGACATGTTTGATGAAAATCGGTTGAGCCGTTTGGAAGGTGTGGGGGTGAAAGGGGGGAAGAACAATCGTATGTCTGCAAATATACTTAAGTGGGGTCTCAAATGAAAGCGCATCATGTGCACATTACAAAACAATGTTTAATGAAAATCGGTTGAGCTGTTACAAAGCTGTGGGGGTGTAATTGGGGAAAATATCTAATGTCTACAAATAATATGTGGGGGGTAAATCAATCGACCGTCATCGCTAAAAAGAAAATGTGTGGTGGGTTTTTTTTTAAATTTTTATTTGAGTGTTAAATATAATAAAGGTTGCCATGCTGGTCTGGGAGAAAAAGAAAAACATAGAATGCGCAAGCCGTAAAAGTCGTCTGAGGGAATCGCCGAATGGGGAAATCATGACATAGGCGATGCGGCTAGCAACCCATCACTATTGATTTCCTGTTTCAACTGCCATTATGCTAAACGTGGCCTAAGGTCTTATGGCCCTAGGCTCTGTCTACCCCGCATGGGATAAAGACGTGATTATATGTATGTATGTATAATAAAGGTTAAATAAATAAATATTAATATATGTCCAGACATCAATGGTGGGCATGAAAGGCGACTGCGCAGGCGCAGCCGCGGTGCTCGGCGCGTTCGCGGTGGCCGTCAGAGCCAAGCCCACGGTGAACCTGCACGCCGTGCTGTGTCTCGCCGAGAACGCCGTAGGACCACTGGCTACCAGGTGAGTCGCTTATAACTCACTAGCGACCCGCCCCGGCTTCGCCCGCAGTACCTATGTCACCCAGGGTGAATATGACGATCTCCGTGGCGCAATGGTCAACACGCCTGACCGCTACTCAGGAGGTCCCGGGTTCGATCCCCGGTCGGGTCAAGATGAAAATTTATCTTTTTCTGATTGACCTGGGTCTTGGATGTTTATCTATATGTGTATTTGTTATAAAATATAGTATCGTTGAGTTAGTATCCCATAACACAAGTCTTGAACTTACTTTGGGGCTAACTTGATCTGTGTGACTTGTCCCTATATATTTATTTATTTATTACTAGCTGTTCCCCGCGGCTTCGCCCCGCGTGGTTCTCGGTTATATCGCGCCCAAAAGTAGCCTATGTTTGATCTCAGGTCGTTAACTACATCCCTACCAAATGTCATCACAATCAGTCCAACAGTTTAGCCATGAAGAGGTGACAGGCAGACAGACAGACTTTCGCATTTATAATATTAGTATGGATATAGCTTTCGAATAGTGATTTTTTTTTAAAATCGGCACAATAGATTTTGAGTTCATTATACATACATACAATTTTTTCTTCTTTATTATATTAGTATAGATTTATACACGGCATAAAATGAGGTCGCCCACACTGTGTCTGTCTGTCTGTGAGCACAAGCGGTGAGCAGATGGCGGCCGGGACCAACGGCTTAACGTGTCTTCCGAAGCACGGAAACATCTTTATTATCAGACAATCAGGTGATTCAACCCCGCAATGTCCTAACCAAACTGGAACGACTTACAAAGTTTTCTTCCCGTGGGAATCTAACCCATGACTGTTTACAGGCAAACGCCTTAACCACTGGACTATAGAGGCAGTGTCAGTGCCACTGTAACCCACAGGATAAAAAGCTTAGCATTAAGTCCGCCTTTGCTCCATATGTTTTATCTATCACTATCACTACATAGTATAAAACAAAGTCGCTTTCTCTGTCCATTTTTCCCTATGTATGCTTAAATCTTTGAAACCACGCAACGGATTTTTTATTCAATAGATAGAGTGATTCAAGAGGAATGCCCATGCGAAGCCGGGGCGGGTCGCTAGTTCTATATATAATAAAGATATTTGTATTGTATAATGGATGATATGATAATTTACTTACTTTTAATCATATTGTTACTACTCAAGTTCCGGGTTCGATCCCCAGTCAGGTCAAGATGAAAAATCATCTTTTTCTGATTGACCTGAGTCTTGGATGTTATCTTTATATGTATTTGTTATAAAATATAGTATCGTTGAGTTAGTATCCCATACCACAAGTCTCGAACTTACTTTGGGGCTAGGCAATCTGTGTAATTTGTCTATACCTATTTATTTTTATTTATTTATGTTCGCACTTTGTTATTTAAGCAGTTTTCTATTTGTGAAGACCTCTTATTGGCAATGAGTAGCTTATTTAAATTAACAATATGTATATATCTGCTGTTGGTCTTCCTCTCAAATAAATAAATAAATTTCTGTTCTCAGACCAGACGATATCCACCAATTGTATTCTGGACGCACTGTGGAAATCAACAACACGGATGCCGAGGGCAAGTAGTTTTTATTTATTTATTTATAAAAACATTATTGTTCCATAAGTACAAAATACTTATACAATTTTATTTTTTTATTTTTTATCAGATTACAATCATAAAAATGAACAAAAAAATGCAAGGCAAAAATCACGTGCCAGATTGTGACCTAAAACGTGTATACACAACGTGACAACAATTTGAACATCGTTTTATACACTAGCTGTCTTATTAAGGTGATACCTCGGTGAACACCAGCGCCACCGTCATTTAAAAATCATTACTCACTGAAAACACAAGTTATCAAAAATCCCTCTGCTGTAATTATGGCTCGGGATCTGAAGTTAATTTTAATCATATTAAATTATTAAATTATAATTCCTTATAGTTACAAATTGCATTATTGCTTAAAACGGCCACTTTTAGCAGTTTTGCAATTTGTAACTATATGGAACTATAATTTAATATGATTAAAATTACCTTCAGATCCAGAACCATAATTACAGCAGAGGGATTTTTGATAACTTGTGTTTTCAGTGAGTAATGATTTTTAAATGACGGTGGCGCTAGTGTTCACCGAGGTATCACCTTAATAAACCAGTTTTAAGGTCCGCTTAACTTTACACCAAGGTTTAAAGCAGTTTTAGTAAAAATACTTATTAATAAACCCAGTTTAAGGATAGAATAACTTAAACCTAGGTTAATCTATTATTGATTTTGTTGATTCGTTGTGATGGACACGGGAGAATTTTTAATTTGTTATTTTAGTTAAACAATTTAATTTGTAAATAAATTCCTGGATATATTAACGGCGGAATTCATTACCTACAATTTGTATTGAAATCAGTCGGTTCAATTCACCTTTCGAGTACCATCCGTATGGTTGATGGAAAACCGTCATGCATGAATAAGCGTCTAAGGTGCGTCTAAGTCACTCGGTAACAAGTCACAATTTTTGTTAACAGGTCGTTTGGTATTGAGCGACGGAGTGGTGTACGCGTCTAGAGATCTGAAAGCCGACACTATTGTAGATGTCGCCACTCTCACCGGCGCTCAGGTTAATATATCACAAATACTCAAAAAAAAATATTGATTTTAGAAATTAAATACGGCGCGGATATAGTGGCAGTTTACTTTCTCTGCAAAAACTCCTATATTCTCTCCCTCTTCCTTGGAAATATCTTTTAATACGACAATAGAAAGATTCTCGAATGGCGACCACGCACCGGCGAGCGCAGCGTCGGACGCCCACCGACCAGATGGTCAGACGACCTGAAGGAGGTCGCAGGCAGGCGCTGGAAGCAGGCCGCGACAACCGGGCGGTCTGGAAATCTTACTTAGAAAGACTTAGTTATATCGCGCCCAAAAGTAGCCTATATTTGACTTCAGGTATGTAACTACATTCCTACCAAATTTCATCACAATCTGTCCAGCAGCTTAGCAGTGAAGAGGTGACAGACAGACAGACAGACTTTCGCATTTATAATATTAGTATGGATTGTTGGCCGCTAAAATAAGTTTTTTTTTTGTTTTTTCAGTTTTTCCTCTTTTTTTCTTATATTCAAAAATGTATATTAAATAAATAAATAAAATAAAATTCATTTATTTCGAACCTTGTCCATAAATTGTTAGTGAATAAAAATGCAATATTAATAAATAAGTAACAATCGACGTCAATAAGAGATAAGAATATCCTATATTGAAAAAAAAAATTTGAACATGAATTATACCTATGTTGGAATTTGGAATTTGAACTAAATCTATGTTTTGTTTGTTTTGTTTTTTCTTTTTTCAAAATAGGGTATAGCAACAGGCAAATACCACGCGGCCATAATCTCCAATTCGCGTCGTCTGGAGCGGGCGTGCGTGCGCGCAGGCCTCCGCTCCGGGGACTTGGCGCACGCGCTGCCGTTCGCGCCGGAACTACATTTCACAGAGTTCAGCAGCGCGTGCGCCGACATGAAGAATAGCGTCGCTGTGAGTATTTTTATTGTTGTAATGTAAATCAAATTTTTTTGCTAGAAGCTACGGAAGAAGCAAGTGAAAATAAAAAAAATGTTTTTTTTTTAATCCTAAATAAGGAAAAAGCATAAATGGTTTTATAAGCTGTGAATTCAGTATCGCGTATTTTCATGAATAGCTCGCTGAAGAGGAAATTTCATGAATAGCTCGCTGTAAGAATTTTACTAGTTTTCGTCCGTATTCTTGTGATAAACGTCTAAATCATTATTTCGTGTAAGTGACACGGTCAAATGACTATGCACACGGTGTCAGAGTTCTTCGGAACCGCCTCTCGGCCTCTGACGTGGTTCCTTTAACGACTACCAGATGTTAGCCGGGACCAACAGCTTAACGTGTCTTTTGAATCACGGAATCATCTTTATTATCAGACAATCAGGTGATTCAAGCCTGCAATGTCCTAACCAAACTGGAAACAACAAAGTATGCTTCCCGTGAGAATCGAACCCACGACCCCTACACACACACCTCTAAAGGCAAACGCCTTAACCACCGGACCACTAGGCAATTCAGAAATGATTATTTATTTAAAACTTTACTGTACAAATTAAAAAAAGTGTACAAATAGTGGACTTAATGCCATATGGCATTCTCTACCAGTCAAACATTAGACCAAGCAAAAAATCTGATTGTCGACGATTAATGTATTACATCCATACTAATATTATAAATGCGAAAGTCTGTCTGTCTGTCTGTCAGTCACTCTTCACGGCTAAACTGCTGGAACGATTGTGATGAAATTTGGTAGGGATGTAGTTAACGACCTGAGGTCAAACAAAGGCTACTTTTGGGCGCGATATAACCGAGTCCCACGCGTTGCGGAGCCGCGGGCAACAGCTAGTATTATAAGTAGAGGACATTTTAACGGCCAATAACACCTCGCTAGTTAATGTACAAATCTGTCTGTCTGTCTGTCCGCAAGGACCGCAACAACGCGCAGCCGTCGTGCGCGGCGCTGTTCGTGTTGTCGCACCTCGGGTTCGACTTCCCCGGCCACTGGCTGCACGTCGACATGGCTGCGCCCGCGCACTGCGTAAGTACCACTACTGTCACACAAGGTGGACTCGAATCAACTGCAAATATTTTAAGGGCAGATTCAGACCATTATACTGAACAATACTGTCTCACAAGGTGGACTCAAATCAACTGCAAATATTTTAAGGGCAGATTAAAAGAGACCATTATACTGAACAACTTTTCAATAACCAAATAAACTTATGCCGAATACAAAGAAATTAAAAAAAATTGATCTCACGTAATAATTGAAAATCAGCTAATCCTGTTTTAAGTATGGAGAGTGAAAAAAACAATTTCATATTTTGACATAAGTTTATTTGAAAAAGTTGTTTAGTATAGTGGTCTGAATCTACCTTTAAAATATTTGCAGTTGATTGGAAATTCAAATTCAAAATTCAAATTCAAATTGTTTATTTTCAATATAGGATATTCTTACCACTTATTGACGTCAATTGTTACTTATTTTAAGTTTACCACCACTTCCAAAGCGCAAGTGGAGAAGAAGTGGCGCCACAAACTCCACAGCAGCATTTTCTTCAAAAACGTCAATTCACAAAATTTGAGTCAAATCAGACGAGTTTACATTTGAATATTTTTATAATTACCATAAGTTTATTATTAAATAAATATTGAGGATTATTGAAATAGTTTAATAAAAATGTCAAGTAATAAAAGATGTCATGATATAATAAAAAAAAAAAAACCACCTTATATACTAGCTTTCGCCTGCGGCTTCGGCCGCGTGATTTACCCTCGGGTATATATATGTCCTTCTAAATCACATAAGTTAGAAATCTTGACAAGAAGTGGCATAGCCCACGAAAAGCGTGTCAATGATTTGGCTTGCAAGCCAACGTTTCATTTAGTAAAAATGGACGGGGACTTTGATTGCGTCATTAATTGCCACTGTTATTGGTCGATAACATTAGGTGGCTTTGTTGTAAACTACGTAATACATTTCTAATAAGGTGTGGTGTGGTTTACATGTTTTATTTGAAGATAAGATGGCGAAATAGGAAAGTCCATGAAAACGATAAGGAACATAGATACATTTTCTGTCTTTGTCAGCGTGCAAGTTTTTCTTTGTTTAGCCTACTTGAACGTCATATATACACTTAGGCCAAACAAACAGTGACATTCTTTGTTGTTATATGTGCGTTTTAAAGAAATACTCGTTTTAAATAATATTATTTGTGTTCGTGTAATGGTGGATTGTGATATTTGGCCGGCGTGAGGGAAATATTCACTAATTTTGGTATGATCTTCTGTGTCATGTGCGACCACGCTATTTAGGAATCTAGTAGTATATGATCTAAGATGTAATTGGTGCAATAAAGTGTTAATTCATTCATTCACTCATTCATTTTAGGGTGAACGAGCTACGGGCTACGGTGTTGCCCTCCTCAGCGTCCTTTTCGGCCAATACACTCAAAATAAACTACTACGCGCACTCGGATCCGCTCTGCAATGATAGCTGGCTTTCACTATAGTGTACAGGGTCGGTTGACCTTATAGATTTTAAGTATAATTAAAAGTATGCTTGTAATGGCTCATCGTATCTCGAAATGTCTCTTCTAAATGTTAGAAATAGTAATTTTTTTTGGTCAAAAAATCTCAAGCAACTAGTTTGCAGCGTGCTAGTGACACTCGAGGTATTATGAACTTAGATATCAGCTGCCCTCTGGTGGTTATAAAATGTACTACGTCAAGGATGAGAGATTTTGAAAAACAGACACCAATGTGTGAAAGATTAATAGATATTGTAAATCCATACGATATATATTCATTCATTTATTTCGTGTAAGTGTCACGGTTGACCGACCATGCACACCCTGGTGTCTAGAGTTGAATTAAATTTAGATAAGACATTTTGAGAAAAACATTAAACGATGAGATTATTTTTTATTTGATTAGAAATTCACATACAATTTGTATGTAATTTAGTTAAAATCATTATTTTTCTATTAATTTTAGTCGCATCATGTATTTTTTCTTAATATAAGTAGAACTAGAGTGTTAAAAAAGTGTTTCGAGGCATGTATAACAATGAATTATTGTGTAAGTCTTTTTCTTCGTCCGAGCGTGTTTCCCGGTTGCATCTTCAGCTTACGCTTCACAGCCCAGGATACGCTATTAATCATGGTTCTGATTTGGCGGTACTGGTTATTACAATGGAGCGATTGCTGTCTGACCTCCGTAACTCTTTTATACAGGGAAACCAGACCCACAGGAACATGACCCGGGTGTGTTAGTGGCCAACACTATCAGATTTTTCAGGCTGCCTAAAGGCATCAGACATAGCCTAACGACTGCCATCTAGTGATAACAGCCGGGACTAAAGGCTAACGTGCCTAAGCACGGAGGAAATATTGTGTAAGTCAAATCATAGTTATTAGTTGGAAAACCGTTGTTCAGTATAGCGGTCTGTATCTATGCCCTTAAAATATTTGCAGTTGATTTGTGTCCACCTCATATTATTATAATGGTGTTAACTGCGTTGCATTTCATATAAATAAAAGTTACCAATATGCATTTCAAAGTATAGTAACGAAAAGTGCGATTATCATAAACTGTTCTTATAGCAATAATCTATTGTAACTAATAAGCATATTAACATGATCTATTAAATATTATAATGAAATCATTTATCTCTATATTCATAAAAAATAAACATAAGTACGACTACGTTTGTTAACCTTAATTCCATTTTAACGAAAATGTGTTTTCTCTCGTTCATCGCGTGAAGCATCTTTTAAATAAGAAAAGGACAAAACATAGTTAAAATTCGAAGGTTAGGCTATATTATTCTGTAATCTGTGCCTAAGGTAAATAGTTATATTTTCGTACTAATAGATGGCGCTACAAGAATCACTTCAACTCAATAACGATTCCGCGCTTATTTCTGAATATATGCTGAATTTATCATTAATATCATGGGACACTGACACCAGGGCGTGCATGGTCAATTTACCCTCACCTACACGAAATGATGATAATCATTCATATCGGTTGGATTAGTATAGGATGACGGTATTTAAGAAAACCATGTATCAATATTTGCTTCTCTTTGTTGTAAAAAATACGTTGCAAAATAATTATTTTTAAAATTTAATTAAATTAAAATAAAACTGTAGCGCTATCTATAGATTATGGATTTATTTGAATGGGAGCCCATCGTATTACTGAATCTATGGTCTTAACTTTTTCTGATATTAAATCCTCACGCGGTATAACTAAACGCCTTTTATAACCTATCAACGATGCATAATAGCAATATATTGTTGTATAGTTTAGTAGAATATCAATAGTTTTGTACGAATAATACTTAGCCTTTTGTTTTTGTTCTTAACACATCGTTTCGCTTAGTGTATTTTTCTTTGACATCGGGGCTCGGAACCGGTATTTTAAAGACCCAAAAATAACGGTCTTTAAGCTTGTAAATAAGTATAGGGTCGATTTTAGGGTCCTAAATACCTGGTTAAGACCGTTATTTCTGGGGAAATACCGGTTGAGCGGAACCGTAATACCAGCGGTCGCTGTAGAAATGTATGGGCAGAAAAACGAGCTGGTTTTTTATTTTAACCAGGTTTCCAAACCCTGCGGACAGGTCGCGGCATAAAAAAAAGCTAAAGGAGAGAGGGGGGAGTAATCTGACGATTCTTACGAAGGGAGACAAAATTTCGACTGAAAAACCAGCCCGCCCGGCGTTTCCCGCATAACACCAAATAGATAGATCGATAGACTTGTCTAATCTTATAGTACGCAACCTATACTTGATTTCATATAGTAACAATAGCTTTCGCTTTCGCAATAGCCCGCGTGAATTTCCTTTGGGAACAGTGCTTTCTCATTACTTTCAACTATGTGTATGCGAAATTTTGGGAAGATTGGTTCAGTAGATAGAGCATGAAAGCTTAACAAACAACTCACTTTCACATTTATAATATTACTAGCTGTTCCCCGCGGCTCCGCCCGCGTGGGACTCGGTTATATCGCGCCCAAAAGTAGCCTATGTTTGACCTCAGGTCGTTAACTACATCCCTACCAAATTTCATCGCAATCGGTCCATCCGTTTAGCCGTGAAGAGGTGACAGACAGACAGACAGACAGACAGACAGACTTTCGCATTTATAATATTAGTATGGATTTGGATAAGTCCACTGCGATAAGATAGACAGGGACTTTTTTTGCAAGCTCGAAACAATTGAGTAAACGGGATTTCACCCTCCTCATTTTAATATTCAATCATCATCATCATCATTCCAGGTCATCATCAGGTTGTCGCGGCCTGCATCCAGCGCCTGCCTGCGACCTTCCTCAGGTCATCCGACCATCTGGGTGTCGATTCTGCTAACGTTAAGACAAAATCGTATCAAAATAGTGTTTCAATAGTAGTGCTTTTAACACACTATTTACAAGAGTTATGACAGTATGATGTGATATGAATATAGTGTGTGGTGTGACCATCAGCAGTGATATAAAAAAAGATACATTTCTTGTAACTATTGTGTAAAAAAGCACTACCATTGAAACACTATTTTGACACGATTGTGTCTTAACGTTAGCAGAATCGACACCCAGGTCGGTACCGGTCTTACCGGTAATATTCAATAAGTTTTCGTAATTTTAATCTGTCGTACCTGTAAGAAAATGTGTTCGGTTATACCAAATCATTTTTTTTACCAATAAAGAAAAATGAGTCCATAGTTATTATTCATATAGGTATATTGTGGTGTAGGAAAGTCTTTTGTAATCAAGTTTTATTTACTTTCTGATTTCTGAATAAAATTTTAAACAAGGTTTCTTTTGTTTTATTAGTATTGAATGTTGCCAACTTTATCTGATCTCCCTAAACCTAGGCACTTAATATAGAATATAATCTATATTTAGTGCCTTATAATAGGATTAGTTCCAAGAGGTTACTACTCATTTACCCCTTTATTTGTAAAAAAGGCAGGTTAAATTAAATATAAATTATGTTTCATTTCATCAATCTTGAACATAAAAAAAATTATTCATTTGAAGGATGACTGTTTGTCAATAGTTTAAATAAAATGCGAGAATATTGTTGGTTAATTTAATTTCAGTTGGTTTATCGATAATAATAATATGCTGGGTAATAATAATAACTATTCAATGTATAAAAGCCCATAAAATCCAATTTATGTATACAATACATTGTAAAATTTCGCATGGTCATAAAATACCGTCAAAGTGCCTTACTTGATACCGCAGGTTAACTTGATACAAATAACAGGTGTTTTCGAACGCACCCATATTTTTTTACACATGGTAACATCACGACTGGCAAGTGTCATGGCGACGAGAGAAAAGTGTGCGGAAGATAATAAAAAGCTAAAGTAAGTCTTATCAAGCCTATTTCATGAATAATTATTGTAGAAAGTTTTCACAAAAAATTATTAAGTACTGTGATTCATAAAACTTCACATGTTATTCAAACTGTGTTGATCTTTGTCAAAATTTGGTCCTTGCATAACCTAACCTCACTATTTAGCTACAAATTAACAAAGGTTTCGTGAATTATATGTTAAAGCTACGACCTGTATGTCACTCCGAATGAAAATATTTCGAAGTGGTTGTAATTTGATACATTTGTTTCAAGTTATCTACTGTCTCATGTTACCTACTGTCTCAAGTTACTAAATGTCTCAAGTTATCTACTATGTCTCAAGATGACTTAGCAATTTAATACTAATTGTTAAAACTTTATTTTCGTATACAATCCTAGCTATTCTAATTTGTCGCGGCCATTTAATTCTGTCAAAAATTTTACTAATTCAATGAAATCTTTTTGTAAATCTTCGAAACCTTAGAGATTCATGTAAAATTGTTGTCAAGTATTGTAGATATGAATCTGAACTAAAAGGATTAATCAATATTTTTGCGATTAATAGGCTTTTCATAAGAATGGTGTATTTGTATTTTTTTGGAGTTTAATGAAAGAGTAAAATTTTTGACAGAAAAAATTGCCGCAAAACGCCTAAGACAATTGTCTAGGGCTTACCTAAATCTTTATTTTTTAACAGAACATGGGACGGTATCGAAAGAAAATTGGGTCACGGCCATACCGTAACTACTCCAATGAAGCGGTTGAAAACGCAGTGGCTTCGGTGCGGAAAGGTATGTCGATCAGAAAAGCTGCAGAAAAATATAGTGTTCCACCAGCAACTGTACAGAGAAAAGTATGTTGTAAGCATATGAAGAAAGTTGGAAGACCCACAGTTTTTTCAATTGAAGATGAAAATATAATTGTTGAAGCCTTAATTCTTTGCGGGAAATGGGGATTTCCTATAACAGCTTTTGACTTAACGCTTATTGTGAAGCACTACCTTGACACAAAGGGAAAGACTGAACCTAGATTTAAGAATAATTTGCCAGGCAGATTCTGGCTGAAAGGATTTTTAGACCGAAACAAACATGAAATTTCATACAAGTTTTGTGAAAACATTAAAAGAGCAAGAGCTGCAGTTAATCCTGAAATGATATCAGATTATTTTGATAATCTGATGATTAGCTTGGAGGGAGTAAGACCAGAAGCAATTGTGAATTTTGATGAAACTAACTTTACCGACGATCCTGGGAAAACAAAAGTATTAGTAAGAAGAGGTTTCAAAAGTCCAAAAAATATCATTGATGCTTCCAAGTCTAGCACATCGGTTATGTTTGCAGGATCAGCATCAGGAGTTTTATTACCAATTTACGTGGTATATAAAGCTGAGCACCTTTACGATTCTTGGTTAACAGGAGGGCCAGCTAATACATTATATAATCGAACAAGAAGCGGTTGGTTTGACAGCACAACGTTTGAGGACTGGTTTTTCAAAGTAGTTGTACCATATTTCAATTCTGTAGGTGAAGGTCCGAAAGCAATACTGGGAGATAACCTGGCTAGTCATCTGTCTGTAAAGGTTATACAGAAATGTGCGGAATCGAATATTCGTTTCATATTTCTCCCTGCAAATAGTTCACACCTAACCCAACCGCTCGATGTCGCTTACTTCCGTCCACTAAAAGCGATATGGCGAAAAACTTTATTAGAATGGAAACAGAAAACCAGGGGCTGCATTCCTAAAGATCAGTTCCCGCGACTTTTAAAACGATCGTTAGATCAATTGTTGACATCTTCAGAGAATTTGAAGTCAGGTTTTCGTGCAGCTGGGATTTGCCCTCTAAACAAACAAACAGTTTTGGCCAAGCTTCCCCTTGAAACTCCAAAAGATAACAGCGCTTCTAAAGAATGGGCGAGGGCATTCGAAAGTTTTTTAAAAGAAAGTCGTCTTAATACATCAGCTCCTCTTAAAGTGAAAAAGAAGAAATTGCAAGCTTCGGCAGGTCAAAGCCTTACAGTCTCCGATATTACAAATCCTTCAAATACTCAAAACATTGAAGAAGTTGACGTGGGAACTTGTGATTTAGAAGAAGATTATTTGGAAGTAAACATTGATTCAGACCCTTTAATTACGCAACCGAAAACAACACGTGAAGAAGATACAGATACTACAGTTTCTAGCAATTATTCTGTACATGATACATCTGACAGTGATAATATATCCGAATTCCAAGATTTCGATAATTTAATAGAAGAAACCACAACACAATCAAATGTTATTCCTAACATAAAACTAAAACAACAAAGAAAACTTGTAAATTTAGATTCTGAAGATCAAGAAAATATTTTTTTCCAGCCAAGAGTGTCCAAATCGCGACAGAAATCAAAAGGTCAAGAAGACATAATTTCACGATCAAAAATATCCAAATCATCACAGAAACCGTCTTCTTCCACAAAAGATCAGGATAACGTAAGTACACAGCTAGAAGTGTTTGAATCACCACAGGAACTATTATCTTTCACTAATCAAGACGACATTATTTCGCTACCAAAATTATATGAACCAGCACAGCAACCATCTACCTCCAAATCCATTGATATAAAATGCAAACCTAAAGATCAAAATGATGTAATTTCACAGCCAAAACTGTTTAAATCAACACAGCAACCATCCTCCTCCAAAACTGATAAAATTAAACTGAAACAAGTTATAACTGAAAACAAGAACGACCTTGAAACCGAAGCAACTTCTGGAGTGTTATCTGTAAAATTATATGACTTTGTAAAAATTCACTTAATATACGATGGTTTTAAAAATAAACCAATGGTAAAAGAGTTCTTTGCTCAGATAACTGAAATTTTAAATGAAAATGAGTATTCCTGTAAGTTTTTGAGGAAAAGTACAAATAAAGGAATTTATGTATTTCCCCCTGTTGATGATATTATGACTGTTGACTCTCAAAAAATTATATCAGTTGTTAAGCCAGTATTGTTGAAAAGAGGTCGTTACAGTTTTAATGTTAATGTAGGTAATATTATAAGGCCAAATCTTTTTATTACTGAAGACTGAATTATTGTATTTAAAAAAAAGACTGATTGTTGGTTATAAGTAAATTGTTATAATTTTATTAATTATAAGTTCAAGTACTTGCATATTATGTGTAGTAAAATGTTGTCAACTTGAGATGTCTCATTTTAGAAACTGATTGACCTGATTATTTTTCTAATGTTTAATTATTTTAATGATTAGCTTGTAAAGCTAACCAAAATGTGTATAACTGTTTTTGTAACTATTGTACCCACCATATATAAAAATATTGGAGTATGAATCTTAAAGGTTTTTGAGTTATGTAAGATTAAACTTTTGTTTCATTAATTTCTCCTCGTTTTACTTTATAAAAGTATTATTATTTGTTTTCACTGCATTGCTTAAGAAGCGTACAATGTTGGTTTAAACTGATTTTTATTAATATTAATAAACATTGAGCCATACAGAACATGTTTCATTTTTGGTACCTAAAATTTAGTGGAAATGTCCAAAAAAAAAAAATTTCAATTGGTCATGCAGCTATTGAAATTTTTTATTGTCTCAAGTATTCATTTAGATTCTATTCATGAGACTTTCATATGTTTTGTGTGGAGTATCAAGTATGGCACTTTATGATGGTAACATGAGACAGCAAAAATAAAAAAATAAAAAAATCTGTGTTGTACCTATGGGCTTGAGTAAACATTTTTTAGCTAAAAAAGGTTAAGACTAATAAATAGATGTGGATCCTGTTACCACTCGTTGACACAGTAAGAGTTTATAATCACCTAAATATCAAAACTGTCTCAAGTAAGGCGCTTTGACGGTACATGTTGAAAAAATAAATGCACTTAACGCGCCTTCTACATGGCAACACTTGCTAATTTTTTGGCAAATCCCTTAAAATTACGGTACCAAAGAAGTAATTGCACAATGCCTTGATAAATAAATACTTTTAACGTTCATATACGTACGACTGGTATCAATTTTGTTAATTATAAAAATAAATAGGTCTAAAACATGACAAAAATAAGACTAAAATTGTTACGAAATGACTAATTACAATGCTCAATCGTAAAAAAATATTATGTCTAATTATTATTGTAGAAAAATTGCTTTTGACCCGATAGTGGCCAGGATCTTGTAAAATGAATCTTACCACGACGACTTATGTACGATTTGGTACTATGAGGTCGAGAAAATCTCTTTCTTGTGGTAAGAATTTAACTTCTGTAACATTGTGCAATTCATAAATCTCGGATTCCTGTTCCGTAGTTTGCTCCGCCCGCCCTGTTCAGTGTGTCTTTGAACTGGTCTATGTCTATTTCAGCTTGGCTTTCCAGTTGGAGTTCCACGGCAAAGTTCTGAAACGACAATAAAAAAAATACAATCAAATGTAAGCAAAAGCCAAAAACAAAACGTTGCATCGATTTTATTGTTGACTATTGGTGGGTGATTTGGGCTATGATAGGATACGGAGATAAAAAAGGGGGCTTAATATCACTCCGAAAAGCGTTAAAAAACGATGAGGTGGCTTACCACCATCTCTTAAAACCATCCAAGAACGTGTGAGAAAGCGAGACAGTGCAATACATGATGTAAGGTGACATCTCCCTCACTCAATCGATCTTGCATGGTTTTTAGAGATGGTAGTAAGCCACAAGGTAAATGTAGTCGTTTTTAATTGTATTTCGCTACCTTACTCCTTCGTTTTTGGAACGCTTGTAGACGTCATAGTACAGCTATACCACGATCACGATTCGCCGTAGAGAGGCCGTAACGTAAACTAACAATCATCAAATAGCGCGAAAAGAAACGTCAATTCAATCAGTCAACGTCAAAAAAATCATACATGAATGAATATAATGGTGTTTGTCTGATTATTGTTAAAATTAATAGCCGCAATGGAAGAATTAATCGCTAAAATACCATGTAGAGAAGCCCAGTTAAATGAATTAGTCAATTTGCTCGGAGATCACGATGAGCCATTACCGTGCTCTTTGTTTTTGAGTGGCAACATGGGTACCGGCAAGAGTATGTGTATCGAATCAATTTTACAGTTTTTAGGCTACAAACATGTCATTATCAATTGCATAGAGTGTTATTCATCGAAAATAATGTACGAGACGATCTTGTCAAGCATAGAAGATGAGGATCAAGATGTAAAATGTGAAACAATGTTGGATCTAACAAATTCATTGAACCGCTTTGGCGACTGCGCATCAAGGTACGAACCTATAATTTTGGTGTTCGACAGAGCTGAAAGACTCCGTAGTATGGACCAGAATATCATGTGTGCCTTGCTAAGACTAAGAGAACTATGTAACCTAAACATTTGTACCATATTTGTCACTCATTTAGTTTACGATAATTTCAATTTCAAAATGGGTGTGCGTGAGCCCATCACGATTTATTTCCCAAATTACAACAAGGAAGAACTATTTAAGATCATATTTTTGCATCAAAAGACCTTCATTCACTATTTACTTAGCAATCATGATGTAGACGATGAAATAAGAACTGAACTTGAGAAGCCTGAACTGTTTGCTAATTTCTTTAATGCATTTCTGAGTGTTTTCTACAGACCATGTCGAGATCTCATTGAACTTCAACATATGGCTAAAGTAAACTTCGTAAAATACTGTGAGCCAATAATAAAACATGAAATTCAAGCACAAGACTTGACGAAATTATGGAGACACATATCTCCTATATTAAAAACAAGCTTAGAATTATTATACTTAAGAATAAGTACTGGTCAAGCTAACAAACCGTCACCAGGGAAAGAAAATACTGAATCTTCAAAACTTCAAGCAAATAATTTCGAAAATACATTAAAAGAGGAATTAACATCAACTAAGACATTTGCTCAGAGTTTTGAATTGCCGTACTATGCAAAATTCTTACTAATAGCGGCTTATTTGGCTAGCTACAATCCTCCAAAAGAAGACAAGAGGTTATTTATGAAAAATCACGGAAAACAGAGAAAGCGACTGCAACAAGTCAAAGCTAAAGCGAAAATCAACGAGAAGCTTAACACGCAACTTGGTCCAAAGGTGTTTACGTTAGATCGTCTACTTGCAATTTTTTATGCGATCCTCGAGGATAAAATCGGATTAACAAGTAATTTGTTGGCCCAGATTGCAACGTTGGTTGAGTTGAAGCTGATTGCGGGTAGCAAAGAAATTGACTTGGACGTTTCGAAGTACAAATGTATCGTTGGATACGATTTCATTTCTGCGGTTGCACAAACTGTTGGGTTTAACGTTAGAAAGTATTTGTACGATTTTATGTAAGAGCATGAATTTGTTTTTATTTATTATATACTATTTATTAAATAACTAAAAAACTATTTCTTTTTATGTGTTCTATCCTAACCTATCAATTCAGGCACAGTTAGGCAAAGTATAAGGCTGACAATTTTCCAAATTGCCTTCACTGGGGATTGAACTTGGTACCTCCACATTGCTACACTAGCTAGTGTGCATCTTAACCATAAAGGTTGTCAAGTGTAGTTAGAATATATAGTACTAACATACATAATTATAATATGGGGACAAATCACACAGATTGAGTTAGCCTCAAAGTAAGTTCGAGACTTGTGTTATGGGATACTAACTTAACGATACTATATTTTATAACAAATACATATATAGATAAACATCCAAGACCCAGGTCAATTAGAAAAAGATCATTTTCGATCTTGACCTGACCGGGGATCGAACCCGGCACTTCCTGAGTAGCGATCAGGCATGTTAACCGTTACGCCACGGAGGACGTCACATGTATCGGTAGATTCGTGAATTAATGTTTGCATTCGTTGCACGTTGTATTAACTAACATACCTATGAAGCTGTATAAATTCCATGATAAGTCGCGATAAGGTTTAACAAACAAAATTGCAAAATGATAGCAAAGTTGAGATATGACTCATGTACAAGTGTTTATTAGGTATGATAGCTATTTTTATACTTAGACCCAAGTTCACCAACATGTTTTAAGTTAAAATCGAATGGGGAAATCATGACATGGGCGATGCGGCTAGCAACCCATCACTATTGACTTCCTGTTTCAACTACCATTATGCTAAGCGTGGCCTAGGGTCTTATGGCTCTAGGCTCTGTCTACCCCGCATGGGATAAAGACGTGATTATATGTATGTATGTATAAAAACAACCGTTTACAACTAAAACGGCTGTTTCATCATATTATTAAATTTAAAAGTTTTAACTGTTATGTTAGTCAATTCGGATCTTAATAATATTGTGGTCTAAACAGCCTTAAATATATTTTTAACCAAGTCGTGTTAGTTACACTATTTATAACTTAAGAACGGCTGAACTGATTTGGCTGAAAATTGACGGGGAGGTAGCTTAGAACCAGGAGGAGGACAAAGGGTACTTTTTATCCCGGGAAAAAGCTCTGTTCTCGAGGGAAGTACAAAGTCAATTGACCCTACAGTTCCTGGTCTGCAGTGCTCAGTTTATAAACCGTCCTACAGCCTTCTTTGTCCAAGTATTTTTCCTAGTGACATCCTTAGCTTACGCTTCAGAGCCCAGGGTACGATTTAATCATGGTCTTAGACATAGCACTGGTTAGCTCAACAAACTCAACACCTTTATTTTTTCATGTATAATGTATATGTCTCATAAACCTGTGTAAATTGCCCTAGCTTATAGCACGCATTGGGAAACTGTAAGTGCTATCAGTGCCTTTATTCAATAAATAAATAATTGCTGTCTGATCAGAGGTTATCCAGACTAAGGATTATGATTCGTGTGTTAGTGGCCAACATCAGATTTTCAGGCTGCCTAAAGGCAAAGGATTCGCAGCCAATACCATAACAGTTAACGGGAACAAAACAACACCTATAGTGTCACCCAATCTAAGACAAGCCACGCTCGTTATCGCTTGACGCGCACGATCGTTGCGGACGCATTAGGGTTAGGCTAACTACTCCTCAACGTCTTACAACCACAGAGGTAAGTATTATCAATCTGTGTCACTGCTTCTGAAGTGCTTAGCGTAGTAGTAGCTTAGTTAGTAGTACTTAATCGGCGACTGCCTATATCAGTCTTCACACGAGACGCACACTTGCAAAAGTTGACAAAAAAAAACATGGTCTAAAAAATTAAAAAAAAAAAAAAAAATTAAGTACTTCTTGGAAAATGGCCATTGAGAATTGTTAATAAAAACGTGAGTTTTGGTCACGATGCCACGGCGAAAGTTCTGAATGGCTCGCTGGGAATTCACAAGCGTACCTAACTATTATGTATGCAGTTATAGACTTACTTGGAAAGCATACTCGGTTAATGTTATTACTACCATTTAAATATGGGAATGAAGTTTCGAGAAATTGAAACGATAGAATTGATTTGCTTCTATCGATATATCAGGGTCGGCCTCGTAAAACATACTGCGACCAAATCGCAGGTCTTTTGAAAAAGGGAGATATTAGGAGTACCCGAAATCGGCGAGCGTGTATGAAGAGAGTGATGAGTGTGGAGGAGGCGAGAGACCTCTCTCGTCTCTCTCTCTCATGTAAGGATCGTAGCCAATGGAAATCTCTAGTCTCTGCCTACCCCTACGGGAGACAGACGTGATGATATGTATGTATGTTCTATCGATATAGCTTTTGATCAAAGTTGGTACCTAGATGCAATGATTGCATACAAATAAAACAAGAAATCATGCATGCACCTACATCAACTGATTTTTGTGATTGGATGCAAATTGGACGGAAAGATAACAAATTAACGAATTTCGGCGCGCGGCATAGAAAATTACGCGCGGACACTGAGCGACTGGGAGTGAAACATGTCGATTTTCTGAAAACTAATGTCTTCCACATGGTTAAAGACACATTTAGCCACTGATACACCCGGATCATGTTCCTATTGGTCTGGTTTCCCTGTAAGGGTTACTGAGGTCAGACGGCAGTCGCTCCGTTAATTACCCTACTAAGTATATCTATCTAAAAATTGAGCTGTGCTCTTGTGGGTGGAGTCTCTTCCAGGTGTTTCTATCTTCCCCTAGCCTTTTCACTTCCTGATACGACACGACTCCCACTTTTTCCTTTATTTGTTCTTTATAACTCTTTGGTCTAACTCTTGCCTGTCTTCCTTCTATCTTGCTTTCCATAAAGATTTTCATAAGATACAGTGGGCTGCAGTGAAATCTGACCCCATGCCACAAGTATTGCTATTGAAAGGGGGGTCAGATTTCTCTGCAGCCCACTGTACCCTAATAGTACCGCCCAAATCAGGACCATTATTAAAAAGCGTGCTCTAATAGGCTCTCAACTTGAAGATGCAACTAGACAATCACGCTCGGACGAAGAAAAAGGACATGATGGTGAAAATACTCACAGATATAATGTCCTTGATGATGGCCTTGTCGGTGGACATCTTGGCGCGGTTGATGACAGACACGTTGGGCCCAACCCACGTCACGAAGAGGAACTTCCGACGTTTGGACATCTCGTCGCCCATTTGCAACCTAAACAAAAGTCAAGTCGATACAAATTCAAACAATCTGTACTAAGGCGTACTTGTGTGTGCAATTTCTTCCAGCCAACCTCAGGGTGGATAGGAATAAAGTGGGGAAAAAAGGTGACTTCTTAATTGAAGAAAGCACGTCGAACCACCATCGGTACCACCACCACCTACGCCTTCGTGGTCAAGTGGTTAAGGCGTTTGCCTGTAGACTCGGGGGTCGTGGGTTCGATTCCTTCGGGAAGCATACTTTGTTTAGTTGTTTCCAGTTTGGTTAGGACATTGCAGGCTTGAATCACCTGATTGTCTGATAGTAAAGATGATTCCGTGCTTCGGAAGGCACGTTAATCCGTTGGTCCCGGCTGCCATCTGGCAGTCGTTAAAGGAACCACGTCAGAAGCTTAGAGGCGGTTCCGAAAACTGACACCAGGGTGTGCATGGTCGATTGACCGTGACGCCTACTCGAAATGAATGAATGACCATCGGGAGCTTTTGTACTTTCGTCGCCTCTTACGACGGCCACGGGATAAGAGGTTGGTCTATCTATATGCTGAAAACCAACCAATTTCATAGCTTTCAATTTTATCAATATGATAATATCGATATAACAAATTAATAGACACTTTAATACTCGAATTTTATTTCGCAGAAAATTCAAATAACATTGACTAATGACCTCGCGAGAATCGCAAAAAAAAACGGCGAGATAGCGTCGATGTTTACAAAATATAAACGACAAATTAGTTATTGATAAATTATGTTTTGTTGCCGCCAAGAATCAAAACGAATACATTATCACTACATAGTATAAAACAAAGTCGCTTTCTCTGTCCCTATATCCCTACGTATGCTTAAATCTTTAAAACTATGCAAAGGATTTTGATGCGGATTTTTTATATTGATAGAGTGATTCAAGTGGAAGGTTTTTATGCCCATGCGAAGCCGGGCGGATCGCTAGTCGAAAATAAATTAGTAGATGAAGATAATTACCTGAGGTAGCCGAAAGCGCGTTCATCGTCTAAGAACTGCGTGCGGAATTCGGTGAAATCGCTGCCGCGCGCCGAGCACACGATGCGCGCGCCCTCGAATTTGAACACCGCCCTGCCAACACATACATTTCATCGTTAGAAAATGGCGTCAGTGCTAAAGAGAGGGTTGTCGTAACAGCATCCTAAAAACTAGCGGAGGGACCGTTCCACATTTTCTCTGTGGACCGTACTCTCTAATGATATAGGTATCTTCTATGATCCCCTATGGACTATGGTCCCCTGCATCAAATGCCGTAAAGGTACCATAGTCTGTAGGTATATGGCTCTCATAGTATTAAAAATTTACTTTTAGTCGGTAAATACCTACTAACAATAGTAAGTCTTTAATTATTATGTACTAAACAAAAAAAATGAGAGCATGGTTATTCGAATAAAGAATTTGAAATCACCATGATCATTTCAGCCGTAGAGAGTCCACTGCTTGACATATAGTACCCAGGATTTCCAGAATAACCAGTTGGAAGCAGCATGCATCGCCAGTCGGTACCCCTAGTACCTATAAGATTTATATAAACGAAGGCGCTAGCGACTGCGTTAGTGATTTTGTATGACAAACCTGTACAGCGCCCCTGACGGATAGTAAGGCAACTAATAAATTCCATACAAAATCCTAACCTAACGCAGTCGCTAGGGCTTACTATCACCTCTAAAAACCACGCAAGAACTACCTTACATCATGTATTGCGCTGTCACCTTACTCGATCTTGCATGGTTTTAAGAGATGGTAGTAAGTTAGCTGGTCGTTGTATTTCAATTTCTTACCATTCGGTGGGAGTCTGATCTGATCTGACGTCTTCGTAGGCTGAACGTATCGTGTCCCGGTCCAGACCGGTGGTCATTGCCACCTGGGAAAATAGAAAATATAATTAATTATAGCATCATCATTACAGCTTTATTTTTTCCCAAAGCCAAACATGGATGAATGACAAATTGGTTTGGTAGACATATTTAGAAGTCATGTACATAGACGGCCTGTGTAAACTGGGCTCATAGCACAGAGTTTAGAAATATTAACAAGAAGTGGCGTAGCGCACGAAAAACGTGTCACTGGTTTGGCTTGTAAGGCAACGTTTCTCACAGAAGAATAAAAAAAAATGAAACCGACTTCAAAATCATAACTTTTGAAAGAATACAACACAACTAAAAAGTGAGAAATAAAAAAACAAAAACTTCTTTCTTAAAAGAAAATCTAAAATCAAATCTAATGTTGGTGTTTAACTCACTTCGACTAGACCTACTAAGTATTTTTTGAAGTCTAAGTCTTTGACCTAAAAATTTCATTTCTTATCAAAATAGATTTTGCCTAGCAGAGGGAGAGAAAGCTTTAAAGCACCAGAACAGGGATGACAATGTCTAAAAGTTTAATAAAGCAATTTTCAAGAAGTGAAAGGAGATGCAAAAAGTTAAGCAATCAATAGCGACTAGCCAATTGAAACGTTTAGATCGCGTAATTACTTATTGACAAATTGCTTTTGTTAACAAACTCTCAATTTAATGAATAGCAAAAAATATCTACTATTAGTATGTCAAAACTTGTTTTCTATTGACTTAGACTAATAATCACGTCTTTACAGGCGCGGTCTCAACGAGAAGGGGGGAGGGAGAAGAAATGTATGGTATGGACCCTGGAGTAAGAAAAAGATAAAAGAATGAATAAGGATTAAGAAGACTTGTATCAAGGTAATAGGAACACATAACCCGTCTATTTCGCAGTCGGACAAATATGTCGGTCGTGTTCACTTCACATAAAAACTTGTCGTATATTTTAAGTAAGTACCTTAAGTATTTCGGGAAAGCTTCTGTCCAAGTTAATTGGCTCTCAAAACACAAAAGTACTGTGAGATTAATTAGTGGCAATAATTAAAAATGAAAGTTTGGTACCTACGCACTCGGTTACGGCACAAAACGCTTATAGTACAGAAAGCAAGCATGGAAGGAGAACAATGAGAATTCACGTATATTAAGACCCTGGGTTACAAAGCCGTAGGTAGGTATGCAACGAGAAAACTGGGATGTGAAGATATAAAACAAGTTTGATAAGTATTAATCTTATACTATTAGTAATTTTTCCGTTTATGATTAATAAATTATCGAGCACGCCGTATAGTTAGTTATTACCTGGGGGGTTACTACCGTCTCTAAAAACCATGCAAGATCCAATGAGTAAGCAAGACAGCGCAATACAAGATGTAAGGCGACTTCTCCCTCACTCAATGGTTTTTGCATGGTTTTAAGGGATGGTGGTAAGCCACCTGATAGCAATTGTCACTTCATATGTAGGTAGATAAATCTAAGTGGATTTATGACAGTATCAGTGATATTTGGCCGTGAGAAACGAAAAAAATGAAGATTATCTACCCATTATGGAAATCGAACATATATATGAAGAAGAAAAAATAATTATCGTAGAATTTCGATTTTGTCATGATGAACAACGATTGAGGTATAATAAAATTACTAGTATTCTGTGCCATATTAGAAACAACAAATTATCGATTTCAAAGAACGATATAATCTTGCAATGCTAAGCTGAAATGAAAATATAGATTGAACTACGATCTCAATCAAGGCAACCGACTTTACCTCTGCACCACACGAGAATATTAATTATGACAATGACGAATACCTTTGACGAACAAGAAAATCCGGAATGACAAGACTCCACATCTTGGACATCACTAGGGCAGGAAGCGTTGTCCTCTTTACCTTCCTTCACAATAGCATACAGTTCATCTATCCTGTTTTTCAAAACCTTAATTTCCACCTTCAGCCTTTTCCGATCCTTGCTCACATCTTCAAAAGCGACAATTTTATCAGAAAACTGGCCCAGAACCTTTTTGAAGTCGTCAACGTTTTTTGACAAGTTGTCGAATTTTGATATTATATTTTGTTGGTTTTCCGACAATTTGTTTATGTGTTCCTGTAATGATTTGTAGGAGCCTTCAACGAAATCCTGAGCTGTATTCATTTTGCATAAAAACACAGGGTTCTCATAATCTGGTGATTAAATTTGTTTATTGTTTTTGGATGGGAATTTTTGATTGGTACTGTCGGATTGACGTGCCGGCGATTTAGTTTTTTGGGTTTTTGGGCTATTTTTTCCTGATGTTTATCCTCTTTGGCAAAATTTTATTGGTTTTCTTTCTGACCATGCGTGGACGATAAATGGCTGATACGGACCTCTTCCACGTCTTCCGTAGGTCGTGTTGCTCAAAGGTACCTATTTTATTTTATCCATACTATATACTATACTATATACTAATACTTACTATACTTACTAATATTATAAATGCGAAAGTCTGTCTGTCTGTCTGTCTGTCTGTCTGTCTGTCACCTCTTCACGGCTAAACTACTGGACCGATTGTGATGAAATTTGGTAGGGATGTAGTTAACGACCTGAGGTCAAACATAGGCTACTTTTGGGCGCGATATAACCGAGACCCACGCGGGGCGAAGCCGCGGGGAACAGCTAGTAATAAATAAATTGTTAAATTACTTTTTAATAAACAGGTCAAGCACCATAATGAAATCGTTTAAAAACGTAATTCAAGTAAGTATAAGTCTATCTACCTAACTAAAGTTCATGTATTAATATTTTATCAGAGATAATCATTTAATTTTCTAGAATACCTACATTCAATGAAATCGATGATAGAATTAGTGAATGCGACAGCATCCCGCGTCTTCTTGTGACTATGTTACACCATCTCTTATTACCATGCAAGAACGATTGAGTAAGGGAGATGTCGCCTTACATCATGTATTGCGCTGTCTCGCTTACTCACTGGATTTTGCATGGTTTTAGGAGATGGTAGTAAGCCACCAGATGGCCGCCATTACCCGACACAGAGAAACCAGACAAATAGGACTCTAACAATCTATTTGAAGCGACAGTGGGCGGGGCACATAGCGCGACGAAACGATGGCCGATGGGGCAAAAAGGTTCTTGAATGGCGACCACGCACCGGCAAGCGCAGTGTCGGACACCCACCGACCAGATGGTCAGATGACTTGAAGAAGGTCGCAGGCAGCCGCTTCCAACCGGTCGTCCTGGAAATTCTCGGGGGAGGCCTATATCCAGCAGTGGACAGCCTGCGCCTGAAATGATGATGAATCGATTTCTCTTAAAATCCCAATCAATCGCTGAGTAATATCGATCAATTAAGGCATTCCTTAAAAAAACCCGCCGAGATCACGGTATGCGACTACCGAGGCGTGACGAGGAATCACTTTCATTTCAGTGAAAATACTGAATCTGGAACAAATATCGCGTGGTCCAAGTTACAGACGGCTCGCTTTACCGGTTTCTGTCATGTAGCCATTAAGACGATACCTGGGTGAACACCAGCGCCACCATCATTTAAAAATCACTATTCACTGAAAACACAAGTTATCAAAAATCCGTATTATGTAATTAAGGTTCTGGATCTGAAGTTAATTTTAAACATATTAAATTATTAAAATATAGTTACAAATTGCAAAACCGTTCAAAGTGGCCGTTTTAAGCAATATTGCAATTATAGGGCACTATAATTTAATAATTAGTTCACCGAGGTATCATCTTAAAATATATCGTGTCTGTCCTAATATTTGACTGTCTTGCTTCCAAACTTAAAAAGTGGGCATTATTCAAATATTGGCAGATATACTATATAATAAGCTACTATACCTAGTATAGTAGCTTAAACAGCTAGCACTGCTAGTACTTATAGCATTCTATCCATAATTTTATCGTTAGTTTGTTACCTCTTCACGCCCTATCTACTGAACCAATCTTCCTGAAATTTCCATAGGGTACCTTTCATCCCGAGAAAAAGCACTGTACCCAAAGGAATGGAAATTAATGCGGGCGAAGCTAGTAGACTATGTTGCAAATTTTAATTATTATTCTCGCTTCCGCTTGCATTTTGCGCCAAAAATAAAGATAATTTTACGGTAAACAATTCTAATTTAATATTCTTAGAGCACATTAATTAATATGGCACGTGTGGTGTACTCTTATTATTTGACTAGCTGTTCCCAGCGGTTTCACTCGCCCTTGGTAGGAATGTACTATAGCCTATAACCCTTCCCAAGAATTAGGCGATCTAAAGTGAACAAAAAAAAACAAATGCTTTAGCTTTATTATATTATTAGCGACCCGCCCCGGCATAGAAACCTTCCTCTTGAATCACTCTATCTATTAAAAAAACCGCATCAAAACCTGTTGCGTAGTTTTAAAGATTAAAGCATACATTATATATAGGGATATAGCGATAGAGAAAGCGACTTTGTATTATACTATGTTATGATAGTGACAGGATAGATGAGAAGAGACTAACTTAAACTTCCTTTACCAAAGTCAAAAACGGATTTTGGTGAGTTTGGTACGTTTATAATCCCACATCAGAATCGGTCCAGCGGTTTAGCCGTGATGCGTAACAATAATGGATATAGTTAGAGACCGATATCATATAACCTAGTACCACGCGGGCGGAGCCGCGGGCAACAGCTAGTAGACATATTTTTTTTACATAACATACCCAACATTTGGATACAGACAGTGCCCCTAGTATGAGTTTTTCTTAACGCAGACGCTAGCGACTGCGTTAGCGATTTAGTATGGCAAACCTGTACAGCGCCTCTGGCGGATAGTAAGGCAACTAAGAAATTCCATACTTCTTACTTACTTCTTTGGAAAAGCTCATATTAGGGGTACAGAACCCTAAACACACGCACGAGGAATCTAGGTGTAACGTCTATATATAAACATGTTAACACTTTGTCCTGGTGTAAACAGGAAAAATGGTATCATCATGAATTAAAATAGCGCTAAAATTCATCACATAGTCATACTTACATACGTATTATTATTCAGCGGTAGTCGTATTACATATACGATCAGAAACCTGGATAAAATCATAAAATAGCTCGTTTTCCTGCGTTGCGCCTGCGACTGCGTTGAGATTTTGTATGGAATTTATTAGTTGCCTTACTATCCGCAAAGGATGCTATACATGTTTGTCATACAAAATAGCTATAAAATCTCATACCTACTAGGACCTACAGGCCTACAGGTATTAAGAACTCTAAAACCAATCGGTATTTTAATTTACCAGCTCAAAAACCGTTACCGTAAAATGCTGCAACTTTGCCTGGATTTTGAGGTTTTTTGTTCGTACAACTGAACCTACTTATTATTACGACTTTTCATGAGTTTAAGACGGAAAACAGACTTTATATCTTGCCAGGTAGGGCCCAAATACATTTAAAACATGCTGTTTTTCGGAATAGCAAGAACTCAAAGTTGTAGGCAAAGTTGTAGGTAAAAGACGCAACATTACCTAGAAAGATATCTCAATAAATAAAATGTCGATAATTTGCAGGATTTTTTATCCGGATACTAAGGGCACATTGTTGGTCCCGGCAGTTACACTATTGCCCTTTAGGTAGTATTATTTTTTTCACAGCTAATAGGCAAAGTTGTAGCAGGTACCACAAACTTTCCATACAAAAATATCGTTGACACCAGGGTTGTCCTAAATAAAAGCAGAACATATTTTAAATATTTTTATTTATTTTTAAAAAATTTAACAGTTTGTCACGTAAATTTAAATCACTAATGAAACAAAATACTTGAGTGTCATTAAGGTGATACCTCGGTGAACACTAGCGCCACCGTCATTTAAAAATCATTACTCACTGAAAACACAAGTTATCAAAAATCCCTCTGCTATTATTTTAATCATATTCAATTATTAAATTATAGCTCCATATAGTTACAAATGGCAAAACTGCTAAAACTGGCCGTTTTAAGCAATAATGCAATTTGTAAACTATAGGGAATTATGATTTAATAATTGAATATGTTTAAAATTAACTTCAGATCCAATTCAATTTGTAGCATTTCCTCGGAGAAATCAGCGTAATTGCGAGCGCCTGGTTTTCTCCTGCTTCTCTTTTTTATACTTGTCATTTTTCATATAACTACAAAAAAAAATGAAACTTCTTAGTGGCTACACTCCTGATAGAAGAAGGGTCATGGTTATAAATTGGTACCCTATTATATTATACCGGGCACAATTGCAAACTCCGGACTGCTATTAAAAAAATACTTAAATATGCTTTGTCAAAATTACAATATCAGGTATGAAATCGTTAACGTTAATGTGTGGTACTTAGTGCCTAATAAGAATATAATAGTGTTAATGTAGTGAACAATACAATTAAATAAAAGCACATTAAAAATATATAATTAATGAAATCCGACAAGTGATAACCCTAGACCCAGGCAAAGTTGTGTCATTCAAGTTTCCAAAACAGTGCACAACATTGCCTACTAAGTTATTTTGATGAAATGGTGTCCTTTTCATAAAAATATTATATAATACGGAAAAAAGACAATGTTTTCTTACCTTGGGACGTTATTTCTGATTAATAACACATTTTCTCTTCGTAAAACTGCAAAAGTTAGAGGCCACTACAATTTTTCACCCACACGCGCCGGTTTTTGTCGCACAACTGACAGAGTAACAATGGAGTTGCTATTGTAAAAAAAAAAAATGTTGCCCTAATAATGTAAAATTTGTATCAAATGGTAGAAAATAGGAAAAAACGAATCAAACGCGAAATATCGCAATCGAAACGAAAAAGGCAAACTTGGGCTCTCTTGGCAAAGTTGCAGCATTTTACGGTACTTTTGTGTCAAAAAAACCATTTAGCAATACTTTACCACATACACTTCTTCAAGCCTACATGTTTCAGTGTTTGATCAAAATCCCTCGCAAGCCTCTCAATAGTTAAATGGCTTACCACCATATCTTAAAACCATGCAAGATCCAGTGAGTAAGAGAGATGTCGCCTAACATCATGTATCGCGCTGGCTCGCTTACTCCCTAGATCTTGCATGGTTTTAAGAGACGGTAGTTACCCCCCAGGGGCGGGAAAAGACCCTTCGAGATAGATAAGCCTACATAAGCGTGATCATACATACGAGGCCTCTGCTTTTGGAGTCAGATTAACCCGAATAAATGTCAATCCTCTCCAAAACATTATTTGCGGCAGCATTGCGGATTCTCGCAAGGTTAACATACTAATTTAAATGTACTATGTACGACGCGTTCGGTCATTGCACTTTTTGGAGTTATGTTATTTAGTAGCTTCGAATTTCGATTTATATTTGCTATTTTTTTTACTGTTGATGCTAAAATTAAGAGAGGGAAAAATGTAATGAAACTAAATATAAGCTTGTAAAAATGGCAGATTTTCGTGGATTTCGGTGGATAGCTAGCATATAGGGAGGTACATGTATTTTCCTGTTTATTTAGTTTTATTTATATTCGGTCATCATCACAAGAACTAAATTTTTTTCCCACTGATGGTGCTTTAATCTTTGGGTTATTATTTACTAGCGACCCAGCTTCGCATGGGCATAAAAACCTTCCTCTTGAGCCACTCTATCTATTAAAAAAACCGCATCAAAATCCGTTGCGTAGTTTTAAAGATTTAAGCATACATAGGGACATAGGGACAGAGAAAACGACTTTGTTTTATACTACGTAGTGTAGTGATAGTGATATGTCACTATAGTAATCTTGCCATCAAATCTCCACCATTTAATAGGAAGGTACCTATCTACTTACCACATGCCATAAAATCGGTTAAGCCCCTTTTTACTTAGAACTTATAGATGGTCATAAATTGTAACCAACGGTCGTGTCATCATCATTTCTAGGTCAATCGGTCCTGATGTCAGAGTCCCTCGGAACCGCTTCTCGGCCTCACTATTATAAACCATTAGTCTGTCCATACATTTAAACAGCGAGACATAGCATTATGGTTTCGCTCAACCGCTATAGGTATACCCAAAAATAACGGTCTTAACCACGTATTTAGGACCCTTAAATCTACCGGTGTTTTAAATTACCAGGTTATTTTTGAGTCTTTAATATACCGGTTTCAAGCCCTGCTTTGACGTGGTTCAGTCGAGTAACAAGCTGTTACTTAGGTAAGAGGAAGCGAGAGAGTATAACGTAGGTAGAATTTACTAATTACTTAAGGTATGTGTGAGGAGAGAAGATAAATCCATGTTTCAGCGAATCGCACAATATTTATTATTTGTACTTTACAACAGGTTAGACTCTTAAGGATAACCGTTAATGAGAGATTATAGGGGTCGTGAGATCAAAGTAGGCACGAGATCCAGTCAGGCAGCCGCTATGAAATAGCCAGCCACTTAACTTGAGATGGTGAGATCAGCCGAAAGAGGTCTTCCAGTGGACGCGCGCAGCCTTATTTATGGCCCTCGGGGTGATGCGGTGCGGGGCAGCGAGGAAGGACCGCCGTAGGAGAATGCGCGACGTCACAAGAGGTATGTAAGGATCGTAGCCAATGATAATCTCTAGTCTCTGCCTCTACGGGAGACAGGCGTGATGATATGTATGTAGGTATGTATGTACATGTTAGGCATTAGTAAACTTTTTTTAAAAGAATAAACAAACTGACGGGCCGATATTATTTATTTGTAGGTATAGCTGACCTCGAATCAGTGCATTTGGCTGGGCGCCAGCTGGCGGAGTCCAGGATATTCTTGGAAATGACCGAAAAGGACTTGTTGGGAGGGGTCGCGGAGAAAGTATTTCTGTTTTTAGTACAGTCGGCTGAAGAACTCGGTATACATTGTAGCAGTATAGTTTATATGGATCACGTTAATTTAGTAATGATCCCGCTTTTTTGGCGAAGTGTGTACCTATATTAAACACGATTTTTTAAAAGTATCGAACCAGTCTTCCTTAAATTTCGCATACACTTAGATAGAAGTATTGAGAAGGACATAGAACCTTTTATCCCGGGAAAAAGCACTTTTCCCGGGAGAAATCCACGCGGGCGAAGCCGCGAGCGAAGCTTTAAAAATTCAGCTAAATACCTTCTTATTTTTAACTTATAGTAATAATGAAAATTACATAGTTTTTTTTTAAGGTGATACCTCGGTGAACACTAGCGCCACCGTCATTTAAAAATCATTACTCACTGAAAACACAAGTTATCAAGATCCCTCTGCTGTAATTATGGTTCTGGATCTGAAGTTAATTTTAATCATATTCAATTATTAAATTATAGTTCCAAATAGTTACAAATTGCAAAACTGCTAAAAGTGGCCGTTTTAAGCAATAATGCAATTTGTAACTATAATTTAATAATTGAATATGATTAAAATTAACTTCAGATCCAGAACCATAATTACAGCAGAGGGATTTTTGATAACTTGTGTTTTCAGTGAGTAATGATTTTTAATGACGGTGGCGCTAGTGTTCACCGAGGTATCACCTTAACATAAGTAAGTAAAAGAAACTTTCAAAGCAGCTAAAGTTGGGCATGTGTTGTCATATACACGATACACGATCCTGCAAACAAACAACAACGTCAAAAGTATTCAGATTCCTGGGCCCTTAGCCCTTACTACGGAAACTTGAGCGATATCGTAACGTAACACGCATCGACGCGGCATTTATTCATACGATGAGAAACTTCTTAACCTTTATTGTTCTTATTCTATTCATTCTGACACATGGTATGCGTGGTCGATTGACCATGACACCTACACGAAATGATGATGGTTCTATTCATATGATAATAAGCTCACAGGGGGGGTAATCTGTGTTCAAATCCATAACAGTTTAATTTTTTAAATCGAATTAACTCTTTTTTTTGGTAGCCGATATACCTATGTCACTGCTAGGCAGTATTTAATTTACCTTTTTCTAAATCTATACTAAAAATCTAAAGAGTTTGTTTGTTTGTTTGAACGCTAATAATTATAAATTTAGAATTATATTTTTATGGTTTTGTATTCTGTGACATCAGAAACAAATGACACAGACGAATGTCAACTCAGTCTGCCTGCGACCATGAGCTCTGTAAAGTGCTTGAAACGTTAGGTATAAATAAGTAAGCAATAAACGCGATAGAAAACCGTATAAAATAGTTTAATCTAATAAATTTAGAACTTCTGGTCTGATTAAAAACAATCTTTCTGCTTATTTCTGATTTTTGGGCAAGGTTACATATTTATGAAAACATCGGCTTGTTTTATACTTATACGAAGTAACGACAAGACGATACTATGTATAAATACATGCTTCGAACGACGTTGACCCTCGTGACGTGGACGATACCGCGCATGCTTCCGTAGTACGGACTGTCGCGGTCATCGCTCTGCCAGAGACAGTGGTCCATTATCCAACACAAAGACTCATTGTGGACTAAACACATGCTCTATGGGAGAGTACTTCCGTGTTTTGTTTTTATCGATTCGAGACGGGCGTTTAGAAAAAAAATACAAACATAGACTTTCTAATCGTATCTAGATCTCAAATTTTAAATGGTCCATATAGCCATAGCCATTGTGACCCGAAAAGAAGAAGATTAATCCTGAAATGACACGACAGATTCCCACTTTTTCCTTCCTTTATCTATCTATCTATCTATACATATAATAAAATAGTAAAAATATTTTGTCTGTATATTTAGTAATTTTGACTGAAATGTAAAGAGGGGAAAATATGAATAAAGAAAGCAAAAACATTTTTTTTTTTTAATTTTTTGTCTGTCTGTTTGTATGTATGATGACGCTTTTCAAAGTACTGAAATTTGTTAAAACTTTCACCAATTGTTTTGTTTTAACTCGGAAGAAAATCTAAAGTTTGTATCATCAAAATAGGTTCCTTAGAAAAAAAAATTATCGTCATTTGAATTAACTCAAGGCATGTTTGATTTCGAACGAATTTACCAAACTGGATAATATTAATTTTGAGTTGGTTATTGTCATGACAAACTTTCGGGCGGGTCGCTAGTAGGTAAATAGTATAAATTAGGATAGGATAGTACTCACGTAAGTGTAAAACTCTGTAAAAATGTATGGACTGAAAAATTAGGTTCCGCTCCCTAAAAGGACATTAAGTCCTGTACTGAAAGTATACAAACTCAATTTTGCATTTTTTTTTTAACAATTATATTATAATTTATTAGTACAAATATAATATCTAAATTAAATACTAACAAACTAATTATAATCCATACTAATATTATAAATGCGAAAGTCTGTCTGTCTGTCTGTCTATCTGTCTGTCTGTCACCTCTTCACGGCTAAACTGCTGGACCGATTGTGATGAAATTTGGTAGGGATGTAGTTAAAGACCTGAGGTCAAACATAGGCTACTTTTGGGCGCGATATAACCGAGTCCCACGCGGAGCGAAGCCGCGGGGAACAGCTAGTAATACATAAATTAAACTAAAACTAAAATATAAACTAAACTATAAATGATTCACTCTCCGGAAAGTAGCCGGCTCAAAGGTCCCCCATAATGCTTGCAGCATTATTCTCCATAGCTATACAGCTATGGAGACCTGTTGAACTGAAAGTACAGTAAGAAAGTCCATACTGGTACGTAAATCTCGAAATCCACGCAGTGTTCAATACTCAGTTATTTTTAACTGATATACTGTCGACGGTTTGAGTCACCGATACGCATTTTAAGCCCATAATGCTCGGCTTATCGGAAATAGAAACTTGTAAACGTGTTTGTTGAAGAATAAATAACTGTTTACGAATAGAACACTTCATTTATTCAGATTTCAGTTTCACGCACTGACAGACTGAAAAAAGTTGTGTTTGTCTGTGGTTGTGATTATTTCAAGGTCTGTGGTCCAGTGGTTAAAGACCCAGAGGAAGTGGGTTCGATGTTCGATATTAATGGGAAAGATAGTTTTGTCAAGACATTGCAGGCTTGAATTGTATGATAATAAAGATGAATTAGTGCATTGGCCCCAGCTGCTATTGAGAGAGGTGACCTTAAAGTGGTTTCGCAAACATTGACATCAGGTTGTGCAGGGTCGATTGACCTTGTAACTAACACGTTAATGAATACAACGACGATGAATAAATTAATAAATCTCAGTCATTACAGTTCCAAGTGAATAGGATCGACGTCATATAATATTTTATACTAGCCACACGCCCCGGCGTCGCATGGACATAAAAACCTTCCTCTTAAATCACTCTATCTATAAAAAAAAAACGCATCAAAATCCGTTGCTTAGTTTTAAAGGTTTAAGCATACAAATAGATATAGGGGCAGAGAAAGCGACTTTTTTTATACTATGTACCTAGTGATAGTGATGATTTCCTTTGATTTCATCCAAAAATATTAATAAAAACAAATTAGTAATTTTTTCATACAAATTAATAAATAAAATAATTACATAACACAGTAAAAATATTTATTAAAATCGACAATGTTTGTCAATGGCCACGTACATGTTTATAAGGACATCCAGATTGAAAAAGGACCGAACGAAATGTGACTGACTCCAAAAATGGTCGTTGTTTTTGGGGCAATGGGTCAAGGTTTGCTTACAAGCAAGTTTTATTATAAGTACCTCTTAAGTACTTATAATTCTTCCTCTTTTTACCTCTTTACCATTACCTATTATGTATAAAGATAATAGTTAAGTTTGTATAATAATAGTAAATTTCTTTTTTTTAATAACTAGCTAATAAACTAATAAATAATTTTTTTTTTCGTAAGAACCTTGTACAGAGTATTAGAAAACTACAAAAAAATAATCAGCTAAATCGGTCAAGCCGTTTTCATGCTATGTCGTGACAACGGAAAACGGGTTTCATTTTTATATATATAGATTATTTTATGATTAATAGTATAAAACAAAGTCGCTTTCTCTGTCCCTACTAAAAAACTACGCAACGGATTTTGATGCGGTTTTTTTTTAATAGATATAAAGTGATTCATGAGGGAGGTTTTTAAGTACATGCGGAACCGGGGCGGGTCGCTAGTAGGTGGATAATTTATTGTTTATTTAAAAAAATAAGTTTCAAACAGAGAAACATTGTTCTATTAACATGTACATATTCTCTCATATGAGGATAGATATTAATAAAATTCATTCTCTTCCAAGATCGGCGAACTAAATTCGATTTATAAACTAATTCCCAGAACGAAAATCAAAAAACTTAATAAAAACCTAACCAAATCAAAGCAGTCTCTCTTATAACTTGTATCGTATAAAAAACCTACCAAATTGGATAACGCTAGCGTGGGTGGGGTCAATAACCTGCCAACTAGATTAACACATACAGACAGATTTTGGACCGCTTTTGTATTGATAGAGTTGATATAGGTAGATTGGGTTTTTTTTTTCAAAGATGTTACATTTTGTTCGCTCGTGTTCTAGTTCTACATTATTCTGGGTAGGTACTATTACATTCAGTATTCTGTGCTATTCATAGATTCACGGAGAAATTATACTATATTTACATTACAGGTTCTATGGTGTTATTATATTCTGTGGTATAATTATCCTATTCTGTGCTCTATGGTAGATATTCAAGTGATTACATGAGTTTTTGGAGGGAAAGTAAACTGTCCCTATGTCCGCGCTGTATTTAATTTCCAAAACTTAGGTTTTTTCGAGTTTTTGTGCTTAATATTGGTGGATTATTATTCGCAGTGTTGGGGAACAAGCGTGAGTGTTGGAAAGTGGTACATTGTCAATTACGTGACTTTTACCTTTGTCACCAAAATCTCTAAGTATAGCTAAGTGAAAATTTTCCACCGCTTCACTTAGCCATCTGACTCTCTCATCACTTGACTAGACTACTGACTTGACTTGACTAAAGTAGGACTGAAGAATATTAATAAAATGAAGAGAGGCCTTAAAGGACTAGTTTCCAGGGCCGTAAAAAGTATTTTTTTTAAAAAGTGATTACACACTCTTTGGGATTCAACAGGAAAACCGGACGATGGTAAAAATTGAAATAGCTCTACAAGCACCAACAGCCTTATGTAGATGACTTGTTAACTTGTGATATTCGCAGTGTTGGAATCACATTGAAACTAATTTGTAATTTTTTTAGATTCTAAAGAATACAGCTCGTGATAGATGGGTCAGCGTAGCCTATTTAGGCTCGTGATACCTTAGAGTGTCACTAGCGCGCTGCCAACTAGTGACCTGATATGTTAAGTCACAGTACCCAGTAAACTGCCTCTCTCCCCCATCAACCCGGACCACAACAATGCAAGCTACTATTTGGCGGCAGACATAGGTGACAGTGAGGTACACAAGCAGTGCCCCTAGTATGAGGTTTTCTTAACGCAGACGCTAGCGACTGCGTAAGCGATTTAGTATGGCAAACCTGTACAGCGCCTCTGGCGGATAGTAAGGCAACTAAGAAATCCCATACAAAATCCTAACGCAGTCGCTAGCGTCTGGATGAGGAAAAACTCATACTAGGGGCACAGACTACCTTTTTGTACCACTTTATTATCAAAGTAGACGTGGCGGCGACTCGACGTAACGCGACTCAACATCGAGGGAATAAATTTGAGAATACCTAAGGATAGTCTGATTTGATAGAGTAAAGGTGGTTTTCTATGAGGCCCACTGTACATAGATCTTACTCTGGTAAAACTTGTCTTGTTATCTCACAAATTCCATTAATTTCTTGCATTAATACACGCAAGTAACCACCCATGACGGTCGCGGGTCGGTGGGTTCCAACGTGGTTCCACTACGCCACGTGGGTTTGCTTGTGACATGTTCCATGTTGGTTTGGTATCTACTGGTCTTCATCATCTTTCTACGACCCTTTGTTTGCCAACTTTCCCTATTCTGAGCTACCGCAATCCAGATAATAATAATTTAATTATCACTATCATTTCGTGTCGGTGTCACGGTCAATCCACCTTACACACTCTGTAAGAGTTCTTCGGAATCGCATCTCTGCCTCTGACATGGTTCCTGATGATACCAGATGAGATCCGGGACCAACGGCTTAGCGTTCTTTCCGAAGCATACGGAATCATCTTTATTATCAGAAAACCAGGAGATTCAAATCTACTGCAAACAACTAAACAAAGTATGCTTCCCGTGGGAGTCGGACCCACGAATCCCGGGTCTACAGGCCTATCCCATTGGACCACGGGGGCAGTTGATGGTTTGATGATCTGTGCTATACTAGTTGAAAAAAAAATACATTGGAGCGACTGCTGTATGACCTCCGTAACCCTTTTTACATGGAAACCTGACCAGGAACATGATCAGAGTGTGTTAGTGGACTACATCAGATTTTTCTCAGGCATCTGACACAGCCTAATGACTGCCATCTAGCGATAAAAACCGGGACGTGTTAACGAGCCCTCACACGCACGGAGAAATTCAAGATAGAAATGCCAGTAGTGGCGACTGGCGACCAATCCAAGTCAGACCGCGCTGCCGTTGCTTAACACGCTCGATCGCTATGACCACAGCATGTCTTACTAGGCTATCGGGCTCCTCAGCAGGGCTCGGAAACCTGGTTAAAATAAAAAAGCAGCTCGTTTTTCTGTCCATACATTTCTACAGCGACCGCTAGCGTTACGATTCCGCTCAACCGGTATTTCCCCAAAATAACGGTCTTAACCAGGTATTTAGGACCCTAAAATCGACCCTATACTTATTTACCAGGTTAAAGACCGATATTTATGGGTCTTCAACATACCAGCGGTTCCGAGCCCTGCTCCTCAGAGACAACCAATCTTGCAACATCATTGTTATCTCAATGACTAATGACAAACGAGAAGCAAATAAACAGTAATTCGTAAACTGGGTGCCATCAAGAAATCACCTCTAGCTTAACATAACGGCATACGCTATTCTAAGATCATCTGTTACTTTTTAGGGTTCCGTAAAAGAAGAACTGTAACATCACTATCACTACATAGTATAAAACAAAGTCGCTTTCTCTGTCCCTATGTCCCTTTGTATGCTTAAATCTTTAAAACTACGCAACGGATTTTGATCACCACAACATTATGCTGAGAGGGGACCTTTTTGATATATACACAAATTTGTAATTTTTTGTTAATTTTTGTTCACTTTTTCCATTGTGTTTTTGTGTAATATCAAATAAACATTTTTTCTTTCTTTCTTTCTTTCTTTATGCGTTTTTTTTTTTAAATAGATATAATGATTCAAGAGGAAGGTTTTTATGCCCATGCGAAGCCGGGGCGGGTCGCTAGTAGGTAATATAGCGTTATAATAAATCCATACTTTCATATTAATTATAAATACGAAAGTCTGTCTATCACGGTTTGTCTGTCATGGCTAAACCGCTGGACCGATTTTGATGAAATTTGGTATGGATATAATTAATGGCCAGGATTAAAATATAGGCTATTTTTGGAAGCGAAATAACCGGATCACACGCGGGTGGAGCTACGGGCAACATATATTGTACTTACATAAGTTCGAAATACATAATTTGTTCGTTGTTAATTAAATAACTGTAATTACGTAAGATTCGCGACTAGTTTCACTTACAAGTATGTACCTACCACAGGCGACTTCAGTAGGGTTAAAAACTTCCTGTTTTCCTGACTCAATGTTCCTGGGACAGATTGCTGATTGGCAGCGTATCGAAAGATATGATTTGAAGGGTTCATTGCGAAGAAATATAACTGTACATAGGTAGATTTTCTTCTTCTATAGTGTCAATGACTAAAAACTATATAAATTTGGCCAAGTAAGATGCAACATTCCCGGCCGAGTCAGAGGCCACAGCCAGATCACCCTTTGTACATGAGAAAGGGCAGCTGGGGCACGACAGCAAGTGGTCCATCGTTTGTACCGCGCCACAGACACAGCCATCACTGCTGGATAGGCCCCACTTCTTCCTATTCTCCATGCACCTATATAGGTTTTTATTTAGTCGTATTACATCTAGGTATTATGATAGGTGATTACCTGAAAGAAAGTTAATAACATTTCCACATCAACCCACAGCATGGTCTGTATTGACAGCCGATAAGATAGGATATCTGTACTGTACCTTTAAGTGTAAGTACTTAGAGCAGGTACTCGTGACATCATATACCTGATGAACATGGATAAATGCCTTTTTAGAGTGTTTACTGATTATTACAATGGAGCGACTGCTGTCTGACCTCCGTAACCCTTTTTTACAGGGAAACCAGACTATTTATTTAGTTGGGTTGTTAGTGGTTTTTTAGGAAGACTGTGACTGACTGACAAAGAAACTAAGACGATATGAATATGACTTAGTTCTGTAGCAGTTTATAATCTAAACCCGTAGGATCCTATAGAGGTTTAAATTTCCCTGTACCTATACTAGTTTTTGTTACGAGTGGTTCAACTATTTAGTTAGTCGGTAAGGAAGAAATTGATCTTTTTTTTTGTCGACGGAACAACTACTTACGTTAATAGTACTTAGTCAGTCATGTTAGGTTATAATCACCCAGCTTCCCGCTCAAGGCTGGGTGGTAGGCGAAGGCCTTTTACACTCGTTAAAAAAAAAATTTGCTACGATATTTCTTTGAAGTTCTGTTGCAGTCTGTAATCTGTGGTTCTGCGTTCTGCCTAATGAAGTTACTTAAAAGTCCGGTAAAGGACAAGTTTCCATGGCCATAAAAATTATTTATAAAAAATAATGCTACTTAAATGAAATGCGTATGATTCAAATTCAACGAACAATTGTTCAAAAGTGTTTGTAGCAAAATGACTTTATTTCGAACGTGATGAATAATAAGTAAACTCATCCTGTGACTCATAGCATGGGGATCGCCAGGGATTGTATATTCGTATGGTTTCACAATTTATTTTTGTACCTAACCAACCATGGAGTTATAATGTACAGAAGGCTCAACGCCCTTCAACTGAAAAAAGAGCGCGTAATAGGTACATACCTATGCCCAAAGAATTTCGAATCGCGCGCGGTCTCTAGGCAATTTTTTTTTAATCTATGCCCACGACGGTAGAATAAATGATGAATCGTAAGGTAAAAGAGTGTTCCTTTATAATAAAACGTATAAACGTATAACTGGTAGGTATGGTAACTAAAACTTTTATTATAGTGTGGTGATACGGAACCCTTAGTGCGCGTGTTCGTGTCGCACTTGCCCGATTGATTTTAATTGATGAACGTGAAATTAGAATATAATTATCTACATATAAATAAAAATTAATGTTGCTAAGCGCAAAACTCGTGAACAATTTGGGTTTTAAAATGTTTGTGGAATTCCAAAAAGGAAAACGGGCACGTGGGGTATAGCTTGTACTATATAGAAATAAATATAAATACCTAGGTATATGCAATAATAATAAACGTAAATTTTGATGCGAAATAATACCAAGTCCTATCCTAAGTAAGTAGCTAGATATTATAATGATTTCGGTGCGTATTATAAATCCGGTTCGAAGGACCATATTCTATGTAAGTAAATACTTATTTTTTTTATCTACCAAAGAAAATTTTGTCGTTTTGGGGACTCAGTGAAATATTTATCGATTAAATAAAAAACACATTTCTAAAGTAGAATGCAATTTATATTACCAAAAAGTATATGTACCTAATTTTTTTTTAATTATCTTCATATTATAAAAAACAAAATCGTTAAACGTAGACTCTTTTAAACGAGTTCAAAGCAATCTACTTAGTACTAGGCAAGTGGTTATTTACAGTAACTGCATCATCCGCGTAAATTGCCATGAAACGAAATCGGAACGCAGGAAATCGCATCAGACGGCATTTCGAAGCGCAACTTCATCTATCTACCAAAATGCAGCCAGACAGTTGTATAGCCAACTTTACCACGCCTCTTTAACGCAAAACCACGTCTACGATATGCATACAGCCTACATAGGCATATCTAGCTTGAAATGCGTAATATCTTATGCCACGAATGCAGTTCAATAAAAAATAAATTAAAAAAAAACTTACTTTTTTTGGTCCATTCTGAACGATGGTTTCATATTCCAAGCCTTCCACAGACATTTTCACACTATTTATTTTACAATCACTAAATACACGATAATAAAATACACTAATGTAATTTTATTTAAAAAAAATATTTATTTTTTCGTCTTTTCACACAGTATTTTTTTATTATTTTTTTTGCGGCAATATAGCGTTCCAACTACGAACTCGCTAGCTTAAAAGTAAACAGTTACTAAATAAATCACTGTCTCCAATAAAGAATTTGTTGGGAATTGAGTTTATGAATGAAATTATAGGTGCCGCCGGCCGGCACTACTATTTCTGCCAATATCACACGCCCACAGCAGCTTCCCTCGCTCTCGAGTGAATACAGACAGAAGAAAGCTAGGTATACCTATATCATTCATACTCAGCACGATATACCTACCTAACTATATTACTACAGTTAAATGTAAAGTACGGTCTTGCTGCGACGAATTTTTCTAAATTAAAAAAAAAACTAATTGATCACTAGAGAAGAGGCAGAAATTAAACGCAACTGTCACTGTCATAATTTGACAACTCACAAAGTATAAGTCAAAAAGTGGGTTGCCAACAAAATGGGAATTCCCTAAGTTTTAGTAATCAGTAGTAATTATCAGATCGATTGGTTTCCAAATTCAATTCAAAATATTTATTTAAACAAAAGCTTATAGTAACTTATATTAACAACAACGCCTGTCCTGTGGCAGCCATGAGTCTTTACTTTAAAATATGTTGTGTTCTTCATAAGTTTAAGTACTATTATTAGAATTATGATGCTTGAACAATCATTATAAACACCTAGTGGTCTACCACCATCTCTTAAAACCATGCAAGATCCATGCGCGATACATAATGTAAGGCAACATCTCCCTCACTCACTGGAACTTGCATGGTTTTAAGAGACGGTAGTAATCCCCCTGACTGTCTGGGGCTTAGATTACAGAACAAAAGGTTATTACCTACGGTTACCTTTTGTTCTGTAATCTGAGGTCTGGGGGTACATCATGTATTGCGCTGTCTCGCTTACTCACTAGATCTTGCATGGTTTTAAGAGACGGTAGTAACCCCCTGATACCTACTGAAGATGATTATGTGCTTCGGAAGGCACGTCAAGCCTTTGGTCCCGCTGGCATCTGGTAGTCGTTAAAGGATGGTTCCTTGCCTACCGTGGTTGCTTGGGCATTTTAATCTTCATTTCTTTTTAAAATTACGGATTATATGAGAAATTCTGCTTTTTTGTACAAGGAATTTCTTTAATTTTTAGGAAATTTGATATACTATATTGGCAACTCTACCTAAGTAAGAATAAAACTTGTTATGATTAATAGCAATAGCAAGGCTCAGTCAAACTTAAACATTATTTATAAACAAGTTTATAACTACTGTATGTACTACTTTGTTTCAGTTAAAATAGTGTTTAATCACAATTTCTAGTAATAATTTAAAACAGTGTAAATACGACTAGTAAATTTTGAGGTTAACTTTCATATATCGCATAAAATGGTTGAAGACATGAAAATATTAAAACAAGGCGCAGAAGCAAAATTGTACATATGCGAATATCTCGGAAAACCTACCCTTATCAAGGAGAGGTTCAAGAAAAACTACAGACATCCAGATTTGGATGTGTCTATAACAAAAGATCGAATAAAAAATGAAGCGCGCTCGATTGTACGGTGTAAAACAGCTGGTGTGAAAACTCCTACTTTATACTTAGTAGATTTTGAACGCCGACGTATCTACATGCAGCATTTTGAAAACAGTATTACCGTAAAAGATTATATCATAAATATTGCTAAAAAGCCTGTGCGAAATGGAGCGGGTGATAGTAAAGACTACTTAGACGTTGTAGCTAAACTAATAGGACAAACTGTAAGAAAAATGCATGAAAGTAATATTATTCATGGAGATTTAACTACATCTAATATGTTACTCGTTGAGAAAAGTCCGAGCAATGTAAACAATGATACGAAATGGCTGAATAATGATAATTTGGAACTGGTTATGATAGATTTTGGATTATCATTCATAGATTCAAGTACGGAAGACAAAGGAGTTGATTTGTATGTACTTGAAAGGGCTTTAATAAGTACACATAACGATTGTCCCGGATTATTTGATGAGATACTTGACGCATATAAGAAGTTTAGCAAAAATAATGTTAAAGAAATAATTTGTAAGTTCGAAGAAGTGAGAGCTAGGGGCAGGAAGAGAACTATGGTTGGATAGATTGTGAAATAAATATTTTTTTAAATAATGTTTTATTGATATATCCCAAAAAAAATTTTTATAATATATTTCTATACTATAATGTCTCATGAGACCATACATATAACATTATTTTCTCAAAAAACTGTAGTTTTAAGCTCTTTTAAAAACAGTGCAATAAATAGTAGTAACTTAACAATTTTTTTGGGATTCACACATATTAACATATTCATAACTTGGTCCGACTGATGGCAGTACATTTGCCAGTATGCGAGTGATTATACTATTTGTACTGGCAAATATTCCCACAAACAACAGCATTCCCAAAAAGGTTTGACAATGGATAGGCGGTTGGTTGGGTAAAAATTGGTAATGAATGCCAATCTTATTTTGCCATAAGTAGATAACGCGTTTAAGCAGACCTTTGGGCTTCGAAACCAAGGTAAGAAACATAATCGGGAAAACGCTAGAATGATGAATGCAAAAAGGAGACTATATCCCATCTAATATTATAAATGCGAAAGTGAGTTTGTATGTTTGTTTCTTTGTTACGCTTTCACGTTTCACACCCTATATATACTGAACCAATCTTCCTGAAACGCATACACATAGCTAGGAGTAGGTATTGAGAAGGATATAGGGTACCTTTCATCCCGGGAAAAATCACGGTTCCCGTGTCATTGTGCTGTCTCGCTTACTCACTGGAACTTGCATGGTTTTTAGAGATGACAGTAGACCACCCGGGGGAAATTGTTGATGTCTGTCTGTATCAGTAGGTTTTTAAAAAGAGGAACGATGTTAAAAATATAAGTTTAACGTCAATGTCACACCCATCCTCCTGTCATTCAGTCAGTTTAACTTCTAGTCTTCTACCAAATATAACCTCAAAAGCGAGTGTTTTATTAGTGTTTTGTTTTAAAAGAAAATTGATTACCTTTGTAAAATGAGGCACCATATTTCCATTTTGTGCAAACTAGCTTACAAAAACAACAATGTAAAGGCTTTACCAATTACAAGTACGTATTTATATAGTTTCAAAACAATATTTCATAATTCATTTTCATTTTGTAAACACGGCCAATTTCGTTCTTAATTTTAGGATTTCTAAGCACACAGGAGGCTATTGATCGACGGCATCATTTATTTACACTAGAGAAGAAGCGTCAACTTGAGACTGTTGGTAGAATTGAGAAAATAGAAGTTAATTACAATGGTATTCCCAATGATTGTGTCCTGGTTATGAATAAGGACATTTCCACACCTTACGACTGTGCTAAACGTAAGTATAGGCAAAATTTTTCGTGTAAGACCTAATTATAATAAGTATATATGTTATTTGCAAGCTTATTTATAATTTTTCAGATCTCAGTGAGTGGCACACAGACACAAGTGCCTTAGCCCTTCTGAATGGCACAGTGTACTGGGATATGCACAGGCCGTTGACAGAAAACTGCACTTTAGAGGTAATGCTTCAAGAATAAAACCTAGGAAAATAATAATAGTTTTGGTCATCATCATCATTTCGTACAGGTGTCAGTGTCAATTACAGAACAGAGAAATTAACCGAATATAAATGTTTTGATGCAGATTTTGTTCCAGGATCAGTGTGGCAGCGTATTATCTCTTTTTATCTTCAATTAATACATGTAAACCACACCACACCTTATTAGAAATGTATTACGTAGTTTACAACAAAGCCACCTAATATTATCTCCCAATTACAGTGGCAATAAATTACTATAATGGTTAATAGTTAAGTGGGAAATATCTTTTTTTTTTAATAAACAATATCATTATTATTCACAGTTACAAAGATTTGATATAAAAGAGCCACAGGCAGTGAACAAGGCGTTCTGGCGAACATGCTCGTTTCTCCTCGGCGCGTGCGCAACAAACGCCTTCAAAGAAAACGTCACAGTCCAACTGCACAGTTTTCCTGGGCCTGACAGTACGTATACTGTCTACTTGTTGCGTTCAAATTTTAAAAGCATTATCCTGTTGCTTCCAGAAGTGTGTTTTTGGAGCTGCGGTTTGGCTAAAATGTGACATTCTCCCAAAAGAGATATCAAGTATAATTTTTATAACTGGTCTATTGATGGAATCTTCTCAGGCAAGCAGGATGGGTCTACCTAGACCAGGAAACTGGAGAAATGTGGAAAATATTTTAAGGGTTCATTGGCAAATTGTTACAGCGGTAAAAAAATCACTTTTACTAAATTTTTCCTAATAATTATATTTCAGTCCGAAGTGGCTCATTCGTTTACGACATCGATCTCCCCACTTTACCTGACTGGAAGCCAACCGAACAGGAAATGTTTACTTTAAGCGCAGAATATATTAAGTTCATCAGACAAAACCACCCCGTAGAACGCTTGGAAGTGGGTCAGGAGCTGGCCAAAGAGATGTTCGTGGACAACCAGCATAAGACACAGCAGATACCCAGCATTGCTAAGGATAATGGTAAGTGTTATGTATTAATTATGAGTAGTGTTTTGACAGATGGATATGATTGTATATGTGGGTACTAAAATAATAAATAGTTATGTTTTGAACTGCAACTTGGTGGTATCTTTTAATGGCGACGTGAGATAAATTTATTCTATTTGCGTGTATAATGGCTACCAATATTTTGAATATAGTGTTTCCCGGCGAGTTTAACCCTAAGACTGACACATGGAGTGAATATAAGGAACAGTTAATATGTGCGCTCGCCGCATCTGGCGTCGGCGACGATCACGATAAAGCACGGGCTATTTTCCTTTCCCAATGTGGAAAAGAGACTTTTTCACTAATTGTGTCGTTGTTAGTGCCAAACAGACCTACTAGTGTTAGTTTTGAGGAGATTCTGTCAGTTTTGGACGCATTTTATGAACCGAAAGTGAATGAGATATTACAAGCTGGGAAATTCCACAATCGTAACCAGTTGTCAAATGAAAGCATCCAGGAATATGTTGGGGCGATTAGCTCTTTAGCTGCTAAGTGCAATTTCGTGGATTTGAAACGCCAGTTGCGTGACAGACTAGTGTTGGGAGTGCGTGATGATCGTCTGCGCCGCGATTTGTTGAAGACAAAAGATCTCACTTTGAAGACAGCCTTTCAGATGTGTCTCAACTACCAGACGACATTCAAGGATTTTTATCCTAATGCAAAGACTAGTACTGATGATTCAAAACTAACTCCATCCATGGAGCCTATGGACATTGACAAAATTTTGTTATCAAAATCAGGATGTCGACATTGTGCAAACCAGCATAGAATAGAATAGAATAGAAAAACTCTTTATTGCACCAAACAAATGTATACATAATTTTGTTAAAAACTAGGTAAGGTACAAAGGCGGACTTATCGCTAATGCAATCTCTTCCAGTCAACCTTAGGGTGGATGGAAAACAAAACCAAGACAAATCAAAAGGCGAAGGCGCAGTATATATACGTAAATAAATATACACACACAAAGATATAAATATAAAATAATATAATATAACCTACACATACTAAATAAAAATAAATAAAACAAACATAAATACATACATAAAAATATATATATATATATATATACATATAAATATATATAATACATATAAATAAGAGCATACTTAAATATCTCAATAAATAACTGAGCAGATACAAAGCAAATTAGGACAAGGCAGAAAGGTAATGGGATTTGACGAGATTTTTGAACCCGGTCAGAGTCTGAGCTTTCCGGATTTCAAGCGGGAGGGCGTTCCAGAGGAGAACTGCTTGGACGGAGAAAGAGTTAAAGAAAAATTTGGTGTTTTGCATTGGTACTCTAAGTCTAAGAGAGACAGAACTACGTAAATTACGGTCAGCATGCACATCATGGAGATAAATGAAACGATCCTTCAGATAAGGTGGAAAAGATGGATTGAATAGAACGGAATATAGTAAAGACAAGATATGAAGGTTGCGACGAAGGCGAATAGGAAGCCAATTAAGTTGGGAGCGGAAGTGGGAAATATGGTCATATTTACGAACTCCAAATATGAACCTAATAGACAGATTCTGAAGACGTTCGCATGAAGCATAAACCAGGGGAGCGGTGTCCGTTTCAAAGAGCTAGATGTTACCGCTGTAGGAGATATGGACACATTGCACCGGCGTGTACAAAGAAATCTGGTCAAGTAAACCAGTTGGATGAGGGCAATATGATAGCCACAACCAGCTCGAAAATAGAAGAGCAGCCATGTGATACAACCACAGGATATATGACAGGAGTGCATAGCTGCTCGGATCACAATCGTCAACCGATTAGGGTGAAGGTGGTCATAAATGAAGTAGAGCTCATAATGGAAGTGGACTCCGGTGCTTCTAGATCTATCATCTCTGAGTCAACTTATCATAAACTATGGACATCACCTCCACCATTGAAGTCGACAAACGTGAAGCTTCTAAAATGGACCAGTGACCCTCTGAAAGTATTGGGCATCATCCAAGTTCGTGTTGTACTAGGGAATAAAGAAGCTCAGTGTCAATTGGTTATAGTGTCTGGTAATGGACCAAGCTTATTAGGTAGAGACTGGTTTGGTGTGCTTGGACTAGAAATATCTGGATTATGTTGGACTGATGATGAAATCAAGAACTTTGTTAGTGAATTTCCTGATTTATTTAAAGAGTCTTTGGGCCTATATAAGGGTCCTGAGGTATCCTTAACCCCTCGCAAAGATGTGAATCCTCGTTTCCTGAAGGCTAGACCTGTCCCCTTTCCCACAAAGAAGCAGGTGGATGATGAGCTGAGAAAGATGGTGGATGCTGGTATTCTGACACCGGTTACATTTTCCAAATGGGCTACACCGCTCAGAATTGTGAAGAAGGATGATGGCTCTCTCCGTATCTGTGGGGATTATCGGTCAACAGTCAACTTAGCGATTGACCGGGATACATATCCCTTGCCAGCTGCAGTCGAGGCATTTGTCAGTTTAAGTGGTGGGAAAATCTTCAGCAAATTGGATTTGAAAAATGCGTACATGCAGATGAAAGTTGATGAAGACACGGCATTACTGTTAACACTTAACACACCACTTGGACTGATGAAAATGAATAGACTGGCATTTGGAGTTAATGCCGCACCAGGTATTTTTCAAAGAGTGATGTCAACAGCACTGGCTGGAATGGAAGGAGTAGCATGTCTCCTGGACGATATAGCCATTTCCGGGAAGACCAGGGTAGAACACAATCATCGTCTGCATATGGTATTGCAAAAATTAAATGAATTAGGGTTCAGGCTGAACCTTAAAAAGTGTGTGTTTGCTTCTAATAGTATCCAGTTCCTGGGCCACTTGGTTGATGAAGAAGGACTACACCCATCACCTACCAAAATCAAGGAGATCAAGGAAAAACCAGCACCTACAAATAGGGAATCACTGCGTGCTTTCCTGGGCTTATATAATTTTTATGAGAAATTTTTAGTGAATAAGGCCCATTTATTAGAACCACTTTATCGCCTCCTTGAAACTAAAAGACCATGGGTCTGGAGCGAAAGAGAGCAAAGAGCTTTTGACATGGCCAAGGAATTGTTGTCATCAGATTTAACCTTAGTGGGCTATGATCTACAAAAAGAACTTGTATTAATTACTGATTCTTCAAGTTATGGCCTTGGTGCTGTGTTAGCCCATGTCATGGAGGACGGATCCGAAAGGCCAGTGATGATGGCTTCGAGAACTTTACAGCCACATGAGAGGAGATATGGTCAAATTGATAGAGGCATTGGCCATTATGTTTGGATTAAATAAGTTTCATGAGTTTTTGTCTGGCCGTAAGTTTTGTATAATTACAGATCATAAACCTTTGATCGGTCTGTTCAACCCGTTTAAGCCCATTCCTGACCAGATTTCACCTAGGATGCTACGTTGGTCTCTTAAACTTAGTTGTTATGAGTATGATATTAAATACCGAGCTGGGAAATTGATTGGTAGTGCAGATGCCTTAAGTAGATGGACTGAGAGCCACACATCTGACTTACAGGAAGAACCTCTTAGAGATGTGTTATTATTGGAAGAACAACCTGAAGAATGGAATTTAGACTGTGGAAAAATAGCATCAGAGACTAAGAAGGATCCTCTTTTACGTAGAGTCTTGTTCTATCTCCTGCATGGTTGGCCACGTGTTAATTCAGACCCAGCATTGTTGCCATTTTGGACCAGGAGAGAAGCTCTTTCCCACAATAAAGAATGTTTATTATGGAGCAATAGAGTTATTATCCCTTCATCGCTTCAGTCGAAGGTATTGGGATTGTTACATGCCCCACATGCAGGCATAGTCCAAACAAAAGCATATGCCAGAGGTTATGTGTGGTGGGCTGGCATCGACCAGCAGATTGAGAGAACAGTGGCAACATGTGAAAGGTGTCAAGCTGTAAGAAATAATCCTCCAAGAGATGCACAAACCTGGATAGTGCCTGAGAAGCCTTGGAGTCGGTTACACATTGATTTTGCAGGCCCCTTTCAAGGGAAAACCTTTCTGGTAATAATTGACAGCTACAGTAGATGGTTTGATGCGGAAATTGTGCCTACAATGACCACCAGTCATGTTATTGATGTGCAGAGAAGAATTTTTGCTACCCAAGGTTTGCCAGACATTATTGTTTCTGATAATGGAAGAACTTTTAACTCTAGCGAGTTCAACAACTTTTTGAATAGTAATGGTATCAAACATCTGTATTCACCACCTTACCACCCAGCCACTAACGGCCAGATTGAACGTGCTATCCAAACTTTTAAAAACAAACTTAAAAAACTTTCAGTTGATATCACACCATGGAATGTGAAGTTGCCCCGAGTTTTATATGAGCTCTGCACAGTACCTAATACTAGCACTATGAAGACTCCTGCAGAGTTACTGAATAGCCGGAGATTTAGAACTGCAGTATCAAGTTTGCACCCTGACTGCGTACCAACACATGCACATGAACAGCTAGAAGCAGCAGCGCAGAGCTCACCAGTGCGGACATTCGTGGTTGAACAACCGGTGCTAGTGCGGATGTATGGACCGGGAGAAAAATGGCGAAGGGCCATTATTGAGCATGTGGAAGGTCCAAGCTCATATATGGTGAGAACGGAAGATGGTGAGCTACACCGCCGCCATGCAGACCAAATGTTGGCTCGAGGACATGCACAGAGTGTTTCGCCAGTTACAAGGAGGTCGACAGCGGTGTCACCAACAACCTCACAATCCAGCAACTCGGATGAGTCCATTGTCATACCGCCACCAGAGATGTGGCCTGAGATAATTGGAATACCAAATAGAAATTGATTGTTTTGTGTAATGTACCCCATAAAAATTACTTTTGATTATATGTTATTAAATTATTTCTTAGTATGTAATTAAACTAAAGATTGTTGATGGAAAGGTATGTTATGTATTAATTATGAGTAGTGTTTTGACAGATGGATATGATTGTATATGTGGGTACTAAAATAATAAATAGTTATGTTTTGAACTGCAACTTGGTGGTATCTTTTAGTAAGTAAATAAATAAATCAATCAATCAATAAATAAATCAATCAATGGTCTAGTGGAGCGCGCGTGTTTGATAGCATGCGTCAAGCGACGGCGAGTGCGCGGCCATGTTTTAATTGGTCGCTATTAGTGGCATTTCTATCTTGAGCTCCTTCGTGCTTCGGAAGGCGAACGAACGTTAAGGTGATACCTTGGTGAACACTAGCGCCACCATCATTTAAAAATTATTAATCACTGAAAACACAAGTTATCAAACATCCCTGTTATGTAAATAAGGTTTTGGATCTGAAGTTAATTTTATATAGTTCCATTTAGTTACAGCAAAACTGCTAAAAGTGGCCACTTTTAACAGTTTTGCAATTTGTAACTATTTGTATATATGAGAATGATACTTCTTCTCCTGTTCTGATTCACCAATAAAATGATTTCATTTTCTTCTACTTTTTAACCGACTTCAAAAAAAGGAGGTTTCTCAATTTGACCGTTTTTTTGATAGGAAAAAAGAGAATCCTGACTGACTAAAACCTGGATCATCCAACAAAAATCGGACATTGTTTCAGGAAAGGTGACATTATACAGGATAGGGAAACACGTGGACATATCTAAAGGACCGATGATCAGCAACACGGCGCAAATAGGCAGGGTCGCCGTGACTTCCGTACACAAGCTTACAGGTATAACAAATTATAAATCACTAGCTGTTGGCCGTGGCTCCGCCCGATTGGGACTTGGTTATATCGCGCCCAAAAGTACACTTTGACCCCTGGTGCTTAACTATATCCATACTAAATTTCATCAAAATCGGTCAAGCGGCTTAGCCGTGATAGCGTAACACACAGACAGGTGAAAGGACACTCGCATTTTTAATATTACATACATACATATAATCACGTCCTTATCCCATACGGGGTAGACAGAGCCATAAGAACCTAGGCCATGTTATTTAGTAAGTATAAATATAAGTATGTTGTTTGTTTGTAATATCTTTATTGCTTTAAAATACATAGTAAATAGAATATTATTAAAATAAGAAGACAATGGCGGACTTATCCCAGGATGGGATCTCTTACAGTCAACCGGCGAATGACGAAAGAAAATGCACAAGAAAAGAGTAGAAGTGCAAACAAAGACTAGCAAAGACATAAAGGATATGAAATGAACATAAACATGTATAGACAACTACATACATAATCAGTCACAATAATACACTACAAGTATGTATTTATTTTTGTCGTGGGCTGGTAGTGAATATGGCCGCATCGTGATATGTTCGGTTTTTATCTTGATGACCCCTGTGGCTTAGTGGTCATCATGCAAAGTAGTCACACCGTAGGTCCAGGATTCGATTCTCGGTCAGGGCTAGATGGAAAAAGATCTTTTTCTGATTGACCTGGCTCTTGGATGTTTATAAGTTTTTGTATATTTTAAGTTTATCATGTATGTGTATGTATATACCTAAGTTTTATTTATAAAACTAGCTTTTACCCATCGTCTCCGCCAGCGTGGTACTTAAATTGCGCCAAAAAGTAGTCTAGGTTAGACCCCCGGTTTTTAACTTTATCCATACCAATTTTCATCAACATATAGCCCAGCAGTTTAGCCGTGAAAGGGTAACAGACAGACAGACTTTCGCATTTATAATATTAGTATGGAAGTATGGATAGAGAGCATGGTACAAAGGTCACCTCTCACTCTCACTCAGGGACTTTAGCGGTACCCGAATAAAGTGTTTTGGACAATGTTTTCCATTTCTGTTTTTTTTAAACCTGTTGCACTTTCGTGTCCGTCAGAATGACCGGTCACCAAACGTATATTACATTGAACTTATGCCTGAACATTGCTTCCGTATTGCTTCTCTTTGCTTCCGATTTAAAAAAGAATTGCTTCCATCGTAAATTAGAAGAAATAAAACATTTTCGGGTGACTGTTCATTCTGACATCTGAATGGCCGGTCACCTATTTAGCCGTAGTGTCTTTGCTGCGTGGAATTCATAAAATCTTCATAAGCCAATAATTGCTGCCCATTTGTTTCCTTCAAAGGTAGTATACGTGATTTTGTAATATACTTTTGGTGACCGGTCATTCTGACGGACGCACACTTTCAATCTGGGTGTCGATTCTGCTAACGTTAAATCACAATCGTGTCAAAATAGTGTTTCAATGGTAGTGCTTTTTTACACACTAGTTACAAGAAATGTATATTTTTTTATATCACTTTTGATGATCACACCACACACTACATTCACATCACATCATACTGTCATAACTCTTGTAAATAGTGTGTAAAAAGCACTACTATTGAAACACTATTTTGATACGATTTTGTCTTAACGTTAGCAGAATCGACGCCCTGTTTTCAAGCAAACCCTGTTTGTGCCTTAACAGTTTTAGCAAGCAGGGATTTCAGCGGTAACTGTTTTGAACATGTCTAAAACACTGTTTTGATCTAAAAAAATATGAAAACCCTTTACATACAGGTTGTCAGGTTCAAACCTAAAGCGTATCTGTTACAGTTTCAGAAGTGTTTAAAGCCAAACTTGACGACCTCCGTGGCGTAATGGTTAACATGCCGCTACTCAGAAGGTCCCGGTTTCGATCCCCGGTCAGGTCAAGATGAAAAATGATCTTTTTCTGATTGACCTGGGTCTTGGATGTTTATTTAAGTATATATGTATTTGTTATAAAATGTAGTATCGTTGAGTTAGTATCCCATAACACAAGTCTCGAACTTACTTTGGGGCTAACTCAATCTGTGTGATTTGTCCCTGAATATTTATTATTATAAACAGGTTCAAAACACCCAAATAAGTGTTACAGGAATATTTCTGTAACAGATTTAATGGGTAACCCTTATTAGTTACACTTATAATGGTGTTTTTGAGTCCTTGCTCTCACCTATTTCTGTTATAATAATACGCGTCACATAAGTTGACGCAGTGTGAGCGAGACAAAACCATAATTATGTAAGGAAATATATAGTTTGTCCCGCTCACATTTAGGTCAACTTTTTATTGTAATTAGTTTATGTAAGTGTTTTTTTTTTTTAGTTCCAGCCGCCAACAATAGCCAAGTGAAGCAGCTATACAGGTTTCAGGGTGTGGCACTGCCAAATGGGGTCTTTTTGAACCATTTCGCGTTCTCCATACTTATTGAAAGAGCTAAGAAGTTGGTAAGTTAGGAGACGTAACTACTTTTAACAATTGTACTAATTATTTTAGTTTTTTATTCTTTTGTTACCAAAAATCTCTGACGTGGTTCCTTTAACGACTACCAGATGGCAGCCGGGACCAAAGTGTTGTTATTTCATGCGCTTTGAGTCGGTAGGCGATATTATGCGCAACCGAAAATTGCCTAATCGTCTTACTACTGTAATTTAACTCACTCGTTTATTAATTGTTATAAGATATACTAGCGACCCGCCCCGGCTTCGCATGGGCATAAAAACCTTCCTCTTGAATCACTCTATCTATTTAAAAAAAAACGAATCAAAATCCGTTGCGTAGTTCTAAAAGATTAAAGTATACATAAATGAATGTAATTTCATTTTATTATATACTAGCTGTTCCCCGCGGCTCCGCCCCGCGTGGGACTCGGTTATATCGCGCCCAAAAGTAGCCTATGTTTTACCTCAGGTCGTTCACTACATCCCTACCAAATTTCATCACAATCGGTCCAGCAGTTTAGCCGTGAAGAGGTGACAGACAGACAGACAGACTTTCGCATTTATAATATTAGTATGGATTTTTTGTTTCAGAATTCAAAACGAATGCCATTAAATATTGAGCGGGAAGATGCGCAGACGCAAGAGGCCGTAGCGGCAAGTGCTTGATTTATGTAGTTTTTATCTTAGGTAGATTTGTACATAAGTTATTATAATAAAGATTTAAGATTTTAATTGCGAGTTTTTATTTTTTTTTATATCTATCTATTAATTTCCATTGATGAAAAAAAGGATCCTTTTCGAGAATAGTAGTACAAAATCGCGCGGTATCGTGTCACAATGGCTATTTTTAAATATATTTCGACCTTTGTGCTACTAGATGGCGCTACAAATATTGATAATTTTTTTTTACTGCCCACTAAAAATACGATCCTATTTTTCTCTGTGGCGTTTTAGTTTTTTTTTTAAATTACAATGCTCACGCCTCTTTTGATTTTTATTTATTTCTTTTTTATTGATATACAAGTCTTTTTCTTACCAATTACATATTATATTATATACTTACCTGTTGTCTTGTAGGAAAACTATCATTTTAACATTATGCATGTCCACAAATAATACATTAAGGTACAATTAAAAATATAATTTAACTACAAATACATCTATTTACAAATTAAAACTATGTTTTAGACTTTTTCGCATCAGACGGCCCATCCTCACCCCCGTCCGATTGAAAAATAGCTGTAGGCTGAGTTTTCTTATATGCAGGTGCCACCCAGAACGGATTCTCTTCGGCCTCCTTCGCATATTTCAAGATGGCTTCCCTCGGGTCTTGCTCATCGTCAACTCGTTTACTCAAACCTAGATTACGGATTACGAACGAACTCAATGTGCTTCCGGAAGCAGCCACTCGGCCTCCTTGCCCAGAGGTGATGGGCAAGTCTGGCCTTTTAGACTTAACAGGGTCCAACCTATCTTTCTCCATTCGTTTCTTATTTGTTCTCAATTTCTCTTGACGGAACAATGGTAATGCATGGGGGGTTATGATTTGCTGTGAGCTCACAACCTCCATGGAATGTTTCTTCCTATTTGTTTTCACTATACACAACTTAGCACCCCGTAAACTACGTTTTTGATCATAATAACACTTCACAACACCGTTACCGCAGCCAACGAAAATTTGGTTCAACTTTGCGTGCCAAACGGCTTTAATCACGTGAGATTTCGTGACATCTATATGTGAAACTAACTCGAATGTTTTCGTATCGTAGAACAACAGTCTACCGACATCTTGTCCTCTTTGTAACGACTCTCCAGTGAAAACCATGCTATCGTCTGGACTAAAACCGCAGTCGGTTTGTTCATACCTCGAAAACAGACCATTAAAAACGTTAAGTGGTTTCTTAAAGCTCCTCAGGTCCCACAATTTCAAAGTGTCATCGTTCCCTCTCGTAGACAAGTAACTTCCTAAATAAGAGTATGCTATGCTTGATATTTCAGACTGTTTTTGGTGTGCGTCTCTCAATACCTGTGTTGTGTTGACGTAGTTTTTTCTGTGATCCCACATTTGTATGGACCCATCATAACATCCGCACGCTACGGTGTTGCCATCCCTTGAGAAAGCGCAAGCAGTGGGGTTCGTCTTCAATCCTCCTTGTTGCCTTGGCTTGATGACTGCTTTATGCTGTTTAGGGTTCTCTGTGAGCCAGAGCCTTAGGGTACCATCTTGGGAGCATGTCATGAACTCTTCTCTGATCTGAGGATGCCAGCAGCCGCTGTTCAGGGCAGCGGTGTGGCCTTTTGTTCTGAAAATAGATATCATGAATGATTATCCTTAATATATTATGATTATATGTATGTATGTAGTATGGGGGTATGGATGGAAGTATGTATTCTACTGAGAATCACTACTATCACTAATAATATTATAAATGCGAATGTGAGTTTGTATATTTGTTTGTTTGTTTCCTCTTCACGCCCTATTTGCTGAACCAATCTTCCTGCAATTCCGCACATAGCTAGGAGTATTGAGAAGGACATATGATACCTTACATCCTGGAAAAAAGCACTGTTGCAGAGGGAAATTCATGCAGGCGAAAGCTAGTATTAAATATTTTTTTTGGAACAACAAACAGCTATTTTACAAAATTCAATAATTATGTTAAAAATTTTGATACTCCAATAGAACCACATCAGAAGCCGTACGGCGGTTTCGAATAATACTGACACCACAATGCACACACCATGGTCGATTGACCGTGACGCCTATACGAAATGATCATAAACAAAGAAAGAGAAAAATACCCACTTCGCCATATCCGTGATGTACTGGTCCCCTTTGACACACTCGAGAACCTCAAACCCATCTCTATCGACAACTTTAGCTTGGGCCGAGCCGCTGATGACCAGTATGGAGTCTCCTGTAGCAGAGTACTGGAGTGCTTTGATTGGATGGTTCTCGCAGGGCTGGAGCGTGCGGAAAGATCTCATTGAGGAGTCCATACCTGTTGATAGAATAAATCTATATGTAAGGGAAATTTAATAATAACCGGCACATAAGTTGGCCACAAACGGGATGTGTCAAGCTAATTAGCTCAAAAGCCAGATAAAATGGGGAAAGAAGAACTTACCTGCAAAGTCCCAGAAGGAGACATCATAGTCAATAGATCCCGTGGCCAGCCGAGCTCCTGAGGGATCCACTGCTAATGCGACCACAGCTTTGGTGCCATGAAGCATTTCCACCTGCAAATAATTAAATTGTCTTACCAGATGGGCCAGTTATAATTATTTATTTAATTGTTGTGCCTTATATTTTTTGAATCCAGGCCCAGTGGTCAAACAATTTGCTTGATGGATTATGGATTTGATTCTCACTGGAAGCATATTTTGTTTAGTTGTTTCCAGTTTCCAGGTTAGTACAGTCGGGGTCTGATAAACCTAACCCTCCGGTCATTACGGTAAGTGTAGCCCAAGGGGTCAGTTTTATATTCCTTCGACTGTACATTGCAGGCGTGAATCACCTGACTGTCAGATAATAAAAATGATTCTGGCCTTCAGAGGTTAAGCTGTTGGTGCCGGCTACTGGTAGTGACTAAAGGAACCATGTCAGAGGCTGACTGGCGGTTCTGAAGAACTCTGACATCAGGGTGAGCATTGTCATCTACAACAATAAAAAATGGGTGTCCATATGACGAGCAAAATCACTCCAAAAAAATTTCTAAGTCCTAGGCTGATAATTTTGCTATAATTTAAACCACTACTGATAAGGCTAATTGTTGTCTTGAGTATCAACAAAAGTTATAATATGTCTATCAAATCACGTTCCTCATAGGGGAGAGTTGACTAAGTCAGAAGAGTGGAACAAACTTACCTCATGTGTATTAGGAATTTGCTTTTCTAAACTCAAATCCTCATCATCAGACCCACTCAGTTCATCATAACTATCTTCGTCACTTTTCTTCGATTTTTCCTCCTTTTCTTTAGTAGTCTCAGTCTGCACCAAGCCTGGTGGCAAAGGAGGACCAATCAAGTCATCATCATCATCTTGATCCCCATTTTCTGCTGTATATTGATTAGTTGGCTTATCAAATCCAGAAGGCAAAGGACCAATTACATCTGTCTCATGTTTAGAAGTACTGTCACTTTTTAACGCTTCAAGTTTCCGTTTGTTCACTTCAGAGGCAGTTTTCTTCGCTTGCTCCATCATTTCCTCAATATTAAAGTTTTTGGCCTTCTTGCCGAAGTTCTTGATGCCCATGACTTGGTGTACATGTTGGTTTTCAAGGTCGTCGGTTAATTCTTCTATTTCTTTATGATCTTGGATGGGAGTGTGACCAAATACACCGAATCCTGATGTAGACTGTTCCTGATCCTTTTCGGAATTAACATTTTCTTCCTTCTTGTTGAGATTGAAACTTATTTTGCCGAAGGATATCGGCTTTTTGCTCATTGTTTATGTTTACTTAATATTTGTTGGGAGTAAGAGTCAAATAATTAATCGGATTTATATATTATACGATCACGACTAGAACACCAAAATTAATAAAAAACAAAATCACATGAATCAAACAAAATACTATTTATTTCGTTCACAAATTAGAGATTTCGTCGAGTTTTCCACGGTTTCACCATTTTTAATTTTTTGAAGTAAAATAACTTGACATTGACAATCTTTCAAAACTAACTGACATTGACATTGGCAGTATTTTTATATCTTTTTCTTGTTTTGGGTGACGAAGACGGATAACGGTGAATATAAAAAAAAAACTTACTGTCAATGTCAAATGTGTCAAAAATGTTTACCCATGTTTTCCTTTGAATTGAAAGAATTTGAATCGGCCTTTTGGCTAAGATCAAAGTGTAGTATCAAAGTGAAAGAATTTGAAAGATTTGTTTTGTTGTGTTTGTTTGACGATTTGTCAAGAAGTCATGTCATGTCATTTCAGGATTGACTGCTTTTATAAGTGGTCGTTGTTGAAAATGTTTTCGCTTTTAATATTTTGTATTTTCGTCGGATCTTCCCTTGGAGTTCCAGACAAAAGTAAGTAGACTAGACTTCTTTAGTTCACGGCATCTGATTTTATTGAGAAATTATATACCTTTTTGCTTTGTTTACCAATGAAATATGATCAAATTCTCAGTAATAGCGGTATATAGGTATCTACTTGATTTTACTTGGAATCATAAGGTCACTATAAACTTTGTAAGATCTGTTTACGTATTTGAACCGCTGGTATAATGAGCTGAGCTGAGCGGTCAGGCAGTACTTAAACAATTTAATTATCTTTGTAGCTTAAAAAAGAGAATTTTTAAATCTGTGTTTATATTAGACCTTACATTTTACTAGTATTTTATAAACTTATTATTCAACAAAATATAAACTTTCAGTTTTCCTGTATAGACACATAGATTTTAAGTTGTAGGTATTTGTTATATGAAACAAAAACTGCAGTCAAAAGAGCATTTCAGACTATCCTACACAATTTTGCTATAATAGTACTACAAGCTATAAAACTATACTTGTGTTTATATTATGTGATACTAGCTTTCGCCTGCGGCTTTGCCCTCATGAATTTTCCTCGGGAACAGTGCTTTTTCCAGGGATGAAAGATACTCTATGTTCTTCTCAATACTCCTAGCTATATGTATGCAAAATTTCAGGAAGATTGGTTCAGAATATAGGGCGTGAAGAGGTAACAAACAAAAAAATATACAAACTCATTTTTACATTTATAATATCAGTTGAGATAGTCGCAAGTAAATAGGATATTCACATGTCTGACTATGCTTTAAAATAAAAGCATTCTCAGCAATTCTAGTACAACTATTGTACTACTATTGCTCACCTTTCATATATTTAGAGAACATGTACATACCTATAATACCTACATATCTATCTGTTATTTTTCACATATCCATACTTCCATATCCATACTAATATTATAAATGCGAAAGTCTGTCTGTCTGTCTGTCTGTCTGTCACCTCTTCACGGCTAAACTGCTGGACCGATTGTGATGAAATTTGGTAGGGATGTAGTTAATGACCTGAGGTCAAACATAGGCTACTTTTGGGCGCGATATAACCGAGTCACACGCGGGGCGAAGCCGCGGGGAACAGCTAGTTGGTTAAATAAGTTATATTTGGTTTTTCTAGAGAGTCCCCCACAATGGAGCCCAGTCTACTCAGTCAAAGGGATGCTGTTCATCCCCTATGCCGAATTGAACGAGCCTTTTTATTCATGGTAAGATAAATAAATAAATATATAGGGACAAATCATACAGATTGAGTTAGCCCCAAAGTAAGTTCGAGACTTGTGTTATGGGATACTAACTCGACGATACAATCAATACTTGTATTTTTAATATTTAATTTTAATATCCATACTTATGATTTTACAAATGCTAAAGTCTGTCTGTTTATCTGTTTGTTACGCTTTAACCGCTAGACCGATTTTGATAAAATTTGGTGACGATATAGTTAAGGACCATGGGCCAAACATAGGCTTATATTATTATTATACTTTCGGGCGAGCGCGGGCGACAGCTGGTTTTTAATAAAGTATCATGTTATGGGTTAATATGTTAGCGATAAGGTCACCTATTGTATTATCTATTATAAGCCTTAGCCCGCGACTTCGTGCGCGTGGACTTTGCTACTGTTCCCGCGAGAATTTCCCGGGTATCCCCGTTTTCTTTAATACAAAGTTTATTATTAACTAGCTGTTGCCCGCGGCTCCGCCCGCGTGTAGGTCGCTTTTCGCGTAACCTGTGGAAACTACAACTATCCAGACCTATAGTTAATTCTAATCCTATTCCCGTGCCAATTTTATAAAGCCATTACATTGCTACGATATCTTTAAATATTAGGGCCACTTCTTTCTCAAATACCGTTTTTAAAATCAATAGGAATCAGTATTAAACAGTCGTAAAATTCTGAAAAAAATATATGTTTTTAGTTGAGGATCTAGCAGAGTGAAATTCGCTTACAGTAACAGTAACAATATCAGACAAAATTCGCTCGATAGAAAAATCTAAGTTGCCTCCTTTGGAAGTTTATTTTCAATACTATGCCTAAAATAATATACTTATTGTCCTGCTTTTTATACCAGCCTTTAGATAAAGTATTTATATAGTGAAAATCGCTGAAGTAGATTTTGTAGTGTTATTTTCCCAAATATGATGTCTAAATGCCTACAAAATGAGTGAGCGCCGCGACTACGCGGCTTACGGACAACGGACCTTCAGAAGAAGGAGCCCTTAACATTCATACTATCAATCTTTGTCTCTAAAAGAGTAGACGCAGCCTATTACAGAGTCATTAGGACCTAAAATCCATTCCCAAAGTTTTAGTGGGCGTGAAAAGTGGAGAAAATCTCAATAAATAGTGATAATTCAGATAAATTAGTCTACGACACGACCATATGTTCCGTCAAACACTGATTTGATTATTTTTTATACCAAAGCCAAATCAAACCAACCAATCAATTCAAATAGCTTACAATACAACACAACAACCGACCGATAAACAAACCAACCAATAGTACTAAATCAACAACCAAATTTTTTTTTTATAATTAGTATTAATTGCTGCCGTAAGGAAAAATTTCAATCTGCTATTAAAATAAAGTTAGCGCCATCTATTGATATTTTATGTAACTAAATCATACGCCCACAAACATTCAATGTGTTATTTTATTAAAATTTAATAGAGACTGCAGTGTGTTTTTGTCTTTATTGATATAAGTAGAAATTCTAGCTTTATCTAAATTAAATACGTTTATGTAAATCGCATTCAACTGTTTAAAAGTTTTGAAGCAGTGCTTGTAGTAAACTTTAAATGACCATAACTTCTATTTCCCATAACCGATTTTGATGAAACAAAGATTTTACAACGCTCCTAATTATATGTAATTCACCTGCGAAAACAGCGTTCAAATCTGTTGAGTGGTTTTAAAATTATAACGCACCACACAGACAGAAAGACAGACAGACAAAAATTGCAAAAATTGTTTTTTTTGGTTTCTATTACTCTTCTTTAATTGCCCCGTAGAGGAAATTTTTTTAGAAAAATATTTATTGTACGGACACTCGATTTTTACTGTCTTATTATATGTATAGATAGATAAGTACAAAATACTTTTATATTAACGGAATTAACGCTAAGAGCTTTCTCTACGTAAGAAAATAATTCTAGAAAACAAATAAAAAACGAAAACAGAAAATTATTGTTTGTGGCAGGATTCGATCCAGCTACTTTCTAGAAACATTTCTTTACTAAAATTTAAAAAAAAATAGACTTCTAAAAAATTAATACAAAACAAAAAAAGGGTAAAAACAAAAGAAGTGATGTCTAGCAGGATTCGAACCCTCTTCTTAAAAAAATGATCCGCGACCTCTACGGATAGGCCAACATGCTTTGCTTATTACTGTCGAAATTTCAAATGGATTTTGTCTATAGGTACGCAAATTACGCATTAAAAGTTTTAAAGCAGTGTTTGAAGTAAATTTTCAATCGACCATAACTTCTTTTTCCCTTAACCGATTTTGATGAAACAAAGTTTTGACAACGCTCCTAATTATATGTAATCCAACTGTAAAAACCGCGTTTAAATCCGTTGAGTATTTTCGAAGTTATAACGTACCAGACAGACATACATACATACATACATACAGACAGACAAAAATTCCAAAAACTGTCTTTTTGGTTTCTGTTACTCTTTTTTAATAGCACTCAATCAGTTTTTTTGAAAAATATTAAATGTACAGACACTCGATTTTTAGTGTCTTATTATATGTATAGATAAATAACCAACACAAAAAACGAATTATTCAATTTAGTTTATTCGTTCGAAATTGCTATATATTTGTAGGCAAACACACATACATATTTTTTATTTTTAAGTGTCCCTCAATCCATTTTAGTCAAAAATACTAAATGTACATACAAAATATTTTATTGTTTTATTATATGTATAGATTTTACTAGGGCAATAAAGAATTTATGTCTTGTTTTGTCATTATGTTCCTATTGGTCTGGTTTCTCTTAAAAGGTTAACAGAGGTCAAACAGCAGTTCATTGTAATAACTGGTACTGCCAAGTCTAGTACCATGATTACAGTGTACCCTGTCCTCTGAAGCGTAAGGTGACGATTTATTTGAGATACACATTCAGATTGTAATATTATAATAAAGTAGTTAGGCTAGTCATTGTCTACAGACAGCTTAAAAAGTATGTATGTATGTATGTATGTACGTAAAAACTTTATTGTACAGAAAGAACATTGATGATACAACATAGAACACAACAAAAGGCGGACTTATCCCTAACAGGGATCTCTTCCAGTCAACCTGTATAATAAAGGAAAAAAGAGTACATGGGCATTAAAGAGGGTACATCGCAAAGAATACACATATTAAATTATAAAATAACTAGCTGTTCCCCGCGGCTTCGCCCCGCGTGGGACTCGGTTATATCGCGCCCAATAGTAGCCTATGTTTGACCTCAGGTCGTTAACTACATCCCTACCAAATTTCATCACAATCGGTCCAGCAGTTTAGCCGTGAAGAGGTGACAGACAGACTTTCGCATTTATAATATTAGTATGGATATTTCTAATATCATCTTTTATTTATCTCGTTCTACTGTATAACAATAACGTTATAATATCAGGAAAAATATTTGGGCACAAATTCCTCATTTCAATTTCGCACAAAAACCTTTTGTTAATATTTACTTAATGGTTGGAATGGGTACATCTGGTCACTGGCATTTGCAATACCAATGTGTATTTTGTACATTATAATGGATATAGTGGTATGTATGATTCATTGTGAATCTGAAATAAACGCAAGAAAATAGAGGTTCGGAAGGCACGTGTTGCGTCTCTTTCTTTCACGTGAAGTGTCAGGTAAGAGAAAAAAAAACAATACATATTTCAGTTAAAATGGGCTTAACAAACGTTTCTTAAGGTGATACTTCTGTGAACACTAGCGCCAACGTCATTAAAAAATCATTACTTACTGAAAACACAAGTTATCAAAAATCCCTCTGCTGTAATTATGGTTCTGGATCTGAAGTTAATTTTAATCATATTCAATTATTAAATTATAGCTCCATATAGTTACAAATTGCAAAACTGCTAAAAGTGGCCGTTTTAAGCAATAATGCAATTTGTAACTATAGGGAATTATAATTTAATAATTTTATATGTTTAAAATCAACTTCAGATCCAGAACCTTAATTACAGCAGAGGAATTTTTGATAACTTGTGTTTTCAGTGAGTAATGATTTTTAAATGACGGTGGCGCTAGTGTTCACCGAGGTATCACCTTAATACGGGGGATAGAAATCATTCACAAAAACAGGCCTCGACTTGGCTTATGCTGGAAGTACATCACAACCAGCGCTGGTCTTCCGTCGGACAAGAACGATTCATATTCATTTCGTGTAGGTGTCACGGTCAATCGACCATGCACTCTCTGTTGTCAGAGTCCTCCGGAACCGCCTCTCGGCCTCTGACGTGGTTCCTTCAACGACTACCAGATAGCAGCCGGGACTAACAGCTTTTATTTTTATTTAAGTTTTTCAATAATAAATTTATTTTATATTTATCCTTATACAAAAATGACGGTGTGAAAATAAGATTCTCGGCAATCGTGATATAGTTTTATGTATTTAACAAGCTCATGTCTTTGTTTTATACTTATAACTAAATTACACTCAACTATTGATTAGTACAGTAAATAAACTCACGTACTATGTTATCTATTAACCCAGACGACCTAACGATAAAGTTCAAATAATATAAACAATTCATGTGTGACGAGAAAATGATTTATTTAGATATTGACCTAAAATTTCTTGCGTATTTGTGCAACACGATATATGAGTATACAGGCACAACAAGTAAAATCGGCCCGAATTTGTACCCATAGTATAAGATACTAAGATACTAATATTATAAATGCGAAAGTCTGTCTGTCTGTCACCTCTTCACGGCTAAACTGTTGGACCGATTGTGATGAAATTTGGTAGGGATGTAGTTAACGACCTGAGGTCAAACATAGGCTACTTTTGGGCGCGATATAACCGAGTCCCACGCGGGGCGAAGCCGCGGGGAACAGCTAGTTTTATAAATGCAGACGCTAGCGACTGCGTTATGATTTTGTATGGAATTTCTTAGTTGCCTTACTATCCGCCAGGGGCGCTGTACAAGCTTGTTATATAAATTCGCTAACGCAGTCGCCAGCGTCTGCGTTTAGTTATAAAATCTCAAACTCATGGTGTGTCATGGTACTGGAAACTACACTGGCCACTACAGGCAAGCGTAGCGTGGGACATCCACCACCTATATGGTCCCACGACCTTATTAAGGTCGCAGGAAGACGCTGGATGCAGGCCGCTTCAGATCGATCCCATTGAAAATCTATGAGGGAGGCCTATGTCCAGCAGTGGAAGTCCTGTGTCTTATATGATGATGAAATCTGGCAATGCCTGGCTTATCTAACGTCATATCATTTATGGAAATCGGTTAAGCCGTTTTCTAGTCACGACGGAACATAGGACGCATATATAAACATAAAGTTCAAACGCATAACCCTCCTTTTTTGGTTTCGCCTCAGACGGGTACAAGGCTGTATAAGTCGTTCATATAATATATTTTTCTTCATATGACATATTGTAATATGTCGCAAATGCCTTTTCTGTTGATTCGCAGAATTTAACAGATATTGCTGTGTTTGTTATATTAATATTATAAATATAATATGTGGTATTCTTGCGAAATATGTTTGATATTTTGTTTTTATTTCGAATGACATGAGTCATGACATGCTAACATAATTTCTTGCATTTTCTGCATTCTTGTTATTTTTATAACCATTTAAAATTACTTTTCATGACCGTTGTAAATTACTTATTTGTGACGTTGATTAGTGAAAAGTTATGTATGACAAATATTATTGGCGAATGAGAATTAACACTCCATTATTTCGTTATCATAAGGTCAATCGACCATGCACACACTAGTATCAGAGTTCTTCGGAACCGCCTCTCGGCCTCCAGTAGATAGGCCGTAACAAACAAACTCACTTTCACATTTATAATATTACTAGCTGTTCCCCGCGGCTCCGCCCGCGTAGTACTCGGTTATATCGCGCCCAAAAGTAGCCTATGTTTGACCTCAGGTCGTTAACTACATCCCTACCAAATTTCATCACAATCGGTCCAGCAGTTTAGCCGTGAAGAGGTGACAGACAGACAGACAGACAGACAGACAGACAGACAGACAGACAGACAGACAGACTTTCGCATTTATAATATTAGTATGGATTAGTATGGACTAGCTGTTCCCCGCGGCTTCGCCCCGCGTGGGACTCGGTTATATTGCGCCCAAAAGTAGCCTATGTTTGACCTCAGGTCGTTAACTACATCCCTGCCAAATTTCATCACAATCGGTCCAGCAGTTTAGCCGTGAAGAGGTGACAGACAGACAGACCGACAGACAGACAGACTTTCGCATTTATAATATTAGTATAGAAGTATAGATTTAGGAAGTAGCACCTTGTATTAAATTTAATTTTAAGTTTTCTATGTTTGTATTTGAGTGTAAATGAATTAAATAAATATTATATAATAAAGAAATAAAGATAGATTATCATTTATCACATTGTTACCAGGTTTGATTCCAAGAATGGCAAGTCTCGCATCGACTACTATGGCACGATGGTCAAGACCTACCAGATATCGCCGAGTGTGTACCCCAAATACGGTACTTCTATCAAGGTAAGCCTTATGTCGAGAGAATACACGATTACAAGAGGTCTTGTTATCATCCGAGCGAGTATCCCAGATGATGCTGTCACGGCTAAACCGCTGTACCGATTTTGATGAAATTTGATATGGATATAGTTAAGGACCAGGAGTCAAACTTAGGCTTTTGGGCGCGATATAACCGATTCCCACGCTTGCGGTGCCGCGGGCAACAGCTAGTCTGTCATATTTTTATTTTCCCAACTTCCCTTTTGAATCGGTGGTTAAGCGTTTGCATGAAGACCCGAAAATCGACGCCCATCATGGGTTCGATTCCCACAGGAAGCGTACCCACGACCCCGGGTCTACAGGCGAACGCGTTTACCACTTGACCACGAAGGCATTATAATAAAGATCAAACGCGTCAGAGATCGAAAAGCGGTTCTGAAGAACTCTGGTCGATTGACCGTGACATCTACACAAAATGATGAATAAAAATAATATGAATAAATGAATGAACGTATGAATGAAATTTTATTGAAAAGAAATATTGACATTATGCAACAAATTTATTTAATACAAGCTCTTCCCCGCGGTTTCACTCGCCATTAGTGTGTATGTACTATAGCCTATAACCTTCGCCAAGAATCAGGCTTTCATATACAAAAAGAATTTTGCAAATCCGACCAGTGGTTTTCAAGTTATAAGTAAACAAACAAACTCTTCAGTTTTATCATATTACTACTAGCTGTTCCCCGCGGCTTCGCCCCGCTTGGGACTCGGTTATATCGCGCCCAAAAGTAGCCTATGTTTGACCTCAGGTCGTTGACTACATCCCTACCAAATTTCATCACAATCGGCCCAGCAGTTTAGCCGTGAAGAGTTGACAGACAGACAGACAGACAGACTTTCACATTTATAATATTAGTATGGATAGATTAATTATCCGCCTGCCGTTCCACTTTTTCCTAAATTGCGATACCCGACAGGGTTCATGTTGTACCTATTTTAAGACAGTGACTTTGTTTATAGTTAGAACTGTAATTGTACAATATGAATTGCAATAAATGAATTAAATGGAATTGAATGATATTTCATACAGATAGCTCCAGTCACGACTGAGAAGGAGCTAAACAAACAGACATGCCTACAAGTGAACGGCACTGAGGGGCAGGAGATTGGTATCCAGACTGTGTTGCCTGATATGACTGACTTCAGTTTTGTTGGTGAGTTTCATTGGCGCACCCTAGACGCTAATGCGTGCATGATTGAAAACCATCAAACAGCAGATGGTACTCGAAATTTGAATTGAATCGATTGATTTCCAAACAAATCATTTTAATTTATTTTATTTATATCAAGAATTTTGCGATGATTTGTTTGGAAATCAGTTGATTTAATTGTTCCATCGTAAATCATCGCAAAATTCTTGATGTAAACAAAAAAAAAATAGGATTTTTTGTTTGGAAATCAGTTGATTCAATTCACCTTTCGAGTACCATCCCTTTGTTTGATGGTTTTCCATCATGCACGCATGAGCGTCTAGGGTGCGCCATAGATCTTATACCTATAGATTTATCCATAGCGTGGCCGCACATGAGACAGAAAATCAGAAATAATTTCTTGAATATTTCCCTCACACTGGCCAAATACTATAATCCACCATTGCACGAATACTAATCATACTATTTAAAACTAGTATTTGTCTTTAAAACGCGCACAGTACAAAAACCGAAGAATTTCATTGTTTATATTATGACGCCATATAAAAACTTAGGCCAAACCTAAGTTTTTATATGGCGTCGAGTTGGCCAAACAAAGTAAAAGGCCACGCTGACAAAAATGTATCTTTGGTCCTTATCGTTTTTATGGAATTTCCTATTTCGCCATCTCATGTTTGCACCAAATGACATATCATACTATAGTATAGATTCAGCTATGATATGTTAGTTTTTTTGCTTCCTGCGTTGCTCTAGTTACCTAGCCCTCCCATTCCTCCAGCGTTTTTTTATATGACGCAACCTGTTATAATGAACTTTCACTCATTAAAGGTTCGGAAGTGATGCAAGACTCTGAAACGTGGAAGTGGCGTATGGTGAAGACGATCGGTGATAAGGTGAACAAGTATACTATGTGGGTGAAGTACAAGAAGACACTTAAGGGCGACGCGATACCCATTCCAGTCAGGTACTGCACATTCATTCACCCAACCACTTATTCACCTGACCATATTCACCTAATCACTCAATCACTCATTCAACCAAACACTTTCACCGAATCAATCATTCACTCAATCATACATCAAGAAATTCTCTTGCTTAACTTATTTATTAAACCATCTGTGATAAGGTGAACAAATACCTACACCATGTGGGTAAAGTCACAGAGTTAGTAATACTTAAAGTATAAGAAGACACTAAAGGCGACGCAATACCCATTCCTGTCAGGTACTGTACATTCATTCACCATATCATTCATTCTCTTACCAGATCATTCATTTATTCACCAAATCATTCATTAATTCACCAAATCATTTATTTATTCACCAAATCATTCATTTATTCACCAAAACACTAATGCATTTATTTATTCAAAAAATCAATTAAATACGTTTACTTTTTTTAATTTAAATATAACTTTTATTTTACAGATATGAAATGAAAGGCTTCAACAGCCTTTTGGGCTCGCACTACGACCATTACTACATAAGCTATGACGAATACGACGTCGAAGATATTGACCCCGCCGTCTTCAAAATTGATGCCGGTAAGTGGTTTTTTTTTTGTGGAATAGCTCGAAACAGATCTAAATGGAAAGTGGTGGATCATTACAGTCAGGTGACAGTATAAGTTTTGTATGTAGGTATGCAGAAGGTTCGCTATCCATTTGCATAAAAAATTATACCATAAAATATGTTGGCATATGGTAATTCATACAAATGATATTTACGCATAATATTATTATCCGACGACCTCCGTGGCGTAATGGTTAACATGCCTGACCGCTACTCGGAAGGTCCAGGGTTCGATCCCCGGTCAGGTCAAGATGAAAAATGATCTTTTTCTGATTGACCTGGGTCTTGGATGTCTATCTATGTATTTATTTGTTATAAAATATAGTATCGTTGAGTTAGTATCCCATAACACAAGTCTCGAACTTACTTTGAGGCTAGCTCAATCTGTGTGATTTGTCCCTATATATTTATTTATCCATAAACAAATTTTGCATAATTGTTTTAAACATAAATACTAACCTAACCAAAAACCATTGTGCTAAAAATAAATTATGACAAAGAAACATTATGCAAAAAAGCATTATGCCAAACACGTTATGGCAAAAAATTTTTAGGAATAAATTCATTATGCCAACGTAAGGGATCCCTGTTGTTCCAGGCATGCAATGCACGTCATTCCCGGGACCGGGCGCGCGGCACTTCGCCACTTTCAACCCCATGAAGGAGTTCGTCCACCCCGCTGACGATTCACACGTACACGACGAGTTCAACAGGTGATATTGATGATGACTTGGTGATAGATATTCTCATTATTGTACCATTATCATACAAATTATACATGTTGAATACAAATACAAACAATGTGTACAAAGGCGGACTTATCGCTGATGCAATTTCTTCCAGCCAACCTTAGGGTGGATAGGAACAACGTGGAAAAAAATGGGGTGGGCGGTACCGAAACAAATATGAAATAGATTATATAATGGTGATGGTTGGTGAAATTACTGTTGAGGCCTGAAATAAAGAAAACGGACGTTTTGCTATTTCAGCCGAGTATTGTATTGTATAGTGCTTTTCTTACGCTTGCGAAGAAATTGTGTTACTTTTTTGAGTAATAATATTCGATGTAGTAGTTCTGTGAACATTAGACCTAGCGAAATGAGGGTCCTATTGCAATATCATCCTAATCTATTATATTATATATTATATCCTTTGTACACATTGTTTGTATTTGTATTCAACATGTATAATTTGTATGATAATGGTACAATAAAGAGTATATCTATCTATCTATTGCCGCACTTTTTGTATTTTTTAAATTACTGTCTGTGGCTATAGTTACATAAAATATTTTCTCCAAATATGATTAAAATCCGTTGATAAAAAACGCTAAAGCAAAGTTCCCCCCCTTTTTGTTCCCATTTTATTTTATTTTTAGATTCAAATTAATTTATTTCTTGTAAACATGTTGTACAGTAAGATTATACAAATTATTTTTTTTAACAACATGCGACTTTATTGAGAACAAACATGCTTAACATGTTGGTTTCTAAAAATAATTTGTATATTTACATATTATAGGTATGTATAATAAGTTGTATATTTTTTTAAATTTTTTTTTTACAAATTTGTATCCGCAACATGCTTCGTCAAAAGTTTTGTAAAAGTTGTATATACATACCTATCTTAAAACATGCTTATCTTCAATCGAAGAAAGAAATAATCTAAATTCAATTCAATTCAATTTCAGATTCAAGAACAAACACGGCAAACAGTACTCGAATGAAATTGAACACGAAAAAAGGCTGAATTTATTTAGACAGAACCTCAGGTAAGTCATACATACATACAATACATACATAAAATACATACATAAAATACATACATATCATCGCGCCTGTCTCCCGCAGGGGTAGGCAGAGTCTAGTCTTTCATTGGCTACGATCCTTACTTACCTCCCTCGCTACCTCCACACTCATCACTCTCGTCATACACGCTCGCCGATTTCGGGTACTCCTAATGTCTCCCTTTTTCAAAAGGTCTGCGATTTGGTCGCAGTATGTTTTTTGAGGCCGACCCTGACCGCCGCTCCCAGCCAACTATATTATTTATCATTTATAGCTTACTAGCTTTTACCCGCGGTTTCGCTCGCGTGGAATTAGTAAATTTTTGCCAGGAAGAAAAATTTATTAGGTTTAATATGGCCGATATTTTGTGTACACATACAAATATTCCAGTAATCTCCCTTGGGAACTTGATGCTTTTTCAGAACCAAAAGTAGCCTATGTTACTCTCCATCCTTTCAACTAAATTTATGCCAAAAATCAGGTCGATTGGTTGCTTAGCTACGGCGTGAAGGAAGGACAAACAAACAAACACACTTTCACATTTATAATATTAGTAGTGATTCTCAGTAGAATCCATACTTCCATCCATACCCCCATACTAATATTATAATTGCGCATCTGTCTGATCTAGACTATCTTTAAGTGCGGGGTCGATTGACCTTTCAAGTTCATCATCAGGTACATACACTCCAACAATCGTGGGTTGCGTGGTTTCACTCTAGCGGTGAACCATCTCGCCGACCGTACTGATGATGAAGTGGCTGCCCTCAGGGGACGGAGACATGACGGACCTAGCCCACTGGGTAAGTTTTTTTTTTTTTTGTTTAATATGGATATAATCCACAATATGGCAATCAAACATATAGCTTATTTTTGCCAGTTTTGATGACCTCCGTGGCGTAATGGTTAACATGCCTGACCGCTACTCAAGAGGTCCCGGGTTCGATCCCCGGTCAGGTCGAGATGAAAAATGATCTTTTTCTGATTGGCCTGGGTCTTGGATGTTTATCTATATATGTATTTATTATAACATATAGTATCGTTAAGTTAGTATCCCATAACACAAGTCTTGAACTTACTTTGGAGCTAACTTGATCTGTGTGACTTGTCCCTAAATATTTATATTTTATATTTAGTATCAAGTCTTAGATAAATGTTCTTCATTTTGTCGAGTCACAGTCAAGTCAGTAGTCATGTCTAGTCAAGTTAGTCAAGGGCTAAGTGAAGCGGTGGAAGTTTCACTTAGCTTTATCTTGGGAGATTTCGGTGACAAGGTTTAAAGTCACTTATACGACATTGTACCACTTCCCAACACTCACGCTTGTTCACGAACGAACACTTACTCGAAAAAACACAAATATTAGAAAATAAACACAATGACGATAACTAAGCGACTTTAGCTTGGCGCCAAAACTCCTCACTGGGTAATTTAATATAAATAAAATAACTACCTCCGTGGTCCAGTGGTTAAGGCCTTTTAGACCCGAGGATCGTGGGTTCGAATCCCACGGGAAGCATACTTTGTTTAGTTGTTTCCAATTTGGTTAGGACATTGCAGGCTTGAATCACCTGATTTTCTGATAATAAATATTATTCCGTGCTTCGGAAGGCACGTTAAGCCGTTGGTCCCGGCTGCCATCTGGTAGTCGTTAAATGAACCACGTCAGAGGCCGAGAGGCGGTTCCGAAGAACTCTGACACCAGGGTGTGCATGGTCGATTGACCGTGACGCCTACTCGCAATGATGATGATGATTTTAACGATCTTTCTGGGAATAAAACATTTAAATTTCATTATTAAACTAATTAAATTTTATTTTTTTTATTTTATCATGTACTAGCGACCCGCCCCGGCTTCGCACGCATAAAAACTTTTCTCTTGAATCACTCTATCTATTAAAAAAACCCGCATCAAAATCCGTTGCGTAGTTTTAAAGATTTAAGCATACATTGGGACTTAGGGACAAAGAAAGCGACTTTGTTTTATACTATGTAGTGATAGTGATGTTATAATAATAATCCAATTAGATTTATCCAAATTCACATATACCTTACAAAAAGCTGCCATACTGAACACCTGTAGAATAGTTCGAAATTTCCTTCAATTAGATTCAGATAATCCCAATCATTTAACTGTTTAAAAACTATGCGTTAGCACTTGGCTATAGGCCCGTGCTCTCGCTGCATATACCAGGCACACGCCTGAGCACAATTTGTAAAAATACAAAAATAATAATATTAAAAACTTATTATTGCGCCAAGATTAAAATATACAAAACTTTTGAAAACATAAGGTAATTTTATGCTTTTGAAAACATAAGGTAGTGTTTGAGTGTCTTCAAACTTGTAAATATAAGTTAAACCGTCACTGCGCGCCATCTAGACACTATATATGACATTAGGTAGTAATTATCAATACACGATAAACGAGAAACGAGCAGCTGAAAGCGCGCCACAGTCAATTTAGTTCGCAAGATTTATAGTAGATGGCGCTGAGACAGGTAGTTTTATGCTTTTGTAGGCGGCCTTATCACAAAAGCAATCTCTTGTTATTTCTCTAACAGGTCTGCCATTCCCGTACACATCAACCATGATCGAAGAAATGAGTATTAAACTGCCTTACGAATACGACTGGAGGCTGTTCGGAGCAGTCACACCCGTCAAAGGTAAGTAAACTGTCGAGGCCGGAAATAAAGCAATTTACGGCCGAGTTGGCCTTGTCCTTTCAAAGGAACTTTCTCTTGGCCTAGGCCAGCAATGAGTCTATTTATCATTATTTCAGCCGTAGGCTGTCAAGTTGGAGGACTTCCTTGAGGCGTCCTCGAATGAGGTTGAGTGGAGGCGACTTGTGAGGCAACGTTTAAGAATATGGGTGTAAGCTTATGTAACACTAGTCGTTCCCCGCGGCTTCGCCCCGCGTGGGACTCGGTTATATCGCGCCCAAAAGTAGCCTATGTTTGACCTCAGGTCGTTAACTACACCCCTACCAAATTTCATCACAATCGGTCCAGCAGTTTAGCCGTGAAGAGGTGACAGACAGATAGACAGACAGACTTATTAGTATGGATTAGTATGGATATGGATAATGACAGATTCCAAATTCAAATGTGTATTATCTTCATTTTAATTGTAGCACTATTTTTTATATTGTTTTCTTTGTTTATGGCCAGTGTGAGTATACTTTATTGTTTGTGTCCTAAGATCAGTCAGTATGCGGCTCGTGTTGGTCCTTCGGCACCGTGGGCGCGGTGGAGGGGGCACTGTTCCTCCACAACGGGGGTCACCTCGTCAGACTCAGCCAACAAGCTTTGGTTGACTGTTCCTGGGGGTGAGTTTTTTTTTATATATTACTAGCTGTAGCCCGCGTGAATTTCCCACGGGAACAGTGCATTTTCCCGGGATGAAAGGTATCTTATGTCCCTCTCAATATTTCTATCTATGTGTGTGCGAAATTTCAGAAAGATTGGTGCAGTAGATAGGTCGTGAAAGCGTAGCAAACAAACTCACTGTCATTTACATACATACATATAATCACGTCTTTATCCCATGCGGGGTAGACAGAGCCTAGGGCCATAAGACCTTAGGCCACGTTTAGCATAATGGTAGTTGAAATAGGAAATCAATAGTGATGGGTTGCTAGCCGCATCGCCTATGTCATGATTTCCCCATTCGGCGATTCCCTCAGACGACTTTTACGGCTTGCGCGGGAAGAGAAGCAGCTGGTACATTCTATGTTTTTCTTTTTCTCCCAGACCAGCATGGAAGATCACTGTCATTTATAATATTAATTAGGACAAGCAGTCCACCCCGGCTTCGCCCGTGGTACATACATAGCCTATGTCACTCAGGGTGAATGTAGCTTTCCAATGGTGAAAGAATTTTTAAAATCGTCACAGTGATTTTTGAGTTTATTCATTACAAACATACCGACGAATATTAAGTATAGATTTGTAGCTAGCTCTTTTGTGGATCACGTGTCTTTTGAGAGGCTTGCGCGGGGATATAAATCTAACGCGTAGAGACTTTTGGAGAAGTTGGTGATTATGTTGTGCTCCTGTCAAAGCGTGTTGTTAGTTGTTATATAGTTGCTTTTGCAAAAATAAGAACCGTCTCCAAAATCCTAAGTTACTCAACTAAAAAATCATTACCTTTCCTTTTGGCTTCGCCGTAGTCGGGTAAAAAGGAAGAAAAAATAAATAAGTTATAAAGTAGGTGCCAATTTATTTATTTCATGTAATATGCTTATAACGAGCGAGCAGCTAGTCAACGAATTCGTGAAATTGGTACAAACTTTATTATTAGGAAAAATATTAGATTTAAAAGAAAAAATCGCATCTAGCGAATTGAATTTTGGTTGAATTCCACGCGGATGGAGTCGCGGTCACAGCCAGTTTTATGCAATTTTATATTTTAGTCAATAAAAATTACTATTTTTTTTTTTTTCACTATATTTATTTAGAGATTTTAATCTTTAGGACACGTCAATCCCATTGAACAGAGAAATTATAACACTTAAAATCTATTTCTTTTGGCAGCAATCCGTCAAACTGCACAATTACTATAATACTAGTTTTTAAAGTCAATAAAAATCACTAGTTTTTAAAGTCATACCCCCCCCCCCCCCCGTATTAAGAAACGTTTGTTAAGCCTATTTTAGTTAAAATGTGTTTCGTCTCGTTCTTTCACATGAAGTGTCTGGTAAGAGAGAAAGAGCAAAAACATATTTTAGTTAAAATGGGCTATCATCTATTTACGTTTCTTAATACGTCGGAATAAAAATTACTAGTTTTCAAAGTCAACAAAAAAATGGTGAGCGTCAAGATGACGGGACCAAGTCTCCAATTTAGAATACAGCACATCGAGGTGTTTGAACTATAAATGTACTATTTGTACCCTTAACAAAACATTTGTACCTCTAAAGGTAATAGAAGTACATGAAGAGGTTCCTGATTCCGCCACTTTGACGTCAATGTGGCGGGATCTTCTGGAAGCGTTAGTCAGAGGCAGGTTATTTACATCCGAAAGCTTAGTACTACATATGTACAGGTATGTACTCCATTTGCAATACAATTGTACGTGACAAATTGAAGTTACGTGGTTAAAACATTGGTCCCGCTATTTTGATGATTTGTGTTTTGGCTTAATTCATATGAAAAACGTTAAAACTAGAGAAAAATAAAATGTCGAAACTTAGTACGTCCAAGTACATGAACATGTGTAATTTTCATAGTCATAACCTAAGTACATCAAAAGTTATCCATCATTCGTATTAAACTCCGCAATACTCCGCATCTAAATATTTACTTACAAACGTAACGCACATGCATATCAGCTTAAAGCTGGTAGTGTAAACTACAATTAATAATTATAATAAACGTAAGTAAACAAATAAAATTAGAATATATACCTACTTAATTTTTACTAATATTATATTTTATTTTTTTTTACCAAAGAGCAAAAATTTCGTTTTATATAATTGGACAAATGTATGCAGAAATGAAACAAACAATCGTAATTAATCGGATATATATTTTAAGCTATGAAACCCCTAATTACTTTACGTAGTTCGTATTTATCTCATTACCTTCTTATATGGTGTTGAGAAAAAATATTTTTGATCTTGAGGGTAGGTAATAGATTGCATTTCAATCATTTTGCTTTTTGTGATGGAACTGTGTGGTCATTGCGAATGCCCAAGAACAAAGAGCCAAACTATCATAGTGCCTAATTGTTTAATATATGCGCAAAAATAACCCTTTTTTTTATAATTGGAGTTGGATCAATATACATACATTTATCAAAACTACTTTGGGCTGTTTTATTTCTGCATAGTTATGTCCGTTTCAAAAGTAAAGATGAATGATGGATAACTTTTGATGTACTTAGGTTATGACTATGAAAATTACACATGTTCATATACTTAGGACGTACTAAGTTTCGAAATTTAATTTTTCTCTAGTTTTAACGTTTTTCATATGAATTAAGCCAAAACACAAATCATCAAAATAGCGGGACCAATGTTTTAACCACGTAACTTCAATTTGTCACGTACAATTGTATTGCAAATGGAGTACATACCTGTACATATGTAGTACTAAGCTTTCGGATGTAAATAACCTGCCTCTGACTAACGCTTCCAGAAGATCCCGCCACATTGACGTCAAAGTGGCGGAATCAGGAACCTCTTCATGTACTTCTATTACCTTTAGAGGTACAAATGTTTTGTTAAGGGTACAAATAGTACATTTATAGTTCAAACACCTCGATGTGCTGTATTCTAAATTGGAGACTTGGTCCCGTCATCTTGACGCTCACAAAAAAATGTATTGTACACAGTTTTGGCAACAACGGTTGCGATGGCGGAGAAGATTTTCGCGCGTATCAGTGGATCATGAAGCATGGATTACCTACCGAGGAAGATTATGGCGGCTACTTGGGACAGGTATAAAAATATCTTTTCATCCCTTCTATTCGAAATGTTCAACTTTGCTGCCCCAAAGACCCCATGAAGGAGTTCGTCCACCCCGCTGATGATTCACACGTACACGACGAGTTCAACAGGTGATAGGGATGATGACTTGGTGATAGATAGATAGATATACTCTTTTCATCCCTTCTATTCGAAATGTTCAACTTTGCTGCCCCAAAAGTGCGACCAAAGTATGTCTTTTCCGATAGGGTTTTTTAGCGGGCAATAATGAGTTTCAAATTTGGAACAAAACAATACGGTCATGCCGAGTGCACATATTATGGAAAATAAAACACTGGCTGGTAAGAATAAACGCAATCATCGGATGAAATAAATTTCTCATAGAGCGAGATGAAAAGTAGAGTGTATCATTCGGGCGCAAACATATTTTTGGCTCGGGCGATGTACTTTGAATCCCTCTCTCCGTTCAGGATTCAAAAATCCCCCTTGCCGTAAAAATATTATTTTGTTCCCTTGTGATACAATCTACTATTTTTTTTACGGCCCTGGTGACTTACCACCATCTCTAATAACCATGCAAGAATGATTGAGTGAGGGAGATGTCGCCTTACATCATGTATTGCGCTGTCTCGCTTACTCACTGGATCTTGCATGGTTTTAAGAGACGGTAGTAACCCCCCTGGAAACTTATCCTGGTGGCTTACCACTATCTCTTAAAACCATGCAATAACGATTGAGTAAGGGAGATGTCGCCTTTCATCTTGTATCGCGCTGTCTCGCTTACTCACTCGTTCTTGCATGGTTTTAAGAGATGGTAGTAAGCCACCCGTAAGGCCTTTCTTGCATTTTATGATCTTCCTTACATGACTAAAGTAAGACTACTTCAGTCAATTTAAGTCAAAAACGTCAAGTCAGTAGTCTAGTCAGAGTCAGATGGCTTAGTGAAGCGGTGGAAAAATTTCACTTAGCTATAACTTGACAAAGATAAAAGTCTCGTAATTGACATTGTACCACTTCCCAACACTCACGCTTGTTTACGAACAATAAGCGAATATTCTCCTCTTGAATCACTCTATCTATTAAAAAAACCACATCAAAATCCGTTGCGTAGTTTTAAAGATTTAATCATACATAGGGATATAGGGACAGAGAAAGCGACTTTGTTTTATACTATGTAGTGATGACACTTATCCTTTTTTCAGGACGGCTACTGTCACATTGACAATGTCACACTGGTTACCAGCATGAAGGGATGGGTCAACGTCACAACCAATGACGAAAATGCGTTGAGGGTAAGTTACTGAAAGTGGCCGTTTTAAGCAATATTGCAATTTGTAACTATGGGGAACTAAAATTTAAATATGTTCAAAATTAACTTCAGATCCAGAACCTTTATTACATAACACGGATTTTTGATAACTTGTGTTTTCAGTGAATAATGATTTTTAAATGATGGTGGCGCTAGTGAACACTAGCTCCACCATAGTTCCCTATAGTTACAAGTGTAACTATATAGAAGTATAATTTAATATGTTTAAAATTATATTCAGATCCAGAACGTTAATTACATAAGACGGATTTTTGATAACTTGTGTTTTCAGTGAATAATGATTTTTACTTCCTCTTGCTAGGAAATATCTTAATCGCAATACGTCAATAGACTCATTGCAGGCCTAAGACAACAAGGTAATTAAAAAAAAACATTGCCGGCCGCTAATGGAGGTTTTTTGATGTACACGTTTTCATACATTAGGTTTATTGGTTTCACTCTGGCCAGCCAAAAAATAACCTATTCCAGCGGTCGTTGATGGAGATTGTTGGACACTTTTGTTAGGTTGGTACTCACCATTAGTTCTTTTATCGTTTAAAAATATGAATGAACATTTCAAAAAGTTTGAAAAAAAAGAACAGTAAAGGCTATCTTGTTGTTGACGCCATTTTGAAATTTGATACGATGTTGTTTCATGTCGAGAGGTTTTCAGAGGAAGTAAAGTACCATACAAGCCTCTGCCAAAATTGCAATATAACTCGGCCGTAAATGGCTTCATTCCTGGCCTCATCAGTAATGTACTATTAACTGATGGTGGCGCTAGTGTTCACCAAGGTTTTCATCTTAACGTTAGTCATGTTTACAGCTGGCTATTTTCAAACACGGCCCGATATCAGTGGCCATCGACGCATCGCGGAAGACATTCAGTTTCTACTCAAACGGAGTGTACTATGACGCTAAATGGTAAGTATTCACTTCTAAAACACCTGCCCCCCCCCCCCCCCCAATTCTGCTATTTTTTAACCGAAACGGATCGGCTGCGGTTCGCCTTCGTTACATTTGCGTATGTAAAAGCAAACGGTATTCCAGTAACTTTACGTTGGCAGCTGAAACACAAACGGTTGGTTATAGAACCGGTTATGGTGTGGCAACTCGAAAACAATTTTAGTAACGGAACGTTACGTGTCCTTTACCAGAATACGACAACCAAACCGTTTCGGCTGCGTGACAGATGCGTTACGGCTTCGTTTTGACAAATTGTTAGTAGAATACCAAAAGTTGTTTCCAATGCGTTTCTGATCCATTTCGGCTTAAAATAAAATAGCAGAATTGGGGTGCTGGTGGCTTTCTACCACCTCTTAAAACCTTGCAAGAACGAGTGAGCAAGCGAAACAGCGCAATACATGATGTAAAGCGACATCTCCCTTACTTAATAGTTCTTGCATGGTTTTTAGAGGTGGTGGTGAGCCATCAGTACTTTAGTATGAGAATTTATAAACGCAGACGCTAGCGACTGCGTTTTTGTAAGGAATTTCTTAGTTACCTTACCATCCGCCAGGGGCGCTGTACAGGTTTGTCATACAAAATCGCTAACGCAGTCGCTAGCGTTTATAATGTCTCATACCCCTAGTATGTAGTATACCCACGAGTGCTATTTATTAAATGTTTGAAATACGCAAATTCTTTTCGAATGATTTTTATTTGACATAACCGGCAACTGCCTTCGTGGTCCAGTGGTTAGGGCGTTTGCCTGTAGACCCGGGGGTCGTGGGTTCATTCCCGCGCGAAGCATACTTTGTTTAGATGTTAGGTTAGGACATTGCAGGCTTGAATCACATGATTGTCTAATAATAAAGATGATTCCGTGCTTCGGAAGGCACGTTAAGCCGTTGATCTCTATTGCCATCTGGTAGTCGTGAAAGGGACAACGTCAGAGGTCGATAGGCGGTTCCGAAGAACTCTGACACCAGAGTGTCGACTCATCAGTTTTCGATGAGTCATACTTCTCAAAAAAAAAGCACCCCTGACCACATCCATACTAATATTATAAATGCGAAAAATCTGTCCGTCTGTTACGACTTTCACAGTCGGAACAGACGGACAGATCATTAATTGTTACCTTAAAAAAAGGCTTAAAGGTTGCCTTAAAGAAATTGCTTATAGCGATAAGGCCGCCTTTTGTGTTTTATATTTAAGTTCTTGTTAACCTATTTTCTGTATTCTATGTGCAATAAAGGGTTTTGTATTGTATTGTAAAAAAAGAAAGAAAGAAAGAAAGAAAGAAACAAAGAAAGAAAGAAAGAAAGAAAGAAAGAAAGAAAGAAAGAAAGAAAGAAAGAAAGAAAGAAAAGCTTTTTATTTGGTACCGTAAAACCAGCACAACAACATACATTAATTATATTGTATTGTACCTTTTTTTAACCTTGTTTTATCTTTATCTTTAGCAAAAATAAAATAGACGAGCTCGACCACGCAGTCTTGGCAGTTGGCTACGGCATCCTAAACGGCCAAAAGTATTGGCTGATCAAGAATTCATGGTCCAACATGTGGGGTAATGACGGCTACATACTGATGTCAAGTAAAGACAATAACTGTGGAGTCGAAACTGCACCTACTTACGTACTTATTTAAGTTCAAAGTTCTGTGCGGGGTGTAAAAGTGCCATAGACAATGGATATTTATCTGAACAATTTTTTAACAGACCTATTTGTATTCTTTTTCTTTTCCATCCGAATTCAAATATGTTATTTGAGATTTCCTTTTGACGTTTTTTTTTGTTTTGTTTTTTTTTTTTTTTGTATTGTATGGTAATGTCTTGTCTTAGAATATTATTAATGATTTTGAATTCAAATTCTATTTATATTATTACAAGCGACCCGCCTCGGCTTCGCATGGCCATAAAAACCTTCCTCTTGAATCACTCAATCTATCAAAAGAAGGGCATCAAAATCCGTTGCGTAGTTTTAAAGATTTAAGCATACAAAGGGACATAGGGACAGAGAAAGCGACTTTGTTTTACACTATGTAGTGATTAGTCAACATACGGTCCTCCATCCATTATAACTTTGGTAACAATATATTTTCAAACCTACAAAAGTATTTGACGGCTATTTTTAATCGATTTTCAAAAAAGGGGTTCTCAATTTTGTTGTTTATTTTTTTTGTGTTAATGAATTACTTTTTTTTCAATATCTCTTATTATGATACTTTTACAGCCTGTATAATATATAGCATGTGTAATATATATATTTTTTTTTATAAGTCTTATACAAACACTGCTACGAAAAGTTAGTTACAATCACCCTTTTATCATAGAGAAGATAATTAGTAGGTACCACAGATTACAGAACACTTAATAGTGATTTCAATGTTATCTATTAAAAGTGTTAGAAATTCTTTGAAAATGATATCTTTTTTTAGAAATTTTTATAAAATCAGGATGTCCGTATTAAAAAAAAATGTTTTATACCAAAATGCACAACAGTTGAAGCTTTTGAGGGGTCCTCATTTCTCATTATTTATAAAAATTAACAAGCATTTTAAGCCCAATTTAACGAAAAAGAGACTAAACATATTTTAGTTAAAATAGGCTTCACAAACGTTTATTTTCTTATGACTTGGGGGGTAAGACGTCTGCTACCCCTACATACTTGTTAGCTGATAAGGTCAAGTCAAAAAGAACCCTATGATTAATTTTAGAGACCAATGTCGCTTGCTAATTGTAAACTATAAACGATGTAAGCCACTGTATTGGAGTGGCCCGTAGGATTAGTTTTATATTTTGGCTATGAAACATAAAATAATGTGTATTTAAAGCAATCCATGACATTGTAATAATTAAAATAATTCTGTGTTAAAACTATACGCTAATGCTGTTTGCTTTCCTTTGTAAAAAAAAACATGTGCAACACGCTTGTCAATTTGACGTTTTATGTTTGACAGCTAAGTTTTGGCGGGAACGCCATTTCGTTGTCGTATCGCACTAATCATGTTTTAACTATTTTTTGAAATATAATGTTGCTAGAAATTAAATTTGTATTTATACATGAATATAATTCGCAAAAGGAAAATTGAAATCGTCAGACGAAATAAAAGTTTCATTATAGGACATATTTTTCTGGGTTTTATCTTTGCATAACCTCACTTATCAGTTGGAGTTTAATCTCATTTCTTTTTTACTAGTAAATATATATTTTTTCGTAAATATAATTCTTGTTTTCTGTAGAATTTAATTAAGTATGTAAAATCAATTATGTTTGTCATTTTGAAATATCAAAATTTAGAATTAAATGGCTGTGTTAAACATTCCTCCGCTTTTAGAAATCAAGTAAGCAATAATGTTTGTAAGATTTTAATAAAATATTATAAACAAACGTATTGAATTTTTAGTTTTTGACATGGTTCCATTTACGTTTGCGTACGCTTTATAGCGTACATTTCGCTCGACATAGCTCAGCGGATAAGCTCTTTGAAGTGGCGCCTACTGCCACTTCAAAATGGCACATAGCGCGACGAATCGATGGCCTATTGGGTCAGAAAGGTTCTCGAATGTCGACCACGCACGAGAAAGCGCAGCATCGGACACCCACGGACCAGATGGTCAGATGACCTGAAGGAGGTCGCAGGCAGGCGCTGGATGCAGGCCGCGAGAACCGGTCATTCGGAAATCCTTGGGGGAGGCTTATGTCCAGCAGTGTACAGCTTGCTGCAGTTCAAATGATGATGATCAATCCCAAACGAATAGCGCAAACAGATAAATGCCTATTTTTTGATTACCTACCATGATTAAAGCGTACCTTTCCTAGGCTGCGGAAGCTGAACACGCGGGAAACACTTGGGTGAAAAATGCAGAGGTCGTTAACGTTGTTTAAAAAAACCAAGACTATTTATTTATATCATTTTATTATAGTACCAAATATATGAAATTAGGTATCAAATAGTAGCATAAAGGTAGTGTATTTTGGTATTTTTCAAACATCATTTCAAATATCGCTTTTGGTCCAGGGGTCCTGACGCTTACTATAATTTTGACCATTTTCTCTAATAATGTACTTAAGTACTTATAATTTAATTTTATGTTTAATAATTTACACCTTGTAAAAATGTATAAATATTTTACAAACAAATACCTACTATGTAACTACCAAAGTTTTTTGTTTGATTATAAAACTAAAATTAATAAAAGTTTCATTGATTGCTTTCGCACAAACTAATGCAAAAAAGGCAAACTTATACCTATATATATTTATAAACCCAGCAGTGGGTGATAGGTCGGATAAATTCAAATGACGTAGCTGGGACGAAAAATAATGCGATTGGTACGCTGCTCGGAACATTTATGAATCGAAAATCGTTGCAACTAATAACGTCGTCGCGAACACACTAGTTCGATATGGTATCGCAATTCACTATCGGATTCGGTATGGGGTTCGATACTAGTGGGATTTTCTCAATTTCTTTCGTGGTTAATGGTATCTTCAAAAATTTTCGTGTCACGAAATTTTTTGAAGATACCATTAACCACGAAAGTTCCAAGAAACCAAGAAACCACATGTTCGCGTCATCATTCTTTCCAACGGTTTTCGATTAAACGTTCGACGGGCGTACTACCATACCAGCACTTTCTTTCTACCCAGCGTATTTCGCACCCATGTCATTTGAAGGGCGATAGTTTGCCGATGACGTCAATGTGGCGGAACCTCGATACACATGTCATGATAACGAATCCATCCATGTTTGCAATTGTCCGTGTGCAGGGATTTTTCGTACTAAAAAAGAACATGACATCATTACAAAGTAGGTATAAAACAAAGTCGCTTTCCCTGTCCCTATGTCCCTTTGTATGCTTAAATCTTTAAAACTACGCAACGGATTTTGATGCGTTTTTTTTTCAATAGATAGAGTGATTCAAGAGGAAGGTTTTTATGCCCATGCGAAGCCGGGGCGGGTCGCTAGTAGTTCAATATAGGAAAAGTGAAATTTATCGAGTCTCGTCTGGGTTTCAGAAGGCCGTAGACCGAAATTTAGACCACAAAAAAAATAAAGTGGGATTTTCTGGACACCTACGAGAGTCGTGAGCAACAAACTAGTGTTTGATAGCGCTCGATAATCAACTTATCGATAGACTACCGATAGTTTTCGATAGTATTGATAAAGAACAATACTATCGATAGCCTACGTAATATTAAGAAGCAATACTAGATACTCTTGATAATAGTATTGCTGCTATCGATACTATGTTTGATTAAAACTATTGACAATTCGGCAATAAATGGCAATCGACACAGACGCGTGGCAGACAATGGGAACAAGGCGTTTGCCTGAAGACGTGGATTCGATTCCGACGGGAAGCATCTTGAGTTTAGTTGTTTCCAGTTTGATTAGGACATTGCAGGCTTGAATCACCTGATTCAAGCCAGTGCCCCTAGTATGAGTTTTTTTTTACGCAGACGCTAGCGACTGCGTTAGGATTTTGTATGGAATTTCTTAGTTGCCTTGCTATCCGCCAGAGGCGCTGTACAGGTTTGCCATACAAAACCGCTAACGCAGTCGCTAGCGTCTGCGTTAAGAAAAACTCATACTAGGGGCACTGGTCGGTTTTGAATAACTAACACCAGGGTAAGCATGGTCAATTGACCTGGCAACCCACACGATATGAATAAATGAATTAAGACAAGATATTACCGTCCAATAATTCCAGTAAGGGACATACGGCAATTTAACTTTAGGCTTCTCAGTTTGATGTACTTCATCTTGATTATAAAATATTGATTCCTTTACATCGACCTCTTGTATTTTTTCTCCAGAATTGATACTACTCCTTAATAAAGATAAATTTTTTATCGCTTTTGCTAGTGTCATAAAGAAGTTCTTCTTATCCTTCCAATTTTTAATCAGGTTTGATGCGCGATTCAAGAATTTTATTTTCTTCTCACCCTCGTTATCATCGTATTCCTCTTTTATTTTAGTAAGTACTAACAGTGTTACTTATAAACGTTTATTAAATTTAAGACACAGTTAAATAGCCTATTTAAAAATATGTTCACTTATAAACGATAACTAGCGCTAATGAACGTCTTAGTGACGTCTTAAATAGCTGTCAAATTAAACAGCGTTGGACCCTTGTTTAAAGCTTTGTTAAAGCTTAATTACCAAAATGGCGGACAAAATTCGAAAAAGTAACAGCTGTTGTAGACCGGCTTACTTGCCGCCAATGCATTGTGAGTGCTGTGAATGTATCGCGTATTGTCCATTTGTATTGTATTTAGCCATATTTTGTAACTTTGTGAAATGAATCATCAGTAGATATAGTATGGATTTGTTTGAAAACGATAATGTGTTACGAACATACCGAGACGACCTAGAGGTAATACATAATTTTTAGGAATACCGGTATAGGGAGAAGCCAAAGAACAAAAGTCTATAAATCAAGAACAAACCCAATGGCGGAATTGAGTGAAAAAGAGTTTAAACTACGTTAGAGATTCAGTAAAGAAAACATGAATAAAGTTGTTAATATTTAAGATATTAACAACTTTACTCATGTTTTCTTTTTTGAAACGATTTGTCTAAATTTCAATAGCCGGGGCGGCAGTATACCTGTGGAGCTGCAAGTAATGGCAGGCCAAGAAATGCGATGCAAGCAAAGTTTGAATTTCAAACCTTTCACTTTCGTTGTATGGAAGTCCCGTATCTTAAACGTAGTGACACTCTTTGACACGTGCCTACACTTATTCAGAGGCCTACACACACAATCACAATACACGTCGTCGTCGTCAACAACAATCATCCATCAAATCAAAAATTTTGAACATTGACATAACTTTGACGTTTATTATTTATAAATTCGACGTTTTTTTTTAATTTAGGCGTTTGGTGACGGCATTTTGGCAATAAAATTGGTCTAAAGTTCGGTGTTGCTAGAGTAAAATAAAGATGGTGCTAATTAAACGTTACTTAGTTAAGTAACGCCTAAACAGCGTTTATAAGTAAGAAATAATTAATTACTAATTAAGAAGTTAAGAAGTGATTAGTTAATTAGTCGCTAAGACGTTGATTAGTTGATTTTTATAAGTAACAGTGTAAATCTTTAAATTCTTTGATTAGTTTATTCATCACGCCTTTTCCATCATCAGTCCTTTGATAAGATTTACCTTGTAGCAATTTAAGTAGCAAGAAAACTTCCAAGTCCTTAATAAGTCCTGTATAATTATATTCTCCCTTTCTATTTCTTTTCAATGCTTTATTATAATATTCTTTTACGAAGCGATTCAATTCGTCCACATTATTATATAGTTCATTATCAGAAACATAGGGTATATCAACCATTTTTCCATTATGAAATCTCACCAAAGGTTTGTAGTAAGTTTGGAATTTTTTATCATATTCCAAATTGCTTGTTTCGTATCCATGTGGTACAATTCTTTTGACAACAGTGCGTTTCATGTGTTTAAGTTTATTATTTAAATCGCTTTTATCATTTAAATCAACCCCATTATCATTGTAAAGTTCAAAATTATGTTTGTTATCTTTTATATTTATTACTTTTGCACCATTTATTACGTTACATAAATATGCCGCCAGAAAAAGTCTTAAATAAAGCCACATTTCTAAAAATGATTGTTTGTTTGTGTTTCGTGGATTAAATATGTACCTAATTATAACATTAATTCATGCGTGGAATTGATTCTCCAAGCATTTCGTTTATTGATTTATTAATAAGTGAGAATTTTGATTACTAGGCAATAGCTACAAAGGCAATTTCGAACACAAATGATCATGAAACATTTGATGGTGATTTTGCTATAGTCAAAGAAAATCAGGCACCTGCCTTTTGTACAACCGGTTAATGGTGCGACACCAGTTTCATAATGGTATTAGGTATTATCATAATCCTAAATACTTACTTGAATCCTGGGCGGTGCTGCAACCCTTTATGGGTCTTGGTCTCCTCCACAATCTTCCATTTCGCTCGATCTCTTGCTTCCAGTCTCCAAGATGTTTTCTTATCCAGCCTCGTCAGTTCCTCTTCCACACAGCCCTTCCACCGTTTTCTAGATCTTCCCGGGGTCTTTTCTGCTGTATGACCCATTTAGTGATGACTTTGGGAGCTCTGTCATCCATTATCTCTAGGTTGGTACCGGCTGCCATCTGGTAGTGGTCAAAGGAACCACCTCAGAGCCCGAGGCGGTTCCGACGTACTCTGACACCAGTGCATGGTCGATTGACCGCGACACTACACGAAATGATGACGACCTGAACTAGGATGATTCCGAGTCAGATTTTTCAATCAACAAATTCTAATCCCAATATGAATCTTCAAAGAGTAAGTGCAAAGAATTCACACTTTCTGCACTCCGTCCAGATTAAGCTTAAAAGCTTTTCTCAGTTCCGTGAAACTTGATTTGGCGTCGTGTAAGCTTTTGAGATCGATAATGGAGTGATAACATTACAAAGGGCTTGAACCTTAGCTTATCTGGATAATACTAGCTATCCGTCCCGTCTTTTCACGGGTTTCAAATGTATCTATTTAAATGACTGCATTATCATTTCGTGTAGGTGTCACGGTCAATTGACCATGTACTTACATCCTGTGTTAGAGTTCTGCGGAACCGCCTCTCGACCTCTGACGAGATTCCATTAACAACTACCAGATGGCAGCCGGGACCAACAGCTCAACGTGCCTTGCGAAGCCCGGAATCATCTTTATTATCAGTCAGGTGATTCAAGCTTGCAATGTCCTAACCAAAGTGGAAACAGCTGAACAAAGTACCTACGCTTCCCGTGGGATTCGAACCCACGACCCCCGGGTTTACAGCCAAACGACTTAACCACTGGACCATGAAGGTATTATTTGCAGTAAAAGTAGTTATTCTTAATTTTTTTTTTAAGAATAATTTTACGGCCATGGAAGCTAGTCCTTTAAGGCCTTTCTTGAATTTATTAATCTTCTTCAGTCCTACTTAAGTCAGTCAAGTCAAAAAGTCAAGTCAGTAGTCTAGTCCAGTCAATTAAATAAGTCTAGTCAGAGTCAGATGGCTAAGTGGAGCGGTGGAAAAATTTCACTTAGCTATAACATGGAGATTTTGGTGACAAAGATAAAAGGTCACGTAATCGACACTGTACCACTTCCCAACACTCACGCTTGTTCCCGAACACTTGAACACACTGCGAATAATAATCCACCAATATTAAGCACAAATACTCGAAAAAACCTAAGTTTTGGAAATTAAATACGGCGCGGACATAGCGACAGTTTACTTTCCCACCAAAAACTCCAGTTATTCTTAATTATTGATCAAACCATAATGTATATAAGGTGAATTTAAATCAACTGCAAACATTTTAAGGGCAGATTCAGACCACTAAACTGAACAACTTTCCTAAATAAACTTATTTCTACATAAGTTTATTTAGGAAAGTTGTTCAGTTTAGTGGTCTGAATCTGCCCTTAAAATGTTAGTTTAGTATGGAGAGTGAAAAATAAAATTTCATATTTCGATATAAGTTTATTTGGAAAAGTTGTTCGGTATAGTGGTCTGTATCTGCCCTTAAAATATTTGCAGTTGAGTTGTGTCCACCTTGTATAACTTTTCATCTAAAGGCATGCGAATGTAAACTGTAAATGTAAATAAAAGTATAATAAAACAAATCTAAATTAATGAGATTTTAAACACACAAAAATAGAAGAGTATGAACTAAACTAAATAGTTCAGTTTATATTTAATTCTTTATTGCACAAAAACAAATTAAGGTAAACATAACAAAATATTTACAACTTTCTTTTTAATTTTTCATATTTTTTTTTTATATTAAACTTTTTAATTTTATTTGTTCCGTTACGCTCCAAACTTAAACGGGGATAAATAGCTTTATAATCATTAAGCAGCCGGCTCAGTTAATTTTCAAAATACACAAATTCGCCCATTCCCTGTTATACGGCCAATAAATTCTTCGCTCAAGTGCAGGGGTGGAAGGGGTGGAACTGCCAAATTGTCATGAAAATCTCCGAGGGCGATATTTACCGTTTTCTATTGGCAAAATTATACAAATTCTGAAGACTGAGCGTAAAATGGAACGGAATAAAGATAAGAAGCGGGAAAACGTTTTGCCGCTCAAAATAAAGAGAATGGGATAATCGATTTTGTCCTATCTGTGCTTTTACTATGAGATTTTATCCCACCATCTCATCCTATCTCATGCCACTTCCTAATCCCAACTAATATTATAAATGCGCAAGTGAGTTTGTATCAAAATATATATGTACTCATTGCTTTAATAAACTTTAAAAATTAACCTAAAATTTTGACTAATATATACAGATTTTAGAACATAATAAAATGTGCGAAAATACTTCGTAGTACTTAATAGTTTGTACTTTTTGTTTGATTGTTACACTTCACGCTTTATCTACTGAACCAATCTGCTTGAAACTAGGCATACACATAGTTAGGAGAACTGAGAAGGACAAAAGGTACCTTTGATCCCGGCAAAAAGCACTGTTCCCGAAATTCACGCGGGTAAAGCCGCGGGCGAAATATAAGGTGAACACAAATCAACTGCAAATATTTTAAGGGCAGATTCAGACCAGTTGTTCAGTATAGTTACTGAACAACTTTTCCAAATAAACTTATATCGAAATACTCTAAATACTAAAAGGTACTAATAAATGTGTCCACCTTATGTAGGTATTATACCACTATCCCACATCCCACTAATGTTTTAAAGGTCAAAGCTTGTAGTTAAGTATGTTTGTTACTTCTGGACGCTCTAACGGCTGGGCCAATTTTTTATGAAATTTGTTATGGTGGTAGCCTAGAACAACACATAGACTATATTTTATCCTGGAATTCCTACGGCAGCGGAGCCCCGGGCAACAGCTAGATATTGAGATAAATACTAGCCATAATATTGAAAAAGTCATCCAAGTAAAGATGACACACTGCATGGTGCTATTTATCCAATACTCATCTCGGATACCTACTTAAATCTTCAGTATTACCACGTGTTACTTCAGAAATGATGTATGTGTTTTAGTGATGGGAAATATTGACATGTCGATAAAAATCAAATGGCAGTCGTGAGATTTTTTTATAATGTTTGCATCATATTTTGTACCCCAATACAACATCCCCAACAACCGAACAACAGTCTCATGAGTATATAATTTACTAGCTGTTCCCCGCGGCTTCGCCCCGCGTGGTACTCGGTTATATCGCGCCCAAAAGTAGCCTATGTTTGACCTCAGGTCGTTAACAACATCCCTACCAAATTTCATCACAATCGGTCCAGCAGTTTAGCCGTGAAGAGGTGACAGACAGACAGACAGACTTTCGCATTTATAATATTAGTATGGATGGATAGTATGGATATTTTAACTCGAACACTGTCTTTCTCAACCTTGACATTGGCATAATCATCGTTTGGCTAAAGGATGGTGCCATAAACTAAAAATAGAATAGAAATACCCCAATACACAATACAGGTTTTCACCGTTAATTTTATCCAAGTGACCTATATACGATTTTCATACAAAACTACTTCGACATACTTGGATGTTGGACTGTTTGCTCGTTATCTTCTACAGCAGCATCAATCTAGCACTGTTTGATGTTTATACTACCAGGCCCTGGAGGAAGTCATAAAAAGTAATAAAAAAAATGCAATGCCATCACAGAATTAAAAATATATCACTAAAGTAAACCAAGAGGCTTCAGATATGAAACTAACAGTTCGACTCGCGCTTGACCGGTTTTATTTTATACTTACAACAAATGCACTAAACAAACCCCTATGCTGTGGCCGCTGTGGCCCACTTCAACATTAGCACACCTGAGCAGGGTTGGTAGATCAAAGCTAGATTTCCCTTTAAATCTGTAATACTTTCTGAAAAGGCCATTCTTGAAAGCCTGCCCCGCCATCTAGCGAAAAATCCCGGGATGCGATATCGTGCCGTGGTTTCGTTGTCAATTTTCCCCAAATTGCGAAAGTAGATACCAGTCTACCAACCAACTTTAGATCTGAGTCCATCCATACTCGTGTGGAGATAGTGTATATTTGAGTTTCCAAACTTCTCAATAGAATATTGCCAAACTTTAGCGGTTACTGTTACCTATACTATGATTTGTAGGGCTGAATACTCAATTTGTGAGGATTACCTTCCCATTATTGTGGCAATTATTACGCAATTTCGATTAGGTAGAATCGATTTTAATATCCGTTGTATTAATTTTGTAAATTGTCCGATGAAAACTTTTAGTTTCATGCTAACTAGTTTGTTTAATCTGATATTATTTGAATTATAATTAACTAGATGAAAACCCGGCTTCGCTCGGGGAAATGTATCTCGATATACACAGAACAAAATGTAGAAGAAGAAAGGGACAAAATCATATACGGAGTCTAGAGAGTATTTGCAAGCCTTAACTTTTTCAGTCGCTTCCACGGATCTGTTGTTCGTTCATGGTTTCGCCGTAAACAAGAAAATGTACGATCAAAATATTGGAGTATTAGAAACGTTTACTGACTGAAAATTTATATTTTTGATAAAAAAATGAAATGATGTCCCTTTTTGTCTTCGGGGATCCATCAAACAATAGCTGTCGTGGCATGGGTCCCAGAAGATAATTCAAGAGTTTTATTCAGCCACTGACATTTGCCTCGTGCTTTCTTTCAAGACTTAAATTCTGTACTTGGCTTCCGTAGTAAGAGGATGAAAAACCTTATATTAGTGAAGTTCCCCTTTAAAAAAAACGGGCCTCTTACTAGTCCCTATTAGTAGACCACCCTTTTAAAAAAAATCTTCATTTCATACTTTTTGTCAGTAACAGATCATATTTCAGTCCTTCGCGTCGGTGTTGTAAGAAGTGACTAAAAGTTAAAAATTTCTAAATAATTAAATTTACTTAGGCGTACCTCTGTCCGACTTGTGGCGGACTCAAATCATTCCGTTCTCGGCATCTATCCCCGGTCAGCGAGACAGCACAATACAAGATGTAAGGCGACATCTCCCTCATTCAATTGTTCTTTAGTAGGTTACCTGGGTCTTGGATGGATGTTTATCTATATTCGCATTAGTTATAAAATATAGTATCGTTGAGTAAATATCACATAACACAAGTCTCGAACATTGGGGTTAACTCAATCTTTATGATTTGTCCCTATGTATTTATTTATTATTATTCCCAAGAAGATATCGTCAACGACAGCACACATTCATCCCATCACTACTGTAACATCGATGCCGATATGGCGGGATTTTAGTTGTAATAAAAATGTTTTATAAATGCCATTCGGTTGAATCCCGTAAAGTTGGCACATAAAAGTCAGTACATCGATAATGCAATTCCGATTTTATGATTTAGCTAATAAGGGGTGAAATCGAATGAAACATGGGTATTCTTAAAATAATGAGAGATTTTTGTATTGGTTTTAACTATTGTTTTGTTGGCACTGTTTATGGATAGTAAAATGTTCTTGATATAAAATGGAGATATAAGACACTATAATAGGGATAGTAGGGAGATTATTATTCATCCGAGCGTGTTTCCTAGTTGCATCTTTAGCTTACTTAGGAGTACCCAAAATCGGCGAGCTTGTATGACGAGGGTGATGAGTGTGGAGGAAGTGATGGAGGTATATAAGGATCGTTGCCAATGGAAATCTCTAGTCTCTGCCTACCCTACGGGAGACAGGCGTGATGATATGTATGTATGTATCTTTAGCTTACGCTTCAGAGCTCAGGGTATGCTTTTATTTAATCCTGATTTGGCGGTACTGGTTTTTACAATGGTGGGACCACAAGTTGGCAACGTTTTAGTGACACTCTCAAGTCCTCAAGGTTTCACAAGCGTAAATGGCTGTGGTGACCCCGTGCCCATTTAGAGCATAACACTTTCGCTAACAGTAACGCCTCTAGACGTAGATAGCAATTAACTGTTATTGTTATCTCATTTACTGCCCGCGACAGTGTCAACAACCGGAGTGGCCACAGACAGGCGACCCCCTCTGTTAAAAGTCTGTCGGTCATACTACTAAATATTCAAATGTAAACTCGTCTGATTTGACTCAAATTTTGTGAATTGACGTTTTTGAAGAAAATGCTGCTATGGAGTTTGTGGCGCCACTTCATCTCCACTTGCGTTTTGGAAGTGGTGGTAAACTTAAAATAAGTAACAATTGACGTCAATAAGTGATAAGATATTGAAAATAAACAATTTGAATTTGAATTTACTGGTACTTGTGAGCGTGTATTGTTTGCTTGTGTTGAATAATTTTGTCAAGTGTGTGCGTAGCGATGACGTCGAATAATGCATTGTGTGTGTAGCGCAGAATTTGGCAGACTTTGGGCATGCCTTCACCAGTTTGTTTAATACTCTAAGGTGCCCATCCATGTATAAAATAAAGCTGAGCAAGACTTACACCCGTAGTCTCAAACGTTTCTTCATAGGTCGCCTCCACTCAACCTAATTTGAGGACGCCTCAAGGAAGTCCTCCAACTTTCCTTGAAAATGGTATTCTTGATTGTTTCCTTGAGGAAACTCCAGTGAAGATGAGTCAAGGAATGACGTCCCGTTTCATTTCTGTATGTTGGTAAACCGCTTAACTTTTTGACGTAAAGAGAGTTTTTGACAAAGTTTATTTTTCAATTTTAGCTTACTGGCATAGATTTATTATGAACCAACAAAATACTTTATACACAAAGAACTTATTATAATAGGTACGAGTTCTTTTAAATCTGGTCCTCAATAAAAGCACCTACATTTCGTCAAACGAAACTTTCGAGGTTTCCTTATGGTACCTCTCGACCTACCTTATATTTGACAGTTCGTTCCTCACCTCCAGTGAATAATTTCCTTAAGGTGAGGAAGCTAGTGTCAACTATGAATACCATTGAGGTCAAGTGAGGATTCGAGTTTGAGGAAACGTTTGAGAATATGGGTGTTCCTATAGTTGCGTTTAAATTGACGTTAATTAAATAAATACCGTTCAAAGTAACGTTGAATTTCACGGTATCAGTTTAGCACCTGGAGCGGCGAAACCGTAATTAAAATAAACGGTTAGCGCATTAACGTTATTATGATATTACACTAATCAGCGCGTTGTTACAATGCAACGGTTTTGTGGATTGTGATTCTAAATCCTATTCAGGGATATTCAGTCAAATATTAGCACAGGATTATAGAAAACTATACTATTTAGTACAGGTGACCTACTATCATCTCTAAAAACCATGCAAGTTCCAGTGAGTAAGCGAGACAGCGCAATACATGATGTAAGGCGACATCTCCCATAATCACTGGAACTTGCATGGTTTTAAGAGATGGTAGTAACCCCCCAGATCACACTCATTAAGTCTATGGTACCTACAAATGTTCGATGCCATACAAAGAAAACGCGCCAAATTTAGTGAAGGTACTTACCAATAGTTTCTAGGTTTATGCTCTCATTGCATAAGATTGGCGTGTTTCTTTGTATGGCGGTCGAACATCTGTAGGAGTCTTACGAAATCTGGGGGGGTTACTACCGTCTCTTATAACCATGCAAGATCCAGTGAGTAAGCGAGACAGCTCAATACATGATGTATGGCGACATCTCCCTTACTCAATCGTTCTTGCATGGTTTTAAGAGATGGTGGTAAGCCACCTGTACCAATATAACCTGAGAAATGTTACATAATAATGTCATCTATCGATCGTCCATATCGTGTTTCTTCCCTAATCGAAAAAGATCCGCTGTAAATTATATCGTCTAAAATAAAACCAATATTATTCATTGCAATTCAATTTATTCCGTTGATTTAGGTAAATCAAATATTTTTTTAATGTCCATCCAATGCTGAAATCGTGTCATTTAACTCATTATGATGCAAAACGAAAGGTTAAAGACTGACAGACATGGAAGTCACTCCACCAACACGAACATTGTTGTTGTTGTTAGACTTATAGATAGACTAGCGACCCGCCCCGACTTCGCATGGGCATAAAAACCTTCCTCTTGAATCACTCTATCTATTAAAAAAAAACGCACCAAAATCCGTTGCGTAGTTTTAAAGATTTAAGCATACATAGGGATATAGGGACAGAGAAAGTGACTTTGTTTTATACTATGTAGTGATACTGCATCCATTGGTGTGTAGATATTTTTGGCGGTTGCTTTGACCAAACGAGAATTCATTTATTTGTATTTTGTATGCTGATCCTGGCCGAACATGCTTATCTGTTTATTTTTAGTTCATCAATACTGCAATAATGTAATTTATGTGTATGTTACTTTAATATGTTCAACAAATAGATAGATAGATAGATAGATATACTCTTTATTGTACCATTATCATACAAATTATACATGTTGAATACAAATACAAACAATGTGTACAAAGGCGGACTTATCGCTGATGCAATTTCTTCCAGCCAACCTTACCAAATAAAGCATCTTGAAACTTGAATCTTGCCACGCTGCATAAATTATGTGGTTCTCTTCTTTTATCTCCTATTTCAGTTTCTCCTACTACACCTGCATCCAGTTGGAACCTACTCTGCTTATTTCAAGGTATATTTTAATGATCTTCATCAAAGTCGTCAAAATCAATCTCTCCTAGTGTGCATTTCTCGTTTTTGTTTTCAATTTTATTATTTCTCTGTCTATCGATCCCTGATTCCATTATATTTTCATTTTCTATCTTATTAGATGAATCATTAAATTGTGGTATCACGATTCCAATATTTTCATTTTTGATTATTATATTATCACCATTGAAACTATGAATATGTTTATCACTGTTTGTTACTCCGAAATTATTTTCAATACTATTACGTAAGGTATTTACAAAATTTACATTTCTAGTCAAACTTTGTTTGTAAATAATGAAACCTAACAATAAAATTGATATTCTCATTTCGCGTCTTTCGCTGGTGTTGTGCAACAGGACAATTGTCAATTTTTATTATTATCTTTCGATTGGCTGTTTATATTAACTTTCTTTTGAGGAAGTTCGGGGTGAATTTGTACATTTTTCTATTAAAATTTTCTGATAAAAAAAAAAAAATACTATTTTGTTTTACAATAAAAATTTAAATCAAGAGAATTTATTTGACACTTTTGATTACAGAATCAAGCTTTCAATTAAAATTGAATGCGTAGTTAATGTTTTTCTTATTTATTTAGAAAATTCATGTTAAAATATATGATTTTATTCATCGTTCGGCTGGCAACTGTTGTCTGTGACTCTAAAATAGAAATTGTATGGACATTCAACAAAAATAGTAGCTGGAACTGAATATTCCACGCAGATCCCACCCATTTTGAAAAATTCTGGACAGTCCTTATATCCAGTTCGTTCATTCGATTTTTCAAATCCATCAATATTCCTTTTAGCTATTTTCTTCTTATCTTTAGCTTCAACATTAGGAGTTTGAGTAGAATGATCAGTTTTATTTAAATTAGTACTGACCTCGGTAGTCAAAGATTCATTTTTATCAGTTGTGGCTTCATTTGTTTTTAAAGTTGTTTCTTCAGGTGTTTTGGAAGTTGTAGCATCTTTAATTTTATTCCTATCGGCTTTATCGTTTTCCTTTTTATCAGATTCCTTTTTATTTTTATCTTTAACTAAATTGTCGAGTTCACCAACTAATCCTTTAGCTCCAGATTCCAAACTACCAACTAGAGCATTAAGTAGAATATTATTACCTTGTTTATTTTCTTTCTTGTCTAAAGTATTTTCTAGATTTTCGTTTAAATTGTGAATATTGTCTTGAAGAGGACTTGAGAGATCGTTTAAAAGACCACATTGGGCACCCAAAAAACAAAAAGATAGAATTAATATTTTCATTTTGTGCAACTCGTATCTCTGTTGCAATGAAACTGACATATTTCTGCATTGGGTTATCAAATCGTATGTCCTTAGAAGGAAGATTGGGTTGATGTAGATCTAAATCAGTTATTTTTCACCTAAATTTAAGTTTCAACGTACCTTATTGCTGTTGAGAAACCTTTATAACAGATATTAAATTTTTTATAACGCATTATTACTTTCCTGGCGCTAAAAGTGTTAAGTTTAACCCAAAGGTTGGATATTAACAATTAAATAATGTTTTTAAGGTCGTCTATTGCGTTTTTATAATTTGTGTTATATCCTGTTTAATAATAATAATAAAATTAAAATATTCTATTATTCTCTTGAGAATCTGTAAGTCATCGTATAGACAGACCACGGACATTGATGCCATACCAAAATAAATAATAGTACTAAAGCATCCAGTCATATGGCTTAAAATGCAACCGACAAAAAACTATGATATTTGATCATGGAGTGCTATTTTTGAAAGTATGACATACTAAAACCGATGAGTCGAATGCCAAAAACCACCTCTGGTTTAAACATTGAGAGCGCCGTAGACAAGCATCTAATCGGCACCCCTATATTAAAAATAACTGGTACAATAGTTTGAACGATAAACCACCAACATATTCAACAAAAACTCACTTAAATCAGAGATAATGTACCATCGACAAGGTGGTTTGTAGGCGTAAGATTTAGTTAGTACCATCCGTGAAATTTATCGTTTGTTATAAATTGAAGCAAATTGTGGTTGTAAGCAAAAATAATAGTGTTTATTGTCTAAGTAGGTGGCTACTTACTGGCGCAATTAATTTTATGCTATATTGTATATTTTTTCTTTATTTTACAATACTGCTCGCGCCCCTGTGTACCTTCGCGCCCCTAGGCACATGCCTAATCTGCCTTAAGGATAATCCGCCTCTGATCGAATGATTATCATTTGTTCTCGATTTTCACGCGACATACATCGGTGACTCGAACGAAAATCATTCTTATTTGAGTACATACATTTCATAAATAGCACTCCATGTCACCCCAACTTACTCTTGACATGATTTTTTAAATTGATAAAAGGGCATAAAGCTAACTACATTATGTATTGAAAACAGATAAAGGTTTAATTTATTAGTTATTATTGCAATCTATTTATAGTTAATTAATAATTATGTAATAATTTATTACGATAAGATGACAAGGAATTAAAAAAAAACAATAAGTGTTAGTGACTTATTTGCAGTGTGTAACACTGGCTGGCAAGGTCAAGCACTCTTACACACTGATCACAGAATATATAATAGCCCTGATGCCAGTTGTAAACCACGATACATCAACTTATGTAGCTTATTTGAAATAAATTCTCGTAGGAATAGAAACCACGAACTACATTAGAGGATAAGAAAAAAATAAGTTTCCTAAAGAAATCTGACACAGCCTAACGACTGCCATCTAGCAATAACAGCCGGGACCAAGAGATTTAACGTGTCTTTCAAAGTATGGATGCCAAGATAGAAATGCCAAAGTGACAACACATCCCAGACAAGCCGCGCTTGCCATCGCTTAATACGCACGCCGCGATAGATTATAATATATCTGTCTTATTATACATATACTAGATTTCGCACGCGACTTCGCCCCCGTGAACTTTCCTCGGGAACAGGGCTTTTCCCGGGATGAAAGGTATATGTCCTTCTCCTGGTTCTAAGCTACCTCCACAGCAATTTTCAGCTAAATCAGTTCAGCCATTCGTTATAAATAGTGTAACCAACACGACTTTCTTTTATATAATAAGATAATATTTTTTGTTTGAAGTGACATTGGGTGGGGCACATAGCGCAAAGAACGATGACAGATGGGGCAGAGAGGTTCTCGAATAGCGATCACGCACTAGCAAGCGCAGCATCGGACACCCACCGACCAGATGGTAGGAAGACCTGAAGAAGGTCGCAGGCAAGCGCTAGATGCAGACCGCTTCCAAACGGTCATTCTGAAAATCCTTGGGGGAGGCCTATGGCCAGCAGTGGGCAACATGCAGTTAAATTCAGATACATAAATAATATTTGTATTAAAGAGCAACAAACAGACAACCTTGCAAACTCCAATAATATTAGTAGGATTTGTCGGGGTGTATTAATTTGTTCTGTCTGTCTGTTAATAAACACGACCTACTTAACTGGGGCGAACAAGATCAAACTTCGTACGTACAGTCAGACACGATAAATATCACTATTTACTATGATTTTTACCAAAGAAGAAGAGTTACTTTTGTTAAGAGATGAGATGATTAGAGATGAGGTATTGATGAGATAATTAAAACGCAGACGACGCTAGCCTTTGATTAAAGGAAGTTTTTTTTCTAAAAAAAAATCTAATTGCGTTTATTAAACTCACGATCAAATCTGAGATGACACAATAATATGTCACCTTATTAATAGGTACTTACCTTGTTACAGATTTTTGGAAATATAAAAATATATTTTTATCATTAATCTTTTTTAATCCACCATGATATAAAAAAATATAAATGATCGGCTGTATATACTCACCAATTTGGTATATAAGGTGAATTTAAATCAACTGCAAATATTTTAAGGGCAGATTCAGACCACTAAACTGAACAACTTTCCCCAATAAACTTATGTCGAAACACGAAAAATTTTTTTTGACCTCCCATACTAATTGAGAATCAGCTGACCTAGTTTCGTATGGAGAGTGAAAAATAAGATTTATTATTTCGATATAAGTTTATTTGGAAAAGTTGTTCAGTATAGTGGTCTGTATCTGCCCTTAAAATATTTTGCAGTTGATTTGTGTCCACTTTATATTAGCAGAAGTACTGTAAGTAGTACAGCTTGTCCATGATTTAAAGCATAGAAAGCCAGTGCCCCTAGTATGAGTTTTTCTTAACGCAGACACTAGCGACTGCGTTAGGATTTTGTATGGGATTTCTTAGTTGCCTTACTATCCGCCAGAGGCGCTGTACAGGTCTGCCCAAATCGCTAACGCAGTCGCTAGCGTCTGCGTTAGGAAAAACTCATACTAGGGGCACAGGAAATCAAAACTTTTTCTCGGTTAGAACTTCTTAATTCGATTTACCTACAAATTTTATTATTATAATTTTTTTGATTCTTTTCTCTAAGAGACTGTACTAAGAGTTATTATAACTATGTTAGCGGCTTCACAGAACGATGCATCTGCTCTTCGGATAGTACTTAAGAAACTGGATATTCCGACTTTAATTATAAAAGAGTTTTTATTCGGCTTGTTGTGGAATGGACTGTATATATATTAACTGTGTGATAAATAAAAAGATTATGTTGATAAAAGGTTTTTGAATGAAAATAAATGGATATAACTTACCTACGGGACAGGTGAATGACAAAGTATGTGCAAAAACAACTAAAAAACGTGACAATTAGAATTTCTTTTAAAAATATATAAAAAAAAAGGTTAATCTGAAATGAGTTTATAACACGGCTAAATATCATTTTCTCTCTTTAACCGAGCATGTTTCGAAGTTGCATCTTCAGCTTACGCTTTAGAGCCTAGGGTATGCTTATCATGCTCGGCGGTACTAGTTATAATCCATACTAATATTATAAATGCGAAAGTCTGTCTGTCTGTCTGTCTTTCTGTCTGTCTGTCTGTCTGTCTGTCTGTCTGTCACCTCTTCACGGCTAAACTGCTGGATCGATTGTGATGAAATTTGGTAGGGATGTAGTTAACAACCTGAGGTCAAACATAGGCTACTTTTGGACGCGATATAACCGAGTCCCACGCGGGGCGAAGCCGCGGGCAACAGCTAGTTTTTTATATATAAAGTACCTGGGCGACCGAGCTTCACACGTTGTAAGCAGAAAATCTTTTTGCGTGAAAATGAATTTTCCCAGACATGGAACCTAGCTAGATTATCTTTTTGACTATGTAAGAACTTATGTTTAAAATTTTAAAGAAATCGTTAGTGACGTTTTCGAAAACGCGACCACAAATAAATTTATTGCTCGTTTAATAGTATAGGATGTATAAAATAAAACAAGCTATGGAGCATAGATTTAAAAGAAAAAGTTTGCCTCGCCGCGCGCGATTCGTAATTCTTTGCTATGGAGCGACTGCTGTTTAACCTCTGTAATCCAAAATATAATTTTCTCATTAATTCTTTATCCCTTTCTATATTATACAAAGTGTAAAATCTTTTAATGTTCACTTATTAATTTCATTTATTAGCTAAATGTTTAGAGATAAGAGTATTTCGTAAAGTCATTAAGCATTTCAAAACTATTAACTCTTTTTGAAATTAAGGGAAAGCTGGTAAAACTCTGAGATAATGCTAAATAGTAGAAACAAAAACTTGAGACATATTACTTCCGATAAAACAACAAGGGCGTCGCCAGCCGTTAACCTAGGGGGGGGGGAGGGGGGGGGGGCAAGTCGCCGATGCAATACGACATTAAAAGCAATATGATTTAAGAAACACGTGCCCTGCATCCTTGGACGTAAATCTATACCCGGCATAAACTGAATTCTTAGAGCATTTAACCAACCGGAGACGCCACGCGAACTTATTTCTACGTAAAAAAGTCTGTCATTCTACGCGCTGAGGGAGGAAACATACAATAAGTATTAACACTACTTACACACACACTTGATAAAAAAAAAACACAAGCAAAAAATACACGCAACCAGCAATATTTAAGGAAGAAACCGTCTCGGTTTAGCTCAGTGAATAGATGGCAGTATGGAGACGCCAAAGTGCCATTGATAAATCAAAGAAAACAGTTGAAATATTAAAAGATTAGGCAGGGACTCATGATTTTGGACGATATAAGCACATAAAAAGATCCAATAATCACGAACCGTCTCTACAATCCAACTAATATTATAAATGCGAAACTGAGTTTGTATATTTGTTTGTTACCTCTTCACGCTACCTATCTACTGAACCAATAGGGTATAGGGTACCTTTCAACCCGGGAAAAAGCACTGTTCCCGAGGGAATCTCACGCGGGCAAATACGCGGGCCAAAGGTAGTACTTCCATAAAGCAGGTTTCTCCATAAAATACGCAGAGTTCTGACGGCCCGTCCGCTGAATTCAGAGGTTCCATCATACTTCTAACAATTAATGCTAAAACTTAAGTATTAAAGTATACACAGTCTTTGAATCTATGAAGGTAGAAATAAATTACCTTACCTAGTGGCCACTCTGGCTAATTTAATGCTCTAAAACTGAACTATAAAAGTGCCCATTTGGCTCGACCCCGCTTTTTATCCACCACCTGTGAATTAATGTCCAAACCCTTTAAAATTGATTCAGGGAATGTAATTTCGGAGAAATCATTGGAAAGACATATTGAGCGGCAATTTTTTTTTTTGGAGAGTTTGATAGACTATTAACGTGCGTGTCAAGCGATGGCAAAGTGTATCCTGACTTGGATCGGTTGCCATTAATGTTTTCATTTTCACGTTTCATTTCAAAAACAGATTTTCTTCTTATTTTTGAGTCGAAATGGCTGTGCTATATATGAATAACACTACAAAGTATATAACAAAGTCGCTTTTTCTGTCCCTTTGTATGCTTAAATCTTTAAAACCACGCAACGAATTTTGATGCGCTTTTTTTAAATAGATAGAGTGATTCAAGAGGAAGGTTTTTATGCCCATGCGAAGCCGGCGCGGGGCGCTAGTTATATATATTTTAAATATGTTTCGACCAGTACCTAGCCACGTCCACCGCTGTCGTTTGCCTCCTCCAAATCCTCAGTCGTACAGAAACTGAGCAATTGGGGCATATCAGAAGATGAGCCAATCATTTCGATTTCAAGCTCAAGCCGAGGTAAGGCTGTTGTTGTTTGACCATGTAAATAAAAAAAATAAAAAAAAACCGTTAATCCCAGCTGTACAGCTCGTGATGCAAGAGAAATTCCAGGGTAAACGTAAACCCGGAAGAAGGAGAAAAACCTCTTGGCTGAAGAATTTAAGAGATTGGTTTCATTTGAGTACCAGGACGCTCTTCCGTGCAGCAGCTTCAAAAGTTAGGATAGCCATGATGGTCGCCAACCTTCATTAAGAAGCGGCACTATATGAAGAAGAATCCCAGCTGTAATATCTAGATGGCAGTCGCACGCGAGGCGTGTAAAAAAAGCAAAATTAAAAAAAAAAACATTAATAACCCCAGCTGTAAGATGTCACCTTTTGTCTAAAGACTTAAGCTGCTGCCTAGTTTGTGTGCACCAACTTATGGTACAAGAACTTGGCAACTGAACTGATACCGTACCTCGCACCTGCTGTGTGACTTGGAGTTTGTGTTGACTAAGTGCTGGCTCATAAGTAGGTAAGGGAACAGAGAGAAAGGTTGCGACTGAGGAGCCCGATGGTCTAGCAGCTAGATGCAAGGGGCCATCAGGAAAAATGGTATAAAAATGTGCGTGTTCGTAATCATTTGTTTCAATATTGGTTTGGTAGCCACTAAGTCATATTTCTATATTGAACTTTGTCTTATATCCTTAGTGCTTTGGAAGAACCGGAACGCAATACCTAGCTGTTGTTATTTTCGAGTTTGCAAAATAACATACTTGTCTATGTCTAGTTTGAGAAGCGCAGATGAAATATAAAACAAGCCAGCCGTTTTTAATTTACGTACCCATTCTGGAGATTTCTATTCCCGAGATACAGACTAACGTACAGTGATTTAGTTCGAAGATGGACTGTTACTGGATGGGATAATGGACATACTGAACACCATTAAATATTTTTTAATTATAGCTGAGTAAAGATATTTTATTTATTAACTAGCGACCCTCCCCGGCTTCGCATGGGCATAAAACCTTCCTCTTGAATCACTCTATCTATTAAAAAAAAAACGAATCAAAATCCGTTGCGTAGTTTTAAAGATTTAAGCATACAAAGGGACAGAGAAAGCGACTTTGTTTTATACAATGTAGTGATTAAGTAGTAAGTATTCGAGTGGCATATTACATGTTTCACCTTTACTCAGGTACTTACTGCATTTCGGCATAACAAAGCCAAGAATGACGCTATTCTAGTCACAGAATTAGTAATAGTACTACGTATGAAACAAAATCCTAACGCTCGCATCTGCGTTTATAAAATCTCATACTAGGGGTACAGTACCTACTTGTGTGTTCTATTTCGAACTCAGCGCTGTTGTACACATTATCTCTATTCCGATATTTACTCATGTTTATGTGGTGTTAGAGTTTATTAGGTTAGGTCAGGTTTCACCTGCCTCAGTGTCTATTTATAAGTGGATAATAGATATTGGTGGTAATATGAAATTAAAACGAGAAATGCCTAAGTTTACAGCATTTTTTTTGCGTCGTTGGTTCCTTTCGTTGGTTGGAATCCCTTGGCCCTGAGTTTAAATTAATTAGATATAGATAAAGAGAAAATAAGTTTATTTATGGTATTTTTTTTAATTAACTCACCCACTGCTGGGCAAAGGTCTCCCCCATCTCCTTCCAAACCTCTCTCTGTTCGGCCACATCCAGCCACCTGCTCTCGAACCTTCTCAGGTCGTCACTCCAGCGCATCCGTGGTCTTCCCCTTCTTCTCCAACCACCCTCCGGTTGCCATTTAGTGTATTATTTATGGTAAAAAAAATCTTAGAATCCAGACACTAGAAAACTTCTTGTTACGAGACAATTATGTTCGCAACCTGAGCGAGGGTGAAAGGTCGGTAATATAAAGGATTAAATACCCGGTTAAGATCGTTATGTTTGGGGTATAATACCGTTCAAGGTAAGGATAAAGGTCGCTATAAAATGTATGAGCAGTAGAATTCCATTCAATTAATTTATTCACATACTTCTTTGTCCTAGCGTATTTCCCGGTCGAATCTTCAGCTAACGCTTCAGAGCCCAGGGTTCGTTATTAATCATGGTCCTGATTTGGACGAACCGGAACAATGAAGCGACTGCCGTCTGAGCTCCGTAACCCCTTTTACAGGGAAGCCAGACCAACAGGAACATGACCCGGGTGTGTTAGTGGCCAACACTGTCAGATTTTTCAGGCATAGCCTTAACGACTGCCATCCACCGATAACAGCCGGGACCAACGGCTTAACGTGCCTTCCGAAGCACGGAGGAGCTCAAGATAGAAATGCCACTAATGGCGACCAATCCAAACATGACCGCGCATTTGCCGTCACCGTCGCTTAACGCGCATTATCGTTACGAACACGCGCGTCGCGCTAGGCTATCGAGCTTCTCCTTATTTATTCGCATACATTTAAGCATAATAGGTAACAAATAAAAAAACCGGTCAAGTGCGAGTTGAACTCGCGTGGAGAGGGTTCCCTACAATGCCAATGTCAGTTTTTAAATTCAATTGTGGCATGTCAACAAACTACTACTACCTACCGCCATCTAGTGGTGTTTTAGTGAGCTATTACGGTTTATATTAAATTTACCACTTAATCGTCAATTGACAGAGTTCTTGTAGGTTTTCCTGTAATCTACAGGCAATGAACTATATTTTGTATTTTTTTTCACAATTTTAGGCTCAGTAGTTTCGGAGATTAGGGGGGGGGGGGAATGTTCAATTTTCGTCTTCTTACATGAATAAAATCAAACCTATTTATGTTACAATAATAACAAAAATATATTTGAAATCCTCATAACAAGCCCTTTCTTTTGATATATAACACGGTAAGCTTTGCCAAACTTTTTTTTTAATTCCTAGTTTGCCCCCCGAAAATGGTACTTATTTTATAAAAAATATTTATTTACATTGCACATCTGTGTTTGGGTCACAGGATCACACCATCCTACCAAATTTCATCTGTTTTGGTCCAGTAGGTTCAGAGAAAATTGGCTGTGACAGACCCACGGACGGACAGACAGACGCACGAGTGATCCTATAAGGGTTCCGTTTTTACATTTTTGTACGGAACCCTAAAAAGTGCAGTTATGAATGAGCTGGTTTGTTATTCTCATCAGAGTTCCGATCCCTGGAGACATCTTTACAATATTACTTGTAAACAATGAAACTTCGGTAATACGGTTTGATCAAAATATATTAATATACAGAACATATGGAGCACCTTACTGGCTACCGGCCAAGTAATATGGGGTCGTATTATATCAACCAAATTAAATTACATCGAGACTGGTATATCTACTTTTAAAATCATGTTCTCTGAGTGAATTCACAAAGGTAGCATTATACATTATTTGCTATAGACAGTAATGTAATTCTTTATTTGTTTTATTGTTTTTATATTTTTGTATCGCAGCTATTGTATTGGGATCTTCCTGTGATGATAGTTGTAAGGTGAATAAATAAAAATAAAAAATATATTTTTTCAATTAATTTCTTAACACATCACCACTATCACTACATTGTATAAAACAAAGTCGCTTTCCGCTGTCTGTCTTATGTATGCTTTTTGGAACTACGCAACGGATTTTGATGCGGTTTTTTTAATAGATACAGTGATTCAAGAGGATGGTTTATATGTATAATACATGTATTATATAGCATTGCACACGTGAGGAGCCGGAGCGGAATGACATCAATAAGTGATATTCTTATCACTTATTGCGTATATACATACTAAATTTACCACCACTGCCAAAGCGCAAGTGGAGTAGAAGCGGTGCCACATATTCCACTGCAGTATATTTTCTCCAAAAAACGTCAATTTACAACATTTTAGTCAAAATAGACAAATTTATATTTGTGTCAAATATTTTGTATAATTTGAAAATATTAATGATTTTAATTAATTCGTTTGATAAATAAAAATGACAAATAATAAAATAAAGATGTCAAGATGTGGCTCACACTGTATATCTTAAAAATAGCACTCTTCTCCTCTTGGCTAAGGAAAGAAAATACTTATATTCACTACATCCATAAAAAAAATACTGGCTATTTCTATGACTATACAGCTTATTTTTTTTTTGCTACAACTACAGCTACGGCGTAATCCGATAAAGCGGTTCAAAACCCGACAATCGTATTTCGAATCGCGGGAATAAGTAAAAAAAAAAATTACATGTTTGAAAAGCCAGAGAGTAAACTGGATTTAGGAAGTATAGACAATAGACAGACCCGGATTTTGCCATTCATATGCAACGAATTTTCGGGTTTCGATAGAATAGAATGGCAGATGACGCCGACTTTGATTTCATTTGCGGTTTCGAAGCGCTTAGTCCGAAAATTTTGAACTTTTTTTATCCTATTTTTCGGTTAACCAGTAGTCTATTAGTCTATTCTTAGTCTATTCTTCCCGTAGTTGTCGTAAAAGGCGAGAAAAAATAACATTTTTATATTATCGTAAACGTTGTTGATAGCATAATTAAACAGTTACTCGTTACAATACAATACAATACAAAACCCTTTATTCCACATACAATACAGAAAATAGATTATAAACAACAATTATAAAACGCAAAAAGCGGTCTTATCGCTAAAAGCAATTTCTTCAAGGCAACCTATAAGAATGGTGGTAGATAATGAAATGTTTAAGATATTTAGCTATATTGTGTTACTGTTTGTTTACCTAAAATAAAATAATATCTCGTACGTTTAGCCAATGCTCTAGAGGGTTACTACCATCTCTTTTAAAACTGTAGCGAGACACTCGCCACTCATAACAAACCTCAACCTATCGTTTGGCAACGGCTGCGCGCGCAATGAAAAACATCGACGGATCGCGGCGTTCTTCATTCGTCGGTTCTCTACGACATGACACGCGTCTCTGGTGTCGATATTCTTATATTGTAAACTGTGTTGTAAAATTGTAATATATCTATCTGTATATACTATCCTCTTTTGCTATCAAGTTCCTCTCTATACCTTCTCCGCTTTCTACCTACTACCGCTTCGCCTGCTTCCTACTGCTATACTTAACTACACATCGTGTGCGACTGAATGCCGATCTTGTTAGAAGTTGGTTTAGTGGAAACCCACACGCAACCTTCTACACTGGTGACCACCGACTACGAACAAGAAGCACCTTTTGCGCCGATTTGTGACCTGGAAATCGTGAGCATAAAATAAAAATAATTTTGAATAAAAAATTTTTCCTGTCAAACAAACTTCGTTGCCAATAGCAACAAAGAGGTTGGCCGTGACCTTACTTACACGAGTGGTGAGCGACTTTTGTTTTTAAAATGTGCGAGTCCGAAAAAGTGATTAAAATTGATGAAGTATTGAGAGTTGGTGTAAAAGTACCACCATTTTGGCCAGAAGAACCGGCTTTATGGTTTGCCCAATTAGAGTGTCAATTTGATCTTTCCCGAATTACTACTGATGATACAAAATTCAATTATCTCGTAGCACAGCTTGATCACCAATACGCCATCGAAGTGAAAGATATCATTACTAGGCCTCCTGAAAAGGACAAATATTTGAAATTGAAGACCGAGCTTATAAGGCGTCTGTCCGCTTCACAGGAAAAGCGCGTGAAACAATTACTTATGCACGAGGAGCTTGGCGACCGAAAGCCCTCGCAATTCCTGCGTCACTTGGAGAGTTTAGCGGGTCCTTCAATACCCAGTGATTTTTTGGCCACTTTATGGACTAGTCGACTGCCACAGAATATACAGACTGTTATTGCTTCACAGATGGATCTTTCTTTAGATAAACTGGGAGAATTGGCTGATAAAGTGTACGAAATTGCTCCTGCTATACCTCAGGTCTCCATGGCTAGCACTTCTACTGTCATCACACCATCTTCGCCTATGGAAGAGCTAACAAGGCAGGTCAATGAGCTAACCAGGCAAGTAGCAGCCCTTACTAATGACAGGAATAACAGAAGTCACTCACGTTTCAAGCCTAGTTTTCAGAGAAACCGCTCAAGCAGTCGCTCGAATTACACACAGCCACCGCCAGACCACCCGCACTGTTTCTACCACTATACTTTTGGAGCTCAGGCGAAGAAGTGTAGGCAGCCCTGCACATTCGAGTCGGGAAACGCCCAGGGCGGTCGGAAGTAGCGGCCAACGACTGCCCTCCATCTACAGGCCGTCTTTTTGTCACCGACCGCGCCACGAAAATGCAATTCCTTGTGGATACTGGCTCAGACTTGTGCGTTTTCCCACGGTCAGCAGTCAAGACGTCCTGCGCTCGTTCCAAGTATGATCTAATAGCGGCAAACGGCAGTATCATCCATACTTACGGGCCTATACAGCTTCATCTCAATTTAGGACTCAGACGCATATTTTCTTGGAGCTTCACAATAGCCGACGTGTCAAAACCCATCATTGGTGTTGATCTGCTTAGCCACTACAACTTACTAGTTGATTGCAGGAATCAACGTCTGGTTGACGGTACTACAACTTTACATGTCGCCGCCATTTCAGAAAGAACAGGAACCACTGACGATATCGCCTCTGTGAAATCTGTTAATGGTGAGTCAGAATTCCATCAAATACTTCGAGAGTTTCCGGAGATTACAAGGCCTGCTGGTGTGCATTCACCGCCAAAGCACAGCACACTACACTATATTAAGACTACGCCAGGACCTCCAGTATCTTGTAAACCACGACGTCTAGATCCAGCTCGACTTCAGACTGCCAAGAAGGAGTTTGAGTTCATGCTTGCCAGTGGCATTGCTCGCCGTTCGGAGAGTCCATGGTCTTCGGCTTTGCACATGGTGAGAAAGAAGGACAATTCATGGCGACCTTGTGGGGACTACCGAGCTCTGAATTCCCGCACTATACCTGATCGCTACCCTATACGACACATTCATGACTTCTCACATCAACTTTCTGGATGTTCCATCTTCTCCACCATCGATTTAGTTAAGGCCTACCATCAAATAGCTGTAAATCCTGCTGATATTCCCAAAACAGCGATTACTACACCGTTCGGACTCTTTGAATTTCCGTTCATGACTTTTGGCTTAAGAAACGCTGCCCAAACTTTTCAAAGGTTCCTTGATGAAGTGCTCCTGGGCCTTGATTTCTGCTATGGGTACATCGACGATATCTTGATTTTCTCAAATTCCGTGGAACAACACAAAGCTCATCTTCGCATACTCTTCGGACGCCTCAAACAATATGGCATATGGGTCAACACATCAAAATGTTTCCTTGGAAAAGAAGAGGTAACCTTTCTAGGATACTCAGTTTCAGCTGCCGGTACTAAACCCCTCGTTACTAAAGTCCAAGCGCTTCAGGAGTACACTGTTCCCAAAACTGTTAAAGAGCTTCGAAGATTCTTGGGCATGCTGAACTTTTACCGTCGCTTCATACGAAACGCTGCTCAACTTCAAGCACCGCTGCACGCAGTACTATCTGGCCCTAAAGTTAAAGGTTCACATCCAGTGAATATGACACCTGATATGCTTAAAGCGTTTGAAGATTGTAAGACCTCATTGTCAAATGCCACACTACTTGCCCATCCAAACCCAACTGCAGATTTAGCCATCGTGACTGATGCATCAGATTTGGGTATTGGTGCAGTCTTGCAACAGCGAAAAGGAAAGGAGTGGCAACCTTTGGCCTTTTATTCGCATAAACTGAGCCCATCTCAAAAAAAGTATAGCCCATACGACCGGGAGCTGTTAGCTGTTTACGAGGCCATTAAGTACTTCCGCCACATGGTCGAGGCGAGGACATTTGCCATACTAACTGATCATAAACCACTCACCTTTGCCTTCACAAAGAATAGAGACCAATGTTCACCTCGCCAGTTCAGATATCTAGACTACATAGCTCAATTTACAACAGACGTTCGATACATACCTGGACCCGAGAATGTGGTTGCTGATGCTCTCTCGCGCCTAGATGAAATCTCCGTGGCCATCGACTACCAAGAACTTGCACGATCCCAGGAAGCTGATCCTGAGCTGCAAGGCCTTCTTAAACATGGTACCGCTCTGAAGCTAAGGAAGATACGAACAGCACACATTAACTTACCAATATTCTGCGACACTTCTGTTCAGCCACCTCGACCATACATCACTCCGAACTTAAGAAGGCAAGTCTTCAATATGGTGCATAACTGGAATCACCCAGGAAATACAGCTACAGTACGACTGGTTACACAAAGATTCGTATGGCCAGGGATTCGTAAGGACTGTAGAGAGTGGTCTAGGCAATGTTTAAATTGCCAGAAAAACAAAGTCACCCGTCATACTCATTCTCATCTCTCATCTTTCATTACTCCTTCTGCGAGGTTTTCTCATATTCACATTGACCTCGTAGGACCTTTACCATTGTCTTGTGGTTACAGATACTGCCTCACTGTCATCGACAGATTTACTCGATGGCCTGAGGCTATCCCCCTACAGGACATCACAGCAGAAACCTGCGCAGCTGCCCTCGTGTCTGGCTGGATAGCTAGATTCGGCTGTCCCGCTCGCGTGACTACGGACCGTGGTCGTCAATTCGAGAGCCACCTTTTCAATGCACTCACGTCTATGATCGGCGCGCGACATCTTCGTACTACAGCGTACCATCCAGCTGCTAATGGCATGGTAGAACGTCTCCATCGCCAGCTCAAGGCTGCCATAATGTGCCATGACTCTTCACAGTGGACCGAATCGCTTCCACTGGTGCTACTGGGGATCCGAAATACCTGGAAAGAAGATCTACAAGCCAGTCCAGCTGAGCTCGTCTATGGTGAGCCACTCCAGTTACCTGGTCAATTTCTATCTCCCAAAGATGACTACACGACAGCAGATATCACCCAGTATGTAACCCGACTTCGAACGAATATGGCTAAGCTTTCTCCAAAACCTGCTTCATGGCATGGTACTTCTCCATTTTACATTCCACGCGATCTTCATACCGCATCCCATGTCTTTCTTCGGCAAGATCACGTAAGGGCATCACTCGAACCACCCTATGCCGGACCTTTCAAAGTCCTCGAGAGGCAGGAGAAATTTTTCAAGATAGATGTCCGAGGTAAACCATCCAACGTCACTATTGACAGACTGAAGCCAGCTTATTTGACAAAAGATGTCCATAGTCCTACAACAATGCCACCAACGACGACGACAACATCTCAAACAGAGGGACAAGAGGTTAAAACAACCCGGAGCGGCAGACGAGTAAGGTTTCCGAATTACTATCGACCGTAGTTACGGTCTGGTTGGGGGAGTGGTGTAGCGAGACACTCGCCACTCATAACAAACCTCAACCTATCGTTTGGCAACGGCTGCGCGCGCAATGAAAAACATCGACGGATCGCGGCGTTCTTCATTCGTCGGTTCTCTACGACATGACACGCGTCTCTGGTGTCGATATTCTTATATTGTAAACTGTGTTGTAAAATTGTAATATATCTATCTGTATATACTATCCTCTTTTGCTATCAAGTTCCTCTCTATACCTTCTCCGCTTTCTACCTACTACCGCTTCGCCTGCTTCCTACTGCTATACTTAACTACACATCGTGTGCGACTGAATGCCGATCTTGTTAGAAGTTGGTTTAGTGGAAACCCACACGCAACCTTCTACAAAACTATGCAAGATCCAGTGAGTAAGCGAGACAGCGCGATACATGATGTAAGGCGACATCCCCCTTACTCACTGGAACTTGAATGTTTTTCAGAGATGGTGGTAAGCCACTCTCATAGTAGTTAATAAAACCACGTCAGAGATCGCGAGGTAGTTGAAAACTTGTGACACTTCTTAACGAATCGTTGGTAAATTCGAATGTTCTTATTAGGGCCCAAATGGGCCACCTGGGGTACAGGTGGCCCATTTGGGCCCTTACCACGAGTTACCACGAGTTTTCATAAACGGTCCTTAACCTGGTAAATATCGATCGGTTTTATCGGTCGATTTAAGGGTCCTAAATACCTGGTTATGACTGTTATTTTCGGGTATATACCGGTTGAGTTAATGCTATCGGTCACGGTAATAATTTATGGGCAGAAAAACGAGCTGGTTTTTGATTTTAACCTGGTTTTCCGATACCTGTTTTTGACACTGGGAATGCAAGGCCCACATGACATGAATTACTTCACAATGTTTTTATTTGTATAAAGCCAATATTAACGTCGAAGTTGACATATTGACAGATGGGTGGCACACAAAAGGCAAGCTCCATTGTCCCCAGGACAATGCACGGAAAATATAAAAATAATATGGCTCCTTTTCTGCCGAAATAAAAATGGAGTCTAGGTTAAACTATACGCCTGCATTTTACTTGACTTTAAACGAAGCCAATAAACATGGTCAAGCACGTGTCGGATCGCGCATCTAATGCCGTACATTTAGTTTCCAAAAAGAGTGATTAGTTTATAAAATAAATCTTAAAAACACTTCTATTCGTTTCATTGGACCTACTTTAAGCAGGGCTTGGAACCGGTAATTTAAAAACCTGGTAAATAAATATAGCGGCCGATTTTAGGATCCTAAATACCTGGTTAAGAACGTTATTTTTGGGGAAATACCGGTTGAGCGGAACCGTAATGCTAGCGGTCGCTGTAAAAGTGTATGGGCAGATACTATGGTTTTTTATTCTAACCAGGTTTCCGAGTCCTGACTTTAAGACACCTTAGATTTTAAAGAGCCCGATTTAGACATCTTATACCTACATCTGAGTGTACAGGGTCTATTGTCTGACATACTTTTCTTAGGTTAGATTACGATTAACTTTATTTTTATCTTATCACACGCGTGTTTTTTAATTTCTAACGCAATCCAACTATTTTTATTTATATACTTACTAGCTGTTCCCCGCGGCTTCGCCCCACGTGGGACTCGGTTATATCGCGCCCAAGAGTAGCCTATGTTTTACCTCAGGTCGTCATCTCCATCCCTACCAAATTTCCTCACAATCGGTCCAGCAGTTTAGCCGTGAAGAGGTGACAGACAGACAGACAGACAGACAGACAGAAAGACATTCGCATTTATAATATTAAGTATGGAAGTACGGATATGGAAGTATGGATTCGAAATTGAGTAAGTATGTTTGTTTTTTTATTTATTTGTTTGTTTGTCACGCTTTCACGCCCTATCTAGGAGTATTGAGAAGGACATAGGACCTTTCATCCCGGGAAAAAGCACTGTTCCTGAAGGAAATTCACGCGAAGCTGCGGGCGAAAGCTAGTTCGTGTATAAAATCAATTTATCAACGAGTCCGTAGTGCTCTGTTACGTATGCATGCTCAGTTAGTTGAGAAATGTCGGCCATTACGGGCCGAGCTATTCGAATGACGATCGAAATGCTTACTATCTGTCACCGACACTACGCTTGGTAACTTTGACAATGGCTGGGAATGCTGGGATATCCATATCCATACTAATATTATAAATGCGAAAGTCTGTCTGTCTGTCTGTCTGTCTGTCTGTCTGTCTGTCTGTCACCTCTTCACGGCTTAACTGCTGGAGCGATTGTGATGAAATTTGGTAGGGATGTAGTTAACGACCTGAGGTCAAACATAGGCTACTTTTGGACGCGATATAACCGAGTCCCACGCGTGGCGGAGCCGCGGGGAACAGCTAGTTTTGTAATATATTTAGTACTCGCTTCGATCCCGTTATCGTAGAAATTTTCTTTTTTATTATTTTATTTTCTTTTTACATTGATATATTTATGTACTTCACTACTACAGATTTTTGATATGATTATTATAATTTTATAACGCATGAACTTTTAATATTTGTATGCTTTAAACAGCAACACATAGCGAACTGTAATAATATTATATAACAACTGTATCATTGTACCTATGTTTGACAAATAAATTGATTGATTGATTGAATTGCTCTAGAAATTTCCACGGGAGTTGCCCGGAAATCCCCATTTTCTCCTATACAAAGTTTGTTATGACAATAACCAACACAAAAAAGCATTATCCAATTAGGTAGGCGAACATACCTTGCGTTCATTTGAATGACGATATTTTTTTAATGAACCGATTTTGATGACACAAACTTCCGAGTTAAAACCAAATAATCGGTGTTCAAAAGTTTTAAGCAAATCGGTTCAGAACTTTCGGAGATATGCGTTATCATACATACAAACAGACAGACAAAAAATAAATTTTTGCTTTCTATTTTTCATTTTAAATGTCCTTCGATCTATTTTTGTCAAAATTACAAAATATACAGATAAAATATTTTTACTATTTTATTATATGTATAAATAGATATAGATATACGTAGATTTGGTCACCAGATTTGATTCTCACGGGAATCATAATTTGTTTAGTTGTTTCCAGTTTGGTTAGGACATTGCAGGCTTGAATCACTTGATGTCGTACGATGATTCCGTGCTTCGAAAGGCATTTACTTCATCTTCTATTGTGAGAATGGCTAAAAAAACTATATAAACCAGTAATAACTACTACAACCGCCAAATCATCACTCATTTTACAAATTCAAATCGGAATTAGGAATCGCGCGCGGTCTCTCAACCGAGGCAAATTTTTCCTTTTTTATCTATGATAAAGTACTAATTCTGTGCCTTAGACATAAGTTTTACTAACATATTAGTAATTGTTACTTAAATAAAAATATATTCATTCATTCATTATATAAAACAATTAGGACTATTTTTTACTCACATGCCTTGAAGATTTTCTTAAAGTTGACGTAAATATTAAAGTATTTCTGATCCTTTGTTTCATTTTGTATGGGTACAAGCATGCATCTACAATATTTTAAGATCAAAGTGTTTATCTATTTTAAAATGCAAGTTTACACATTTTATCAGAGTCTGTGGCTGGATCTGGATGTGTTCCAAATTATACAATATCCATTAAGTAATAGATAGTCTACGACATAGAAATATTACACCTAGAACGATAATCTTGTAAATTTAATGCGAACCAGTTCCGCCTCTTAAATTTGAAGTCGGAATAATCTAATGTCGTTATTGTCTTTACTACATTTTTTACTACTTATTTTTTTTTTACAAATGTGAAAGTTTGGGGGGTGTTTATTACTAAATCACTAACATGGTTGAATTTTAAAAAAGGGCACGTTCCTCTATAATATTAAACACGAAATCCGGCGCTGCGTGTAGTCAAAGGTAAAAATGAATTGGTGTCATGAACTGTTTAAAATTGTTTCTGTTTATTTTAATATAAACTAAGTAACATCAGGTTTTGTTATAGTGCCACAAGTACTGTCGACGTGGACAGTGAGCGACTGAGAGTGAAACATGTCCATTTCGTGATGTTGATATCTTTATATATATATTTTTTACTTAACTAGGTATATATAATCATATATTTTTTAAATACGAAATATAATCAATTTTATTTACCGACTTCAAAAACAAGGGGGAGGTTCCCAATTCGTCGGATTGTTTTATTATAGTGGTTCTTTTAAAACAGCATTCGTGTATTGTGAAGTTGCACCTTCTATTATTATAGTCAATTGAGGTTATAACTCTATGGTTTGGGATAAGAATAACGAACTAACTTTATGGACTTTCCGGGCCAGAATTTACTAGCGCACCGTCGCGGTTTTGATCAATATGTATGTAATACTTATTTATAAGATTTGCAACTAAGTTTCGGCAAACAATGTAGAGAAGTCTATATCTAATTTATTATTTAAATGCCTCCGTGGTCCAGTGGTTAATGCGCCTGCTTGTAGACCCGCGGTCGTGGGTGCGATTCCCGCGGGAAGCATACTTTGTTTAGGGTTCTTTCCAGTTTGGTTATCATGATAGTCTAACAAAATAGTTGATACCGTGCTTCGGAAGGCACGTTAAGCCGTTGAAACCGGCTGCTATCTAGTAGTCGTTAAAGGAACCACGCCAGAGGCACAGAGAAGAACTCTGACACTAGGGTGTGCACGGTCAATGATGTTGATGATTGATTTAACTAAGTTTTCGATTCCTGCGTTTATAAGGTCCCATACTACTTAGGGCTGTATGAAATTTTATAAACGCAGACGCTAGCGACTGCGTTAGCGATTTTGTACGACAAACCAGCACCCGTAGCCAAGTGGCAATTTCAAAACGCTAACGAATGTCGACAAGGACAAAATGTATGGGATTGACATAAGCTGCGGTAAATCACGTGGTCAGTCTTATGTCAATCCCATACATTTTGTTCTTGTCGTACCTCGTTAACGTTTTGCGATTGTGACTTTGGCTAAGCCCCCTGTACATCACCCCTCCCTGGCGGATAGTAAGGTAACTAAGATATTCCATACAAAATCCTAACGCAATCTGCGCTTATTAAATCTCATACTATTCTATTTTCAAAAGTAGATACCTTAAATATTGTCTTAAGATAACTTTACTTACGTCTTTTTAAACCAATTAAAAAGACGTAGTAAAGTTATCTTTTATCCTTCGAATATAAGGTCGAAAAGCAACCGTTGAGCTCCGTGAAATTATGAAACAACACAGTGAGAGGTTATTTTTTAATTTTACGCCCGGGTTAACTGGTTCTCAATGTTTATTTTAATTTCAAAAGTGGTTTTGTTGTTTTTCTCTTTATATTTTTAAATCGTAGTGCACTTATGTGGTTACTAGCTTTCTCCTAAACCGAACCATCCTCTTGAATCATTATATCTATTTAAAAAAAAACGCATCAAAATCCGTTGCGTAGTTTTAGAGATTTAAGCATACAAAGGGACATAGGGACAGAGAAAGCGGCTTTGTTTTATACTATGTAGTGATTGTGATAGTGAAGCCGGGGCGGGTCGCTAGTCCATACTTCCATACTAATATTATAAATGCGAAAGTCTGTCTGTCAGTCTGTCTGTCTGTCACCTCTTCACGGCTAAACTGCTGGACCGATTGTGATGAAATTTGGTAGGGATGTAGTTAACGACCTGAGGTCAAACATAGGCTACTTTTGGGCGCGATATAACCGAGTCCCACGCGGGTGGAGCCGCGGGGAACAGCTAGTAATCAATAAAACCAATTTGAGCTTCAACGATAGATTTATCCTTACCCTCGTATTAAGAAACGTTTGTTAAGCCTATTTTAGCTAAAATGTGTTTCGTCTCGTTCTTTCACGTGAAGTGTCAGGTAAGAGAGAAAGAGCCAAAACATATTTTAGTTACAATGGGCTTATCAAACATTTCTTAATACGGGGGTTAATCTCAGTCCAACATTTTCAAAAAGGATCCCTTCAGTTTCCTCATGCAATAATGATGAATGGAATTAAGTAAAAATGAACTATTCGTTCGTTCATTCATTCAACGCTTCGAATATCCATACTTCCATACTTCCATACTAATATTATAAATGCGAAAGTCTGTCTGTCTGTCTGTCTGTCTGTCACCTCTTCACGGCTAAACTGCTGGACCGATTGTGATGAAATTTGGTAGGGATGTAGTTAACGACCTGAGGTCAAACATAGGCTACTTTTGGGCGCGATATAACCGAGTCCCACGCGGGCGGAGCCGCGGGCAACAGCTAGTAATCAATAAAACCAACTTGAGCTCCAACAATAGATTTATTTTTAATCTCAATCAGTCTTTTTCAGCACATGAGTAGAAAAAAAAGAGAGAGAGAAAAAGGAAGATACTGTTTTTTCTTATGAATGGGCTGGGAGTAAATGGTTATAGCATAAGCCAGCTTGAAAGAAGTTTTATTTGTGGTAAAATTAATATTTTTATGTAAATAAAATATTAGCACTATTTTGCTCTCAGAGTAAAATATTCAGTAAGGTACTTACTGTATATATGTATTACTACAGCACTTAATTCTTTTTTTTTGTTATATTTTATTTAATATGCTTTAATATTATTATATTATTATTGTATATATGAAACATTTCTTCGTTGCTTGTGTTAAACTAGCTATTGTCAGTGGCTTCGCTTTCGTACTCGGTTATATCGCGTCAAAGTGTAACCTATGATTGGCCCCCAGTATTTATGTGGTCTGTCTGTCACTTAACACGGACAATCGTCACAAACACGTTTGTCACACTCGGTTGTCGTGTACTCTGTTTTGATATCTATTCATGTCCATTGACCCATTTTTCTCAAGTGCCAATGTCTCAAATCCCAATAGAATAATACTGTCAAGATTGGGAAACACTGGATTGACTTTAGGAAACACTTTTGTAGTAACACAATAGGCGTGATGACAATTTTTTTTATTTTATATTCATTTGAAAAATAAATCTAGAAAAAAATATTTGCATAACAAAAAAAAAACAAAAAAAAACAAGCTTACAAAAATTCTAGTCTCGGCAAATCATTACCCCGAGGCAAATCATTAATTGAAAATACACAGTTTATACAAAGATTTAAAAATATACATTATGTAAGTAAGTCTTGATTTATAAGTGGTTATAAAAAAGCTAGTATAGCTATTACAAGGCGGAATGCTGCCAGTACATTCGGAACCTTGCCTAAAGGAACTCCTTTTAATAATATATTTCAATTATAATTTTTAATTTTCATTTTTTTTAGCATCAATTTTTTTTTAGGCTAATTTATAATTATTATTTTTTCGGTATTAAGTAGTATGTATTATTATTATGTTATAAAAATACTTAAATATATTTGAAAAACCTTATAATAATAGATATAATTTCCGCAGACATATTATATATACATATAATTTGCTGTTGTGTTGTGTTCGCCCGCGTGGGCTATTGCGCCTTAAAGTATTTTAGTATAGTAAAGCCTACGTTTGACCCCTGTGCCCCTAGTATGAGTTTTTCTTAACGCAGACGCTAGCGACTGCGTTAGCGATTTAGTATGGCAAACCTGTACAGCGCCTCTGGCGGATTACTATCCGCAACTGAGAAATTCCATACAAAATCCTCATACTAGGGTCACTGGCCGTTAACTACAACCATACCGAATTTCATCCCATTCATCAGTGGTTTAGCCGTGAAAGGGTAACACACAGACAGATAGACAGACGGATTTTACAATTTATTACAAAACTGTTTGTTTGTATAATTTTCTGGCGTCATACACTTCACACTGAAATTCAATGACACTCAAACTGCAAATAGATTTTTATCCCTCTTATATTAAATTCTAGATTTACCATTATTCAAGGAAAATGAACTCCAAAGTTGGCGTATAAAGTAGTTTATTCCTTGAATCGTCTCAAACAATATTCATTTATAGCCGATAGGTCTGTATTGAAAATGTTTTTGAACGAACAGATCTGATACTCGACGAAGAAGGGCCATTAATTCCTTATAATGAGGACTATTTTTACATCGAATACTAGCGTTGTTGTGCGTGCAAAGCCACGCAATTTTTTTAAGTTTTCGCTAGCTCAATCCGTGTGATCTATCTATCTATCTCTACTTCATCTTAACTGCCTCCGTGGTCCAGTTTTTAGGGCGTTTGCCTATAATTCCCGGGGGTCGTGGGTTCGATTTCCACGGAAACAATACTTTGTTTAGTTGTTTCCAGTTTGGTTTAGACTGACTGATCATCTGACTTTCTGATAATAAAGATGATTCCGTGCTTCGGAAGGCACCTTAAGTCTTTGCGCGTTTGTCCCTGCCATCTGGTAGTCGTTAAAGGAAACACGTCAGAGGCTGAGATGCGACTCCAAGGAACTCTAACATCAGGGTGTGCATGGTCGATTGTATACTAGGTGTTGCCCGCCGCGTCGTCCGCGTTACACTCGGTTATATCACGCCAAAAAATCGGTACAGGCAGCTTTTTAGTCGTGAAAGTGTAAAAGACAGACAGACAAATAGATAGACAGACTTTTGCATTTATAATATTAAATAGTATATCCGTACCACCTGAACGCTTTTTTCTTACCGTTTAAACTTGCCCCTGAACTTCTACAGATATTTCAAGACCAAAATTAGCCAAATCGGCCCAGCCATTCTCGAGTAGGCAGACTAACGAACAGCAATAGATTTTTATATATAAGGTGGACACAAATCAACTGCAAATATTTTAAAGGCAGATACAGTCCACTAAACTGAACAATGAAAATGAAAATTTATTTTTCACTCTCCATGGATACTAAACTAGATCAGCTGATTCTCAATTTGTATGGGAGGTCAAAAAAATTTTTTCGTATTTCGACATAAGTTTATTTGGGAAAGTTGTTCAGTTTAGTGGTCTGAATCTGCCCTTAAAATATTTGTAGTTGATTTAAATTCACCTTATATATATATATTTCCACACAGACACATTCAGGTCTAGTAACTACAGCTACAAATATAATAAAAGTATTCCTAAATGTACTTCGAGATACTTGTTTAGTTCAAAATATAATTATATTTCTAACTTTTAAACAGTTCACATTTAGTAATACTTATTGCGCTATTTAGGGAGAGAGCCAAGTGAGACTCGGAATTAAAAGTCCCCGACCACAATAAGGTATTAATAAGCTAAGACTATTAAATAAAGATCCCTACACACGCTATAGTTGCAAATAAACCATGCAACATTAAAAAGAAGTAAATATCATTATATTTCGTAATTTAGAAGGTATTTATTATGTAAGGTTTCAATTTCGTAATTAAATGTAAATTAAAAAAAAAACAAAATCCTTGGTTTAAAACCAGTTTTAAATAAATTTGAAACACTTTAAAACCATGCCAAGTGATTTCTACTTTATTAACAAATTATTATTTCAAAGCAAAAATTTGATATATTAATTGAAAACTTTATTTTTGGTACTTTTTCTTACACATCTCGCATCGTTTTAAAGCTATATTAAACCTCAAATATAATAAAACGTTTTGAACTAAAAAACTTAAATACAACTAGGTAATTTAGATTATTTTATGTTAGTTGTTGCCCGTGGCTCCGGCCGCGTGGTATTCGGTTATATTGCGATAAAAAGCAGCCTATGTGTGACTTCTAGTCTTTAACTATATCCATACTTAATTTCATCAAAATTGGCAATTAGCCATGAAAGCGCAAGAAAAAACAGGCAGACAGACTTTCGCATTTATAATATTAATATATTAAAGTATGGATTAGATATTAAGTATCGATAGGAGGTATGGATTCCCAGTTCGAGTTTTTAGATTTTTAGAGGTACGTATGGCATTTTAAATGACTATCTCTAAACCGTTTATTCTGTATTTAATCCAGAAATTGAAATACATGAAACAAAATCCATAATAGTGAAAGCAGAAAATAAATATCTGCATCAAACACAACTCTAAACTTGGCTGTAAAGCAACAAACACCAGATGTGATTTGCAATATCTAAGTCCTCGCTATTAATTCTGAAATTCTAATAAACAATATTGCTGCAACAATGTTGTACATTGTACAAGGGTCTTTACATAAATTTCAGTTTAAAGGTATTGCGGGCAGGTGCCGCCAACTGGGAGCATTGACCTTATGATAGGGCTGTCTCAAAATTATAAAAAAAATAATATTTATTTTTACATTTACATACTAATACTGCTTTTTTTAGTTGGAACGTGTTTTTGGGATATAAAACCGTTTGTTTTACCCAATGGGTTCAGAAGGACGATTATGCTTTTGGTGTTTATGTATAGGTGTATTTTTTTTCTTTTTATTTATGGTCATATCTTTTGATTACGTTGACGTATAATATAGGGTAGGAGTGAAAATATTTAAAACGCTTGAATTTTTTTCTGTCGGTAGGAATAAGGTTCCTTGATACCAGAAATAAATCTCAGATTTTTAGAATCAGACAATTATTTTAAATAAAATATTATATTTTAATGACGAATTAATGGCGTAGCTACGGCTTTTGCGGTCTATTCCTTTGCTTCGTTCAGTAAAAAAACAAATGTCATTGTCATGTTGGTTTTGGTTGTCATTATTGTCATTAAAAAAAATTCCAGCGTTTTAAGAAATTTCACTCTTTCACTCAGACCGTATTCTTGATATTACATGAATTTCAACATGATTACGTGCATGTGTTCCTTAGAAAAAAAGTTTGAGAGACAGACGGACAGGCAGAGACAAACAGACGGGTAGATAGACAACAAAGTTTTTGAGGTTAGGTTCCGTTTTTGCCTTTTGAGGTAGCGAAGGTACGAAACCCTAAAAAATATTTATGCTAATCGCAAAACTCGAGCACGGCTCGACCGATTTAGGAAATTTTGGTTTTAAAACGTCGAATCCAAGGAAGGTTTATACGGTGAGAAAATATGGATAATTTTTGCGGTGAGAAACGGGTGTTGAGAAACCTCCGGCAACAGCTATTAGGTATAAATAAATAAATATTTATTTCAGACATCAAATAAATAAATAAATAAATAGACAATTACAGTAAATATTAAATTAAAATGTTAGTTAATTTATGTATTTATTTATTTTCCTAGTTTTAGTTTAATTTATGTTTCTGTTTTGTATTAAAAATTAAGTTAGCTAGGATAGTAAGTAAATGTATATTTTTTTAAGGTGTCGATTGCAATGATGTTCAATTGTCTTGTTTTCAAATGTTCTTGTATCTGATGATGTATTTATGTAGTAGGCTACTTGACTAATATAATTTTTTATTAAATTAAAAATGCATACTATATTTATATTTAGATTAAATCATCAAAGTAATAAGTAAAATAAATTAATTCGTAATAAAATAAATCTAATGACACTAATAAATAAATCAATATATTAAATTAATTGTAGAATTTCAATTTATTTATTTCATTCACATTGTACAATAACAGTTATAACTAGATAGTATACATTGAAGTCACTGTCCTTCTTAAGTAGGTACAATATGAACCCTGTCGGGCGTAGCAAATTGGAAGTGCAACGGCAAGCGGGTAGTGGATAAATATATATTAATTAAGTAAGAAATATAAGTCTAGTTTTTTAGATTAGTATATAAGTTGTATAATTTAAGTAATTTTATTGAAATTGCAAATAACGATTAGTTGAATTAATGTCCAAATGACATGATATGATTTAATAATTTGGTGTTTCTGAATTTAAATAAACTCGCGACACGGCTTCGCATGGGCATAAAAACCTTCCTCTTGAATCACTTTATCGATTTAAAAAAACCGCACAAAATCCGTTGCACAGTTTTAAAGATTTAAGCATACAAAGGGACATAGGGACAGAGAAAGCAACTTTGTTTTATACTATGTAGTGAAGTGATATTTTAAAATGTCATTATAAGTCCTAATAAGAAAAAAAGGCATACGCGAGCCAACCCTACATTAAAGGACTAGACTCCACGTATGATGTTATTTGCGAAAGTACTAGTGTATGCAAATGCTGCAGTTCAACTAATTTCTAAAAATAAACTCTTGAACTCCATCGCGTGAATTTTGAAGCTAGTTTCAAGAATGGACTGAAAATTTTCATAAGAAAATCGAGTCGCGTGTGTAAAATTACTTTTATGTGAGGTGAAAATAGTATGAGTTTTTAAGACGCAAATAGGCAATGTAAGTTTGAGAAACCTATGGCTTTTAAAATAAGGCCTTACTTCGATTTTTTTAAGGTTTTTTTTTCAGGCCTGCTTAAGTCTTCAAGTCAGTAGTCTAGATAAGTATGTAAGTCTAGTCAGAGGGCTAAGAGAAGCGGTGAAAAAATATCATCATCTATGCGAAACTCGATCTTATTCCTTTTTACTTGATTCGTTTTGATGTTATTTCATTATATTCATTTTAGCATAAGATTAAATGGTTTGGATTAAAAATTACTTTATATATAATATTTTCTAATTAGCTAACCTTGTTGAGCAAACCAGTAATTTTTAATCCGAACCATTTAATCCCTTTTTATTCCGTGACATGAAAATGTTAAGCTAATACAACTTTCAACCACAAAATAAGTATCAAAGGTCTACGAACTTGCTACAACAATCTATGACAGATCTACGAACGTGCTACATACGAAAGCTCTGCGATTGTGCTACAACACTTCAAAAGGTCTACGATCGTGCTACAACGATCTATCAGGTAGCTTACTACCATCTCTTAAAACCATGCAAGATCCATTGAGTAAGACGCAATACATGATGAAAGGCGACATGAAAGGCGAGATGGTGGTAAGCAACCAGCTCTACGATCGCGCTACAACAATTTACTAAAGACTGCGAACGGGCTACAACAATCTACAAAAGGTCTAAGAAGTGCTATAGCATTGTACAAAAGGTCTACGAACGTGCTACATTATAACGAACTAAAAAAGCTATACGGTCATGCTATAAAAATCTATAAGGTCTATAAACGTGCTATAGCAATCTACCAAAGGTCTACGAACGTGCTACAACAATCTACGAAAGGTCTACGACCGGGCTACTACAACCTACAAAAGATCTACGAACGTGCCACAGCAATCTACAAATGCTCTACGAAAGTGCTACAAAAATCTACCAAAGGTCTACGAACGTGCTACAAAGATCTACGAACGCGAAGAATCCACGGTAAGAGAAAGTAATTAAGCATTACACATGTTTTTACCCTCACTACAAGGCTTAAGAAGTCCTCATTCCCTGACTTGGACCAACCTCATTTTATTATCAGACACCGTACGACAGCGTGGAACTAAACAGTTTCACGCTAACTTGCGGTTTCATTTCCCGTCGGCGAACTATCAAATGTACGACTTTAATATCATTTCAACTGTGTTATGAGACACTTATATTATGTTTTATAAGTATCACCAGTTTAGTTGAAACCACTGTGTTTTTTTTAAATACATTTTACGGCCATGCGCACTATTCCTTTAAGGCTTTATTAATCTTCTTCAGTCCTAAAGTAGGACTGTCAAGTCAAGTCAGTAGTCTAGTCGAGTCAAGTAAGTAAGTATAGTCAGAGTCAGATGGCTAGGTGAAGTGGTGAAAAAATTTCACTTGATATCGACCTTAGAGCATTAAACTATTCGGAGTGGCTAACAAATAGGCGATCCCTTTTGCCAAATATATATGACCGCTGGTCATACAATTTGTAGTTTTTGCTTGTGTTGGATATTTTTGTCAAATGAGTGCATAGCGACGTGTTCTTTATTAATTTAATTCATGTACACTCAAATACCAAAAAAATATCATATGTTGTATTATATTTATGTAGTTATTTATTTTTGGATTTATATTTATATACTGTTTTTTGGTTTTCTCATTTGACTTACCCCAAAAAGATGTTCTTCTCTGCACCACTGGTTGGTTGACTGGTAGAAAAAGCTTATGGCTTTAAGTCCGCCATTAACATTTGTATGTAATGAAGTCAAATAAATAAATAAAAATAAATACACACGAAGAAAACTTAAAACTAGGTTAGTACAATGGTGCTACTTATTTCTATAGAAATTTCTTCCAGTAGACCTGCTTATTTGTGTTAATACTTACCTTGTGTGTCAGAATGTGGCAGACGTTTTTACAAGTTAGTGTGCCGTCTTTGGTTGTAACGTAGACAAAATTATCGATTTACTTAGCCTCGTAATTACATAGTTTTAATATGACTTTTTTACTTTTATTAATAAGGTCTAAATATGATATGTAGGTACATGCAAAAGAATGGGGTACAAAATAATAAGAAAACCTAGAGTTCAAAGAATAACCTAAAAACTATCTACAGTTTGAGGCAACGTGCCCAAAATGCTGGCAGCATTCCCTCGCTGGATCGCAATACAAATTTTTTGTCCAAGATATAAGCCGGCATTCTGATCACAATTAAATGTTTAATATTGTTTGCCTATGCTACAAAGTTATGAAATAGTTCAGAACCTACTTCAGGACAAAGTTTATACTCTGTAATAGCAAATGTTTAGCATAGCTTCGTATCGCGGGTATAAAGTATGAAATACCGGGCGAAATTGTGCTGTGAGGTCTCCGACTTTTAAATAGATCGCCTTTCCTTCGAATATGTAATAAGCAACTAAAACAAATGACTTCTACTATTTATAACTAAACTAGCCCCCCTCTCTGGCTTCGCATGGGCATAAAAACCTTCCTCTTGAATCACTCTATCTATTGAAAAAAAACCGCATCGAAATCCGTTGCGTAGTTTTAAAAATTTAAGCATACAAAGGGATATAGGGACAGAGAAAGCGTCTTGTTTTATACTATGTAGTGATAGTGATTAAATCGTCAAAACAAGATCAAATCTTAAAATTTAAATTCTTCAGCCAGTTTTTACAATTTTAGCAGAACCCATGCGCCGGAGCAACACACCAAAGGGAGCGAACAGAAACTATCACAGCGCTTAGCCAAAGTCACAATCTCAATACGTTAACGAATTTCAACAAGAACATAATGTATGGGATTGACATAAGCTGCGGTAAATTACGTGGTCAATCTTATGTCAATCCCGTACATTTTGTTCTTACTAATCTTGTCATACCTCGTTAGCGTTTTGCGATTGTGACTTTGGCTAAGCCCCACAAGAGTTTAATTTGATATGTTTATTTATCGTACCACTGCTATTTTCAAGTCTCGAACTTGGCACTTTGCCCTTGAAACCTCACTGAAATTCATTTATCACTTAACCTCCGAAACTCATAACAGTTCGAAACGGAAATGGTACTCGACTATAGGGATTTATTCGGAAACGAGACCGTGATGCGACGAAACATTGTAAGACCAGAAGTAAAGTGCGATAAAGTAGAGATATATTTGTCGCAAAAATATTTCCTCATGAAAAATTCAAACCGCAATTGACTGATAGCGTGTCCTATTGTTTTTTGATTTTTAATCTTAATGAAGTAGCAATTAGTTCGTTATTTCAATTTTGTTTTCAACTTTTCATTCAGTTCATTTGGTTTGTTTCAGCCATAGGCACTATTTTTCGGCATTGAAATTAGCCGATGGGTCTTATAATCGTACTAGTTACTGTGTTTCGTTTAGTAATTTCGTTTTCTAATTAAAACTATATTATAATCAAAATAGTCCGAGCATTTTCCAAAGTTGCATCTTCAGCTTACGCTTCAGAGCTCAGGGTACTCTTTTAATTATGGTAATTTGGCGGTACTGTTTATTATAAGAAGCGACTGCCGTCTGACCTTTTTAAACCTATGGTAATACAAAACATTGGCAAACGAAATTAATAATTTACGGTTATATACTTGTCATACCTACATCTTAATCTAAACTAGGTTATATGGTGAAGCTTATTTTCTATACGATCGGTGTTTCGCGCTTGCGGTTGCAGTGCCGGAACTTACTTGAATAAAGTTAATATTGATAAGTTTGTGAAGGTTCTGTGCACGTGTATATTTGGAACGAATCGGCATACTTCCGTAGATTTCAAGTCAAAATGGAGGGAAGAGTTGTTTGGTCAAAATATTTGATACTAGCTGTTGCCCGGGGCTCCGCTCCTATATACAATTTATATTAACTTTTATAATTTATATAATAATATTTTTACATTTCTACAAAACACATTCTATACACAAATACTGATAATGGTCGGATAATGTCGTGACGGGCTGGGCCGTACATAAAGTAGTAGTTTCATCTCCGCTTCGTACAAAAGCGGGTAGACAAATAACTAGCCGCGCCCGCAGCGCAGGCGCACATCACTTCAACAGTCGAGATTTGCTACCGACGCGAAACTAACGTTTGATTGTATGTGCTGATTTTACCCATCTTACTTCCGTTGTGCTTTGTTCAATAAACTTTTTCATAGTTTCTCCTTATGACTTTTCGTTTGTGTTTTACCTTGTGTAGTGAACAGTAAACCCTGTTGTGTATACCTGGATTTCATTGCTCCTACTATACACTCGCTGGATCTAGCTGCTTTCACTCCTATACTGAAGCTTTGGAGTTGACAAGGTAGGATTGCATTACTTATATACACGCCTATTTCAGTGTAGCACGTTAGTGGACACAGGACTGCTATAGCAGTTATAACAATAAAATTTCTATCGTGTTTTCTAAAATGTCCGCCAACGTGTTAAAAGCAGTCTTCTTTTGGCCGTGTTTTTGTTGCCCGCGGGGAATTTCTAAAATTCGGGAACGAATCCCGAAATTCCTGCGGGAGAGAAGCCAAGCCAGCAATAAATGAACCGATTTAAAGGAATTTCTGAGTTGAAATAATGCAATTGGTGAAAGTTTTAAATAAATCGGTTAAATTAAACTATTTTATACGGTTTTCTATCGCGTTTATTGCTTACATATTTATACCTAACGTTTCAAGCACTTTACAGAGCTCATGGTCGCAGGCAGACTGAGTTGACATTCGTGAAAACATAAGAAATCATTAAATCGGTTAAGTACGTTTGAAAATAAGTGAATCATACAAACAGTCAGACAGCAAAAATTAAAAAAAAAATTTTGCATATGTCTTCCAGGTGTTTCTATCTTCCGCTATTTCTTAAAAAATCAGCAAACCCAAGAGACGTAATTTTGTACTAATGAAAAATTTACACTAACATTTAGAAATGCGTTTGTGAGCGTGTGACTGTGGATGTTTGTTACTCATTAACAAGAAAACGGCTGAACCGAATTGGCCGAAATTTGGAATGAAGATGCTTAGACCCTGTAACGACACATAAGTTATATTTTATTCCGGAATTCCCAAGGGAGCGGAGTCCCGGGCAACAGCTAGTAAAGTTGTAAGTAAATTAATGAAAAAAATACCTAATTATTATAAAGAGACGTTAGTTTAGCATCCACGATAATTAAAATTTTCCCTTGTGTATTAATATTGTCATTTTAATATAAATTTATGTATGTTTATATTCTTGAATATATAAAGTAGTCCCAAACATGCCGTAACTCTTTGTAAATACTAAACAAGACATGCTTTTAATTAAAGCTTAGTCTATTCTAAGGAACGCTTTTACGAACGAAAATGAATTTAGTATTATTTTGAAATAAGCTAGCTGACAAATTGAAAGCTAGTATATAATGACTTGCTGTTGCCCGCGGCTCCGCCCGCGTGCATCGGTTATGTCGCGCCCCAAAGGGGGCTATGTTTGACTCCTAGTGCATAACTATATCCATACCAAATTTCAGACTTGCAGACAGTGGCAGACAGACAGACTTTCGCATTTATAATATTAGTATGGATTCCTTTATTATATACTAGCTCCGCCCGCGGCTTCGCCCCTATGTATTTCCCTCGGGAACAGTGCTTTTTCCCGGGCTGAAAGGACCTATGTCCTTCTCAATTCTCCTAGCTATGTGTATGCGAAATTTCAGGAAGATTGGTTTAGTAGATACGTGAAGAGGTAACAAACAAATATACAAACGCAATTTCGCATTTATAATATTAGTTGGGTAATACCAAAGGTGAGCGAAACCATGGGGAAACTGCTAGTGGTTTAAAAAAAAGGGGGTATTTATTCTCGGCCTCAAAATAGGTACACTCGAACAATAAACAGACAACAGCAGTGACTATATTAAGTTAGTCCACAGCAAGTCCTGGAAGTCTGTGAGCTAAATGTAGGTACAGTCGGCGCTAGGGACAATAAATTTGTCACATAATTTCCTTGTTTTAAGGTTGTTTGAGGAGCCCGATAGCCTAGCGCGGCTCGTGTGTTCGTAACGATAATGCGCGTCAAGCGACGGCGACGGCGAGTGCGCGGCCATGTTTGGATTGGTCGCCCTAGGCGTTATAGCCCTGTCTACTCCGTATGGTACAAAGACGTGATTATTTGAACATTACATATGTGTAGGTACAATTAAATAAAAAAAATATATATTTCTGTACATTTGAATTAATTACTTGCTTCGTTTCTTAGTGATATTTTTCGTATATAAAAATGTGGCTATACCGGAATTTTCCGCCATATTTCGGAGTTCACTTAGGAATATTTCGAAATTGAATTTTCGGATATTCTAATGGATAGAATGGAAGCGAGTCGCAGTGAAGAAAATCTATAACTACATTATTAGAGGTACGATTTATATGTTTGTTTGTTTGGAGGTTATCTCTGGAAGTATTGAAACGATTTGAAAGTAGTCACTGATTAAATTTCATAATATTATTTATTGAATAGGAGTTTTATGTTATTTTTTGATCAACATTTTATTTAACTACCGATCTAAAATAAGAGTGTTGTAAGTTTCTTTTATTGTAAGTTGTGTCTTTGTATATGTGTGGATGGATCAATATTGATGCAGTTTTACTGTTTAAAAACTTTTCGATCTCATAAATAGCCGTCATATATAAGGAGTAGCCGTAATTTACGACCGTGTATCGCAAATAGAGTAAAGAAGTGAGAGAGGTCCGAAAGTAACTTTAAGCAAATAAAAAGAAATCCTTATTTATCTGATTAGGGTACGCAGATAATCATGGTCCTGATTTGGCAGTACTGTTATATGTCGTATGATAATGACATGTACGCACGAATTTAGAAAAAAAAAAAACAATTTGCATTTTATTAAACCCTAACAATCAAAAGCTTCAAGGGAGGCGACTTAAAAATAGATATAGGTACATAGCTAGGCTCGAAAATAGTCGGATAAAAAGCCAAATCACTACATAGTTTAAAACAAAGTCGCCTTCTCTGTCCCTATGTCCTTTTGTATGCTTAAATCTTTAAAACTACGCAACGGATTTTGATGCGGTTTTTTTAATAGATAGAGTGATTCAAGAGGAAGGTTTCTATGCCCATGCGAAGCCGCGGCGGGTCGCTAGTTAAATGTAAAATTAACAGAGCAACAGGAACCTTTGGCTCGATATGAAAATTCATGCGAGATGATTGATGAGGCATTCATTTCGTCTTCCTTTATTTTTGTGAACGCTTTTTTTTTGGCGCGCAATTTTCGCTTTTGTTTGCCTGTTTTCTGGGCAATTTCCCGCCAAAATGGAAGAGCAAATTTTTTAAGTGGATTGTAGAATGTACACAGGTAACATTTCTGTTTGTCTTCGTTTTTTATTTAAAAAACAAAACGTCACTGACTCACTTAAATAGTAAGCACGAACTCGTAACTAAAATATGTTTTATCTCTTTCTCTCATACCGACATTCACGTGAAAGAAAGAGATGGAGCACATTTTAGATAAAGTTGGCTTAAACGGTTCTTAATACGGGTGGAAATCTCAAATACTGAATCGATTTTGATGCCGAATGATTTTTAAATCTTCTGATTTCTACATACGTTTTGTATTTGATCGAAATCTGACCAGAAATAAACGTTTTATTTATTAAATAATTAGGTTTGAAAGTTTCGTCATCGATCTGAAACCAGGTATTTTATAATCAAGCAAATTTTTCTCTCTATTTATTTTTACAGCAACTTTTATCATTAACGTTCCGGTTGACTGGTATTAGCCCAAAAATAAGGGGCTTAATAAAGAGTTCCTATATTGTTGCCATAACCGCTATTTCCATTTACCAGATTTAAAATAAAAATGCATCAGTGTTAATACTTATTGTGTGTGTTACCTCAAATCCCGCTCAGAATGTGGCAGACTTTTTCACAAAAAAATAAGTGCGCTTATCGTCTTCGATTGGTCTAAGATTTCGCCCTAACTACCAATTAAAGAAAACGATTTTCTAGTGTAACATACTGTAAAACCAATATACTAAACACATAAGACCATTGTGAAATCTTCCTAAGAATGACTGTAATATTATTTGTTTAAGCACGACAATACAGCTAAAAGTGAAATTCCGTTTTGAACATTCTTCTAAATTTGAAACTTTAACGTCTATTCTTAGTGTGCATTCAGAAAGAAAATGGTAATTGCTTCGGCCGCCATTTTGGAAACTTTCAAAGTATTTGATTCGAAATTTGTTACAAGTCACTTTGAATTAATTTTTCTTTTTAAAGTGAAAGTTTGACATATTTTGTACATTTTGTGTATGACTATTGTAAACTCGATCGCTGCCTTAAGGGACTTTGTTTCCAGGGCCGTAAACCTTTTGTTAATAACTTGATATTCCGTTGTAAATATCTTTTAAATTCAAAACTTTATGGTCTGCTCATAGGTTTAGCTTCCGAAACCAGTCTAATTGAGATTTACTTAGCTTGCTCGGTCATAAATACTCACTATTTACAGCACGTATTTCACCGTCAGATGACGACACCTCCGTGGTCTTATGGTCAACATGTCAGGCTGCCACACCAAAGGTTCCAGGTTCGTTCACTGATCAGGTCAAAACGGAATATGATCTTTTTCAGATTGACCTGGGTCTTTTTTATCCATATTTATGTTATTTATTACCTCTATAAAATGTATAATTATGAATTTATTTATCGTTTAGTTGGTATCTTAGTGTGTTACTATTAAGTATTCTGTGGTTGCGTCTCGAACTTACTTTGAGGTCAGCTCAACCCACAAAATTTAGAAATATTAACAAGAAGTGGCATATCGCACGAAAAGCGTGTCACTGGTTTGGCTTGCAAGCCAACGTTTCACACAGAAAAAATGGTCGGGGAATTTGATTTCGTCATTTGTTGCCACAGTTATTGGTCGAGAATATTAGGTGGATTTGTTGTAAACTACGTAATACATATCTAATGAGGTGTGGGTGGTTAACATCTATGAATTGAAGGTGACAAGAATACGCTAGCCACACTAATCCTGGAACTAAATACGCGTCAAAATATTTCTATTAGGATAATTTCTCTTTTCTGTGGCTCAATCTGTGTGAAATATCCTTATATAATGCATGTTATATGCTTATATATATTTATCAGGCACTCTTTTACAGAAAGCAATATTTACACAAAAAAAACTGGCTGAGTCGGTTTAAAAGGCTTTTCAGTAAAAAACCAAAAACCTCTTGAATATTATTATCGAAATATGAATTGCAATAAAATTGAATGTATTGCGCTTATCTTTTTTAAAATATGATTTTTTGCACCGGAACGGATATCCGGACGGCCGGGCGTGAACCGGGTAAGTGCGATTCTCAACTCTTGTTTTTATGGTTTCGTTTTCTCTGTGGTTCCGTATGATTTAAATAGGTATTTTGTTTAATGTTATTTTGTTTCTAATACAGTAAATATAAGCGTTAGCTTAGATGATGATCTTATATTAACTTTACCTGGGCGACCGAGCTTCACTCGTATTATGCGGAAAATTTTTTTTGCGTGAAAATGAATTTTCTCAGACATGGAACCTAGATAGATTATCTTTTTGACTATGTCAGAACTTACGTTTAAAATTTTAAAGAAATCGTTAGAGCCGTTTTCGAAAACGCGAGCACAAATAAATTTATTGCTCGTTTAATAGTATAGGTAGGATATGGGTCCTAAATTATAGGAAGCATGTCGAACCTTTGGGTCCTTTTGCACTTACCCCATCACTTACTCACCCACACTGGGATTTCTGAAGAAGGACTGCATGAGCTTCAGAACATCACCTGTTGCGAAGTGTCTATAGTCCTCCAGGTCAGGGTACGCAGCTCCAAAGAGGTCCATCCACTTGCTGGCCAGTGGGTCACAGCAACACAAAACGTGGCTCATGGACTCCTCTGCTTTTGCACATGCCCTACATTCGGGGCTTTCGACAAGTTTAAGTTTAAAGAGGTGACTGCGGTTTTCAAAATGTCCAGTTAGAGCTCCTATTATTAGATGATGATAATAATTTAAAAAATGCATTCCGAGAATGTTGCATTTATTTATTTATTCAATTCATCTACTTAAAAATACTAAAACTTAAAATTAGAAATTTTAGTACAAGGGTGCTACTTATTTCTATAGAAATTTCTTTCAGCAGACCCGCGATTTATTTATTTATGATTTATTTCTGTTATTAAACGATGTAAACTGAACTTTATGATTTTAACTGTGACACATTCAACATTAAATTTTAACTTTAAGTTTACATTATTTGCCAGAACGAACGAGCCCCATCGCTGTCGTTGCGGGGAAGACGTCGACCCCCTAGGACACCACGGTTTAGCTTGTCGTCGCAGCGCAGGTCGCATTTCACGTCATGCCGCTCTCAATGACGTTATTCGTCGGGCCTTTGCCAGTGCCGGTGTGCCAGCAATACTTGAGCCTGCTGGCATTGCCCGTGATGACGGCAAGAGGCCAGACGGCATGACGCTCATACCTTGGCGGAACGGGAGGTCGCTCGTATGGGATGCTACTTGTGTTGATACAGTAGCACCATCTCACATACGAGCGACATCCAGTACGGCAGGTGCGGCTGCGACTGCGGCGGAGGCTAATAAGAGGCGTAAATATGCGGCTCTAGGAGAGTCGTACATATTTACGCCTTTTGCTGTGGAGACCTTGGGGCCTTGGGGTGCGGATGCGAAAGTTTTATTTAAAGAGATATCCGCACGCTTAGTCGACGTCTCTGGTGACCCAAGGGCCGGCGCTTATTTTGGCCAGCGTATTAGTCTGGCCATACAGCGTGGAAATGCAGCCAGCCTCTTGGGCACTTTACCTTCTTGCGACGACAGCAATTTGGGCTCTATATTTTATTTAGTGTAATATATTTAAGTATTTAGTTTTTATATTAATTAGTTTATTTATTTTTTCAGAATAGAATATGTATTATATTATTGTAAACTTATCACAGGTTGTATGTGCTTCGTTGCTTTTACTTAAGGACTCGCCCAAATCCAAATATAAGCCATCTTTAAATCATTCTTGTATTGAACTGACTTATTTTTATTCTGAAACATAAAATCATTTATTCTATTTGAAGGATTTTCATGTTGACAGGTTTTTATTCATCCAAGCGGTATTTTCAAGTTATATCCTCAGCTTAGTGTGTATAATTTTACGTGAGAAAGCTGGCTATTGGCGTCGATCTGTCAGCGTTTATCGGCTTATAAGCGCCGATGACGGCAAACAGCGTTATAGCGCATGTCGGAGCTTATCGGCGCTGATTATAGATATAGAGTATAGAGATTGCTGCGTCGACTACCTGAGAGGATACCGATCGGCGCCGATAGCTAACTAAGTGTATACGCACTTACGCTTGAGATCACATTAGTACCCTTTAATCATGGTCCTGGATATTACAATGGAACGACTGCTATCTGACATATTTTCATAAAGAAACCAGACCAATTCTATTCCGACGAGTCGAAAATCTTCCTGCGACCTTAATCAGGCCGTATCGGGTCATTTGGTAGTTGGATCAAGCATCAAGACCGCGAAAGGCTTTCTTATTACTTTTCTAAGATCTGTCATCTATAGATAAGTATATAATAATTATATAATAAAAAGAATGTGTTTGTTGGGGTAAGTGGGGCAATGCTTTCAATCCACTAAACCGATTTTAAGGGTATTTTTGTACATGGTGGCCTGAGTGTGGCAGTTTATAGGCTATTGAACGAGTAGTTGAAGCCGCAAGGAATAGGCCATTTTCACCTATTTATAATCATTCTGAGGGTTGCCAAACTACAGAAACTTAACGTAGGCAATGTTCATTTCACGCAGCAGAAAATATTAAAAGTTGGCAGTATGCAAGCAAGTATGCAAGCTATAATAATAAAAATTTATTTGTCTGTAACGGAACGTTCTCTTTAGAGGTATGTATTGTATCCATAACGTGGGAAATAAAGGGAACAGTGCCCCTAGTATGAGTTTTTCTTTGGATTTTGGAGGATTTTGTATGGAATTTCTTAGTTGCCTTACTATCCGCTAACTCATACTAGGGGCACAGGTCGACTGCCACAAAAAGAAGATTAACCCACCAGGACTCTCTCTCATCTTAGCGCCTTCCCGGTTGCTTCCTTAGCTGATTGCTTCGGAGCCCAGGGTCCGATTTCCTGCTTTTTCTCCTCCACTTTGCCCGGTCATATTTGTTTATCAAATCCGCCAAATCCGTATAGTGTCCCTAGCGGATAGTAAGGTAAATAAGTTTCATACAAAGTGCACAAAGTCGAGAAAAAGCATTATATAAGTAGTACGTTTCTTTAATAAAACCGAAGAAGGACCCATGAAGGCTTTCGCAAAAGGTTGAATTTATTACCCATTTGATTCATAGTTGGCAGCGATCCAACATACTAGTATTATGTACGTTTCACACGAAGGCAGTTTCATATTTACTGTCAAGTAAAAAGTGCATTCTAATAGGCTAATTGACTCATATCAATTTTTAACGCAACAAATATGTCCTTAGAGAGCTCAGAAAAATATGGAAAAATGGTTTCAATCTAAACAAATACAGAAAATAATTATTTTAAACAAAAACAAAATAAAAGTCAACTAGCCTATTAAGTAATATTCTTCTCTATTCAAGTTAAGCTTCTCGTGTAAGTCTTCCTATTTCTGAATAAATAAATAAATTAAGAAGCACTCACAATGGTATTGTTATATGATGACCAGTACCACAGATTATAAAATGCTATACTAGCACAGATATTCAACCGCCATACAAAGAAGAGCGCCTATTTTTAGTATACAGACTAACGCTATCTATCGATCACTTGAGAAACTGAGATTCTCTCTCCGATAATTTAATAAATAAAGCACTAAATCAGTTTTTAATAGGATGACGATACTTGAAAAAATCATGTTTTAATAATTCACACTCTTTTTCGCCAAAAACAAGCGGGGTCTTAACTAAATTCGATTTTTTTCAATTCTTGTAGTGCCATCTATTGGCAATAAAAGGAACTAAATCTTTTTATTCGGGAATGGGACCATATGCCAGTACAGCCAGTCAGGATCAAATAATCAAAGATATAAATAAATACTTACCCGCATACATCAGAGAATGCTTTTAGTAATAAGTCCGCCAATTCTAAAAGTATTTTTACTTGTGGTACAAAAAATGTTATATCACTACATAGTATAAAACAAAGTCGCTTTCTCTGTCCCTATGTCCCTTTGTATGTTTAAAACTTTAAAACTACGCAACGGATTTTGATGCGGCTTTTTTTATAGGCAGAGTGATTCAAGAGGCAGGTTTTTATACTTATGCGAAGCCGGGTCGCGTCGCTAGTAAATAAATAAATCACTACCCTCCATCACCGGTTGAAAGACATCCAACTGGTTGTGATCTCCCCTGGTCAATCTGGAAATATTTAAATTTACTCCGTTCTGGTGTTGTGGGATGCCAAGAGAACAGAGTTAGATGGGGTTTTTCTACTGATAGCCTGTGCGATTGCGGTGCTGTCCAATCTATGGCTCATCTCCTGATACTCCTTTGTTACCCAGTCTCTGTACGGCTAAGGATTTGGAGTAGTGGAAACGACAGTGGCCGTGGCCGAAAGCATTTCAACTCTAAAACAAAAAGAAGGACCATGTTTAAAAGCGTACCCTGGGCTGTGAAGCGTAAGCTGAAGATGCAACCAGAAAACACGCTCGGTATCGTTTGATAGAAAGTGGAAATAAACACTACATAAAATTTTATGTACACGTGCGCTTCTTTCAGACTTGTATATTTTTTATAATTTGTTTGGTTTTGATAATAAAATGACACCTTCTATTATTATCAATCGATTTGACTGTCCTATATTAGATGAATTTCCAAACTGTTCTGTTCCACTTTTCTGTCTTCGTGTGAACTGGCCTTTACGTGTATTCTGTCATGTGATAGCTATATTATACGTGTTATTGATAAATTTGATAACATTTATAGCATCGTAGCTTCTTTGGACCAAAAATCTAAGAACCTGAACGGGCTTGTATCTATTTACAGTTAGCTGTTGCCCACGTCCCCGCCCGCGTGGTACTTGCTATATTGCACCCAAAAGGTGCCTTTGTTTTACCTCTGGTTCTTGACTTTATTTAAACCAAATTTCATTAAAATCGGTCCAGCGGTTTAGGAGGCAGACAGGCAGACTTTCGAGTTTATCATATTAGTATGGATATCATGGATATATTTACATACAAATAAATCATAACGCAAGGGCAGAAACTAGGTATTTTTTTAAATACATACATACATATAATCATGTCTTTATCCCATACGGGGTAGACAGAGCGTAGAGCCATACTAGCCGTAGTTGAAACAGGAAATCAATAGTGATGGGTTGCTTGCCGCATCGCGTATGTCATGATTTCCCCATTCGGCGATTCCCTCAGATGACTTTTACGGCTTGCGCGGGAAGAGAAGCAGCTGGTTTTTCTTTTTCTCCCAGACCAGCATGGAAGTACATTTTTTTCCTGCTATTATTTATACTAGTATAGCTAACGTTCTGGAACATTCTTCCTATTTCTATGCCTATCATATAACATTACCTAGCGCACTTATAACCCCTCTTTTTCGTCTGAAAAATAGTCGGGGTAAATCCTAGAAAAAGACCTGTCACATAATGTTACCTAGCAATAACACTTAAAACACCCTTCTTTTTCTTCAGGGGTCAAAAATTCTGGAGGTAAGATATTCAGTGCACTGTTTAATGGTGCTATCTTTCACCTACGGTTTTGTATGTGTGACAAATGCGGCTATTTCTCAGGAATATTGCATAATTTAGTGATTTAGTGGACCTGTATGCTAATTGGTAATATAAATTTGTGTTTCCATTGTACTAAAGAACCTAAATTTTGTACATATATGGTTATGACTTTCTTGTGTTTCTTATTTCACTTCACCAGCTGAAGTTGAATAACATTAAATTTAAAATTAAAAAAAAAACCCGCGACACATTTTCTTTTTAGTGGTGACGGTCGACTGATTTACCCCCCCACATATTATTTGCAGACATTAGGTATTTTCCCCACTTACACCCCAGAGCTTTGTAACAGCTCAACCGATTTTCATTAAACATATTATTTTGTAATTTGCACGTGATGCGCTTTTATTTGAGATCCCACTCAAGTATATTTGCAGACATTTCGAAACAGCTCAACCGATTTTCATCAAATATGTCTAAAAACACTAAGTTTTTGTGTTAAAGCAGACACATAAGTCAGCTTTAACACAAAAAAAAAACTAAATTGAAATCGCTTCATCCGTTCGGGAGCTATGATGCCAACGACAGCAAACAGACCGACAGACAAACAGACACGTCAAACTTATAACACCCCTCTTTTTGCATTGGGGGTTAAAAATAACTTTTGAAATAGATTTATTTGAATTAAATACAGATAAATAACACAGATTAAGCAAGTATATTAAATGACAACGGCTTTACGTGCTTTCCGAAGCACGGAATCTGTATTATCAGACAATCATGTGAAAAAAGCCTGCAATGTCCTAAGCAAACTGGAAACAACTAAACTAAGTATGCTTCCCGTGGGAATTGAACCCATAAACCCCGAGTCTACAGGCAAACGCCTTAACCACCGGACCAAGGAGGCAGTTAATCCAGCAAACATGACAACATAGAGGTCGACGTCATACTAGGTATAACTGGCAGTTAGCGAGACCGGATGGGAAATTACTAACTACCGGTTAAGTACGGATTTTAAGCAAAATGTCCAAGTACCTATTTTTATATAAGTACCTTATTAGAAGTAGTTTTAATATTTGGTTACCAAAGGAGGATTATGTAATCCTACAGCATAAACTCAGTTTAAGGCTTTTGATGAGTCAAATTGTCAAACAATAGTTGAAATTTTTGAATTAATTATGAATTAAATATTTAATAATTTTTAGCACTAGCTTTTATTGTTGGCAGTGAGATATTGTAGCTTAAAAAGTATGTCAAAAAAATTTATTTCCATGTAGTTATCCGTTGAGGATTTTCTACATTGACGGCCCTTACACACATACACTTTTTAGGGTTCCGTTGGCAAAAAAACGGAACGCTTATAAATTCGTCATGTCATGTCTGTCTGTTTGATGTCACAGTCATTTTATTAATATACTAGCGACCCGCCCCGGCTTCGCATGGGCATAAAAACTTTCCTCTTGAATCACTCTATCTATTGAAAAAACCGCAAAATCCGTTGCGTAGTTTTAAAGATTTAAGCATACAAAGCGATATAGGGACAAAGAAAGCGACTTTGTTTTTATACTACTTATGTAGAGATTAAAAATATTTAAAAAAACTGAGATATCCTAAACTTTGTTTCTGCATTTTATTTTACATCCACAATAGAGTATATAGCTTGTATTTGTGTACCTAGTTTTTAGAAGTAAGATCAAAACCAACCAACCAACACACGTCAACATGATTCGCGTTTCAAAATGGCGGCTTATATTTAAAAGCTGCTATTCCAGGTATAGAATGATTGAGTTTTCCAATCGGAGCCGCGGCCAATCGCTTTACACACTCGACAGGATTGACATATTTCATGTTTTATCTCCCTAGTGAAGTAAAAAGCATCAATAATATTTGTTTTCTGTACACCTAGTATGAGATTTTATAAACGCAGACGCTAGCAACTGCGGTAGCGATTTTCCCCCGTATTAAGAAACATTTATTGTTAAGCCCATTTTAACTAAAATAGATTTGTCTCTTTTGCTCTTACCTGACACTTCACGTGAAAAAAAGAGACGCAACACATTTTAGCTAACATGGGCTTAACAAACGTTCTTAATACCGGGGATTTTGTAACAAACGCCACTAGCGGATAGTTAAATTTTTTTTTTGATCTATCAATATTTAATAGACCATGTACACCCTGGTGTAAGAGTTCTTCCAAACGGCCTCTGACGTGGTTCTTTTAACGACTACCTGGCAGTCGGGACCAACGGCATAACATATCTTAATTGTCAGACAATCAGGTGAAACAAGTCTGCAATGTCCTAACCAAACTGAAAACAACTAAACAAAGTATGCTTCCAGTGGAAATCGAAACAACGACCCCCGGGTCTACAGGCAAACGCCTTAACCACTGGACCACGGAGGCAGTAGGAAGAATGGTATTAGAAAAATGCATGGAGAGTCTCTCCATGTCAACGATTAGTAAAAATTGTTATAACTTTAGCAATAAAACACTTGATACTTCATACTGAATAGCTCGGACAGGGCCGAATTAAGGGGCGTTTTAATTACATTTCGTTCAAATCGTTCATTAATTAATTGATCCTTTTGAATGGGGAACATCAACATATCCTTAAAGCAGTGGCTTTTAAGCTCACAGACAAGAAATAAATATATAGGGACAAGTCACACAGATCAAGTTCCCAAAGTAAGTTCAAGACTTGTGTTATGGGATACTAACTCAACGATACTATATTTTATAACAAATACTTATATAGATAAACATCCAAGACCCAGGCCAATAAGAAAAATATAATTTTTCATCTTGACCTGACCGGGGTCGAAGCCGAGAGCGGCTGAGCATGTTAACCATTACGCCACGGAGGTCGTTGATATATAAAATGTATACATAGACATTTGCAGATACATGGTTAATTAATAAAAGATATTTGCTATTTGTTGGATCGTCTGGTTCATGTTGATTATAGGCAACAAAACTTTTAAATGTTTTTCTCCAATGCTGCCAAGATTTACCAAAACTTGTAAAAAAAAGGTTCAACGTCAAGTCTTTCTGGTTACAAAAATTTTTCGGCTAATTGAATTTCAATTCGCAAAATGTCCAGCGGTCGCAAAATGTTCAATTCGCAGAATGTCCAGTTCGTTGAATGTCCAATTCCAACATAGATTTAAAAAAAAATAGGACATCAAAAGTTGAATAACAAATACCTTTTATTCTCTGTAAACTTATTCACAAAGGAACGGATTTAAGGCTTAAGTCCTTCATGTTATGACGTGTTAATACTGACATCGTCAGAGGAAGCTGTTAGTCTATGCATTTACAATCAGTCCAACATATATAATAGACATCTCTCTAAATGTTATTATACTGTGTCAGAGTACCTGAATGATAAAAATATATACAAACTTATTAAGTTAAGTTGTAACCGAATAATAAATAAATAAAAATAACAATAGGTAAATAAAGAAAAAGCAGACAAATTATAATAAATAATAACAGTAATAAATAAATAAAAAATTGCATAAAGTAGTATTATTAGGATTGAGTAAAATTAAAGCTAGTTCCTCCTCTCTACTTTGCAGCGCCCAACAGGGTCCTTGAAGGAGTGTACAATACATTATATCTGTAATATTGTATAATCTGCATGTAATTTAAGGTGCACTAAAGTATTGAGTAGCTATGAGAGTAGATTGGAGCTAGTAGAGTTCACTAACACAATACGCAATAGTATGTTTAATCATACATTTAATAAAACACTTAATATATTTTGTCTGTACAATTAGTATTTTTGACTAAAATGGGTAAAACTAATATACCTACTATAAAAAGCAAAAATTATGTCTGTCACGATCACGCTTATTTTGGAAAGTACAGGAGTGCTATTTTTTGAAATGTATGACTCACCCGAAACCGGTTAGTCGAATGATTATCGTTCGAGTCACCGGTTATGTTATGTCGCATGAATATCATTCGAAAACGAACGATAATCATTCGATTCACCGGTTCTCCTATGTCATAAATTTCAAAAATAGCACTCGTAAACCGATTTACTTAAAACTTTCACCGATTGCTTTGATGAACTCAGCAAAACATTAAAAGTTTGTTCCAACAAAATCGGTTTATAAAAAAAAGTTACAGTATCGCAATCCTACCAAAAGTAAATCAGCTTTTGGTGCTTTATTTCAGAAGTTATCGGATTTAGAATCACAGTGTCTAGGGGTAGAGTACATTCAAAATCAGCGCTCTTCTAATATATTTTATACTATAGTATTCTATGATCTGTGCTACAAAAATAGCACTCCTGAACCGATTTACTTAAAACTTTCACCGATTGCTTTGATTGAACTCAGTAAAACATTAAAAGTTTGTTCCAACAAATTTTTTTTATAAAAAAAGTTACAGTATCGCAATTCTATCAAAAGCTGATTTAGTGCTTTATTTTAGAAATTATCGGATTTAGAATCACAGTGTCTAGGGGTAGGGGAGGACTCTATCAGTACATTAAAATTCAGTGCGTTTTAATATCTTTTATACTATAGTATTGTGTAATCTGTGCTACAATTAACTCGTAAAACACACAATATGAATAAGCTCAGTGCTAGTAAGTATAAAAAGAATTTGTTTTCTTTTTGTTATACAAAGAAATTTAATAGAAACACACCTCGTTTATTTGCTTGCCACTTTTAAGATACAAGTAAGTGCTGGCGGGACTCCAAAAGAATAAATACATTTGAATAAGCATTTTTTAATAAATTGTGTTTCTTTTGTTTATCAATGCGACTAGTTTTCAAACTTATAGGTATACTAGCGATCCGCCCGGCTTCGCATGGGCATAAAAACCTACCTCTTGAATCACTATCTATTAAAAAAAACCTCATCAAATTAAGTTGCATGGTTTTAAAGATTTAAGCATACAAAGGAACATAGGGACAGAGAAAGCGACTGTTTATTTGATAGTGATATGACAACATTTTATACCAACTTCTATTCGATAAGGTTTTATTTTTTCCTTCTATTTTTGGAGTACTTTTCTGATGCCATTGAAACTTTACCTAAATCCGGCCCTGATCAAAATAGTTATAGTGGCTAAAACCGTCAGTTTTTTTCTGGCTGCCTTAAGGTGATACCTCGGTGAACACTAGCGCCACCGTCTTTTAAAAATCATCACTCACTGAAAACACAAGTTATCAAACATCCCTCTGCTGTAATTATGGTTCTGGATCTGAAGTAAATTTTGATCATATTCAATTATTAAATTATAGTTCTATATAGTTACAAATTGCAAAACTGCTAAAAGTGGCCGTTTTAAGCAATAATGCAATTTGTAACTATAGGGAATTATAATTTAATAATTTAATATGTTTATAATTAACTTCAGATCCAGAACCTTAATTACAGCAAAGGGATTTTTGATAACTTGTGTTTTCAGTGAGTAATGATTTTTAAATGACGGTGGCGCTAGTGTTCACCGAGGTTTCACCTTAAGGCATTTGATATAAATGCCATCTAGATATAAATGTAACAGTTGGGGCCAACAGCTCAATGAGCCTTCCAAATCACAGTACAGCTCAAGTCAAAAATGCCAGTAGCGGTGACCAATCCAAGTCAGGTCAAGCTAGTGGCGACTTAACCCGCACAATCTTCACGTAAACGCTAGGCTATCTAGCTTATGCTCTTGCGCTGCAGCGTATTTTGTTGTTATTCTTTTCTATAGAAATGGTGGTTTACTGTAATGATAGTAACATGAAAAAAAAATACACCTACTGACAGACAATTCATCTGTTTTGACTCAAATTTTGTAATAATAATTTAATAATAAACTTATTGTAATTATAAAAATATTCAAATGTAAACTCGTCTGATTTGACTCAAATTTTGTGAATGGACGTTTTTGAAGAAAATGCTGCGTGGAGTTTGTGGCGCCACTTCTTCTCCACTTGCGCTTTGGAAGTGGTGGTAAACTTAAAATAATTGTAACAATTGACGTCAATAAGTGATAAGAATATCCTATATTGAAAATAAACAATTTGAATTCGATAAGTGATAAGAATTTCCTAAATTGAGAATAAACTATTTGAATAAAGAATTTTACAGAAAGAGATGGTCGAAATTATAGACCAACCAGTGTAAACTGTTGTTAACATTTATTTTATACAAGTTAGTGTCCAGTACAACACAAAAGCCGTGATAAAAACTACACATAGTCCGTCCCTGGCCACGACAATACACTACTGGCGGAACGCCAAACGCATGCATTTTTTACAATATATCTGCGTTGGTAGCCATGATGGCGGGTAGATAAAACGGTTTGAAAAACTTTGTCCAACATGCATTTTAGTATTTGTTTTATCTATTTTTTTAATACCATGTTTTTATTTTTAAATTTTATTTCTACTTTTAAATTCCATTTTTCTCAAATTGATATTCACGACATAAATCATTGGCTTTTGGTTAAGTATGCTAACTGTGACGGAGCGGACTCTCCGAAGTATTTTATGCTTAAATGGATATTCCAATAATAAACTGTTATTGTAAACAAAAGTTAAGAAATAAACAATTAATTATTATTATTACGTTGGCACTCAATTTTGCGGCCTACGAAATGTACGCGCGACCATCGTAGCCGCTACGACGGCCGCGCGCCCATTTAGTGGCTACGGCGTAGCGTATTTACGCTCATACCTTGAGGATTGTAGCCAATGGAAATCTCTAGTTTTTGCCTATCCCTACGGGAGATAGGCGTGATGATATGTATGTATGTTTTTATATCTTGAGTGTCGAAAGTCGTGACCTGAGATGTTTCACCACGGTACCAAGTTCACTGCCTCACCATTCAAACCAGGACACAACTGATTTTTCTGATTCATTTCGTGTAGGTTAGCGCACCCTGTGCTCCGAGGGAACCGGCAGAGGATGCAACTGGTAAAACGTTAGGATGAAGAAGATTTCATGTAAGTACAAGGTCAAGGATTGACTCTACCCCTGTGACTCGGTGCTCGGTGTCTGGTTCTGGCCTAAAACAGTGGTAAAAAGATGGCAAACAATATGTTTCAAAGTAGAATAGAATAGACATTTATTAAGACATTTATCACATATACAAATCTAGAAATCGTAGTAGAACGAAGTCTACTTTTATTTTTACGCAATCGTCGATTCGATTTTAGATGTCTTAAGCCCTAACTCTAGACGTAAAGTGAGTTCGTACCTTAATTTTCTACACAGTACATGTGGTGGTAGTTTGTGATTTAGCCTTTATACTTTGACTATCTTTCGAACTAATTCTGTAGAGATTAGAAATTTTGGCATGTATCCAAATGGCTTCTATGTCGAACAAATCAATATCCTTAAGGCTTCTGGGTATTTACCTCGCAAAGATTTAAAATATTCATTTTAGATGAAGAAATGTATGCAAATATGTATGTGGTCAACTATGTGACAAATTTCTGATGAGAATTTTAAATGTCTGAAGAATTTAGACACCTCAGACGTCTATAGACGTATTTTTTTTACAAATTAAACATTGACTTAGCCCCTTCTTCTTCGTCTTTTGCTCTCTCTCTCTCATCATAGCGCCTTCCCGGTTGCTTCCTTAGCTGATTGCTTCGGAGCCCAGGCTCCGCTTTCCTGCTTTTTCTCCTCCACTTCGCCCGGTCTTCGGCATCCTTGTTGTAAGACCATTTGCACGCATTTCTTAGGCTTGCCCCTTCTACCTTCTTTTTCTTTTGCTGTCCCTTCATTACTGAAGGTTTGTCAGCTCATTAAATCTAGCCTTATCTATAGCGAGTCTGAACAACTGTTCCACTGTTCTAATACCATTCCACTGGCGGATGTTCCTCAGCCGTGACATTTTGCATCCTCCCACTCTGCGCTTTCCGACATTTTTCCCATCATGATGGTCTGCAGAAGATGATATTGTGGATTTCTTAAGATGTGACCAAGAGAGATTGAGATTTTCCTTATTTTAATGGACCTAATTAGTTCCACTTTCTTGCCTATGCGCCAAAGTAAGTTATGACTCAGCGTCAAAGTAAGATCAAGACTTGTATTATGGGATACTTACTCAACGATACTATATTTTATAACATCCAAGACCCATTCAAGAATTCAAAAGGAAAGTTACATAAATAAAAACATAACACTTCTTTCAGTCAGTCATGTAAAAACAGAGATAAGGATGTAAACAAAATTCTAAACACTCAAACGCCGAAATGCTGATTGACTTTAAATCCATGACGATGGATACTCGCATTTCCCCGCGGATCTGCCTAATCCCGGTCGTACGTTGCACCCCCTTTGGGAAATACAGACGAAAAGATCACATGAGTAGATATCGGGAGAGATTGTAATTTTCAAATAACTGCGCCGCTTCAAACTTTACCAAATTTTTGATTGAATGAACATGATTTTAGCATTAAGTCCCTTTATTAATTATTTTTTTACTTGTGACACAATAAAGTTAAATAATGTTCTATGTGGGTATGTAAGTTCCATCCACCTAGATCTAATTGTCAGCCATTTAATGCGTCACACCCTTCCTGGTTGTATTTTCTACAGTATTTAAGAAATAATTTTAAGAAATATACTTAAATAGTTGGTCGTAATAAGTTCTCTCTTTACCTATTCTTGTTTTCCAATTTTATCGTCGGCTCCTTTGACGTTCAAAGGGTACGTTAATAATGGAAATTGTATGAAGTTTTCACTCTATTCTGTATATTTACTCATGCGACGAGACGGTAATACATTCTGTTGAAATGTAGATCTTCATCTTCATGTGCATCTCTGTGCAATCTATCACGTACGCCTTAGGATTGAACTATACCTTAGAATAAATTTATCTCTTTTAGCGTTTTCTCTGTGTTGATTTAATATCCTACTATAATATTATAAACGCGAAAGTTTGTTACTTTTTCACATTAAAACGGCTGAACCGATTTCACTGAAATTTGGAATGGTGATTGCTTAGACCCTGGAACAACACATAGGCTTTATTTTATCCGGGAAATCCCATGGAAGCGGAGCACCGGGCAAAAGCTAGTTATAAATAACTACCTACCTACCTACCTACCTACCTTTTGATTTAATTAATTACAAACAAAAATAGAAATCTTTCTCATTAAAGTTAGTGTGATTAAAACATTACACGAGTTAAGTAAATAATACTTTAGCAGACTTTTTAGCGGACTTAATGCAAAGCACTCTAGCGGTCAAACAAAAAATTTCTACATCAGAAAAAAAAATTTAAAAAAGCTAAACAATAATTTGATACGATCATGAAAAACTAGTAATACCTGATCGGGACTCTAAATGTCCCGATAAATAAAAAATGAAAAAAAAATAAAAATATTTTAATTGCCTTAAAAAAATGTATATGACACTGCGTAATTTTTAATAATCACATCACTATGTCAAATTCAAAATGACACGCATCAGCGTCACATCACATCACTAGCGCATCGCATTAACGAGAGAGCGCTTGTTTTTTTTTTTTTTAATGTTTTATACGGCCATGGAATCTAATCCTTTAAGGCCTTTCTTGAATTTATTAATCTTCTTCAGTCCTACTTAAGTCAGTCGAGTCAAAAATTCTAGTCAATACTCAAGTCCAGTCAAGTAATTAAGTCTAGTCTGAGAGATGGCTAAGTGAAGCGGTGGAAAAAAATCACTTAGCTATATCATGGAGATTTTGGTGACAAAGATAAAAAGTCACATAATCGACACTGTATCACTTCCCAACACTCACGCTTGTTCACGAACACTTTGCGAATAATAATCCACCAATATTATGCACAAGCACTCGAAAAAACCTAAGTTTTGGAAATTAAATACCTACAGCGCGGTAATAGCGACAATTTAATTTCCCTCCAAAAACTCCTTGTTTTTTTTTGTTTGTCCCGATCTGCAACCCTAAATCCCGATTTTTTTGACCTGGCAACACTATGAAAAACCTATGAAAAGCCTACATATTAAAATACCATTGTCAATCTTTCACTGTGTGATGACAAGGAACCCTAAGTGCAAGTCCGACTCGCGCTTGCCTAGTTTATTTTCTACTTCACTTACTTTTCAACTTAAATATTAACTTTTTTATTTTTTTTTGACGTGACAACGTCTTAAATTAGGTTGCGGCTGGGAGTCACTTATGAAAAAGTGTAACGCTCGGTAACGTTACGATGAGTCACCGAACGAGAGAGAGGCCCGCCGAATGCCTTGCGTCTCTCTCCCACTCAACTATGATCGGTCTGCCGCGCGCGGCAGACCGCGCGCGGCAGATTATATTCATATCAATAAATATTCTACCGAGAAAAAGACGTTGTCACGTAAAATCTTCGCCCGTAAAACCGACTTTACAGGCAACCATTTTTTTTTTTTTTTAATATAACGAAATAAAAAATAAATAAATGAAAAGAAAAAAAAAATAACTAATTAAGCATTGGATTGTAGATTTAGAACACAATTCTACTTTGATGAAAAGATCTATCGTCAATGCTGCCAGCCTTTTGGGCATTTCTTGGACACTTTTGCGGGACTGTACAATTTGTAAATATGTAGAACTTTATTATTTATTTATATTAACTAGTATGATATTATTTCACTTTAGAAGTATTTTTGTGTTTTATTTTTCAATTGAGTAGAAAAATATTCTAAAATCTCTTATCAACTTCATACGTGTAAATCAGGCTTTAGAAAGTTACATCAAAACAGTTAATGGAGCTCAGCCGCGCGTACATTTTATTCCTAGAATTCCTTTGACTCAAAATACTGTTTAGTTACTTACCTGTAGGTTAATCTTTCATTATATGTACCTACTAAGTTAAATAACCAAGTTATTCCAATTAATTAGACGTCCATACTAATATTATAAATGCAAATTTCTGTCTGTCTATCTGTTTGTCTGTTACGCTGTCAGGGCTTTACTGCTGGATCTATTTTGATGAAATTTTATTGAGAAATAGTTAAGGACCAGGGGTCAAACATAGACTGCAATAAGTTTATCATTGAATATTGAGGATTATTGAAAAACTAGCTTTCGCCTTCGGCTTCGCCCGCATGAATATTCATCGGGAACAGTAGGTTCTTTTTCCCGGGATAAAAGCTACCCTATATGCTTCTTAATACTCCAAGCTATGTGTATACGAAATTTCAAGAAGATTGGTTCAGTAGATAGGGCGTAAAGAGGTAACAAACAAACAAATATTCAAACTTACTTTCGCATTTATAATATTACTTGGGATTTGCGGCCCTTGTTCCATAAACCCTTAAAAATATACCATAAATATGGGTAAAATATTTTCAAAGCCGGGTCAGTGCCCTACCGTGTGGGTTTCTGTAACGACATAGCTCTCAAACCTGCGGTGTAAGACAATACACTCTTTCCAACGCGCTTTGTAAACAGACGTGGATATATCGCAGTGGAAATGACTTTTATTACAACATTTTAATGCATTATTAATTTTATATGTAACTAGCGACCCGCACCGGCTTCGCATGGGCATAAAAACCTTCCTCTTGAATCAATCTATCTATTTAAAAAAAACCGCATCAAAATCCGTTGTGTAGTTTTAAAGATATAAGCATACATAGGGATATAGGGACAGAGAAAGCGACTTTGTTTTATACTATTTAGTGATATAATATTGTCAGGCAGTATTCTATGTTTCTGTTTATCGCAGACGGATCCAATGACAAAAGCTAGTACAATAATAAAACTACTAATTCTATAAAGTCTATGCCCATCCATCAGTTTCCTTATTCCATCCATCTTATAAAAACTCAGAATATTGACGCACAACTATTTTCAACCGACTGTCAAAAAAGGAGGTTCTCAGTTTGGTTGAATGTTTTTTTATGTGTGTTACATATATTTAAAAAAGACACTTTCAATTTGTTCCCATATAAATTTTATTAAAATCGGCGTAGTAGTTTGTATTCTGTCAAAAATAAATTGAGAATTTTGGATTATTCCTATTATAATACATAGATTTCGTATAATATAAAAAAGAAAACAAATGCAAGACGGTTTTAGTTTTTCTGGAAAAAAAGATACTTACATTATCCTGGCGGTCAAACATCCGATTTTTTAAGGTCTGTCTGGCTGTTTACGCTTTCACGGCTAAACAGCTAAACCGATTTTGATGAAATTTGGTATGGATGTAATTGAGTACCAGGGGTTAAACATAGGCTACTTTTTGGCGCGATGTAACCGAATACCACGCGAGCCGCGGTCAACATCTAGCGTAACTATAAATACTAGGAACTTCTAGTAAACTCGTAGATTCAGGATGCTTCTGTACGTGCTATTATGTCCGCGCGAGGGTCGTTTATAAGACCAACAACAATGTGCAATTTATACGCGGTTCCACAGAACAGAGAAATTATCCGAATATAAATGTTTTGACGCGGATTCAGTTCCAGGATCAGATTGGCTAGCGTATTGTCTCTCCTTACCTTTAATTCGTGCATGTTAACCACACCACATCTTATAAGAAATGTTTGTTATAACATATTGTACTAAAACAAAAGTGAATACAAAAGCATAGATAATAAAACAAAAGTACAATGGCGTAAATGTATTACGTATTTTACATCAAAGCCACCTAATATTATCGACCAATAACAGTGGCAATAAATGACGGAATCAAATTCCCAGCCCATTTTTTCTGTGTGAAACGTTGGCTTGCAAGCCAAACCAGTGACACGCTTTTCGTGCGGTACGCCACTTTTTGTAAATATTTCATTCTGTGCGCGGTTCTCATCACAGTAACCCGGGCTTAAATACAGTATACAAATTAAATACTCTTCCATGTTGGTCTGGGAGAAAAAGAAAAACATAGAATGTACCAGCTGCTTCTCTTCCCGCGCAAGCCGTAAAAGTCGTCTGTGGGAATCGCCGAATGGGGAAATCATGACATAGGCGATGCGGCTAGCAACCCATCACTATTGATTTCCTGTTTCAACTAACATTATGCTAAACGTGGCCTAAGGTCTTATGGCTCTAGGCTCTATCTACCCCGTATGGGATAAAGACGTGAATATATGTATGTATGTATACAAAATGTATAGCTATAAAGGTGTGAGGGGTGAGGTGACAGTTGTCTGTGTTTGATTGGGGCCCGTGTAGAAATTGTGCCTATGTTTATGTCACTATTAATATTTAGAAGCTATTATACATCTGAAAGTGTGATAATATAGTATATCACTACATAGTATAAAACAAAGTAGCTTTCTCTATCTCTATGCCCCTTTGTATGCTTAAATCAACTACGCAACGGATTTTTAAGCAGTTTTTTGATGATAGAGTGATTCAAGAGGAAGGTTTTTATGCCCATGCGAAGCCGGGGCGGGTCGCTAGTGATAATATATGTGGGATGTACTATCTAGTACATCTTTTGTCTCGCTCTACATGCCCAGCCGTACACGCCCGGGTTCGAACAACGTGAATTAAACTAACAACACTACTGAATGAAGTAAATTATTAAAAAAATAAAATAACCATTTTAATACCCAATGTCACTATCATTGTAACTAAAATCCGCCATTTTGTTTTTTATTTTGATATACCTAGTGTCACTCTCACAATAAATACGAATCTAACAACGCTGTACTCACATAAAAGTAACAATATTAGGTGTCTACAAATAGCGGTTCCATTTCACCTTTTGAGCACGGAACTCTATAAAGATAACTCAAAAATGCATCAGACGTATTCTATCACGTTTTCTACGTCTAGCTTGCAGCCGATGCAATAAATTTTTCAGTTCCGCATCGGTGTTTGATAGTCTCGGAGTCTCGAAAGTTGCTCTCAGTATGGGAATGTGTGAGAAATATTCTAAAAGTATAAGAGCAGGCAATAAACATAAAAAAAAATTGAAATTTTGGATTTTATTTTTTATTTAAAATAGTTCTTATTTATTTTTATATTAAAATATTTTATTTATAAGTTAGGTCTAATTATTGTTATTATTTTTTTAAAGAAATAAATAAAATTAATTTAATTCAGACAACATTATGGTCCATATAGGTACGTATATAAAAACAATATTTTCAGATTAAAATAAAATCAAATTGGAATCAGAAATAATTAAAATCTTAATCAAAATACTTATTTATTTTAATCAGAATACTCAATTAAAATCAATTTAAACATCGAATGAAAAAACATAATTTATAACCTGCTTGAAATCATTTTACTTTACCTTATCCCACTTTCCTATTTGTGGTCGGAACAGTATGTAAGTTTCTTGCATTTAAATCTATTTCCAGCCATTTCCCGCGTCACACCCCACCTGGTCATATCCTCCATCACACAATCCATCCATCTCTTCTTTGCTCCTACTCTACTGCTAGATCCCGTAACCTTCATATTTAACAATCTTTAACTATTCATTAAGCAGCTTATTGCTCTGCCCATACATTATAACAGTGAACTTTATCATTACGGTTCCGTTCAACCGGGACTTATCCAAAAATAACGACCAGGTATTTGGTTCCCAAAAATAAACCTCTAATGTTTCATGTATTAGGTTTAAGACCGTTATATTTGGGTCATTAAGATACCGGTTTCCACACCTACTAAAAAAAGGTTATAAAACCAGTTTGGTAGCCTACAAGGCATACGTGTTTTTAATTGGCAATCGTGCATTTCAAGCGACGACGAGCGTGGTCAGACCTCAATCGGTCACCAAAAGTGTCATTTTCTTCTTGACCTTCCTTTCCAAGCTTCAAATGGCATATCGCTAGATGAAAATCGAAAGCTTGCGTCAGATTAGGTAGCCTGAAGAACCATTAAAGAAATTTGCAAATTCTTTGCTGAGTTGTGACAATAAGCCCAAACCTTGGAAAGCAACTAGAAGATAAAGTAAAAAACACTTCATGAATTAAGCAAGCGTTAACTTTCCTTGACGAAATTAAATCTCATTCACCTGGCGAGAGAGCAATTAGTGACGGCAAGTCGGACGAGACACTCCGCGACACTTCACGCTAAAAATAAGGACGGTATATATATTTTCCTCTGCATAGCATTAAATAATTCCACGGTTCAAATACATTTTCCTAGAACTATCAAACTCACACACACAGATCAGATCAGACAGAGTTTCGGCTCGTATAACCAAAAAAAAAAAAAAATAAGTTGGTAGAGCCATGGGAGGTCGAGGGTTGATAGTCTTGGTAGCATATTGTCCTCTTAAAAGCGATGTCTTATTGTTCTCCCTTCATGAGGTACACAAGATAGAAATCTAAGTCAATATATCTATATAATAAAAATCAATTGCTGTTCGTTTGTCTGGATAAAACTCGAGAATGGATGGGCCGATTACTGCATTTTGGTCTTGATATATTTGTGGAAGTTCAGAGAAGGATTAAAACTTTAAACGGTGAGAAAAGTGCGTTCAGGGTTTATACTACTACTACTCCGTAGAGTTCGCTGGGCCAGCTAGCTTTTTATAATTTTTATGACAGTCCACATGCTTCGTCACGTACTAAAGTTCCTATTGATCTGTTTTCCCTGTAAATAAAGGTTACCGATGACTTTGTAACCCTAATACGAACGAACGAATATTTTAGATTTTCAAACAAGTTCAATGAACATCGGAATTTCTTTATTTAACTTTATTGTAAAAATACAATAGGCGGACTTAATGCTAAAAGCATTATCAAACAGTCAACCTTTGGGTCAAGCAGAGAACAGTTTGTGGGTGCAAAAATAACATTTACTTAAATAATAATCGGAATCGCTTCAAAGTTCATGACAATGATTCCAAAATTAAAATTTAAAGGAAATCTTTACTTAATACTGAATTTTATATTCTTAATTTTTTCATTTATGTAGAAGTAGGTTTTTCCCTAGCTTCGCACGGGCATAAAAACCTTCCTCTTGAATCACTCTATCTATTAAAAAAACCGCATCAAAATCCGTTGCGTAGTTTAAAAGATTTAAGTGAACATAGGGATCTAGGGACATAGAAAGCGACTTTGTTTTATACTATGTAGTGATGATGCTGATCTCTCTGTACTCTCGCTATTTTCCGTTGGCAACTACAATCCATTCCGACACTCTTCTAATTAGCGGACTGATTCTCTCGTTATTCTCTACACAACTTTGTCTGTGGTTTTTCTTTCTGATGCTAAAGTTTTTGTGATGAGAACATTTACAATTACCTATTATATTACTACGACATAGTATGTTGGGGGTCACATTAAGGCATCGCAACTCGCAAGAGCAGAAGATATGACATACAACTAAGATAGAGGACATTATACAGAAAATGGAAACTGTTTGATATTGCTTCTTTCCTTTCATGTTGTGATTTTATAAGGGTTCCGTTTTTGCCTTTTGAAGTACCCTAAAAAGAAAAAAGGTACATTTTCTCCCTTACTCATACTTTGTAAGTGAAGGAGGTGAAGCCCAAACAGGCTTTGACTGTAATACTTTAGTCCAGGGAATAGCCAACGCATCATTAGACGATCCACACGGACGGACAGGACGACCGTTTGTTATTAGAGAGCTTTAGTGGTGTTATAGGATTTACTCAACATCGTATTTATTGTATGAATAGAAAGGTGGGATTTGGAGGGCTTTATGTTTTATTAATTATCCGACTGAGCGAAGGATGGTTATGTTTTTCATAATTTTGCACATGACATGTTTGAAATAAGACACGTTTTTTTAGTAACTTACTAGCGAACGTCCAGCTTCACATGGACATAAAAACCTTCCTCTTTAATCACTCTATCTATTAAAAAAACCGCATCTAAATCAGTTGCGTAGTTTTAGAGATACAAAAGGGACATAGGGACAGAGAAAGCGACTTTGTTTTATACTATGTAGTGATTTAACATTACTTCATTATCATCATTTGTGTAGCTGAGACGGTTAATCGACCTCAATTCTAATAAACATAAATTCACTCACTCAGTCACTAACTCATTAATTCATTCACTCACTCACTCATTCATTCATTAGGTCGGTTAGGAACTTGAGGCACATACAAATTGCGGAGTTATAACATTGGTCATTCACTTCGACATTTCTCAGATTCGATTTCGTATTTTATTGATAGATGTAATAGACAATCGGTCTTGTGAGTGCCTGGGGAGGTTATTTGGGAAAATATCACATTTTCAATCCATTTCAGTAAGGTTCGGGACGTTTTATATCCAGACAAAAGTTATGAGGGATCAAAAAACGACGAAGCGCTTTGAGAAAAGGTGGTAGAGCCCTAGGGCTTTGCTTAGCTCATCTGTTAAAAATGAAAAATCTTTGTTAGCTATTTTTTTAGGAAGACAAAATTAACAAGAAACAATGTTAAGGTGATATCTCGGTGAAGCGCCACCGTCATTTAAAAATCATTACTCACTGAAAACACAAGTTATCAAAAATCCCTCTGCTGTAATTATGGTTCTAGATCTGAAGTTAATTTTAATCATATTCAATTATTAAATTATAGTTACAAATTGCAAAACTGCTAAAAGTGGCCGTTTTAAGCAATAATGCAATTTGTAACTATAGGGAATTATAATTTAATAATTTAATATGTTTAAAATTAACTTCAGATCTAGAACCATAATTACAGCAGAGGGATTTTTGATCGAATATAACAATTTTTCCCTATACAACTATACTTATTAATCACTACATAGTCTAGACAAAAGTAGCTGTCTGTACCTATTTAGCTTAGATCTTTAAAACTACGCAACGTATTTTGATGCGGTTTATTCAATAAATAGAGTGATTCAAGAGGTTTATATGTATAATACATGTATAACACAGAATAGCACCCATGCGAAGACATTAAAAAATTCATGGTCCTTAACTTGGTTTTATAATGGAGTGACTGTCGTCTGACCTTCGTAACACTTTTAACAAGAAAACTAGGCCTTTTAAATTACAGAGCTCGAGTTGGAAATGCTTTTAGCGGCGGCGACCAATCCAAGTCAAACCACGCTCGTCGTCACTTAAACACGAAAGATCGTTACGAAAACACATGTCCCGGCAAGCTATCGACATCCTCAAAAGGAATCCTGAAAACTTTATACCTCCTCTTATGAAAGTAGGTTGAAAATTCCATTAATAACGTACAGATTGTATCTTGACATTGAAGATTGCTACAAAATACATAGACTTAAAATAACTACAGACGTAGTCTCACATTCAACACGAGCGAAAGTGTGACGTCCGTTTCGTTCGTAACACAGCATTTAATAAGTGTAAGTTTCACATAAGATTTGAATTGTATGTTGTTTTTTAATAAAGGATATCTATTTATTTATTATTATTTTTCACACACAAATATAATAAGCTTGTGAGAATGTCGCATTACCACTCAAATACGCATCACCATAACAACTACCTCCGTGGTCTAGTGGTTAAGGCGTTTGCCCGTAGACCCGGGAGTCGTGGGTTGGATTCCCACGGGAAGCATACTTTATTTAGTTGTTTCTAGTTTGGTTAGGGCATTACATGCGTGATTCACCTAATTGTCTGATAATTTAAGATGATTCCGTGCTTCGTAAGGTACGTTAAGCCATTCGTCTCGGCTGCCATCAGGTAGTCGTTAAACCACGTCAGAGACGAGAGGCGGTTTCGAAAAACTCTGACACCAGGGTGCGCATGGTCGATTGACCGTGTTACCTACACGAAATGATGGTGATGATGATTAGCATGAAACACACGCAAGCAAGACCAGGGATGGTAATCGGTATTTCGTTGAACCAAAAAGAAAAATAACAGTCGTTAACCAGGTGAATAGCGATTAATTTTAGAAAACTAAATACCTAGTTATGACTATAATTTTTGTGTAAATACCGGTTGAGGAAAACTGTTATGTTATTAATTATTATTAGTATTATATAAGGTCGCTGTTAAAATGCTGGTTGATTGATTTATGATTGTAACTTTGCAGGATTTTGATTGTAACCACACAGGATTCAGATATTTTCGAGCTTCACTTTTGATTCGACGACGCTCCGTCCGTAGTTTTTTTTAGATCTGTGACGAAATATTACATTTTCTTAGCAACATCGTTCTTTCATCGAGAGCACTCCGTTCTTAACAATTCCTTTATAGTCATAATAGATTTTATCGCGTTTCCTCAGAAACATTAAGAGGTGGACACGTTTCCGAAATTATTGGAAATAAATGTTGCTTTAGGGAGTTTGCTAATATTTTCTTTGCGTGTTGTATTTTTAGGGATCGCAGGACCCTTTGTTTGATATCAAAATACGTATATTAAGACTTCAAAGGCTTCATGTTTAAGTACAAAAAATTTTGTGCGACCTAAGTCTATTGAACTTTATTATTTTGTCTATTATCTCAGCGTTTTTTTCTCGTATAGTCCCAATCCTTCAAATTCCTCCCCAAATCTTCAGAGTCCGGAGTCTATTTTAAATAAAACTATTTTTTACTATATGAGATACTTATGACATAATGATATTGTTTTAATGATCTGCTGACGTCAACCATCCTTGAGAATTATGTTGTTGATGGAAAACAAATACAAGTATGCAGTATGATCGGCGGTCTTATACTTTTGACAGAGGTCCACAAAAATTATAAGGGTCATCTGTCAGTTGACTCACTCTGGTTGGTTTAATGCTCTAATGCCCGAATACTCAAACGCTACTCAATTTTGAGAGCTGTTCAAGTATCATGCTGTCACTGTCATATCGTTGACGTTCAGCGCGACAGCATGATACTTGAGCAGCTCCCAAAATTGAGTAGCGTTTGAGTATTCGGGCGTAAGTATTCATTACACAGTTTATTTATTATCTTTAACTGTTAATTATCTACAGGATGATGAAATGAAAATGCATCATAAAAAAACCTCTTAAAATTTAATTACTTACAAATTTAACAATATGTAAAATACAGTTAGTTTTATACACACTATGTACACTACCAAACGACTATGGTGATATTTAACGGTAGTAAGGAAAGGGTATATATCAAATATTTGAATTTTTTCAAATTTACAATCTAATTATTTTACAAATAAGTACAGTTTTGCCATTTTTAAACCGAAGTATTTAATACGTTAGACATGATTTAACTTCTTTCCTTCCTACTGTAATAGTTAGTTTACACAACTCTAAAGCCGCTTTAGACTAGAAAATTCACAAATTCTCCTAAACATATTAATGTGCGTTCACTTATCTAAGTTATAAACAGAATCCTACATTTCTAAGCAACATAGTATCTTGATTTAAGATTAACGCGTTTTTAAAATCAATTAAGGAAATCAACTATTCAAATTTTCTGTACCCCTAGTATGAGTTTTTATAAACGCAGACAAACCCTGGCGGTTAGTAAGGCAACTAATAAATTCCATATAAAATCCTAACAAAGTCGCTAGCATCTGAGTTTACAAAATCTATGAACTAGGGGTATTGGTGTTGCAACATTGCTTAGCCTCTTAAAATATGATCTGTCAATGTTATATATACAACATTAACATTTACTGACGTAAAACAAAGCCTTTCGATAAGATTGTTATCAAAACAGAAAATATGATAACAGTACTTATTGCCGCAGCGAAATGCCACCGGTCCAAATAATAGCCCTTGTGATACACCACAAACTTTACTCAACAATTTTGGAAATTTACCCGAGAATGACTTTTTGTTATTTAAGGACAAGGTCTACGGTTATAACAATTCGAGCCCCCTTCGTTTTGCTCGGCTGAAATTCTTGCAAAGTTTCAATTTTCATTGCAAGTTCATTCTGATGCCTCTGATATTTCATGACTTGTATTTTGATTCAAGTTTTGATGAGTTACAATAACCCGTTTAATGTAGAGGATAAGGTTCATAAATTATGCAAGCATGTAACTGTTATAAAAAAAATCTACAAAAAATATGTAAATCATTTATACGGACATAATTTTCTATCGTAAAACGTATAAAATGACATAAAATGGACAAAATATAATATGTTCGGAACTTTGCCTAAAGGGACTCCTTTTAATAATATATTTGTTTTTGATATGCTTAAAACAGAAAAAGGTTCTCATATTTGTGCAAGGAAACTGGCGTGTTAATCAACTGTAGCGGGTAAAGCCTATTAAAGTCTGAAAATGAGATCACACGCTTTCCCAAGATATAATTACTTTAAGAAAATGATGTTATGAGAATATGATGTTTTGCGAACATAATGGTTTGCGAATGTGGTATTTTATGAATGTGATCTTTTGAGAATATGATATTTAGCGAAGGAGTGGATTAGAGTTTTCAAGGTTTATCCATAAAGCATAAGATTTAAAATAATTAAGTATTTATATGTTTTTTTGTCATTAAAAACATCGCATGATTAAAAAACATACCTACTTCACATTCCCAATTACGTCTGTTTATCATTTTATTTCGTCTCAAATTACTAAAGCGGTGTCAATTTACGTTGAAATAATATATATATATCGTTTGAGCCCTTGTCCATTGTATCAAGACGACACGGCATTGATACGATACAATCCTCAACATTTCTAGAATTTATTGCTAGTACTTTCAGTGAAAATTTCTTTTCACGATAAGATTGTAGTCAAAGAAAATATGTACTGGTTGAATTATATTTGCACACTTATTTAAATGTTACCACGCTCTTTGTCTTTAGAACAGCACATGGAGTTACCAACTTTGAGACAAATGTACCAAAAGGAGCAAAGATCTTCGAAGACGAATTTTCAGTAAAAGTCAAAGGTTTTTCTTATTATACCTAATTACTTCCTTTATTTAACGTTTCTCCTTTTTTGACATTTTTATTATTACTATCATTTTTTAAAAACATTTTTTTTTAATTTGTTACAATAAGCTAATCTGTTTATTTTCATATACTTTATAATCCAAATGTATAAAATATGGAAATGATTTGTACGTAATTTGTATTACGTACAATACGTATTGAGTCCTTCCTTGTCCTTGTAGCACAAAGTGTTTTTTTCTGTACTTGTACTTATTATCTTCTCGGTGTCTCTAATGATTTCGAGGTTATTGCCAATATCGTGTCGTTGCCGTATCGTCTTGGGCAGTGAAAACGCGCTCTTTCTGGGAACAAGTTCGTTAATGAAAATCTCTCATTTAACTACGTAAATAAATGAGATTTCGTTACCGCTGGTTCAAATACAGTATTTTGACAGTCGTATTAATTACCGAATTATTTAATCAGTATTAAATTAACGTTTTCCCATTATTTTATAAAGTTACTAGCGACCGCCCCGGCTTCGCATGGGCATAAAAACCTTACTTTTGAGTCACTCTATCTATTAAAAAAAAACTGCATCAAAATCCGTTGCGTAGTTTTAAAGATTTTAGCATACATAGGGACATAGTGACAGAGAAAGCGACTTTGTTTTATTCTATGTAGTGATTAACGATATCGTTACGTTCAAATTATAATATTCGATTTTTGATATACTGAATATTGATTGATTATAATTGAATAGTTTAAAAACTATAACTTCTTACTTCTAAAATTAAAGCTGAGTGGTTAAGCTTGCTTGAATAAAATACATTATTTTTACAACGGCACCCGATTTTTTTTTGTGTGATATTTTACAAAATTATCAAAATTATAATATTAAAACAGAGAAAGCATCTTTTTTTCTTTCTAATTTCGTTGTTTAAATCTTTTGACATAAATGTCATTTGACATAATCAAAAATAACTTGATACACCCCAAGTATCAATGATCTGATTAAGCTTTAATTCTTTTTTAATTCTGTGTTCTTGTTTACATACATACATACATATAGTCACGATTTATCCCACACAGGGTAGACAGAGCCTAGGGCCATAAGACCCCTGACCACGTTTAACATGATGACAGATGAAACAGGAAATCAATAGTGATGGGTTGCTAGCCGCATCGCCTATGTTATGATTCCCCCATTCACCGATTCCCTCAGTCGACTTTTACACTTTTGTCTTGTTAACATAATTTGACATAATCTAAATAACTTCATACATCAAGTAGGTAGGTATATTGTATTACTCTCCATTACGCCTAAATCCCCTTCTTTGTCATATTACTTTGTGCCCATTTGAGCCATCTCAGTCTTTCTATTCGATTAAGGAACTTTGAGACGAGATGATAAGTGAATTCCGAGATTTTCATGGTTTCTCCTGTTTACTTTGCTATTATTGATCAAAAATATTTATATAGTACTTATTGTAAGTCAAACTTTGATCTGCTCCTGTGGGAATTTCGGGATAAAATATAGCCTATGTGTTGTTCCAAATAAGCAATCTCCATTCCAAATTTCAGCCAAATCGGTGTAGCACTTTTCCTGTAAAAGAGTAACACACGTCCATTTAAACCTTCGCTTTATAATAATAGTAAGATTATAAATACAAACAATTTGATGTTTTGAAGATTTCGAATTTGTCATAAACAATTCTACACATAATTCTTATTGTCGTACCTATTACACCAACTAATTTATTAAACATAATGATAAGTTAATTTATAATTGAATTTTTTTGACAAAGCTTGCTGATATTTTTTGTCTAGTGTGCTTTGTCATTTAGGTGTATTATGCTATTTGAATCAATTGATGAAGGTCATTAAAATAGTATTAGGATCAAATAAAATAATATGAAGTTTAACTTTTCACAAAAATGTAATAGTTAAATAAAAAATTAATAAATTGTATTTCACATAAGGTAAAAAATACCTTATATGAATTACAAATTATTAATTTTTATATATATAAATACCAAGATCTTAGTTAATTTGCACGAAATAATGTGAATTTTAAAAATTTCATAATAATAAATCTAAAAAAATCTTCATCATTCGACTATATTTTTTCTTAAAATTCAATTTCTATAATTCTGTACAATATTATTTATATTTTATTCATTTTTTTTTGCATATATCTAAACTAATTCATAATTCATAAATATTTTTGGTCTACTTATAACTAGTACAATTATATTTAAAAAAACAAAATAAATTAATGATTTTTATTTATTATACGTAACATTTGATATCTTTTATTATTTTTATTTTTACAACAACATCGCCAAATCCAAAAACAAAGACATGTCTTGTAGATTGTATATTAAGTACGAATTTAATGAATGTCTTATATCTTTTAATAAATCTAAACAAAAAGGGGAGGCTTTTGCCCAGCAGTGGGACGTAAATAGCTAGTTAAGAAATCTAATATATATTTCAAACTATAATTGTACTATAGTTCAGTTATAAACAACTAATAATTTTAATAAAGATTTTAGAAATGATTGATTTATTTCAACAGCAAACATTTAGCGGTAATTTCGCTTGTTTAATTAACTATTTGATGGTACATATTTGACTTATTTCGCTTTGAATAATTTTCATAAACAAATATGTAAAATATTACAAGCTCAACTAAAATGGCTGCCAGCAATCACAGCTGGGAATACATAATTTATAAATCAGAAACATTATATATAACTATCTTTTGCCCGGCTCTGCTCCCGTGGGAATTCCTGGATAAAATATAGCCCATGTGTTGTTTTAGGGTCTAAGAAATCTCCATTTCAAGTTTCAGCCAAATCGAATTAGCCATTTTTCTATGAATAAGTTAATGATAGTTTATTTATTATATTTCGTTTATTTATGTTTTAGTAGGATATAACACATAGAATCGCGCGCAGGATTACTTTGTCGTTGGCCGCTCCTAGATCTTTATCCCTAGTATGAGATTTTATAAACGCAGACGCTAGCGACTGCGTTAGGAATTAGTATGAAATTTCTTAGTTGCCTTTCTATCCGCCAGGGGTACAAAATCGCTAACGCAGACGCTAGCGTCTTTACAAAATCTCATATTAAGGGTATAGGAGTCATAGTTGAGGATCTATCAGGATCTCATTGGGTATTGTAACTATTTTAATTGTAATTTGTAACTATATAATTTCACGCTTAAAATATCACAACACTATAAACTCCCTAAAAATCAACTTTGGTACTAAACATTCGTTATCTAGGAGCCTCAATATCAGCTTTGACTACAAAAGTATTATGTCTCTTACATGGAGTATCATCTAGTCCATAAAAACACACAGTTCTTTGAGGAAACACCTTAGATTTAAATTCAACAGAAGACCCGCTTCTGGGCAGTGTTTTAGCTTTACAAAAATCACTTTTCAAACAATAATCATAAATAACTTTGGGTCCTTCATCAAAATATTTGCTGTAATACCCTCCGCAATCGTCAAACGACATGCTTTTTGACATGTTTTCGTAGTGGCACGTGTAAGGTTGGTGGGAGCCCTCCGGACATGTCCTGGGTTCCATTGGGTCCCAGAAGTCGGGAGGCATTGGGGCCCACGGCGGGGGCCCCAGAGGTCACCCTCAGCGAATCGGCTTGGAGACGATAATGACGTCAGGAGCCGATCTGGTTGTTTCCGTGCTCATTGGACGGCGGTCGATTTTCTTTTCTGTAAAAAATAATATGAATTAGTTTTGGTGGCTTTCAGTTAGGTACGTTGGCCATCCGCCGAACCAACCCTCCCTATAGCTTTGAAATGCAACTACAAGGCCATAAACTGGATTCTGCACATTTGGGTTATAATAGAGCGAGTGACTGCTGTCTGACCTTCGAAAGCCTTATTTACAAGAAAACCTGATTGTCCGTGCGTGTTAGGGGCCAATACTGACAGTTTTTTGGAATGATTAATTTTTTCCCAATCTAAATCCCATTTGTCCCATATGGCAAAATCAAAGAGCTGATTCGTAACATCGTTTCTGGATCGCTCGCGTTTAGTATAGTTACACAGCTGTCGAATATAACCTGGTTAATGTCTGACAGTTACCGTCTGACCGTAATCACTAAACCATTGATTAGTCCCATTTAGATTGGGTAAAAAATGTACCTATGTACGAATGTATGAACAAGAAATAGGAATCGAATTATCGTTGTAGCTATTAGGGATTGTAATTTGATTAGCTCGGAAACATACTCAGCAGGCTAAGACAAAGTGTCAAACGCTCAGGTTTAGGTAAGATCCAGTGAATAAGGGAGATGTCGCCTTACATCATGTATCGCGCTGTCTCGCTTACTCACTGGATCTTGCATGGTTTTAAAAGACGCGCGGTGGTAAACCAGGAAGCAATTCTCATTTATTATCACAGATTCTAGAATCCAGCCAGTCGATTCTGTAAATTTCAAACAACAACTCGCTTCTTACGTCGCTATCACTCACACTTCGCATAAGGTTCAAAATTACATGCGAGAAGTGAGCTTCGAAGTGACGGGGAAATTACAGAATGCCACATCTTACGTCATCTCAAACAAGAACGTCCAATCTAGTTCATCTCGCTGACACGTTCGCATGGATAGCGCTAGTATAGATTTCAATTATCAACAAAGTTTTAAGAATGCCAATAAAGAAACTTGCAGCGGATTCAGATTCGAAGTTTAAAATGAAAGCTTACAGAATCAAGGCCCAGAGGCGTCGGCAAGAACAGCACCTACCGACAAAATGGTCAAATGACCTGATGAAGGTCGCAGGCAGACGTTGGATGCAGGCCGCTACCAACCGGTCGTTCTGGAAATCCTTGGCGGTGGCCTATGTCCAGCAATGGACAGCCTACCGCTCAAATGATTATGATAACACTTTGATAATAATTCTATTGGTCTTATTTAGAGGTCAGGTAAATTTATAAAGAGAAATAATGATAACTTACGCATTTTGATAGGACCCTGAGGTGTCACTTGGTTGAGTAGCTCTATCGTAATCTCAGATGCGGTCGTCTGCGGCGGGGGCGAAGGCCTAACGATGGTGGCTCCAGAGTAACCGAACGTTGAAAAACCTCGGCTGTTGCTGCCAGACCCTAGGTGAAAAGGATATGACGTCATTAAGGCAACTTCTTATGAGAGCACAGTAAGTAAGCGAGATGGGGCAATACATGATGTAAAGCGACATCTCTCTTATACTTAATCGTTTTTGCATGTTCTTTAGAGATTTTAGTATCCTCCAGGTTTTCATGTAAAGAGGGTTACGGAGGTCAGATAGCAGTCGCTCTATTCTATAATATCAGGAACCTTAGCCAAAGCCACAATCTCGAAAAATAAATTGAAATTGTTACTTTGGCTAAGCCCTTCAGGGCTAATTTTGTACAATGGTGCGACTGCCGCATTCATACATAACAATCACTTCTTTATCCCAAAGGGGGTAGACAGAGCCTAGGGTTATAAGACCTTAGGTCACGTTTAGCATGATGTTATTTAAACCAGAAAATCGTGGGTTGCCAGCCGCAGCGCCTGTGTCATGATTACCTCCAGTCAAATTTAACGACCTGCGAGTGAAGAGAAGCAGTCTAATTTATGTTCTGAAGTAGTGGCAAATTTATACGTATAAATTCAACTTCAATTACATATTACCTAGAGGCTCCAAATTAATAACAATGATGGTTCATTCTAACTAGTTGAATATAAAAATACGAGCATTTGCTTTTGTACAATAGCTTGATTTTTGTTTTGTATAATTGCTGGGAAAATAGTACGTGAAACTACTCATTTGAAGCTGGGCAAATTAATCACAACACGTTGATTTGGCATTAAATAGACTGACTAATTTCCTACAATTCACGTATTGCAAAAACAGTGAGGTTTGCACAAATACTGAATTGACTTTCTGCATTTTAGTTGAACTATTAAATCGTAATATAAATTTTAATTATATTTTTCTTGTTAAGAAGTGTTTAATGATACGAAAATTTGGACCTCTCGTTCTCAGTTTTGGAATTCAAAATATATTCGGATAATCAAGTTTGTTAGTATAATCATTAAATTATCATATGAATCCATAGAATTTTCAAACAGTATTCAAAAAGGTTGAAAAATCATTATGTCAGGTCGCGTCATGTAAGATGAACGCTGTCGGTTATGCTGCGCTTGCGGCGATGTATCGATGTATGCGGTGAGCGCGGTGAGGGCGGGTGTCATCCGACGCACGCGATTGGTTCGTTAGCTTCCCGTGTTGCGCAAGTTTACTGTCTCCGCTCTCCTCCAGCGTTCTTTTTATATAACGCGACCTTTAATAGACTTTAGATAAAAAAGTTAACTTACCATCAGAGCTAGGTGGCGGGTCAGTTTGGAAAAGACTCTCTCTGGTTTGACAACCAGATTCCTTCGTATCAGGAGCACCGACTGACACATCCCTTATTTCTTTCTTTTCCTTCCTTTCCTCGCTCTCTCTTTTACTCCGAATAGACTCTTCCTTTTTACTCAGATCGCTTCGTCTCGTTCTGCCGTTTCGTTCTACTCTAACGTTTTCAGCTTCAGGTATGCTATCTACTTCTCGCCTCCAGGGTTGGTCATCGAGGTCCAAATGAGTTTCTTGAATAAAGTCTGAATCTATGCTGCTTTGCTGTAGAAAAATAAACGGATAGATATAATTTATTATTTTAAGAACACATAAGTAAAAAAATTAATCTGCAGGACAGGTCGTGAAGAACTGGCACAAAATAAGACTTCAAAAGTCATATGGTCAAAAGAGCTCTTATCATTTTTTACCCATGAATGACAAAAACTTTACCTTATGTTTCGAGAAACTCCTCTGTCGTTTCACCATCTCATTTGTGTGGTTTTCTCTCTCTAAACTTGCCCGTGGTTCGCTGTCTCTTTCTAAACTCATAGCGTCTAATGTCAAACGCCTTTTAGCAAGGCTGTCCAGGCCGTCTTCACAGGACTGTCGTATGTGCTCCTGAAACAAAAATAACTTATTAAAACTGTGTTATACTATTTATTTTTATGTTTACCAAGTGGACAGCAGTAAACCTTTGGGTTGCCATAAAGTCGTGGCAAAATCCAAATTTGGTATCTCTCCTTAGACCAAAACATATCGTTTGTCGTTCATTGTCATCAAAATTATTATATATCTATATATCCATACATCTAAACTTTACAAACTAAACTATAACTTTTTTTGTTTAATTTCACGCGGACGTAGTCGCAGGCAAAGCTAGTGTTTCAAAAAACATGGTAATCCCTAACAAATAAGTGATAAATCATAAGTTTAGTTAATTATTTTTGCAATTCAAATTTAAACCATTTTTAGTTAAAGCATTTTTCATACAAGCATAATATAACATAGCATTTAGTACTAGGAATTCAACTTGGTAAATTAAAAAAACACAATTTCAATATCATAACTCTTCAGCTCCATAGCCTACTCTTTGCACCAATGCCACATTTGTACCCATTCAATGCAAATAATTCTATTCTATTCTATTCTTACGAAGTAGTACCTTTGTCTCATTGTGTGAGCTTTGTATTTTTGTCTACATAAATTAAATATAATTGACTTTTTAGTCAATTAAGTCAAAGTAAAATAAGTATAAATAATACTCACTTTGATAATTTTATGGTCCTGATAAAGTTTCCTGAAGCATTTGAAGAGGAACACGAAGGTCATTCCCGACAAAATTAGGGAGAATATAATTAGGATTGCTAGAATGTGCGGTTGGCTGATCATAGATTGTGCTTCTCCCTGAAAATATTACCTAGAATTAATCACTTCATAACTTGCTAACTTTATTTTGAAATAACAAAACGACATCTTGATTCTTGAAGAAATATCTTGATTCCCAAATCTTAAAGTGGCCATAAATAAAGTAGAATTATAAAAAGTTGAGTGTTCATTAATCTGACTAGTCCATATCAGGAGATGATCAGTTCTAACTTAAGTTAATTGTTATCATCATCATTTCAGCCGCAGGCTATCCAAAATGACCGGTTGGAAGCGGCCTGCATTCAGCACCTGCCTGCGACCTTCTTCAGATCATCTGGCCATCTAGTCGAACTGGTCATCGGATCATCTGGAAAGTTAATTATCTGGCCTTCGATATATAGCAGAAGGTATTTTGAATAAAAAGTACGCACGCACCTTACAAAGATCAGCTTCTTCATCGGTTTTAAGTCTACAGTTGGCGTATAAGTTACATTTCAGACTTATTGCAATGCACGTGCTATCTTCACAATCGAATTCCTCATCTGGTATACATTTATCTGAAAAATATTAATCGTACCAAAAGTTCATTTCGTCAAATACTTATTATAGATAACTTAAAGCTACTTCTTTGCCGTAATTATCCAAGGTCTCGTAATACTTGCTTTGATTAACCCACTTTAGTATTACAATATCTTTTTAATTTTTCCAAATTAAATTGGTGTAATTGTTATAAGATACAAAGATTTTTATTAGTACAAAACTTGAAAATGTAAGTTTAAAAGCGGCTCGACTGAAATCTATTTCAGATTAGATCTATTTAAGATCTCTAGATCTTATTCATTTATTAAAAATGTCCTTTTCAATATGTACAAAATACTTATGCATTTGGCGTCCTTAATTTTAAGAGCATTTACTACCAGTCCAACTAAAAATGGTAGAGAAGGTAATTTAAAGAACTCACCATTTTCATCAGTAGTATCTAACGTCCTGAAAACGGTATACTGAGCAGTGAACTTGGTATCATCTTTAGTAGCCTTAGATGCGTACAATCGAACATGCATAACATTCCCATCGTCATTGGGAGTTTTGGTAGTGTCCACTTTGGTCGTGACTGAATTTGCAATGGAGCCACAGTAGTGAGCCAGTCTGAAATGAAAAAGTGTAATTTAAATGTTGAAAGAAATAATCAAACGATCGATTTCCAATAATTTATTACTAGATATTTCAGGTTCCAAAAGCCGATGAAAATTATAACTGACATATTTCTTTTGAAATTACCGAGCCATATGAAAATAATAATCATTATGTAAAATGGATTTTTATCATTTATCAAACTGAAATAAATCAAAGGTAAATTAAGCAGTCCATCTGCTTAATTTACCTTTGATTTATTTAAGTTTTATTTGCAAATAAGCGTACAACATAAATATTTGAATATTGTCTTTCAACTGTTTTATATTAAAAAATACATTTTTCTTATAACATTTTTCGGTTTTTATAAGCACCTTGAATTATTTACGAATGTCATACTTACTTAGCATCAAACTCAATGATTGACCCGAATACTTGGACGACATTTTCTTCACAAGCATTAGGTTTAGCCAACTCAAACTGGGTAAAGTTTAGATAAATCTGTAACATAAAAATACAATTAGACGTGGCAAAAACAAACTCTCCTTTAAATATGTATGCCAATGTTGGCACACTTGAAGACAAGACCAATGCTCAATAGTGGGCAAAAAGGGCTGTTATGATGGTAATGACAAAATCACTATCAGAATTTACTCTTTAAACGGTTGTAACCTCAGGTTCATTTATTGGGCTTGTATTGAGGATAGAAATGTAATTACGGACAACGGGACAGGAGAAAGTAAATAAAAGTTTTTAAAAATAGTGACAGGAAGCAATTTCATCTCCAGACCGAGAGGATCATCTTTAGACTGATGGTGAGGACAACATCCTGGTGTCAGAGTACCGAAGAACTCTTGACACCAGGATGTTCATGGTCGGTTGACCCGTAATGCACTCGATATCATGATGATGACTTCTCAAACAATATGTATTTTGTTTTGTATTTCAATTTACCTTACGGTTAGGTTCAGCTTCTATCGTCCATAAGACATCCAAAGCCTGGTTTGCACTATCATCCTTGCACTTCTGATCAATTGTTTTTATGTCTAGAATTCCGTCCGTGCCACTTCGCTTCATGTAGCAACTTTCTGGTATTACATCTGAAATAGGTTATTCATTAGAATGACGAAAGAATGAATACTTGTACTATTTACATACATGAAATTGATTAAATGACAGTTTATAAATTAAACAAACATCTCTTTTTTGCACCTTAATCACAAATCATAGCTACATTTATTGGAATATAATCTAAAGATTGAATGATAACTTATTTTTTGTCAATTTAAAAGGGTACTTCACTCACGACTGTTAGTCATCGGCTTTGCGGCGATTTTGATATGAAAACCTTCGTACTCTATCGTGTCATCAGAATGGAACTTCAACCAGGCGTACGGCCCTGTTGTAAGGATTGGCCTGGGAAACTGCTGGCCACAGAGCTTCTTGCCTCCCAATAACGGAGCATAACCTCGTAGGCCATCACGGATCTAAAAAAATAATTACGATTGATAAAGATGTCCAATTAATACTATATTATTTATACTTAATCGCGCAAATTGAAAATTTTATTAAACAAGTGAGTTGAATTTATGAAAATTGAGTATGTCAAAAGTCTGGCAAGGAATGCTCGTACGATAAACCAGGACCATGAATCAAAGCGTACGCTGGGCTTTGAAGCGTAAGCTAACAGTATGTGCTTGGGCAATACGCTTGGATAAAGAAGGACATTTAACTATCATGGGCTAAGTTTTTGTTTTTAGTTTATCGGGTTTAGTAATTACTCAAAAATATCGGTATTGGTATAATTTTCTTTATATTTTTTTATTATTTTACTCACCTCTAAATAATCGTAGTCACAATCTGGGTGGTCCTCGATGCGAAATATATCTACAAATGTTAATTCTAATATAGTACCCTCCGAACCTGAAACCAATAATAATACGTCACGATCACAGGATTATGAAATTCCGGGCTCTAGGCTGCCATTATCCATACTTCCATACTAATATTATAAATGCGAAAGTGTCTGTCTGTCTGTCACCTCTTCACGGCTAAAATGCTGGACCGATTGTGATGAAATTCGGTAGGGATGTAGTTAAAGACCTGAGGTCAAACATAGGCTACTTTTGGGCGCGATATAACCAAGTCCCACGCGGGGCGAAGCCGCGGGGAACAGCTAGTCTAAAAATAAAGAGCAATTAGGTAACCTTTCTTTTTGGTAAAAAGTGCGGGTTGTATCGCAAGATATATTTTTCTTAGTCATGCGGTTTTATTTTAGGAATACCTCTTCTATTCTTCTCGCGAAAGTAAAAGGTGACTGAGGGATCCGAGGAGTTGTAAATTTATTTAAGAAAATTTTGTACCCTTTTGAAGAGTTTCTACTATCCGACTGGTGGTAGATTAGATGGAAGGTAGAATAGAAATAAATGGTGGTGGTGATAGACAGCAGTATACTCTTTGTTTGTTTGTAATAAATACATAGCGACAAATCACACAGATTGAGTCAACCCCAAAATAAGTTCAAGACTTATATTATGGGATACTAAATCAACGATACTATTATTTATAACAAATCCATGCTAATATTATAAATGCGAAAGTCTGTCTGTCTGTCACCTTTTCACGGCTAAACTGCTGGACCGATTGTGATGAAATTTGGTAGGGATGTAGTTAACGACCTGAGATCAAACATAGGCTACTTTTGGGCGCAATATAACCGAGTCCCACGCGGGGCGAAGCCGCGGGGAACAGCTAGTACATTATAGATAAACATTTAAGACCCAGGCCAATCAGAAAAATATCATTTTTCATAATTGACTTGACCGGGGATTGATCGGGTCCTGCTGAATTGCGGACATACATGTAAACCACTTAGATCATGATCTAAGGTTAACCATTAACCAGGTCGTCAAATAATATATGGTACTAAAACAAAGCAAAAACAAAAGACAAAAGCACAGAATAACATTATTTTTGATAATCGATTGAAGTTTTTGGCGGTACAACGTTAACCTGTTAAGCTAGTCTATACAATGTATATTTTTCAACCAAAAACTCACAGCACCGACTAGCATTATATCAAAGAAAACATACACTACGCGAACTTATATCAAAGAGGTGCGCCAAACATTTTTAATTTTATTATCTTTATGCGGCGTCACTAAGTTTCCGAAACTGTTTGCGATTCCAGCCTAGTCCGGGAGCTCACGTACCAACAATTTACAACAGCGTTACACCGCTGGCTTGGTAATATTGTTGCAAAATTTTTGTCACGGCCACGAAAATGTAATATCAACGCAGTGACTTGCAATGAAATGGATTTAATACGTTCAAACATAGTCTTTCTTACTTTTTAGTTACTTTTTAGTTATACTTGTTTGTCGTAAATAATTTTGAATATTTATTTTTCAATTAATATTATTGACATGTAATAAATTTTAGTGGTAGGATTTTTATATTAATATTATCAAAACTTTTTGCACTCGGAAATAATGTACATTTTTTCAAACTTATGGTACTTTTTTTGCGGCAGATCAAAATATTTTGTGTTTATAATGTTTATTTTTAACATTGTTACAATTTTTACAACTTAGAACTAATGTAATTAAATTTTCCAAAAGGAAGAAATTGTTTATTGCGAAAAATTATTGCACGTTTCTTTTTGTTTTTAATAAATGCTTATGTTTGTTATTTGTTTGTACAGAAAAGGATTTTATATTGTATTGTAATTATTGTACGCCAATGTGTTTTTTAATCAATAAAAAACATTACAATTCACAGTTGTGTTTGTATCTTAGACTAAACCTTTCTCTATAGTCTAGTGATCTACATTTCACTTAAGATTCGGAAGTCATGGATTCAAATTTAAGGTGATACCTCGGTGAACACTAGCGCCACCGTCATTTAAAAATCATTACTCACTGAAAAATATTTAATTTAATAATTGAACATGATTAAAATTAACTTCAGATCCAGAACCATAATTACAGCAGAGGGATTTTTGATAACCTGTGTTTTCAGTGAGTAATGATTTTTAAATGAAGGTGGCGCTAGTGTTCACCGAGGTATCACCTTAACAAGAAGCATTACATTACAAGTGTTTTACAGTCTGCATAAGGATATTCGGGATTGAATCACCCGATTGTCTGATAAGAAAGACGATCCCGTGCTTCGGAAGGCACGTTACGCCCATATACCTATTCTATTCCTATTTCCATATGGATTTATTTTGAGGCTTTCAGCATCTAATGTAAATCCTTATCCTAAAGATGTGTTCAACATAGTACGGGGTCACAATACTCTTTTTGCAAGAAAAACTCGCACGACCGGATTTTATTATTCGTTGCTTATAAGAAAGATTCGCTGGTTGGGATTTTTTCTGGATTTTTTATCACAACTGTTAAGAGATTACTTTTTATGTTGCATATTTTTCTGATGATATTTACCAGAAATATTTTAGTTGAGAAATAATTTGTTGCTGGTTTTTCCTACGTGGGTAACGACCTCCGTGGCGTATTGGTTAACATGCCGGCCCGCTACTTAGGAGGTCCCGGGTTCGATCCCCAGTCAGGTCAAGATGAAACGATCTTTTCAGATTAGCCTGGGTCTTGGATATTTTGTTATATGTTTTTTTGTTATAAAATATACTTAGTATCGTTGAGTTAATATCCCATAACACAAGTCTCTAACTTTGGGGCTAACTCAATCTGTGTGATTTGTCCCTATATTATTAAGTACATGTTTGTGATGGTAAATATATTTTTCGTTTAATAATTTTGTGACATTGACACCGAAAATGGACTACCTTTTGACATGCCCTGTATGTCTCGACACCATGACACGCCAGATGGCTTGTACAGAGCTACGTTAGTACTATTATATATTCTGTGACAGGGCTATAGATAATGGTGCTAACCCAATTTAGAGCGTCAAAAGCTATTTAAAGTGAATGTCTACAATAGATTAAAAAAAAATTGCAATAGAGACCGCGCGCGATTCGAAATTCTTTGATGTCTACACGATAAGAAGTGAGATTTGATAATAAAATACGAAAAAATAACACGCAGACAAATGCGGTGTATGGGTAACCTAATTTTCGCCAGCAAAGGGACATGTAGTGAACGTCTACGCGATAAGAAGAAGTGAGATTTGGTAGTAAAACACGACAAAACAGACAAATATCGCACTTGTGTTTTTGGCAAATCCCAGCTTTCTAAAAAGGACAAGAAGTGGAGCTTAGCCGCTTATTTATTTGATACCATTGACATATAAAAATTTTCACTAGAGTAAGGACGCGGCGAACGACACTACAAAATGGTTACAGTTTTTCGGCCCAAAACATTTTTATTGGAGCCCAAGAGATACATTCGTCTACAAAGTGAGGAACAGATTTTTTTAATGCTGAATATGCAACCTGGCCAGCCAACCAAAACAGAAATTAAATTTTAGTCCTGACAATAATATTTTATTCAATATTTGCTAACAACTTTAAAAAAAAAATACCTAATGTGATTCAGAAGAAATGTAATTTGAAATTAATTTTAAACTAATTGCCAAATCTAATAATTTTGTTTATGTAATGTGAATTGGGAAATAAATGGCTTTTAATTTATTTATTTCCTATGGAATCAGGAAATCCCCATCGAGCCGGGTAGAAGGGGCAAGCCTAAAAAATGCTGGCTCGACGTCGCAGTAAACAATATGAGCACACATATTGTAATAGTCTTACATACAAGTGTGTTCCACATACAAGTGGAAAAAAAGCAGGAAAGCGGATTCTGGGCTCCGAATTAGCTGAGGAAACAAGCGAGAAAGTATTCAGATAAGAGAGAGAATCAACCAGGAAATCGCTGATAGAGAGGGAGAAATAAGGTAAATTCAATAAAAGTTATAGGATTAAGTGCTTTTAATACTTCATCTTTTGGCGTTTTAACCATTTCAAGATGTGAAGATTCCGCTGAACGAACGAAGCTGCGGGAATGCTGATTCAGTCGTTCTGTGACCAACGCCATTGTAACACGGTTAAAACATCGGAAGTATAAAGGTTTTATACATGGTATCCTGTCATTTTCATTTTGTCGACCTCCGTGGCGTAATGGTTAACATACCTGACCGCTACTCAGGAGGTCCCGGGTTCAATCCCCAGTAAAGATGAAAAATGATCTTTTTCTGATTGGCCTGGGTCTTGGATGTTAACCTATACAATTACATACATGTATCTTTATCGGTAACGTAATCGTTACACAGTATAAAACAAAGTCGCTTTCCGCTGTCTGTCCCTATGTATACTTCAATCATTGAAACTACGCAACGGATTTTGATGCGGTTATTTTTAATAGATAGAGTGATTCAAGAGAAAGGTTTCTATGAAAACAATACCTATAATGTTGCACCCATTCGAAGCCAGGGCGGGTCGCTATTTTATTATAAAATATAGTATCGTTGAGTTAGTATCCCATAACACAAGTCTGAAACTTACTTGGGGCTAACTCAATCTGGGTGATTTGTCCCTATAAACTTACCTACTTAAACTAACTTTATAATTAAGTGCATCATTATGAAAGTTAATTCAATGAAATATTGTTGGATTTGAATCAATATGCTTTCACCCAGATTTATTTCCCTCAAACTATACACATCGTAACTCGCCACCAAAGTTCAGCGAAAGCCTTATCTGTAGAAGTTCGATCAATCTCTTATGCGGCTTGAACTTTGCCAACTAGTTAACTATCGTGTGTTCTTATCATATTTACACATAAGGTTGCATTTTCGAACGAAATTTCCGTAAGGGGCTTAAACACAGAATTTAAAAATATTAACAATAAGTGGCATAGCACACGAAAAACGTGTCTCTAGTTTGGCTTGCAAGCCAACGTTTTGCACAGAAAAAATGGTCGGAGAATTTGATTGCGTCATTTATTGCCCCTGTTATTGGTCGATAATATTAGGTGGCTTTGTTGAAAACTACGTAATACATTTCTAATTAGGTGATGTGTGGTTTACATGGGTTTACATCTTTTAATTGAAGATAAGAAGAGGGAATACGCTGCACCACTGAGCCTGGAACTAAATCCGCGTCAAAACATTTCTATACCATTACACTCTTGAAGGTGGTGTCAGAAAGGGTGGACAGCCCAATTTTAAATGATAAACCTCATTTTAAATTTTACTAACATAGTTGTATAAGTTTTCTACTCACACAATATGGACCTGTATAATTGTATTAAGTGGTCTGAAATAAACGATTTCATTCTTTCATTCATTCTATTCGGATAATTTCTCTGTTCAGTGGGCTTAAAGCTTGGACAAAAACAGTCACTCTACCCGCGGTCCCTGTAAACATACAGGGTGGCAGGGAACATCGTTAACTTTGATACTAAAGGTTCAGTATCATAATAGACCTATTTATTTAGCAAATATTTATGTAAGTGTATTATTGTGACTGATTATGTATGTAGTTGTCTATAAATGTTTATGTTCATTTCATATCCTTTATGCCTTTGCTAGTCTTTGTTTGCACTTCTACTCTTTTCTTGTGCATTTTCTTTCGTCATTCGCCGGTTGACTGTAAGAGATCCCATCCTGGGATAAGTCCGCCATTGTCTTCTTATTTTAATAATGTTCCTTTTACTATGTATTTTAAAGCAATAAAGATATTACAAACAAACAAGCAAACAAACATAGACTTCAAAATATGTATAAACTAGCGACCCGTCCCGGCTTCGCATGGGCATAAAAACCTTCCTCTTGAATCACTTTTTATTTTAAAACAAACCGCATCAAAATCCGTTGCATAGTTTTAAAGATTAAGGCATACAAAGGGACATAGGGACAGAGAAAGCGACTTTGTTTTATACTATGTAGTGATAACTAGCCTTTGCTGGGGCTCTGCTCTAATGGAAATTCAGGGATATAATATAGCTTTTGTGTTGTTCCAGGGTTTAGCAATCCCCATTCCAACAGCCAAATCGGTTTAGCCATTTTCCTGTGAAAAAGAAGACAAAGACGAAGAAAAGAGAGAAACATCCATACAAACTTAATATTAGTACGATAAAAAAAAATTGGGAAATTTAAAGAAAAAATCCAAGTACAAAAAATTACAGACGCCAACATCATACTAATACTCTGTTCCTTAAGTCACCTCTTACAACACCCACGAAAAAGGTTTTTTATCATGAAATGATTAAAACGCAAGTAATAATTTCACTTACCATTTATAACAGTGACGCAGTCAATTTTCCTATAATAATTATTAGAATTATCTTTATGATGAGGATGCCATATGTCTACTTGATCATCATCCACAAACTTGAACGCAGCGCATCTATCTTCTAACCCATCTCGTTTTACTCTATGTACACCTCTCAAAGCAGTTTCATTATATATCCTTATATTATTTCTATTATTAATGGACACCATATTTGGTGTCGCGAAATTGACTCTGGCTCCTATACTATTGGTCCTTTGAAGTGAATTATTGTTTTTGTTTATGGTTGTGTTATGTTTGCCATAATCAGCTGTTAGTCCCGTGGTGCCGGCTTTTGAACAAACTGAAACAAAGAAAGGTAAGTATTAGTACAAAATAAAAAATAATTTCTCTTTTTGTCTCATCATAGCATTACGTTAATTAATATTTGAAATTAACCTTTAATGTTGCCAGCGTTTTGGGTACTTTAAATTACCATCGATGGACAGCGATGCGTAGTAATTATATATTATTTCGACGCTTGGGATCGCATCAGTCTTAAGATGTATTTAGTTTTATTTTATTGATTTTAATTTTAAGATTAGTTTGGATATTTATTTATATTATAAATTAGAAATCTTCGGTTAAGAATAAGGTAGAAATGTCACAAAAGTTTTGGTAGGAGTACCATATAACATCAACTTCTCCAAAAGGCCTCTACGCGTTGGAAGAATATCCCCGCGTAAGACTCTCAAAATCTGGGGTAAATAGCCGTAAATCTCAAAGGAAATATAAATATATACTATAATTATCAGAAAAGGTTAATGTGAGATTTGATCATTGTAAGATCAGTTCAATATATAGTTAACTGGCGACCCGCCCCGGCTTCGCATGGGCATAAAAACCCTCCTCTTTCCAAAAAATCACTCTATCTATTAAAAAAACCGCATCAAAATCCGTTGCTTAGTTTTAAAGATTTAAGCATACATAGGGATATAGGGACAGAGAAAGCGACTTTGTTTTATACTATGTAGTGATAATGTAGTACGCATAGATTAAAAAAAAATTTGCGTCACTTAAAATAGATATAACATATGACATTAAATGTATGGGAACCGTGCGCGCCTTATGCGGGGGGTAAGGGCTGAGGTAAGGGAGGGTAGGAGGGGGGGTCCGTCACCAAATACACATATTATGGAATGGCATACACGTAAATATCGTGTATGAGTGGTAAGACAGTTTAGCTTGTCATGCTACTTCTATTAGAGCCGCGTTCCTAGTTCTATGGTAGTACGTGATAGTGACGTGATCTGTGAATCTGTCCTTCTCTGAGCATCAAACCCAACATGTCGCAATTGTTTTGTAATAATGTTTTACGGCCCTAGATACAAGTAATTTGAGCTACAGTAATAAAATTCAGGAATCCACCGCCAAATGTTAATAAAAATAGTTTCCCCCTAAATACTCGTATATCTGAGCCTGTTTTCCGAAACGCCTATTAGAATAGGTGCTCACATTACGTGGAGGTACGCGGGTTTCACTCTCCACTGGTCCTACTGCTTATTTCTTGGAATTTATAGTCTTACTCAAGTATACGAAGACAAAAAGGAGGGTTATGTGCTTCCAAGCCAAAATGTTAGAATACATTGTAATTGTTTCGTATAAATAAATAATAAAATAAGTAATATAAAAGAAATAAAATATAAACGTAGGATTTAGAATTTTTTCAGTAGGATGAAAGTCAGGGGTCGTGGTAAACCTGCCCAGCTCACCTGGGTGGACCACGGGCACCTTAATTTGCCAGTGGTCCACCTAAGTTCACCTGGGTGGATCATGGGCAGAGGAAAACCGTATAAAAATATATGTGACCAAGACATCATAACATTAAAAAATTGGTGTTTCCCACACAATTTTGTGTGGGAAACACCAAATTGTTAATACGGGTTTCCAAAGGTGTGTCAATGGCTAAAAACTTAATAAATTTGGCCCAGTTGGGTGAAACTTTCACGGCCGAGTCAGAGGCCATGGACAGGTCATCCTGTACATGAGAAAGGGCAGCTGGGGCCTTGAAAGATTTGATTGTTTGTTTGTATCGAATAAGCTTCGAAACTACTAAACCGATTTGAAAAATTCATCACCCTTGGAAAGACGCACTATCACCGAGTGACATAGGCTATGTGTGTACACGGGCGAAGCCAGGGTGAACTGCTAGTATTAATAATATTTAAAGTATAATGTTATATATTACATGCATTTTTTTTTGTTGTCTATATTGTATAGATTTATTTATTTGTTATTTTACTAGAACATAAAAAAACAATATTTATTTTTATATGTAAGAGCATTCTGAGCATTCTGTCGGAAAATGTACTAAAACGAATACGGTACCGCCCGGGCCACAAAACACTTGTATAGTACAAGTGTTTTTTTAACGAAATATATTTGTAGTACATTTAATCTATTCATAAGAACTGCAAGAACAATAAAAGAACAATTAATTGATACGTATATAAATAACAAATTCGACTGTGGCGCAACACATGACTTTCATTCCTTCGAAGTTTGCTGCTGAAAAGCTGCAAAGGGATAACACCACCCCGGTTTAATAAAAGACGGGCCTGCAGAGGTATATCTTTTCCCGCCATAAATTTCCAGTTGACACAGATAATAAATCATTTCAATGTGTGTAGGGCCGATAGCAGCCGCTATTTTTGACCTTGGCTTCGAGCGGAAAAGGCGGGAATGTGTGGAAAAAACTGTGATTTTACTGTAAAAATAAAAAAAATATATAAGGAAATGAAAAACTTCTTTTATCATCTTATCATCATTTCGCGTAGATGGCACATTCAACCGACCATGCACACCCTGCTCCATTGCATTGTATCGATGTTTGTTACCTTTTCACAGGAAAACTGATAAACAGATTTGGCTGAAATTGGAATGGAGATTGCTTACACCCTGCAACAACACATAGGCCAATATATTTAACATAGGCTGTAACAACAACTTATGCATAACTCGACAAAAGTCCAAAGGCACGCCTATATAACATTTACGGGTGCTTGAACCGATTTTAATGCTTTTTTCTTTATATAAATCGTGAACCAATTCCCAGTAAACACCTTCAACAGTTGACAGTTCAGTTGACAGTCGAGATTCCCGCCTCCACACTCTTGGGGATGTCGTGATTGATGAAATGACGAAGTGGAATTAGATATAAGACACTTAACTATGTAAGGTGGAAAAAAATCAACTGCAAATATTTTAAGGGCAGATTTGCAGTATCAATTGACTAAGAAATCGATTGAAAATGAAAACCTATGTAGCCTGAAAATAAATAATACTTAATTGATATTGATTGTTGATTATTTTGGACCTTGAAGAAATATTCCTTTTAGGTTCCAAGTCATTGATAAGTGATGGACTGTTGATATTTTGAACCGTTTATGTTTTAAATCGATGGTATTTTGTTTCTTTGAGATATTCAATTGTTCATAATACGGTGTTGATATTTTACTTGTTGACATTAAGTACCGCTATTCTGAACAACTTTTCCATGTAAACTTATATCGAAATACGAAAGAAATACCTACCATACTAGTTTAGAAACATCTGATCTAGTGTTGTATGGAAATGAAAAAATAAATTCGATATACCTACGTTTATTTGGAAAGTGTGTTCAGAATGGCGGTACAAATCTGCAGTGTGATTCTGTAAGAGCTCATTCTAAACTTCGAATCTGAATCCGCTGTGAGTTTCTTGGTTGGCTTGGCTTAGTTCTCATAAGGACGTGGAAGCGAGTTGTTTGAAATTTATAGAAGCGACAGGCAGGCCTTAAAATATTTGCAGTTGATTTATTTATTTATTTATTTATATACTCAACTGCTCACTACACTTAAAGTTTCCCAAAACGTGTAGTGAGTTAGGTACCATAATTAGGTTGTTTTTGACAAAAAACTTGTACATGCACAAAAAAAAGAATTTAAATTGATTATGTCAACTTGAGGGAGTTGAGCAACCAGAGCGTTGGTTGTGTCCACTTTATATAAAACGAGTAAAGATTCTAGAATACTTTCTAAACAAACGGATGAATGAATGAATGAATAGATACTTTATTGCACTAATCCATATCCATACTAATATTATAAATGCGAAAGTCTGTCTGTCACTCTTCACGGCTAAACTGCTGGACCGAATGTGATGAAATTTGGTAGGGATGTAGTTAACGACCTGAGGTCAAACATAGGCTACTTTTGGGCGCGATATAACCAAGTCCCACGCGGGGCGGAGCCGCGGGGAACAGCTAGTTATACATAAATACATCATTGGATTGTACAGGATCATCTTGACTTGACCGGGGATCGAACGCGGGACTTCTTGAGTGGCGTATGCATACAGACATGTTAACCATCGCCACGAAGGTCGTGTGACTAAGTAATGGCATAAAATCATATTTTTCAAAATTTGTAATAGATCTGTCTAATACGATATGGTTTATACGATAAGCTCACTAACGGACAGACGGACGGAGCGAAGGCTTAGTAATATAGTCCCGTTCTTATTAACTTTTTGTACGCTCTAATAACGATAATGTTACAAAATATCTTGCTCAAAACAAATCGAAAACAGAATCAGATAAAATAACATCTGATTTTTTGTAATTCACAATGATTTGACGAGGTCATTATCATAATGGCTATTTAAAAATAAAAATACAAAGGGACGAAAATGAGGGTTGAGAATACAGTGGTTGCCTCGTAGCAGTTTCCTGCACATGAGTAATTAAAATGAACAGAGAAAGAGCATCATACGACTACAAAATACAAGAAAAATGCTCTAACAAATATGTGAATTTAAATCTACTGGCAATACCTGTAACGTTCGTATTACCCTGTACAATTTAATCAAGTAAGCCTATTTATAAAATCTAAAACCTTCTAATGCCTAAATAGATTACTTAGTATTGTGTAGAAAAAAGTTAAGCACTTTTGCATAGTAAGCTTCTAAGTAAGAAGTGGCCTTATAACAATAAGCAAGTTCATCAGGCAATCTTTCTTTTCATTTGATCGACAGCAATGTCAATAGAAATTTTGTATAGATCTAATACTATAGAAAGAATGTTGAAAATAAACTCAGTACCTTATTCATTATTCATCCCTAACTAGCCGTAACGATTTTATAATACTGTAACCAATGTTTACTCAAAATTATTGTCTTTTTTTTAATAGATCCGGTAACTAGGACTTCGCTCCGACAGCGTTGATACGATTCAACAATGTTGCTCGGTGGTTCAATCATAAAAGTTGTATAAATATCAAGTTTTCTCTGCTCTATTTATCTACTCATGTGTTTTCCTGTGCACAGTTCGGAATGGCGCAACTTCGACGAATAAATCTTGGCGGGAAAGCTGCTTTATTATCAGTAGTTTGTTTAAAGTTGATGATTCGAGGTGAAGAGGAAAAATAAGTAAATAATGCTAAGGAGGAATGAGTCGTGAGTTTTTAGGCTTAAAAATAAACCATTTTGTCTTTTCCTGTGGGGCTCTCTACATTACTGGGTACTGTGGCGAAATGCCTTAGGCTACGAGTTGGCAGTGCGGTAGTGACACTTTTAAGATAAGGTAAATAGGTTACGGTGACCACGCGACAAAAAGGAAAATTGAGAAAACAGTTTCGTTTGGAAATGGAAAGTGAAATAATGATTGCGGGACAGACAATCAAACCCCAGTAATGAATGAATGAACGAACGAGCGAATGAACGAATGAATGAACGAATGTAAAGTAGTAATGGAGAGGCACTGGAAAAAGAAGAATTCAAAATACTTAAACCTACTTAAATTAACATTCCTTTTACAACTCAATGCACCATTCAATTAAAATTCTCACTTATTATGTACCCCATCTCAGTTTTGTCAGTAAATGTCCGTATTCCTGCATGCGTACGGCTCATTAACTTGGGGTAATGTAATCAAGAGTGTGATAAGGTCTACTATCGTCGCTGGCAAGCGTAGTACGTGACTGTTTTTGCAATGATTTCATTGGTCTGGAGATGAATAACTAATAAACCAATCATGTTCACGAATTCAAAAGTTCGATTTTCGAAAATGTATGTTCGAATGAAAAATATTTGAATGCGAATAAAATGAAAAAATATTTGGAATACACATAATTCGAAGTTCGATTTTTTAAATTGTTGTGAGTATTTTATGGTTCTGTAAATCAAGTTTTAAAATATTTATTATCAAGGTAACAGTTATCTCTCGACTGTGGCAAGGCAAATGTTACACGTAACTGTAGAAGGCTTCACCGATTTTGATAGACGTTATATTTTTAATTGAGAGAATTTTTTTCACTCAAAAAAGAAAAAGATTTATATCATATTTAAATTGTAATAAAATTCACCAAAACCTATCGAGTGTTGTATCAAAATAAAATGTTATGAATTCTTCAACTACCGTAGAGAATAATAGAGTCGATATAGTTATGCGGCCACCAGTGACCGCACAGAATATATACGACTAAGTTTGGGGGCAGAAGTATTTAAAAATGTGATCGCCAAAATATATTTTTTAACAACATGTTTGTTTGATGTCGAACTGCAGTGGGGTATATGTTATTTGATGCAGGAATAGCTTTATTTGAATTACAATCTGCTAAAAGCTGAAATGAAAAGGTTTATTTCAATAAAATATGCAAAATACAGATTCAGACTCAATTTTTTTTACTAATCATGCAATGGCTTTGCACTTAAAACGTAAATGTGACCACAACTCGGGGGCAACTCACCGATGTGTGAGATTATGAGTATGTGATGCCACCTAAGTCAACAAGCTTTGCCAAAAATAATAATCATTATCACATCACTACATTATATAAAACAAAGGGTATCGTTTATATTGTCCATGTTCAAATGTTATAAATATTTTTATCTAGCGACCCGCCCCGGCTTCACATGGGCATAAAAACCTTCCTCTTGAATCACTCTATCTATAAAAAAACCGCATCAAAATCCGTTGCGTAGTTATTAAGATTTAAACATATATCCGGAATAAGGAACAGAGAAAGCGACTTTGTTTTATACTATGTATTGATAGTGAAGTGATAGTGAAATGACAGTGAAGTGATAGGGATAGTAGTTTGACAAATAGTTTAAAATTTTACCGCATTTCAAAATTTACCGCAATTAATTTAACCGCATTTAATTTTACCGCCGTTGATGATGAAAGATTATAATTTAGTACAGTCGTTTCACAATTTCCAATATAACATTCTATTATAACCACGAAAAGGGCGAAGTAAGTTTGACATTTATGACACTTTGGAAAGTTTTCGTGTTTCGGGTAACGGAGCGTAATCCGAATACTGGCAAGCAATATTATCTCCTTGTGATTGAAGGTTTCTGTTATTTGAATAGAGTTGTATGTTCTTAAGGTCTATATTTTTAATGCATATCAATAAAGTCCGTTAAGTGCGAGTCAGATATATTTATAACATCATAAGAAAAAAACAAAACGGTAAATATTATTATTCTGGCAAATTGACTTTTTTTTTTACTACGCAACGGATTTTGATGCGGTTTTTTTAATAGATAGAGTGATTCAAGAGGATGGTTTTTATGCCCATGCGAAGCTGGGGTAGGTCGCTAGTAAATGTATGTATGTAGGAAGGTACTCCGACGATTTTAATGACTCACAGCGAGCATTAATTAACGGAAAACAAATACCACGTACGGGAAATAATAAGATATTGTTAATAATTCTGAAAGATCAAATGTATGCCAGGAAATGACGCCTCATGTTTATTTTAATTAACTGTTACGGAGTCAGAGAAATCATTAAAATAATTTTTGCATCATTTTGAGGAAAAATTATCGGATGTTGTTTAAATTAATAATCTTATTATTTTTTTTTGCCCTTCATAATCACACATACAAATAAAAAAAATTGACGTAAAAGAAACAAAGCCTTGTATAGCACGAAAAAGTACTATAATCAGGGCGTCGATTCTGCTAACGTTAAGTCACAATCGTGTCAAAATAGTGTTTCAATGGAAGTGCTTTTTTACATACTAGTTACAAGAAATGTATATTTTTTTATATCACTGCTGATGGTCACATCCCTCACTACATTCACATCACATCATACTGTCATAACTCTTGTAAATAGTGTGTAAAAAGCACTACTATTGAAACACTATTTTGACACGATTTTGACTTAACGTTAGCAGAATCGACGCCCAGATCCCGTGTTGTCGTTTTTAGGCCTGAGAGGCCTGATGCCATATGACACGCTGCTATTGGCTCGTTTTAGCACTGAATAGTGATATAATTGCGCCAGTTTCAAACAAAATGAACCTCTTCAGGTCTTCTTTATCACAATAAATAGTGTTTTCGAAAACGTTCTATGGACTATTAAAGAACTAGTTTTTGTTGCTTGAGTGGCTTCGCATGGGCATAAAAACCTTCCTCTTGAATCACTCTATCTATTAAAAAAACCGCATCAAAATCCGTTGAGTTTTAATGATTTAAGCATACATAGGGATATAGGGGCAGAGAAAACGACTTTGTTTTATACATATAGTGAAGTGATATTGATAGTGAAGTGATAGTGATAGTGAAGTGATAGTAAAGAAAGTCGTGTTAGTTACACATTTTATAACTCAAGAACGGCTGAACTGATTTGGCTGAAAATTGGTGGTGAGGTAGCTTAGAACCAGGAAAAGGACATAGGATACCTTTTATCTCGGGAAAAGGCACTGTTTCCGAGGGAATATCACGCGGGCGAAGCCACGGACAAAAGCTAGTTAAGTTTAAAAAAAGAGTGCTCGTTTCTGTCTTCCTATCTTACTGATATTTGTAAGGATGTTTCTTACTCTTTCATAGTAAAACGGCTGTACCGATTTGGCTGAAATTTGGAATGGAGTCAAAACGTCAAGTGAGTAGTCTATTCCAGTCAAGTGAGTCTAGTCAGAGTCAGATGGCTAAGTGAAGCGATGGAAAAAAAATCACTTAGCAATAACTTGGAGATTTTGGTGACAAGGATCAAAGTCACTTATACGACATTGTACCACTTCCCAACACACGCTTGTTCACGAACACTTAGCGAATAATAACCTACCATTATTATGCACAAATACTTGAAAAACATAATTTTTGGAAAATAAATACAACAAAGCCATGTTGTGGCTTTTACCTTCCCGCCAAAACTCCTGAAAACTAAAAAGCTGTCTGTATAGACATTCAGTCTATAGTCTATGCTTAGCCTAACATGTTCAAAGTGAACGAACCCCGCGGGGCTCGCCCTGAGCCCGCCACTAATTTATTCATCACTCATTCTGTTCATACCGTCATTCATATATACACCGACTGCGGACACAGGAATACCGGGAAATACTGCAAAATCCATAGATTTAAAAAAAATGCCTCGCCGCGCGCGATTACAAATTCTTTGGTAAAATCATGTTGAGCTATCACCATAGATTAAAAAAAATTGCCTGGTGTCGAACCGCGCGCGATTTCCTAACTCTATTGCTATCACGATATTGCAAATGAAATTGCTGATGTGAAATAGGAACATAAAGGCGGGAAAATTGATTATTACATTACTTGAGTTATAAACATTTAAATTAAACAGAGATATTTTTTTGCTTTTAAACTTTTTCATACGCCGAAAAAAAAAAACAGCTTTTAAATCTCCTGTTGCATCCACGAGGCACTAACAACTTAAAATAACTACTTAGGTTATGCCCAAAAGATGTTTTTTATTCATTGATCGTGCAAGCAATATAAACCGTATTTTTTGCTAAGAAAATAATTAAGCACATCAATTAAGTACATGCAATTGATATAATAAAGTGAACGAACGTGAACCTGAAATTGAAGGAAAAGGAAAAAAATTGAACCTCATAAATCATAGAAGTACCTATTAAATTCGCGTGGTGTTGCGACGCCAGGCAAATTTTTCTTTTTAATCTATGGGGCTAATACTTTGGTAATCTCTATTGAAGTAGGTACACCTAGACATGTTCGAAGTGAATGAACCCCGCGGGGCGCGCCCTAAGCCCGCTACTAATTTATTCATCGTTCATTCTGTCCGCACCCTTATACAGATACGGACTGCGTATAAGTTTTACTGTCAATTTTTTTTTTAAATAGTTTTTACGGCTATGGAATCTAGTCCTTTAAGGCCTTTCTTGAATTTATTAATCTTCTTCAGTCCTACTTAAGTCAGTCGAGTCAAAAATTCAAGTCAATAGTCAAGTCCAGTCAAGTAAGTAAGTCTAGTCTGAGTCAGATGGCTAAGTGAAGCGGTGGAAAAATTTCACTTAGCTATATCATGGAGATTTTGGTGACAAAGATAAAAAGTCACGTAATCGACACTGTATAACTTCCCAACACTCACGCCAAACACTCGAAAAAACCTAAGTTTTGGAAATTAAATACAGCGCGGACATAGCGACAGTTTACTTTCCCTCCAAAAACTCCTTTACTGTCAAATTGAGGTACCAGAAACTGCTGATGTCCACTGTCTTGTGGTTAAGGCATTTTCTTGAAGACCCAACGGTTGTGGATGCAATTTACATGAGAAGCATGCTTTGTTATATTCATCTTTTTCAGAATTCAGAATAAACATAAAAAGACTAACTAGGGTTCAATCGATGAACGACTATGAAAAACCAGCGTTTCGATATTTTTCACATAGTTGTATGTTTTGGTAATATATTCAGATTCATTGACTGAACTGCCATAAAGTATGCGGAACTATCATAAGTTTTGCCATTTATCTTATTGGACGGCGTTGGTGTAAACGTATTTTTAGGGTTCTCTCCGAAAATGATATAAACTGCTAATGTGTATGACGTTATATCTTCTATCTATTAGTAGCTAAAAATATGAGTTAAATTGTTATTTTTGCTGTTGTTCGAAATACGGCCATGTCTTTATTGCAATCTAATTTAAAAATTAATTTAATCCGAAATGAGAATGAATTTGGCTGCACCTTGGTGTGCAGGACGGCACGTAAGAGTTGATTATTAAAAAAAAAATATTTCACTTATGGATTATTACATTTAATTGGATATTCAAATAACAAATTAGTTGATCAGCAATGTCTATCAGATAGAAAAGTAGCAATATAATTTCGCACGAGCGCGCTACTGTTTCTATCTACACATGAAATGAATTGATTTTACGAAACCCTCAGTGCAAAGATTTCGACTCGCGCTTGGCCAGTTTTTATATCACCGCGACAGGGTAAACCAATTCCTTTTATGCTCGTTGCGTTCATTGTATGTGGTGTTATGGTATGGAAATTATAATGTTTGTATACCTATGTGTTTTTTTATGACTATAATGCTTATTTATTTTATAGTTCCTACTTGAAGACAGTTGATTTATTGCCAATTTGGACTGTTGACATTTTGAACCGTTTGTGTTGTACAGTAATGATATTTTGATTCTTTGAGATATTTAAGTGGTGTCACTGCTGAGCAAAAGTCTCCCTTTCACCTTCCAGGTATAATCCCTAGCCATGGCTTTTCTCGCCAGTTGTACATCAAACGACTAAAATAAAATTTTAGTGCAGTTTTTTTTTGATGTGGCTATAATTTATAAAATGGCAATTAACCTTATAGCTTATTTTTACCAGTATCAAGTTTGATATAAATGATCTTCATATACAAAAGGATATAGGGACAGAGAAAGCGACTTTGTTTTATACTATGTAGTGATAGCATAATGCTTTTGGCATTAAGTCCGCCTTTTGTGCTTTACATTAATATTTTGTAGAATAACGGTTAAAGAAATAAATACAAAAATAAAGCTTTTATTTATTCAATCCAATAATATAAAAGTAATGAAGTGAAATCACGACATTATTACACAATTAGGACCGCAAAACCAATTAAATGGTTTTCAAGCATCGACAGTGAATTAAATGTGTCGAATTTAATTGTCATTTGTGAAAATCGGACGTGCGTGTAAATCACCAAATTTATAAATATTGTCAAGAAGTGGCATAGCGCACGAAAAACGTGTCAATAGTTTGGCTTGCAAGCCAACGTTTCACACAGAAAAATGGGCGAGGAATTTGATTGCTTCATTTATTGCCACTGTTTTTGATCGATAATATTATGTGGCTTTGTTGTAAGCTACGTAATACATTTATTACATGGGTTTACATGTATTAATTGAGGATAAGAAGAGAGAATACGCTGCCACACTGATCCTGGAACTAAATCCGCGTCAAAACATTTCTATTCGGATAATTTCTCCGTTCTGTGGTGTAAATAGTACCTACAGCTTAGCTGACTATATCCTTACTAACATTATAAATGCAAAACTCTGTCTGTTACGCTTTCACGGCTTAACCGCTGGACCGGTTTTGATGTAATTTGGTATGGATATATTTATTTATTTATTCATTTATTTCAGGCAACAAAATAGTTTAGGGTGAATGTAGCTTTTTAATAAAAGAATTTTTGAAATCGTCATAGTAGTTTCTGTGTTAATCATTACAAACATATACACAAAAATACAAAAATACAAATCTTTCCTACTTATAGTATCACACCCATATTCTTAAACGTTTCCTCATAGGTCTCCTCCACTCAACCTCATTTGAGGACGCCTCAAGGAAGTCCTCCAACTTTCCTTGAAAACGGTATTCTTAATTGTTTCCTTGAGCAAACTCCAGTGAGGATGAGTCAAGGAAAGACGTCCCGTTTCATCTCTGTATGTTGGTACCGCTTAACTTTTTGACGTTAAGAGATTTTTTGACTAGTTTCATTTTCAATTTTAGCTTACTGGCATAGATTTATTATAAAACAGCAAAATACTTAATACACAAAGAACATTATTAATAGTAGGTACATGTTCTTTTAAATCTGGCCCTCAATAAAAGCACCTACGTTTCGTTAAACGAAACGTTCGAGGCTTCCTTAAAGCACCTCTCGACCAACCTTATATTTTGACAGTTCGTTCCTCACCTCCATTGAGTAATTCCCTTAAGGTGAGGAAGCTAGTGTCAACTATGAATACCATTGAGGTCGAGTGAGGATGAGTCGAGTTTGAGGAAACGTTTGAGAATATAGGTGTTAGTATAGATATAGATTATATTTAGGTATAGATTTACTAACTTTTCTATGAGAGCTTCTGTACGAGTCTTAAACTGTACCGAAATAATAATAGAGGTATAAATGTAAACTCCAATTTCGGTTTTGATTATTTATTAACGTAATTTCCGTTCCTTTAGCCGGAATCTTAAAATATTTACCCATTGGGACCAGGATGCTGATTAGAAATTACAAATATATTAAATATAGTACTGTTTTGTGTATTTTTTTTACTAATATCGAATTTTGACTGAAAACTCTGGCGGCTAAGCTGATGTACATGAAGTTCGAATGTAAAATGGCCAACATGGGAAAGTAAATCAACATTCTTCATTACATCCTATTTTAATACTTCTGGAACATTGTAACTCTCTTTAAGTGTGCCAAGTTGAATTGGTATATGAGGTATAAAATACAAGTTGCTGCCCGCAGCTTTGCTCGCGTGTATTTCCCTCAGGAACAGTGCTTTTTCTCGGAATGGAAGGTACCTACCCTATATCCTTATCAATACTTCTAACTATGTATACGCAAAATTTCAGAAAGATTGATAGAGTAGATTGAGTGTGAAAGCGTAACAAATAAATAAACCGACTTCCCATTTCTAATATGTTTTTTTTTACTCTTTTTTTAAAATATATTTAGGAACTATATAATAATACATATAAAAGAAAGTCGTGTTAGTTGATTTTTTTAGTTGATTTTTTTAATTGAACCAGGAGAAGGACGTAGGGTACCTTTCATCCCGGGAAAAAACACTTTTCCCGAGGGAATAAAACGCGGGCGAAGCCGCGGGCAAAAGCTAGTTATTAATATTAGTTGGATTCGAAATTAGAAAAGGAATTGTTCAACGTTTCGCACAAGTGACGAATGACACATTACCAGCATCGCGAACAATTTACACCTTAGTGCCTTGGTGCCTGAGGATGCATCATGTAGAGAAACACGTGTCGCAAGGAATATGCGTGTAAACTAATGGTGGCGGGCATGGTGGGACTAACAGTAGTGTGTGGACGCTGGTAGTAGTTTGCATGAAAAAACTGGTGGTGGAAGCATGCAAAGTAATTTGGTAAGTTCCTGTAACTTTTTGACTTCCGCAAATAACGCCTGAATTTATCAAAGAAATTAGATACATTTCACATTTGTCGAATTAAAAAATTAAGACCCTTTTCTTTCTCTCTTGCGTCGCTGGTAGATTTCGAATAAGCAGCAACCTTGTAGGTATAAACTAATCTTTTCAATTCTATGTTTTATCGTTATATTTTCCAGTGTACATGAATTAAGTAAATAAATAAAATTAAAAAAAAAAAAAACAAAAACAAAAGTTGCAGCGCAAACAACCGTGCCGTGTCCCGTATCTTATCAAAAACAGCTTAGTCTAAATTGCCTCGGCACATGTCTCCCAGATTATCTTATTGAATCGCGATGTTGCTTTAAATGCGATTTTGTAAATTCATATTATTTTCCCACTAGCTGATACCCGATCTGATGTGGTACTCCGTTTTATCGCGTTTTAATACCCTTATTTATTTATGTACACTAAAATACGAATATATATTACATATAACATATAACCGCCCCGGCTTCGCATGGGCATAAAAACCTTCCTCTTGAATCACTCTATCTATTTAAAAATCCTTTGCGTAGTTTTAAAGATTTAAGCATACAAAGGGACATAGGGACAGAGAAAGCGACTTTGTTTTATATTATGTAGCAATAGTCAGGTAGCGAACATAAGTCTTCGAATAAGCGTGTTTCCCGGTTGCATCTTCAGCTTAGGCTTCAGGAACCAGGGTACGCTGTTAATCATGGTCCTGACTTGGCGGTACTGGTTACAATGGAGCGACTGCCGTCTGACCTCAGTCACCCTTTTTGAAATATGATCCGGGTGTGTTAGTGTCCAACACTGTCAGATTTTTCAGGCTGCTTAAAGGCGTCTGACAATGCTTGATGATTGCAATCTAGCTACAACAGCCAGAACCAACGGAGAGGAGAAAGAAATAGTGGCGACCAATCCAAGTCAGGCAATGCTAGACGTCACTTGACAAGCACGATCATTACAAACACGCTTGCCCCGCTAGGCTATATATGATTTCCTTTACGTAAATCATAGATTGAGGGCCCCTTCTTCTGAAGGTCCGTTGTCCGTAAGCCGCGTAGTCACGGCGCTTACTCCGTAGGTATTTAGATAGATAGATAGATAGATATACTCTTTATTGAACCATTATCATACAAATTATACATGTTGAATACAAATACAAACAATATGTACAAAGGCGGACTTATCGCTGATGCAATTTCTTTCAGCCAACCTTAGGGTGGATAGGAACAACGTGGAAAAAATGCGGTTTAAATTTAGACATCATATTTGGGAAAATAACACTACAACATAAACTTCAGCGATTTTCACTATATAAATACTTTATCTAAAGGCCGGTATAAATATCAGGTCAATAAGTTTACTATTATAGGCATAGTATTGAAAATTAACTTTAAAAGGAGGCAACTTTGATTTTTTTTTCTATCGCGCGAATTCCGTCTGATTGTGTTACTGTAATCGAATTTCACTCTGCTAGATCCTCAACTAAAAACATATATTTTTTTTTGAATTTTACGACTGTGTGTTTGTTTAATACTGATGTAAATTTTATAGAATGTATAGTACGAATTTTAAAAATTCTCGAGAATGATAAATTTAGTCCAAAATAATAGGCACTTAAACCCCAGGAGGCTTTGTGCAAATATAGTACATAATGCTGAGCCAAATATTTGATTAACTGTTATTACGGCCTAGGAAATAAAAGATAAGGATCTATATTTCATTCTAGACCTGGGCGTCGATTCTGCTAACGTTAAGACAAAATCGTATCAAAATAGTGTTTTAATAGTAGTGCTTTTTACACACTATTTACAAGAGTTATAACAGTATGATGTGATGTGAATTTAGTGTGTGGTGTTATCATCAGAAGTGATATAAAAATATATATACATTTCTTGTAACTAGTGTGTAAAAAAGCACTACCATTGAAACACTATTTTGACAGGTTGTGATTTAACGTTAGCAGAATCGACACCCTGGATTGCTGTCGTACTTTTAGCCGATTAAGCAAGCCAAGTTATGGGTGCGTAGAATACTAGACGAAGCATTATCAAGGCTGTCGCTGCAAACCAAAGAATATCGAATCTTGCGGAGAAAAAATTGTTTTATTTTAATCTATGCTGCAAACAGAGTAATTTGACCATTTAGAAACACATTTTTATGTTGTCTTTATTTTCTCATCTCCAGCTTACGCTTACTTACCTCCATGGCGTAATGGTTAACATGCCTGTCCGCTACTCAAGAGGCCTCGGGTTCTATTACCGGTCAGGTCAAGGTCAATATTGTATTTTTCTGAATGGCCTGGATCTTGGTTGTTTATCAACCTTATTTGGGTTAAGCTCAATCTGTGTGATCAGTCCGTATATACTTATACTAGCTGTTGCCCGCGGCTCCGCCCGCGTTTAGGTCGCTTTTCGCGTAACCTGTGGAAACTACAACTATCCAGACCTATAGTTAAATCTATAGTATCCTATTCCCGTGCCAATTTTATAAAGCCATTACATTGCTACGATATCAAACTGAAAATATTAACATTCATACTATCACATCTTTGTCTCTAAAAGAGTAGACGCAGCCTATTACAGGGTCATTTGGACCTAAAAGCCACTCTTAGAGTTATAGTGGGCGTGAAAAGTGGAGAAAATCTCAATAAAAAGTGATAAGTTAGTTAAATTAAACCTTACGACACGACCGTATGTTTCGTCAAATAATAACTGAACTGACTTGCCGATTTTATTATTTTTTAAACCAAACCAAACCAACCAATCAATTCAAATAGCTTACAATACAACACGACCGATAAACAAACCAACCAATAGAACTGAATCAACAATCAATTTTTTTTTTAAATAATTAAAATTAATTTCCGTAAGGAAAATTTTCAATCTGCTATACCATATGCGAAAAAATAATTAAAATAAAGTCAGCGCCATCTACTCATATTTATGTAACTAAATTATACGCCCACACACATTCAATGTGTTATTTTATTAAAATTTAATAGAGACTGCAATGTGTTTTTCTCTTTATTGATATCGATAAAACGAAGTAGAAATTCTAGCTTTATCTAAATTAAATACGTTTATGTAAACCGCATTCAACTCTGTTTAAAAGTTTTGAAGCAGTGCCTGAAGTAAACTTCAACTGACCATAACTTCTTTTTCCCTAAACCGATTTTGACAAAACAAAGTTTTGACAACGCTCCTAATTATATGTAATCCATCTGTGAAAACCGCGTTCAAATCTGTTGAGTAGTTTTAAAGTTATAACGTACCAGAGAGACAAAAATTCCAAAAAAATATTTTTTTTCTCTTATAGTCTAGAAAACAATTAAAAAAACTAAAACAGAAAATTATTGTTTGTGGCAGGATTCGATCCAGCTATTTCTTGAAACATTTCTTTACTAAAATATTAAAAGCAAAAATATAGAATTCTAAAAAACTAATACAAAACGAAAAAAAGTAAGTAAAAAAAAGTCATGTTTAGCAGGATTAGAACCCTCTACTCAAAAAAATAATCCGCGACCTCTACCGATAGGCCAACATGCGTTGTTAGTAATTGGCGAAATTTCAAATGGAATTTGTCTATAGGTACGCAAATTCACCCCTTTTTTGGATGTAAGAGTTGGAATTATGAACAACCCTTTCTTATGTGGGCGTGGTAGTATATAGTATAATGAAGACACTAACCGAATTTCACGTTTGTGGCTTTTATAGTTTCGGTTTTGTGATGATAAATTAGTTAACCTCCCCCTTTATACCCCTTTATAGGTTGAATTTCAAAAAACGCTGAAACACGCCATTAGTTATTTTTGTTGAGAAGCATTCTTGCCAAGTTTCAAGTACATCAGTAAAGATTTTAATTTTTTCGTACAAACTTTGCCCTCAATTTTAACCCTTTTAGGGGTCTAATTTTGAAAAATCCTTTCTTATCTGAGCACTACGTATTAATATAAAACTTCGGTCCAAATTTCAAGTTTATAGCTTTTATGGTTTAGGCTGGGCGTTGATTTATCAATTGCCCTTGTTCATTTATAGAAATAGAAATTATATTAATCTACTAAATAATTAGAAATTAATACAAATATACTTAAAGACCTACAATTTATTTGAGAAACCTTACAATATATTTAAAATATGCAACTAACTTATGGAAAATAACACAAAGATTTACCTATTTTCAAACTACTATTCGAAATCCGGATTCCGGAAAAATACTTTTCAAACTTAAATTAAACAAATCAATGAGTAGTCCAAAACGCAGACATTAAACTACATACATACATTATAATGCCGCAATTACCACTCCATACTCCAAACAATTCCAATTTAATTTTATTATTTTATATTTAGCAGGTACCAAATCGTCTAAACACACAATCAAATCGTTAGAAAAGCAAAACAAAACTGATTGATTTATTATGAATTTTGAAATTTCAATTACTACACATGATGATTAAATGCGAACGACAAACCATATCGACTTTTAAAATGTATGGTGGCGCCATCTATTGACACATTGCTGAACTCATAATATTAACAAATAAATATTACCTTTGCACTCTATCTTCTATTATGTATTATATCCTTTTACAATATGTTGTGTACATACAATACAGTTCAATACAAAATATTATACCTAAAGACATTTTCAATTTTAATTCCATGTATCTCACTTCAAAAATGACAAAGTTTCATACAAACTGGCAACCCCTATTTCACCTATCGGGATGTAATTTTCAAAATCAGATTGATGCATTATTATTTTTTCCCAATTACAAATTCAAATTAAAAATTTCATGTGTCTCACTTCAATAATGACAAAGTTTCATACAAAATGGCAACCCCTATTTCACCCCTTTAGGGATGTAATTTTCAAAATCTGATTGTTGCATTATTATTTTTTGCCAACTTCAAATGTAAATTAATAATTTCATGTATCTCACTTCAAAAATGACAAAGTTTCATACATACTGGCAACCCCTATTTCACCCCTATCGGGATGTAATTTTCAAAATCAGATTGATGCATTATTATTTTTTACCAATAACAAATTTAAATTAAAAATTTCATGTGTCTCACTTCAATAATGACAAAGTTTCATACAAAATGGCAACCCCTATTTCACCCCTTTAGGGATGTAATTTTCAAAATCTGATTGTTGCATTATTATTTTTTACCAACTTCAAATGTAAATTAATAATTTCATGTATCTCACTTCAAAAATGACAAAGTTTCATACAAACTGGCAACCCCTATTTCACCCCTATCGGGATGTAATTTTCAAAATCAGATTGATGCATTATTATTTTTTACCAATAACAAATTCAAATTAAAAATTTCATGTGTCTCACTTCAATAATGACAAAGTTTCATACAAAATGGCAACCCCTATTTCACCCCTTTAGGGATGTAATTTTCAAAATCTGATTGGTGCATTATTATTTTTTACCAACTTCAAATATAAATTAATAATTTCATGTATCTCACTTCAAAAATGACGAAGTTTCATACAAACTGGCAACCCCTTTTTCACCCCTTTAGGGATAAAATTCCCAAAAGTCCTTTCTTAGCGGACGTCTCTTAGTCACAATCTACCTTCCTGCCAAATTTCATCTTCATCGGCTCAGCAGTTTTGGAGATTTCGTGATGAGTGAGTGAGTGTTTTTCGCTTTTATATATATAGATTCATTTACTCTTAAGAGCCCAGGGCACGCTTTTTAGGGTTCCGTGCCCGGGTATTACTAAGACTCCGCTGTCCGTCCGTCTGTCCATCCAACTGTTACAAAGTGGTTGCCTTTAAGCCGACGTGGACCGAAAAGGAAATAATTTATAATGTTTTTATTACATAAAAAAAAAATGGTTGCCTGTAAAGTCGGTTTTACGGGCGAAGATTTTACGTGACAACGCAAGGCATTCGGCGGGCCTCTCTCTCGTTCGGTGACTCATCGTAACGTTACCGAGCGTTACACTTTTTCATAAGTGACTCCCAGCCGCAACCTAATTTAAGACGTTGTCACGTCAATATGGTGTACAGATTATAATGTTACATTTTTTGAACAACAACCATCGTATTTTGAAAAATTTCGGCGTGTTAATTACTTAATTCTAATAATACTCGTACTATATAAAAGTCATAGAATAAAAAAAAAAATGCCTGGCGCGCGCGATTTTCAGACTATAAACAAACAGACACGTTAAACCTATAACACCCCTCTCTTTTTGCGTCGGAGGTTAAATAGAATTAATATACATTACATTTTTACAATTACATACATTTACATGCTTTATGAAACACAGAATAATAATCATAACATGTAAGTATTGTATTGTACTTCCTGTTTTTACTACGACCTTATACACATCCTCTCTGTCACTCGCTGGTTGACTGTAAGAGATCCCTTTCTGGGATAAGTCCGCCCATTGTACTTTTGTTCTATTTCTATGCTTTTGTATTTACTTTTGTTTATATAAAGTTATTACATACAATCAAACAAATTATTATGCTTAAAATAAGTAATTATTTTAAGGAGACAGTCAGGTGATTCAAGTCCGCTTCGAATTAAGACCCTTAAAGGTCGATTCACCGAATTACTACTACTATATACCTACTACATACCAAACCAATTTTGATGTATGAAAAGCGAACAATGGATGAAAATTGATCTTCTAATAGCCGATTCCAGGAATGTGGACAATACATGAATATCTATTTAGACAATAAGAAAACTTTGACATATATCATTGATGGATAGGGTCAAGATGAATAGGTTTTTGCGCCTGTATTGGAAAAAGCTTAATAAATAAATAAATAAATAAATAAATAAATAAATAAATAAATAAATAAATAAATAAATAAATAAATAAATAAATAAATAAATAAATAAATAAATAAATAAATAAATAAATAAATAAATAAATAAATAAATAAATAAATAAATAAATAAATAAATAAATAAATAAATAAATAAATAAATAAATAAATAAATAAATAAATAAATAAATAAATAAATAAATAAATAAATAAATAAATAAATAAATAAATAAATAAATAAATAAATAAATAAATAAATAAATAAATAAATAAATAAATAAATAAATAAATAAATAAATAAATAAATAAATAAATAAATAAATAAATAAATAAATAAATAAATAAATAAATAAATAAATAAATAAATAAATAAATAAATAAATAAATAAATAAATAAATAAATAAATAAATAAATAAATAAATAAATAAATAAATAAATAAATAAATAAATAAATAAATAAATAAATAAATAAATAAATAAATAAATAAATAAATAAATAAATAAATAAATAAATAAATAAATAAATAAATAAATAAATAAATAAATAAATAAATAAATAAATAAATAAATAAATAAATAAATAAATAAATAAATAAATAAATAAATAAATAAATAAATAAATAAATAAATAAATAAATAAATAAATAAATAAATAAATAAATAAATAAATAAATAAATAAATAAATAAATAAATAAATAAATAAATAAATAAATAAATAAATAAATAAATAAATAAATAAATAAATAAATAAATAAATAAATAAATAAATAAATAAATAAATAAATAAATAAATAAATAAATAAATAAATAAATAAATAAATAAATAAATAAATAAATAAATAAATAAATAAATAAATAAATAAATAAATAAATAAATAAATAAATAAATAAATAAATAAATAAATAAATAAATAAATAAATAAATAAATAAATAAATAAATAAATAAATAAATAAATAAATAAATAAATAAATAAATAAATAAATAAATAAATAAATAAATAAATAAATAAATAAATAAATAAATAAATAAATAAATAAATAAATAAATAAATAAATAAATAAATAAATAAATAAATAAATAAATAAATAAATAAATAAATAAATAAATAAATAAATAAATAAATAAATAAATAAATAAATAAATAAATAAATAAATAAATAAATAAATAAATAAATAAATAAATAAATAAATAAATAAATAAATAAATAAATAAATAAATAAATAAATAAATAAATAAATAAATAAATAAATAAATAAATAAATAAATAAATAAATAAATAAATAAATAAATAAATAAATAAATAAATAAATAAATAAATAAATAAATAAATAAATAAATAAATAAATAAATAAATAAATAAATATATAGGGACAAATCACACAGATTGAGTTAGCCCCAAAGTAAGTTTGAGACTTGTGTTATGGGATACTAACTCAACGATACTATATTTTTATAACAAATACATATATAAATAAACATCCAAGACCCAGGTCAATCAGAAAAAGATCATTTTTCATCTTGACCTGACCGGGGATCGAACCCAGGACCTCCTGAGTAGCGGTCAGGCATGTTAACCATTACGCCACGGAGGTCGTAAATATTAGGGGTAAGGTATAGCTATTAAAAATAATACGCTCACTTGTTGACGGACTGAACGACGTTCCGATTTACGGCAAATCTGTACAGCGCCTCTGGCGGATAGCAAAGCAACTAAGAAATTCCATATAAAATCCTAACGCAGTCGCTAGCGTCTGCGTTAAGAAAAACTCATACTAGGGGCACAGTACGTATGGTGCCCACAGAGCGCTAGTGGAGGGGGCATTTTCGAAGCCAGCTTCGTAATGGTACTAATTTATTCCCATTTCGTAGCCAGCTACGAAATCTAGCTACGAAATGTGACTAAGGGCATTTAACGCAAATATCTAACGTGATGTGAAAAGTGGTTAAAAACTGTTTTTTATTTTATTTCAAGACTTATAGCAACGAAAGTCATATGGATATCAAGGTAGTCATAACTGCCTCCGTGGTACAGTGGTTAAGGCGTTTGCTTGTAGACCCGGGAGTCGTGGGTTCGATTCTCACGGGAAGCTTACTGTGTTTAGTTGTTTCCAGTTTGGTTAGGACATTGCAGGCTTGAATCACTTGTCTGAAAATAAAAGATGATTCCGTGCTTCGGAAGGCACGTTAAGCCGTTTGAAGAATATTTAGGTAGTTATTTTCCTTCCTAAAGGTGCTATTGAAATAGATTAAAAAATAAATAAATAAGATCCCGTTTTTTTCTTGGCGAAAATAGATTGTGAAATATTATTATAAATACATGATTTTTTAAAGTATCGTCATCGCAACATATATTGATTTAGTATGCTTTATTTAACAAGTTATAGGATTTAGAATCACAGTGTCTCAAGTGATCGATAGATGGCGTTAATATGTCACAGTATCTGGGTACGACTCAATTAAAAAAAAAATCGGCGCATTTCTATGTATGGCGGTGGAATATCTGTACTAGTACATTATTCTGCAGTCTATGGTATGTAAATATCCATATGTCTACCTTTAGTAAAACAATTTTAACCTTACAAGAAACGACTATTAAACCCAAGAGCCCTTAATCAGGCCAAGTATTTTGTAGCCTAGTCTATTGTATTATTAATATCCAATATGTCTACATATAGCATAGATAAAAAAAACTTGCGTTACTTGAAAGACCGCGCGCGATTCGAACTTCCTTGACATTTAGTAAAACAATTGTAACCTTACAAGAAACGACTATTAAGCTCAAGAGCCCTTAATCAGGCCATTTCCTCAAATTTCAGCAGTATTTAGGATTTATTGGCACATGGACCATTCATTGGCCTGGTCAAAGGAGGCTCGGCACGCCCAAGACGTAGTTTTGGTGAAATAGTGTGAATGAGGTGCGTCGTAAGCTTTTCCGCGCCTTTGTATCCTAAGGGTCGGGCTCGACTGTTAACATCACAAAATTATTGTAGTCTGTTACAAGCATACATTGACACCCATATTCTCAAACGTTTCCTCATAGGTTGCCTCCATTCAACCTCATTCGAGGACGCCTCAAGGAAGTCCTCCAACTTTCCTTGAAAACGGTATTCTTAATGGTTTCCTTGAGGAAACTCCAGTGAGGATGAGTTAAGGAATGACGTTCCGTTTCATTTCTGTATGTTGGTAAACCGCTTAACTTTTTGACGTAAAGAGAGTTTTTGACAAAGTTTATTTTTCAATTTTAGCTTAATGGCATAGATTTATTATAAAACAATAAAATACTTAATACACAAAGAACTTATTACAGTGGGTACAAGTTCTTTTAAATCTGGTCCTCAATAAAAGCACCTACTTTTCGTTAATCGAAACGTTCGAGGCTTCCTTAAGGTACCTCTCAACCAATCTTATATTTGACAGTTCGTTCCTCACCTCCAGTGAGTAATTTCCTTAAGGTGAGGAAGCTAGGGTCGTCTATAAATACCATTGAGGTCGAGTGAGGATGAGTCGAGTTTGAGGAAACGTTTGAGAATATGGGTGTAAAAGTTTACAAAACCCGCTTTTTCTTCAGACATAACAGAAGAATTATCCTTACCTACCTTCTTACCTACCTAAACCGTTGGTCCTGGCTGTTATCGATAGATGGCAGTCGTAAAGCTATACACATACATAGTATTTACGAAAATACTAAGTTGGAATCTCTATGCCATCGAAAGGTTGCGTTTCAGATAAGGATGAGATTGAGTTACGTTTTGAAAGATAGCGCGATACTGAAACATGTTCAGCTGAAACAAAAACTGTATCATAACTAAACCACAACCGAAACAGAGTTGAACTTGAATTCACACGTTATGAATTAGCGCGATTGCTCTACTGATGCCTTTAGGCAGCCTGAAAAATTTGACAGTGTTGGCCACTTACACACCCGGGTCATGTTCCTGTGGATCTGGTTTCCCTGTAGGGGTACGGAGGTCAGGCGGCAGTCGCTCCATTGTAATAACCAGTTCCGCCAAATCAGGGCCATGATTAATAGCGTACCCTGGGCTCTAAAGCGTAAGCTGAAGATGCAACCTGGGAAACACACTCAGACGAATTAATAGAATAGTTATATAGGAATAGTTATCAAACCTGGTTATATAGGTGGAACAAATGAGAAAAATATAGCTAGCTGTTACCCGCTTTTACTGGCACCCCACCCATTTCTCCAGATTTATCGGCACGCCTATCCCCCATGGGTGCAATAAGGGGGAAAGTAACGCAATATCCATTTTTGAATTGCCAGTGGTGGGTTGCTATTTCAGTTTGTTCGTTCGTTTGCCGATTTGCAACGAATTATTTTTGAAACGACTTGAGAATTTCTTATTCTATTGTTTTCCTTTTTTGTTCTGGTAAATTCATATTTACCTATCTTTTTATTAATTTAATTATTGTAGTAATTGGTATTAATTGTAACTTTATACCTTTACGCGGTCTTGAGAAAATGTCTTGGCAGACAGTCACATACTGAACTAGCCCTAAAGTAAGTTCGAGACTTGTGCTTTGGGGGGATACTTAAGTGTTACTAAACGATAGGTACTATATTTTATAATAAATAGCGACCCGCACCGGCTTCGCATGGGTATAAAAACCTTCCTCTCAAATCACTTAATCTATTAAAAAAATCGCATCTTAATCCGTTGCGTAGTTTTAAAGATTTAAGCATACAAAGGGAAATACTTAGGGACAAAGAAAACGACTTTGTTTTATACTATGTAGTGATGATACATAAACTTTTATAAAATAGGTCAATCTGAAAAACAACATTTTTCATCTTGACCTTACCGGGGATCGAACCTGAGACCTCTAGTGTCGCAGCACGATGACAACTAGGTCACAGATATTTTTTTTAGAGGTAGCTCCTAAAGAACACTAAAATTAAGCAATAATTGAATTTCAGCAAAAGCTATCTAAAGCGTCGAGCTGTTAGCAATATAATAAGTAAATCACGTCTCGCCCATCAATCAAACGTCGCACATCTGACTGTATCCGACGTCGGATCCGCTGCCGATCCGAAAACCCGCAGTACGGAATTCCCTTTACAATATACCATAATATTTTCATATTGACTTTGTGATTCAGTGGTTAAGGCGTTTGATTGAAGACCCGGAGGTCGTTAGTTTGGTTTACCCGGGATATTGCGGGCTCAAATCACCTGCAGGCTTAGCTAAGTGTCAAACGCTCAGAAACAATTCTCATTTACTCTTCGCTAACGCTTGAAAGCTTTCGTCACACAGCGAATACTACTAATAGCGAATAATCGCGAGTATTCGCTTTAAGTGACAGGCTATTCTCTGTGAGTTGAATTTGCCGCGGTTTGAATTTAACATGTTCAATTACTCGCTGCAAATGCGCACTTGTAGCAACAGTTTTTGTGTGTGTGACAAGGTGCTCAACCGACCATCTTTGAATTTGCGCACCAACACTATTGAAAACGCTCGTTTGGAACTCGTTGTGTGTGATTAGCAGGCAACGAATTGTCGCCGCGACTATTATTCGCAGCAAGTATTCGCTATATATGTGAGCTTTAGCGAAGCGTAAATTAGAATCGCTTTTGTGCAACATTGTCACTTTATCAACGTCACAATTTCAAAACGAATGTCGACAAGAACAAAATGTATGTTCATAGGGACCAGTTTTCTCAAGTTGCCCGTAACCATAGAATAAAAAAATTGCCTCACGTCAAAAGACCGCGTGCGATTCGATATTCTTTGCCCGTAACACATACATTTTGACTGTTAGAGATGGTTGACTGGTAGAGAATGCTTTTAGCATTAAGTCCGTCAATTGTATAAGTATTTTGTACTTATGGAACAATAAAGTTTTAATAAATAAATAAATATTCTTGTCGTACGTTTTGAAATTATGACTTTGTCTAAACCCCCTAATTGTCTAATAATAAAGATATTTCGTGCCTTCTCTCGGCTTTGACCACTAGATGGAAGTAGGGGCACTGGACCAACGGCTTAGCATTACCGAAGTACGAAGGACCTATCAGGTTTTTCATTAAACCAATGAATTATAAGTACGTACTAAGTAATGCCAAACTACTTGATTATTGAAGCAAATTGTTATTGTATTCTAAGTGCAAAACTCTGTTCGCTTGTTCAACGAGCACTTAGTAACTTTGTTCATAAATATCTCGAGAACGGAGGTGAAAAATGAAAAAGTTTGATGAGAAAAATTCTTATACATTTTTATCGAACTATCGGGTGGAGTTGCAATAATTTTCACTTAAGCGTTTTCCCGGTTGCATTCCAAGCCATACGTCTTTATAACCCCGGGGTCAGTTTGATTATTTATTTCTTTATGTACACAAAAATACGAATATATATATTTCATTATTTGATATCTTAGGCTTTAAGGGGCTTACATCAACCAACTAGCGCCACCAATCATTTTATTTCTTTTGAGATTTTTTTCAGTGTATTGAGAATAGAATAATGAAAAGTAACACCAAAAATACTAGAAGTTATTTAGTAGACATAAACTAAGTGCAACAATCTAGGCAATAAAAAAAAACTTTAGTCATAATAAAATTAAATTATATAATTTATTAAACTAATTACTTAGAGGTCATTCCGTCATAGCTCACAGTTTGTCCACTAATTCCTTGGCAGTCAACCAACGAGCACTTTAAAATCTGACAGAGACAAAAAATCATTGACCCTTTGAAGGATATAGGTCATCGTGGATGTCGTATGGCCGACGCGAAGTCAAGTTGCGATGTGTGCCAATACTACCAATCTACACGGTCAGCCGTGCAGAAAGGAGAGGGGATAGTGCATGATTCAACAGCTGCGTCTGGCTAGGAGCTTAGTTAGTTTTTTATTGGCCCACCAAATGAAAAAAAAAAAACAGTTTTTAACCGTTTTCCTTCATTATCAACTACAAGATTTTAGTTTACTTAATACTCAATACTTTATTGCTCCCTTAATTTAGGAATAGGTTTGCAAGGTAGATTCAATTAAGGGACCTGACGGACACTGCAATAGGAGAGGGGCTATATTTAATGTCTAAGTTTATACTAAACAACGGTAGAAATAGCTAAAAAAATTGTATTCTACTATTTATGTCCATTACTAAGGTCAATCTTTGAATGAATAGTGCGTGAAAATTCGCCGATAGAGGCGCTAATGCAGCGCAAAAATGAGATCTTTCATATCTGTTGGCGTAAATTTTAGTATGTTACACAAAAATAAAAATTACATATTCTTTAAAAACGTATTGTACAACATTGTTATGGGGAAAACTGGTGCAAGAACACAAGTAATAGCATCGACTTGTGGTTTATGGTAAGTGAAAAAAAAGTATTTCGGTATAAGTTAAATGGTAAAAGTTTTTCAGTATAGCGGTCTCAATCCACCCTTAAAATATTCGCAGTTGATTTGTTCCCACTTTATATAATAGTACAAATACAAGGGAGTGCCGATGGAATTCAAGGACCTTATGAGCGAAGTTGTTGACTATTTAAAGGAGTGTAGTTTTAGAGTATAATTAAGTAAGCACAGCGAACAGGAGGGCCATACGATAAATAAATAAATAATAGTACTAAAATCCGGAAGTGGTACGCGGTAATGGAATTGCGCCTTTATAAGGGTAGGGCGGGGCGAATTGATATCGATGCAGATTATGCAGAGGGTCAAACGGAGCGAGTTATTGGGGTACAAGGGTAAAAGGGTTTTTAATGGTCATAGCGTATGTTATGCTTTCTGCGTCTATGAAAATTTAAAAGAAAACTGTCTGCATTTGTCGAATCTTTATACCAGGCAAAAGTAGTTTTTTCAAAACTATAAGAGCTTTTATTTAAAAAATCAGGTAAAAAGCAATACAGGTTCAAAATTACATTAATATCGACTTGGACTATTACAAGGTCAATTGACCCTGCGCACTCTGGCAAATGGCGTATTTTCTGTGTCGACAACAAAACCACACTTGAGACCAACGGGAAGCACGAAATCATATTTTTTTTATCTGATTGATAAATCAAGTCTAATATTACTTGAAACAACTTAGTGGAATTCGAACCCACAACCTCTGAATTGTAGACCACCAGACTACAGAGCTTTTTGACCGTGACGTCAATAGTGCTATAACAAGCAAGCTACAATAGCGTCTACGAGATTAGCTACGCCGTAGCTTCTCGTAGCACCTTACTTTATTAGAGCACAGAAATCTACATAATTTTTGTCTGTCTGTTCGCATAATACAAAAACGACATCATTATATTTAAATGCAGTTTTTAATTCTTCTTCTACTTCAGGTATATTTATTTTTTTTGCTACAAAATTCCACCCTCAATATTATATTACCCTCAACATAATATTTGATGATAAAAACACGAGACAAATTTACAAAAAATATTGGCACTGTACAGAAACCCCAAATAATTCCAATTTCCCCGATATTGGAATTCACCAAACGTGTGGGAGGTGTGTTGAGCAGCTTGATTCGATTGCGGCTGGTTCTAATGAGGAGGCTCGATAGCCTTTTAATACGAGCGCCTATGTACCGTTAACAGACGTTAAGTAACCCTGGAGTGGCCGTGGCATGGATTGGTTCCTGTTTTTAGTGAAATATTTAAAAAAAAAATTAAGCTTATGTAGACTATGTAGCTCTCTCTTATCTTAGCGCTTCCCGATTGCTTCCTCAGCCGATTGCTTCGGAGCCCAGGCTCCGCTTTCCTGCTTTTTCCCCTCCACTTCGCCCGGTCTTCGGCATCCTTAGTTGTGAGACCATTAGCACGCATATCGTTTACTGCGACGTCGAGCCAGCACTTTCTAGGCTTGCCCCTTCTACCCGGCCCTGGCGGAGGCGGCGTGGCTAGACACTTGTTCCAAACATAACTTGTAGGTATGTATCATTGCAATTCATCATCATTATCATTTAAACATTATTTACATACTTATTTTATTATCATTATTTTTATTTTTATTTCGATATTAATTAAATTGTAATGTATAGATTTTGGTACCACTTCAAAGACTTCGCAACACCCAGCCTGGGTTTATGTACATTCTTACCAAATTATGTAATTCCACCTTCTTCATATTATGTACATGTGAGCGAGAAATAAATAAATAAATAAATATCATATCATCATGCAATGCCCATCTTGCTTAGCGTTGAAAATTTCGAAAGAAACAAATTGTTATATTAGAAACGATATTTCTATTACTACATATAGAATTAAATTTTGCTTACTCTTGACTAATCACAAAAAAAAACGAATACTTTACCGTTTTTTTCACATTTTTCCGTTTTTACCTTTTTATTGATAAAAAAAAAATAAAAAATCCTTGTATATTTTACTTTAATATAGCCATTTTGACTTGAAAATAAAAACGTCCATAGTATGCTAACATGGAGGCTTAGCCAAATTCACAATCGCAAAACGTTAAAAAAGTATGACAAGAACAAAATGTATGGGATTGGCATAAGATTGACCACGTGTTATACCGCAGCTTATGTCAATCCCATACATTTTGTTCTTGTTGACATTCGTACCATTTTGAAATTGTCATTGCTGTTTTGCGCGTTTTGCTTAAGTACGTAAGGCTTACTCGAATGTAGTCATCAGTCAAAAGAGCAAATCCTGGTTTTTAGACAATAATTGGTTCAAAACGGCTGCTAAAACCAAAAACGGCTAGGAATACTATTTGTAAACTTGAAACAAAAATCATTATATTTTAAGGCAAACGCATGTAGAGTCGGCTGCAGAGAAATCTGACCCCCATGCCACAAGTATCGCTATTGAAATAAGGTGAAGTTTCTATGCAGCCCACTGTACGTAAATCCTAATTTTCACGACATATTCCAAAATAGCCAATTCACTGTTGAAATAACCAAAATGGCCGATACCTCTAGTTTCGATGACGCAGATGTACGATAGAACCGCAAATTGAATTGGTTTCTAATTAGAGGGTAATGTCGAAATATACGATGTTAATGGAAAATGGAAACATGGAGGATGCATAATATCGAGCGAGATTATGCTTTCACAAAGTATTGTTTAACTCACATCGTTCTGCGTAGTTCTAGTAAAAAGCGCCCCAAAAATTTTACAAATTTATTCGCATATTTATCTGAGAGCTGCCTGCATTTCCATCCGACCAAATGGAAAATATCAACGATTTTTTTCCAAACTTATAAACTTTTTGGTTGTTAAGATGCAGTACAGATCGAAACCTTATTATCGGAGGCTAAGGTTCACTTTGGGTCGCTGCGCCATCTTAGTAATTTGTAAAAAAAATAACACACAAGACTGCGTTAACTGAGGAATATGTTTTTTGAGAGTTTGTTTAATTGTATAGCATGCTCTGCACGGTTTAATGGATTTTAGCTTAAGATGAGTCGTTAAATTCGTATTTAATCTGAGGGTGACATTGGGTATATCAAAATAAACTAAAAAACAAAATGGTGGAATTTTGGGCGCCAACTAAAATCTTACTCTGCAGCCTTATGGGATCTTTGGGATGAATTTTACCTTGAGAGATGTCGTTAGACTTGTGTTTACTGTAAGAGTGATACTGGATATTTAAACTTAGTCGGGAATTTTATTTATTAATAATTTAGTACCTTAAAAACTTCTTACAAAACTGTTAGAACTCGGTAACATTACTTGAGAGATATATCCCCACCCCACAGGTAAACTTCTTATTGGATGGGTATACCATCAGTTGGTATCAATCAAGAGATATCAATATAATATTGTCTTCTTGGATCCGGCAAATTGTGCAGGTTTATATTGCGCTGTGTAATATGTATTCTAGATTGGTATTTGATATTGCAGTAAGTGATAATAATATGTCTTCATAGTGTAACTGAACAGAAGGGATGTGACTCAGGAAATGGCTGGTAATAGATCTAAATGGAAGGAATTTACGTACTGTTCGATCAATAATCATTTATTTTTGTGCAAGGAATGAGCCAGCCCTCTTGTCACCAGAGAATTGCAATTGCAATTCAGCGCGGGAACGCAGCCAGTGTTTTTGGTACCATGCCTCACGAACACCACTTAATTTTAAATTAAGATTAGTTTTAGATTTCTAGTTATTTATATTTTAGTTCTTTATTTTTGTAATTATTCATGTAAGGTGGGCCATATAACCCAAAGGCTGCTCGTGTAGAAAGATGAGCAGGGCAGATGTATAGCGGGCTGCCTAAAGGCAGATGCCTTTAGGCCTTTAGACATAGCCTAACGACTGCCATCTATCGATAAAAGCTGGGACCAACGGCTTAATCTTTCTTCCGAATCATGGACATTAGTAGGTAATCTATCAAAAGAAAGTTTATACATAAATATAGAAACATATATAAACTAGCGACCCGCCCCGGCTTTGCATGGGCATAGACACCTTCCTCTTGAATCACTCTATCTATTAAAAATTAACCGCATCAAAATCCGTTGCGTAGTTTTAAAGATTTAAACATACAAAGGGACAGAGAAAGCGACTTTGTTTTATACTATGAAGTGATAGTGAAGAAACTCGTGTTAGTTACACTATTTATAACTCAAGAACGGCTTAACTGATTTGGCTGAAAATTGGTGGGGAAGTAGCTTAGGTCGAAGGTCATAGGGTACTTTTCATTCCGGGGAAAAGTTTCCGTGGGAAATTAAAGCGGGCGAAGCCGCGGGCAAAAGTTTTTGCTATAACCTACTAGTTAGTAGGTGGACCTGCCTCCGTGGTCCAGTGGTTAAGGCGTTTGCCTGTAGAGCCGGGGGTCGAGGGTTCGATTCCCACGGGAAGCATACTTTGTTTAGTTGTTTCCAGTTTGGTTAGGACATTGCAGGCTTGAATCACCTGATTGTCTGACAAAAAAGATGATTCCGTGCTTCGGAAGGCACGTTAAGCCGTTGGTCCCGGCTGCCATCTGGTAGTCGTTAAAGGAACCATGTCAGAGGCCGAGAGGCGGTTCCGAAGAACTCTGACACCAGGGTGTGCATGGTCGATTGACCATGACACCTACACGAAATGAATGAATGAGTAGGTGGATAAAATCAAAAATTATTCGTCTACTCATGAAATTTCCGATCAGCGACTAAACTCTATCAATAACTCACACAATTTAGCCTGATTTGAAAAGTCAGCATCAAATAACCAAATGGGCTCCAGGCTGGCAAATGCAATGGAAATTTTACCCCTCATTATTTAACTAGTACTACCCCCCTACCCCTACCACGAGGTATTCGTGGCAGCCAACTCCGTATGTATAGGTCCAGATATAAGCCATAGATTAAAAAATGTCGTAACTCTTTGATAATATTATTACCCAGGCATATTGATAGTGAAATTTAAAAACAATAATTGTTTTTGCCTAAAAACGAAACCGACTTCAATTCCTCAACTAAAAAGGATGAAATAATTTATACATTGTTGTTTAAATATGCTTCATATCAAACATTTAAATATCGTAAAATTGGCACCAACTTCAAATTTATTAAAATGTTTGATATGAAGCATATTTAAAGTCGGTTAAAAATGTAAACAACTAACCTAAGTTAACCTAATACAGACTAAGCGACATTATAAATTGTTGTGTCATAATCAACCTAGCGTTTTCTCGGTTGCATCCTCAGCCGGTTGCCTCGGAGCCCAGGGTTCGCTTTCCTACTTTTTCTACTCCAATTCGCCCGGTCTTCGACAAAAAAATGTTGTAGTAGTCTTAATATAGAGCCTGTACGGATGTTCTCTTTATAAAGACAGTACCTGGGCAACCGAGCATCGCTCGTTTTATGCAGAAATTTTTTTTGCGTGAAAATATGGGTAAATGCATTTTCCCAGGCACGGAACCTAGCTAGATTATCTTTTTGACTATGTAAGAACTTATGTTTAAAATTTCAAAGAAATCGTTAGAGCCATTTTCGAAAACGCGAGTAGAAATAAATTTATATATTGCTCGTTTAATATTATAGGATTCATCATACATATAAATCAACAAAGGAAAATAATAATAAACGAACATACATGAAATGTGACAAATATCTCAATAGGTGGCGGCTCAGTATTAAACTAGATATGCAGGGATGACTAGCACTGATTTTCAGCCACAAAACATACAAATATCTAAGTAAATATAATTTCGGGCCTAGAAACGTAATGAGTTGTAATCGGGGGCAGATAATATCGACCCCTCTACGGAACTGACCGTAATGACTGGGGGTCAGATTTATTTGCCCCCGACTGTACAAAGTACATGTGATGGAAAATTATCTCAATTTGAGTTCCGTACTGATACCTGATGAGTTTGGCCCGGGGTCATCTATCAAAATATTCATTTGCCTAGTACAGAGTATGTAGACGTACGGCGGGTAGGGGTACAAAATGGAAATCATTTCGAAATTCATGCATTACGGTCGAGTTTATGACAGATTTGTTTATTAAATTTTTGTAAGTCATCTTTTGTTCATGTTTTATTGGTGTTTATTTTTTTTTACAATTCATATTACAAAGTTTAAAAAATAACTAGTACTCCAGTAGTACCGACTGAAATCAAAAAAATAATGTAGGTGTATTTTAAGGTGTCGGTTACATGACGGTGTCTAGAGTTTAGTTTTTTTTTCATCTCAAAGATACTCAACTCGTCTAAAGGTCATTGAAAAATAAAAAAAAATAAGGAATAAAAATTTAAAATCGCTAAACTTCAAGAGATTGTTCATTCGTTAAACAAAATACGTCATCTACAGCGTGTTCGAAACGACTGACAGACAATAATTAATTTTCTTGATGAACAATGAATCTCATTTTAGTTTTTACACGTTATCTATAGGCTAGTTGACAAAATTTCAATAACTGCTTAATATTGTAGCTTATTAGGCATTTTATCGAAAAAAAAGGTTTATTTATTTTTAATCGAGCGTTTACATTATAAATTTCGCGTTTTAAAAAACCATTTTTCAATTTGGTTCCAAAACGCACAAGACTGTCATGGCGTCTTGAATGACGTCACGCCGTGCGAAACAAACCAAAGAGCGATCGTGTCTCCGTACGTTATAGCTAGTTTTAATCATTTAAAAATAAATTTCTCATATTATAAGTACTGTATAGTGCCCCAGTGTGATAGCACGACTATAAAAACGCCAAACAAGTTATTTATATATGTTCCAAACAATGGAGAAATACGGAAAAAGTGGCTAAAACTTGCAAGAAGAGATGATGCTTATACTTTAGAGATCATACTTTATGCTAAGAGATCCCTTCCTGGGATAAGTCCGCCATTGTCTTCTGATTTTAATAATGTTCTATTTACTATGTATTTTAAAGCAATAAAGATATTACAAACAAACAAACTTTATCAACAGGTTCAAGAATGTATTTTTGTGAAGATCATTTTGATTAAGTATTTCACACAATACAATCTATTACTTAATTCGAGCAAACTAGATGTGTTTTGTAGAATCCCTATTTTCTAAATAATAAATACATGAGTTCAGGTTAAGTTGTTTCACTTTTAGGAGTGAACGTTTCATTTTAGTTTTCTAATTAATGTTACAAACATACTCTTTTTATTATTCTAGTTGCCAAATGATATGACTAATTATATGGAGTATCATATGAAGGGAACAGTAAAATAGTAAACAGTATCTTGCAAAATGTACATCACAACATTAAGTTCTTGTGTACCGAACTGAAATATCACATAGCATTTAAGCTTATAATAAATATTTTATACTTACAAGGAAGTTTTAACATTGCGAAATTCAGATGAGCAAAAGTTACTGTTCGACGCGAAAAAATTTCCAAGCATAACGGCATCGATTCTGGGCAAATTATTACTGTCTGCTTTGCTGAATCCAGATTCCATGGTTAATTCTTTCAAATTATAATTAACAAAAACTGTATCAACTTGATATTAGTTGTTAAAAACCAAAATTTTATAAAGAACCGGTAGTGATACTCGAAACGTCAAAGACAAGATTGGAGTTTCGCACGGCGTGACGTAACGCTTTCTGATTGGTGTTCACTGTCACGTGACTAAAGGTTTCATTTTACGAAATTTATTTTTAAAAAATATTATTAATCTTTAACGCTTTTAATAATTAAAATTGTTTGTTATTTTCTCCATAATATAATTAATCATTATAAACCCCTATCCATTATATTTATTCTTAATGGAAACAAGCCTATTCTATCTATCTATAAAAATTGAGAATTATCTGTCCGAGTGTGAAAAAAAAAATCGTATTTCGATATCAGTAGGTTTATTTGGAAATGTTGTTCAGAATAGCGGCCTGGATCTGCCTTTAAAACAGGCACATATATTAAAAAAAAATGGCCTGTAGACAGCGCGAGATTTCCTATTTCATTTATTTTGTCATACACAGGTAGGTGAGGTAAACCTTTGTACAAAGTGTTTCCGCCTGGATAAATCAAAGGTACCTCACACTTATTTCTATCAAACTCCATAAGAAGAGAAGAGAAGAGATACTCACCAACAGCAAGAATGAGGGAGAGAAGTACCGGCGCTGTCATTTAGCTGCCGGGGGGGCGCACCTCGTGCCCACATCGGCGCGAGCAGTACCATCAAAACGTATCACTGACACATCACTGTCACTGCACTGACGCTAAACTGACAATACTCTGACGCTAAACTGACAGTACACTGACGCTAAAATGACGCTAAACTGACGCTACACTGACGCCACACTGACGCTAAACTGACGCTACACTGACAGTACACTGACACTTCACTAGAGCTTGATATACACTTGCACTTTGGAAGCACCGAATCCGTTGTATACCTGCGGACAAAGAATTTTTTTTTAATTAATATTGGGAGGTTTTTAAATCTTTACATTCGAAAAGAAAAACCGGTCAAGTGCGAATCGGACTCGCGCACGAATTAATACTCCATACCATTATATATACAAAACGGCAAAAAAATCACATTTGTTGTATGGGTGCCCCCAATCATACATACATACATATAATCAAGTCTTTATCTCATGCGGGGTAGACAGAACCTAGAGCCATCAGACCTTAGGCCACGTTTAGCATAATGGAAACAGGAAATCAATAGTGATGGGTTGCTAGCCGCATCACCTATGTCATGATTTCCCCATTCGGCGCCCCCAATCAAACATTTATTTAATTCTGTCTTTAGTATGTATATATGTTGGAGCGAGAGGGTATCCGTGTATTCTTGATGAGCGATCCATAATAAATAAAACTAGCAAAATGTACTTTACTCGATTTTACTTGATGTTTTCAATCTCACAATCAAACAACGAATGTCGTTTAATGCTTTTGTCCGTGGTATTTATAGGCCGAACAATACGGGGGTAAATGTGGGGATGTCGGGTAGTCGGGTTTACCGAGTTTATAAAAGAGGTGGAAACATCAGAATCCGTTTTAGTTCGGCGTACAAACACCACGGGGTAAGTCACAATATTTTTACAACATAATGATTTATTTATACATTGATTTTCTTGTGTTCTTAATTATTGATTTACATTGTTTACAAAGTGATAACAAAGTGATTATATGGAAATAATTAAACCATTTCAATCAGCTTATAATTAAACAATAAAATGAGGGTATGTAAAATAATTATCAATTATTTTCTCGCGCTATCACGGCCATTCTGGCGAGCTGCTCGTGCTCTGAGCATGCGAGAATCATTATCTGAAAATAATAATTTCATCAGTCCAGTTGCCAGACTCAACTTAGTTAAGGTCGGTACTGACAAGTGACCATGAAATAACGGATTCCACTTTCCGTGCCATGACATTGGGCCCAGTTGTCAGACTAAATATTTGTACTGACAAGTGGCTTCAATGATGGATTCAAATACTGCAACGTTAAGCCCAGTTGTCAGACTGAATTAAATCGTACTGACAAGTGGCACAACGGTCACAGGTCATTGTGGTTCACTCAAACTCACGGATTTTTATAAGTCCAGTTGCCGAACTAAGTTAACACATGTGTTGTACAATTTTATTTGTACCGGCAAGTGACTTGGAGTAATATTACTTTTATCTTTGTAAAATAATAAATCTATGGGTGTAACTCAGTGTCATCATTCATCATTATCATTAGTTTCACCTTCGCTATCACGGTCAAAATGAGGTTCAGTCAAATTTGGATTTGGTATTAATCTTACGTGTTCATGTGCTACTACTATACCTTTACTTTGTTTTTGAGTCAATTTTTTTACTTCATATCTATCGTTGTCTAGTATTTTAGAGATTTTATAGGGACCTAAAAACTTGGGGCCTAATTTGTTACTTGACCATTGAGTATCTTTACACATGACAAAATCATTAAGTTTGAAACGAGTAACAGGGGAATATTTTGTGTCAAAATGTTTTTTGGATCTACTGGATTGTTCGGCTATTCTGACTGAAGCATCAACTCGAAGATCTTCTTTGTCCGTATTATTTTCAATTAGGCGCAGCTGTTCAATCAAAGGTGGGGAACATTCTTTCCCGATTAATAATTCTAATGGAGAATAACCAGTTGCCTTAGATTTTGTACAATTTATCGCTAGCTGGACCTCACCTATTTTGGTGATCCATGCATTTTTCTGCGTCTGAGCGATCGTACCTAAGTGATCTTTAATGGTACGCATTAAACGTTCAACCTGACCGTTGCCTCTTGGGACACCGCGTGCGATAGCATGATGTTCGATTTTGGTATGTTTAAAGAAATCTTGTATTTCTTTACCCATTATTGCAGGCTCTCTATCTGATATAATACGAATAGGTGTTCCGAAAAGGTTTATAATATTTTGTAAAGATTTAAGAATTAGCCCTGTAGTTTTGTCACCTAAAGGGTTCATTATTACAAATTTGGTATAGGCATCAATAGCAACAAAGGCGTATGACTTTTTGCTACATCCGGTGAGATTACCGAGTAAATCTACATGTAGAGTATGAAAAGGGATACTGATTTTTTCAATGGGGTGTAACGAAATTTGCTTTTTACCCGAAGACTGTTTACCTATTTTACAATTTAAACAATTTTCACAAAACGCCCTTACACGTTTCGTCATGTTCTTAAACCAAAATTGTTCTTTGATTTTTTCTAGTGTACGTTCCCAGCCAGCGTGATGTAAAGTATCATGATATCTATTAATTAAATTAGCTACTAGAGCGTCAGGAACAACAGTTCTAGTAAGAGATTTCCCTTTAGAATTTTGTATAGTTATTATCAACAAATTATCTTTTAAGCTATATTTTTTGTCATAATCTTCTTTGAATATTATTGAGTCACGTATTTTCTTTAATTCAATGTCACGCTCTTGCTCAACAATTATCCAAGAAGGATCTTTTACAATGACGTTAATTTGCGGATTCCTACTCAAGTAATCAACATGTGACATATCTTGACCTTTACGATACTTTATATCAAACTGAAACTGTTGAAGGAAGGCCCACCATCGATGCACACGCGGAGTCAACTCTTTTTTAGTTTGGCTTGCTTTAAGAGCATTACAATCCGTTACAACTGTAAACTTCCTGCCATATAAAAAATGTCTGAAATGTTTTAAAGTTTTTACGACTGCCAAAGTTTCCAATTCGTATGAATGATATTTACTTTCAGGTTGAGTGGTTCTCATACTAAAATAGCTGACAACATTGCGGCGGTTATTATTAAGTTGGATTAGAATTGCACCGTATCCAATAGAACTTGCGTCCGTGTGTACTTCGATGGGTAAATTTTCGCGGAATATATCAAGAATTGGCGCTGAACTTAGGTAGTGGATAATTTTTCTCCTGATATTTTCGTGTGATTCTGTCCATTCCCATTTAGAATCTTTTTTTGTTAATTGGTATAGAGGGGACATCAGATGAGAGAAGTTGGGAATGAAACGGCGAAAATAGCTTGCAAGACCATTAAATTGACGAAGTTGTTTAATGTTAGAAGGTGGAGTAGAGTTCACTAATGCTTGTACTTTAAGCGGACTAGGTCTGACTTGTCCGTTTTCAATAAGATTTCCAAGGTATTCTATAGATTTTTTAAGGAACTGACATTTAGATAAATTTATAGCAAAACCTGCTTCAGATAATCTTTGAAGGACTAGGTCTAGGCGTTGAAGGCCTTCTTCGTGCGTACCACTAGGAATTAGAATATCATCCATGTAAACGAGTGCTATGGAATCTTTGTAGTTTCCAAGGGCATTATTAATAGCTCGTTGGTAAACTGAAGGGGCGTTACATAGACCAAAGGGCATTGTGAGGTATTCATACTGCCCGTCGGGGGTAACAAAGGCAGTTTTCTCAATTGACTCAGGTTCTATGGGAATTTGATGAAATCCAGATTCCATATCAAGGGTACTGAAAAACTTGGCATCTGCTAATTTATCAATTTGATCTTGTATTAAAGGTAAAGGGTAATTATCTCGAATAGTATTCATATTTAATTCTCTGAAATCTACACAAAGTCGATCATCGCCATTTTTCTTTTTCACTAAAAGTATTGGACTAGAAAAGGGCGAGGAACTGTCACGAATAATACCTTTAATTTTTAAATCTTGTATAATTGATTTCACTTTCTCTCTTTCAATAGGAGAAAGACGATAAGGCCTACGTTGAACTATTTTGTCTGGGTTTTTCAGACGTATTTTTAGACTACCGGTAGTAATACGTTTATTTAAAGAAGCTGATCTAGAGGTAATTTTATGTTTATTTAATATTTTTAATAATGGAGTTTTATCTAACAAGTCAGAATCAATTTTTTCAAATAGTGACTGATCATTATTGGTTTCAGTTTTGTATAAAAAACATTGCCTTTGCACAATAACTCCGTCGTTATTACTTATATTAATGTTTAAACCTGGTATCATTAAACAATCTAGTCCAAGTATTATATCAAAAGGTAATTTATCAACAGTATGTAGATTAATGTCGAAAGTGACGGGACCAATAGTAGCTACAGTTTGTATTTTTTCATTAGAAAAGAATGAATCCCCTGTTACACCACGTGCCGTTATAATGAAAACAGAGCGTTTACCTGGAATCGAACCAGCAGCTCGTTTAGTTATTAAAGAGCAATCAGCACCTGTATCTATTAAACAAATAAAAGATTTCATACCAATTTGCATCCTTGTAGTATTTGCGGCCATTGTTCGGGTAAAGTTGACTTGTTGCGTATGATGTGGTGCTGCAGCTGTAGGAGTTGTGGCTTCGGCTTGATTTCTTGATGGTACTGGTTTTGACCAGCAGTTTTCTGTGAGATGTCCTCTTCTTTTGCAGTAAGTGCAATAAATTGATCTGCAGTCCCTCACACGATGTCCTGGTTTTCCACATTGTGTGCATGTAATATCTGGTCGATTGCGTTTTCTAGGTGGGATTTCTTCACTCTTGTTTGCTTCAACTGGACGCTTGCGGTAATTATTTAGTGTTGCAATCAATTCTGCTTGTGATTTTGGTACAGACCTAAGTAATTCTGCCTGATAAAAACTTGGCCGTATACCTGATATGACTGCTTCAACCATAAGCTCTTGCGGTGCATTGGGCGATATTCGAGAAAACAACCGCCATGCTTCGGTTACATATTCTGCATAGGAGGAAGCGTCGTTTGAAGTATAGTCTCGGAATTTGTTTATAAAAACTATATATCGATCTTCGTCCTTGAATTGTTTTAGAAGATCTCGTTTTACTTCGTACCAATTAGCAAATTTATGAGCGTTCGCATCGGCCCATAACTTAGCGCGTCCTCGTAAACATGACAGCCCCTTCATCATTGCAGTTGTCATAGCGCAGCCTCTCAATTCAATCAATGAATCGACTTGTTGACACCATTCTTCAATGGTAAGTTTATGATCATCTGGGTCAAACTCTGGTAGGTATAACTCGTGAAGTTTATGAATATGAGGTACATTGGATGAGCTGGTACGACTGATTATTTTTTCCAGTAATGCCACTTGTTGACGCAAAAAATTCAATTCAGGATTATTATTATGAGTATTATTCATACCTGCTTCTCGATTCCCAACGGTAGGTGGCTCCACAGGCAAAGTTGGCGAGTATCGGGATGGATCCGGTTGGTCTTCATCTTCCGGCGCGTAGCGTACATCCGCCTCTTCTGATGTTGGAGCGAGAGGGTATCCGTGTATTCTTGATGAGCGATCCATAATAAATAAAACTAGCAAAATGTACTTTACTCGATTTTACTTGATGTTTTCAATCTCACAATCAAACAACGAATGTCGTTTAATGCTTTTGTCCGTGGTATTTATAGGCCGAACAATACGGGGGTAAATGTGGGGATGTCGGGTAGTCGGGTTTACCGAGTTTATAAAAGAGGTGGAAACATCAGAATCCGTTTTAGTTCGGCGTACAAACACCACGGGGTAAGTCACAATATTTTTACAACATAATGATTTATTTATACATTGATTTTCTTGTGTTCTTAATTATTGATTTACATTGTTTACAAAGTGATAACAAAGTGATTATATGGAAATAATTAAACCATTTCAATCAGCTTATAATTAAACAATAAAATGAGGGTATGTAAAATAATTATCAATTATTTTCTCGCGCTATCATATATGTAAAAACTTTATTGTACAGGAAGAATATTGATGATACAACATAGAACACAAAAAAAGGCAGACTTATCCCTAACAGAGATCTCTTTCAGTCAACCTGTATAAGAAAGGAATAAGAGTACATGGGCATTAAAGAGGGTGCATCGCAAAAAATAGTATAATAATAAATAAATAAGTAGAATAGTATTTATTGTTATAGCGAAATTTCACAAAGTATAATATCTTATAGTATGCTGCCATTTCTAAATCTATTCTTATATGATTTGTTACCGAAATCCTAGAAAACTTAAATGAGTATATTAATTTCCTATTTCAGAGATAAAGACACAGGATAAATGGATATAACCAACAATTTTAAATTTTACTCCTGAGGCGCTTTTAAGCAAACTCGATGTACAACAATATAAACAAACATTAAAACTATAGTTAAATATATACCCAATGGACCAGAGACCTAAAATGTTTAAATATGCTGGATTAACTGACATAGCGCGATGAAAACTCGTGGCTTAAGATATTCTGCCACAGTACCCAGTCTCTGGTGAAATAGACCATTCTAAAATGTGTTTAGATTAATTATTGAGAAATGATGGGTATAAAGTTGCTTATGTTCACAATAATTGCAACCAAATATTCAAAGTCATGGACTCAGGTGTTTTGATAAGCGGTTGGCTGCTTACTGATTTATTGTAAAAGCGAGATGCACAATTTTGCCGAAAAACCGCCAAGCAGTTTGGCAAATTAAATCAAATGTAACTGTTTTGGTTTTGTGAAATAAATAAAAAAATGAACCCCCTGCACGTGTCCCCTGAATGGCGGTAACAGAGAAACAACCTAGGCTGCCGTACTTGTCACTTCACCGAAATAACGGCACTTACCATTCCTTCTTCTCTTATTATATACGATATATTGCGCTTACAAATACATATTTAAAAGAAAAAGTGAGGAAAAACTTAAATTTGTCCATACGATTAAATAAAAATTGAGCAAGAAAATTGAGGACTTACTGAATTACTTCTATTCATTGTAGCTTGAACCAAGCTACAATGAATAGAAGTAAGTGGCGGTAATAAGAATGGCACGATTTATATCCAGTCTAGCTTAATATAATTGACATCAGTGCAGCGAACAACGTCTGCAATATTTAAGACCGTTGTCATATTGAAAAGCGGAGCGGACGCGTGAGAAAACCGCGTTATTAATTTGATGGAATTAAGTGTTTCCCTTGATTAAAAGGTTTTGAATGAAACAAATAAATATAAAATCAAAGTATATTCAATAAAAAAGAAGATATATTCATTACATATTTTCACTCACAGAAAACGTGACCACTTTGTCAACACAGTGTGCGATTGTGCGGTAACGGTCTAACGGTCGTTTCTCACATCTGTCGTGGCGTACGAGTGCCACGGAGTGCTTTATGAGTGTCATACAAGTGGCACAGCCAGCACTATCTATTATGTAATAAAAAAAAAAAAAACATATTTTTTTGTTTAATACTATATATTTTAGATAAGTTTATCCCAGACTTACAGATTTTTATGTGTTTTTATGATCTTTTATTACAACCAAATCTTACATTAACCACGTGTGAAATATCTATGTATTTGTATTTTTAATTAAATTACTAACCAATTACCACTAAAAAACGTTAAATGAATTAAAAAAATCTAAAATTAGAATAGTTTCTCTCACAGAAAGTCCATCGCCTCGCGCCCGCTACCGCTTTTTCGACACAGTGTGCGGTAACCATCTAATGGCCGCTTCTCACAGCCGTCGAGTGGCGTACGAGTGCCACGGGAGTGCTTTACGAGTGTCATACAAGTGGCACTGCCAGCGAAATAGAAACACGATGAGAGTACAGACGGGTTTCTGTGAAATCAGTGAATTTTTCTGGAGAATTTATTGAAGCTGCCTTTAGGGTTGGACCACATCTGGCAGCACGGAATCGCCTTTTTCCGTCGCCCTTTCTCTTTCTGTCGCTTAGAACTGCCATTTGCTAGACCGAGACAGAAAGCATAATGCGATAGCACGCGGCGGAATCCTCGAGGCGATCGGCATCACGGACAAAATGCAATGGTCGGCAGGGGACTCCGGAACGCTGAAGCGCGCGATAGCATGCTAACGCATCCTTTCACCGCCGATCACTTGCTGTCGCATGCTGTCTCACTCTATCGTACAATGGCGCACGCGGCCGCTCGACATATTGTCCATGAACCGCTCTCTGCTTCCAAAAAGGATGAACCCAGTATCTCCGTTTTATTTTGCGAATGCGTTTCTTTTTATTATTTTGATTTTGCATTTCTTGCAAAATACACGCTAGAATCACTGCTCTCTCTTCCGTGGTCCTATCCATCTCGCGCTTGAATCTATACTGATCATGAAAGAACGCGGCAGTATGCCACCCCATGCCATTGCGGACCCACCATACCACTAGCCCTACCCCTGGTGGTAGGGTGGGTCCCAAACCATACCACCATAATGATGTGACAAAGTACTCGTATGGTTATTTATCTATGATTATTGTTTCCGCAACTATTATTATCTATTTGTTGCAATAATGTAAGTCTTATCATGCAATTCAAGTTCAATATTCCTTTCATCATCCCAGCACCTACATTAAATATACACTGGCTGACATTAAATGAGTCCGCCAATGTGAAAAACTCCTTTCAAAAAACGATTTATTTTAAAGTGACATTTAAAAACTGATTTATTAAGTGACTTTTGCAATAATATTGATTAAAAATGGATTCAGAAGAACTTGATTTTATTAATATAAATGGCGGAACGGCTTTGCTCTGCGGAAAATATAGGTATCACCGACACAAAAAATATAAAAATAGTTCAGTGATATGGAGGTGTACGTCGTATTTTACTACCAAATGTTGCGGTACAGTAACGATTACAGAGGTGAGTAGGCCATATGTTTAAAGACTAGTTATAAGTCCTGTGAATATAATAGACAAACAATGAAGAATTTGAATTCCCCTTGTATCACTAGTCCACTTATTTTTAATCTAATCAATTAGCTCTGATTTCGTTAAGTAGTTCAGTGATTGGTGCTGAAAGAGTTCAGAATTATTTTTATGTATTTTAGGATAAGAAAATCCTTAGAAGAAAAGAGCATACCTGTGAAGTAGATGTACATAAAAATCAAGTACTAAAAGAAATATGTGACTTGCGGGAAAAAGTAATGTCATCAGATGAACCCATTCAAAGGGTATATGACAAAAAATATAACGATTTCACAGACAAGGGGTTAAATTTAGGAATGGGGAGTTTACCGCCATACGAAGGAGTTAAACATTTTTTACACGACGCAAGAAATAAATTTGCAAAAGTATCAAAGACAGTGTTCAAAAGTTTTGGTGAAGTGGAGGTACCAGTTCAGTTCAAAGATTTCCTTTTAGCGGATTACTACCATGACCAAGCAGGAGAAGAAACCCGTATATTAGTCTTTTCTTCCAATGATTCCCGAAAATTAATTCCAACTATTAAAGAATATTTTATTGACGGCACCTTTTATAGTTGTCCAGCACCCTTCTCTCAATTATATAATATTCATGGTGATATGAGGAGTACCACGGGAACAACTAAAGTCGTGCCGTTAGTATTTGCACTTATGTCAGACCGGAAAGAAAAGAGTTATGTAATTTTGTTTAATATGATTCTGTCCCAAATACCTGGATGGAAACCATATAAAGTTCACAGTGATTATGAAATAGCGGCAATGAACGCAATTTTAAAAGTATTCCCTAACGTTACTTTAAAAGGTTGTTATTATCATTGGGTGCGCAATATTTGGAAAAAGGCGAAATCCCTGAAGAATACGCAAAATAAACCTGAAAGGAGAATAGTAGCTCTCACTGCCGCCTTACCACTACTACCTCTTGATGAGGTGTTACCAGGATTTCATTATATAAAATCAGAATGTCACAGTTTGAAACGAATGGAAAAGTTTATAAACTACATCGAAACGTTTTGGTTGAAAATACATTCCCCTGTAGTATTTAGCGTTTTCGGTGAGCGCCATCGAACAACCAACGTTTTAGAATCATTTCATTCGAAAATAAATAAATTACTTAACAAGAATACTGTGACATTAATGCGTTTACTGAATGTATTACATAAGATTCATGATGCAAATATGGTACCTAAAAAACGGTGAATAAACCAAATTATCAACGACGATTTTATAATTGATGTACAAATGCAATTAGTCAACAAAGAAATTACCATTGGTCATGCATTGGACAAATTGCGTACATAATATTTTTTTTATTCTGTTCCTTTTTAATTTTTAATGTGTATTAATAGCGGTGTATCCATTTTAGTTTATTTGCTGTAAATAATAATAAGTGTATGTATATGTCAAAACTTTTGTTTTAATAATGTTTTAATTTTTAATAACAACACTATTACTTGATGGCATGATGGTGGTATGGTTTGGGACCCACCCTACCACCAGGGGTAGGGCTAGTGGTATGGTGGGTCCGCAATGCCCCATGCTGCAGCATGCTGACGCGTGCGATCGCCTTTTTTGTCTGCGGAATGCGACAGCGCGCGTTCGCATGCGGCAGCATACTGCAGCACGTGGTAGCACAGGCGGAACAAAGGCGATTCCGTGCTGCCAGATGTGGTCCAACCCTTATCCTTTACATTTTTACCGGCTGACTGTATTTCAATACATAGTATAAAACAAAGTAGCTTTCTCTGTCCCTATATCCTTATGTATGCTTCTTTAAAACTACGCAACGGATTTTGATGCGGTTTTTTTTAATAGATAGAGTGATTCAAGAGGAAGGTTTTTATGCCCATGTGAAGCCGGGGCAGGTCGCTAGTAATATAATAAAACAGAAGAGTGCTTGTTTGAGTGACGGATTGACGTGAATTTTTACATCGATATATTTGGAACATTGGCAAGTATATAGTTTTATGCTGCCTCCGTGGTTCAGTGGTTAAGTCGTTTGGCTATAGACCCGGGAGTCGTGGGTTCGATTCCCACGGGAAGCAAATTTGTTCAGTTGTTGTTAGGATATTGCTAGCTTGAATCTCCTGATTGTCTGATAATAAAGACGATCCCGTACTTCGGAGGGTATATCAAGCCGTTGGGATCGGCTGCCATTTGGTATTCGTTGAAGCAAATCAAATGCCACGAGCCGGTTCCATAGAAATCTGATACCATGGTATGCATGGTCTACTGATTGTGACACTTACGCAAAATGATATTGATGAAAGCGGCCATTAGTGCTTGTTTAATTATATATATCCTTTAATTTCTTCGAAGTTTAAATAGTAAAACTATCATCATAGTAGATGAAACAAAGCTGTTTTAAAAAATATGCAATCTCCAAATGTCTTCCATCTAGCAAATTAAAAAAAAAAACAAAAAAATCTCAGTTTTGTAAATTGTGAAAGCGTTTTAATTTCACAAATCAAAGAGCCTAGAATAAGGCCCAGTTAACACGTAACAACAATAATAATATGGTTATTGAAACCCAATGCGTCTAGACAAATGGAATGTTGGTTGGCAATATGCCCGGCTGGAGAGGGTGACAATGATTTCGAGAGAAATGGAATACCTTGCAACTCTGTGGCGACACTAGCGCCACTATTAAATCTACTGCGATACACAACAGATGACGTTAAAAGCGAGAATATAGAATTAATAAATAAACACTTTATTGCACAAATTACATAAATACATCATTGGATTGTACAGGAACGAAGATGAAAATGAGTACTATGGCGGACTTATCGACAATGCAATTTCTTCCAGCCAACCTTAGGATAGAAAGAAATAAAAAAAAAACATTGCATAAGAGACAGCAAATTACTATAAAAGTCTTAATCGCGCTTGCAGCTTTGCTACGGATTTGAGCTAGGTTATACTATCTTTGACAAGACATCGTTGGAGCCGCGGCTCCCCAGGCATAACACCCGGACTGACTGGAAAATCTCCCCTTTGGGCGGTCGAACATATCCCTATCGCTCCTGCCTCCCTCCAAACTGGTGACCCTGATAATCACAAATTTAAAGAAAATTATTTTGTCATATTCACCTAATAATAATAAATATATACGGACAAATCACACAGATTGAGCTACCCAAAGTAAGTTCGAGACTTGTGTTGTCATTACAACTTTAATTAAATTTACAGATACAACTCGAAAGATCATTAAACATAATTTATCACAGCCCAATGATATCTGAGGCGACAGGCGTCTGTCTGATGTAATTCCCATATAGGCTAATTTGACACAACGAGCCTCTCTCATTCTTTGAAGCAAGGTTTGAGTAGGGAGCTGAACACTGAAGCTCTTTGGAGCTCTGTCGTTTCAGAGCCGAAGATTCAGTCAGGGTTGCTGAGTCAACGGAGTAACTAAATAAGCCCCCGTATTCTAATACCAAGTAAATTTTTACTACATAGGCTGCAAAGCGAACGCAGTAATTAAGAAATAGTTGGACGATGATATAGAAAACATCAGGAGTGCTATTTTTGAAATGCAAAAATACGCAAAATCGGTGAGTCGAATGATAATCGTTCGTTTTCGAATTATTTTCATGCAACATAACCGAACGATAATCATTCAACACACCGGTTTTGGGTGAGTCATACATCTCAAAAATAGCACTCCAGCTCAAATATTTCAATTCATTAATTTTCATCAGCGTAAGTTCAAAGACTTAAAATTTGGCAACGGAATTCGTCAAATATTTTTAGTAGCGTTGAATGGACACAATCGTTACACATTTAATTTTAACACCGTCATTTCATTCAAAAACGACCTTGGAATGTCCACGCGATACCAGACACTTGGTCACCGTGCTAGAGAGAATTTACACTTGTACACCCACAGAACAGAGAAATTATCCGAATAGAAATGTTGACGCGAATTTAGTTCCAGGATCAGTGTGGCAGCGTATTCTTTCTTTTTATCTTCAATTAATACATGTAAACCCATGTAAAACACACCACATATTATTAGAAATGTATTACGTAGTTTACAACAATGCTACATAATATTCTCGACCAATAACAGTGGCAATAAATGACGCAATAAAATTCTCCGCCCATTTTTTCTGTGTGAAACGTTGGCTTGCAAGCCAAACTAGTGACACGTTTTCGTGCGCTATGCCACTTCTTGTTAATATTTCTAAATTCTGTGGAGAATACACAACTGTAACAGTATAAATCGGAAACTTAGCAGATTTTGGTATACACGACAGGAATTTCGATATTTTGTACAAATTTATTAGTGTTCCGAATTCAAATAGTTATGCACAATGTTACAATTGTTGCTTTTGTGTATTCAACCTTAATATTAATAACGGTACCATGATTGCTGATGTTTGTTTTATGCAAATATGACCGACCACAACGTATAATTTAATTAGCTTAATTAGTCTTAGTAAAATCTCTAAGCATTATTTTACATTTGGTTAGTGATTTCTTCTTCTTCTCAGCATATTTGCGTCCACTGCTGGACATATGCCTCTTCAATGGCTCTTCATTTTGTTCTTAATGCGGCGGTTCTGGTCCAGGTCGGCTCTGCCGTCTTTAACATCGTCCTACCATCTGTCTGCTGGTTTGCCCACGCTTCGCTTTCCTGTTCGGGGACGCGTATATGGAAACCCTTCCAGTATTCAGAACTCCCGTATTTCTGAGATGCGGGCTGGTTTACTAGAATGAATTCACAAAAAGTCTCCTTAAACCATTCCACTATTCAGAGTTGCAACCGATCTGGGTTCGGGTATTATTTCTGTTGTAGTATTCAAGACTTCGAATTAAAAGTACTTCCACTACTCAGATCCCTAGAAAGCCTAAAAGTAGGTACTTGGGTTAGGTGCGATCTGACGCGCGGGAGGAATTTCTGCGCTACGCTCCCCGATCTCAGATCGCAAGAGTGCCGAGAGAGACAGTGAGAAGACGTAAAGAAAAAGGCGTGGGCAGAAAGTCTAAAAACCGCATCTCTGTTTTGTTTTTAAAAAAATATTAAATATACTTATAATTGTATGCAACTCAAATTATTTTTATTTTTACTATAGTACCTATATGATATTTATCATTGTTCCTTATGGCTCGCTACTAGCTACTTATAACGGGTTATCGTAAACTTGCCACATAGTTAATTCGTCACGTTTTTAAAACTCCATACATTCAAAGTTAATTCGTCACATGCATAAAAAAGTATTAGTTAACTCGTCACAGGTAGGTATGCGTTATAGTTAATTTGCCACAATTAGCAAAGTACCGACAGCAAGCAAAGTGATTTATTTATTTAGTGGTTTAAATCTACGCTAATATGAAAAATGCCGAAGAGTTTGTTTATTTGGTTTTATGACATGACGACAGGTTAGATTTACAAAAAAAAACCACTCTTGTAAAGATGAAGGTATGTACCATGGGCGGAACTGAAGCGGACAACAAGTTAAATACATTTATTTACTACAAATGTCTAAAGTATTCAACTACATACAGGGGTTTATTTATTTGAATTTAATGATGGCCAAATTATATAATTTAATTTTCTATATTACTCAATTTTATTTTTCTATTGTCATGTGATCTATGTATTGGAATGCAATGTATGAATTATTATTGAATAAATTAATGATCACTTGATCAATTCAAATAGGACATCATTTTTTTTTTAGCTGCAAAATGTTGATAGTTATCTTGAGTTCATTCATACCCTAGGAGGCTGTTGGTGCTTTTTAAATAATCCTTTATATGAGGATGAGAAAATTTACAATCAGACAGCTAGGTAGCACTCCTGCACATGCTTTTATCTCTCTCGCTCGCTGCAACTATCTCTTTCTAAATGTAACAACTAACCCTTTCGGTCAATGCATTCTTGTTATCAGTCCAGTGACTCACATGACCTTGCGAGAGGGTGGTGACGTGTTTTGCAAAATTACTGTGCAATTTTAAATGTTGTAATTTGTGCATCTTTGAAAAAATGGATAATCAGCCGGGAACAAGTACGGGAGGACATGGTGTAAGTATTTTTAAATTTAATTCTATACAAAAAAAAATATGTGCTATTTGTTTATTATTTTATCTCTCAAATGCTCTTATATAAAAGGAGTTCGATTTTAATAACAGTTATTAAACAATGATTTTATTTAATTTAACTTTAGATAGCCTATGGTTTTAAAACAAAATTAATACTTAACTGACCCCTCATTATTTTCACAGCAATGTCAATTTAATCAAGTGTTTATTTAATTGATTCTAGTAATTATAATCTGCAAGTTAAACTGCACTAGATCTAATACGAACTATTAATTATAATTAAATAAATATTTGAATAAAAGAGTCACATTTCTTATTTTATTTATTAGCAAAGGTACAGTTTAAAACTTTAGATATAATTTTAAATCATACCGTTTTATGCTGCTTGTCTTAACTAGACATGACGCATGACAAACTTTAAACAAAATGGCCGACGGCTCAGACGCCAGCGGTGGTGTGATTAATCATACATTGTGAAATTTGACATGTATTATGCTTATTGTTTTCTGTAGACAAACACAGTTACAAATTTCTATACTATACCCGTTTAGTTTTAAAGCATGTAGTAATTTTTATGGTGATTTTATAAAATGCTGACTATTTCCCGTGACTTCAATTGCGGCATTTATTTCCGTTGTTGTTAAGAGTAAAGAGTATTCTTATATTGAAAGAGTTATCAAATTCCGTCCAGTAGCTTTTTTTCCTCTTTATAGTATTAAGTATAGATAAATTTATGATACTATTTCAACACCTTTTCAGGTCACATTTACGAAAACTGAAAGGGGACGGAGAATGCTTGTGAGAGGTGGTTATATGTACACCTTTCATCGGGAAACTAAGCTTGGAACTGTTTGGAGATGTACGAATCGTGCATGCAGTGCAAGTATAAAAATTTCGGAGAATCATAGCGTTCGAGTTTTGCATGAAGCGGCTCATAAGTGTAAACCAAATGTAGTGAAAACAGAGATTATCAAGACAAAGAATCTTTGTAAAGAAGCAGCAGCAAACACCAGCACACCTATGCCTCAACTATTTGAAGAAGTTTTTCAACCAAAAAAAGACGCGGGTTACGATTTATTAAGTGCCTTACCGAAATTTAAACACTTTTCAAGATCACTTTATATCGTAAGGAATCGTGAATTAAACGTACCCAAAACACATTTTGCTAAATGTGAAGATGTAATAATCCCGTTCAAATATACAGATTGTTTTTTATTATTTGACGACGACAGTGATCCTGAGAACAGAATAATAGCTTTCTGTACTGAGACAGCTCGTGAAGCTGTAAGAAATATTCGAACATATTTTTCGGATGGAACTTTTTCAAGCTGCTGTAAACCATTTTATCAGCTTTACTGCATACATGGTGATGTGAGAAGTGACGAAAACTTTACAAACGTAGTTCCTCTCATATACGTTCTAATGCCTAATAAGCAAGAACGGTCTTATGAGCGACTTTTTATTGCTCTCAAGAAAAATTTGCCATATTGGAACCCGGTGACAATGATTGTCGATTTTGAAATTGCAGTTATCAACGTCATAAAAAAAATGTTTCCACATATTAAACTACAAGGATGTAACTTCCACTTCAAACAAGCATTGGCTAAAAAAGCTCACGCCTTAAATATGAACAGCATCAACGAAAAGAGACACTTGGCTTTGTGTGCTGCATTGGCGCATGTAAAGCTAGAAGACATTGAAGACGGTTGGTTGTGGATTATGGAAGATGCGCCACAGAGTGAAACAGTAACAACATTTAATGATTATTTCGTATCCCAGTGGTTAGAAAATAAAAATATACAATTTATTTGGAATATACATGGTTCTCGTCATAGGACAATAAATCTCGCAGAAGCATGGCATAAGCGTTTGAACAATATGATGCCTCAAAAAAAACCTAGAATGCTTCAGTTTCTGGAAACACTCAAAAAGGAAGCTGATTATGTAGATACTAAAATAAAAAAATTGAATCTAGCCATACCATCAAACTTAAGAACGCGCAGGTCAATTGCATATGACAGGGAGTTAAAAACTCTTTTAGAAAATTATAATAACATGCCCCTGTCTGAATTTATATTGAAAATTTCTTATATGCAGCATTTTAAAGAAATGTAACATGGATGTAGTTAATTCTACATTTAAGATTTAAATTAATAATTTTAATGTATGATTTCAAAGGAAAACTAATGTTATAAACAAAAAGCAATATCTTTACTTTATATAATAAAAGTTCTTTTTACTATTGTTTTATTGTAGGTTGTTCTAATTTGTTACATAGATGTAGTTAATCCTATACTTAAGTTTTAAATTACGACTTTAATCTTTGATTTTAGGGGAAGGCAAGTGATGAATTATGACAAAAAATACTGTGATTTTATCTGTGATTCATTAAGTAGATATATTTTGTTTTTTTTTTTATGTTATACACGTAAGGTATATCAATAAGGTAGGTAGGTAGTAGGTAGGTTGTGCATGTTACCTAGGCAAATCAGCCGCTTTCTATTTATAAAGAGAACTGTGATTTTTACAAATTGTTACATAATATTTTAAATAAAACAGCTGTAAATTTTGAGAACCTTCCTAGAAATTAACAGCAAATTTATTTTTGTTTGCTTCTTCTTTGGCTATATTTGTACGTAATATTTAAGTAAATCATTCAGATAGAACTGTGATTTTTGTAATAGATGTAGGTAAGGTTAATATCCCAAAACTGTGATGAAAGAAATAAATGTTGTTATTTAAATTTTTGTTTAATTTTCTTGCTGTCTGTACAAAAATAATCAGTGTGACGAATTTACTATACTAAATATTAGACTGTGACGAATTAACTATAAAAAAATAAAAGTGTGGCAAGTTTACGCATACTTTTTTTCGTGACGAATTAACTTTGTGGCAAGTTTACGATAACCCCTTATAACTTAGAACCATTAATTGACACACGCAACTATTAAGTTAAAATTTGGTTAAAATTAACTTAACCACTTAATCACTTAATGCGTGTAAACGAGCCATTAATCTGTGTATTTATATATATATATACTTCTTCACCCGTTTACCTATACTAAAGTCCTTACCGAGCTTAGTTAGGAATTCACATCATTAACGTAACCAATGTTTGTGCCTCCCGCATTACAGAATTAAAAACAAGTTAGGCTAACCTAAGTAACTAGTGGTAGGAATTTCTATCCATAACGCTAATATTGCGTCGAAAAAGCCTCCCGCATTACAGAACTAAAAGCAAGGTAGCATTTTATCTCTAAAATTGCCCCGTTTAATCTAGTAAAGGCTCCCGCATCTCAGAAGTATTGGAGTTCTGTATACTGGAAGGGTTTCCATATACGCTTCGGGGACGCCAGTAGATGACTTTTTGGCTCCATCTCTCATCATCTCTGCTACAGATATGTCCGGCCCATCGCCATCTAAGTCGTGCATTCGTGATGATGACTCGTACATCAGTGACCTTTGTCCGCTGGCGGATAAACACGTTTCGAATTCTGTTTCGCAGGTTGAAGCGCACATTATCCTGTAATTGTGTTGTCGCAGCATCATAGGGATTATACCTAGACCTCGTGTATGCTGAAATTACAGATGGGTGATTCTTATTGTTCTGCCATTTATTATTAATATTAAAATAAGATTGTTTTTAGAGGTCATGGTACCAAAATAAGAAGTATTATTAAAATAATAATGCTTTAAGCGTTTATAGTAGCGGGAGCGGAGCCCAAAGCGGCAACTCCTGGCGTGCGTCTAACATTCGCACTTTTTTTATATTCTCAATGTCCATCGATTGAACACGACCCCATCTTATGTTAAATGCAGATGTGGTCTAAGATGGAGCTCGCTGGCACATTAATAGGCACACTGTAGCCTTGAAAATACCCAAATTGTATGTCTCCGGGAATACGTCTGCTGGCAGGGAGTTCCACTGTTAAGCCGTGCGAATTATAAATGAGGACGCAAAACGTTTTGTGCGAGCTGGTGGAACTTCGACAACATATAGATGAAAGCTTTCACCGCGTCTTGTCGTGCGGTGACGAAACGGAAATGGCGGAATCAACTCGTGCAGTTCTTGGGCACACTCCCCGAAATGCAACCTGTAAAAGGCTGATAGGCAAGCCACACGGCGCCGATGGTCTAAGCTTTGAAAACCAGTTTCCTCCAATAGGACGACGCCTACATACAAGCTTAAGGTGATACCTCAGTGAACACTAGCGAAACCATCATTTAAAAATCATTATTCACTGAAAACACAAGTTATCAAAAATCCGTGTTATGTAATTAAGGTTCTGGATCTGAAGTTAATTTTAATCATATTTTATTAGGTATAGTACCTTAAAGTTATAAATTGCAAAACTGCTAAAAGTGGCCGTTTTAAGTAATATTGCAATTTGTAACTATATGGAACTATAATTGAATAACTTAACATGATTAAAATTAACTTAAGATCCAGAACCTTAATAACGTGACATGGATTTTGATAACTTTTGTTTTCAGTGAATAATGATTTTTAAATAATGGTAGCGCTACTGTTCACCAACGTATCGTCTAAAGGGCTTAGTACTCTATAGAGTCCAGCGTTGCGAGTTGGTATTTAGCTGAGCTTTTTGTGACTTTTGTTCACTTAGCTCGCAGGTCGTGAACCGGTAAGATTCAATGAAAATATTCTAACGGTGTTTCTGCTACTATCTTTACCTCAGGACAGAATTGGACGCAAAGAGTATACACCAAATAATTCTATTACAACTTTAGGCGTAGCTCAATGCTCACCCAAGGGCGGAAACTTGGTCATTTCTTTGTTTATTATGTTAGAAGTTCTGTCTTTAGAGGGTTGGCTTTTTGCCTAAATTAATTAGGTTTTAGTAGCTCATTGAAGATGCCTAAAAGCCTTCTTTACTTGTCATATTATAAGGAGAAATAGAAAATTCAAGTGGCGTAAAAAATATAAATAGAAAAGAAAATTAAATTTAAGTAGCTACTAAGAGATACACACCCACAGACTTAAATAAATAATAATTCAGATATCATGATCCATAGGAGTAACAATTGGCCTTAAAACTAAAGTCAGTAACACACTTACGGACCTACATTATATACGTATATAGATAAGAAGGAACTAAAGACGTATGATTTCACATGCAACACGGAAGATGCCTTTAAACTTCGTCCGATTGATTTATATTTTGATATATGACTTTTATCTCTTTCTTTCACGGTAAATTTCGCTAAGAGAGAAAGGGCCAAAACATATTTTAGTTAAAATGGGCTTAACAAACGTTTGTTTATTTTTATGTATAAGGGGGTAAGTCTTTCACTCACACAAATATACCAACCGCGACACACATAGGTGGTTATTTTAAAGCTTCACTCCCTATTAGACGACGCTCGGTCTAAATATCTTTTAAGTCTGTGATTACGTCTGTTTTAGATACGAAAAGGTTTTGCATTAGCTCTTTAGATAAAATACCTAATTAATGAAAGGGTATGTGAAAAATGTTCACGGACACAGAGGTTGTCAAGAGCCCAGAATGAGACCATAATTTAATGAGGTATATTTTATCAAAGGGTGCCACAGATATATAGCTTCGCTAGATATATGATTTTCTTTCAGGCACGGCTTAGAACCTGTACCAAAAGTATCCGTTCTATATCGTATTTAGAGGTTATTTTCATTTCGGTACCTGAGTATCGGTTTCAAATAAGTACCGGTATCTGAAAGTCCCTGCAGCCTTCTCAACTTCTTCTTTTTCTTCTTTTCGAGTAATAATGGCTATATGGACTCTATATTGACTTAGCACAGTACTTGGCCACCTCCTCCGCCCGGTCGTTTGCCTCGTTCAAGTCCCCCATTGTGCAGGAGACAGGGCAGCTAGGGCACGACAGGAGGTGAGCCATCGACTGCACCGCGCCGCAGTCACATAGTCTGCTGTCAGAGAAACCCCACCTAGCACCGCTCTCCAGGCATCTTCCGACACTAGCCCTAAGTCTGTTGAGATGATTTCCAGGTCTAATAGGGTAGGTCTAGTCTAGTCAGAGGGCTAAGTGAATCGGTGGAAAAATTGAACTTATCAATGACTTGAAGATTTTAGTGACCGAGATAAAAGTCACATTATCGACACTACTACTTTCCAACACTCACGCCTATTCACGAACACTTAGCGAATATTAAATCCACCATTATTATGTACAGTAGCCTGCAGAGAAATCTCACCCTCTTTCAATATCGATACTTGTGGCATGGGGGTCAGATTTCTCTGCAGCCCACTGTACAAATAATCGAGAAAATATAAATTTACACAGAGACAGTTTACTTTCACGCCAAAAATTCCACTAAAAGGCGCTAAATCAAGAACCTTTTCATTAAGTAGTAGAAAATTAGGATTTTTATTTTTAAATGAGTTTTTAATAGGTCCTTAATTATAAACTACAACCTTTCCGTAAAATTTAAGTCCATGTTAGACACAATTTCCTGCAATGTGCCACAAAGGAGCAGTAACTTTTAAATTTGATAAATATGTCCCCGTTATGAGTTTCAGTGTGAATTACGAGCAATAATTTATCATTGGTAACAGAAATGTGTTACTGTCAAATCTCAAAATTCATTAATTTAGGTATTTTATGAAAAGCCTAAGATCCCACTTCTCAATTCTGCAGGTATGCACCTGCAGAATCGAGGTGCAAAATAATAGCAGATACCTACAGAATTTAAACCGTCAAATGTCGTGAAATTCATGAAAAAAAAAAATATAGTTGCAAGTTATATTAGCGAATTATTTATTACAAAATTTAATCAGAGGTGATTGCGGCTAATTTTTTTATAGGAAACCTATCCCTAATCCATGGCTTCCTTCATTAACATTCATTTAAAATTGGTTGTATCAAAAAAAAAAATACCTGTGGGGTTACTGCCCAGTGAGTAAGCGGGATAGTGCGCTACATTATGTAAGGCGACATCTCCCTATCTCACTGGTTCTTGCATGGTTTTAAGAGATGGTAATAAGCCACCTGCAGAATCGAGCAGTGGAATCCTGTACTATAAGTAGGAGAATAGGGAGAGGATCGTTGCGTCGAAAGACGTCCACTCAGCCCCAAATATCGCTGGAGCGAATCTGTGCAGGCTGACCTGCGTGAGATGGGTGCTGTAAACTGGCGAACCAATCGCGCAGAAATGAAAACTGTGGCTCTCTCTCGTTTCAGGGGCCAAGATCCACTTCGAGTCGCTGAGACAGCGGAGTAGTCATATTAAATAACGTGGGCGTAACATCACTTACGACTTTCATGAAGTTTGTCAGCTATTTCACGGACATAAAGGATGCCCCCGGTGCGAGAGTTTTACTCCACATATCCATCGCAGCATCTTCATTCCCTTAAACCAAAAACTACTTACTAGAACCTCAAAATATATGTGGAATTATTCTTTTGTAGGCTAGTACGGTAACCACTTACAAGGAAAATCTGAGAATCTCTCACAAAACATTGTCTACTTAGTCCCCTTTAGGCCGGGATAACAATCACTTTACTGTATCCACTTTGTGTCGCTAATTCGATCCAATGACATGCCATAAAAATGTTAGCCAACCCACAGTATAAATAAGGTTATCAGTGATTCTATATTATCTTGTGTTAAATCCTCCTCAGCTGTGCGTTAACGAAGTATGAAGAACAAAATGTATGGGATTGACATAAGATTGAGTACGTGATTTCCGCAACTTATGTCAATCCCATACATTTTGTTCCTGTCGACATTCGTTGGCGTTTTGAAATTGTGACGTTGGCTAAGCCAGCTAACTGTTTATCTTTTAAGCTGGTCAATTCAAAGTCCAGGGTTCTCTTTCCTGCAGGCTTAGCTAAGTTTAAAATGCCTAGGAAGCGATTCACATTCATTCTTCGCTAACGCTTGAAAGCTCCCGTCACACATATAGAATACTCACTGCAAATGCCTTCTAATCGCGAACATTTGACAGGTTATTCGCTGCGAATAGATTCGATCGCAGCGAGTTGAATTGCCCGCGGTTTGAATTGACCATGTTCAATTTTACTGCAAATGCGCACGTCGTGATAATTTGCTGTGTGTGACAAAGTACTCGCTGCAAATAGTCACGACAATCTTTGAATTTGCTCACCAATAGAATGTTGAAAACACTTGTTTGGAACTCGCTGGGTGTGACAGGCAGGAAGCGAATTATCGCTATTTATGATGAACCTTTAGCGAAGCATAAACTACAATCGCTTCTGAGCGTTCGACATTGACACTTGGCTAAGGCGCTCTTCTCTACCTCTATATTCCGCCAATTCCAATCACTTACTATCAAATTTTCTAAAATCATAGCTTTAGGCCATATCCGTTAAATAAATACGATTTAAATATTACCCACTGTTTTTCCTGCTCTGTATACACATGAAGTTAAGGTGTCTACACGCGGTCGCTAAATCACCATCGCCGCGTATAAATCTCGTGGTTGGCAGATAAAACACGGACGTGTGTCGCACCCTAATATTGTGCTAGGTTTTAGGGCGTATTCACATACTTTACGGTCAGATAATGATAGCATAAGTATTTTATTTGTTGTGTGTTTTTTGATAGACGCAATGAGATGTAGGTACGTAAATAAGCTGAATGGTAGTTTTGGTAAAATGGAATACAGATAAATAAAATCGCGGCTACGATATCATATTTCTCTGGTCGATGGTAATAATAATTTAAAACATTTATACCATTCTATAAAATTTATTGTAATTTTATAAATGTTTTCAATATTTTGTGTCCAGACCAAAGAAGTACCAGATAAAATTTATTTGTGCATAATAATGGTTGTTTATTATTCGCTAAGTGTTCGTGAACAAGCGTGAGTGTTGGGAAGTGGTACAATGTCGTATAAGTGACTAATCCTTGTCACCAAAATCTCCCAAGATAATGCTAAGTGAAATTCTTCCACCGCTTCACATAGCCCTCTGACTAACTTGACTTCAGACTTGACTTGACTAAATAGTGATACTTACAATAATAAAGGTTAAACAAAGGTTGACTGTAAGATATCGCTGTTAGCATTTAAGTCCGCCTATTGTATTTTTACAATAAAGTTAAATAAATAAAATAATAAGCTATAAGTTTGATTTCCATATTGTGGATTAATTCCACAATAGAAAAAGGGAAAAAAATATACACATATTTTACATGTAAATGTCTGTAAATGTCTTTACAGGCTTTCCTCCCTTCGTGATGTTTTCAAGATAGTGGGCGATTATTTAGTCAAGTCGTCGGAAACTTGACCCGAGAGAACTTTGTATTTATACCATTTCTGAATGTAAGTAGTTCTTAAATTATCTCGTATTTTTGTTTATCGAGTGAACTGCAAGGTCTATTCACCTTACTAACCTGATGTTAAGTTTTTTATGGTATTACGGCCATCAGTTGATGTCTAAGTCTAGTACATTAGAGTCCTTGGTAAAAATTTCAACTGTCGAGATATCACGATAGATCTAGAAGCTGGACAGTTGAAATTTTAAGAGATGATGTATACTTATTTACGCTATAAGAACAAATACTAAAAACAAAATGAAATAAATATTTCAGTGCTCCCATAAAACAAACGTGATTTTTTTGCCGTTTTATAGAATGATGGTACGGAACCCATCGTTCGTGAGTCCGATTCACACTTGGCCAATTGTTAAAAAGAAATCTTTCACTTTACACTGCAACGTTAAGCCAACATTTTTTCGGATTGTCCCTTCTTCTGAGCCCTGCCTGTCGATTCTATAAATTTCAAACAACAACTCGCTTCTCACGTCGCTATCACTCACACTTCGCATAAGGTTCAAAATGACAAGTGAGAAGTGAGCTTCGAAGTGACGGGGAAATTATCTTACAGAATGCCACATCTTACGTCATTTCTATGTTGCTTTCCATATTTCTATTTAAAACAATAGCGAGACATTTAGAACATCATTATTTTGAGGTTAAAGTTGTAATAAGCGCATATAAACTGCTGTAACCGCGCACCCATCTTTTGCAGGCAGTAAACTAAATTAGAAATAAATCTAAAAAAGCAAATTCCAGAAATCTAAACAAAAGTTTGGGACCGCGTTAAAAATTAAAAGTGTCTCAAAAGACGTTCGGGAGAGTAAAAGTTGGGAATAAGGAAAAAAAGAAGCAATTCAAAGTTATGGCGCCAACTTTGAGTGCCAATTTAACAGAACTGACACACTGCTATTTAATTCATTTAACATTTGAATATAGAATGAGGTACGAAACCGCGTTTGCAATTTTTTTTTTTAATATTTGCATTTGAACATAGAATTATGAAATCGTTGCCCAGGCTGCCATTTCCTAATTCTAGTATTTGAATGTCAAACTCGTTCATAGATTTAAAAAAATTGTAGAGACGGTGCGTGATTTTGTACTTCTACTAGTTGACCCCGCTTACGTTGTTTTGCCATATAAATTATTTCTAGGTAATTTAAGGGTGCCTGTGGGTGGTAATTAGGGTTATAAAAACTAGTACACAGTAGCTGATTCTCAGATCTACTATGCATATAAAAGAGTCATGGCGAAACTCCATACATCGTTTGTACGAATAAAAAATTGAAATACAGATAACATAAAATTAATCGAATTAGTAAGAATACATAACTAGTAACATGTTTACCACCACAAAAAAATTTTAAACCCCGGGGTTTCTTTAATATTTAATTTTTTAAAGTCGACCTTTAGCTTCGTTTTCATTCGCCATTATTGTCGCAACTGAAACATTTTGTCATCCTGACAGTTGTTAGCATTGTCAAAACGGTATTGATAGTTCATTATGGTAGGTTAGGTTCATAGATTAAGTAGTTGTACCTGTGATTAAGCAATTAATTTTTACTTGGTGAAAAAGTGAGATGGCGAAATAGGGAAGTCCATGAGTAAGAAAAGGACCAACGATATTTTTTATATTTTTGTCTCTGTCAACGTGGCAATTTTTTCTTTGTTTGGCCAATTCGACGCCAAACAAAATCTGTCACCGAACTAACAGGGAAATTATTTATTTTTTGTATTAAGAAAAATATTCATTTTAAGTAGTAGAATTTGTACGAAAGATATACAAAAAATAAGGGCATTTGTTACATAAATTGTGTGGCTCAGGAACACATTCCAGGGTGCCTACCACCATCTCTTAAAACCATGCAAGATCCAGTGAGTAAGCGAGATGTCGCCTTACATCATGTATTGCGCTGTCTCACTTACTCATTGGATCTGGACAGCGTAATATATGATGTAAGGCGACATCTCTCTTACTCAATCGTTCTTGCATGGTTTTAAGAGATGGTAGTAAGCCCACAGAGGGGTTACTATATACAGTCTCTTAAAACCATGCAAGATCCAGTGAGTAAGTGAGACAGCGCAATACATGATGTAAGGCGACATCTCCCTTACTCAGTCGTTCTTGCATGGTTATTAGAGATGGTGGTAGGCACCATCTCTTAAAGCGTAATACATGATGAAAAGAGATGACGTCTTACTGTGTCACTCTGTCTCGCCTACCCACTCGTTCATGTATGGTTTCAAGAGATGGTAATAAACCATTTGATAGTGAGCCTGCTACTTAAAAAGTTGATGGTAACCCCCCCCCCCAGGTAGCTTACTACCATCTCTTAAAACCACGCAAGATCCAGTGAGAAAGCGGGACAGCGCAATACATCATATAAGTAAGGCGACATCTCATTCACTCACTGGATCTTGCATGGTTTTAAGAGATGGTATAGCCCCCCAGGTACTAAATCGATGAATCTAACCTACCATAATGAACTGTCAATATCGCTTTGACAATGCTAACAACTGTCAGAGTGACATATTGTTTCAGTTGCGTTAAAAATGGCGAATGAAAACGAAACTAAAGGTCGACTTTTATAAAACGGAATATTAAAATAACCCCGGTGTTTAAATTTTTTTTGTGGTGGTAAACATGTTACTAGTGAAGTATTCTTACTAATGCGATTTATTTTAAGTTCTCTATATTTACATTTTTTATTCGTACAAATTCCGCCATCATTCTTTGGTAAAAATCAGTAAAGCAGTTTAGTAAGGTAACTAACATTGTGATATGAGAATTTTAAATATTAGATGTACTACGCTGTGGTCTGTGGTACTCGGTGGTAATATAATTAATTGATTCAGTAGTTGCTTTGAGCAAATCAAAGTTAAGTACAGTTGTTGCAAAATGCATCATATTCGGCTATGTCAGATGCATTTCGGCAGTTTAAAAAATCTGACAGTGATGGCCACTAACACACCCGGATCATGTACGTGTTCCTATTGGTCTGATTTCCCTGTAATAAGAGTTACGAAGGTCACATGGCAGTCGCTGCATTGTAATAACCTGTGCCGCCAAATCAAGACTATGATTAATAGCGTATCCTAGGCTCTGAAGCATAAGCAAAAGATGCCACCGGGAAACACGCTCGGACGAAGAAGATTGGCCAATGTACAAAGCAGTGTGTCACACAAACGATATTGTTTCTCCTTCATAAGAATAGACCGCTACAAACTAATTGCTGGCCATTTCCTAAAGACCCAAGCAACTGTTAGTTTTAAATTATATTCATTAAGGTGAACTAACAACTGATGGCTTACAATTTGTCTACAAACTACTTGTACTGATACATCAAATCATTTATGTTGTAAGTAGATTGTTATAGTACGTTGGCGAGATTTAAGAAGTATTCAGAGATTTTGGTGACAAATATAAAGATACATTCAGTCTATTATCTTTCGAATTGTAAATGAAATATGAACATTTAACTTTTGTGCACAAGGTTCAAAATGTCTCGACGCCTGTAATGCTTACATATATTTTGTTTTAGTCGTCGCTTGAGGACCAAAATCGTCAGGCAGTTATCAAAACATTTACATAGCCTTGTGTATGAAGAGATTTCGATCTTATGTTCGATGTAGGAATAAGACATATAACATTCATTCTACTACGAGTGTTCCGTCTTGCAACAGGGTCTGTTCTTCTAACTACTCGTTTTCATTTTGTTCTATCACAGCGTCGTTCTTCGTCCTCTTCAACCAACAGCTGCTCAGGGGGCTTATCCAAAGTCGCAATCGCAAAACGCTAACAAGGTACGAAAAGAATAAAATGTATGTAATTGACAAACGTGAATTTACCGCTGCTTATGTCAAAACCATACATTTTGTTCTTGTCGACATTCGTTGGCGTTTTGAAATTGTCTCTTGGGTACGGATGTAGGTCGTTCGTCGTAGAAAATTAGCCATCTTAACTTGTACATATAACACAAGATTCTTATTATTCAAATGTTTTTTTTTTATGTTTTTTTAATCCACAATATGGAAATTAAACTTTTAGCACCGACATGTTATCACTTTCACCTTCGCGTCAAAACCTTCTACACAATTTTTTTTTGTTCCAGCTCTCAAGCTTTATAATCCACCATTATTATGCACAAATACTCGAAATAACACAAATATTAGAAAATAAATACAAAGACGATATCAATAAGTGACTTTAGCTTGGCACCAAAACTCCCTCTACACAATTATTTTGCAACGAAAAAGCGACTATAATGCCATAAGTAAATCAAATCACATCTTCTATCTGAATGAATCTGTCTTTTGCAGTTACCATAAGAAAGACCGTTGCCTCTTAAAAAAAATAATGACACGGCCAAAATTGACCTTATTTCCTGCAGAGGGCGCCCTTAAACCAACATGGCGTCTGTTAGAAATGGCGCCATAATTTTAATTAGAATAATATTTAATTGCGTGAAGAGATTATACGGCTAAAATGCATATTCCTCTAAATTGGTAATATTATGGTAATTTGGGAAATAAAATAGTCCATTAATGATATAAATGGGGTCTGACCTTCCTGATATTTAAATTGTATCCGTTTTAGTTCAAAATGTAGGAACAGTCTGGTTTTATCTTGTTTATATAAGTACTTTTTACTCCTATAATATAATACTAGCTGTTGGCGGGACCCGCTCCCGTAAGGATTCCAGAATAAAATTAGCCTATGTGTTGTTCCAGGGTTAAGCAATCTCCATTCTAAATTTCAGTTACATTAGTTCAGCCGTTTTCCTGTGAAAGAGTAACAAATATCCATAGGTACATTCTTACAAACTTTCGCGTTTATCCATACTAATATTATAAATGCGAAAGTCTGTCTGTCTGTCTGCCACCTCTTTACGGCTAAACTGCTTGACCGTTTGTGATGAAATTTGGTAGGGATGTAGTTAACGACCTGAGTCAAACATAGGCTACTTTTGGGCGCGATATAACCGAGTCTCACGCGGGGCGAAGCAGCGGGGAACAGCTAGTAATATTATATAAGGATAGGTACTCAGAAATAATTTCATCTAAAAAAACATAAACCGACTTGTAAGAAAGTCTGCATACGGAACCCTAAAAAGCAAGCATAACACTATCACTAATGCGGTCCCGATCACCCTGATCTGGTATTGACTGGATTTAACTGGATTCAACTGGATAATCTTGAAAAATGTGCCGCGATAATATGTTATCAGTTAGGGCGGTTTTCCACTGAGCGAATCGGGACAGATATTATAACCATCATAATTTCGTGTATAATGTTCGGTGTCATGGTTAATCGACCATGCGCACCCTGGTGTTAGAGTTCTTCGGATCCGGCCTCACGTGTGGTTCCTTAAACGGGTATTTAGCTCTATCTAAAACGATATCGGCAGTTAGTTAAACGATTATCTTATTATCTCGATAAATCGCTGCTTCTACTCGAGTCAAAAGGCTATATGCATAATTTTTGCCGAATACCTACTACTGATAATTCTATGGTTATAAATAAAATTAATAGCGTGAATATAGAAGAAAAAAAATGCCTCGCGTCATACCGCGCCGTGCGGGAAATCCAAACAAATTCCAGATGGAGAACAGACGTGGAAACATGTTAGGGCATTTGATACAACATACGATTTGATCAAAAACATCATTGAAGGAAAGATAAAAGTAGGGGTCCCGGGAAGTCCGAGGCATAGCTTTATGAAACAGACAAAAGAGAAAACAAACGTCGTGTCGTATCAAAAAAATATAATGCGAAAGTCTGTCTGTCTGTCACCTCTTCACGGCTAAACTGCTGGACCGATTGTAATGAAGTTTGGTATGGACTAGGAGTCAAAGATAGCCTACTTTCGGGCGCGATATAACCGAGGCGCACGCGGGCGGAGCCGCGGGCAACGGCTAGTCAAGAAATAAAGGAACTTGCAAATGATAGACAAAAATGGAAGGAACTCAAATTTTAGAATGACGACGATATTAAAAAGTAAAATAAGATTATCGCTTTCAATACAAAACCACCCTAATGAAGCGGCGAACATACCCTCGGGGGTCATTAATACCGACTTAGCACTAAAGAGGGTTATGACTTTCGCATATCGGCCAGTTTTCTCCGGATTCCGGCCCGGGGGTGTCTCAAGTGGATATTTTTCGCTTTTTTTTATTGCTAATGCAGAAAATCTTGTCCGTTTTAGGGGTAGTTTATGGGGAATCAAGTTATTTTGGTTAGAAATATTATTTACTAGCAGTTGCCTGTGGCTCCTCCTGCGTGGTAATCTGTTATATCGCGCCCAAAAGTAGCCTATGTTTGACCTCTGAGTAAACCTATATCCATACCAAACTTCGTTAAAATCGGTTCAGCGGTTTAGTCGTGAAAGTAACAGATTGACAGACAGACATATATCCATACAAACATATAATTATGTATAAAGTAATTTAAGTATGGAAGTATAGATTTGAAAAAAAAAAACATACACGCCACGCAAAAATATTCAAGCAATAAATAATCTTACAAAACAGCAAAGACACGCTTAATACGTAATAATACATACATACATCATATCCCACTGTCATTGACCTGATCTAACGATCATTTCCATAATATTAGGGATCTGGTAACATAAGAAACAGGCACTTTTTGCGGGGCTCTCCATCTTATGTGGAACTACCCTAAATGCCTGTATAACTATTATTTACATTGATAACCTTGCAAGATAGACTATGGAGTTTTGATGGTTTTCCCTTCCATGTGTTCCATCTATTTCCTTCTATGTCGGTGTTGTATTTATTTTCCAAAAATTTTGTTACATAATAATGGTGGATTAATTATTTGCTAAGTGTTTGTCAACAAGCGCAAGTTTTGGGAAGTGGTACAATGTCGTATATATGACTTTAAATCTTGTCAAAATCTCCCAAAATAATGCTTAGTATGATCTAAATTCTTAGTGAATGATATGTAAGTATGTAAATTCTTCCACTGCTTCATTTAGCCCTCTGACTAACTTGACTAGACATAATAATATACTACTTCTCATATGTGTAGATTCTGGTAGAACTTTCTAGATAGTACCATATTATACAATTAAGACAGAAAAAAATAATTGAATGAGCGAATAAACACTTTATTGCACCAATTACATAAATACATCATTGGATTGTACAGGATCGAAGACGAAAATTATTACAAAGGCAGACTAATCGCTAATGCAATTTTTTTAATTAGGAATGAAGATGAAAAAAAATATTACGTTTATTTAGTCTAAGGTTAAGTTATCAATGTTTTATAAGAGAAGGAAAAATGCAGGATTTTTCTTAGAAAGATCAAGAGCACATTTGGTGGGTTACGCAATACAAATGATATTTATTCAAGTAATACTTTCTTGTATTGAATAGATGACCTGAAAAAGGTCACAGGAAGGCGCTGAATGCAGGCTGCTTCCAACCGGAAGTTCTGGAATGCTATTTTTGAAATATAAGACATAGCAAAGTCGAATGATTATCAGTTCGTTTTCGAATGATTTTCATGCGACATAACCGGAGTCTCGAACGATAATCATTCGATTCACCGGGTTTGGGGAGTCATACATCTCAAAAATAGGACTCTCCTGGTAATCTTTTGGGGAGGCCTATGTCCCCCAGTTGACAGCCTGCGGCTGAAATGATGAATATTGGAGAGAAATTGATTTTTTTTGGAAATTGAGAAGATATGAGGTAAAATGTGTTGAGACTATTATGGAATACAAGTTAAACGAAAGACAGAGAAAAGATAAATAGACCAAGGTGTAACATAGAACAATTAAAAAAATATATGAGAAAGAAATAAATTTTCTGATAATAACAAAATCGAAAATTTCCATTTAAAAACTTAATAAAAAGCCGGTTATAAATGTTCTTATCAGGTTTAAGATGACTGATTTCTGAAGCTATATGGGTTGAATACCAATGCAACCGGAATAGCGCTAAGATGATGAAGATTTTTTTATATGTTTAAAATTAACTTCAGATCCAGAACCTTAATTACATAACACTGATTTGATAACTTGTGTTTTCAGTGAATAATGATTTTTAAATGATGGTGTCGATAGTGTTATCCGAGGTATCGTCTTAAGGATATCGTGAAATTCGACGAGGCCCTTTACCGAATATTGCCTGTAAGAAAAGCTTTCAACATCTACAAAGTAAAAAATATGATACCAAAAGAAAACAGAACCTTCACAAAGCTTTGGGAAGTGGCTGAAAATTTTCAGTGAAAATTGCAGGTTAGCAAGCTTCGCAATAGAAGGCTAGATTCGCAACTTTGACTTGGGAATACCAAATATTCGTATTTGACGGTATTCGAGTATTCCAAAGCTCGTTGATAGATCAAAGAGCTTTGTTAACTGGTGCTCGATTTGTGGATTCCATTGGTGTGAAATAAGTGTAGTGTACTTCAAATTTAGGGTTAGGGAATACTTCGAGCGTTCGGACTTGAGTTGATTTATAGTATAGGAATGTGTATTCTTTGCGATGTACCCTCTTTAATACCTATGTACTCTTTTTCCTTTATTATACAGGTTGACTGGAAGAGATCCCTGTTAGGGATAAGTCCGCCTTTTGTTGTGTTCTATGTTGTATCATAAATGTTCTTTCTGTTCAATAAAGTTTTACATGCATACATAACATACATACTTTTTATAGATCTCAATTTAACCAGGTCAAGTGCGAGTAGGATTGGCGTACTAAGGGTTCCGTACTAAATTTATAAATTAACTTTTTTTAAAACGGCGAAAATATCAAGTTTCTTGTATAGAAGCGAAAGTGAGTTTGTATATTTGTTTGTTTGCTACCTCTTCACGCCCTATCTACTGAACCAATCTTCCTGAAATTTCGCATACACATAGCTAGGAGTATTAAGAAGGACATGGGGTATCTTTAATTCCGGGAAAAAGCACCGTTTCCGAAGGAAATTCATGCGGACGAGGCCGCGGGCGAAAGCTTGTTTATTGTATTCTGTTTTTAGTTTTTGTTCTTATATAGGCAACAGAAATCATCTGTGAAAATTTTAACTGTTAACTCACACGGCTCATGAGAGAGATAGCGAAGTTTTAGATAGATATAGTCAGTTTTTATATACGAAACCCTTAAAGCGTATATGAATTATATTCCTCATACCGTTCATATACCTACATTTATTCACGTCTGTCTCTCGCAGGGGTAGGCAGAGACTAAAGATTTCACTTCACTACGATCCTTACAGACCTCCCTCGCTCCCTCCACACTCATCCATCAAGCTCGTCATATATTACATGTTTTGCGGGTATTTCTCATAAATCCCTGATTTCAAGAGATCTGCGATTCATGGTTCATGATATTGTGATGCGGAATTTGCATTAGAAGAATTACTCAAGAATGTAAACCTTATGAATACGCCTGTCCTCTAATCTAGATTAATTTCAAAGTTTTTCTCAATCAAGACAAGTTGAAAAATAGTTAAAATATTTTTTTTTTCATTTTTTTCTGATTGTCTATCTGTCTGTTTGTTCCGGCTTATCTCTAAAATGGCTAGACCCATTTTCACACGACTATCATTGGCAAATAGCTGACGTAATAAGAAGTAACTTGGGTTTCTTTGTTATTAGATTTTTTTCGGAAACTGTGCAACCTGAACATTTTTGTGAAATTCCACGTGGACGAAGTCACGGGCATAGCTAGTAATCTATTAAACTAAGATTATTGGAATCGATTGTTGGGATTTCTCTGTATTTTGTAGCAATATCTTCAACTGGATCGAGTAAATGACTCTTAACAAACTCAATATCGAAAGCAATGGATTGTGAAGACAAGATCGGAATACAAAGACGATATTCAAAGATCCATTTATGCATTGATTCAATTTAATTCAGATATGATTATCGGTATTAGATTATTAGCTATTTTACTCGAGTAAGAGGAAATCCGATCAAAGGATTTACCAGATAGACTTATGTACAATTAATGTTGTCTGTTTGTTACCTATCTCAACAAAATATTTCTGTTTTTCAGCTATTGATTTCCCATGTTTTTTGTATTTCTAATTTAGTTCGGTACATAAACTTCTAGCATAAAATTGTATCATATATTTTTAACAAATCATTCTATTAAAGCTTCGAACAGACTGAATTATTGATAAAGTCTGCCACATTCTGCTCGAGGGGTGAGGAAACACACTATAAGTTAAATAAAAAATAAGCACACACTTGACAAAATTATCCAACACAAGCCAAAAATACGCACACAAGTAAAAGCAGTAAGACCGGCGGTCATATATATTTGGCTTAGGGTTTAATGCACTAATGCCCGAATACTCAAACGCTACTTAATTTTGAGAGCTGTTCAAATATCACGCTGTCACTGTCATATCGTTGACGTTTAGCGCGACAGCATGACTTGAGTAGCTCTCAAAATTGAGTAGCGTTTGAGTATTCGGGCGTTAGACTTGTAAATCTCATAATCAATCATAAAATTTGATAGATTGATCTAAATATTAAAAGCCACTACAAAACAATGGCGGACAAGATGGCGGCAGGCCACAGGTGTTGATGTGACGCTCGAATGTCCAATAAGCTTATAGGGTAAATTTATATGGCCATCATAGCATGGGACCTGTCGTTTTGTTTGGCTCAGAATGTTGGCAATGAAGGTTCGGATGAAAGGACTACATAAATAGCTATATCATTTTCTAAGTACAAATTAGAATAAATAATAAATAAATAGAAGAAATGAATCATCTAGGTATATATACCTAAAAAGGAAAGTCGTGTTAGTTACACTATTTATAACTCAAGAAAGGCTGAACTGATTTGGCTGAAAATTGGTGGTAGCTTAAAACCAGGAGAAAAACATACGGTACCATCCCGGTTACCATACGGTTTCATCCCGGGAAAAAGCACTGTTTCCGAGATATGTTCACGTAGGCGAAGCCGCTGGCTAAAGCTAGTTCTATATAAATATTCAGTTCAGACGTTAAATCAAAGCGCAATCACAAGATCAATTGCCAAACACACCCTGGTTCAGGTTCCATAAATGACTGCCAGATGGCAACCGAGTCCGATCGGTTTACGTGGCTCCCAAAGCACGGAATTTTAATCATCAGACAATTAGGTGATTTAAAACTACAATGCGGTTCGACGTTTAATAACACCTACGAAAAATACCAACCATGGAATTTAAGTTAATATTTTATTATTATTTTTAATATAGTTTTAAGTTTTTATCAATAACAATTGTAATAGTTTAAATAAAAATTTTGTGTAAATAAAAAGGTATTTATATTTAAACCATAGAATTTTGGGTATTTTGCGTTATTAAATGTCCCAACCAAACTGAAAATTAAACAAACTTGCTTCTCGTGGAAATCGAACCCACGACCCCCGAAAAGCCTTAATCACTGGACCACGGAAACAGATGCTTCAGTTATGAAGCTATTGAGCACTTCCATGTTAAACAAAGCTATTTTTGAGTTTTAAAAAAACAAACAGCTAACTTGTGGTTAAACTTTAGTTAAGTTAACAAGTGCTTTAACTCGGTCGGTTTTCTCAAAGGTTAATGAGGCTATTACGAGGCTCAGAAGAGGTTAACATTCCCTTGCGTATCGAAAACAGTGGGAACTAAATCTAATTTGTTGTAGAACTGAACAAGTTACATAATTTGCTAAGTCGTTTATTGAATTTAGTGGCGTTGTTGTTTCTAGCCTTATAAGACACTAGCTGTACCCCGCGACTTCGTGCGCGTGGGCTTTGCAACAATTCCAATTCCAATGGGAATTTAAAGGGAATCCCCGTTTTCTTTTATATATAGTTTGTCATGACAATAACCAACACAAAAAAAGAAATCCAACTAAGTGCATTCGTTCGAAACGGTTATATATTTTCAGGCAAACTCATGCCTTGAGTTTTACCAACTTACCAATTTTAACGAAACAAAGTTTAAATGTTTTTATGAGTTCATACTTTCAAAAATTGTTGATAGTTTCAAGTAAATCGGTTAAGTACTTTCAGAGATAAGCGTGCTCATAAATACCGACAGACAAAAAAAATAAAAACAAAAATCTTTCAAAGTGTCCCTCTACCAATTTCAGACAAAAATACTAAATGTACAGACGAAATATTTTTACAATTTTATTTTTGTATGTAAGAAGTAGGGAAAGAACATTTTAAACCGACTTCAAAAAAGGAGGAGGTTCTCAATTCGTCGGAATGTTTTTAAATGACGAAAAACTAAAAATGCAATAGAATTTCAGAGAAATCTCGTTTGGCTAAAGTGGATTCGGTGGCCGGCTGCGACCTGAGCTTGAGTTACTACCGACTGGCTGTCGCAAAAAGTTTGCCGATTTCAACCGGTTGGGAAATATTTCACGGATTTAAATCAGTACTTTTACAATGTTAGCACTGTTATACTGTAGTTTTAAGAAAAAATGGCGTTCTAAAGTTCGATGTTTGAAATCTCCGTAAAGATGGAAAAAAAAAATCTGATACTTTTTTTTACTAACTAGCTGACCCGGCAAACTCCGTACTGCCTGAACGCACTTTTACCACCGTTCAAACTTTCCCTGAACTTCCACAAATATTTCAAGATCAAAATTAATCAAATCGGCCCAGCCATTCTCGAGTCTTCAGACTAACGAACAGCAATTGATTTTTATATGTATAGATTTTATTGGATGTATATGTATTTGTTACTATCTGTTGGCCGCGGCTCAGCCCGCGTGAAATTCGCGCCCAAAAGAAGCCTATGATTGATCCCTGGTCCTTAACTATATCTATACTAAATATCATTAAAATCGACATTAAAATCGACACGAAATTTTTGGACTGGTAATGGACCAGTTGAAACAAAAAACTAATATTAAAAATATTTATACAATTACAAAATCATTTCATTAAAAAAATGATTGCGTAATTGAATAAATATTACATATTCCTTTACATTTACATAGTACATTAAAAAAATATATAAGAATTAATCCGCATCACGCTTCGTCCAAAGTACAAAAATAAATCCACAACAAGCTTCGTCAATATAAAGATACATTATTTAATCAGCAACAAGCTTCTTAATTCAAATTTAAAATATTTTTTTTACTATTCTAATCTTCCAGTAATAATTTACGTTATACCTCTACAAATTCGGTCTCCACAAATTCTCTCTTCACGAGTATTCGAAACTAATAATATCTACTATTGCCCCGACCTCGCTCGGCATTTGGCACGCGTGTCAGGTCAAGGCGCACGCGCATGTGACACATCGCATACATGCGCGTGAGACGGAATGCGATCAGGAAATAAGTATATATAAATTGACATTTGACTGTCTAAAGTATTGTAGCGCCATCGATATATATAAAACTGCCTTCGTGGTCAAGTGGTTAAGGTTGTCTGTAGATCCGGAGTCGTGGGTTCGATTCCCACGGGTGGAATAATTTGTTAAGTTGTTTTTAGTTTGGTTAGGACATTACAGGTATGAATCACCTGGCTGTTTGATAATAAAAATGATTCCCTACTTCGAAAGGCACGTTAAGCCGTTGGTCCCGGCTGCCATCTGGTAGTCTTAAGTCTAAAGAAACCATGTCAGAGGCCGAGAGGCGGTTCGAAAGAATTTCAACACCAGGCATTTCGAAATCAGATATTTTAAGAAAACCACTATTTCGCCAAACCCTACTTCGATTTTTACTTGTTCGCCGGATCATCACTATGACTACATAGTATAAAACAAAGTCGCTTTCTCTGTCCCTATGTCCCTTTGTATGCTTAAATCTTTAAAACTACGCAACGGATTTTGATGCGGTTTTTTTAATAGATAGAGTGATTCAAGAGGAAGGTTTTTATGTCCATGCGAAGCCGGGGCGGGTCGCTGTATGACATAATAAGGCATATACATTAGTATATACATATGACATGAGTTTTTGGAAATTCCAAATGTCCCAGCTTCCACCTGGTGCTGGTAAAGGAAACCAGGTCACACGCAAAGAAGCGGTTTCGAAAAGCCCTGATTCATCTTAAACCTTATTCAATATGGGCTGAGTTATATTTATCGAATCAACTCCTTTGATGACCTCCGTGGCGTAATGGTTAACATTCTTGACCGTTACTCAGGAGGTTCCGGGTTCGATCCCCGGTCAGGTCAAGATGAAAAATGATCTTTTTCTGATGAGCCTGGGTCTTGGATGTTGTCTATACTATATTTATTTGTTATAAAATATAGTATCGTTGAGTTAGTATCCAATAACACAAGTCTCGAACTTACTTTGGGGCTAACTCAATCTGTGTGATTTGTCTCTATATACTCATTTATTTATTTAACTGTTTAGTTGCTCCGTTAAATATACGCGTTTTTCTTGTGAATGTTTTTTTTTGTGTAAGACTTTCAATTTCTTGTAAATAACATTTACATTATTATATCGTTGTTAATAAACATACAAAAATAAACGTACGAGGATTTCAATTTGAATGGCTTTCGCTGCGATATCATCAAAGCTATATGTGTGTTCCATCAATCTGAAACATTATTATATCACAAAACATCGTATTGGATAGAGAAATCTCACTTTTCTATTTACTTTAAATAAATTTACACCCTATAGGGTATAGGGTCCCTAAACGGTATCGTTTTTGCTATAAGTAAGTATAGTATAAAACTATTATATAGTATTATATAGTATTCTATATATGTATTTGTTATAAAAATATAGTATCGTTGAGTTAGTATCACATAATACTAGTCTCGAACTTACTTTGGGGCTAGCTCAATCTGTGTGATTTGTCCCTATATATTTATTATTATTTATTTATTTGTCCTTGCATCTTTCCTTTCCCAAACGCAAAAGAAACTACTTGATAAGTTTATTCTTAGTAGGTGTGGCGACACTAGCGCCACAACAATATCTACAAAGACGCACCACAGATGGCGTTAAAAGCAACAATCTCAGAATTGCATACAAGATGGCAAATTACTATGAAAGTCTAAATCGCGCTTGCAAAGTTACTACGGATTGGAGCATAAATACAACCTCCGACAAGACATCGTCGGAGCCGCGGTTCCCCAGGCATAACACCCAGCCTGGCGGGAAGATCTTCCCTTTGTGGCGGTCGAGCATATTAAACACTATCGCTCCCGTCACATACTCCAAACTGGTGACCCCGACGTGATTGGAAGCTCTCCATCAACATTCTCCGATCCATCATCTCGCTACCTCTCAAGCCTCAGCAGCCAGCAGTCTCACAGCAAGCCAACAAAAATGGGGTATCTCCAGGTCCAACGCAGCCGACTCACGAGCTTCCTGGTCCTGAAACCACCCTCACATCAAGACTTCAGCGACCGGCCATCCACCGCAGCCCACGTCTGGTATTCATCGGCCGGCCAACCGCACCAGCGTGGCAGTTCTGCAGGACATCTACCGGCGCCAACAGGTCTACATCGCTGGGAATGCCCGATTTATGAGGAGGCGCGTAGGGAACTATTAAATAATGTTGTTCCGCTCGGGGTGGGCCCGGTCTACTATTGCGATCTCGTGGGATCTGAGGCGAACTTTAAGCGGCTAAAAGAATTCTCGCATCGGTGGCATAAAATTCGAAGCGGCCTCGAGAGGGGCATAACTTGAAAAGTAGGAGCACATCAAGAATACTGCCACAAGCAGACAAAGAAGACGAAGAGAAAAACTGAAACTGTAACAAACTCAAAGACCTAGAAGACAGAAGCTGGCCTCTGGCCGAGAAGGCAAGCGAGGCGTACTTGTGAACGTAAGCCCCCTAAGGATGGGGGAGAGTTATTAAAATGCAATGATTGCATAGATAGGCGACACTATAGAGAACTTGTAGGGAGATCAAGCAGGTGCGACTGGAAAGAGATGCGAAATGCTAGTACAGCGCACTCTCCCGAGATTCGGCTCGTATAACCGAGAGGTTGGTAGAGCCATGGGAGGTGGAGGGAAGTGAGGTCTACATCGCTCACTACAGTCTCGACTCACCGCAGACTACGAGCAAGCAGTAACAACGTACCCGACTCACTGGGACGTCAAGTCAAGCAACTGGCACTTGCAAGCTAACATCATAAGCACAGACTGCACATGAAGATTTATCAGACCTTCGGTCTTGGAAGGGAGTCCTGTGGCGACACTAGCGCCACAACAGTATCTACAAAGACGCACCACAGATGGCGTTAAAAGCAACAATCTCAAAATTGCATACAAGATGGCAAATTACTATGAAAGTCTAAATCGCGCTTGCAAAGTTTCTACGGATTGGAGCATAAATACAACCTCCGACAAGACATCGTCGGAGCCGCGGTTCCCCAGGCATAACACCCAGCCTGGCGGGAAGATCTTCCCTTTGTGGCGGTCGAGCATATAAACACTATCGCTCCCGTCACATACTCCAAAGTAGGTAAGGTATAGATAGATAGGTACTTCATTTTGGATTTATTTATCGTTTTTGCGAAACACGTTGCGCCACACTAATTAGCTATTTCTCCATCTGTATTTCCACTCCGACCAAATGGTTGTGTAAAAGTCATAGATTAGACATAGACTGGTAGAGAATGCTTATAGCATACAGTCTGCCAATTGTATTAGTATTTATACTTGTTGTTTTAACAAAACATCATGATGCTCGTCTATCAAGATATTTAGAAATTAATTAATTCTATTTTATTTCGATTATCTAAGTATTTAATTTTTTGTTGTTGTTTCTTAGTATAAGCTGTACGTATATGTTAGAAGCTAGCATACGCATTAACATCGTATTGGCATGTAAGCTCTAAAGGTGTTAATTGTTTTTTTATTAAAAATAAATAAATAAATAAAAAGTAGTTATTTTTTATACATAGCTATTATTTTATACTATCGTTGTTTTGTGACATATTTATGTTCCATGAAACCAACGCAATAATAGTGACATAAAACATAAAACTATGTTAGCGATAAACTGTTTGGTATTCATGCGTGGGATTTGTAATAAACATTGAGGGCGAAGTTTGTTTTACATTAAGTTTTGTGACCAAACTTTCAGATGATACATCGGTGCATTAGCGCTACCATCGATTAAAATCATTATTCACTGAAAACACAAACTATCAAAATCCGTGTTGTGCAATCAAAGTTCTGGATCTGAAGTTAATTTTAAACATATTAAATTATTAAATTACAGCTCTCAATGGTTACAAATTACAATATTGCTTTGAACGGCCACTTTTAACAGTTTTGCATTTTGTAACTACAGGGAACTATAATTTAATAATTAAATGTGTTTGAAATTAAACATCCGGAACCTTAATTACAAAAGACGGATTTTTGATAACTTGTGTTTTCAGTGAATAATAACGGATCGTTAGGCCTTTGGTCCCGGCTGCCATGTAGTCGTTAAAGGAACCACGTTAGAGGCCGAGAGGCGGTTCCGAAGAACTCTGACACCAGGGTGTGCATGGTCGATTGACCGTGACGGCCACTCGAAATGATGATGATGAGGAAATAATGATTTTTAAATGACGGTGGCGCTGTAATTGCGATGCTGTCCAGTATATAGTATGAGTATCAGGGGCACATAGCGCGACGACTGATGCTGGGATGAAAAATGACAGAATATTTTTTAATAAACCGTACTATCAAATCTACATTGTATGCAAGTATGTGATGCTGTCTTTACGACCTAATCTCAAAAACCATTGCTTTTGCGACTTGCCAGTTATGAAGTGTCTTGTACAAAATATACTATGTTATTCAGCAACTATGTAAGACAATATACTCTTTGAAGACGATGACCCTGTTCAAAACTGATACTGATTTTGTTAAAGAAATTGTCACTTATATTTAACTAGCCACCCGCCCCGGCTTCGCGTGGATACAATATATCATGGGTTATACATAAACATATTGCGACCAAATATCAGACTTTTAAAAAAGGGAGACATTAGGAGTAGATACCCAAAATCGGCGAGTGATGAGTGTGGAGGAAGCGGGGGAGGTATGTAAGGATCGTAGCAAATGGAAATCTCTAGTCTCTGCCTACCCCTGCGGAAGACAGGCATGATGATATTCATGATATTTATTTATTATCTTACTAGCTGTTGCTCGCGGCTCCGCCCGCGTGGGACTCGGTTATGTCGTGCCGAAAAGTTGTATGTGTTTGACCCCTGTTCCTTAACTTTATCTATACCAAATTTCATCAAAACCGGTCCTGCTATTAAGCCGTGAAAGCGTAAAAGACAGAGAGACAGACAAACAGACAGAGAGATGAAGATGACAGACTTTCGCAATTGTTATATTAGTGTTGACTATTTGGTTTTATATACTCACGTGGTAGGTATGTCTGTCTGTTTATCTTCAAAAATATCCTGACGTCAATAAAGTTTGTGATTCCAACCACAGAACGGAATCGAATCTGTAATGATTATAGTCCAAGAGATAAAGCTGATATTTTTTTTTTAATATTATTTAGTAGGCTAACAGAGATAATCGCTGACCTATTAAGAAGCGTAACTAAAATGAATAAGCCTATGGACACCTGGAAAACTAAGGGTGTCACGTGCGCGTTGCTAATAAAATCATCTAATTATTTTAATAATGTTAATCGTTATTTTTTACATTCTATCTAAATCACGTCTATCCCACATGTACATGTGGTAAGCAGAGCCATAATATGTAAATGAAGACCTAAAAACCTGGGGCTTTTCGTACCAGCCCACCAACCAAGATGATGTTGAAAGTATTTTTTCCTGATTGTCCTTAGTTGCCTAAAGGTGAAAAAGTCTTAACGGAATACATATTCTTAATTCATGTTCAACTTGTTTATCATCATTGCGTGTGGGATACCTCTAAGGATGTGTAAAGGCTAGCGGAAGATAAATGGACTTAGAATACTATCGACAATGCAGCAACTCCTAATTTTTACTACGCGTAAATAACTAATATACAAATAAATAAATATCAACTATATATATATCCTATTTCAAATGCTGTTTGTCTGTCTATAGAATAAAATAGACATTTATTAAGACATTATCACATGAATCAACAATACCAAACTTTATTAAAATCTGTACAGCGGAGATTGATATCTTTGATATTTAATATCAAAGATATCAATCTCCGCTGTACAAATTTTAATGAAGTTTGGTATAGATATATTTAAAGACCAGGGTATAAACAAAGCATACCTTTTAGCACGACACAATTTAGTCATTTTTATATTTTTTATTTTCTAAATCAATCTTGAAATTTTGCTTACTAAAAAAAGACATAGAGTACTTTCACCCCAGAAAATCCATTGTTTTCGTTGTATTTACGCGAGCAAAGCCGCAGGCAAATTCCAGTAGATAAAAAGTACAATAATTCACAAAAAATTTTTTTTAAAAAAAACCTAAAATACTTAATAACATACTGTTATTTATTTTCGCCCCTGGACTACGTCGCTTGTCACGAAATTTATTCGAAATTAAACACAAAAGTGTTTAAAGTTGTCCGGGATTGTTTTTGAATTCAGAAATTGTCTGAATAAATCACGGTTTGTTAATTTGGGAAGTCCTTTGATTGCATTTGTTACAATTGTAAAATTTAATTGCAATTATCAAAGAATGTAAGACTTAACTGTTATTTTCGTCCATAGATTAAATAAGAAAAAATTGCCTTTTAGACCGCGCGCGATTCCATATTCTTTCGTTTTCTTCTGTTCTCTTGGAATCATCATTCCACTATTTTAGGGGAAAATTAGTTACTTCTTCACTCTTAAACTCAATTTTTTATGAAATATTCTATGGTAGCAGCTTGGATAACTACATACACATATAGTCACGTCTTTATCCCACACGGCTAGATAGAGCCTAGGTCCGTAAGACCTTGGACCACGTTTAGCATGATGATAGTTGAAACAGGAAATCAATAGTGATGGGTTGCTAGCTGTATCGTATATGTCATGATTTCCCCATTCGCCGATTCCCTCGGTCGACTTTTACGGCTTCATCGGGAACGAAAGCAACTGTTATATTCTATGTTTTCTTTTCCCCCCAGACCAGCATGAATAGATCGGGCGACCGGAACCGTAATGATGTAATTAATAACAATTAAAAAGATAATTATTTTAAAAAAGTATATAAAGATCCGGTAAATGTATGGGCAAAAAGTTAACTAGTGTAAGATTGAAAGGCGAAAACACATCACAACTATTTACTTCTGGACATTGATTTTATCACTAGAATATGTGATCACATATTCTAGTGATAAACGACCTCCGTGGCGTAATGGTTAACATGCCTGACCGCTACTCAGGAGGTCCCGGGTTCGATCCCCGGTCAGGTCAAGATGAAAAATGATCTTTTTCTGATTGACCTGGGTCTTGGATGTTTATATATATATATGTATTTGTTATAAAATATAGTATCGTTGAGTTAGTATCCCATAACACAAGTCTCGAACTTACTTTGGGGCTAACTCAATCTGTGTGATTTGTCCCTATATATTTATTTATTTATTTATTAGTGATAAAATCAATGTCCAATACACATACACATCTCTACACATATCCGTAATCTCTGCCAAGATATGTCGCCCACCGTGTTAGCAACTACACTACATCTTAATGTCCATTTCATATCCTTTACGTCTTTGCTAGTCTTTGTTTGCACTTCTACTCTTTTCTTGTGCATTTTCTTTCGTCATTCGCCGGTTGACTGTAAGAGATCCCATCCTGGGATAAGTCCGCCATTGTCTTCTGATTTTAATAATATTCTATTTACTATATAATATACTATATAAACAAACAAACAAACATCTTAAAAAAAAGTATTCAACAAACTGACATTGCACTGGTTTATTATTTAGTCGAGGTTTTTGATCCGATTGCAACAATTTTATTAATAGTATCATCTCAAAAACCAATAGAGAACCACGTTATTTGGAGCAGTGATCCATCTTGATTAATTGAGACGAATGGCCACCTCGGCTCCCAATACTATTAGTTCCGTTAATTTGCTTTATTTACTGCTAATACTAAGCTATTTTAATCTAATATAGTTTTCAGGTGAACTGTTTTCTATTTTGAAGTTATATTAAGAAACAATTATCTTATCTTTCATATATAATATTGAATTGCTGTTCGTTAGTCTCGCTAAAACTCAAGAAAGGCTGGACCGATTTGGTTAATTTTGGTCTTAAAATATTGGGTTTTGGCACAAAGGCTGGTTGTGAAGCCGCCGTTTACTCGGTTAGAAGATTTTTGGATAACGACGAGGACAGGGTTTTGATAAAGGTGGACATTAAAAATGCTTCACTCTGAGGACAGGGTTGCCTTACTGACAGAAGTCAAAGACAAAATTCCCTTTATATATAACTAGCGACCCGCCCCGGCTTCGCATGGTCATAAAAACCAGCTTCTTGAATCACTCTATCTTTTAAAAAAAACGCATCAAAATCCGTTGCGTAGTTTAAAAGATTTAGGGTCGATTTCACCAAATAAGAGTAAATTTTACTCGAGAGTATACGAGCAGATACCCCTAGGATTACATATTTTTACGTTTCACCATAGATTTGATCTAAGAATAAACGAGTATGCTGGAGTAAATCACTACTCCGACAATTTTCAACGAACAGCGAGCTTATACTAAGGATAAGTTCAATATAGCGTCCAAGTGTCATTGTTTCAACAGCATTCTCTGGCGCGCTGACATAAAAAAAATATTAGGTATAATATTTATATATTTTACCCATACATTAAAAAAAATGCGTCACTAAAAAAGACCGCAAGCGAATCGAACTTCTTTGATTTTACTTTGTAAGATTATCTCGTTTTGACACTTTTGACATAAGAGCTAAATGGAAGAATAAATATATTCCGCGGATAACTATTCTCAAGTTAAGCCATGTTTGGTGAAATCGACCCTAAAGCATACAAAGCGACATAGGGACAGAGAAAGCTCCTTTGCTTTTTATTAATACTTAATATGAATAAAAATTGTCATAAACATAATAATTCTCTCTTCAACCTCTGCCAAAACTTGATTTTTTTTTTCAAAGAATAAGGAAATGTCATAAATTGTTATATTCTTTATTAGCTTAAATACCTTTAGATAATAATGATGAAAGACCTAGTTCCAGATATCAACAAAATTACTCCACACTCATTTCATTAGTATTCCCAACGGAGCTCAAGTTAAGCACCCCATTGACCCGCCATCGGCTGTAAATACACCCCTAAATGAGACATCAGGTACCCCGAAGGTCTGATGGGCACTTTTGCAAAAGTTTACGAACTTTAGGAGAGAAGTTCGGGCAAAAATTCGTTTGGAAAAGTTAAATTTTTAGGCAAAGATATGTATACTTAATGAACGTCAAATGAAATTGACTTTGTAAGGTATGAAGTAAAAAAATATTTAATATCGTACCATTGTAAAATTTACGTATAAATTTAGGTAGGTATCATCATCATCATCATTTCAGCCGCAGGTCGTCCACTGCTGGACGTAGGCCTCCCCCAAGGATTTCCAGAACGACCGGTTGGAAGCGGCCTGCATCCAGCGTCTGCCTGCGACCTTCTTTAGGTCATCTGACCATCTGGTCGGTGGATGTCCGACGCTGCGCTTGCCGGTGCGTGGTCGCCATTCGAGAACCTTTCTGCCCTATCGACCATTGCCCTGCCCACTGCTACTTCCAAGAGCTAATCCGCTGGGCTGGGTATGGTCATAAATTATTTATTTAAATACATTTTTTCTGTCTCCTGCACAATGAGGGACTTGAACAAGGCAATCGACTCCCGGAAGTGGCCAAATACTAGCTAGTATTTGGCCACTTCCGGGCCTAGCTAGCCTAGGCTAAATCAATATAGAGTCCATATAGCCATTATGACTCGAAATGAAGTAGAAGTTCATTTTTTAAACCTTTATTGCACAGAATACAAATTTCGCACAATAAGAGTAGTGTCTATCCCCCGTAACGTAACCCATTAGGCCCATTTTAAAGTTCAGTTTCATCTCGTTCTTGCTCGTGAAGTGTCGGTAAGGAGAGAAAGAGACAAAACGTATGTTAGTTAAAATTGATTCAATAAACGTTTCTTAATACGGGACAGTCTACCTTTGGATTAAGCAGAGTATTTAATGGATAGTAAATAAATAAGACAATGCGTGCGGGCTCCGAAGTCTTTGTTTCAAGCAAAGCGTGTTAGTTCTTCAGCTTAGGTACGTTTCAGAGCCCAGGGTACGCTTGTACCTTATGGTTATTTAAAATTGAGTGCTAACTGACCACAGGACCTTTTTACATAGAAACCAGACTAATAAGACATGATCCGGGTGTGCTAGTGACCATCAGTCAGATTTTTCAAGCTGCCTGACATCTGACATATTCAAACGACTGCTATCTAGATAAAAACCGGGATCAACTGCTTAACATGCCTTCCGAAGCACGGAGGAGCTCAATAAAGAAATATTATGCCACTAATAACGACCAATCCAAACTGGTCCACGCGCCATCGCTTGACGTGCGCTATCTTTACAAACATGAACACTTCGCTAAGCTATAGAGCTCCTCTACCTACTTTGATTATATACCTATTGATATAATATTGATGTATACATGTTTTGCTACACTCCAGGGCCATTAGTTGCTCGCTTCGGATGCCGTTTGTCAAGCTCACATGGATCTTATTACGTATCAACTTTAATTAATTCGGTAGATTCATTTAGAATTCTCAAAATAGGTAGCTAGATCTTGTCAAATCTGTAACACAGTGCCATTCCTCCCTGTGTGACGCTTTTAGTGCAATGCGACCGGCGTACCCTGGGCAACAGTCTCCCTCCACCTCCCATGGCTCTACCAACCTCTCGGTGATACGAGCCGAATCTCAGGAGAGTGCGCTGTACTTGCATTTCGCATATCTTTCCATTCGCACCTGCTTGATCTCCCTACATGTTCTCTATAGTGTCGCCTATCTATGCAATCATTGCATTTTAACATGGCATCAGTCTGTAACGCAGATTGGCCTATCCTTCCACTCCTTCTTTCAATGGCAATGTAGCCAGAGTCGACTCGCTAAGAAGAAGTGCCATTCCAAAAAACCCGGAGACAGAGATGTGTGGAGAAGCATCGCAAGAGCAGCGGCCATGTAGCAACCCAATCTGTAATCACGACCACTCTGTCAAGAGTGTACGACTAAGAAGATTAACATCAAGTATGAAGCTAATTAAATAAGCTAAAACTCTAACAAGAAGAGTAATAGGTGCTCTGATCGGACATTTAACTGAAACTTGTCGAAATTCCGAAATGTAGGGCATGTGCAAAAGCAGAGTCCATGAGCTAACTTGCCAGCTAGTGAATGGACTTCTTTGGAGCTGAACGTTGTATTGCTCGAAGATTGACGCAGATTTTTTGTTATCACTAGCTTAAAAAAGACTTTGTGTACAAGTCATTACATGACATAAAAATAGGGAAACATTTTCATCTTCACTATCACTATCACTTCATAGTATAAAACAAAGTCGCTTTCTCTATTCCTATATCCCTATGTTTGCTTAAATCTATAAAACTACGCAACGGATTTTGATGCGGTTTTTTTAATAGATAGAGTGATTCAAGTTTTATTATGCCCATGTGAGGCTTCACATGGGCATTAAAAACTTCCTCTTGGGGGCGGGGAGGGGCGGTCGCTAGTATAGGATAAGTCGAAACTATTCTCATACACGTAATAAGACCCTTGTCTAAGCGATCCGTCATCCGGGTGATACGTTGCTTGATTTCCTCCCTACCGCATTGTATTTTTCTTCTTAACTTCTTCATCTGAACGTGTTTCCAAGTTACATCTTCACCTTTCGCTTCATCATAATCATTGATAATTCTGGCTTAGTATATAGACAAAAGATCCACTTAGGGATTCTCCTTGCCGATAGATGGCGCTAAAATCATAAAAAATGCATTTAGTTAAGATCCTGCTTATTTTTGGCGAAAAAAGTGAGTGAATTATTAAAACACTGTTTTTTTTATGTATCATTTTATTCTATACTAGCTATTGCCCGCGGTTTCACCCTCGTGAGTTACCCACAAAAAAGTGGGAAAGTTACTGGGATGAAATGTATCCAATGCCCTTCTTAATAATTCTATCTATGCGATTCTATGTATGCGAAATTTTAGGAAGATTGGTTCAGATAATCAAAAAAGGGCGTGAAGAGGTACCTAACAAACAAACAAATATAGAAACTTACTTTCGCATTTATAAATTAGTTGGGATTAGTTACGATTGGTAAACTTAAAAATCGGCGCGTTTTTGTTTGGTGGTTGAATAACTGTAGTATACTATTCAGTTATCTGTTCAGTGGTACAATAAAGTTTTTACTAACAAATTGTTAAATAATAAATTTAACATAGACAATTTTCTTTGTTTTTTAATGGCAACATTATGTTAACTTTTTAATACTGGCAATTGCCATCCATCATGATCTTTTTTCTTGTGTCCCTTTTTAACTTGTGTTCCGTTGCGCTGAACACTTTTTGTTTAATTGAAATAAATCAGTTCAGTGGCAATAAATTTATTCTTTTATTTAACACAAACAAACTAACTATTTGTATACGGAATAAGGCCCCCAAAGCGATCTGTCTCCTGCGACACCTCACTTCCCAACCGCATCGTATTTTTTGCCGCTCTACTAAAGCTATTGGCTTTACAAGTCCACAATTGAAACCATAATTTACTTTAGTTTCTATTGTAGTGGAGAAATTGCTTCGTGTTTTGAATAAATAGACGATTTTCATCCTCAGATTTATAAAAACTACAGATTGGTCGTTGAATCAACAGTGAATCTTTGAATTCATTAGGTGTGTGGAATGGGGAATCATGACATAGGCGATACGGCTAGCAACCCATCACTATTGATTTCCCGTTTCAACTAACATCATGCTATACGTGATATAAGGTCTTCGATGACTTTCTATGGCCCTAGACTTTGTCTTCCCGGTATGGGATAAAGACGTGATTATATGTATGTATGTATGGGTGTGAGTTGATGCGTGATTATTAGTGTCACCAGGTTCTTATTTAATATACACATATACCTCCTCGTTTAAAGGTAAACTATTATGTTCGTTCATGATAAACTTATAATATGAGCAAAAGCTATTGGTTGTATGGCGCCAAAAAATACGTTTGACCCCCCGATGTTTAATTATATCCTTACCGAATTTCATCAAAATCGGTCTAGCGGCTTAGCTGAGAAAGCATAACAAACAGACAGATAGACTTTTGCATTTATAATACGAGTATGGGGAAGTATATAGATTGTTAATCCTATTCAGGTACTGCGCAAATTAAAATACTCGTTTTGATTTGAAGAGCGGTCAAAAACTTAACCCCAACTTTGGCAGCCGGGTAAAAAAACCAATTACCCATCCAGAGTAGGTGCAAAAAGGCTGCTGCAACCCAAATCAATACCGCTTTCTTTAATCAACAAAAACATCCCTTTAAGGTCCTCACTTATTCATTGAGTCTGAAAAAGGTTGAAACTACCCTCTTTTGTGAGTAATCCAGTGGAGAATGATATAGGGGTAAGTTAAGTGTATTTGAGTTTTAAATGTAAGGAATAAGCTTTTTAGAGTTTAAAGCACTCATTTATATTAATACTAGCTGTTCCCCGCGGCTTCGGGACTTCGGACTCGGTTATATCGCGCCCAAAAGTAGCCTATGTTTGACCTCAGGTCGTTAACTATATCCCTACCAAATTTCATCACTATCGGTCCAGCAGTTTAGCCGTGAAGAGAGGACAGACAGATAGACTTTCGCATTTATAATATTAGTATAGTATATATAATATATAGTATGGATATGGATTATACTAGCTGTTGCCAGCGACTCCACAAGCGTGATACTCGGTTATATACAAAAGTAGCATATGTTTTATTTATTTACCAGCTTTCGCCTGCGTGAATTTTCCACAAGAACAGTGCTTTTTCCTGTGGGATTAAAGGTATCCTATGTCCTTCTCAATACTTCTATATAAGTATGTGTATGCAAAATTTCAGATAGATTGATGCTGAGGATAGGCCGTGAAAGCGTAACTAACAGACTCACTTTCGCATAAATAATATTATTTAGGATTAGGAAAACCAAAAAATATTATTTTTTACTGTTAGTAAGAAATAACATTTTTATATTTTCTTAAAACTTATCGAAGAATTAAGAGTTTTTAGTTTTTTTTGACGACCTCAGTGGCGTAATGGTTAGCATGCCTGACCGCTACTCAGAAGGTCCCGGGTTCGATCCCCGGTCAGGTCAAGATGAAAAATGATCTTTTTCCGATTGACCTGGGTCTTGGATATTTATCTATATATGTATTTTTTATAAAAATATAGTATCGTTGAGTTAGTATCCCATAACACAAGTCTCGAACTTACTTTGGGGCTAACTCAATCTGTGTGATTTGTCCCTATATATTTATTTATTTATTTATTTAGATTTTTTCTTTAATTTTATTATCGTGCCCAAGAACCTGTTAGCATACCCTGGGCCTAGGAATATGCCCAGGGTATGCTAGGGTCTGAAGCGTAAGGTAATTAACTGGAAAACACACTCGAGCTTAAAACATTGAACAGACTGAAATGATGACGAAACAGACTAACCCAGACAAATTAGTCATAGATCGAATACAGCAAATGTTATCGTTGAAAATTCAATCGAAAACATCTGAAAGTGATGTCTGTCTGTGCCAATATAAACAGTTTAATTGTCAAGACCAGACGAACAAAGTCTGGCGGGCATAAATCATATAGTTTTATTTAGATTTCGTGGGTGAAGGCCGCGCCACAGTATAGAGTGAACGAGACACACAGATTCACGTTTTTTAACTGGAATAATGATGGGATTATATGCGCTTTTTATTTGTTCATTTATTGAAGACACTAATAACACTTAGTTTCCCAATGCATGCTATGAGCTTGGGCAATTTATCAGAAATCTTACATAAAAAAAAATACAAAAAAAAATCCTGGAACTAAATTGACGACCTCAGTGTCGTAATGGTTAACATGCCTAAAAGCTACTCAGGAGGTCCCCGCTGCTCAGGAGGTCCCGGGTACGATCCCCGGTCAGGTCAAGATGAAAAATGATCTTTTTCTGATTGACCTGGGTCTTGGATGTTTATCTATGTATGTATTTGATATAAAATATAGTATCGTTGAGTTAGTATCCCATAACACGAGTCTCGAACTTACTTTGGGGCTAACTCAATCTGTGTGATTTGTCCCTATATAAAAAAAAATAAACCATCCCCGGCTTCACATGGGCATAAAAACCTTCCTCTTGAATAACTCTATTTATTAAAAAAACCGCATCAAAATCCGTTGCATAGTTTTAAAGATTCAAGCATACATAGGGACATAGGGACAGAAAAAGCGACTTTGTTTTATACTATGTAGTGATATGACGGCTTTTATGCACGATTGAATGTACTCGTATTTGGCAGTAATTCCTCGATTTGATTGGGTTTGCACAATGCCTTCGTAATTAGAGTTCATCAAACATAGCTAGCGCGTAGTGATTTAGTTACATAATTATGTTATGAAATGCCTACATGCTCATGTATGCGAAAGCCTGCAGAGTCATGTGGATTGTGTTACCGTTAGTATTGATCGGAAGCTTAGAATTAATCCAACTGTAGACGCAACACGCGTTATTTCTTCGTAAACATTTTTTATTAATTTATTTATTACTGTCAAAAAAATAACAAATATTTTACACTAGCTGTTCCCCGCGGTTTCACTCGCCTTTAGTGTGTATGTCCTATAACCTATAAACCTTCCGCAAGAATCAAGCTATCATATGCAGAAAGAATTTTTCAAATCCGACCAGTAGTTCCCAAGTTATAAGCGTTCAAACAAACAAACTCTTCAGCTTTATAATATTAGTATAGATTATAGTATACCATAAACAACTAGGGTTTTTCCGAATACTTAAATGATTTTCTGCATTCAATTATTTTATTATTGTTAAAGGCAGCACATTCGGAGGTGAGGAAAACACATATAGAAAGTACCCAAGTCTGATCATACTTCGAGGTGGAGGATTATGTTATCGATAACATCAGACATCTACAATAAGAGGAAGGGTATGAATAAATAAGAATATTAAATAATGTTGTTATGGTTTTGCAGCTATGACTGGCGAAACACGGAGTTAGCAACAAGTTTAATTATTTTCATGACGAATGGCGGAAATTTGAATGAGGGTGTAATAGATAAGCGGTAGCGGGGACATTATTCAACGAGTTAAGAGTAATCGTATGTACCTATGTGTAATAAAATAGAAAGAAAGAAATCGCACTGTAAAATTGTAAAAATTTTGTATAATGATGTATTTTTACACAAATAAATTATTTTTCTTCTGTCTTAAAAAAATAGTTTAAAATGCATGTTATTTTGAGATGTTTATTGCATAACCAAAATAAATAAACAAAAATACTTGCTCTCGTACCCTAGATAATTTTCCTCGTAAGTACAAATTGAGAATTAGTAAGATCCTATAGGATTTGTGATTCAATTTTTGTTGTAAATTGATAAATTCTACATAGAAAATAATGTATTTACGATAGCCTTATTAGTTATTATCTTATGTTAGATTATTACATAATATAATGTACATTAGTATGGTTGTGTGATGTTATATTATGATCAAATATGTGTATAAAAAAGATGGATTTCAAAACAAGCTCGGCTCCGTAGCGGTGACCAGCGACCCCGTATAAACGATATAGGTTTTTTGAATGAATTAATAAATGAATGATATTTTTATTTCAAGAAACAAAGAGTTCCCTCAGGTAGCTAAATGATTAACGCTGTATTTTTAGCGCAGTGCAAATGATTGACCATAGCGTCAACGTATCATACAGATTCGGCAGTGAAATCTACTACAAAAATCTTATAAAAAAATTAAATATTTAAAAAATAATAATAGTTTTCCGCTACCGCTTATGACTAACACCTCAACTTTAACCAAATGAACGAGATCTTATAATTAAATAAGGAGCTTGCTACGTTTTTCCTTCCACAGTTTTAGTTTAACGCTTTTTATTTTTTTAAACTCTCCTCAGTCAAGTAAGTAAAGTCCTTAGCGTAATAGCATAGTTCATACAGTTAATCTGTAAATCTAGAGGTTCTGGGTTTGATCCAGAGTCAAAGTTTGAAAAATTGTACTAACGTGAAACTCTACTTGGTTGACTGATAGAAAATGCTTTATTTTTTATTAGTGCAATAAACTAATTAAATAAAACAAACTTAGATAAATAAATTCTACTATTTTAAACAAAAAACTTAACTTACATTAAACACTTAGTATTATCTTTAGAGATTTTGGTGACAAGGATTAAAGTCACTTTATGGCATACGGTATCGTATTACTTCCCAACATCACGCATGTTCACGAACACTGCGAATAATAATCCACCATTTTTATGCACAATAATTCGAATAAACATAAATTTTGTAAAATAAATACTTACAACACCGACATGTTGCCATTTTCACCTTCCCGCCAAAATTGAGGTCGGTACTTTATTCCTTAATTAACATACCTACCATTACTACTAAAGTAAGTAAAAAAAAATAAAAAAATCTTTAAAAAAATCTCGAAATATGGCGCGAAAAAATTGCCACAGATGAAGTTACCTCTCAGATGTCTTGTTTGACTGACAAATCGCCTACCATTATCGTGGCAATATTTTCGCGCCATTTTCCGCCATCTTGTCGTTATTTATAGCGCACATTTTGTGGGCTCAAAATTACGTGCAATGAAAATTAGCTGCGTTATATCGCTAATGATAATATTATATGCTTGGAAGTTCGTTTACATCTATGGCCTACATTATAGAAATTTATGTATTTTTTATATATTTTAAAATTTGGTAGTGAATATAAATAATAAAATACTATAGACAAATGAAACAGATTGAGTTAGCCCCAAAGTAAGTTCAAGTTACTAACTCAACGATACTATATTTTATAACAAATACATATATATGTGTATAATATAATGATGTATAGATAAGATTACTTACTATACTTTTTTATTTTTACACATAGATTAAAAAAAACCTGTAGAGACCGCCGACTTCGTAACCTTTATTTAGCACATGATTGTATCACAATCACAGGAGCTAAAAGGAAATCTCTAAATAATGTATTAATAATTAGTAGATCGGGGACGAGAGGTCCTCAAAAACATTTTAGGCTTCCGACCAATTTTTATAAACGACTAGCTGTCCCGGCGAACTCCGTACCGCCTGAACGCACTTTTCTCACCGTTTAAACCTTCCCTGAACTTCCAAATATATTTTAAGAACAAAATTAGCCAAATCGGTCCACCATTCTCAAGTTTTAGCGTGACTAACGAACAGCTATTGATTTTTATATATATATATATAGATTTTGGTATATTAGACATAACATCGTTACTATAATGATCAAAGAATTTTTATTTATAATTATTCGGGAAATAGAATTTAAATCCTATTTCCTACTTCAAAAAGTATTTTTAACAATTTCCCCTTAACAACAGGCGACCTCTTTAAAACAAAGCTAAAAAAAAAAGTAAATATTCCGAGTAATAACAATTAACATAACAAAAAAAGTAATAATTAAATCCAAGAATTAGCGATAAGATCTTTAATTCTGAAGGTAAACAGGCGTTTGTTGATTATGCAAAACACTGGAACTTCTATTTAGGCATTAGGTCTGTGGTACAAGAATAATTTGAATAGGTATTTTTTGCGAATCAATACATTTCATTTACATAATTATTTTATTATTTACAATTTTTAATACTAGCGACCCGCTCCGGCTTCGCTTGGGCATAAAAACTTTCCTCTTGAATCACTAATTATTAAAAAAAACCGCATCAAAATCCGTTGCGTAGTTTTAAAGATTTAAGCATACATAGGGATATAGGGACAGAGAAAGCGACTTTGTTTTATAATATGTAGTGATGTTAAATATACTTGAAATGTGCGCTGGTTTTGGTTTAAGAAAAGATTTGGCAAAAAAGGAGGAGGCATCTCCCGTTGGTATCGTAAAAAATGAAGTTTTTTCAAGTTTACTGAAAAAAATATTTATACACAACAAAATTTTCGTCAATCGATTGCACAAAAAAGTAACCACATAACTCTTTGCAGTATACAACCAAACCTTTTGTTTTTTTTTTGTAAGAATCACTTTCGTCAAATCAAGTTAATTTCATTAGTATCTTGTCAAACTTAACAAAGCGATGTTTTGATGACGACGACGTCACACAGAATTTTTCGTTTCCATAACTACCCGACATTGTAATTATTAAGTGTGAATTTGTGATAGGTTTTGTTATTTTTTTTTTAGTTTTGTGTATTAGTTTATAATGAAAAAACCGCTCATCATAATATTATGTGTAAACATGTTATGTATGTTTTTGTGAAATGTATTTCTCTTGAAGTGAATTATTGTAAGTATTTGCATGATTCTTTTGAGAAATAAAGTTCTTAAACCAAACTTTGGTAATTTCTCAAATTGCCGAAGTAGTTTGGTAAAATATTTTGTTTAGTGTAGGACGCTCTATTCCGAGATTCGGCTCCTATAATGTATGTAGAGTATGTAATGTTGGTAGAGCCACAGATTATAGAATACCAAAACCATGAGGTGTGAGGGTCTGTATGTTTATCAGATTTGACCCTCGAGGTCTATAGGCGTCATGATGCAGGCCGTATGTTTGACTCCCAACAAAAAGCATATCATCATCGTCATCGTCATCATCATCATCATCTTCATCATCATCATCATCATCATCATCATCATCATCATCATCATCATCATCATCATCATCATCATCATCATCATCATCATCATCATCATCATCATATCAGCCACAAAACGTTCACTGCTGGACATAGGCCTCATCATAGATTTCAAATGAGACCGATCTGAAGCGGCCCGCATCCAGCGTCTTCCTACGACCTTAACAAGGTCGTCGGAACATTAAGTAGGTGGAATTCCCACGCTACGCTTGCCAGTACGTGGTTGCCATTCCAGAACCTTTCTGTCCCAACATATAAAAAAGCATATAACTTAATTGAAAAGCCGAGAACGCGACCTCTCCCTGTCTACATTCTTGTACCCAAAAAATCAAATCAAATATATTTGCTTGGAATTTGTACATACCATTTACCTCTTCGTTTTCAGGAAAATGCTTTAACTCTTAAACCACAGTTACTTAAAAAGTAATAAAAACATACGCTAAAGTAAAATCTTAGGAAGAAATCGCTGGACATTCTGAATATATAAAAAAAAGAAATAGCGGTCGAATTTACATTATAAAAAAATGTTTAAAACTTGAAGAGGAAATTTTGAACTTACCAAACTCACAAGTTTCGCGTCAGTCATCCAATAATAATTTCCGAGCCTGAAACAAAGAAATATTAATTAAATATGATACATCCATCCATACTTATAATTGCAAAAGCCTGTCTGTCTGTTACGCTTGCAAGGCTAATCAGCTGGACCAATATTAATGTATACACATGTAGGCACCGACTTCAGATTTATTAAAATGTTTGATATGAACCATATTTAAACAACAATGTATTAATTATTTCATCCTTTTTAGTTCAGGAATTGGAGTCGGTTTCGTTTTTTTGACAAAAACAATTATTTCATAACTTATAGATTTTTTACCATTCTGTTAATTGTTTTTTTATTTTTCGTCTATTTTCAAAACTAAATATGTTTAAAATTAACTTCAGATCCAGAACCTTAATTACATAAGACGGATTTTTGATAACTTGTGTTTTTAGTGAATAATGATTTTTAACTGATGGTGGCGCTAGTGTTCACCAAGGTATCGTGTTAATACCTATTTCTGGTCAGACGGTCCAAATAAAACAAAACCATAGCACGTTTTAGTTTTCAAAAGAGCCATTTTGCGGCGTAAGCCGTTCTTTTAGACCTCTATTTTTGCTAGTCTTTTAAAAAATAAAAACTAAGCATTTCATTAACACAAGTAATCTGTTTTTGTACCGTTACAAGTACCTACCAAATTACTATATCTTTCACGCTTGTCTGGGAGAAAAAGAAAAACATAGAATGTACCAGCTGCTTCCCGCGCAAGCCGTAAAAGTCGTCTGAGGGAATCGCCGAATGGGGAAATCATGACATAGGCGATGCGGCTAGCAACCCATCACTATTGATTTCCTGTTACTCAACTACCATTATGCTAAATGTGGCCTAAGGTCTTATGGCTCTAGGCTCTGTCTACCCCGTATAGGATAAAGACGTGATTATATGTATGTACCAAATTACTTTGCGTGCTTCCGCCACCAGTTAGTTTAAGTATACCACTGCCGGGGGGCGCCCACCCACTCTGTTAGTCTCAGCATGCCCGCCACCATTAGTTTGCACACACATTCCTTGCGACACGTGTTTCACCTCTACGCGAGGCATCCTCAGGCACTGTTAATTATCTTAAATAAAAGCGACTATACTTTATAAATAGCTAATACCGCTATCGCTTATGACTTACAAACGTGGCATAATGATGACTGAGCCAACACATAGCGGAGGAGTTATATAAACGCGTTTATCTTTAAGAATCCCACCCTTTGAGGGTGCAAATGCTAACGTTTTAATGACTTCTTGTTTGAGAAAGATGGCAATTGTATCTTCAGTATCATTTAACGACTATATAGAATATTATTTAAAGTATATTATTTTGCAGGTGGTTATTAGTTCAAAGACGTCAGCTAAAAATATGTTTCCCGGAATCCCGCGGGAACGAGAGCGGAGCCTCGGGAAGCTGTTAGTAAATATTTTTTAAATATTTAGTTATATTTAGTTAGTTAGTTAGTTATAATAAGACAAATCACACAGATTGAGCTAGCCCCAAAGTAAGCTCGAGACTTGTGTTATGGGATACTAACTCAACGATACTATATTTTATAACAAATACATAATATATAGATAAACATCCAAGACCCAGGTCAATCAGAAAAAGATCATTTTTCATCTTGACCTGACCGGGGATCGAACCCGGGACCCTCTGAGTAGCGGTCAGGCTTGTTAACCATTACGCCACGGAGGTCGACGTATACTTATTTCTCAATTCGAGGGACACTGCTAGTGAGGTATATTTCTCAATGTCTTAAAGCGTATAATAAACGACATGGAGTATATACTCAGGGTGCTACGAGTAGCTACGGCGTAGCTGATAGACGCTCTCGTAGCTGCGTAATCGGCTACGATTTAACCTGTGGTATCTTCACATGCTTCGTCGAAAGTGGTTATATTTGGAAATCTGGTGGCCTACAACCATCTCTAAAAACCATGACTGATTGTCCTTACAAACTAGGAGGTTTAAGATAATACCAATTAAATAGGTGGATAAGAGCATTTTTTTTGAAATATAGAATCGCTATTAAGTTATATTGAGCCAATTAATGCTAGTGAAGCATTAAAAAAACCAATTTGTTATGTTTTTTTTCTATTCATTTCTTTAATTCAATGAGTTGACGCATACATTTTTAATTTATTTATAACTAAAACATGCATACCAAACTCCACATAGAATTACAGATCATATAGTATACCAGTTAGGTAATGCTTTTAACAATTTTATAATGAAAAATGAACAAACTTCCTTAATACTAATTAAATTTATAAAATCACCCTATTTTAAACTAAAGACATCCTCATAAGCTACTATTAATCAACAGATAACTTGCGGTGTTTTATAGAAAATATTTACTCTAATTCCATTTCGAATTCATACCGGCTTAAGTCAGTTGGATCCGGTTAAAGGCGGTTTTAACCAGTAAATGAGATGGAAACAAACTCCTGTGGAAGAAAGCAGGTGGTTCCGTTTGCTCATTAGCTTTGGTTTATTTTAAATATTTGTTTTTGTGTTGTTCTAGGAATTTAATTCACAGACGAATGAATATGAAATGTTAAATCGAGTGCTTTCTTACATTAAACTATCGCACTGCATTGTTCATTTTCATTCGAGCGTGTTTCTTAGTTGTATCTTCAGCTTACGCTTCAGAGCCCAGGGTACTTAACAGGGTATTCATTTTCATTATTTACTACCATTTCTAAAGGTTGCCTGGAAGAAATTGCTTTTAGCGATAAGGCCGCCTTTTGCGTTTTATATTTAAGTTCTTGTTTGTATTGTATTGTATTGTATTGTATTGTATTGTATTGTATTGTATTGTATTGTATTGTATTGTACTTTTTATGATGGAATAATATAGATTTACTCCTTATGATCTAAGATTTACTAAAGTAAATAGTGACCCGTGCGGTATTTTGTGAAGCTTAGGCCAACAAAATTCTACAATGTTTTGATATAATTAAATTTCTGCTTTGCTAGATCACAAGATCAAAAGTCATTTGCATACTGTGCTTGATTCTCTTAGACAAATATTTTGGAATGACTAGAAATATAGTATCATTTTCATACTCGTAGTGTCAACAATGTGACTTTCTGTGGTATTTACCATACGGCAGTGCTGTGCTTTCTCCATGATCCCAACTAATATTATAAATGCGAAAGTGAGTTTTTATATTTGTTTGTTTGTTACCTCTTTACGCCCTATATATATTTTGCATACACATAGAAGTATTGTGAAGGACATAGGGTACTTTTCATCCAGGAAAATGCACTGTTCCCGAGGGAATTACACGCGGACGAAGCCGCGGGCAAAAGCTAGTAATATAATAAAATAAACCGTAGTAAATAAACTAAAATATAAATGGGTCAAGAATTTAATAAAACATTACAGACTTCGAAACGTCTCCGTTTCACGTGAGGTTTTGTAAATAAATAAAATATTTTGTTGCAGAATTTTACGATAAATTTTCTGGCAATATCACGTCTGCCAAACTTGAAACATATCGAGTTTGTCTTCAACAAATAGAAAAGCATAATAGGCTACGAGTCCACAAGCCGATAACCGCCAATTTGTTATTTAAAAAATATCCGTTTTCAGTTGCATTTTCAGCTTACTTTTTAAATTTCAATAGACACCCCTATTAAAATATAGATTTTTTCGATTTAATTTCCCAGAAAACTATTCTACGTTTTTTCAAATACTATTTTCTTAACACATCGAACTTATCATCACAGTTTCTTATATCGAACAACATTTGTTATGATTTTTAAAAAATTGTTACTGTTGCTAAAAAAACGATATATCGAACTTACATGTCACACACTTATTAAGATATCGATAAAACCATTTATAAAAACATGTTTCAATATGTAACTTCATTACCTGTATTTTTGTTATAAAAACATATTTGTAATTAATATCAATACTTTGATAATAAACTTTGTTTTATTTTACTAGCTGTTCCCCGCGGCTTCACCCCGCGTCATTCTCGGTTATATCGCGCCCAAAAGTAGCTTATGTTTGACCTCAGGTCGTTAACGATATCCCTACCAAATTTCATTACAATCGGTCCAGCAGTTTAGCCGTAAAGAAGTGACAGACAGACAGACAGACAGACAGACTTTCGCATTTATAATATTAGTATGGATCTTAAGCAAGCAACATGTAGCTTGATATGCCTAAAACATGCTGAGGTATTTAGCATGCAGCAAGCAAATTTCTGGTGGATGGTGACTGCCGTCTGGCCTCGAAAACCATTTTTACAGGGAAACCAGACCTGTAGGAAGATGATCCGGGTGTGTTAGTGGCCAACATTTTTATCCAACTGCACCACAGGCTTTTTCAGGCTGCCTAAAGGCAGGAGCAAGCACAACAGGAGAGCGTTCACACGACAACTATTTTTAACTATATTAAAGAAAATAAGTACATGTACACAAAATATCAGGTATCACGTTGTCTACAGGACAGGACAGGACAGGACAGGACAGGACAGGACAGGACAGGACAGGACAGGACAGGACAGGACAGGACAGGACAGGACAGGACAGGACAGGACAGGACAGGACAGGACAGGACAGGACAGGACAGGACAGGACAGGACAGGACAGAACAGGACAGGACAGGACAGGACAGGACAGGACAGGACAGGACAGGACAGGACAGGACAGGACAGGACAGGAAAAAACAGAGTACAAAAGCAGAAGAGTCCATGGGCCACATTTAGTGTTGCTGTGACTCACTGGCCAGCAAGCGAATGGACCTCTTTGGAGCAGCGTACCCAGACCTGGAGGACTATAGGCACTTCGCACCATGTGATGTTCTGAATCTCATGCAGTCCTTCTTCAAAAATCCCAGTGTGGGTGAGTAAGGGATGGGTAAGTACAAAAGGATGTGCTTCCTATAATTTAGGACCTATACTACCCATACTTAAGATAAGAAGATAAGATTCATACAGGGAAATCCTATAAATAAAATAAGTTTTATCTAAAAATTGTTATAAAATTCAGTGCGTGTTTATTGCAGTCGGTGCCAGTGGAGGCGTACCTTTAATCGTATTCAGATGCTTGCGAATCGACTTGTACTACGACTGTCGATGTTCCGATATACCGAATAACATTTCATTTGAACGATTGAGTTGCGAATGAAAATTTGTATCGAATACCATAAGTTAGAAAATATGTGGGCCGTATTACTAGAGCTATAGAATTTGGGTAGGGGTCCGCAGATGTCATGAGTTGCGGAAGAGGTGGGGGGTATTCTGATGAAGACAGGTTTCGCTGCTAGTACCCAAACCATGGCTCACTTGCTGTCGTGCCCCACCTCTGCTGCATTCTGTTCAGTGGACGACTTGATGGAGGCAATCGGAATCGGGGCGCGAAGTCGCTCAGGCGATGCGAACGCGAGGCGAGCCGATCTCTCGGTTCACTTTCTCTGTCTCGATCTTTGATTCTTCGTAATTTGAATCGGCGAGCGTCACTTACGGTATTTTGTGGCGTTGCTGGCACTTAGACACCCATGGATAAAAAAAATTAGAGAGACCTCGTGCGATTCCAAATTCTTTATAGATACCGAACTGATTGAAATCTGAATGAATCTCTTTATTTGTTTGATTTTGAGGTAAAGAGTCAAATGATCCGATTGGTACATAAAATATCGGTGCTAAAGATACGAAATATACATTCACTGTAGTTTCAGTAAAGATTTACAGAGAACTACTTCAAACAGAAACATAACAATGCAAGCACTACTATTGATGAATTTTGTACAAAGGCACTACCTCTCTTAAAGGATTCTAGATATCTAATACCCAATCAAAACTCTCGAATAACTCAAAAACAACGGTATTACATTACACGATTCAGCCCAACCAACAAACCCCAAAATTCTCAGAACGAATAAGAACCCTTCAATAATGAAAAATCCCAAAACCCTTTCGTTACAAAAAGTTAACAGAACAAAATAGACATAGAAGAAAAACGTGAACCCTTTTTTTAAACGTTAATAATTTAGGTACATTTTGGCCAATGACAAAGACATGTGAAAATAAATTAATACATATTTGATGATGTGACCTTAAAATGCCTCTCAAGAACTGAAATATAAAGCTAATGATAGGCCTGGTATTAATGCGTGAAAGTTGCGTATCGTAAGGAAAAATATGAACTTCAGTAGTGACAGAAATACATCATTTTAGCCGCAGGCTGTCCACTGCTGGACATAGACCTCCCCCTAAGGATTTCCAATGAAAAAATGACCGGTTGGAAGCGGCCTGCATCCAGTGCCTATGGTATAGATATCTATCTATCTATCGTAGTTTCTGTGGGTAGCAAATGGTATCAAAACTTAGGATGAATGTTCTTGATCATACTAAGCTCAGAAGCAACTCAAACTCAATACTTTATTGCTTACATAATGTAGATATAGGTTTACAAGGTAGATGGGTAAATTCATTTAAGGTCCTTACGGGCGCTGCAATATGAGAGAGGCTATATTTAATCTCAACTGAAATTAATAGATCTCAAGGTATCTATAACAAATTTTATTGTTAAAATTTATGTAAAATTTTAAGCAGATTAAAGAGACGTGATGTAAGTTTCTCTTCTGTTACCACGTTATTTTTTTCATTCGTTTCAACAGGACGCCACAATTGGGAGAGACATTCTGCCGAAATTTTGGCGTGAATGTTAAGCATATCCGGTTTTATCCGGTTTTATTGCCGACAGTAGCGCCCCGGACCGCCAAACGGCTTGTGTCGGAAACTGTAAACCCCATTTTTATGTTGCGGATGCGCCCTTGAGCGGTTGCGGTTTAATTTAAGAGGTGGAAGCGTACATGTCTTTATCGAAGCGCGTTTCCCAGTTATATTCTCAGTTTGTGCTAAAAAACACAGTATACACATTAATCTTGGTTCTAGATAATAATATGGCGATCTTTCCCTTCGTCCGAGCGTAGTATTTCTCGGTTGCATCTTCAGCTTACGCTTCAGAGCCCAGGGTCAGATTTTCAGGCAACCTAAAGGCATCTGACATAGACTACTATTTACCGATAATACCATCATTTCAGCTGCAGGCTGTCCACTGATGGACATAAGCCTCCCCCAAGGATTTCCAGGACGACCGTTTTCAAATGGCTACCACGCACCGGCAAGCGTTGGCCAGAGGACCTGAAGAAGGTCGCAGGCAATTACGCTTATTAGGTTGTAAAATAAAAGTAAACAAAATAAGAAAGTTGAAGATGACAAAGCAAGAGGAAGTAAAATTTGAATAAGAACTCTCCATTTGATTTTTAATCTTATGGCTTGGACCAAGCGTCAACAATCACACGGCTAGCCTTGAATATTTCGCAGAACACCGATAAACTAAAAGGGTAAACGTATATGAGTGACAATGAAGCCTGCAGGAAATCTTCGGAACGCCCAGAGGGCAATGTAAATGCGACAAATTATGACAAAACTTAAGAAATAAAAAAATTATAAATAAATAAAGACAAATCACACAGATTGAGTTAACCCCAATGTCAGTTAGAGACTTGTGTTATGGGATACTAACACAACGTATATTTTTATAACAAATAGGTACATTTATAGATAGACATCCAAGACATAGGCCAATCAGAAAAATACCATTTTTCATCTTGATCTGACCGGGGATCGAACCAGGGACCTTACGCCACGGAGGTCGAAGAAACTTCCACAAGACTTTAACCGCCCTACGCCACACAGCAAAACAATTTATTGATATTACAAAATTGAAAATGAAACTACCACTAACTAACTTTAACTAAACTAACTGACCACTACCAAATCTTAATAAGGATCTTAATACTTTTAAGTTTACGCCCACACCCAAAATATTTTTTTATTTAATCACATGTACATTGCCGACCCATTATGCAATTTAAAATAAACCTAAAAAATGCAAACTAAATAAGCGTCGTTACACTAATTCTAAAAATCGTAATTTTTAAAAACCCTATTCTAACACTTTTTTGCCGAATATATTTGCAACCCCTTTCAAATGACAGTACTGTAAATGTGACACAAATTCACCCTTTGTATCGCTCTGAGGTCTCGCGTAAAACAAACCACAAAGGTAAAATAGATTTTGTTTAGAAAGACATCTCATTTGTTAGGAAAATAAAGGCTTCTATCCATCGCTGCGCAGATATGTAAAATATACGCAAAAAAATTGCTGTGTCTTCTAGGAATATTTCAAACTTGTGCCAGCAATGTTTTGTGTCAAATCCGTAAACACGGGTTAGTATTATGAATGTAGTATATATACACTTACATATAGGAAAGTAAAAACAAACATACAATTTCCTAACCTAAATTTAGTCCTGGCTAGATGCTAGAGATTCTTCTTTTCCTTTACCTTATCCAACTTTCCTAGTGGGATAAGGTAAAGGACCTAGTGGAGTCGGTTCAGAATGTAAGTTTTTCCATTTAGATTTATTTCCAGCCATTTCCTGCGTCACACCCCTTCTGGTCACATCCTCCTTCACATAATCCATCCATCTTTTTTTGGTCTTGGAATAAATCTAAAAACTGTAAATTTTTTGTAAAATTTATAAAGAAGAAAATAAATAAACAAAAAAAACTCATTTTCACAAACAAATTAAAGGAAAGAATAATCTAAAAATAATCTGTTAAGTCTTTTAGTATTATGTAGTGGTACGTTAGGGCGCGAATCCGACTCGCCATTGGCCGATTTTTAAATAAAGAAGATTTTTTATATAGAAGCCTTCCGTAACATACCTGCATTCCATGGTTAACATGCCTGACCGCTACTCAGGAGGTCCCGGGTTCGATCCCCGGTCAGGTCAAGGTGAAAAATGATTTTTTCTGATTGACCTGGTCTTGGATGTTTATCTATATATGTATTTGTTATAAAATATAGTATCGTTGAGTTAGTATCCCATAACACAAGTCTCGAACTTACTTTGGGGCTAGCACAATCTGTGTGATTTGTCCTTATATATTTATTTATTTATATGAAAGTAAATCCGCTATTCTGCGCCACTAATAAAAAAAAAGACAATCGGCTCTTAAGAGGGACAAACAAAAGACACGTATAGTTTGTGTGACTTTCAAAGCCATAGCACAGAATATAGCCTAGCGTAGCATGCAGTGAGCATATCTTCAGCGACAATGGACAATCAACCTAAATGCTTTTAGTAAGGTATAAAAACGTCGTAAATAGGGGTTTGTAGATTGGCATTGTTCCTCGATTGCTGAGTGACTTTTAAATTGGCATCTGTCCTTCAACGTTCTGCGTGGCTTAATTTTTGTCTTTGAATCGACATCTTGCGGTAAAATTAAAATTCGTAAGATAATGAAAAAAGTTTTATTTTCTCCTTTTGCTAGAAAATAGCTTCATTATTTAAAAAAAAACGTCAATAGACGTATTGCTGGCATACGCCACAACGTAGTTTTAAAAATAATTAGTTGCCGGCCGCTAATGTACGTGTTATATTATAATGCACACATTTTCATTTATTAGGTTTTTCAGATCCAGTATCCAGTAAGCATAGATTATAAATGAATTTGCCTGACCGCGCGTGATTCCAACTTCTATGCCAGTAAGTAATGGACATATAATTGAAAGTAATGGTAATATTTTTTTTAGGTTGGTACAAACCTTGTTATTTAATTGTTTAAAAATATGTATAAACATTTCAAAAATTTGAAAAAAAGGAACTTGCTGACTGTTGTTAACGCCATCCTTAAATTTGATACGATGTTGTCTCAAGAGGAACTCAGAGAAAGAAAAGTACTGTACTAGCCTTGGCTAGATTGCGAAAGAAGTAGATGTTGGGAAAGATAGAGCTATCTACCAGTCGAGCTATTAATAAGGAGCTCGGGGCAGTCGGGGGACGCCGCCATAAAGTCAAGATAGAGGGAAGACGGGGAAGAGGTAGACCAAGAAGTTTTGTAGAACAAATAAAGGAAAAAGTGGGAGTCATGTCGTATAAGGATTTGAAAACTTCCATCTGGTGTTAATCTCCCTTGGCCAGACTGGAAGTCTTTAAATAGACTCCGGACTGATGTTGGGAGGTGCCAAGAGCACTGAGTTAGATGGGGTTTTTCGCCTGACAGCCTGTGCTATTGTGATACTGTCCAGTCTATGGCTCATCTCCTGATAAGCCCCAATGGCCCAGTCTCCTGTAAGACTGAGGATTTAGGCGAGGCAAACGGCAGGGCGGTGGACGTGGTTATGTATTGGTCGAATCATATTTAAAACTTATATTTATATTTCAGTCATTTCGACTCGAAAAGAAGGAGGTGAAAAGGCTAGCGGAAGATAGAAACATCTGGAAGAGACTCCACCGACGAGAGCACATATCTTAAATTTACATACATATAATCACGTCTTTTTCCCATACGGGGTAGACAGAGCCTAGGGCCATAAGACCTTAGACTACGTTTAGCATAATGGTATTTGAAACAGGAAATCAATACTGAACGTCTTTATCCCATACAGAGCCTAGAGCCATAAGACCTTAGGCCACGTTTAGTATGATGGTAGTTGAAACAGGAAATCAATAGTGATGGGTTGCTAGCCGCATCGCCTATGTCATGATTCCCCCATTCGCCGATTCCCTCAGTCGACTTTTAAGGCTTGCGCGGGAAGAGAAGCAGCTGGTACATTCTATGTTTTTCTTTTTCGATCAGACCAGAAAGGAAGGTTTCTCCCAGACCAGAATGGAAAGTATGCAATATGAAGGCAATTTATAATATCTTACATTTTAGATAGATATAAATAACAAAAATTATTAATCCGTGCTGTATTCATGTTACGGCGAGTCTTAACTCAATGCAATATCGAATTTTCTAGACGGATTAATCAAAATAGTTTTCCGTACAGTGAGTTTTGAGAATATGCGAAAAGATATTTTTGCGTCGAATATTTTTATCCAAAACCCAAGATTTCCAAAATAAACTTTTACCCCCTTATTCATAAAAAATAACGAATGTTTTGAAGCCAGTTTTAACTAAAATATGTTTTGGCTCTTTCTTTCACTCTAAATTTCGATAAAAGAGAAAGGCCTAAACATATTTTAGTTAAGTAAAATGGGCCAACAAGTTTTGCACTAGTAAACTATTCTTGAACAATTGCATACCTATAAATATAGGTATGAAATTGTTCAAGAATGACTAGCTGTTGCCCGGGGCTTCGCTCCTATGGAAATTCGGTATAAAATATAGTCTTTGTGTTGTTCCAGGGTCTAAGCAATCTCCATTCTAAATTTTAGCTAAATTGGTTCAGCCGTTTTCCTGTGAAAGAGAAACAAACATCTATACAAGCTTTCGCGTTTATAATATTAAGTAGGAATTTTAAGGAGATGAAATGATAACCTTCTTTTTGGAAGTCGGTTGAGACAAAAATAATGACCAAATTATGCGTAACATAATTCGAAGCTTTAAAAAGGTCACTAATCCGGATCAGCTTAATTCGAAATTGTTACGTGAAATATATTTATGGAAATATTTCATAAACCATTTTGTGTCGAAGTCACGTTTTCAATCTCTATTTGATTTATCATGAGAAAGTATGGACTTTTTTTTATTATAAGCAAGATCGTGTCGAAATTTTGCAAATTCTTAAGTTAGGTAGACTTTTGTTCAAATCATATAAAGGACAACATTTCAACTGCCTTCGTGATCCAGTGGTAAAGGCCTGTAGACCCGGGGGTCGTGGGTTCGATTCCCATGGGAAGCATGCTTTGTTTAGTTGTTTCCAGTTTGGTTAAGACATTGCAGTCTGGAATCACTTATTTTTTAACTTATGTATAAATTCATAAAGTAGGATCTCTATCTATACCGAAACGCAACGAACCCAATAAAAACCTAAAATAAATAACGACCGGAATATCCCTAAAAACACACGAAAGACCCTCGCAAAGCAATACACAGCGCCGTCCCTAGACAGTGATCGGTTACAGCGAGATTGTCTTCTAGCGCCCTTCAGTCCACGAGTTACTTCTGTTTTATGTAAGTAATTAAATAAGCCAAATTTTCTAAAATAAATTTTATTGCAAACTAGCAGACCGTTACAGTTTTCCGGGTTAAAAAGAGAAAATATAGCAATTTTTACATCATGGTTTATATTATTAAAACTTCAATAAGGATACCTTATACTTTCTGGTAGTAATATACCTGTTAGCTTGTCTAAATATACGTGGTGTCATTTCTGTTTTGTCATGTTATATATCCGTCAATGTCATTGCCATATCATTCGTTTAGTTAGTCTCATTCATTGCATTCATCATTCTTGATGGTTGAAGTGAATGTGGGGGTACTGGCCGAGTGGAGTGGCGGAGCGCGGCTTGACATGGCACTCTGGTTGGAGACGCGAGATGGATCGGACGTTGGAGCTTTATATTTGAAGTTGATTATGATTGATATGATTATGGTTCTATTTGAAATAGATTGAAATAGATGATGATGATGATTGGAGTCGATAATGATAATATTGTGGATATAATAGTTTAATGTTATTTATAATATTATATACGATGCGATGTTCCTGAATCTCTGATTAATGTAAGTACCCAGTTTCATATATTATGAGATAATGTTATTTTCAGAAGTGTTAACTATTTTACTTGTGGTATTTAATTAAAGTTTTGTTGAAAAGTACAATGTCTTTTAACTTTCTCGTGCGAACCTGACATTGAATTGCTTATGCCAATATACCCTATATTACTCTGAGATAATATGGCTAGCGTCTAAGTTGAAGTATTGAAATCGGTCTAGTAGTTCTTAAGTTTATACATTACAAACAAAAATACAAATATACAAATCTTTTCTCTTTATAATATTAGTGTCATGTGAAGTGTGATGTCTAGAGTGCTTTTTTTTAATCTGTGACTCACTGACACCGATTAATTGGATGATTTTATTCAACTCGCCTAATATGTCGAGTGATAATTATTCGACTTGCAGATTTCAAGTAAATCATACATTTCAAAATTAACACTCCTTTGGCAACACACTCTCAACGGGTGCCATTTTTTAAATAAAATATCCACCTTTGTCTTTTCGGCGACCCTTACTACCTTGCACCTAGAGCGACCTATCTCGCTCTAACCCAGGGCCGGCGCTAAGAATACGTATGATAATGCTGATTTTGCGTCACTGTACCATTGGACATTTAAGTCCTTTTTATGCGAACCCTTCCGATATTTAAAGGCTGTGTCAAAAATCCATTCTATGCTTATTCTGTTTTATATGAAACTAGCTTCTGCCTACGGCTCCGCACGGTAGTCAGTATATCGCGCCAAAAAGTATCATATGCTTGAGACCCCATGTCAAACAACTTTGGAAAACGCGCGCAATGCAAATTTTCCTTTTTCAATCTATGGCGGAAACTTATATTTTATTTAATTGATTAACTAAGGAAAAAAATTAAGACAATCGACTCCGAAGTCATAAGACCTAGGGCACAACCGAGTATACGCTAAGATGATAATGATACAAACCATACAAATAATAAAAGTGCACACATGCTATCTTTTAAATATATCTATCAGGTAAGTTGAAAATACTCTTAAGTGTAAAATATGATATACCAGAGACCAATTTCGTTTAAAAGCGTTCTGACGGTGCAATAATTAGTTTTTAATCCCGGCTTTAATGGAGAAATGTGGTATACGTTGATATTATTAGTGTGAGGATGTGACCAACGGAACGAAAATGGGCCTAAAATGATCTTATTATAGGGCCAAAGCAACGAAGTCGTCTACGATTGGTTTGTTTGTTTGTCTTTAAAATAAGCAAAAGTACAAGATAGACGATTTGTTGCTTAATGTTGCTTGTTGTTTTCTGAAAAGCTGCATAAATTAAAACATCAAAGTTAAAAATGAACATTTAGGGTATCGTATTAACATTTTTTTTTTCAATTGATTAGGAATAAGTAACTTCATTATTTTAAAAACAACATTAAGTACTCGGCCTCGATCGAAATAGCAATTAACGTTTTCCTTTAAAAAGGACTGCTTCGCTTTCGAATCTTATAAAAGCCTCCACAATAATGTACTTACGTACTTACTAGTAGAGAATATTAGAGCAGTAAAGAGAGCGTACATGGGAAGATCGACCGGAAACCATCCCAGGTATCGCTGGAAGGATGAAGTGTGTAGAGACCTGGAAGCCCTCCAAAGAGCCGACTGGCAAGGGGTGGCGCAGAATAGGGGGAGTGGAGAGCTCTTGTGTCGGAGGCCAGGATCCACTTTGGGTCGTCGAGCCATCGCAGTAATTAAGTAGTGAATATAAATATACGTAAAATGTTCCAGTGAGCCCATCCTTCCATAGTTAATATCTTTGGTTGGATAAAATGGAGGCAACGTATGGACGAAACATTTAACGCAAGATTTATTTTAAATTAAAGCCGATACCTACTTGAAATTTAATTATAGTTGACACTTATGTACTTATCGCGTAGGAAAAATAATTGATATTTAAAATTTCCACTTCCCTATTTTGCGCCACCTCTTCCCAGTCTGCTCTTTGGCCCTTCCAGATAAATAAATATCTAAACACAAATTGAGTAAGCCCCAAAGTTCGACACGTTATGGGATAATAACACCACGATACTATACCTATTCTCTATGACAAACACATATTATATCAGATGCCTTTAGACAATATATACAATTTGATTTATGTACTGATGTATTGTACATATTTATTTGAATATATATAATAATAATAATTGTTATTTAAAAGCACATGCCAACTTCCTTATTGTTTTTAATTTCCTATCGCGGGTCTACTGGAAGAAATTTCTATAGAAATAAGTAGCATCCTTGTTGGTACTAAATTTACTAATTTTAAGTTTCCTATGTTTGTATTTGAATGTACATGAATTAAATAAATCTTATCTATATATATAAAAGCGAAAATCACTCACTCACTCATCACGAAATCTCCAAAACTGCTGAGCCGATGAAGATGAAATTTGGCAGGAAGGTAGATTGTGACTAAGAGACGTCCGCTAAGAAAGGACTTTTGGGAATATTACCCCTAAAGGGGTGAAAAAGGGGTTGCCAGTTTGTATGAAACTTCGTCATTTTTGAAGTGAGATACATGAAATTATTAATTTACATTTGAAGTTGGTAAAAAATAAGAATGCACTAATCAGATTTTGAAAATTACATCCCTAAAGGGGTGAAATAGGGGTTGCCATTTTGTATGAAACTTTGTCATTATTGAAGTGAGACACATGAAATTTTTAATTTGAATTTGTTATTGGTAAAAAATAATAATGCATCAATCTGATTTTGAAAATTACATCCCTATAGGGGTGAAATAGGGGTTGCCAGTTTGTATGAAACTGTCATTTTTGAAGTGAGATACATGGAATTAAAATTAAAAATGTATTGGTATAATATTTTGTATTGAATTGTATTGTATGTACACAACTAAATTATAGAAGACAGAGTGCAAAGGTTTTATTTATTTGTTAATATTATGAGTTTAGTAATGTGTCAATAGATGGCGCCACCATACATTTTAAAAGTCGATATGGTTTGTCGTTCGCATTTAATCATCATGTGTAGTAATTGAGATTTCAAATAAATAAAACATTTATTTTTTGCTTTTCTAACGATTTCATTGTGGGTTAAGGCGATTTGGTACCTGTTAAATATAAAATAATAAAATTAAATTGGAATTGATTGGAGTATGGAGTGGTAATTGCGGCATTATATTGTACTAGCTATTCCCCGCCGCTTCGCTCCGCGTGGGACTCTGTTATATCGCGCCCAAAAGTAGCCTATGTTTGATCTCAGGTCGTTAACTACATCCCTACCAAATTTCATCATAATCGGTCCAGCAGTTTAGCCGTGAAGTGGTGACAGACAGACAGACAGACAGACTTTCGCATTTATAATATTAGTATGGTGTATAGTTTAATGTCTGCGTTTTGGGCTACTCATTGATTCGTTTAATTTAAGTTTGAAAAGTATTTTTCCGGATTCCGGAGTTCGAATAGAAGTTTGAAAATAGGTAAATCTTTGTGTTATTTTCCATAAGTTAGTTGCATATCTTAACTATTTTGTAAGGTTTCTCAAATAAATTGTAGGTATTTAAGTATATTTGTATTAATTTCTAATATTCTAATTAGTTAGTAGATTAATATAATTTCTTCTATATATAAGAACAAGGGCAATTGATAAATCAACGCCCAGCCTAAACCATAAAAGCTATAAACTTGAAATTTGGACCGAAGTTTTATGTTAATACGTAGTGCTCAAATAAGAAAGAATTTTTCAAAATTAGACCGCTAAAAGGGTTAAAATTGAGGGCAAAGTTTGTATGAAAAAAAATTAAAATCTTCACTGATGTACTTGAAACTTGGCAAGAATGCTTCTCAACAAAAATAACTAATGGCGTGTTTCAGCGTTTTTTGAAATTCAACCTCTAAAGGGGTAAAAAGAGGGAGGATATCTAATTTATCATCACAAAACCGAAACTATAAAAGCCATAAACGTGAAATTTGGTTAGTGTCTTCATTATTATACTATATACTGCCCACATAAGAAAGGGTTGTTCACAATTCCAACCCTTACATCCAAAAAAGGGGTGAATTGGCGTACCTATAGACAAATTCCATTTGAAATTTCGCCAATTACTAACAACGCATGTTGGCCTATCGGTAGAGGTCGCGGATAATTTTTTTGAGTAGGGGTTCTAATTCTGCTAAACATGACTTTTTTTTACTTACTTTTTTTTCGTTTTGTATTAGTTTTTTAGAATTCAATTTTTTTTGCTTTTAATATTTTTGTAAAGAAATGTTTCAAGAAATAGCTGGAAGTAGCTGAATCGAATCCTGCCACAAACAATAATTTTCTGTTTTCGTTTTTTATTTGTTTTCTAGAATTATTTTCTTACTTTTATTTTAATTTTGAAAAGGAACGAATTAATTCATTTGCAAATTTATTTCCGGATAAACGATATCGCAACCCCAATCAAATCAAATCTAATAGTTTGTCATTGACGACATTGTAGAAGAAGATTAATCAAATGGTTGACTGGTAGAGAACGCTCTTAGCGTTAAGTCCATTAATATATCAGTATTTTGTACTTATCTATCTATACAAATAATAGGACAGTAAAAATCGAGTGTATATACATTAAATATTTTTCTAAAAAGAGTAACAGAAACAAAAAAAAACACAATTTGTGGAATTTTTGTCCCTCTGGTAATAACTTCAAAACTACTCAACAGATTTGAACGCGGTTTTCACAGGTGAATTACATATAATTAGGAGCATTGTCAAAACTTTGTTTCGTCAAAATCGGTTAAGGGAAAAAGAAGTTATGGTCAGTTAAAAATTACTTCTAGCACTGAACTTTTAAACAGAGTTGAATGCGGTTTACATAAACATATTTAATTTAGATAAGGCTAGAATTTCTACTTTGTTTTATCGATATCAATAAGAAAAAAACACACTCCAGTCTCTATTAAATTTTAATAAAATAACAGATTGAATGTGTGTGGGCGTATAATTTAGTTACATAAAATATCAATAGATGGTGCTGACTTTATTTTAATTATTTTTTCGCACATGGTTTAGCAGATTGAAAATTTTCCTTACGGCAATTAATTAGAATTTATTAAAAAAAAATTGATTGTTGATTTAGTACTTTTGTTTATCGGTCGTTTGTTGTGTTGTATTGTAAGCTATTTGAATTGATTGGTTGGTTTGGTTTGGCTTTGGTTTAAAAAATAATCAAATCGGCAAGTCAGTTCAGTTGTTGTTTGTTTGTAACATACGGTCGTGTCGTAAGGTTTAATTTAACTAACTTATCACTTTTTATTGAGATTTTCTCCACTTTTCACGCCCACTATAACTTTAGGAGTGGCTATTAGGTCCAAATGACCCTGTAATAGGCTGCGTCTACTCTTTTAGAGACAAAGATGTGATAGTATGAATGTTAATATTTTCAGTTTGATATCGTATCAATGTAATGGCTTTATAAAATTGGCACGGGAATAGGATACTATAGATTTAACTATAGGTCTGGATAGTTGTAGTTTCCACAGGTTACCTACACGCGGGCGGAGCCGCGGGCAACAGCTAGTATATATATAAAAGAAAGTCGTGTTAGTTACTCCACTTATAACTCAAGAACGGCTGAACAGATTTAGCTGAAAGTTGTCAGGGAGGTAGTTTAGAGCCAGGAGAAGGACATAGGGTATATTTCATCCCAGGAAAATGTTCCTGAGGGGAGTTAACGCGGGCGAAGCCGCGGGCAAAAGCTAGTAAATAGATAAACATCCAAGATCCCATATCTTAGGTAGTATACATATCCATGAGGCCTGTACTTACATGAATAAATAAAGGGGTTTTGAAATAACGATCACCCTAATAAACCTCACTTCTCACACCGTTAAATCCAAACAAAGACGGGGGAAAAGCTTGTAATACCTCCATTGTCGCAGTGCAGTCATGGCGGGCTTTACGAGCTTTCAACTGATTCCATGTGACGTATCTGTGCTGAGCTTTTACGCTTTGAAAGTCAGCTTTTACGATGGTCACTAAGTAGTCTTGTATATCTATTGAAGAAATCTACAAGTAGCTGCGAAATGTATTTCGTTTTTATTGTACCGATTATTATGGAATAAGGAGCTTTAAATAGGCATACGTGTTATTCCTCATGCTTGAAAATAGCTTCATTATTAATAATAAAATACGTCAATTAGCCTTATTCCTGGCCTATGCCATTTAATAAAAAAAATGTAGATTTATTGCAGGTTGGTTTTTTAATGTACACAGTACCTACACACGGCTTTTTTATACGACTCTATACTAATATTATAAAGAGAAATGATTTGTATTTTTGTGAGTATGTGTGTATGTGTGTGCAGATTGCATAAATACTTTCGTAAAGCTACATTCACTATGAGTGCCATAGGCTATGTGTGTACCAAGAGCGAAGCCGGGGTAAACTGCTAATCATCACTACTTAGTATAAATCAAAGTCGCTTTCTCCGTCCCTATGTCGCTTTCTCTGTCCCTATGTCCCTTTGTATGCTTAAATCTTTAAAACAACGGATTTTGATGAGGTTTTTATAATAGACTAGCTGTTGCCCGCGGCTCCGCCCGCGTGTAGTTCGCTTTTCGCTTAACCTGTGGAAACTACAACTATCCAGACCTATAGTTAAATCTATAAGTAGTATCCTATTCCCGTGCCAATTTTATAAAGCCATTAGCCATTGCTACGATATCAAACTAAAAATATTAACATTCATACTATCACATCTTTTTCTCTAAAAGAGTAGACGCAGCCTATTACAGGGTCATTAGAACCTAACTCAATAAATAGTGTTATGTTAGTTAAATTAGACCTTACGACACGACCGTATGTTCCGTCGAACAACAACTGAACTGACTTGCTGGTTTGATTATTTTTTAAACCAAAGCCAAACCAACCAACTAATCAATTCAAATAGCTTACAATACAATACAACAAACGACCGATAAACAAACCAACCAATAGAACTAAATAAACAACCAAAATTTTTTTGAAATAATTAGAATTAATTGCTGGAAAAATTTCAATCTGCTATAATACCATATGAGAAAAAAATAATTAAATTAACTTCAGCGCCATCTATTGATATTTTATGTAACTAAATTATACGCCCACACACATTCAATGTGTTAATTTTTTAAAATTTAATAGAGACTGCAGTGTGTTTTTGTCTTCATTGATATCGATAAAACAAAGTAGAAATTGTAGCTTTATCTATATTAAATACGTTTATGTAAACCGGATTCAACTCTGTAAAAGTTTTGAAACAGTGCTAGAAGTAAACTTCAATTGACCATAACTTCTTTTTCCCTTAACCGATTTTGACGAAACAAAGTTTTGACAAAACTGTTGAACGTATATGTAATCCACCTGTGAAAACCGCGTTCGAATCTGTTGAGTAGTTTTGAAGTTATAACGTACCAGACATACAGAAAGACAGACAGACAAAAATTCCAAAAATTGTTTTTTTTTGGTTTCTGTTACACGTCTTTCTTTAATCGCCCCGTATCAGTTTTTTAGAAAAATATTTAATGTACAGACATTCAATTTTTACTGTCCGATTATATGTAAAGATAGATAGATAAGTACAAAATCCATATCCATACTAATACTATAAATGCGAAAGTCTGTCTGTCTGTAACCTCTTCACGGCTAAACTGCTGGACCGATTGTGATGAAATTTGGTAGGGATGTAGTTAACGACCTGAGGTCAAACATAAACTTTTGGGCGCGATATAACCGATTCCCACGCGGGGCGGAGCCGCGGGGAACAGCTAGTACTTATATATTAACGGACTTAACGCTAAGAGCGTTCTCTACCAGTCAACCATTTGATTAATCTTCTTTTTCAATGTCGTCAATGACAAACTATTAGATATGATTTGTAAGGGGTTGCGATATCGTTTATCCTGAAATAAATTTGCAAATGAATTTATTTGTTTCTTTTCAAAATTATAAAAAAAAGTAAGAAAATAATTCTAGAAAACAAATAAAACACGAAATCATAAAATTATTGTTTGTGACAGGATTCGATCCAGGTACTTTCTTGAAACATTTCTTTACTAAAGTATTAAAAAATTCTTAAAAATTAATACAAAACGAAAAAAAAAGTAAATAAAAAAAAGTAAGTAAAAAAAGCAAGTAAAAGAAAGTAAGTAAAAAAAAAGTAAGTAAAAAAAAAAGTCATCTATAGCAGGATTCGAACCCTCGACTTAAAAATATGATCTACGACCTCTACCGATAGGCCAACATACGTTGCTAGAGATTGGCAAAATTTCAAATGGGATTTGTCTATAGGTACGCAAATTCGCGCCATCTATTGAGATTTTATGTTACTAAATTTACGATCAAATTCAATGTGTTATTTTATTAAAATTAATAGGTGCAGTGCGTGTTTTCGTCTTTATTGATATGGATAATAAAAAGTAGAAATCCTAGCCTTATCTAAATTAAATTAAACGTAAGTAAACGCATTAAAAGTTTAGAAGCAGTGTTTGAAGTAAATTTTCAATCGACCATAACTTCTTTTTCCCTTAACCGATTTTGACGAAACAAAGTTTTGACAACGCTCCTCATCATATGTAATCCAACTGTGAAAACCGCGTTTAAATCCGTTGAGTATTTTCGAAGTTATAACGTACCAGACAGACATACATACATACATACATACATACAGACAGACAAAAATTCCAAAAACTGTTTTTTTGGTTTCTGTTACTCCTTTTTAATCGCACTCAATCAGTTTTTTTGAAAAATATTAAATGTACAGACACTCGCATTTTAGTGTCTTATTATATGTATTGATATTGATTCAAGAGAAAGGTTTTTATGCGTGCGAAGCCGGGGCGGGTCGCTAGTGTAATATAAATTCGTTCCAAAGTTTTCATTAGAGAGAAATCCCGGGCAAAAAAAAAAATGTGCCATAAAACTCTAATGAACTTCGCTTCACTGAATGAGATGTTTATTTAAAGGACGTTAAGGCAGATCAAGGAAATAAATCTACTTAGTATTTCTTTGTTTACGTTTCTTTTATGTTGATCATTTAATTAGTAACATTACAAAGACAGGGCTGTAATACTACTATTACTAATATACCTACTTCGACCATAATGAAAAACCAAAAATAATTGCTTTTGCAAAAAAAAAAAAACCAGCTCCAAATACTCAAGTAAAAAGGAAGAAATAATTCTACAAATTGTTATCTAAATATGCTTAATTGTTATTTTGATATTTTTTTTTGATCATTCATTCATTTCGTGTAGGTGTAGGTCAATCGACTATGCACACCCTGTCAGTCAGAGTTCTTCGGAACCGCCTCTCGGCCTCTGAATTTTATGAATTTGTTGAATGGCTTCTCGCTCGTTAATTGACAAATTTTTATTAAAATATTTGGCACCGACATCAAATTTATTAAAATGATAATTAAGCACATTTAAATAACAATTTGTGAATAATTAAGTCCTTTTCAGTTGTGATTTGAGTAAGTTCTGTTTTTTTTTTGACAACAGTTATTTTATAGTTTTTAATTTTGAATGCATTGCATTTTTGAAGGTCGGTGATGTTTCACCGCATCTAGCATTGTCTTTTTTAAATGACATAACATATATTAAAACACCCAAATCTCAATACAATTTGAAAAATGCCCTCGATTTTTTCTAGATTCTATTATCAAATTCTGATCTGGTAGATATAGAATTTATTTCTCAATTCATGTTATTCAATTTGGTCTAAGCGTCTTTGAGTAATCTGGTAACATACATTTAAAAAAAAGTCCGACAAATTGAGAACCTCCTCCTTTTTTTTGAAGTCGATTAACAAAAAGATATATAGAAAATAAATTTTCTTTAAGGTTCACTACACGTCTCTCACTTCCACAGTTCAAATCACTAAGAACCAATCACTATATAAGCAGAATAATGCTTATCTTATTCGGCTCGTAAAAGCTGGTTCAATCCAGTTCGTTCCGGTTCAAAGCCAGTCTTGATTGGCCTCTATTTTCTTGTTTTATGTATAACAGTTTGAGATCTTTGATTGTTGGAGGTAGCTACTTCAAATTTAGGTAGTTTAGTCACGATCAGGAAACAGATTTCGGGATGAGTTATAGGGTTGTCAGAGATTAGGTTATCTAGTGTTTAGTAAAAAAAAATATGATCTATGGTTTCGGGTTCGATGATTTCATCATGTTTCCGATTACGGCCCTTACCATATACGATTTCAGAGCCCGAAATCCTCATAAAGACGTTGTCTTATTGTTTTTCCTCCATGAGAACATAAAATGCAAAACTGTTAAAACAAGTGCTTAGGTACCAATTTACTGCGTGCTTCCGTCACCAGTTCACGCAATGTGTCGTGAGGAATGTGTCTACAAACTATTGGTGGCGGGCACTTCTAAAAATAGCGGGTGGGCGCCGCCGGCCAGGTGGCTTACTATCTCTAAAAACCATGTAATAAAAAGTAAGGGACTTTTATGTGGTGATACTGAACCCTCAGAGCGCGAGTCCAACTCGCACTTGGCCGCTTTTTCTTTTGTTATTCAAAACTAATTTGCTATATCTACGGTCAGTCTAGCATATTCTTTCCAAAACACTTCAATCCATTGATTTAAAACATACCTACTAGACTATGCCATACAGAAGAATTCACAGGCAAATGCTAGTGTGAAGTAAAACTGGAAACCTTAAGAATGTGCCTGATGCTTACTACCCTTACTAAAATTACTTAAAGTGGTAAATACCCCTTCCTAGTGAGTGATAGTCCTCTTAAAAACTTGCCACGCTTTGTTAAGGCAATATAAGCACTAGCGGGAAATTGTCTTCTTTTCGAGTAATAATGGCTATATATACTCTATATTGACTTTGCCCAGTCCTTGGCCACCTCCTCCGCCCGGTCGTTTGCCTCGTTCAAGTCCCCCATTGTGCAGGAGACAGGGCAGCTAGGGCACGACAGGAGGTGAACCATCGACTGCACCGCGCCGCAGCCACACAGACTCTCTCTGACAGCGAGAAATAATAACTATAGATCAGAATAGATACATACCTATGATGAAACTTGAAAAGGATATTTAATAGGTTTTTAGAGTTCCATACACAAGGTTCATTAATTGTTGAAAATGTGTATTGTATGTTTGTCCGTCTTTCACGTTGAAATGGAGTCACGGTTTTGAATTAAATTTTGGCATGGGATACCTTGAACCATTATGATGGAGCCTCTTTTAGTCGCCGAAATTCATGCGGTCGAAGCCGCGGGCAGAAGCTAGTGAATTGATAATTACAACCGCAAAAAGTCCATACACATGCCATACATCATAGATTTAAAAATTGGCGGCCTGACTTGACGCGATTTCGTATTTGCCATACACAAATAACAATGGCGGTGATTTGCGAAATCGAAGTTCACTGAACATATCCTCTTAAAATCTTGGTACACTCCGTTAACTTCGAAGTTTTCAACGGGTTATAAAAGTTCCTTAAGAAAATACAATAGTGTTGTAAGACTTGCAAGCAAAAGTATAAAATATCGATAGTCTATCGATACTATCGTGACCTTGAAAAAAATAATAATAACAATTGGACAAAGATTATAATATCGATATTTGGCTATTTTTCTTAGCCGGCTGTGAAACTGAAAAAAATATCTTCTTTAACATAAGTCACATAAGAATACAGAGATGAACTGTATAATTATTAAGTATAGATATATACGGTGCTAGTGTTTTTACTTAATTACATACATAATAACTACAAAATATCAATAGTAATTTAGCTATCGGTAGTTTTGCCTTGACCACCAATAAAATATGAATATCGATAATATTTAAATTCAGTAGTATCGTTACTATCAGCAGTTTTACCTTTCAACAATAGTATTGCAGTATCATTATTTTTATAATTCTAAAATGATAATCGATCGATATTGTTACTTTTTTCGAGATCAACCATCGATAATCAAACTATTGATCATTAATGCAACACTAAACTACAACTGGATGGAAAAAAGTTTACGAGATACGATCGTTTGAGCATCATACACTGGTTTCAATGGTTGAAGCCATCCAACTGCGATGTCGTTTCTTTTTTGTTATGTTTGTTTGCCACTCCGAAACTTTTTAACTGTCTGTCTGTCTGTTGTAGCACATTCCCGTTGTATATTATTTTCCCATAGAAAAATAGAAGTACAAAATAATATCATGTTATTTTTCTTCTTTTTTTATCAATGACATATCACCAGGGCCGTAATATGTATCTCAAAACTGGTTGAATTTTTATGAAAGTTTATTCAAAATTAAATATATTTTGCAGGCTTCGAAAAAAATCTAAGAATTATGTTAGTCAAAATCGCGATTATTATGCATAAAAGGCTAATATAATAAATTAATAAATACACTTTATTGTACCTATAATAATAAATAATACATAATGGGATTTAGCAGTCGGAAATAAAATAAGTATAAAAAGGCGGACTATTATCGCTTAGGTATATTCTTCCAGCCAACCTTAGAGTAGAAAGAAACAGAAAATATTGGAGAGTGAGCGATGCAGAAAGCAAAAATATTATAAATCTTTGAACATGATGCCACCTCAATTTTTTGATAGTAAATATCGCAATGTTACGTCCGACACGTAAAAATTTATTCGTAGGCTAAGTAAAGCATCATATCTATTTAAATCTAAAGACAAAACGTGAAGATAATAAAATAAATGTAGAACACAAACATTATGATATGTTATCCAAAATAAACAAACAATATATATAGGGTCGAGGGCGAAAAAAATAAATGATTATTGGTTTTTATTGATTACTAGCGAACCGCCCCGGCTTCGCATGGGCATAAAACTTTCCTCTTGAATCACTCTATCTATTAAAAAAACTGCATTAAAATCCGAGTGTAGTTATAAAGATTTAAGCAGACAAAGGGACATAGGGACAGAGAAAGCGACTTTGTTTCATACTATGTAGGGATTGATTATTGGCGTCACGGCAGAGGATTGTAAATCTTAGCTACTCCAGGGTTTCGACTAGCTTTGACAAAAATACAAAGAAATACATACGTAAGCGGCCGATATACATATTTATTTGTCACTTCATGAAAAAACGCATAACATTGTTTATCAATGAGGGGACAATACCACAAATTTAACATTTAAACCTTTTTTTAGAAAATCCGTAGGTTAAAAACGGTCTAGAATTTGTAAACTCATGCATAATTTAGAATGATTTACATATAGGTAAAGGTAGGGCTTGAGTAAGCTTTGAATAACTGTTATTTGCCCCAGAGTGCGCACTTATAATTATTATTTTTATTTATTTGTCTCAGGCAACAACATGTTAAGTATATTATAATGCCTTATTGTAAAAATACATATTAATTATATTATACACTTGAAAACATATAATTTGTGAATATGTTTTTTTTATTGGAGACAAAATAAAGATAAATATTTACACAATTAAAAATCCTAACCTAACTATTGAAACTAAAAAATAAAAAACACATATAAATATATATATATTTTAGTTTTTGTGAATTAAATAACTATACATATTTGTGAATTGATAATGAATTTTGAATTCAATTTTATTTAGTTGAATTTGCATTCTACGAACAGATTACATCGTCAGGATTATAAAAAATTGTAACGAAGTTCGTTAGTTTATATTTTGTCATTTATTAAGAGTATTGACCCTGCATACTTTGGGGCCGAATTTGTAATAACTTAATTTTTTTATAAAAATAGACATATTTTGTGATAGGTATAACTACGCCTTTTCTTTTTACCACTATACAACATATTACTTACCTATAAGAAAATATTATTTTAATGTCTCATATTTAAGTAATGTGCCTAGGAACTTTTGCCGAAGAGGACGAATAAGACGCGCTCTATACAAATTTATTCCTCTGTTATTATAAACCTCGGGATAGCTATTTAAAACATCTCATTCACCTTTGTTTAAAATGTAATCCTGGTTCGGGTCGTCATTATCATTTGTTTCATAAATTTTGAATTTTGTATTAAAAGATTTAAGCCCATGATACATTAGTGGGTTATTGATATTTAAACCGTGAAATATTATCGAACTAGGTTAAACAATGGCCAAATAAATTTAGAATTAAAATTTTCACTATTTTGATCGAATCAGAAAAGAAGGCTCTCAAAATTAATTTTAGTCTTATAAATTTTGTTGATTACTCGAAAAGGCCTGGAAATGGTCTTTGCAAATACTCCCAGGAGAAATGAATATTTGAATAAATGATGTGGGTTTTTTTTAGCGTTCTGTGCCTTAAAAGACAAAGTGCGATAATAGTCGCAGCGACAATTCGCTGCCTGCCTGACACACACAGCGAGTTCCAAACGAACGCTTTCGACAGTTTATTGGCGCGCAAACTCAAAAGATAGTCGTCTGTCGTGACTATTCGCAGCGAGCACACACATACACACAGCAAACTATCGCGACAAGTGCGCATTTGCAGTAAAATTAAACATGTTCTATTCAAACCGCGACAAATTGAACTCGCTGCGATTACCTGTCGGCTATTCGCAGCGAATAGCGAATAACAGCGAATAGCGTAAAGTTAAAGCGAATACTCGCGATTAGAAGGCATTGGCAATGGGTATTATCTGTATGTGATGGAAGCTTTTAAGCGTTAGCAAAGAATTTGCGCGCCCAACAGGGTCCTTGAAGGAGTGTAGAATACATTATATCTGTAATATTGTATAATCTGCATGTAGTTTAAGAAGCAATAAAGTATTGAGTATTGAATATTGAGAATGAAAGGCCAAGTGTCAAACTCGGACACTTGGCTAGGGGTGCAGTGGGTCTAAAAACGCCACTTTAGCAATTCATCGAATCGAATTCATATTACGAATTCCTTAGCAATTCTTTAGCAATTCCTATTTCTTTCAATTCTTTTGAAGAGGAATTGCAAAGTTTATGAGTTGAGAATCGCTAAGGACATCGTAATATGAATCGATTCGATGAATTGCTAAAGTGGCGTTTTTAGACCCCCAGAAATGACTACACATAATCCTACTATTTTAAACGCGAAAGTTTGTATGGATGTTTGTTACTCTTTCAAAGGAAAACGGCTAGACTGATTTCGCAAAAATTTGGAATGGAGAATGCTTCGACCCTGTAACAACATATTGGCTATATTTCATCCCGGAATACCCACGGAAACGGGCCCCGGGCAACAGCTAGTACGTAAATAATATACAAAGATAGCAGGAAAAACTATTAATCTACAAAAGTTTTTTAAGATTTGAATGAACTCTTACGCATTTCTTTACTAATTGAACCTATTTCACAATCAAGACCGTCTGTTTCCTGTCTATTCCCTAGGTCCGCAGTGCAATATCCGGGCCGGATGTCGAACACCAGTCTAATGATCCGGATAACAACTCATTTTGGCCATAAATCCAACCTTACGTAAAGGGGAAATTAACACCATACATCTTTTTTTTGGTTACTTTGTTCTTCTACGACCTCCGTGGCGTAATGGTTAACATGCCTGTCCGCTACTCAAGAGGTCCCGGGTTCGATCTCCGGTCAGGTCAAGATGAAAAATGATATTTTTCTGATTGACCTGGGTCTTGGATGTTTATCTATGTATGTATTTGTTATAAAATATAGTATCGTTGAGTTAGTATCCCATAACACAAGTCTCGAACTTACTTTGGGGCAAACTCAATCTGTGTGATTTGTCCCTACATATTTATTTATTTATTTATTCTATCTTGTCAACGCTTAGAGCATCAAACTAACTTGAGTGGCTACTAATAGGCGGTATACTTTCAGAGAATAGGTAACTACGTTTTTAATCATGGTCGTAAATATAGGGACCCTGGGTTTTACAATGGAGCTCTATTGTAAAAACAGAAATAGCTATTACTGAACTCCGTGACATATTGTACAGTAAAACCAGACTAATCATGATAAAATATTTCAATTTGATGTGTGTCCACCTTATATTTATCACCACAATAAAATATATAAGGTCATTCAGCGTCATTTCGTGTAGGTGTCAGTATCAATCGACCATGCACACCCTGGTGTCCGAGTTCTTTGGAACCGCTTCCCAGCCTCTGACGTGATTCCTGCAACGACTACCAGATGGCAGCCGGGACCAAGGGCTTAACGTGCCTTCCGAAGCACGGAATCGGCCTTATTATCAGAGAATTAGGTAATTTAAGCGTGCAATGTCCTAACTAAACTGGAAACAACTAAACAAAGTATCCTCCCGTGAGAATCGAACCCACGAGCCCCGGGTCTACAGGCAAACCACTGGACCACGGAGGCAGTTAAGGGAGGTAATAGTTATATGTAAACTTTAATAACAATACACTAACCCTTAGTCTTTGGAAACATATATTATACCCGAAGAGCCTCAACAAAACAGTAGGTACATAGGTATATTAAAGTAGGGTTGTCACCCTCTGTTTGTCTTGTCTGGTAATTATTCCGAAGGTTCAACCTGAGAGTGTAGGTATACAAGAGGCATTTTCTCATGTCTAGAGTACGTAAGCCTTTAAGCTTATCATTATAATACACTAGCTGTTGCCCGGAGCTCTGCTCCCGTGGGAATTCTGAGATGAAATAGCTTATGTGTTGTTACAGGGTCTAAGCAATCTCCATTTCAAATTTCAGCCAAATCGGTTCAGCCCTTTCCTGTGAAAGGGTAATAAACATCCACACATTCTTACAAACTAAGTGCTGGGTTGCACCAACTTACTATAACAATAACTGTGTAGTCAAAGTACCGGTTAGGTGAAAAATGGGTTGCACCATTTTGTCAATCGTCAAAATACAGCTTATTTGTCAGGCGGGTCGAATAACCTCCACGGATGTCATTATAATTGTAACCCTGGTAACTAACTGTGCTTTATAATACGACGGTGCAACCTATGTCGCTTCAACGGTTATAGTTAGCAGTAATTTTTGTACCGTATTTTTGATTCTGATTCTGATAATGTTACTGTTAAATTTGACTTTTACTGTTACGATAACTGGAACTTTGGTGCAACACACCCTTAGTAGGATGCTTCCAAATTTCAACCAGTCATATTTGGAATCCTTGGGGAAGGCATTTGTCCAGCAGTGAACAGCCTGCGGCTGAAATGATGACTGAAACTTACATCAAAATTTCTTAACGTTTTATCCTATGACCTCCATATATTATACTAGCGACCCGCCCCGGCTTTGCATGGGCATGAAAACCTTCCTCTTGAATCACTATCTCCTTGAAAAAAAAACCGCATCAAAATCCGTTGCGTACTTTTAAAAATTTAAGCATACAAAGGGACATAGGGACAGAGAACGCGACTTTGTTTTACACTATGTAGTGATAGGACATAGGCCTTCACATACTATGGCATATTTTTTTATTTTAAAAGACTACAAAGCAGTTATTGTGACTATTAAGGTGGGTTGCACCAGAGTACCAGTTATCGTAACAGTTAAAGTCAAATGTAACAGTAACATTACTTCTAACTATAACCGTTGAAGCGACATAGGTTGCACCGTCGTATTTTGTAGCATAGTTAGTTACCAGGGTAACAAGTATAATTTATTTATTAAAACTTTATTGTTCCATAAGTACAAAATACTTATACAATTGGCGGACTTAATGCTAAAAGCATTCTCTACCAGTCAACCATTGGGAGAAACAGAAAAACTGTGCGGCGCAAAAAAGTTACAAGGGAAAATAGGTACTTAAAAATAATACATACGAGTATATAAATATACATTATATAAGCCTACATAAATACTTTTACGAAAACTTTCACAAATGACGTCCGTGGAGGTTATTCGACCCGTCTGACAGATAAGTTGACAATAACAATAGCGCTAACCGGTCAAGTTTGGGCAGTTACGGTTAGCGTAAAAGTTATGACGTATTTTGACGATTGACAAAATGGTGCAACCCATTTTTCACCTAACCGGTGCTTTGACTACACAGTCATTGTTAAAGTAAGTTGGTGCAATCCAGCCTTAAAATAGAGTGATGACATAATTGAAATATTTCAATGAGAATGACCCTTTGTATGAAGACTTCTTTAAAAGTTAAGAGATAATAAAGAAAATGGATTAGACTTGTGACTTATGTTATCTTTTCCGTTTGCAGACCGACATAGATTATACAAATCCACAGAGCCAAAGCACTATTTTAAGTTTGATCCAAAACTGGTGGTCGTTAAAGAAAAGTCGTCAACCGGGAAGCGATTTCGAAAAACTCTACACTTGAGTATGAGTTGATCTTGTAACCTATGGAATATCATGATACAGTTTTTTTTTTCAACAATATGCAATTAAACTTTTTGTGCCGGATTTTTTTTTATGTTTTAGCATCAAGTCCGCCAATTGTAGATCTAAGTATTATTTACTTGATGACGACCCCCATGTTGTACGTAATGTTTAACATACTTGAGGAGATCCTGGGTTCGATACGCGTTCAGATCAAGATGAAAAATAATTGGTGATTGTCTTGGATGTATATATTTAAATTTATTATAAAATACAATAATATCGTTGAGTTACTATCCCATAACACAAGTCTCGAACTTACTTGATTTGTCCTTATATATTTAATTTTACTTATAAAAAAAATCCTACTAATGCTTTCCTACTAATAAAAAAACGCAAATGTTTGTAAGAATGTATCGATGTTTGTTACTCGTTCACATACCTATTTGGCTAAACCGATTTAGCTAAAATTTGGTATGGAGATGACTTAGACCCTGGAACAACACATAGGCTATATTTTATCCCGGAACTCCAACCGTAGCGGAGGTTCGGACAACAGCTAGTAAATAAAATATCCAACACTGAGAGCTTAGTCTCGCATCGCTACTCTGCACTGTAGTTAAGGCAACAAAATATGCTTCAAGGCGTAATATCACTGCAATTCTGGATGCTTTCCAAAAGTTGGACAATGATACTAAGATGAGCAAGATTTCTAACAGTCAAGACTATCGATTATGTTCTTTAGAAATAGTCATAACATCGATATGCCTATCGATACTACCCATGATACCGATAGACAAAATCGATACTATGGATCAGAAACAGAACTGTCAACACTGTGCTTCTATCGCCTAAAGAAATATTTAGTTAGAATACAAAAAAAAACAAGTTAAACACTCATTTACGACGTAAATACAAAATAATAACATATTATCAAATATAAATCACAACCAATTTGAATCAGGAAACGATTCAATCAATTCCTTGAATGGATTTACGAGTGAATGCGTCTCAAAAGAGGAATTGAAAAATTGAGTTCTGATATTTAATCACATGACGAATGGGCGGGTAAAGCTATATATAACGTCAGTTACTCGATTTGGTAACAGAATTTTCCTTTAGATAATGCCATGTGTTGCCATTGCCTCTTTAAGCAAGAATTTGTTACTTTTTTACAAACTACACTACTAATAACTAGTTTTGCGAAACCAGGACTTTATTTAAGAGTGCGACAAAAAATAAACTACCTACTTAAATTTAGCAGTGATTCGTCTTATTTTGGCAAAAATGTATTGATGTTTTCAATGCACTATTTAGAACTTATGTAAAATAATAACATTTCTTATCGAACGACTGCAAAAAAATGTCAGACGATTAAAGAATGCTCTACTTTTGTAATTCAAATCCTCTCAGTTTAATAATTCATTTTAAAATAAAAAAATCCAATTTTTTTATTTAAAATTCTGATTTCAAATTATTGAAATGACAATGCCAGAACGCCATTATTCATTTGCAGAAATTCGTTTACCAATAACATCGGAATCTGTACGGAATGAACCGCAACTATACTGATTAATAGTCTCCCCTATTTAGCATTTTCCCTATTTGTAATATGAAAACTTTATTTTGTACTAAACTAGCGACCCGCCCCGTCTTCGCATGAGCATAAAAACCTTTCTCTTGAATCACTCTTCTATTAAAAAAACCGCACCAAAATCCGTTGCGTAGTTTTAAAGATTTAAGCATAAATAGGGATATAGGAACAGAGAAAGCGACTTTGTTTTAAACTATGTAGTGGTAGTGAATTAATACCTACATTAAAATATTTATTAAAAGAAATAGCACTGTGAAATTGCATACGCGATAAGGCCGCCTATTGGAAATACTCCAAATGTATGTTTTAATAAGTCTTCTATAAAGAGCGTCTCATTTTAAAATAAAAAAGGTGTTACAAAAGTATACTACTTTACTATATAACTTGCTCCTAAGGTGGTATTGAATGTACATGTGATTCAATGTACTTTATCAATGATGTAATTTCCTCATTGTATATTTTTGTTTGTTTGTAATATCTTTATTGTATAAAAAAAAATCCATATAAAACATAGAAAGTTGAACCATTAAACTATATTATTATTGGCGCAATAAAGAATTTTTGTTTTGTCTACTTACTTAACAAATGTATCGTCATTATCCGTACTGGCTTAGCCAAGTATCAAGAAAACGGTCAGCAAGCGATTCTAATTTACGCTTCGCTAACACTTGAAAGCATCCGTCACACATATCCACAGATTAAAGAAATTTGCTTTGAGACCGCGCGCGGTTCCTAATTCTTTGCACATATCGATTACTCGCTGGAAATGCCTTCTAATCGCGAGTAATCGCTCTAAGTGAGAGGCTATTCGCTGCGAATAGATACAATCGCAGCGATTTGAATTTGCCGCGGTTTGAATTGAACATGTTCCATTTTACTCGCTGCAAATGCGCACTTGTCGTGACAATTTGCTGTGTGTGTGTGTGTGTGCTCGCTGCGAATAGCCACAAAAGACAATTCTTGAATTTGCGCATCATTCTGTCGAAAACGCTCGTTTGGTGCTTGAGTGTGTGATAACAGGCAAGCAAGCATGCAGACTATATTTAACAAGTACCTAAGACTAAACAAATTAAACCATTAAATTAATCGTTTAAAACAACTTACTTACCAACAAACCAAGCTTTCAATTATCAGTAAGTACTTCTTACCTGAAAAAAAAAATGTTATTAATATTGTTTTTTTTTTTCTAAACTAATTCTACAATTTTATTTTTTAATAAACAAGTCTTGTTTTTTGTAAAGTATAAAATAGATAAACCTAAAAGATTGATATACTAATTAGGGAAGGAATCGGATTAATTCTTATACTTATTTTAAGTTTTTGATTTTGTAATATAAAGGATAAAAAAGGTATTTATTTATTTATTTTTTATAGGAAGACCAACAGCTACAATAATATTACAATAGTAAATTAACTGATATAAAACAGATGAGCCACTACAGGTCCTAAAAAGGAAGTTGAACATTAATACTAATACACGCTATAGTTACAAGTACAATATCGAAAAAATACGTAATAGGAAATCAGAATATGATGACCCAATGTTATTTTGACCAGTGGATTGTTTTGGCATATTGTTATTAACACTATATTATGTATTTTTATATATTTCTCTGTAATGGGTAAACTAGTTCGCTCTTTTAGTGGTTCTAGGTTCAATCCCCGGTCAGGGCAAGTTGCAAAATAGCCTTTTTCGCATGCTTTTTCGCATTGTATTGTATTTTGTTAGTATTAAGTTTCAAGCTTTGGGACCAATACAATCAGAATTTTCTAAACACATTTTTTTTTGTTCAGTCATCATCATAAATTTAAAAGCTAGGCTCTTGTCGGTAGAGTTCCTTCCATTTTTGTCATTTTGCCAGTACCTTTATTTCTTGATACGACATGACGTATGCTTTCTCCTTATTTGTTTCATATGTATATATTCATAATGCCTTGGTCTACCTGGACCCCTTCTTCCTTTTATCTTTCCTTCAATTATATTCTTCATCAATTCATAGTGTCGTATCAAGTACCTATTATCTAAGGTAAGCAATTTTTTCTCTATACGCTGTACTGTTAAATGCTATCAAATACAAGTCGGTATAAATTGATATCAGGTGAAGCATCCAACATTGGTCAATTTGATTGCCTTACGACAGTTCAGACGACAGATTTAATTGAATCGCCCTAATTGGAGGGTCGAAATAGGAACTAATAACGAGCGCTCTATAAATGCCCATTGAGACACAACGTTGTCAACTTCAGCGAACATTTTTTCAAGTATTTATTAATCTTCGGCTATTTTGTGTGAAAGAGTTAGAATTGAATAGCAAAAGTTTTTTAGGATTTATTTATCACAGTGAAAATTTTTTAAAAATTCCTCGTAATCGGCAACGACAAGAGTGATGAGTATGGAGGAAACGAATGAGGGTGTACGATCGTAGCAAAGCCTTTGACAAAGTAAAATATTTAGTCTCTGCGTAACGGGACGGGACTACAGAAATCAGGCGTGGCGATATGTATCTTGTTAATGTATTCAATTCAACTATTCCTAAGTGTGTATTCAAATCTAGTTAACCAGTGTAACAACGGGTACCAAATTTTTCTGGCAATTATTGGTCACTATATAACTTTAAAGCATATTCATTGGTAAAAGTTAGGCACGCGTGACAAAGGCGTGGCGATTTGGCGATATGGCGATATCGTAATAAAAATGTGTTGTTGAGTTGGCATAATAATTTGGATTCAGTCAGGAAAGTTGGATTGCCATGGTGAATGTCTATCGAAGCTTGACTGAGATGACAGATATGTGGAGACAATTTTGCACATAATCACAGTCATGCACTTGTCAGTCTGATACATTTATTTTCTCGTACTCCTTGCATCGTAATCCTCACTACATAGTGACGTGATCTCAATTGAGCATCTTTCATCTATACTTTAATACTATAATATAATAAAAAGGAAAGATTTGATTTCTTGTTTGTTTGCATTGCATAGGCTATGAAACTACTGGCTTGATTTGAAAAATTCTTTCACTGTTGGAGAGCTACATTAACCCTGAGTGACATAGGCTATGTATGTACCAAGGGTAAGGCCTAGCTAATGTACTAATATTTTGCCATTCGGTTCGGTTGCGCTAACTTTGAGCGTAAGAGCGAATCTGGTCAGAAAAGCGCATGTTACATTTCCTAAAAAATGCATTATTTGTCTTGCTGTATGTGTCCCACTGCTGGGCAAGAAAAAACTTATTACCTCATAACACAAGAGAAAACACGTATCACGAGAACCTCTTGGATGCTGGCTGAAGCATTAATTATGTTCATCGTTCGCTTCGTCAGTGTGTCACAAGACGACATAAGACGTCCAAATTACTTCGACCTATCAGCTATTTAATCGACATGGATACTTCTGAAGATTGTTAGTTGTCATGGGTCTATTAAAACTGGTTGATTCCGATGCGGTTTGAATTTCATTATTATGTTTTGGCTTTTATGTAGGTTAATTAATATTTAGATGCAAACATAGTTTCACTTAGAAAAATTGGTTATATAAGGTGAATTTAAATCAACTGCAAATACTTTAAGGGCAGATTCAGACCACAAAACTAAACAACCTTTCCAAATAAAGTTATGTAGAAATGCGAAAAAAATTTTTTGACCTCCCATTGAGAATCAGCTGATCTAGTTTAGTATGGAGAATGAAAAATAAAATTTCGTATTTCGATATAAGTTTGTTTGGAAAAGTTATTCAGTATAGTGGTCTGTATATGCCCTTAAAATATAAGCTGTAGTCTTGTTCCCGTTACGGCTCCTTTAGTTCCCACACATGATGATCATCCCCCATTTCATGTATTGCTGCCATTGTCGGAAAAACCGACTATCCTACCTTGTAAACCTCGTGTAAAATACTGTTATAAAAATGGTGATTTCGAAAAGGTTCGTAATGAGATACAGAGTTATAACTGGGCAGAGTCGTTTTCCAACCTTAGTGCTGAAGAAGCCGTTAGTTATTTTTATGAAAAAATATATATAATTATTAAAAAACATATTCCGACAAAGGTGGTAAAAACCAATATTTTTCCGAATTGGTTTACGTCTGAGTTGATTTATTTATATAAGAAGAAAAATAAGTTATGGGTTCAATTAAAGAAGTTTTATACTAAATCTAACTATCACATTTATTCTTTATTTAGAAAAAAGGTCAAATTAGTTATGGAACGCTGTTATAATAATTACATGAATAATTTAGAACAAAGACTCAGAGAAAACTCTAAAATGTTTTGGTCGTATGTTAATATGCGGAGGAAGAGCTCCGATATACCAGATACTGTAAGCTTAAATAATATTACTTCAAGTTCTCCTGCTGAAGTCTGTGGTCTCTTCTCTAATTATTTTCAATCCGTATTTGAACCTTCTACAGTACCAGAAGACTTTGAACTTAATGATATTAAATTAGATGATATTAACACTCCACTAGCTATGATTAATGAGGTTGTTATTAATAAAGATGACGTACGTAAAGCGTTACAAAATCTAGATACGACGAAAAGTTCAGGAGTGGATAATATTGATGCATATTTTCTTAAAAGCACTGCTGAGGTAATAGATGAGCCTCTCTGTCTTCTTTTTAATAAATGTTTATACGAGGGAGTTTTTCCTATAGTTTGGAAAATTGCAAGAATACACCCTGTTCACAAGGGAGGTTCAAAAAAGATTGTTGAAAATTTTAGACCAATATCGATTTTGTCCTTCATAGCAAAGCTTTGTGAGAGTCTGATTCATGAAGCAGTATATTCATGTTTGCGAGGTAATATATCACAAAATCAGCATGGCTTCATCAAGCAACGTTCAACTACAACAAATTTACTAGTTTATACAACTTATTTATTCGAAAGTTTAGACAATAGTTGTCAGGTCGACTGTGTGTATACCGACTATTGTAAAGCATTTGATAAGGTAGACCACAAAATTCTTCTTGAAAAAATTGCTTATAATGGCATTAGGGGTGATTTGTGGCGCTGGTTCAAATCATACATAATGAACTGAAGTCAAAAGGTAGTTATTAACGGGCATGAATCTGAATGTATAGGTGTGACGTCAGGAGTACCCCAAGGGTCCATTCTAGGACCACTTTTATTCATTCTATTTATTAACGATGTTGGAGAATGCTTTAAACATTGTAATTATCTGTTGTATGCTGATGACATTAAAATTTTTCACAAAATTGAAAATGACAGTGACCATGTCAAATTTCAAGAGGATTTGAATCGTTTCTCCAAATATTGTACTGACAATAAATTGGAACTTAATTTAAATAAATGCAAACAGATAACCTTTACAAAAAATATAAATATCAGTAAGTACTCATATGTTTTATGTGGTTCGGTATTAAAAAAAGTCAATGTTATAAAGGACCTTGGCGTCACACTTGACTCGAAACTTCAATTAGATGTGCACATAGAAAATATTATCAATAAAGCATTTAGGATGTATGGCTTCGTAATGAGATCTAGTATTCTATTTAAGAATTCCTCCACTTATCTATATTTGTTTAAAACTCTTGTAAGATCCCAGCTGGAGTATGCGGTTGTTATATGGAATCCTCTTTATCAGAAGTATATTGATGCATTGGAGATGATACAAAAGAAATTTTTAAGATGTATGCAATTTAGATGTGGTAAGATGCGCCTATCATATTGTGACCTTCTCAAGGAGTATAAACTATTAGACTTAAAATCAAGACGAACACAGCTTGAAGCAGCGTTGTTGTATGACATACTTCATAACAGATATGATTGTACAGATATTATCAATAACATATATTTCAAAGTTCCATTTAGATCAAATATGCGACCCACGAGGTCACGGGACCTATTCTGGACTCCATCAAGTCGAACTAATGCAGGTATCAGGAGCCCCTTGAATCGAATGGCAATGTCGTATAACAGGTTGTTTCAACATCTTGATATTTTTCTATTGAAATTTTCTACTTATAAAAAGGGAGTTATTGACAAATTGTCCGAGTTATAACCTTTCTTATTTTCTTATGAACTTTCAAAGCAACATAAGATATGATTCAGACTTGTATTAATTTTCATTAGCAGGTAAAACAGCTTGCGTGATAAAAACTTTATATTTTGCTAACTTTTACGATTTTCAATGGTGCACAAAGTAAAATGTATTTTCATACTTAATTCACAGAGTACAGGGAAACGACTGTAATAGTACATATATTTAATATCTGCCTTGATTTTTTCCCACATTTTGTTAAAACTTCTCATTGATTCGATGTGACCAGCTTCATTGGGTTCATAGTGACATTTATCCTAAGATTTTGTTATATGTATAAAATAAGACTGTGAACTTGTTTGTGGTCCATGTTAATAAATAAAAACAAAATATATATTTGCAGTTGATTTGTGTCCACCTTATATAATACCTGTTGCCAGCCAAAACTGATTTTAGGACATACTAGTTTTTCCTAGGCCAAAGAAGAATGTCCCTCGCCGGGTTTGGCAACGATTTAACTTTTTATGGCTTTTTTTTTTCGAAGCAATTGTGGGAGCGGCAGGTTAGGTTATGGTTATCTTGTGACCCTCGACTTTGATATATCACAAAAATAAAAATCTAGTTCGGCCTAGGAAAAATTATTTTGCCCTAAAATCGGGTTTGGCCGGTAACGTCTGACACCCATATTCTCAAACGTTTCCTCATGGGTCGCCTCCACTCAACCTCATTCGAGGATGCCTCATGGAAGTCCTCCAACTTTCCTTGAAAATGGTATTCTTGATTGTTTCCTTGAGGAAACTCCAGTGAGGATGAGTCAAGGAATGACGTCCCGTTTCATTTCTTTATGTCGGTAAACCGCTTAACTTTTTGACAGAAAGAGAGTTTTTGACAAAGTTTCTTTTTCAATTTTAGCTTACTGGCATAGATTTATTATAAAACAACAAAATACTTAATACACAAAGAACTTATTACAGTGGGTACAAGTTTTTTTAAATCTGGTCCTCAATAAAAGCACCTACTTTTCGTAAAACGAAACGTTCGAGGCTTCCTTAAGGTACCTCTCGACCTACCTTATATTTGACAGTTCGTTCCTCACCTCCATTGAGTAATTTCCTTAACGTGAGGAAGCTAGTGTCAATTATGAATACCATTGAGGTCGCAGTGAGGATGAGTGGAGTTTGAGGAAACGTTTAAGAATATGGGTGTAAGTGTAAATTTTAAGTGTATCATATGTATATTATGTACTGCAGAGAGCAAATAATTTTTTTATCTAACATATCTACATATTTTTTTTAGTATTCGCATGTGGTCCCATTGCCTAAGAAAAATATTTATTTCTTTTTTCGCCAATAGTTAGCGCTACAAAAATAGATTTTTTTTAAATTAAGTTAAGGTCCCGCTTATTTTACACGACTTTAAAGTATTATCATCCTACAACAACCTGATTTAGTGCTTTCTTTAATAAGTTATTAATAATCACAGTGTGGCAAATGATCGATAGAATAGATATTGTATTGGGAGGAACGTAGATTTAAAAAAAAATAGCGTCCCGCGCGCGGATTCGAACTTCTTTGGGGAGGACTCTAGTTGTACACTTTAAATCTTTGGGGAGGTCTCTATTTGTACACAAAATATCGACGCGTTTATTTGTATTGCGGTTGAATATCTGTACTACCATAGTGTTTTGTAATCTGTTTTCTTAACTAGGGGCGCTTCATGGATTTCTATACAAACCCTAACAAAGTACATAGGTATTAGGGACACAGCTTAAGGGCATAGGGATTGGCGCGTACAAACAAACAAACAAGCTCTTCAGCTCTTCATATTTGTATCTAGGTATAACGTCCTAGCTGTTCCCGCGGTTTCACCCTCCCGTGGTGTACCTATGTGTTTACAGTCTTATAACCTGCCCAAGAATCAGCTATCATATTGCAAAATAATTTTCAAATCGATTAGTACAGTCGGCTGCAGAGAAATTTTACCCCCATGCCACAAGTATCACTATTGAAAGGGGGTCATATTTCTCAGCAGCTCACTGTACTTCTAGTATTAGATTTAAAACGCAGACTTTTCATATACATTTAGACATGCTAGCGCCATCTAGCGTTCAAAACTCGCAGAAACGTCACAATCGGCGCTCTCGCTCTAAATATCCGGCTGAGAAGGACCATGTGATGTGAAGTTTCGACGGTGTTGTTATAAAACAACTAGCATAAAGCACCAGGATAAAGTTCTGATTAATTTCTTAAAGTTTCCGAGTCTACGTACCAGTTTAAAGTAAAACTTTACCGTCTTATTTTATTTAAATTTCATCTATCCCAACTAATGTGATAAATGTGAAAGGGAGTTTGTATTTTGTTTGTTTGTTACCTCTTTACGCCCTATCTACTAAACCAATCTTCCTGAAATATCGCATACTCATAGCTAGGAGTATTGAGAAGGACATAGGCAATCTCACGCGGACAAAGCCACGGGCGAAAGCTAGAATAATATTAGTCCCATGCTGAACCCTGATGACGTAGTCGACTTGTTTGCCATCACCATGACCATCATAAATTTAAGAGCTAAGCTAGGCCCTTGTCGGAGGAGGAAAAAGCTTGCAAGTGATATGTAGTGTAAAATAGAAGGCTATATCTCGCTATCATTTCAAAGTTTTTTTTTTTACTTGACTAGCGACCCGCCCCAGCTTCGCATGGGCATAAAAACCTTCCTCTTGAATCACTCTATCTATTCAAAAAAAAAACCGCATCAAAATCTGATGTCTGATGCCATCGGTTCGTCGCGCTATATGGACACTGCCACTTCAAAAAGAGCTGATCCCCTGGGCTACTTCAGCAACCTTTGCTCTACTCCTACGGATCTTCTCATTTCTGATTTGGTCTCAAAGGGAAACACCAAGCATATCCTTGTCCATTGCTAAAATGGAGAAGATTAATTTATTTTTTAAACATTTTAGCACAAAATGTTTCCTAAAACTGAACGTCATTCAGTCTAGTCGTTGACATCCGACATAGCTTTTAGTTATAGCCCATAAAAATCCTTTTATCGATGCTTACCGCAAATGGTACTATTAAACCCCTACTTTGTCATGTTTCTGAAACAAAGTAGCCATATGGTATCAGAAAAAATATCAAAATCAAAAGTTCAAAAAAGAGCTGTTTTATCACTGCTTTATCATCATTTATCGTATGTATTTATGGCTTAAAGACACGAGACCTAAATAGATTACAGAAGGTATAAAAACATCATTGACAAAACCATAGAGTAAGAAAAAAATTGCGTCGCCGCGCGCGATTCGAACTTCTTTGGACAAAACGCAAACTGATGTCTGAATATTAGATATAATAACAAATCGACACCAAATAAAATTAAATATAAAATGTATGACAAAGTATTAAAAAAATGTATAATTCATTCTAAATTAAACACATTCAAAGATCAAAGCAAAACAAAAAAAATCTGTAAAATAATTGTCCAATAGGATACAACATCCAAGGTTGGAACAAGGACCAGCTTAACGTGCCTTCCGAAGCACGGAATCATTTTTATTATCAGACAATCAGGTGATTCAAGCCTGCAATGTCCTAACCAAACTGGAAACAACTAAATAAAGTTATGATTCCCATGGGAATCGAACCTACGACCCCGGGTCAACAGGCAAACATCTTAACCACTGGCCTAGTATCCCATAACACAAGTCTCTAACTTACTTTGGGGCTAGCTCAATCTGTGTGATTTGTCCGTATATAGGTATTATTTATTTTATTCACTTATTCTTGGTTATTCTTATCACTCTCAAATTAATTTTCTCATCTTAAAGTTAAAGAGAAGTACGTGATCATTAAGACAGTATATTACGAGTACATGTTCATTGATCTTGTTATACCCATCTATTTTCTCAATCCAGCTCACATGAAAGATCGCACAATTGCACTCCGACCAATATCATTAGTGCTGCACTGCTCTGAATTCATGCTGAATCTTTTATATTTTTTAATTCAATTCAGACGTGAATCCAAATGACTACGACGAGGAACGGATTTTTTGATGAAATTTCTTTTTATTTCAGCTTTTTTTAATTTTGGAAATCTGACAATAGTACTCGCTTTTTGGTTCATTTTACTTTACAGAACGGTGTTAAATATAAAAAAGGAAAATAAAAAATCAATTTAAAAAATAAAACCGGCCGAGTGCAAGTCCGACTCGCGCATGAAGGGTTACGTAATAATATATTATACTATACAAAACGGCAAAAAAAAAAACCACGTTTGGTGTATGGGAGAACATAGGTACCTAAAAAAGTAATAAAAGTTTATTACATTCTGTTTTAGTATTTGTTGTTATAGCGGCAACAGAAATACATCATCTGTGTAAATTTTAACTATCTAGCTATCACTGTACATGAGATTCAATCTGGTGACAGACGGACGGATAGCGGTAATAGGGTCCCATTTGGGTACGGAACCCTAAAAAATAAATTAGGTAAACTAACTTAAAGCTACTTTTGGCTACTTTGACTTGGTTTTATTATGAAACTAGCTTTTGGCCTTAAACTATACCCATACAAAATTTCATCAAAATAGATCCAGCGGTTTAGCCGTGAAAAATAACAGACAGACGGTCAGAGAAACAGATAGACTTTCGAATTTATAAGTATGGAAGTATAGATTTAACCGTGGCAATTAATTTTCAAACTTAAACTTGGAAATTTATCGCAAAGCAAAGTAATGTGTAACTGCAAGACAATAAATATCTCAGAATCCTTAGATATTAAGATGTCCGCAGAAAGGTTTAAGAGATTCAAAAGAAAAGATAATTTATTTTCTAATGGTAAACTGAAAACAATTCTTTTGATGCACAAAATAAGGCACAAAATAATAAAAAGATTACAAATTTGTATTACTTCTAACATTATTTATAACAAATTATTTGTATCAACTGTGGACATTAATAAATAAATTAAAACATCCATCATCATGATTCCTTCCATGCTGGTCTGGAAAAAAAAGAAAAACAAAGAATGTACTTACCAGCTGCTTCTCTTCCCGCGCAAACCGTAAAAGTCGACTGAGGGAATCGGCGAATGGGGGAATCATGACATAGGCGATGCTAGCAACCCATCACTATTGATTTATTGTTTAAACTATCATCATGCTAAACGCATAAGGTCTTATGACACGATCACCGTGTGGGACACGATGTCCCACACGGGGTAAAGACGTGATCTCGGACGAGCCCTCAAAAATTGTAGAACCGGGATTCGAAAATAAAATGCTGGATTTCTTGATATTTTATTTTTAAGAGCACACCGAAAGACGTCTACAGATTATAGCTTTGCGCAATCCTACATATATGTTTATATGTATAAATAAAAACATGGGTTTTGAAGAAATAAAAAGTAGAAACGATATGTGTAAAAACTATTAATCATTTAAAAGAAGAAACAATGTAAGTATTCTGTATAGTAAATAACAACGCAATTTTTTTTTAAATCTATGAAATAACATAATTAACCCAAATTCACTGCGCATACCGCCATCTTCTAATAATGGCCACTTCAAAATGGCGTAATTAAATTGACAGATGACATACGCGGTTCCAAGATGGCGCCAAAAATAATAAGAATACAGATGTTGTGTTTCTTTTATTTCGAGTTTACACTTTATATTAAAAATTATGGAGTTTGTTTGTTTGAATGCTTAATACTTTAGAACTGATGGTCGGATTTGAAAAAAAACTTTCTGCATTTGATAGCCTGATTTTTGTAAAAGATTTATAGTCTTAAACATGCCACGAGTGAATAAAACCACGGAAAACAGCAAGTATGTTATGAAATCGGTGCAATAAACAAAGAAAATATATAAGTATACACACGCGAAGAAGATATTTGCTGCCTCGCTGCTACACTACCTACATACCTACCTAATATTATTAATACCTAATATTTCAATGGCAACCATTGAAATATTAGGAATTAAACATATTTTATTATCAGGCTTTTGCCTGAAGACCCTGAAGTTATAGGTTCGATTCTTTTAAAAAGCATATAGAGTTTGCATAAGACATTGTGGATGCTCCCGGTCTATTTCTAAAACCATTTCGAGGATTAGGAAACAATTTGCTGTAATAAAATTTTTAATAAGCACGTATTTTTAGAGATAATGACAAAAAACCCAATAACCTTTGATTTCATAAATTTCAACGGGTCAACGTGTGACGTAAGCGGCTTGCTCAATTTTTTCAGTAAGTTGGGAGCTTAAGACACTTTGTACACATTGTTTGTATTTGTATTCAACATGTATAATTTGTATGATAATGGTAAAATAAAGAGTATATCTATCTATCTTAAGAATTATAATAATACTCTTTTGCCCTAATACTCAAACGTTATTCAATTTTTAGAGCTGTTCAAGTATCATGCTGTCACTGTCATATCGTTGATGTTCAGGGCGACAGCATGATAGGTACTGAGCAGTTCTTAAAACTGAGTAGCGTTAGTGTTTGGGTATTCGGGCGTTTGCTTGGCAGTACTGCGAGCACAAGTCATTCAAATAGTCATATTCTGTCATTATCATATTTTTTAGTTAACATATCGTCACCATTGTTATTATTTTTAAAACTTAATAAAAAATGATATACAAATTAAAGAATTTTGTCGTTAAAATCATATCTCTAAAATGGTCTATTAAATCGAAAAAACACATAAAAATCGAAAAAAAAATGCTTTTAGCATTAAGTTCGCCTATTGTGCTATACAACTGTATTTTGTACAATAAAGTTTAAATAAATAAATAAATAAAATCACTATCATATTTTTTTTGGACTAGCCAATTATTCTATCAAACTTTTCTGTGTTCTTTTTATTTTTGTTAGCTCCGTTTTGCGGCCAGTATCCAGAAATAGTGCCCTATTTCCCGAATGGCCTTATTTCGACTTGCGATAGCATAGTTTTAATCAAATCGTATAATGCTTGCTAAGAACAGAAACTTGTTCGAAAACATGTACCGCCACTGTAAACTTTCGATTGGTTTTTGCTCTATCGAAATATTGAAGTCTAAAAATTAAACTGTATTTTGTTTGAAATTTGATAATTGGGCAGGGCTCGGAAATATGGTTAAAATAAATAAACCAGCTCGTAAGCTAAGCTAGTACCCAACCTATACTAATATAATAAAAAGGAAAGATTTGATTGTTTGTTTCTTTGTATCGAATAGGCTTCGAAACTTTTGGACTAAATTGGAAAATTCTTTCACCGTCGGAAAGCCACACTATTCCCGAGTGAGCTATAGGCTATGTTGTACCACGGGCGAAGCCGGGGTGGACTAGTAGTAGGTATATATATTTTGGATATGATTGGAACATCAACAGACAATAACAGTAGAGAATATGACAAAGCTCTTTCAATAAATCGCAATAATATGACTGGAGGAAACATAATTGACAGCTGAATTGCTGGCTTGGATCGCGTCGAATGACAGAGATAAAAAATAATATTATAGAGTGGGTCTGGCATAGCGATCACGTACTGGCAAGGCAGATACAGCGTGATGGTCCGACGGGGTTGCTTTTAATCTACGGAGAAGAGTCACTGGTTTGGCTTGCAAGTCTTTTGTCAGAATTCACCAATTCAAAAAGAAAACTACTTACTTTATTATTCGAACCGTGGTGTGAAAGAACCCATTCAAAAAGAGCTATTCGGCGATTCGCACCGCGGTTCGAATCGCTTGTGGTGCGAAACCACGAAAGATCCAACGTTTCACACAGAAAAAATTAGGCGGGGAATTTGATTGCGTCATTAATTGCCACTGTTATTGGTCGATAATATTAGGTGGCTTTGTTGTAAACTACGTAATACATTTCTAATAAGGTGTGGTGTGGTTTACATGTATGAGTTGAAGGTAAGAAGAGAGAAAACGCTGCCACACTCATCCTGGAATTAAATCCGCGTCAAAACATTTCTATACGGATAATTTATCTGTTCTGTAAGAAGAGTTATGTCCAGCAGTGAAGGTCTTGTGGCTGAAATTAATACAAGAAGTTGCTAATACGTTGTTATCATGGAGTGCCATCTTCGAATTGAAGTTTGGAGGTTAGTAAACGAAAACCCTCGCGGCTATGGGCCGCTATTTTCAGTTGATTGTATCTAAGTCCGGTCCAAACCTTTATGTCGTCAAACTACTTTCTATACGTTATTATGTGTTGATGTTGAGTTATTGTTACACAGCTTGGCGATATTCTTAGTTTGTCGCAACCTGTGTAAACATTTTTACATTTTTTGGAGAAATTAATAAAGAAATAATAATATTTAAAAAATTACAAGTTCGGATTCCGATGGTCTTAGTTACACAGTTTGATGATATTCTTAGTTTTTCGCAACCTGTGTAAACATTTCCATAGTTTTTGGAGAAATAAAAAAAAATACACGTTCGGAAACGATGGTCTTTTTGAAAGATCTTCAAAGCTTATTTGACCACCTTATTTAATAAAGTTGGTTCCTTAAGGGTTGTATGTATGGATTTTGACCACGGTGCTAAGGATTTGTTTACGTATAACATTTCTGTAGTCCTAACCTAATCTTGGTGCAATAAAAAGATTTAATTAACTGACAAATATTGCCTGAGACATATCTATCTTGTTATCCGATATCTATGGACACAGTAATATTGGCGAAATGACGAAGCATTTCCCGCTACATACTTACCTACATAGATCTTTGCATGGTATTTTACCAACATAGTATTGAAAGTCAATACATTTCGTTTTATTTAATCAAAATAAAAAAGTAATTTCGAATCTTTTGTATTTTATATTTAGCACAAATTTTGTGCGTTTGTATATCCGGTAAAGTACCTTTACGAAAATTACTTGTATAAAAAACCTTTGGGAGCACCTATGTTTCATACGTAATAAAACAATTAAGTACTTTACCATAATAGGTGCATATTACGTGAGGCCGAGAGGCGGTTCCGAAGAACTCTGGGTGTGCATGGTCGATTGATCGTATCGTCTACACGAAATGATGACTATTTTCCCCTGTAACTTTTTGCGCCGCACAGCTTTTCTGTTTCTCCCAATGGTTGACTGGTAGAGATTGCTCTTAGCATAAAGTCCGCCAATAGGCTACTTGACTCATATCAATTTTGATGCAACTAATGTTTATTTCTTACAGTATTTTACCCACGAAACCGAAATATATTGATCTTAGCTAAAAAAATGCAAGATGGCATTATAATATCAATCCAAATTTACTTAAAATTCGGAACTAACAAAACGTGTGTCGGTCACCATCGGTTATGATATGACGCTACCATTCTGGTAAACTCATGATTTTCCTGCGACTCTGTGGCTCTTCGCAAGAATCAAGTCTCAAAAATAGCACCTTACAGAATAATTACGTCACAAAACTCTGCAAAAATGCGTTTTCCATAGCATGCTAAAAGTGAACTTTTGAAATTAAATTTTACTGCCTTAGAGGGCTCGGGAAAATATGGAAAAAATGGTTTCAATCTAGAATAATTATTGTAAACAAAAACAAAATACAGTCAACTAGCCCATTGTAGTACACTGAGTGGACTCGCACACTCGAAGGCGACGATTGGTGCCAATGGCACCTGGTGGCATAGGAAGGTCTGTAGGTATAACAGAACACAGACAAGAACAATAATAGGAGCTCTGACCGGACATTTTGAAAACCGCAGTCACCTCTTTAAACTTAAACTTGTCGAAAGCCCCGAATGTAGGGCATGTGCAAAAGCAGAGGAGTCCATGAGCCACATTTAGTGTTGCTGTGACTCACTGGCCAGCAAGCGAATGAACCTCTTTGGAGCAGCGTACCCTGACCTGGAGGACTATAGGCACTTCGCACCAGGCGATGTTCTGAAGCTCATGCAGTCCTTCTTCAGAAATCCCTGTGTGGGTGAGTAAGGGATGGGGTAAGTACAAAAGGACCCAAAGGTTCGTCGTGCTTCCTTTAATTTAGGACCCATATTTAAGATAAGATAAGATAAGCCCATTGTAGTAAAGTATTTTGTCCTTATGGAACAATAAAGTTTTAATAAATAATGACGACCTGATGGTTATAGGTATATTGAAGAAACTAGCACGCGCACTAAACCACTGGCAACAGTTAGTAATAAATAAAAATGTAGAAATACCCTATTTTTTTGATTTTTTATATCAATTTGTCAAAATAACAGGGGTTGGCGGCAGAGTCACGCGTTTCTATCGACTCCGATATTTGTTTTGATAAATTGATATAAAAAAGGGTTGTAACATAATATATAAAAAGTGATGAAATATTGTTTTATATTAAAGGTACAGTAAGAGACCGGGTAAAGTGAAAATTCATGAAGAGGCTTATACGGGTGACACTGGGCTCCCCGAACAAAGCCAGGGCGAGAAACTACTCATTACTTTGCCTCTTAAAAACAAATTGAGTATATTTTCTGAAATTCTCTGGAATTAATTAACAAAATATATAATGAAACTTTCCCTTGCCAATCTTCGTAACCTAAAATTTACGACCTAAGATGATTCTGAGGCTGAAACCGAAACCGTTTTCAACAATATCCATACTAATATTATAAATGGGAAAGTCTGTCTGTCTGTCTGTCTGTCTCTCTGTCTGTCTGTCACCTCTTCACGGCTAAACTGCTGGACCGATTGTGATGAAATTTGGTAGGGATGTAGTTAACGGCCTGGGGTCAAACATAGGCTACTTTTGGGCGCGATATAACCGAGTCCCACGCGGGCGGAGCCGCGGGCAACAGCTAGTAGAGGTATAAATCATAAATTATACGCCGCCATGACACCACCGCGACGCCATCTGGCGGCAATATTCTAGTAATTAAACGTTAAGGATTATTTTGAGGCCGGTACAAAGTTTAGAGTATCAAACCAACCGGAGTGGCCATACTGACAGGCGACCTCAGTCAAAAGTATAAGACTGCCGGTGAGCGTGTATTTTTTGCTTGTGTTTGATAATTTCCGTAAGTCGATAAGTCCCAGTGTGTGTGCAACAACGTGTTTGAATAATGCATTAGTGTTTATTCTTATCGTGTTTCCTAACTCCGAGTGCAAAATGTGGCAGATAGTGACTTTTCTAGTGACTAGTGACTAGTTGACTTAATAACTGTGCGTGGCATCTCCAGCTAGAATAATGCTCTGAGGTACAAAGTCGCTCGCTCGAGCGAAATTATTATATTATAGTACTCGTTCAAATATCTCTAACCATTATTATTATATTAATTTGTTTATTTTTAATTTATTAATATATAGCTGCACCCCGCGGTGCTACCTGCGATTTATCATACACAGCAGCGCCATCTACTTTATAAAGTACCATTTTTATTGAACCAACTCGCGTACTTTTCTGGACAAAAATATCCTATGTGTTAACCTAATGTATAATTTACCTCCATACAAAATTTCATAAAAATTGACCCAGCGCAGGCAGCCGTTTGAACGTGAAGAAGTAACAAATCCATACTAATATTATAAATGCGAAAGTCTGTCTGTCTGTCTGTCTGTCTGTCTGTCTGTCACCTCTTCACGGCTAAACGGATGGACCGATTGGGATGAAATTTGGTAGGGATGTAGTTAACGACCTGAGGTCAAACATAGGCTACTTTTGGGCGCGATATAACCGAGTCCCACGCGGGCGGAGCCGCGGGGAACAGCTAGTAAATAAATAAATAATAAATATATAGGGACAAATCACACAGATTGAGTTAGCCCCAAAGTAAGTTCGAGACTTGTGTTATGGGATACTAACTCAACGATACTATATTTTATAACAAATACATATATAGATAAACACCCAAGACCCAGTTCAATCAGAAAAAGATCATTTTTCATCTTGACCTGACCGGGGATCGAACCCGGGGCCTTCTGAGTAGCGGTCAGGCATGTTAACCATTACGCCACGGAGGTCGTCAAACATACAAACAACTTTCGCCTTTATAACATTAATGGTATCTCAGATCACATCAATGTGATCTGAGAATGGTATTAATGTAATAATTATATTATTAAAAAATTGAATTGCAATTCATCACGGGAACGCAGCCAGTGTTTTTGGTTTGATTTTAAATTAAGATTAGTTTTTAGATTTTTAATTATTAATTTTTTAAGTTATTTTTAAGATTAGTTTTTAAGGTTGTTCAGAAGTTGTCAAAATTATAAATTAACTAGCGACCCGTCCCGGCTTCGCATGGGCATAAAAACCTTCCTCTTGAATCACTCTATCTATTAAAAAAATCCGCATCAGAATCCGTTGCGTAGTTTTAAAGATTTAAGCATACATAGGGATATAGGGACAGAAAAAGCGACTTTGTTTTATACTATGTAGTGAATAGTGATAGTGAAGTGATTTTTTTTTCGAGTGGCAGTATTCTGTTATCTGCGGTCTGGACAACAACAAACAATAAAGACATACCCAAGTCGTTCCAACAACACATTAACTATTCAATTTATGCAATGCACTAAGTTTTAAGTCCTATGTTCGCTTAAAGCACTTACAACTTACAAGTTACACTAAAGGCTCTCTGGCCACACTTTATGGACACTTTATGTTGAGAATTCCTAAATTTATTGTTCACAAAGCAAACAGGCATAAGGCACGTGCGACGGAAAATTAAAAAAAAAGTGCGGCGCTCGGGTACAGCCGCGGTAAAGCTATTGTATAGCATTTTTATCAACTTATGCAATCATTACGAACGTTTGGCCGAGCTACATGGTAGGCAGAGTTAGATTTTATTTTCGTAATGAAATTTCTTGATTCGGTCGCCGCGCTCAAAGCCCGCGATAAAAGGCTTTCATTAAAAGCTATGCAATAGCCATAGGTTAAAAAAAAAGCGTCAAATCCGCGCGCGTTTCGAACTTCTTTGGCAATAGCTTAAAAACTTTAAAATATTTTTTCACAAATTAAAGGAAAAATCTTCCAGTCGGTCCTTCTGTAAATCCTTGGGGGAGGCCTATGTCCAGCAGTGGACAACCTGCGGCTGAAATGATGATGATGAAAGTAAAACCTATTTATAAAAGTCTAATTTCCGAATTCTCAAACGCTACTTAATTTTGAGAGCTATTTTCATATAGTTCAGCGCGACAGCATGATACTTGAGTAGCTCTCAAAATTGAGTAGCGTTTGAATATTTAGGCGTAATACAGTTAGAATTATTGAGAAGGACATAAAGTACCTTTCATCCAGCGAAAAAGGACTGATCCCGAGAAAAAATCAAGCGGACGAAGCCGGTGAATGGTAGTAGTGAATAACTGTAATTCATCAGACGAATGCCAAATATAACGAAATAACACAATCGACTCAGTAAGCTCGATAGCATAAAGCGGGGTATGCGTGTTTCCCATAGAACTAGGAACGCGGCTTTTTTTTAATCTATGGTGTTTCCTATGTATGTCAAGTGAGTGACCCGTTATTTGATCCCACTTATAACAGTCCCGCGGGATCGTTTGGCCGAAAGCAATATATTCAAAAGTAGCTGTTGCCCGTGACTTCGTCCGCATGAATTTCCCTGAGGAACAGTGCTTTTAGGGTTCCGTACAAAAATGAAAAAACGGAACCCTTATAGGATCACTCGTGCGTCTGTCTGTCCGTCAGTCTATCCGTCTGTCACAGCCAATATCTCCGAACCTACTTGAACCAAAACAGATAAAATTTGATAGGATGACGTAGTCCTGTGAACCAAACACAGATGTGCAAAGTAATTTTTTTTTTCTCTATTTCCTAAATACTTCTAAGTATATGCGAAATTACTGGTTTTGCTTTAAATATAGTTAATGGGATGAGAAAATGCACTACCTATTAGTACGCGTGTTTTCAATTATGTACTACCGTAACCTGTATTATATTTACATACATACCCCGTTAAATCAAAACTTTTATTTTGGTTGCCAACATCGTAGTCGGTTAAAAAAATTCTAAGCTATACATGCGTTTGAATTCTTTATATTTTGTTACCGCACGAGGGGCGTATACGATATTTCTATGTCAGCTCCATTGATACGTAAGCGTGATAAAGACTGCGAATGGAGCTAGTGGATATAAAAATACTTTGCCACAGAAATGAGAGTATTTTATTACACCTGTCTCAAAGGATACTTAGATAATCGAGAAAGTGATATTACAGTTCTGTACATAAATTTTATATACCTATAGGTTTTAGTCATCACTACATAACATAGTATAAAACAAAGTAGCTTTCTCGCAACGGATTTTTATGCGTTTTTTTAATAGATAGAGTGATTCAAGAGGGAAGTTTTTATGCCCATACGAAGCCGGGGCGGGTCGCTAGTAAATACTAAATAATTATTTAAGTAATGTAGGCTACATTTGGATCATGTTTAGCCAACTACGCACACCACCGAATTAACACACACACACCAAAACCGCTTCAGTGATTGGGCCAGAACTACAAAAGATTGAATGTGATTGGGTATGGGTAAGACATCAAAATGGAGCTTGTTGATTATGACATCAAGCTACAATTCAATATAATGTTGCTTCATAGGATATCTTTATCCATGAGGAGAGCCTATTGCCTCTAACGAAAACATCAGATTTTAACAATCTCATCGATTGAGATAATTTTGTCCACGTGCTAAAATGTGGATTTAGCCATATGACCCTACGCTCTGTATGGGTATACCGGTACGGGATAACGTGATTATATATATACCTTATTTATTGGAAATACACAAACAAATATAACATACACTAACATATACAATAACTTAAACAAATATAACATACACTAACATATACAATAACTTAAAAAAAAAACATAGGGAATCTCACGCGGACAAAGCCACGGGCGAAAGCTAGAATAATATTAGTCCCATGCTGAACCCTGATGACGTAGTCGACTTGTTTGCCATCACCATGACCATCATAAATTTAAGAGCTAAGCTAGGCCCTTGTCGGAGGAGGAAAAAGCTTGCAAGTGATATGTAGTGTAAAATAGAAGGCTATTTCTCGCTATCATTTCAAAGTTTTTTTTTTTACTTGACTAGCGACCCGCCCCAGCTTCGCATGGGCACAAAAACCTTCCTCTTGAATCACTCTATCTATTCAAAAAAAAAACCGCATCAAAATCTGATGTCTGATGCCATCGGTTCGTCGCGCTATATGGACACTGCCACTTCAAAAAGAGCTGATCCCCTGGGCTACTTCAGCAACCTTTGCTCTACTCCTACGGATCTTCTCATTTCTGATTTGGTCTCAAAGGGAAACACCAAGCATATCCTTGTCCATTGCTAAAATGGAGATGATTAATTTATTTTTTAAACATTTTAGCACATAATGTTTCCTAAAACTGAACGTCATTCAGTCTAGTCGTTGACATCCGACATAGCTTTTAGTTATAGCCCATAAAAATCCTTTTATCGATGCTTACCGCAAATGGTACTATTAAACCCCTACTTTGTCATGTTTCTGAAACAAAGTAGCCATATGGTATCAGAAAAAATATCAAAATCAAAAGTTCAAACAAGTGCTATTTTATCACGGCTTTATCATCTTTTATCGTGTATATTTATGGCTTAAGGACACGAGACCTAAATAGATTACAAAAGGTATAAAAAACATCATTGACAAAACCATAGATTAAAAAAAAATTGCGTCGCCGCGCGCGATTCGAACTTCTTTGGACAAAACGCAAACTGATGTCTGAATATTAGATATAATTACAAATCGACACCAAATAAAATTAAATATAAAATGTATGACAAAGTATTAAAAAAATATATAATTCATTCTTAATTAAACACAGGTAAAAATACATTCAAAGATCAAAGCAAAACAAAAAAAATCTGTAAAATAATTGTCCAATAGGATACAACATCCAAGGTGGGAACAAGGACCAGCTTAACGTACCTTCCGAAGCACGGAATCATCTTTATTATCAGCCTGCAATGTCCTAACCAAACTGGAAACAACTAAATAAAGTTATGATTCCCATGGGAATCGAACCTACGACCCCGGGTCAACAGGCAAACACCTTAACACGACTTAAAGACAAAACGTGAAGATTTGACAATAAAACAAATGTAATAGAACACAAATATCATATGTTATCCAAAATAAACAAACAATATATATAGGGTCGAGGGCGAAAAAAATAAATGATTATTGGTTTTTATTGATTACTAGCGAACCGCCCCGGCTTCGCATGGGCATAAAAACCTTCCTCTTGAATCACTCTATCTATTTGACGACCTCCGTGGCGTAATGGTTAACATGCCTGACCACTACTCAAGAGGTCCCGGGTTCGATCCCCGGTCAGGTCAATATGAAAAATGAGCTTTTTCTGATGGTCTTGGATGTTTATATGTATATGTATTTGTTATAAAATTTTAAAAGGTCTCGCAATACTGTAACGTCAGGTAAACCAGACGAACCGGCTTCAGTACAAAAATAATATGGATACACACAAATTTGTTACATTTAATTGCAAAAATATTAAACGCTCAATGGAAAATGTGCGTCATTTATGTAAGACGTCCGATATTATTGGGCTGCAGGAGACATGGTTATTTACTGAAGAAATGCCCTTGTTAAACACCATCAGCAGTGACTTCAGCAGTACCGGTGTGTCCGGGATGGACACGGAGGCGGCGGCGGGCGTACTACGAGGCCGGCCGTACGGAGGTGTGGCACTGCTGTGGAGGCACAGTGTTTTTCAAAATGTGGTCGTAATCGAGTGCGATAATCCGCGTATTTGTGCTATAAAGGTAGTGCTAAATGAAAGGTCTTTCTTAGTGCTGTGCGTGTACATGCCTACAGATGAAAAAGTGAATTTGGCGGAGTTTACGGATGTCCTAAGCTCGGTGAGTGCCATTATAGACAGCTCTAGTGTTGACTGTGTTTACATGTTGGGAGACTATAATGCTCATCCTTACGAACAATTCTATTATGAATTGTTGAACTTTTGCGCCGATCAAGACTGGTCTTGTGTCGACTTTGAAAGATTAGGTATATCTTCTAACACTCACACATATGTAAGTGAGATAAACGGAGCGAGGCGATGGCTGGACCACTGTTTAGTCGCAAAATCAGCAGTTAATTCTATCCAGAATGTGTATGTTTTGTATGACGTATTTTGGTCCGATCATTACCCTCTGGTACTGGAATGTAACTTGAATATTATTTTACCTACCAAACATTTCGTCAACTCTCACTGTTCAGATAGGGTTATATGGGGAGAAAGGACACCTGCACAGATCGATATATATCAAAATGAATGTCATAAAAGGTTGAAAAGTATTGACTTCCCTTTCGTATTGCACGACTGTTGTGATAGAATGTGTAACGATAACGGTCATAAATATGTTATAGATAGGTTGTATAATGATATAGTACAAGCCCTTAAAGATTCTTCCATATTGGGGCGTGATAATAACAAACCTAGAAAAAAGACTATAGCGGGCTGGAACAAACATGTTGCCGAGGCTCACCGGATGGCCAGGCTGAAATTCCAGATTTGGGACTTGCAGGGTAAACCTGCAACCGGTATCGCGTTTTCGGAAATGTGTGAGGCTAGGAAAATATTTAGATCTCGTTTAAAATGGTGTCAAAATCATGAGACCCAGATTAAAATGGATATTCTGGCCTCACATCACTCCAATAATGACTTCCGCTCCTTTTGGAAACATACCAACAGGTTGCAATGTAAGCCGGGTCAGCCCGTGAGCGTCGGCGGTGTGACCGAGCCGACGACTATTGCTAATCTGTTCGTCGATCACTTCACTGTAAAGTCGCCTCTCGGGCCATCTCAGGCGACGCTAAATGTTGAGCCCGATGTGGATAGGAGAGTTTCCTTCTCAGCCAAAGACATAGCTACCGTTATAAAATCTATGTCTAGAGGTAAGTCTCCAGGCCACGACGGGCTCAGTATTGAGCACCTTAAGTTTGCTGGCCCGCACCTTCCAAGAGTTCTGTTTTTGCTTTTTAATATATGTGTGGGTCACGGTTACATGCCGGCCGACATGATGAGTACAATAGTCGTGCCAATAGTCAAAAACAAAACGGGCGATCTTGCGGATAGAAAAAATTATAGACCCATTTCATTGGCAACTGTAATATCGAAAGTATTTGATAGTGTGCTTAATACACAGTTAAATAATTTTGTTAAACTGCATGACAATCAGTTTGGGTTTAAACCCAAATTGTCAACAGAAAGCGCGATACTGTGTCTTAAGCACACTGTCAATTATTATACGGAACGCAACACACCAGTCTTCGGGTGCTTCCTGGACCTATCGACGGCTTTTGACCTGGTTTCTTACGACATTCTATGGGAAAAACTTGAAAAGGCTAAGTTACCTGTAGAACTTATAAATATTTTTAAGTATTGGTATGGGAACCAGGTCAATAGGGTGAGATGGGGAGGGGTCCTTTCTGAGTCATACAGGTTGGAGTGCGGGGTGAGGCAGGGGGGGTTATCCTCGCCTACGCTCTTCAATCTGTATGTGAATGAGCTGATAGAGGAGCTCAGCGGCGCCAGTGTCGGTTGTTGTATAGACGGTGTCTGCGTGAACAACATCAGCTACGCGGACGACATGGCGCTGCTGAGTGCGTCTATCTGTGGCCTGCGGACGTTGGTGACCAAATGCGAATCGTACGCACTCTCACACGGCTTGGCCTATAATGTTAAGAAGAGCCAAGTTATGGTCTTTGGGGCCGGGAGTCAAAAATATGACCGAATACCACCGGTTACACTAAATAACTGTGTATTACAAAGAGTATACACTTTTAAATACCTTGGTCATGTGTTGACTCCCGACCTCAAGGACGATAATGACATTGAGAGGGAACGGAGGGCGTTGTCAGTGAGAGCATGTATGCTGGCTCGCAGGTTTGCTGGCTGTTCACGAGAGGTTAAAATAACCTTATTCAGAGCTTTTTGTACATCGTTTTACACGTGCAGCCTGTGGGCTAGATACACTCAAAAAGCTTATAGCGCCCTTCGTGTACAGTTCAACAACGCATTCAGGGTGCTGCTGGGGCTGCCACGCTTCTGTAGCGCGTCAGGGATGTTCGCGGAAGCCCGAGTGGATTGCTTCTACGCAACCATGAGGAAGAGATGCGCGTCTCTGGTACGCAGGGTGCGGGGGAGCGGCAACAGCATCCTGAATATGATCGCGAGAAGACTGGACAGCCTCCATGTTAACCATTGCTGTGCCATAGCTGGGGGGATGGTGCAGAAATGGCCTTTTTAATAAATAAATGTTCTCGTTGTTTTATACTAACCTTAGACATAAGTTTTTTACTAACATAATGAGTCACTGTTACTTAAAATAAATTTATTTATTCATTCATTCAAAATATAGTATCGTTGAGTTAGTATCCCATAACACAAGTCTCTAACTTACTTTGGGGCTAGCTCAATCTGTGTGATTTGTCCGTATATAGGTATTATTTATTTTATTCACTTATTCTTGGTTATTCTTATCACTCTCAAATTAATTTTCTCATCTTAAAGTTAAAGAGAAGTACGTGATCATTAAGACAGTATATTACGAGTACATGTTCATTGATCTTGTTATACCCATCTATTTTCTCAATCCAGCTCACATCAGGTCGCACAATTGCACTCCGACCAATATCATTAGTGCTGCACTGCTCTGAATTCATGCTGAATCTTTTATATTTTTTAATAAAATTCAGACGTGAATCCAAATGATTACGACGAGGAACGGATTTTTTGATGAAATTTCTTTTTTTTTCAACTTTTTTTAATTTTGGAAATCTGACAATAGTACTCGCTTTTTGGTTCATTTTACTTTACAGAACGGTGTTAAATATAAAAAAGGAAAATAAAAAATAAATTTAAATAAATAAAACCAGCCGAGTGCGAGTCCGACTCGCGCATGAAGGGTTACGTAATAATATATTATACTATACAAAACGGCAAAAAAAAACCACGTTTGGTGTATGGGAGAACATAGGTACCTAAAAAAGTAATAAAAGTTTATTACATTCTGCTTTAGTATTTGTTGTTATAGCGGCAACAGAAATACATCATCTGTGTAAATTTTAACTATCTAGCTATCACTGTACATGAGATTCAATCTGGTGACAGATGGACGGATAGCGGTAATAGGGTCCCATTTGGGTACGGAACCCTAAAAAATAAATTAGGTAAACTAACTTAAAGCTACTTTTGGCTACTTTGACTTGGTTTTATTATCAAACTACCTTTTGGCCTTAAACTATACCCATAAAAATTTCATCAAAATAGATCCAGCGGTTTAGCCGTGAAAAATAACAGACAGACAGTCAGAGAAACAGACAGACTTTCGAATTTATAAGTATGGAAGTATAGATTTAACCGTGGCAATTAATTTTCAAACTTAAACTTGGAAATTTATCGCAAAGCAAAGTAATGTGTAACTGCAAGACAATAAATATCTCAGAATCCTTAGATATTAAGATGTCCGCAGAAAGGTTTAAGAGATTCAAAAGAAAAGATAATTTATTTTCTAATGGTAAACTGAAAACAATTCTTTTGATGCACAGAATAAGGCACAAAATAATAAAAAGATTACAAATTTGTATTACTTCTAACATTATTGATAACAAATTATTTGTATTTACTGTGGACATTAATAATTAAATTAAAACATCCATCATCATGATTCCTTCCATGCTGGTCTGGAAAAAAAAGAAAAGCAAAGAATGTACTTACCAGCTGCTTCTCTTCCCGCGCAAACCGTAAAAGTCGACTGAGAGAATCGGCGAATGGGGGAATCATGGCATAGGCTATGCTAACAACCCATCACTATTGATTTATTGTTTAAACTATCATCATGCTAAACGCATAAGGTCTTATGACACGATCATCGTGTGGGACACGATGTCCCACACGGGGTAAAGACGTGATCTCGGACGAGCCCTCAAAAATTGTAGAACCGGGATTCGAAAATAAAATGCTGGATTTCTTGATATTTTATTTTTAAGAGCACACCGAAAGACGTCTACAGATTATAGCTTTTCGCAGCAATCCTACATATAAATAAAAACATGGGTTTTGAAGAAATAAAAAGTAGAAACGATATGTGTAAAAACTATTAATCATTTAAGAGAAGAAACAATGTAAGTATTCTGTATAGTAAATAACAACGCAATTTTTTTTTTAAATCTATGAAATAACATAATTAACCCAAATTCACTGCGCATACCGCCATCTTCTAATAATGGCCACTTCAAAATGGCGTAATTAAATTGACAGATGACATACGCGGTTCCAAGATGGCGCCAAAAATAATAAGAATACAGATGTTGTGTTTCTTTTATTTCGAGTTTACACTTTATATTAAAAATTATGGAGTTTGTTTGTTTGAATGCTTAATACTTTAGAACTGATGGTCGGAAAAATCTTTCTGCATTTGATAGCCTGATTTTTGTAAAAGATTTATAGTCTTAAACATGCCACGAGTGAATAAAACCACGGAAAACAGCAAGTATGTTATGAAATCGGTGCAATAAACAAAGAAAATATATAAGTATACACAAGCGAAGAAGATAGCAAAAAAGCAAAAAATCAAAAAAAAAATCAAAAATTGTTTATTTCGGTAAGTAGCACAGTTACAATAGATAGTAGTTGGAGCCTACTTTTAAGTATGAAAATACTTGTGCCAGTAGGCTCCGCTCCTCCATAACGCTATATATTGTACCTACCAGGTAAAAAATATTACTAAAAAATACAAACAAAACAAATATTTCAGTTGCGTGCGTGAGGATGTGTGTGTGAGTGTGTGTGTGTATGAGGGTGTGTTTGAGTGTGTATGTGTGAAAGTGAGAGGGAGTGTGTCTGTGTGTGTAAGGGTGTGTGTGTGTGTGAGAGGGTGTGTGTGTCTGTATTTTCTTACATTTTTATTAAATATTATGTGTTATATAAATTTTCATTACTATTGAAGATCTCCATTTCATCATAGCTCAATGGTTTTAGCCAGTTTATTAGAAGTAGTTTACATTCACGTGAAGTTTTGTTATATATTTTTAATTCCGTATTAATTTCATTATATATTTTAGCAGAGCGACCATTGTATTGAACTCTTGCAAATTCCGTCTTATAAAAGGGAACACGTGCTGGGTTCTGTATTCTTTTACCAGCAATTTGTGAGTTATAAGGTAAGGTTTTGTGTTTCTTTAATAGCATTTGAAGTACGTATAGCTTTCTAATTGATAATAAATCACATGTTTGATAGAGATCACTTGTCGATAAGTTCTTTGTTTAAAGTACATCACCTTCAGGAGGTATCTTTATGCTCTTTCAACTTCTAGGCTCCACCCCATATCGGGATACAATATATTATGATAGATTGAACTAGGGAGACGTAAATATTGTTAAGAAGTGTTTGTGGAACTATATGTCGAAGAGTTTTGAAAATCCATACAAATTTACGTATTCTTCCCGATAGTTGCTCTATTTGGGGATACCAAGAGAGATTTTGATCTACTACTACGCCCAAGTATTTAGTTTGGTTCATCTTAGCAATAGAGGGGCAATTACAATTTGGAGTTATGTCACAGGAGTGAATTTTAATGTCAAAATTTTTGGAAGGCTGTGTGTTATTATATATACTAAAACAAACATAGTTGGTTTTGGTGGTATTTAGTGTAAGGAGATTATTTTTCAGCCAAGCCTGCACCTGAGCCATCCCGTTTTCAGCGTTTTGACGTGCAATTTCCCAGTTTGAACCAGTGAACACTATAGCGGTATCATCTGCATATGCGAATATTTTTGCATTCTTTAATGCCATATTGCACAGGTCATTAATGTAAATGAGAAATAAAGTCGGGCCGAGTACGCCTCCTTGCGGAACGCCATAAATTACACTTTGTCCTTCACTTATACAGTCATTTAGCTTTACTTTTTGAATTCGGTTTGATAGATAGTCTCTGAAAATAGCCAATTGTTCACCCCTAATACCGATTTTTTCTAATTTTGTTAACATGATGGAAATAGAGACGGTATCAAATGCCTTCTTAAGATCAATGAAACAAGATAAGCACTTTACACCTTTATCTAAGTTATCAATTATGGCTGAGGTCAGGGAAGTCACCGCGTCTTCAGTGGAAATTCCCCTTCTAAAACCAAATTGTGAGGTAGAAAGTATATTGTAGGTTTCAAGGTAATTTAAAAGTCTGATATTGAGTAATTTTTCCATTATTTTTGCCAAAACTGTAATAACTGATATAGGCCTGTAGTTATTGATATCGTCTCTACTTCCACCCTTATGAATGGGAGTAATCAGAGATTCTTTCAATTTTTCCGGAAATATACCCTTTTTAAAGAAGAGATTTACCAAATGAACTATAATGGGAGCAGCTTCATCCTTTATGTATTGCAGATACCGGGTAGATATGTTGTCCCATCCTGGGGCACTGTCTGATTTTAGGTTATTAATAATAGAAATTATTTCCTCATACTCAGTATTTAACAAAAAGAATGATTGGGGTTGAGTGGGAAGATTGCCAAGGTACCTATCTATATCTTCTCTAGAAACTGTTGACAGAATATCATCCGCAAGCTGATGTCCAATATTTGCAAAAAAAATATTAATGTAGTTTGCTGATTCAATTGGTGTTGTTTTTAAATCTTTTAATTCATCATTAGGACTTTTATTTTTACTGATATATGTAAGCGATTTGATATTTTTCCAGAGTAATTTATTGTTTTTTATTGTGCTATTTATTAAGTTTCTTTCATAATTACGCTTTATTTTCTTAATAAGCTTATTGCAGAAGTTTCTATACCATGTATACGTAATCTTTTTAATGCTATTGTCCGGGTCCTTACGCAATTTTTTTTTTGTAGTTTATTACGATTTTGTATACATTTGAGAATACCTTTTGTCATCCAAGGTTTGACCGTACGCTGGCTTTTTGGAACTGTTTTAATAGTGGTATTTTGTTCAAGAGATTCAATAAGAGTCTGTAAAAAATTATTAGTAATTAAATTAGGATCGTCACATAAAAGAAGCTGAGATAAGTTTTTCCTTTTTAGGTATATTAATGCATTTTCAAAGTTGATTTTTGTGACAGTTTTTTCTGAAAATTTATTAGTTTTTATTTTATTTACTGATAAAAAAGTGGTTGCATGATCAGTTATCGTGGTATTTAGGATAGCAATAAATGCAGAATGTTTTCTCTTATTTAATTTCAGCATAAAGTGATCAAGGCAGCTATTTTCTCTAGTTGGTAAAGTATGTCCGGGTAAGATACCATTTGCTGCTAGCATATTTAAATAGGATAGTCTATTCTGCATTTCGTGCGATTTTTCCTGCAATTTAGGTAAAATATTAATATTGATATCACCAGCGATGACAAGATTTGTAACAGAATTTATTTCATTTATATATGCACCTAATGAATTCGTAAAGCTTTCAGAGTTTGTATTCGAAGGAGAGCGGTAGATACCAAGGATAGTGTGATCAAGAATCTCAACTTGCAGACAAGATGCCTGGGTCAACCTTATTTCTTTAATTTTAGGATTCAATTTTTTCTTAGCATATATAACGACTCCGTCATTTTGATTTAGTTGGATTAAAGTTTCACATGCAATGTAGTCATTTAATATAGGAATAGGTTTATTTTTATTAAGGCGACATTCCGTTAAAATTATAACATCGGGTTCAAAAGCCAAAGACGATACATTTACCATAAAATCATCAAAGTTACTATATACACTACGGATATTCTGTGCAATGATAGTCAGATCGTTTTGTTTAGCTTGATAGTATTTAGTGAGTTCCGAGACATCACATGAAATTGACCGAGCAATCTCAAAATTGTCCATTTCGGTTATAGTTTGAATTGTATCACCCATTTAGAAATATTAAAAAAGTACGTAGAGTACAAATCGAAAGTGCATATGTGTAAATACTATATATAATACTATATAATGGTTGCCATTGAAATATTAATACCTAATATTTCAATGGCAACCATTTAAATATTAGGAGTTAATCATATTTTATTATCAGGCTTTTGCCTGAAGACCCGGAAGTTATAGGTTCGATTCTTATAAAAAGCATATAGAGTTCGCATAAGACATTGTGGATGCTCCCGGTCTATTTCTAAAACCATTTCGAGGATTAGGAAACAATTTGCTGTAATAAAATTTTTAATAAGCACATATTTTTAGAGATAATGACAAAAAACCCAATAACCTTTAATTTCATAAATTTCAACGGGTCAACGTGTGACGTAAACGGCTTGCTCAATTTTTTCAGTAAGTTGGCAGCTTAAGACACTTTGTACACATTGTTTGTATTTGTATTCAACATGTATAATTTGTATGATAATGGTAAAATAAAGAGTATATCTATCTATCTTAAGAATTATAATAATACTCTTTTGCCCTAATACTCAAACGTTATTCAATTTTTAGAGCTGTTCAAGTATCATGCTGTCACTGTCATATCGTTGATGTTCAGCGCGACAGCATGATAGGTACTGAGCAGTTCTCAAAACTGAGTAGCGTTAGCGTTTGGGTATTCGGGCGTTTGCTTGGCAGTTTTGCGAGCACAAGTCACTCAAATTGTCATATTCTGTCATTATCATATTTTTTAGTTAACATATAACGTCATCATTGTATGTACCTTTAAAACTTAATAAAAAATGATATACAAATTAAAGAATTTTGTTGTTCAAATCATATCTCTAAAATGGTCTATTAAATCGAAAAAACACATGAAAATCACTATCAAACTTTTCTGTGTTGTTTTTATTTTTGTTAGCTCCGTTTTGCGGCCAGTATCCAGAAATAGTGCCCTATTTCCCGAATGGCCTTATTTCGACTTGTGATAGCATAGTTTTAATCAAATCGTATAATGCTTGCTAGAAACAGAAACTTGTTCGAAAACATGTACCGCCACTGTAAACATTTGATTGGTTTTTGCTCTATCGAAATATTGAAGTCTAAAAATTAAACTGTATTTTGTTTGAAATTTGATAATTGGGCAGGGCTCGGAAATATGGTTAAAATAAATAAACCAGCTCGTAAGCTAAGCTAGTACCCAACCTATACTAATATAATAAAAAGGAAAGGAAATGTTTGTTTCTATGTATCGAATAGGCTTCGAAACTTTTGGACTAAATTGGAAAATTCTTTCACCGTCGGAAAGCCACACTATTCCCAAGTGAGCTATAGGCTATGTATGTACCACGGGCGAAGCCGGGGTGGACTAGTAGTAGGTATATATATTTTGGATTTGATTGGAATATCAACAGACAATAACAGTAGAGAATATGACAAAGCTTTTTCAATAAATCGCAATAATATGACTGGAGGAAACATAATTGACAGCTGAAATGCTAGGTTGGATCGCGCAGAATGACAGAGATAAAAAATAATATTATAGAGTGGGTCTGGCATAGCGATCACGTACTGGCAAGGCAGATACAGCGTGATGGTCCGACGGGGTTGCTTTTAATCTACGGAGAAGAGTCACTGGTTTGGCTTGCAAGTCTTTTGTCAGAATTCACCAATTCAAAAAGAAAACTACTTACTTTGTTATTCGAACCGTGGTGTGAAAGAACCCATTCAAATAGAGCTATTCGGCGATTCGCACCGCGGTTCGAATCGCTTGTGGTGCGAAACCACGAAAGATCCAACGTTTCACACAGAAAAAATTAGGCGGGGAATTTGATTGCGTCATTATTTGCCACTGTTATTGGTCGATAATATTAGGTGGCTTTGTTGTAAACTACGTAATACATTTCTAATAAGGTGTGGTGTGGTTTACATGTATGAGTTGAAGGTAAGAAGAGAGAAAACGCTGCCACACTGATCCTGGAATTAAATCCGCGTCAAAACATTTCCATACGGATGATTTCTCTGTTCTGTAAGAAGAGTTATGTCCAGCAGTGAAGATTTTGTGGCTGAAATTAATACAAGAAGTTGCTAATACGTTGTTATCATGGAGTGCCATCTTCGAATTGAAGTTTGGAGGTTAGTAAACGAAAACCCTCGCGGCTATGGGCCGCTATTTTCAGTTGATTGTATCTAAGTCCGGTCCAAACCTTTATGTCGTCAAATTACTTTCTATACGTTATTATGTGTTGATGTTGAGTTATTGTTACACAGCTTGGCGATATTCTTAGTTTGTCGCAACCTGTGTAAACATTTTCACATTTTTTGGAGAAATAAAGAAATAATAATATTAAAAAAATTACAAGTTCAGATTCCGATGATCTTAGTTACACAGTTTGATGATATTCTTAGTTTGTCGCAACCTGTGTAAACATTTCCATAGTTTTTGGAGAAATAAAAAAAAATACACGTTCGGAAACGATGGTCTTTTTGAAAGATCTTCAAAGCTTATTTGACCACCTTATTTAATAAAGTTGGTTCCTTAAGGGCTGTATGTATGGATTTTGACCACGGTATTAAGGATTTGTTTACGTATAACATTTCTGTAGTAGTCCTAATCTTGGTGCAATAAAAAGATTTAATTAACTGGCAAATATTGCCTGTGACATATCTATCTTGTTATCCGATATCTATGGACACAGTAATATTGGCGAAATGACGAAGCATTTCCCGCTACATACTTACCTACATAGATCTTTGTTTGATCTACATAGATGTTTTTTTCTCATGGTATTTTACCAACATAGCATTGAAAATCAATACATTTCGTTTTATTTAATCAAAATAAAAAAGTAATTTTGAATCTTTTGTATTTTATATTTAGCACAAATTTTGTGCGTTTGTATATTTATATATATAATGTCCGGTAAAGTACCTTTACGAAAAATACTTGTATTCAAATTCAAATTCAAATTCAAATTGTTTATTTTCAATATAGGATATTCTTATCACTTATTGACGTCAATTGTTACTTATTTTAAGTTTACCACCACTTCCAAAGCGCAAGTGGAGAAGAAGTGGCGCCACAAACTCCACAGCAGCGTTTTCTTCAAAAACGTCAATTCACAAAATTTGAGTCAAATCAGACGAGTATAAAAAACCTTTGGGAGCACCTATGTTTCATACGTAATAAAACAATTAAGTACTTTACCACAATAGGTGCATATTACGTGAGGCCGAGAGGCGGTTCCGAAGAACTCTGGGTGTGCTTGGTCGATTGATCGTATCGCCTACACGAAATGATGACTATTTTCCCCTGTAACTTTTTGCGCCGCACAGCTTTCCTGTTTCTCCCAATGGTTGACTGGTAGAGATTGCTCTTAGCATAAAGTCCGCCAATAGGCTACTTGACTCATATCAATTTTGATGCAACTAATGTTTATTTCTCACAGTATTTTACCCACGAAACCGAAATATATTGATCTTAGATCTAAAAAATGCAAGATGGCATTATAATATCAATTCCAAATTTACTAAAAATTCGGAACTAACAAAACGTGTGTCGGCCACCATCGGTTATGATATGACGCTACCATTCTGGTAAACTCATGATTTTCATGCGACTCTGTGGCTCTTCGCAAGAATCAAGTCTCAAAAATAGCACCTTACAGAATAATTACGTCACAAAACTCTGCAAAAATGGCATTTTCGATAGCATGCTAAAAGTGAACTTTTGAAATGAAATTTTACTGCCTTAGAGGGCTCGGGAAAATATGGAAAAAATGGTTTCAATCTAGAATAATTATTGTAAAGAAAAATAAAATACAGTCAACTAGCCCATTGTAGTAAAGTATTTTGTCCTTATGGAACAATAAAGTTTTAATAAATAAATAATAATATTATAATATAAATAAATATTTATATTATGACGACCTGATGGTTATAGGTATATTGAAGAAACTAGCACGCGCACTAAACCACTGGCAACAGCTAGTAATAAATAAAAATGTAGTGATACCCTATTTTTTAGATTTTTCGTATCAATTTGTCAAAATAACAGTGTATAGCGGCAGAGTCACGCGTTTCTATCGACTCCGATATTTGTTTTGATAAATTGATATAAAAAAGGGTTGTAACATAATATATAAAAGTGATGAAATATTGTTTTATATTAAAGGTACAGTAAGAGACCGGGTAAAGTGAAAATTCATGAAGAGGCTTATACGGGTGACACTGGGCTCCCCGAACAAAGCCAGGGCGAGAAACTACTCAATACTTTGCCTCTTAAAAACAAATTGAGTAAATTTTCTGAAATTCTCTGGAATTAATTAACAAAATATGTAATGAAACTTTCCCTTGCCAATCTTCGTAACCTAAAATTTACGACCTAAGATGATTCTGAGGCTGAAACCGAAACCGTTTTCAACAATAGACGTATAAATCATAAATTATACGCCGCCATGACACCACCGCGACGCCATCTGGCGGCAATATTCTAGTAATTAAACGTTAAGGATTATTTTGAGGCCGGTACAAAGTTTAGAGTATCAAACCAACCGGAGTGGCCATACTGACAGGCGACCCCCTCAGTCAAAAGTATAAGACTGCCGGTGAGCGTGTATTTTTTGCTTGTGTTTGATAATTTTGTCCCAGTGTGTGTGCAACAACGTGTTTGAATAATGCATTAGTGTTTATTCTTATCGTGTTTCCTAACTCCGAGTGCAAAATGTGGCAGATAGTGACTTTTCTAGTGACTAGTGACTAGTTGACTTAATAAGTGTGCGTGGCATCTCCAGCTAGAATAATGCTCTGAGGTACAAAGTCGCTCGCTCGAGCGAAATTATTATATTATAGTACTCGTTCAAATATCTCTAACCATTATTATTATATTAATTTGTTTATTTTTAATTTATTAATAACTAGCTGCACCCCGCGGTGCTACCTGCGATTTATCATACACAGCAGCGCCATCTACTTTATAAAGTACCATTTTTATTGAACCAACTCGCGTACTTTTCTGGACAAAAATATCCTATGTGTTAACCTAATGTATCATTTACCTCCATACAAAATTTCATAAAAATTGACCCAGCGCAGGCAGCCGTTTGAACGTGAAGAAGTAACAAATCCATACTAATATTATAAATGCGAAAGTCTGTCTGTCTGTCTGTCTGTCTGTCTGTCTGTCTGTCACCTCTTCACGGCTAAACGGATGGACCGATTGGGATGAAATTTGGTAGGGATGTAGTTAACGACCTGAGGTCAAACATAGGCTACTTTTGGGCGCGATATAACCGAGTCCCACGCGGGCGGAGCCGCGGGGAACAGCTAGTAAATAAATAAATAATAAATATATAGGGACAAATCACACAGATTGAGTTAGCCCCAAAGTAAGTTCGAGACTTGTGTTATGGGATACTAACTCAACGATACTATATTTTATAACAAATACATATATAGATAAACACCCAAGACCCAGTTCAATCAGAAAAAGATCATTTTTCATCTTGACCTGACCGGGGATCGAACCCGGGGCCTTCTGAGTAGCGGTCAGGCATGTTAACCATTACGCCACGGAGGTCGTCAAACATACAAACAACTTTCGCCTTTATAACATTAATGGTATTAATGTAATAATTATATTATTAAAAAATTGAATTGCAATTCATCACGGGAACGCAGCCAGTGTTTTTGGTTTGATTTTAAATTAAGATTAGTTTTTAGATTTTTAATTATTAATTTTTTAAGTTATTATTAAGATTAGTTTTTAAGGTTGTTCAGAAGTTGTCAAAATTATAAATTAACTAGCGACCCGTCCCGGCTTCGCATGGGCATAAAAACCTTCCTCTTGAATCACTCTATCTATTAAAAAAATCCGCATCAGAATCCGTTGCGTAGTTTTAAAGATTTAAGCATACATAGGGATATAGGGACAGAAAAAGCGACTTTGTTTTATACTATGTAGTGAATAGTGATAGTGAAGTGAATTTTTTTTTCGAGTGGCAGTATTCTGTTATCTGTGGTCTGGACAACAACAAACAATACTAAGACATACCCAAGTCGTTCCAACAACACATTAACAATTCAATTTATGCAATGCACTAAGTTTTAAGTCCTATGTTCGCTTAAAGCACTTACAACTTACAAGTTACACTAAAGGCTCTCTGGCCACACTTTATGGACACTTTATGTTGAGAATTCCTAAATTTATTGTTCACAAAGCAAACAGGCATAAGGCACGTGCGACGGAAAATTAAAAAAAAAGTGCGGCGCTCGGGTACAGCCGCGGTAAAGCTATTGTATAGCATTTTTATCAACTTATGCAATCATTACGAACGTTTGGCCGAGCTACATGGTAGGCAGAGTTAGATTTTATTTTCGTAATGAAATTTCTTGATTCGGTCGCCGCGCTCAAAGCCCGCGATAAAAGGCTTTCATTAAAAGCTATGCAATAGCCATAGGTTAAAAAAAAAAGCGTCAAATCCGCGCGCGATTCGAACTTCTTTGGCAATAGCTTAAAAACTTTAAAATATTTTTTCACAAATTAAAGGAAAAATCTTCCAGTCGGTCCTTCTGTAAATCCTTGGGGGAGGCCTATGTCCAGCAGTGGGCATCCTGCGGCTGAAATGATGATGATGATGAAAGTAAAACCTATTTATAAAAGTCTAATTTCCGAATTCTCAAAACGCTACTTAATTTTGAGAGCTATTTTCATATAGTTCAGCGCGACAGCATGATACTTGAGTAGCTCTCTAAAATTGAGTAGCGTTTGAATATTTGGGCGTAATACAGTTAGAATTATTGAGAAGGACATAAAGTACCTTTCATCCAGCGAAAAAGGACTGATCCCGAGAAAAAATCAAGCGGACGAAGCCGGTGAATGGTAGTAGTGAATAACTGTAATTCATCAGACGAATGCCAAATATAACGAAATAACACAATCGACTCAGTAAGCTCGATAGCATAAAGCGGGGTATGCGTGTTTCCCATAGAACTAGGAACGCGGCTTTTTTTTAATCTATGGTGTTTCCTATGTATGTCAAGTGAGTGACCCGTTATTTGATCCCTCTTATAACAGTCCCACGGGATCGTTTGGCCGAAAGCAATATATTCAAAACTAGCTGTTGCCCGTGACTTCGTCCGCATGAATTTCCCTGAGGAACAGTGCTTTTAGGGTTCCGTACAAAAATGAAAAAAACGGAACCCTTATAGGATCACTCGTGCGTCTGTCTGTCCGTCAGTCTATCCGTCTGTCACAGCCAATATCTCCGAACCTACTTGAACCAAAACAGATAAAATTTGATAGGATGACGTAGTCCTGTGAACCAAACACAGATGTGCAAAGTAATTTTTTTTTCTCTATTTCCTAAATACTTCTAAGTATATGCGAAATTACTGGTTTTGCTTTAAATATAGTTAATGGGATGAGAAAATGCACTACCTATTAGTACGCGTGTTTTCAATTATGTACTACCGTAACCTGTATTATATTTACATACATACCCCGTTATATTAAAACTTTTATTTTGGTTGCCAACATCGTAGTCGGTTAAAAAAATTCTAAGCTATACATGCGTTTGAATTCTTTATATTTTGTTACCGCACGAGGGGCGTATACGATATTTCTATGTCAGCTCCATTGATACGTAAGCGTGATAAAGACTGCGAATGGAGCTAGTGGATATAAAAATACTTTGCCACAGAAATGAGAGTATTTTATTACACCTGTCTCAAAGGATACTTAGATAATCGAGAAAGTGATATTACAGTTCTGTACATAAATTTTATATACCTATAGGTTTTAGTCATCACTACATAACATAGTATAAAACAAAGTAGCTTTCTCGCAACGGATTTTTATGCGTTTTTTTAATAGATAGAGTGATTCAAGAGGGAAGTTTTTATGCCCATACGAAGCCGGGGCGGGTCGCTAGTAAATACTAAATAATTATTTAAGTAATGTAGGCTACATTTGGATCATGTTTAGCCAACTACGCACACCACCGAATTAACACACACACACCAAAACCGCTTCAGTGATTGGGCCAGTACTACAAAAGATTGAATGTGATTGGGTATGGGTAAGACATCAAAATGGAGCTTGTTGATTATAACATCAAGCTACAATTCAATATAATTTTGCTTCATAGGATATCTTTATCCATGAGGAGAGCCTATTGCCTCTAACGAAAACATCAGATTTTAACAATCTCATCGATTGAGATAATTTTGTCCACGTGCTAAAATGTGGATTTAGCCATATGACCCTACGCTCTGTATGGGTATACCGGTACGGGATAACGTGATTATATATATACCTTATTTATTGGAAATACACAAACAAATATAACATACACTAACATATACAATAACTTAAAAAAAAAAAAAAAACTAAAGACTTAAATAATACTAAATAAAAATAAAAGAAAAACAAAAATACTTACCTAAAATCATAGAAAAGGTCCATGTGGCAATGTTCCGAAGATGCTGGCAGCATTTCCTCGTTGGATTGCCAAACTTATTCGTTGGCCGAGGAAAGATATATATATATATATATATACCTTATACATTTTATTCAGAACTGGCTGTTCCCCGCGGTTTCACTCGCCATTAGTGTGTATGTACTATATAGCCTATAACCTTCCCCAAGAATCAGGCTTTCATATACAAAAAGATTTTTGCTAATGCGACCAGAAGGTTTCAAGTTATAAGCATTCAAACAAACAAACAAACTCCTCAGCTTTATTATATAAGTATAGATTTGTATACGAAACTATATGTTTCTGGCACAGAAAAAGAAATTAATACTCTTTAAAAATTAATTCCTTATTTCATCTCGAACAGAGCGTTATTAAAATAATTGATGCAGAACTTAATTCCGAGTTTGCAGTTCCGTTCTAAATGCATTTCGTTCGTTTAATGAAGGAATTAGTTCGTTCAGTTCTTCATTATTTGAGTGAGTTAAAAAGGCTGCAGAAAATAAACTGTACTAATTTAGCCCTCCTTTCCCATACTGAAACGTATTAACGCCATAGATGTATCTATCAATCACTTTAGAAACGGTGATTTTAAATCCGATAACTTTGTAAATAAAGCACTACTCGTAAATAAGGTTGTGGTAGGACACGATAAGGTTATGACGGTGCTTTTAAAATCATGAATAATTCACATCTTTTTTCGCAAAAACAAGCTTAATTAATTTTTTTTTATCCTTATAACACCTGACCCATAAAAGGAACTTAATATTTTTCTAAGGCAATGGAATCAAATTTTTCACGTTTCACACTCATTTTTCATATTATACAAAAAATAAAAATCAAAGTTTTTCTTGTCAAATAAAAAGCTCGGGTACCCTCAATATTGGACAGCTTAACGTCTATCAGGTTGGCTAGTAGATCAATATAATGTAAGAACTTGTAGAGCCTCCACAAAGCCTCCTCGAAAGCTCCCACTTATTATATGTGACATTGAGAAGGAGTATCGTTAGTGACAAAATTGTTTTTGCCAAAAAAACGAAACCGACTCCAATTACTCAACTAAATAGGATGAAATAATTTAAACATTGTTGTTTAAATATGCTTTATATAAAATATTTTAGTAAATCTGAAGTTAAAGATTATTTTAGTAATAAAAGCAACAGACTTGTTTACATATTTTTTGTGTAAAATATCTGTACATGAACTTAGTATATACGATACGGCGCCACTAGCGAACATGGGCTACGGTGACCACCGCGCCCATCTTTTAATAATAATAAATCATTTATTTCAGGCTACAAAATATTTTTACAATATTATTGGTCCATAGTATAAATACCTTATAGTTTAGCATATACACTTATTTATAAGAATATTATAATTAAAACAATAATTACCTATTTTCTTTTTAATAAAATTTAGCGGGTCGTAAATTGGCTGCCAATAAAATCATATAATATATTTTTTTCTATAATAATATAAAATAAACAAAATAGATAAGATTTCTGTCGGTAACTGTACTTATAGTAACTATTGACAGTCGAGCTTACAAGTGCCTAACATACTGGACCTTTAGAAGTTCGTAATACTTTTCTTAGTAACTAGATTGGTTCTACACATGTTTGGATGTAATGGTGATTTATTTTTAAAAGGTTAATAAATGTATTTTTTCATGAAATCCTTTATGCTGGATTCATAGAACTCGTAAATGACCTAGTAACGATTTTGGTTCTACAAATCCACACATAGATTAAACAATCGTATAGAGGCGGTTCCAAAAAACTCTGATACCAGGGTCAGGGTGCGCATGGTCGATTGACCGTGATACCTGCACGAAACGACGTGAATGTTCCTTTAACAATTACGAGATAGCAGACGAAACTGACGGCTTAACTTGCCTTCTGAAGTACTGAATAGTCATCAGATGATCAGGTAATTCAAGCAATGTCCTAACCAAACAACTAAAAAAATATGCTTCCCGTGGGAATCGAATCTATGAACCCCGGGTCTACACGCAAACGCCTGAACCACTAGACCACAGAAGCAGTCTAAATGCCTGACTACTAAAAATTCTAGTTTCCTCACACTCAAAAACTGAATAGTAACTTCGATACTAAACTGTCTAACCGACTCAAACAGCTTGCAAACAATTACACTTAGACGGTGAGCCATTGGGCAACTGTCAGGAACTATATACTAGTGGTTCTGTGAACAGTAGACCTCGCGAACCTCATCCGTTAACCCCCTTTTCGTTTTTTTTATTACTCTATATAGAGTATATATAGGTATTTCTTATTCTGTTAATTTTTTCCCTCCTATATTCTCAAAAGGATTTTTTCTATATTTTTTTATTTTGCCATATTATTCTGGTCAGACGGTCATAATATACAGTCATATAAATTAATAAAAATAAAAATAAAAATAAAAATAAAAATAAAAATAAAAATAAAAATAAAAATAAAAATAAAAATAAAAATAAAAATAAAAATAAAAATAAAAATAAAAATAAAAATAAAAATAAAAATAAAAATAAAAATAAAAATAAAAATAAAAATAAAAATAAAAATAAAAATAAAAATAAAAATAAAAATAAAAATAAAAATAAAAATAAAAATAAAAATAAAAATAAAAATAAAAATAAAAATAAAAATAAAAATAAAAATAAAAATAAAAATAAAAATAAAAATAAAAATAAAAATAAAAATAAAAATAAAAATAAAAATAAAAATAAAAATAAAAATAAAAATAAAAATAAAAATAAAAATAAAAATAAAAATAAAAATAAAAATAAAAATAAAAATAAAAATAAAAATAAAAATAAAAATAAAAATAAAAATAAAAATAAAAATAAAAATAAAAATAAAAATAAAAATAAAAATAAAAATAAAAATAAAAATAAAAATAAAAATAAAAATAAAAATAAAAATAAAAATAAAAATAAAAATAAATGACCAAAAACGAATTCAAAGCGCAAAGTTGTAAAAGAACAAGTATCATGCGGCCAGTGGTATAAGCAATATAACAAATAGCAAACTTCCCCCATTTTTGCCCCCATTTTCCTTCCAATCAAAAAACGCTCTCGACAAAAAATTGCAAATAAATTAAGGAACACGTGTGTCAAGTTTCATTAAGATCCGTTCGTAAACAACGTCACAGAAAACTTTCCCCCTTTTTTCCCCCTTTTCCCTCCAATCAAAAAAAACTCTCGACAAAAAATTGCAAATAAATCAAGGAACACGTGTACCAAGTTTCATTAAGATCCGTTCAGAAATGCGACCTCTAGCCCGGAACAAACAGACAGACAGACAGACAGACAGACATCCGGACAAAAGCAAAATTTGCCAGTCTCGAAATGGAGACTCTCGCTCGCTTCGCTCGCTCGGTCAATAATTCCTACATGACAAAATTTGTGAGCTCTAATGTGAATTGTGAGATACTATTCCTTGAGTTACATTTAAATTTAGAACTACGCCTGTACTTATTCGAAATTTAATTCGTGTAGGTGCGTGTTTTTCGGAAATAGAATTTCAAGAATTTCTTACTGGCTTCTTGTTATCGTAGTTTAGACGCTCTTAAAATATTCTTAGCAGAAGAATAGCGAGAAATTAAATGTTCAAAATAATCTTATGAATATATCCAATATGTAATATAGCTCGATAGCCTAACATGGCATGCGCTTTCGTATCAATATTCTACGAAACGCTAAAACCAAAGAAAACAATTCGACTACGTTTTAAAGAACACTTGTAGCTTTCGACAGTGACATTCTTGTATATATGTGAGACTACCGTCGGTATTTCCCGTGATATTTCAGCTTAACTGTTTGCGAAAGAAAGTCTTATTTTCACACATTTTGTCAACAATAATCTAGTCGAGTGTTTGCTCAAAACGTTTCATTTTCCTTATGATACTTAGTGTCTCTTTTAATGATTTCTCAGAAATGTTACTTTACTTAATATATAGTGATATGTATCACTATTACTACATAGTATAAACTACGCAACGGATTTTGATGCGGTTTTTTAATAGATCGAGTAATTCAAGAGGAAGGTTTGTATGTATGTATAATACATGTATTATACAAGGTGGACACAAATCAACTGCAAATATTTTAAGGGCAGATACAGACCACTATACTGAACAACTTTTCCAAATAAACTTATATCAAAATATGAAATTTTATTTTTCACTCTCCATACTAAACTAGATCGGCTGATTCTCAATTTGTATGGTAGGTCAAAAACATTTTTTTGTTTAGTTTTATTTGGGAAAGTTGTTCAGTTTAGTGGTCTGAATCTGCTCTTAAAATATTTTCAGTTGATTTAAATTCACCTTATATAGCATTGCACCCGTGCTAAGCCGGGGCGAATCACTAGTTACTTTATATTTGGAAAGCCAGATAGAATTTACCTTTCAAAGGAGGTGCAATTAAGGTTAACTAACGCCTATCAAAGAAATGTCTATAATTATGTACGTACTTCGAGAAACACGGAAAAGTCGCCCGCGTGCATTCCCCTCGGGAACAGTGCTTTTTTCCTGAATGAAAGGTACCCTATGTCCTTCTCAATACTTATAACTATGTATACAAAATTTCAAGAAGATTGGTGCAGTAGATCGGGTGTGAAAGCGTTACAAAGAAAACACTTTTTTGGCATTTATAATTTTACTAGCTTTTAACCGCGGCTTCACTTGCGTGTACTTACACCTCGGGAACCAGAGATAAAAAAAAAATTGCATGGCTTCAAATTGCGAGCGATTCGAAATTCTTTGTCGGGAACAGTGTTTTTTCCGAGACGAAACCCTATCTTTTTCTCTATACTTCTTACTATACTATACGCCCTATCGGGCGTGAAAGCGTTACAAAGAAAAAAACTTCTTTCGCATTTATAATATTAGTTGGGATAAACAATTAATATTGCACAAAAGGTGGAATTTAATGCAAGGACTGCTTAGGTGCATTGTTTAACAGTCAACCTTTACGATACAAAAGCACAAACCACACGATAACCCACTGCCATGGTATTGGCGGTGACCAATCCAAGTCACAGCTACACCAAAGGTTGCTGAACATGCATTCTATACAAAAGTACTCGTGCCAAATGGCTGAGCTCCTCGATCGAAGTATTGCTTAATAACCGTTTAATATTGGCTCCTTTAACTATTAAGGTCTCTTAACCTTAATAATCAAATTACATACGACCGTTCTGTTGAGGCGGAAGATCAAAGCAACACCGGCAGTTACCGGTAAATACCAGTTCGTACCGGTTCACTCGATAATGCGAGTATCAAAATAGTGAGTTAACAGAAGATAAATCTAGATTATATTTTAATGATTACTCCTGTATAGCCAGGAAAAATAGGTAATGAAAATCTTTCAAAGTTTCTGTTATTTATAAAACTTATAAATTAAAAAAAATTCTTATAAAAATTTGTCGAGTTTTAATTTCTCCAAATCAAATCAAATTAACTTTACATTATTTGGACCTATATCCACAAAAATTGTTTGAAGATCTCTCTGTACTTAAAATATTTTGTACATGCCTTGACTTACTAAGAAGGGGTTAAAATCTTTTGATATATTAACACTTCGCATCTTAATTGGTTGGTAGGCCACATAGTAGAATTCTACCTATGTAAGTAAGGGTACAGTATAATTTTCTATGTCGTACTGGTGGGGACAGAAAAACTAAACCCCCCAGTCACTATAATAAGTACGCTAGGAGGGGGGCGCCGCATTAATTTGCTCCCGACCGTACATAAATTGACGATATCTCAAAAACTATAAGCTGAAATTTAACAGCTAGATATTCATTAATAGGTAGGAGACGTAAACTGGGATTGGGTTTTCCGGAATTCTCACTGCTGGAATGAGATGGGAGTCCATGGTTGCTCTTTTATATTAAGTATTATTACTTAAGGGTTTAACAAACATAAGGCTCAAATTATATGTATATTGTAACATTATAATATTATGACTTATGATCCCCGAAAAATCTATATCCATACTAATATTATAAATGCGAAAGTCTGTCTGTCACCTCTTCACGGCTAAACTGCTGGACCGATTGTGATGAAATTTGATATGGATATAGATAACTATAGTAGTATAGATAACGAAAGTATGCTATGTTTGACTCCTAGTGCTTATGCCCTAGGAGTCAAACATAGCCTACTTTTGGACGCGATATAACCGTGGCGCACGCGGGCGGAGCCGCGGGCAACAGCTAGTGTAATATATAAATAAATAGCTGTTCGTTAGTCTGGCTAAAGCTCGAGAATGGCTGGGCGAATTTGGCTAATTTTGGTCTTAAACTATTTGTGGAAATTCAGGGAAGGTTTTGAACAATGAGAGTTCGCTGGCTCATACATAAATAGGTACATATCATCACGCCTGTCTCCCGCAAGGATAGGCAGAGATTACCATTGGCTACGATCCCTACATACCTTCTTCGCTTCCTTGTATATTATCTATACCAATATTATAAAGCTGAAGTTTGTTTGTTTAAACGCTTATAACTTGGGAACTACTGGTCGGACTTGAAAAAATATTTCTGCATATGATAGCTTGATTCTTGGGGAAGGTTACAGGCTATAGTACATACACACCAAGGGCGAGTGAAACCACGGGGAACAGCTAGTAGTAAATAAAAGCTATATAAAGCCTGCACTAAGTTTATAATGCTACTTATGTATGTACTCGTTGTTCGATTCTTACTTAGGTACTTCGTTGATAGTATTTATTATAATGGACGTTGTCAGTTTTCCTTTAAGTTTTAAGTTTCTTAACTTAAATAAACATCTAAGATGACAAAGCGATGAAAAACTTTCATTATTATTTGATCAATATTGTATCTAAGTACATTATTATGTACCTACCCACCTGTCTTACATATAAAACAAATATTTATTCTTTCCTTTGGACTTACTTTAAGGATAACACAATTATACGGACATCATCATACGGACAAATCACACATGATTTGTCCGTATTTATTTATTTATACATATAATAACACAATAATTTGTTTCATCAAAATCGGTTCATTAAAAAAAAAGTTATCGTCATTTGATGAAATTAAGGCATGAGTGTGCCCGCAACCAAATGTCGACAAACTTTGTGTAAAAAAGAAACGGGGAGTTAGTAAATTTCCGCGGGAGTTTTGGGAACGTATCCCGAAATTCCAACAGGAACGAGAGCGAAGCCCACACGCACAAAGTCGCGGGCAACAGCTAGTAAATAAATAAATCTGGGCTACTACATCATTTCTAAATATTGATCTGAAAGTAATTAACTTGTTCATTTCAATTTTCCTGGAGCGAGAAAAAAGTTCAATTCTTTTCGGTTTCTCACTGCTACAATCAAAAAATTGTAGCTAGCATTTGATATTTCAAATCCGTATATCACAGATTACAGAATAACATACTAATATAGATATTTATCCGCCATACAAAGAAGCACGCCAATTTTTAGTGTACCAATAGTCTCCCCATACTGAGACATACAAACGCCATCTATCGGTCACTTGAAAAACTGAGATTCTATAACTCCGATTAACTTATTAAATAACTAGCGACCAGGCCCGACTTTTCACGGATGCAATATTATGGTTTATACATAAAAAAAACTTCCTCTTGAATCACTCTATCTATAAAAAAAAAGACATACAATCGCCATCTATCGATCACTTGAAAAACTGAGATTCTATAACTCCGATTAACTTATTAAATAACTAGCGACCAGGCCCGACTTTTCACGGATGCAATATTATGGTTTATACATAAAAAAAACTTCCTCTTGAATCACTCTATCTATAAAAAAAAAGACATACAATCGCCATCTATCGATCACTTGAAAAACTGAGATTCTATAACTCCGATTAACTTATTAAATAACTAGCGACCAGGCCCGACTTTGCACGGATGCAATATTATGGTTTATACATAAAAAAAAAACTTCCTCTTGAATCACTCTATCTATAAAAAAACCGCATCGAAATCCGTTGCGTAGTTTCAAAGGTCTAAGCACACATAGGGACAGAAAGCGGAAAGCGACTTTGTTTTATACTGAGTATGTAGTGATTTATATGATTACGTGAATAAAGAAAAACAAGCTATATGCTTCGCCGCTGCCACTTCAAAGAGTAAACCCGCTGGGCTATGTCGGCAACCTTTGTTCTCCTACGGATCTCCTCATTTCTGATTCGGTCTCGAAGGGAAACACCGAGCATAGCTCTCTCTATGGCTCTTTGGGCGACCTTGAGCTTTCTTATGAGGTCCCTAGTAAGGAACCATGTTTCGGACCCATATGACATTTGTTATAATAACACTAAATAAAATAAAAAAAACGAGTCCTCTCTGTCACTCGCTGGTTGACTGTAAGAGATCCCTTTCTGGGATAAGTCCGCCATTGTACTTCTGTTTAATTTTTATGCTTTTGTATTTACCTTTTTTTTATGTGGATATCATCCTCAATATGGCAATCAAACATAAAGCTTATTTTTGCCAGTATCAAGTTTTAGATAAATGTTCTTCATTTTGTCGAGTCACAGTCAAGTCAAGTCAGTAGTCATAAGGGAAGCGGTGGAAGTTTCACTTAGCTTTATCTTGGGAGATTTTGGTGACAAGGATTAAAGTCACTTATACGACATTGTACCACTTCCCAACACTCACGCTTGTTCACGAACACTTAGCGAATAATAATCCACCATTATTATGCACAAATACTAGAAAAAACACAAATATTAGAAAATAAATACAATGACGATAACTGAGCGACTTTAGCTTGGCGCCAAAACTCTTTCATTATCGTATTTACCTTTGTTTAGTACAATAAAGTTATTACTACAGAACAGAGAAATTATCCGAATAGAAATGTTTTGATGCGGATTTAGTTCCAGGATCAGTGTGGCAGCGTATTCTCTCTTCTTATCTTCAATTAATACATGTAAACCACACCACACCTTATTAGAAATGTATTACGTAATTTACAACAAAGCCACCTAATATTATCGACCATAATATTAGGTAGCTTTGTAGTCGCAATAAAATGGCGCAATTAAATTCCACGAACAGTTTTTCTGTGTGAAACGTTGGCTTGCAAGCCAAACTAGTGACACGTTTTTCTTACGCTATACCACTTCTTGTTAATATTTTCTGAATTCTGTGGTTATTACAAACAAACAAACCAGGGCTTAGTTTAACGTTCAAAATCTGGTATCGTTACCTCCCAAAAACACAGGTATCGCGTTACTTGATAAGGTATCGGTAACTCGGGTAACGTTAATTTTCAACAAAATTATCGTTAAAATTTTTGTTACTACGTCTTTTAACGATACCCACATTACAGATTCCAAAACTAACATAATGGAATACTAATAACTACTAACATAGTGTTAATTTGGTAACGGTAACAAGCCCTGAAACAAACATTACCTTTTGCAAAATATCTAGTTCAAAGTTATTTGAACTATTTGTATTGAATGCGTGATGCTGCCCTTATAACCAAAATAAACATCGAATGCTTATTGACTGAAATAGGTCACTTTACATTTCGCGTCCAGATGATATCTATGGACGAAAATAAGTATTTCTTCTTAGTTTAAGCAGCACTATCAGTTTTTGTTTTGTTTTTCAAAATAATTATTTTTGTAAATATTAAAATTACTTATTTCACTTATAAAACAAAAAATTTTTTTTTTCAAATGCCCCCATTTTTACTATAAAAATAAAATATTATAACTAAAAACCACATCTAACAATCAAGTTATCTGTTAATAAAAAAATCACTTGATATTTCGTCCATCCATACTGAGTATTACGGAGGTACAACCTTAAAACCATTATTATGACGGTGGTTATAAATATGCAACTTTTTGTTAAAGGCCACTCGTTGTTTCAAAAAAAAATATAGCGAACAGAGAATTAGTTCAATTTAATAATACTCCTAAACTTCTCAACTTTTACAAACCCGCCTTATATTTGGATTATTTTGAAAAATATTAATTAAATATTATTCAAACACTTACGTCAAAAATCCGTTCGCAAATTAATCCGATGTCGCTCACTGGGCTAACGGCATAGTTTGGTTAGCGTCCCCGACCAAAATATGCTAAGGTTATTTTGATCATAATAATCTGGCAACCGACAATGTCACACTTTCGTTCAAAAACTTTTTTTGGAACACCACAAATCACTTTCAAACTGCACTGAATTTAAAAAGTTAACACACTTTTTTTTTAATTTTTTGTATTAATCGGTCTAGATTTTCAAATTTCGAGCGCACGTGTTTTGTTTTCGAATGGCAAGCGAACAGTCCGCTTGCCGGCGCGTCAACGGACAAACTGAGTTTTGTTTGAGCTGACTTTCAGAACGGCTGAAAGGTGTACATTTTCAGCGACAGACGAGACAGATGTGTATTTTCGTCCCTTTCTCTCGCCTTGAGGAAAATTCTGAATGCAGTAGCAATGTGAGTCATACGCGGGATATTGAGAAATAAAATATTTTGCATTAAAGCTTTGCTATATTCACTATCCCTATCACTACATAGTATAAAACAAAGTCGCTTTATCTGATCCTATATCCCTTTGTATGCTTAAATCTTTAAAACTACGCAACGGATTTTGATTTAGTTTTTTTTAATAGATAGTGATTCACCAGGGATGGGTTTCCAACGAAGGAACTCCTCAACGGTTACCCGTACGGAAATTTTATTTTTGTCACGCATTTATGGCTGCTACCAACCTTAAAATAGTAAAAAAAAAACTTACAGAAAAATAAATTTATCTTTCTGTAAGTGAGATTATCATAAATCCTCGCGCAACTTTTTTGCTAGTATCCTTATGTTACATTATAAAAGAACCTCGAAAGTCATCAATATTTCCCTGCTGTCCATAAAAGCTGAAAAATGAAATTCTTGTTTGATTGTTGATTCTTTATAACTACGCAATTGATTTTGACAAAAATAAACCTCACAAAATACTCGTCGATAAATTGTAGACTTTCTCGATAAAACGAATAACAGGGTCGTCGATTTGCACAAGGGTGGTAAAAATAACAATAATTTACATACAAAAAATATACCTTACGTCGGATTAGCAACCTCTTCCCTTTTGAAGTTATTTGTAAAGTATTTTCTTCGAAGCAAATGAAACCATTTAATTCTACCTCGTATATTTTCCTTATTGAGTATTATCATTATTGTGTAGGTGTCACGATCCATGCACACCCTGGTGACAGAGTTTTAAAGAACCACCTCTCGGCCTCTTACGTGGTTCCTTTAACGAGTACTAGCAACCGGGACCAACGGCTTAACGTGCCTTCCGAAGCACGGAATCATCTTTATTGTCAGACAATTAGGTGATTCAAGCCTGCAATGTCCTAACCAAACTGGAAACGACAAATGATGCTTCTCGTGGGAATCGAACCCCTGAACCCCTGGTTCACAGGCAAACGCCTTAACCCCAGGACCACAGAGGCATTTCTTATTGAAAATAAAATTATATTTTATCAAAAATTACCAAGAAAATCTTAAGATTGTTAAATTGCTTCCGTCTAATGATAAGAATATATTGTTAACTAGGCTTTGCCAGCTGTTGCCTGCGGCTCCATCCGCATTGGTCTCGGTTATATCGCGCCTAAAAATAGCCTATGTTTAAACATTGGTCCTTATATCAATACCAAAATTTAATCAAAATCGGTCCGATTTAGCCGTGAAAGCGTAATAGACAGATAGACTTGCGCATTATTAATGTTATCAGTATGGATTTAACCATAAAATTAGGAAATTGCATGCGGATACAGGGGCTTAGCCAAAGTCACAATCGCAAAACGTTAACGAGGTACCTACGAGAAGAACAAAATGTATGGGATTGACATAAGATTGACCACGTGATTTACCGCAGCTTATGTCAATCCCATACATTTTGTTCTTGTTGACATTCGTTAGCGTTTGAAATTTTCACTTGGCTACGAGTGCAGCACCCCTTGTATTAGATTTTATAATCGCAACTGCTTTAGCGATTTTGTATGACAAACCTGTACAGCGCTGTTAGTAAGGCAACTAAGAAATTCCATACAAAATCCTAACGCAGTCGCTAGCGTCTGCATTTATTAAATCTCATATTATGGGTAAGGGATCAGGCAATTTTTTATAATCTATGGATTTAGCCGATTCAAATCGGCCTATTTACCGTTTACCACCATCTCGTATCAATAGACATTGAATCGACGGCGATAGTGTGTGTTTAGTCTGTAATGTGTGGTAATAATTCACGTCGACGACCACAGAGTAGTAATTTATGTGCAACCACGTTAAGCAAGCAATGTGTGATCCGTGGGCATACATGGACGTTGTTTTTTTTTTCAGAGAAATAAGAAACCGGGCGCGGCTCTACCCAGGTATTATTTTAATAACTTGTATGTATTTCCCCCACAAAAAACTGTTCCGATAAATCTATGTACTCACTAACATAAGGTACTAAAACTGTTAAACTTTTCTATGTGTTATGAAATGAAATAAAAAAATAATTATTCCATAAATCCTTATTAAGCCTGTTTAAGCCAAGGCCCACTTATTTTTCATTGATGAGCTTGAAGTAGGGTTGCCAGATAGAAGTAATTGTTTATTTATTTATTAGCGGTTTTACGCGGTTTCACTCGCCTCTAGTATGTCACTAGCCTATCCTACTCCATGAATCAGGTTATCTTTAGAAATATTCTTTTTAAATCCGACCAGGTGGCATAGCCAAAGTCACAATTTCAAAACGCTAACGAATGTCGACAAGAACAAAATGTATTGGATTGACATAAGGTGCGATAAATCACGTGGTCAATCGTATGTCAATCCCATACAATTTGTTCTTGTTGTACTTCGTTAACTTTTTGAGATTGTGTGTTTGGCTAAGCCCCCAGTTCTTCTAAAGTTATAAACGTTAGTGCTTCAGAGATATGTTCCCTCGATGTCGAGTCCAGTTACGTCGAGTCGTCATCACTATTATCGGAGTAGACATGGCGGCGACTCGACGTAACGGGACTCGACATCAAACAATCCTTTGGAAGCGCTTTAAGCTGTTGGTACCGGCCGCCATCTGGTGGTCGTTAAAGGATGGATCCTCAGCACAGATCCTTATAGTCAGCCTTTCCATCTATTTGCTTCTACTTTCCTTTGTACATATTTTTGTTCTTAGTTAGACTTTTAAATACTTCTTCTTAGTCGGTACACTCTTGCCAGAGTGGTCGTGGCCTTGTGATTCGGCGCCATTCTTCGCGGACTGCAGCATACCGGGTACATTCGCTAACTGAGCACTTAGTTGCGGCTTTGATCTGGTCTGTCCACCTCATTGGTGGTGTACCACGTGGTCTGGTGCCTTCAACTTTTTCCTGCACTACCAGACGCTCTATGGAGTCATTACCGCGACGAGATATATGGCCGAAGAAGGTCAAAATGCGTGACTGAACTGTGGTTGAAAGGCGCTGTCTGATGCAGAGTTCTTTAAATATGGATTCATTTGTATATTTACTTAACTACTTTAAAATTACAAGATGTTGTGCTAGTGACTTTATATTAATTGGTAACCCTAGCTCGAAAGCTCGATATTGAGAGCTTTGTCCCAATCCCATCGAGCCTGCACTTGGCAATTAATCAGTCAATCAATCAGACAATCAATTTGTTTTTCGTCTGTTTTTTTTAATCAATTTTAATTCAATAGCTCTAAGCGTTGTTCTGTATTGGTTTGATCATCTTGTGAATGAATTGAACTTTTTATTTATGAATGTATTTGTTTTGCTGTCGCAAACCACCGATTCAGAGAAGGATTTTTAGGTTTAACAAATATAACTTTATTGTTATACAGTAGAACGAGATAAATAAAAGATGATATTACAAATATACTCAACCATTTATTTCGAGTTATACAGTGAAAGTTAGGGTCGTGGATAGTACAAGCACAAAGTTGGCAAAAAGCAAAAGCCCGCCAGGACCCTTAATTGTTCCCATTTTTATGACATCTGTATGATCATTAAGGAAGCAATAAATGTTTTGATTTGATTGAAGCTAGTATTTAATATTTAAGTAATAAAGCTGAAGAGTGAATTTGTTTGAACGCTTATAACTTCAGAACTACTGGTCGGATTTCTAAAATTATTTCTGAATTTGATAGCCTGCTTCCTGTAAAAAATTATAGGCTAGGTATATACAAACTAGGGGCGAGTGAAACCGCGGGGAACAGCTGGTCTCATAAATATGCCTACAAGAGAGCAGAGGCTGTAGAAATTTACTAATTTCGAAATACCGCATCGTCAATTGACGAACTCTGGTCGAGAAAGAACTTTGAAAGACACGGATATAAATTCTTACATATAACTTACGGTAAATCTTTTATTATTAAAGATACCTAACCAAATCAAATTGAAGAAGCACGACAAATTTACTAGCTTAGTTTTCACTTAGTAATCGCTATATAACTATCACTACATAGTATAAAACAAAGTCATTTTCTCTGTCCCTATATCCCTATATATGCTTAAATCTTTAAAACTACGCAACGGATATTGATGCGGTTTTTTTTTAACAGATAGAGTGATTCAAGAGGAAGGTTTTTATGCCCATGCGAGGCCGGTCGCTAGTTATCCATAAAGTGATATAATAATTATCATCATTAAAGATCTAAGGTAGACAGCAGACATTGGCAGACATTTTTTTTCTATATATGTGCTGTAGGTAGCGTTTTTATTACTTAGCAATAGATTTAAAATTACTAATACCGTTCAGGTACGTAACGAGTTTTTTATATCGCCGACCCATCTTGCTTCCTGATCATCAGCTTTCTCTCTATAATAGGCCATGATTCCGTTTTATCTTACTTCATCATCACCTAGATTAGTTACCCTGCCCATTCCCGTATAAATTTAATTATCATCTGCCCAACTAGGGGTGGATTCAAACAGAAAAAGTGTTTTTAGGGAATGCTTTAGAGTTGAATTTAGACAAGCGGTTCACTATAAAATTAGGTATTTTTAGAATCACTTAAGAAAATCATCACCATCATTTCGGTTCGATCCCCGGTCAGGTCATGATGAAAAATTATCTTTTTCTGATTGGCCTGTATCATGGATGTTTATCTATTTAAGTATTTGTTATTTAGTATCGTTGAGTTAGTATCTCGAACTCAGATCAGATTAGTCTCGAACTTACTTTGGGGCTAACTCAATCTGTGTTATTTGTCCCTATATATTTGTTTATTTATTTCAATTACAGACTGTCCATTGCTGGACATAGGCCTCCCCCAAGGATGTCCAGAACGATCGCTTTGAAGCGTAGTTAAGGAAGTACATCATACTTTAGTAAAAAAATCACGTTTTATTGGACTCCTGGTTCCAAAGCCATTAGCTTGTGTTGCGACGCAAGTTGATGACGCTCGATAGAGTTAACACCCGTATGTTTTCAATCGGAATCCATCGAATCAGACAGAAATTCAATTTGAGCTGCATTTGGCGCGCCGGCACAGATAATTGAGTCAGTTTTATTTTAAAACGCCACAAATGTCACCATATTTTATTTGAGGTTTTGCTTGTTCCATTAAGATTGGGTACATCGCGTTTATGAGAGAGTAGAAGAGATTTGTCACTGATGTGGATATCTAAAATAGAAATAATGTCAATTTATCTTTTATGCTGGTCTGGGAGAAAAAGAAAAACATAGAATGTACCAGCTGCTTCTCTTCCCGTGCAAGCCGTAAAAGTCGACTGAGGAAAGCGGCGAATGGGGGAATCCTAACTTATGCGATGCGGCTAGTAACCCATCACTATTGTTTTCATGTTTCAACTGTCATTATGCTATTCGTCTGAGGTCTTATGGCCCTAGGCTCTGATCTGAGTCACGTCTTTATCCCCGTATGGGATAAAGACGTGACTATATGTATGTATGTAATCTATAGTTTTACAAATAAATAAGTCGATTGATTAAAAAACGGACGGTCGGACAGTTATTATTAAATGACGGTCGTAAAACTGTTATCAATGCCCAATTTAAATTAAAATTATATTATTTTTTTAAATTAAAATTATATTATTATTTAAATTTAGTATGACAAATTATAAATACAGACGCTAGCGAACGATTTTGTTTGGCAAACCTGCACCCGTAGCCGTAATGACAATTTAAAAAAAAAGTGACAATTGTAAAACGTTAACGAGGTACGACAAGAACAAAATGTATGAGATTGACATAAGATTGACCACGTGATTTACCGCGGCTTATGTCAATCCCATACATTTTGTTATTGTCGACATTCGCTAACGTTTTGAAATACCTAGCACCCGTAACCATTAAGTGATTAAAAAACTCCTTATAAAATCCTAATGTAGTTTCTATCTGTGTTTATACTAGGGGCCAGGGTGTCAATTATTGACCATATAACTTACACAATATGAATGAACCCCCATAATTCTCTGTTCAATAAGTGCCTATCATTGTAGGCTTTCAATACATACAAATCCTGGTAAGGTTACAGTCATTAAGTTGAGGGACATCTGTGAGCAGGGTAATGAACTGGAAGACGTTAAGGGTTGTCGAAAAACTTAGTTCACGAATTTAGTTCATAATAAATATTAAGTCAAAAAAAACTTTAACCCGACCACGTGGTGTACCAAACACGTGATACCAATCTCAGTTTAATTTTAATTGAGGTTAGAATCTGAAGTTTAAATTCGGTCAGTTAAAATTTTTATACAATTTATATAATCTATGTTACCCGCGCTATTTTTACGAATCATTGGACACCTCATTCATTAAAATCGGTCCAATATTTTAGGCACGACGGTGGAACATACATACATACTTACATACACACATACATAGACTGCCAAAATCAATTACCCTTCTTTTGGCTTCGCCATAACCGGGTAAAAAGGTCACTGATTTTGAGATGGCACGAAGATCTGCTCTTGACAGAAAAACTGAAACGAAACAAGGCTGGCCACAAAAGCCATGTTCCTTCAAGATCGATTTTTATATATATTTTTTTATTAAAATACCTTAATACCGTAAAATTTTATGAATAAAAAAAGTTCTTTTTTGCATTTGCACTTGCACATATTGCATAAATTTTAATGATTGAGAAATTTGTTTATTTTTTATTCATTTATAATAAAATCCAACTAATATTATTAATGAGAAAGTGAGTTTTTTTTTTTATTTATGGTCGTTACGCTTTCCCGCCCAATCTACAGAACTAATCTTCCTGAAATTTCATATTCATATAATATTGAGAAGAACAAAGGGAAGGGAAAAATTCACCCATGCGGAGCCACGGGCAAAATTTAGTTTACTTATAATATTTTTAATAAAGTGTTAAATATAAAAAATAAAATTAAAAGTCATTAAATATATACGTATTTGTTTATACATTAGTGCCATCCCTAAATCATTAGGTGATTGAGGCTGTAGTAGGTACATTTAGGAGCAGATATACTTACTACCAAATAATGCATCAAACCTAAAAGCTCACCGATTTACTCTACATCTACCAATATTACGGATTACAAATATAAGCTTTATGATTTAACTGGCTGTTGCCCGGGGCTTTGCTTCTGATTCCTGGATGAAATATAGCCTATGTGTTGTTTCAGGGTCTAAGTAATCTCAATTCCAAATTTCAGCCAAATCGGTTCATTCGTTTTCTTGTGAAAGAGTAACATAATATCCATACAAACTTTCGCGTTTGTAATATTAGTAGGATAAAGTATAAATACTTTGACGATGATTATATAAATACCATGGCGTAATATATATATATTTTATTCTGTTTTTAGTATTTGTTGTCGTAGCGGCATGCGGCAGCATAAACACATCATCTGTGAAAATTGCAACTGTTTAGCTATCACGTTTCATGAGATATAGCCTAGTGGCAGACGGACGGTAATAGGATTCCGTTTTTACCCTTGGGTCACGGTACCCTATAAAATGAGTTTGTTAATGATGTTAACTAGGCTTCCGACCCCTGTTTATTATTAATTTATTTTTCTATTTTTATTCTACTTATAACTTCCATGCTGGTGTGGGAGAAAAAGAAAAACATAGAATGTACCAGCTGCTTCTCTTCCCGCGCAAGCCGTAAAAGTCGTCTGAGGGAATCGCCGAATGGGGAAATGATTACATAGGCGATGCGGCTAGCAACCCATTGATTTCCTGTTTCAACTACCATTATGCTAAACGTGGCTTAAGGTCTTATGGCCCTAGGCTCTGTCTACCCCGCATGGGATAAAGACGTGATTATATGTATGTATGTATTTTTATTATGAAAAATTCCGTTGGCAGCCCTGCAGGGGTCGAACAAGATAAATGCAGCAGCGAGTGACAACATGTTAATGTATCGCCAACCCTAACGACCTATTTGTTTTAACAATCGACGTTTTTCAACATCAGTGCACAGCCCTGGAACATTCGTCACCGTGATTCGAAAATTTTCCAAATTCAAATGGTTTTAGGATTCCATAGTGTAGTTACCCAAAGAATTTAGAATCGAGTACGCGATGAAATTTTTTTTTTTAATCTATGGTAGTACCTATACAAGGAAACAAGTTTTTTGATGTCCGTCCGTTATTCTCAGATTTTTAGTGCTTGATTTTTTGGCAAGGATATAAATCACTCAGCTTGGGCTCTGGCTCAAATCCGTGAGCTGAGGATGCAAATGTGATTAAAACTTCAATGATGATGAAAGAAACAACATTTTATTTTCTTTTTTATGAAAAAAAAAACTATTTAATTAACTTTTTTGAGCTTGACAAGCGCTATCGTTACAAAAGCAAATGCTCCGCTATCTTCCCTTGTGTCTTGCTTTGACGAAGTACTACTACTAAATTAATTAGGCCACTACTCCTAGACTGACTGTGATTTATAATTTACTAGCCTTTACCCGGATATTCGTTCCTGTGGGAATGTTAACGATATGGTAATATGAGTATGTATGGAATTTAACGTAAAATTGGCATTTTCCGTTTGTGGTATTAAACGTCGAAATCGAATTTCCGCATCAAACCATTACTGGACACTAAACGCGACACAACATAAGTTAAATCAAAGAAGTTCGAATCGCGCGTGATGTGACGCAATTTTTTTTTTTTTTATATCTGAGTTAAATGGTTATCTACGTCAAGAGGCGTTAAGAAATAACCTCCCTATTCTTTGTTTTATTATGTACTAGCTACCTGCCCCGGCTTCGCTCGGCTATAAAAACCTTCCTCTTGAATCAGTCTATTTAAAAAACCGCATCAAAATCCGTTTCGTAGTTTTGAAGATCTAAGCATACATAGGGACAGACAGTGGAAAGCGACTTTGCTTTATACTATGTAAGCAACCCGCCCCGGCTTTGCATGGGCATAAAAACCTTCCCCTTCCGTTTTCGAAAACGTGAGTACCAATAAATGTATATCAATATATATAAATACTAGCTGTTCCCCGCGGCTTCGCCCCGCGTGGGACTCAGTTATATCGCGCCCAAAAGTAGCCTATGTTTGACCTCAGGTCGTTAACTACATCCCTACCAAATTTCATCACAATCGGTTCAGCAGTTTAGCCGTGAATAGGTGACAGACAGACAGACAGACTTTCGCATTTATAATATTAGTATGGATTGCTCGTTTAATAGTATAGGATATTTCTGAGAATATCTCCGAAGTAAGACTACATTTCAACTGCAGTCGCCACAGTAAACTTGCATGCCACAGATTTGTGCAATCACAAACTTCCTCCATTGGTTTCTAAGATTCTGGACTAAAAACATACGAAGCTCAATTACGTTCAGAAAGAAGTATTTCTTTCTGGTGGCCTACTTTCATCTCTTAAAATTATGCAAAATCCAGTGAGTAAGGGAGATGTCGCCTTACATCATATTGCGCTGTTTAAGAGACGGTATTAACCCCCCAGAACCAATCTTCCTGATATTTCGCATACACATATCTAGGAGTATTGAGAAGGACAAAGGGTACCTTTCATTCCGGGAAAAGCACTGTTCCCGAGGTAGATTCATGTAGGCGAAGCCGTCGGCGAAAGCAAGTATGTTATAAGTAAAATAACCATGCGTATGTTTCCGTAACAAATAATATTACAAGGTATACAAAATCTAACTTTGGTCGCCTGTTGTCTGCAGATAAAATACTAAGCTGGTTCAATTTTAACCAATAGTTTGTAACTACATACATATACAAAATATTAAGTAAGTAATTAAAAAAACAACTGAACATTTAAATTTCCAGTCCACATTTAAGGTTTCTATAAACTGTCGATAGTTACAAATTTCCACGCTGGTCTGGGAGAAAAAGAAAAACATAGAATGTATTAGCTGCTTCTCATCCCGCGCAAGCCGTAAAAGTCGACTGAGGGAATCGGCGAATGGGGGAATCATGACATAGGCGATGTGGCTAGCAACCCATCACTATTGATTTCCTGTTTCAACTATCATTATGCTAAACGTGGTCTAAGGTCTTATGACCCTAGGCTCTGTCTACCCCGTATGGGATAAAGACGTGATTATATGTATGTATGTATGTATTATAGTATTCTGTACCTATGTGATCTGGTTTCCCTGTAAAACGGGCTAGGGAGGTTAGAATCGGAAGGCAGTTACTCCATTGCTAGTGCCACCATATCTAGTGCCCATATTTCGGGGGCCGTACGGGGTAATTATATTAATAAAGAAATAAAAACAAGAGCAGGCATACATTTTCGCCGTGCGGTAGAAAGAGAAGAGGATATTACCCCCTCTTCTTGGCTGCGCCGGCGGCGGTCTCCTCTCCCTCAGTCTTAGGAGTTTTCGATCAGGTCACGTGTCCTGACGCGAGTTTATAAATTTTTACCCATCCCAAAAAGTGTATAACTTCACTAAATAACTTCTCATTTAAAGAACTATGTAAAAGATCTTACCTATACACATGACATAGGTGGCTACTCACATACTCATAATCTCACACATCGGTGAGTTGCCCCCGAGGTTGTTTTATCAGAGGAATTTCTCTCGACTGTGTGTGAGAAGACTACTCTAACATTTTTGATGTGGTAAAATCACTCACATGGGAAAAAAGCAGTTAAATTCCAGAAGAAAATGCTATTTCATTATACACCTAATAATCTATTTTTTTTTTAAATAATTTTTGAACAACTGCGAGAAACCATTAACTGATCATTTTTCAAGAAAGCACACGTGACCCATCCAAAGCACATACGCTCCCAAGTTGCTTAACTTATTATAATTAAACACCTGCACTGTTCAATGTTCGTTCAAGCTCCCCGTGGACTCTTAAATTACCATGTTTTGTCGAATATAAATAACGGCAGAATTTCCCAATACACATTTATAGGGCGGATATGGTAGAGTGAAAATTTGGTACAAAAATGGATTTATGTGTGTGAGTAAATAATGAATGTATCTAAATAAAATGAATAAAGATTAATATTCATTATATTATATAAAAGCTATATATAGTGACCTAAGAAAGAAAAAAATTCACCCAAAGACGACCCAGAATCGTCATTCTGGCGAAAAATGGTTAAAAGACCAGACCCCAAATAAAAAGGAAAAAAGGCCAGTAAAAGAAGAAGAAATATTAAAATATCCATTAAAAACCCAATATCTTATAAACCTTACTTTGACTATTTATTAATTTAACCTAATAATGCAGTAAACATCAACATCTCCCCTCACAAACAAACCACACAGATTGAGTTAGCCACAAATACTTGTTTTATGGAAATGGCTGAGAATTCGAAAAAACAACATATTTCAAAAGAATAAGCTGGACTGAATTTAACTCTTAGACCACGTGGTGGGTTGTCCAATCGCAAATGAGCTTATTGTCACCCTACATTGCGGCATCCAGCTGTTTCAAATAATTATTTTCGGAGTCTGGCAACATTTCGATAGGCTAGCTACTACGCTATGCTTTTTTCATAAAAGTGATTTTCATGTTTTCGTATTTTGTTCATGAATAAATTTATTGTATCTGTACCTTGTCGCCACAGAAAACCCTTTTACTGTTATGAATTTAACTTTATTCATGAGATAAATAATTTGTATGAAATACTTTTGATATAGATAGGTACCTGTGTGAACCTAGCTAAACATACCTTAGCGCATACGTTTTATCTTCTGATTACCAGATGAAAGATCAGCGCAGCTAGGTGCAGTCTCTCTACTTTCCATCTTTTTATGTGTCAGTAATATGTGGCCTATATTGGTATCAGAAATGTGTCAGACAATAGCAAGTTTGACTTAATTGCTTTCTGATATTACCTTTTCGAATTTCATTTTAA